>CM066033.1:384065288-385315288 GCA_033557465.1 Ichthyophis bannanicus | reverse complement strand
AGGAAGCTCCAGGCCCTGGTGGCCTAGCCACCCTACACCAGGTTCTACAAGAACAGGGTCGTGCTCCGCACTCACCTGAAGTTTCTTCCAAAGGTGGTGTCTGATTTCTACCCCAACCAGAAGGTGGTACTCCCTACCTTCTTTTCATGGCCCCACACTGACAAGGTGTCGGCCATTTTCCGTACTCTGGACTGCAAAGGGGTCTTGTCCTTCTATCTACAGCACACTCAGGGCTACTGCAAAGCCACAAAGCTTTTTGTCTCATACGACCCCAATCATCTGGGGGAGGCTGTCACTAAGCGGACCCTGTCCATCTGCATCACCTTTGCCCACAACCAGGCTGGGCTGCCGCTGGAGTGCTGGGTCACAGCGCATAATGTCAGGGCTATGGTAACTTCAGTTGAGGGCCTTCATTCTGTTCCTATGGCAGACATCTGCCGGGCCACCACGTGGTCTTCAGTCCATACTTTTGCAGCTCACTACTGCCTGGAGAGGGAGTCCTGATGGGACAGTGCCTTCAGCCAGGCTGTACTCCTTAATCTGTTCGGGGTTTAGGCAACTCCTGCCCTCCGAACCTTCTTGTTCAGGCTACCGGAGTGATGGTTCTCCCTGGACACTGGGGTCCTCAGAGTTTGTCCTCAGATTCACTTGTGGCTGCTTATGGCTGGGCCGCATTTTTTCTACAGGTTCTTGGTAGCCTGTAGCTAGGGAGTCCCTTATGTGAGGACTGACTTCCTGCTTGTTCCTGAAGAAAGCGTAGTTACTTGTAACAGATGTTCTCCAGGGACAGCAGGAATCAGTCCTCACAACCCTCCCTCCTCCCCTTGGAGTTGCTGTAATATTGCCATCCTTTTTGTCGGCTCTAGCTATGTTATCTGACTGACCAAGATGGCACCCTTGGGTGGAAAGGGGACCACGCATGCATGGTGGCATCTTGCAAAGACTTTCTTTGAAAGCTGAGGAGATGCTTCCACGAGGGCTGTGTCGGCATCGACATCACCCATGTGTGAAGACTGATTCCTGCTGTCCCTGGAGAAGAACTGTTACAGGTGAATAACTATGCTTACCAGGTTATACTTTATTCAGGAAAGACAGGATAGGAAGAAGGGGAGGAGGATGGCACTCTATGTTAAAAATAATATTAAAACTATAGAATTACAGGGCCTAAAAGGGAGTGAGGAGGCACTGTGGGTTAAACTAGAAAGAGGAAAAGAGAGAGCCATTTGCATTGGTGTGCTATACAGATCTCCTTCACAGGGATAAGAAATGGACAGAGATTTAACAGAAGACATGAGCAGTATTGCCATGAAAGGAGAAGTGCTATTGGTAGGTGATTTCAATATGCCAGAAGTTGATTGGCACATCCCTGCTGCGGTGTCATCTAGAAGTAAGAAGATCTTAGATTCTCTACAGGGAGAACTATTCCGGCAACTGGTAACAGAACCCACACATGAAGGGGCCAAAATGGGCTTGGTGCTTACCAATAGGGAAGTATTTCTGATGTTATAGTGGGAGATCATCTTGCATCTAGTGATCACCAGATGGCATGGTTCAGTATTAGGACTAGGGCTGATAAAATCTATTCAAACGCGAGGGTCTTAGACTTTAGGAAAACTAACTTTGCCAAGATGCAACAATACCTCAAGGAGTCGTTAGCGGGATGGGAACAGATGTAGAAAAGCAATGGGCAAAAGTGAAAGGGGATATTTTAAGGGCAACAAACCTTTTTGTTAGAAAAGTAAATAAATGTAAAAGGAAAAGGAGGCCACTATGGTTTTTAAATGAAGTAGCTGAAAAGATGAAGAAAAAGAAAGTGGTCTTCATAAAATATAGGGGATCGCAGAGAGGAAAACAAGCATCAATATTTGGAAAAACTTAAAGAAGCTAGGAAAGTAGTCAGGAAGGCAAAGATGCAAAACGAAGAAGAAATAGCCATTGCAATAAAATGGGGGGACAACACAGTTTTCAGATATGTTAGTGAGACGAGGAAGTGCAAAAATGGTAATGTCAGACTCAAAGGTGAAGGGGAGGTATAATGGCCAGGAGCAGGACATCCAGAAGTGAAGGGGATCTTAAACAATTTTCAGAAAACTGTTCATGAGGAACTAGCTAAAATAAAAGTAGGCAAAGTAATGGGACTGAATGGGATACATCCGAGAATATTGAAGAAACTTGAGGATGTTCTAACAGCTCCACTGACTGACTGACCTTTTCAATGCTTATTCAGAGTCGGGAGTGGACCTAGAAGACTGGAGAAAAACACATGTGGTCCTTTTACACAAAAGCGGACGTAAGGATGAGGTTGAGAACTACAGGCCAGTTAGTCTGACCTTTGTGGTGAGTAAATTATTTGAAATGCTGCTAAAACAGAGGATAGTGATTTTTCTGGAGTTCAATGGATTGCAGGCTCCGAGGCAGCATGGGTCTACCAGAGGCAAGTCTTGTCAGACAAATCTGATTGGATGGCTAGAGAGTTGGACCAAGGGCGAGCCCTAGATGTACTTAGATTTCAGTAAAGCCTTTGACACCATTCTGCACAGGTGACTTTTAAATAAATTGAGCACCCTGGGAATGGACCCTAAAGTAACTGATTGGATAAGAAATTGGTTGAGTGGGAGGCAACAAAGCGTACAGGTAAGCAGGGGCGGCCCAAGGGGGGTGCGGGGCCATGTGCGGAGACTCGGTGTGGGGCCTCATTTGCATAAGGGGCCTCATTTGCATAAATATTTGCATAATGTTACCATATACTAACTTTTAGTAAACGTACCTCTTAATGAGTGTATGGATAAAGAAAGACTAAAAGATTTCTACATTACTATAATCCAGTGCCAACTGCCAGACACATTAGGAACTACTACAAACACTGCCCATTTAGAACCCATAGCAAACCCGCCGTATCCTAACAGCACTACCAGGACTCACAAAGCACCATACTCTACCAATCAAAAGGCAACACTGCAAATATTAAAACCAATACATTTCAGAGAACAAGAATACATGACCTACTGGGGAAAGAGAACAAGTGGCAATGTCAAATAGGAGTTATATAAACAGAACACCTCAGCTCAGTTACACATGCAGAACATAGACCATCACCAAACAAGTAATCACAATTTAGAAACAGGAAGACAATAATTAAACTGGGAATCCCAAAAGCAAAACTTGGAATGTACAACACTGTAGAAATAAAACTATACATTAATTTGCTCTTGTACTAAACAAAGCGCAGACGTTAATGATGCACATTTACCAGAGCTGACATATTCCAATTAATAAATTCAAAATAAAGAGATATTTTTCTACCTTTTGTGCATTTTTTTTCAGCTGCAATTGCTCCAGCCACTTTCTTCTGGTTTCTTTGTGTCTTCTGCTAACTCTCCATCGTCTGCTGTCCATTTGTCCTTTCTCTCTTCTAGTTTTTTTACATTCTCTCTCTACATCTGCTTTAACATACTAATCTTTCTCCTTTTGCTCTTTCCTCATTCCTATTTCATCCACTCAAATTTTACCCCTCCATCCTCAATCCCCACTTACTCTCCCAATACCCGGCCAATTGTAGATTTTTTATCCCTCCCACACAAAATATTTTTCCCTTCTCCATTTTACTCTTCCAGCCCCATCCCATTCTAATCCTCCCCCAACATCAGCTCCCTTCTAGTTCCAGCCTCACCCAGCATCCATTCCCTTCTAGTCCCTGCATCAGCCCATTTCCAGTCCTAGCCACCCATCAGCCCATTTCCAGTCCTAGCAACCCCCCAACCCAATAGCAGTCCTAGCCCCCCATCAACCCACTTCCAGTCCTAACCCCCTATCAACCCATTTTCAGTTTAAGCCCCCCCCCTATAACCCATTACCAGTCCTAACCCCCCATCAGCCCACTTCTAGTCCTAACCCCATCAACCCATTTCCAGTCAGCCCCCATAGCCCATTGCCAGTCCTAACCCCCCATCAGCCCACAGCCTATTACCAGTCCTAACCCCATCAGCCCACCTCAAGTCCTAACCCTCCCCATCAGCCCATTTCCGGTCCTAGCCCCCCCATAGCCCATTATCAGTCCTAACCCCCCCCCCCATAGCCCATTACCAGACAGTCCCCATCAGCCCACAGCCCATTACCAGTCTTAACCCCCCCCATAGCCCATTACCAGTTCTAACCCCCCCAACAGCCCACAGCCCATTACCAGTCCTACCCCCATCAGCCCACCTCAAGTCCTAACCCCTCCCCATCAGCCCATTTCCTGTCCTAGCCCCCCCATAGCCCATTATCAGTCCTAACCCCCCCATAGCCCATTACTAGTCCTAAGCCCCCATCAGCACACAGCGTATTTCGAGTCCTAACCCCATCTGCGCTCCTCCAGTCTTCTGCCCCCCAGCCCATTTCCAGTCCTAGCCCCCCCATAGCCCATTACCAGACAGCCCCCATCAGCCCACAGCCCATTACCAGTCTTAACCCCCCATAGCCCATTACCAGTTCTAACCCCCCCAACAGCCCACAGCCCATTACCAGTCCTAACCCCATCAGCCCACCTCCAGTCTTAACCCCCCCAGCCCATTTCCAGTCCTAGCCCCCCCCATAGCCCATTACCAGTCCTAACCCCCCCCCCCCCATCGGCTCAAGTAAAATTAAATGTAAAAAAAAAACGCTGGCCGCCGCGGCAGAATGGACTGTCCCGCGGGGCCCCCTCTGCCCGGCTGAATCCCTCCCTCCCTCCCTCCGTGACGGCTGAGCCCCTCCGTGCCGGCTTTGAGAGTCGCGAAGGGAGAATGTCTCCCTCGCGTCTCTGTTAAGCCCGCAGGAGGGGCTCAGCTGTCACGGAGGGAGGGAGGGAGGGATTCAGCCGGGCAGAGGGGGCCCCGCGGGACAGTCCATTCTGCTGCTGCTGCTGCGGCGGCAGCAGCAGCGGTAGCAGCCAGCGTTTTTTTTTTTTTAATTTAATTTTGAAAAAAGCAGAATGTTCTTTGCGCGGGGCCCCCTGAAACGCGGGGCCCTGTGCAAAAAACATTCTTGCTCAATGGACGGGCCGGCCCTGCAGGTAAGTGGAGCTCACTCTGAGGAGAAGGATGTTACCAGCGGTGTGCCGCAGGGAACTGTCCTTGGTTCAATTCTTTTTAACATCTTTTTAGTGATATTGCAGAAGAGCTGTCAGATAAAGTTTGCCTCTTTGTGGATGATACCAAAATCTGCAATAGAGTAGACACCCAGGAAGGAGTTAAAAACATGAAGAGGGATCTAGCTAAGCTTGAAAAATGTTTGAGAATTTGGCAGCTCAGATTTAATGCTAAAAATGCAGGGTCATGCATTTGGGCTGCAAAAATCCAGTGTAAGGGGGTGAAGTAGTTCTATCCATGAAAGAAGAGAGGGATCTGGGCGTGATTCTTTCTGATTATCTTAAAATGGCTAAACAGCTAGAAAAGGCGATGGTGAAAACCAGAAGGATGCTTGGGTGCATAGGCAGAGCAATGGCCAGCAGAAAAAAGGAGGCGATAGTGCCTCTGTGTAATTCTCTGGTGTGAACTCATTTGGAGTATTGTGTGCAATTCTGGAGACCGCACCTTCAAAAGGATATAAATAGGTTGGAGTTGGTGCAGAGGGTGGCTATTAAAAGGGTTAGTGGTCTTCGTTATAAAGCATGTGGGGAGAAACTTAAAGATCTTAATATGTATACATTAGAGGAAAGTCAGGATGCAGGAGATATGATAGAGATGTTTAAATACCTCCGTGGTATAAGTGCACAAGAGGAGAGCCTCTTTTGATTGAAAGCAGACTGCAATGAGGGGACATAGGATGAGAGTGAAAGGGGACAGACATAGGAGTAATATGAGGAAATATTTCTTTGCGGAAAGAGTGGTAGATGCGTGGAATAATCTCCCAGTGGAGGTCGTAGAAACAAGGACAGTATCTGAATTCAAGAAAGCATGGGACACACACAGAAGACCTCTAAGGGTGAAAAGGGGACTATAGTAGTTGATATGGAAGGGAAGACTAGATAGGCCATATGCTGCTATATCCCTCGAGAACAGCTGAGCAAGCAAGCAGGACTACACAAAGGGAGTCAAAGGACATGTGGCATAAAATTTACTGGCTGTGGTTGGTGAATTGCCGGCATCTCTTAGGGGGAGATAATACAGTTTCCTCCCCAAGTCTTGCTGAGTACCTTCACGTGGTGACCCTATTGTACAAAATCTATACTAAATCCCAGCCAGGCGACACTACAGTTGAAGTATAGAAACATAGAAACATGACGACAGAAAAAGACCACATGGCCTATCTAGTCTGTCCTTCCATAACAACAACTACAACAGGATAGTGATAGGAAAGAAATAATAGGAATAATAAACGCTGGCCGCAATAATAAGAAGAAAGAAATGATAGGAAAGAAAAAAAATACATACTGGCCGCAAGTTGCCCAGGATAAAAAGGGCTAACGATGGTGGTTGCGATAGTGCAGACCCTGCAGATGCAGGTAATGTCCCTGCCACGGATAAAGACCATGGTGAACGTGTTCATGGGACCCACTGTGACAGGAGATAAACCACAGACATTAATGAAAAAGTTAAGAGGATTAACTATGGTGGTGGACTTCTGCAGACAAAGAGGGGATAATGCACTGCCATTTTTATGCTACAAGCCCTATATTTAAATCAAAAAGATATATGCAAAGAGACTCCACCAAAAACTGGAAGAAAGAGGGAGAACTCCAGAAGGAGGCTCTTTTTTGGCACGATGCAAGTACTATGCCGAGCATTATGTTTATGTTTATGTTTATTAATTTGATTGACCGCCCTTCATTGGTAAGCAGAGCGGTTTACAAAAAAAATAATTCTTCATTACAGAAGGCACAAGGCCGGAAAGAGAAAGGAAAATTACAACTTAATAAAAGTGGAGAGGCAGAGACAAGAGAGGAGGGACAGCAGAGGAGGAGGAGAAGGCTAGGAGGGAGAGGGGTTGAAGGCAAGGGAAAAGAGGTGGGTTTTCAGGGCATGTTTAAAGGTAGGGTGGTGGGGCTCCAGACGGAGAGTGGAGGGAAGGGAGTTCCAGGAGCGAGGGGTGTGCCGGGGGGTGTGAAAGTGAATGAGGTCGGCTAGGTACTGCGGTGTGGTGGTGTGAAGAACTTTGTGGACGAGCGTGAGAAGCTTGAATACGGAAAGAAACGGGAAGCCAGTGAAGACGGAAGAGGAGGGGCGTGACATGGTCTCTGTGGGAGGAAGAGGATACGAGACGGGCAGCGGTGTTCTGGATTCGTTGAAGACGAGAAAGTTGGAGCTTAGAGAGGCCAGAAAGAATGGAGTTAGCGAAATCGATACGGGAGATGACAAGGGCCAGCAGCAAAGTGGCAAGAGTGGAGGGTGAGAGGAAGGGGCGAACGGCGCGAATCTGCCTGAGATAGAAAAAGGAGGTTTTGGAAACGTGAGAGACATGGGCAGAGAAAGAGAGATCAGAGTCGAAAATTACCCCAAGATATCGAAAGGAGGAGACCAGAGAAATAGGAGTGGCAGGGAACGAGGGGGCGATTGAGGGGGGCTTGTGACCATGGGGGAACCAGATAGCTGTGGTTTTTGAGAGGTTGAGATGCAAACAGTTATGGGTCATCCAATCGGAGATAGCAGCCAGGCAGGAGTTGAGGGGAGTGAGATCGGGACAGGCTGGGGAGGTGTGGTAGAGAAGGAGGATGTCATCGGCGTAATAGAAAGCTGAGATACCAGATTGCTGGATAAGGAGTGTAAGAGGAGTCAGGAAGAGATTAAAGAGAAGGGGAGCCAGCACAGAACCCTGAGGGACCCCACAGGGGAGGGGAAAGGAATCAGAGGAGGGGCAAGAAGGGGAAGAGGATAGAACAGCCCCAGAACGAGAGGAAAGAAAGGAGTGGAACCACCGGAAAACGGTGCTACAGAGGCCAGCATCATGCAATCGGGAGAGAAGAAGGGAGTGATCTACAAGGTCGAATGCAGCAGAAAGATCAAGGGCCACCGCCACCGAGATTTAACCACGGTCGTGGGCTACATGCAGGGCGTTAGTGAAGGCAAGAAGAATAGTCTCAACACTGTGTCCAGGACGGAAACCGGATTGACGGGGGTGAAGGAAGTTGGTGGAGTCGAGGTGATGAGATAGTTGGGCAAAGACAACCTTCTCAAGAAGTTTAGACAGAAAGGGAAGGTTGGAAACTGGACGGTAGTTGTTGGGGTCAAGAGGGTCAAGAGAAGGTTTCTTAAGAAGTGGGCGGATGAGAGCGTAAATTTGAGAGACTGAGATCATACTCCCCATGCCCTGGCTTGGAAGCGAGGTTCACCACTGTCATGGTATGTGCAAAACTAACTCAGTTGGAGACACTGCCCCGGAATCAGAAAAGAGGTGTGAGATCTCACATAAAAGAGGCGAGCTGCTTTTCTGACTTACAGGATAGCTGAGGAAAAGATAAGGACTTTGGTAGATCTTTTTCTCATTTCTTTCAACAAGTAGTGAAGCTCCTACAACTGACATATGGATGGGATTTTGGCTCAGCAGCAGGAGGTGCCGGCTGCCGGGAAAGGAAAGAAGAACAGAAGGCAGGACAACAAAGTATATTCTTTGCTGCACTACTTGGGGAGAGGGAGAAGGAGAGAAGGAGGAGAGAAGGCAGGCAGGCTGGTCAGCCCCTCCCCCCAGACTGAGAGGGAGGACAAGGAAGGATGGCAGCTGCTGGGCTGGGCTGGGAGGGAAGGAAGGGAAAGATACAGATACTGAGCTGAACTGGGCAATAATATACAAATGGAGGAGGCTTGGTGACATGGGAGGCACAGATGCTGTTGCTGGGATTTATGAAAAGGCTGGCATTGGAAAATTGTGTTTTATGCCATATTACCCCTCTTCTCAAGTCGCTTCATTGGCTTCGTATCCATTTCCATATCCAGTTCAAACTTCTACTGACCTGTAAGTGCATTCACTCTGCTGCTCCTCACTACCTTTCCTCTCTCATCTCTCCCTACGCCCCTCCTTGGGAACTCCGCTCCTCTGGCAGATCTCTTCTATCTGTGCCCTTCTCTTCCACTGCCAACTCCAGACTTCGTTCAGTTCACTTTGCTGCTCCTTATGCCTGGAACAAACTACCTGAGTCTGTACGTCAGGCTTCATCTATGGCCCTTTTCAAATCCAGGCTGAAAACTCACCTCTTCGAGACTGCTTTTGGATCCTGATCCGCTTAGGGGCTTGTTTACAAAGCCACGGTAGCGGTTCGCGATCGTTATCGGAGCCGCAGCCCCATTGATAACGATCGCGAACCGCTACCGCGGCTTTGTAAACAAGCCCCTTAGTCTCCTGCTCTCCAACTGTATTTCATTACCATTCACCTAGACAAATCCTTATCCCCTGCTGCTGTATTGTCTGTCTTGACTAGACTGTAAGCTCTGAAGAGTAGGGACTATATGTCTCTGAACAGTGCTGCATACACCTTGTAGCACTATAAAAATTATTAGTGGTAGTAATAATGTATGCACATAGCAGCTGAAAATCACCATCTGGATGACTGCAGCAGTAATCTGGATAATGGCTGCACAAGGTGGATATTCAACAACAGCCACTGTCCAGATTGTCCTGCTGCATATCTAGAAAGACTGTATCGAAACCTCACGGCTGACCTCTGGTGCTTAAATATCTCCAGCTCTGAATATCAGCACCAAAGATATCAAACATACACGTTTCTCAAAGCTGGCAGAGAAAATAAAAAACTTCTCACAGAAGAATATGCAAGAAAAATTCTGTATAATCTTGAGGGAACAGGGCTGGTGCAAGTGTATGAGGTGTCCTAGGTCCTTCATTCCTGCCCCCCCCCCCCGCCCCCCACCATGCCGCTCCTGCAGCCACCCCTCTCCAGGACCTGCAGGGGGGCAGTAATAACTTTAAAACACAGCGCTTATCCAAAGTCTCTGATGCTGTGCTTTGACCAGCTGCTTTTGCCCCTCCAACACAGACTTCCTGTTTGCATGACTGCGGAGGAGGGTCTGCTAAAAACACAGCATTAGAGGGTTTGGGTAAGCTTAATATCTTTGCTGTTGCTGAAGGTCCCAAAGAGGGGTGGAAGCAGCGACAATGAACCACTCTCAAAACGCTGGCAACTAGGCAAATGTGTTTGCTATTTGTTCCTTGTAAACCACTTTGGCTTAAAGGCGGTACAGAAATCAGTAAATAAGTAAATAAATAAATTGCCCAATTTGCCTAATTGATAGCACCGGCCCTTTGTGGAAAAGAGGAGAAACAGCAGCTATAGCAGTAAAATAGGTTGTCACCTGCCATCAGACAAGAAATATAACTTGACCGTGGACCATACAGACCAGAACCAGAACCCAGGAATTATTCTAGCTATTGTCCTCTCTGTACTCTGAGAAGTCGATATTCGAAAGGGCCTGCTAACCAGCTAAACCCTTCTTAGTCCAATATTTAATGGCACTGATTGGTTAGTACTGGTGAATCTCCCCCCACGCCACCTTAGAAGTGTGCGTTTTGTTCCAGGGTGGTCTGTGGGCGGAGCGCATGCGGTTTGCTTCAGGGTGTTCTGTGGGCGGAGCTCGTGCAGTTTGCTTCAGGGTGCTCTGTGGGCAGAACTCATGCGGTTTGCTTCGGTGGTCTGTGGGTGGAGCTCGTGTGGTTTGTTCAGGGTGGTCTGTGGGCGGAGCTTGTGGTTTGCTTCAGGGTGCTCTGTGGGCGGAGTTTGTGTTGTTTGTTTCAGGGTCTCTGTGGGCGGAGTTTGTGTTGTTTGTTTCAGGGTAGTCTGTGGGCAGAGCTCGTGCGGTTTGCTTCAGGATGCTCTGTGGGCAGAGCTTGTGTGGTTTGTTTCAGGGTGGTCTGTGGGCGGATCTTGTGCGGTTTGCTTCAGGGTGGTTTGTGGACAGAGCTCGTGCGGTTTGCTTCAGGGTGCTCTCGTGCGTTTTGCTTCAGGGTGCTCTGGGCAGAGCTTGTGTGGTTTATTCACGGTGCTCTGTGGGCAGAGCTCGTGCGGTTTGTTTCAGGGTCAGTGGGCGGAGCTCATGCAGTTTGCTTCAGGGTGCTTTGTGGGCAGAGCTTGTGTGGTTTGTTCAGGGTATTCTGTGGGTGGAGCTCGTGCGCTTTGTTTCAGGGTGGTCAGTGGGCGGAGCTCGTGTGGTTTGCTTCAGGGTGCTCTGTGGGTGGAGCTCATGTGGTTTGTTTTAGAGTGGGCAGTAGGCGGAGTTTGTGCGGTTTGTTTCAGGGTGCTCTGTGGGCGGAGCTCATGTGGTTTGTTTCAGGGTGGTCTGTGGGCAGAGCTCATGCGGTTTGCTTCAGGGTGCTCTGTGGGCGGAGCTCATGTGGTTTGTTTCAGGGTGGTCTGTGGGCGGAGCTCGTGCGGTTTGCTTCGGGGTGCTCTGTGGGCGGAGTTCGTGTGATCCTGGTGACTATCCAGTTAGCGGCAATATCCAGCTGTTTGCTCTCCAGTTAATGGCTGAATATTGCTGCAAGCCAGATGGCAAAGTGTGAGCAGTGAAACTGGATATTCAGCACCAGATGATGGATAGGCTCTGGTGCTGACTATCCGGTAGTTTCAGCGGCAGCAGTCAGGCGCTTTGAAAATGCCGACTGCTGGCGCTGAATATCGGTCCTGAGATTTTTTTTTTTTGAACCATATTTTATTAAGCTTTGTGACAAACTAGAACATACAAATCACCATCAAAACAATAACAGAGGATCCCTTCCCCCCCAACCAGCGCTCCCCTTCCCATACAATAACAGAACCCAGAGAAGGTTACAAGACCACAATTTAGACTGCTGGCAGCAACAGAGCAAAGTGATGGTGATAACAAAGACCTTACAGGCAATGATGAACCCGCACCACCCAAGCTCCCCCCAGGGGATGACCCCCAAACTGCCTGTATCACTACACATCAGCAAACTGTCAGTACCTCATCCCACAAAACCCATACAAAACTTCATAACAGCAAAACTTATAAAATCTGTGTGTGCCAAAAGAACACCCGCCGATGCCCGCTCTCCAGCCCCTGTGTCTCCCAGCCTCTCTCATCCCCCAGTTATCTATCCAAGTAGGGGTCCCAAATCTTATGAAACATCCATTCCTTCCCTCTCAAGCGGTACGTTAGCAGATCAAACCGCACCGCCACAGCAATCTTCCCACACCAATCTTCCCTTGTCGGCCCATTCATGCTTTTCCACTTCCCCGCTATGGCCACTCGTGCCGCAAGCTTCAACTTCTCCTCCAGCAGCCACCGCCACCTCCCTTTGCCTACTACCCCAGAGGCCCCCAACAATAAGTCCTTTGGGCAACCCAGGCTCCCCCCCCCCCCGCTCTCCCCGGTCGCCCCCCATCCCCCCAAGCCCTTCCTGCACCTGCCCCCAGAAACCCTGGATAACGGGGCATTCCCACCACATGTGCAGGAAACTCCCAACCCCCCCACAACCTCTCCAACACCCATCCGTAGATTGCCTCCCAGCTAAAAACAACTGTCGGGGAGTACTATACGCCCCATGATTAATTTGCAATTGAGTCTGTCTCCAGGAAGAAACCCAAGTACATTTGGGGACACAGGCATATATCCTCCCCCACTCCTCCTCCGTCAGCTCCTCCCGCAGCCACTTGTGCCATCGCACCCTATGGGCCCCAACCCCCCTCTCCTCCTCTTCTTGCAGCAGTACTCTGTATATCCGGGCAATGGTGCCCTTATCCCCCTGACCCTGATACAACCCCGTTTCCATCAGCGTGCTCTCCCGAGTTATCTGGGACAAAACCCCACCCGACGCCAAAAGATGGCGCAATTGGAAATACTAATAAAAGGGAACCCTCTCCTGCACCCGGGTTTCCAGTTCCCTGTGGGACCGAATCACACCATCCACCACATACTCCCTGAGCAGTACCATACCCCCGTTCGCCCCCTGGCTCCCCTGCTGTACCCATGTGGAGTTACCGAACGAGAAAAAATCCCCCACCCTAGACCACAGTGAGAAAGGGGTCGGGAACCACCCCCGTCTTGTACCCTGTCTGCCAAGCTGCACCATAGCCTCCAACAAGGGGTGCCCCTGCCACCGACCCATCCCCCCTCCCCGCTACCCCCCGCGAGCCATTGCTCCAAAGATAGGGTCCCCATCTCCGACCGCTCCAAGTCCACCCAGGCGACAACTCCCCCACCCCTATAATGGTCCCACCACGCCCGCAGAATACAGGCCTGATGATACCATTTCAGCGACGGGAGCCGCACGCCCCCCTGGTCCTTAGACAAAAGCAAACCTTTCCTGCTGATCTTCGCCTTCCCCCCCCCCCCAGACAAACCGCAGCAACCGTGCCTCCCACTGTCCAATCACACTCCCTGGAATACGAAGAGGCAACTGCGAAAATAGAAATAAAAATTTGGGGAGAATAGTCATCTTGAGCACCTCCACCCGGCCCCGCCAACTCAACTGCAAGGAAGTCCACCCTGCAAGCAGGGCATGAATTTGCCCCACCAATGGCTTGTAGTTTAAAACGAATAACTGCGAGGGATCCTCAGAAATACGCACCCCTAAATATTTAATGCCCCCCTGTGACCATTTAAAGGGAAAACTCGGGAGGACCCCTCTATGCAACCCCCCCAAAGCCATAGCCTCTGTCTTAGTCAAATTCACTTTAAAACCTGAGACTTCCCCAAACCGCGCAAGTTCGCTCAGCAGCACCGGGAGCGACACCTCCGGCTGGGCCAGAAATAGTAGTGTATCATCTGCATATAGAAGGATCTTATGCTCCACTCTCCCCACCACCAAAGGCTTAATCTGAGGAGCCGCTCGTATCCGGATGACAAGAGCCTCAATCACAATGGCAAACAAAAGAGCGGGGACAAAGGGCAGCCCTGCCTCGTACCCCGCCTCAGCCTGAAACTAGTGGAGAAATGATCATTTACCCATATCCGCGCCTCTGGCTTCTCATACAGGGCCCGTACCCCCTGAATAAAACCCTCCCCCAACCCCATCCTCCCCATAATCTGAAACAAAAACTCCCACTCCACTCTATCAAACACTTTTTCGGTGTCGAGTGCCACGCAAAGCGCCGGGATCTTCCGAGACCTAACATGATATAGCAGACCAACCGCCCTCCGGACATTATCTGCAATCCGTCTACCCCAGATAAACCCGGTCTGATCCGGATGTATCAACTCCGGCAAAATCCCCTCCAGTCTCCCCGCCAGAATCTTGGCATAGAGTTTCGCATCACTATTAATCAGAGCGATTGGGGAGTCCACGTGACGCATGAGCGGGTGAAGATGTGTCTTTACTCGCTCCGGGGCCGCCTTGAGATACTTGGTTGAAATACTAACTATCTGCCCCTGAAAACCGCCCTGTTGGAAGGGGGAACTCTACTCTAAACTTTGGGCTATCTTAACCTCGTGGTAGAGCTCAGCACAATGCCACCTCCGACCCGCAAGGAGAAAGAAAAGGAGAAAGGGCCTAGGCCCGGTACTCCGGCCATGTCTGTCCCGCAGCCCTCCTCGCCGAGCAAAGATAGTGTGGAGTCGGCTACAGAAGATCTGGCGAGAGAGGTGGTAAGGCAGCTTGATCCTAAATTCGACCAGATATTGTCGAAGCTGGAGATTATGGGCACGTCAATGGCTGAGATGAACCAGCGGATAGAGGAGCTGGAGAGCAGGGTGGCGGCTGTGGAGGAAGATGAGGGGCGGCAGTCCCGGGGGCTTGAGAGCACGAGGTCCCAGCTAGAGGCCTTGCAGGCAAAAATTGATGACCTCGAGAATCGCTCCCGCCGCAACAACATAAGGCTGGTGGGAATACCGGAGGCTACCACTGATCAGCAATTGGTACCTTTGATAGAGCAGTGGCTCCCAAAAGCTCTGGGCCTTGACGCGCTAGTAGGAGACATCAAAGTTGAGAGAGCGCACCGGGTCGGTGGGAAAATGGCGTCCCAACCTAGGCCCAGGGTAGTGATTGCTCGGATCCTCAACTTTGCGCACAAAGAGCGTCTGCTACAGGCATTTCGCCAACACCGGAAGCTTACCTTGGACAATAACCAGCTCCTCTTATTCCAAGATTACTCTTCCCTGGTCACCGCGAAGAGGAGGGAGTTCACCCCGGTGTGTGCAGCCCTGTTCCAAAAGAACGTGCGTTTTACATTGGCGTTCCCCGCTGTCCTGCGCGTATACATCATGGGTAAAACTCAAAAATTTGAAACGGCGAAGGTGGCTCAGACTTTCTTGAAAGAGCTGGAGAAGAATTTGCCGGCGCGGGAGGTGGAGCAAGGCCAGACCTCCAACTAGTGAGCGTGAGCGGCTGCGGACTTTGCTGGTTTTGGGTGCTGGCTCCTCTGGCTCTCGAGTACGGGGACATTAGATGCTGCCATGCGAGCTGTGTTTCACCATGTGTAATCATGTTTGGACCTGTGGTTATTCAAGTGGGCTGTCGCCTGCCTTTTGGGCATGCCTGCTTTTCAGATTATGGATTAGTACACGTTATTGTGGTTGTCCTATGTTGCCTTTGTAGACTGTCTCTAGCCTTATGACCCCTCCCTCTTCTCTCTACCTCTCTTCCTTTTATAATTTTCCTTGGTATTGCTTCCCCCTTTTTGAAGGAGCGGATGCGGTATGGGGGGTCTTGAGTGAATGAGAGACTGCTGTGGCAGAGATGGGAGTGGGCAACTTTTCCTCCCTAGTTTCGGTGTGTGTGCTTGTTTGGCGTGAGATCATGGCAGATGTGTTGGAGTTAAGTGTATGTGGGGCAGACTAGCTTCGCCTTTTCTCCCCCTCAGTGGGGACTTGAGGCGGCCCTGCAGCGCGCGGCAGGGACTTGTAGATCAGCCATGCTGGCTGATGGTGGGATGGGTTATTTTTTACAAGGGGATGGATGGGGGTTGGGGAGGGTAGTGAGTGGAGGGAGGGGAGCAGGGGGGGGAGAGGGGAGTGGGGGGGAGGGGAGGGTTGGGGTAGAGTGGATAGGAGGGGGGGTAGCAGGGGGGAGGGATGGGAGGGCGGCAAATGGGACTCTTGTTGGGCGGAAGGAGCTATTGTTTGCTGTAGCTGGGTTTTCTCTTCACATCCACAGTATTTCTGAGCCAGGGGTTGAGGCTGGGCAACCCTGTGCTGTTCTGAGGGAGTGTATTTTGCTGTTGCCTGTTGGATTTGCAGGTCTGTGAGGAATCACCTGAGATTTATCTCGTGGAACGTGGGTGGGATTAATTCTCCCGTTAAGAGAACTAAGGTGCTCCAGGCCCTGCGGAAGACTAAAGCGCAGATTGCGTTGTTGCAGGAAACGCACCTTTCCGAGAAAGAGCATGCTAAATTGCAGAGAGGTTGGGTAGGCCTGGTGTTGGCGGCCTCCTCGGGAGGTCGGAAACAAGGAGTCGCTATCCTAATTGGTAAAGAACTGAAGGTAGAGTTGTTGAGCGAAGACCGGGACCCCTTTGGCAGATATTTGTTTGTGCACTTAAAACTGAATGGAGAGGAATTTTTTTCTGGGCACTGTGTACGCCCCCAACACCTATGAACATTCTTTTTTTCAGAGAGTGTGTAGGAAGGTAAATGCAGCCCCGAGGATCCCGCTGATTGTGGCAGGTGATTTTAATTGTCCCCATGACCCTATGTTGGATAAATCGGGTGGGCAACTGCAGGGCGATTGGAGTAGAAAGGGAGTTGGTTATCTGTGTCTAGCAGGGGGGCTGCTAGACACTTGGAGAACCCTACATGGGGGAGAGAACAATTTCACGCATCTGTCTAGGGTACATCACACCTGGTCCAGGCTTGACTATATTCTGGTGGCTGAACGGGAATTTGACAGAGTGCTCAGCTCAGAGATTGAGCCGATGGTGGTCTCAGATCACGCCATGGTGCGGATGGATTGGAGGGGGCGAGAGCGAGGAGAGTCTCGCTGGGCCTTCCCTAGACAGATGTGGACGAATGCTAGATTTAAAAACTATTTGGTGCAGAAGTGGGAAGAATACTTGCATTTCAATGAATCTAGTGCTAGTTCGGCTATTATGTGTTGGGAGGCCAGGAAGGCCGCCATGCGGGGGCATATTATCGCATATGTAGCGCAAGAGAAGCGCCGAATCAATGGGGAGGTGTTGTTGTTAACGCAGAAGTTGCGGAGGTTACAGAGGCTGGTAGTAGGGGGCCGGGGGTCAGCACATATACCATCGTATTTGGAGGCTCAGCGGCAGCTTAATGATATTTTGGAAGAGCGTGCAGTCTATAACATGCATTATTATCGCCACCAGCTATTCCGTTTTGGTAACAAGGTGGGTACGCTTTTGGCCCGTTTAGTGAAGGACAGGGGAGGGTCTAAGGTGGTGGCCGCGATAAGAGATAGTACGGGGGCTCGGCTCTCTGACCCTCGTAGTATTGTAGAAGTGTTTCGGAAGTTCTATGAGCAGCTTTATACACCAGAACCGGCAGACAGGGGAGGGGAACAGGCCTTTTTGGATACGACACCCTTGCCGCAGCTCTCGGAGGTGGAGCGAGCGGAGTTAAACAGGCCAATTGAGGGTGTGGAAATCCAGAGAGTGATTAGACGAGGGAAACCGCATAAGGCTCCTGGACTGGACGGTTATAGTGCCGAATTTTACAAAATGTTGGAGCTGCAGGTAACCCCGACTTTGGCTGCAGTCTATAATGACATCTTGGAGGGGAAGGGATTCCCCCGGGACATGCACACGGCCGTGATTTCGGTGATCCCTAAGCCTGGGAAAGATGTGGAGGATCTGGCCTCTTATTTATTTAACAGTTATTTATCGGCCGATCTCTCTAATTAACTATGACCTGAAAATCTTAGCTGGTGTATTAGCGCAGCGGCTGCAGGGAATTCTGCCGCGGCTCATTAGTCCTTGCCAGACCGGCTTTTTTAAAGGGAGGGAGGCCTTCTCTAACATAAGTAAGGTACTCCTAGGGGCGGAATGGAGTGTAATGCGAGGAGATCCTCTGTTGTTGGTGAGTCTAGATGCAGAGAAGGCCTTCGACAGAGTGTCTTGGGCTTACATGTTTGAGGCACTCAGGAGGTTTGGATTTGACGGAGCTTTTCTGACTTGGCTGCAGGCCTTATACTCGGCGCCTCTGGCTTTTGTAGTGGTGGGTGGCCTTCATTCGGCACCTTTTGAACTGCGCCGGGGGACGAAGCAGGGTTGCCCACTTTCTCCTCTGTTATTTATATTGCAGATGGAGCCCTTGTTGCGCGCATTAGGTCAGATGGAGGTGATCCGGGGGATTGCGTGGCCGGGTGGAGGTGTTAAGGTTAGCGCCTTTGCTGACGATTTGCTATTGTGTTTGACAGACCCGCAGCGATCGCTGGAGGAGGCTTTATCTACTATTGAACGGTTTGGTGCTTTCTCCGGTATGCGGATAAATAGAGCCAAATCGATGGGATTAGACATTGGTGGGAGGGTCCGGGGACTCTGGCAGGGAGCTTTCCCGTTGGTCTGGGCGGCAGACTCTATTCGGTACCTTGGTATACAGATCCCTTGTGAGCCTAGTCAGCTTTATGTAGCTAATGTGCGGCCCTTATTGAGTAAAACGCTTCAACGACTACAGAAATGGTGAGAGCTCCCGCTTTCCCTGAAGGGGCGTATTGCTCTATTCAAAATGGTCGAGCTACCCCGATGGATATATCTGTTACGGCAAGCTCCCCTTTGGCTCCTGCGGAGAGACCTAAAAGTGTTGGAGAGCCACTTATCTAAATTCTTTTGGAAGGGGAAGAGAGCGCGCATCGCTTTTGCGACTCTGTTGAGACCTGATAGTGAGGGGGGTGCTGGCCTTTGTTCGCTGCGAGAGTATAATTTGATCAGTTTGTTACGGCCGCTTTGTGATCTGGTCACGGGGACCGCCGTGATTCTCCCCATCGAACTGGTGGATGCTATCTCGGCACCCTACCATAGGCTTTACTGGATGCACCGTTCGAATAGAGAGCTGCCCATCTTTTGGAAGCGATCCCCTTATCTTGGCGCTGTCCGCCAGGCCTGGAGGCATATCTGTCGCCTTCGGGGTTGTGCTTGGCATTGTTCAGATTGCCTTCCCTTAGCCGGAAATGGGGACTTCCTTCCCGGGTGCCAAGGTGGGGTGGCTAAACGCTGGGCGCAGTGCGATGTGGAATATGTGGGTCACTTGAGGATGGAGAATGAGGCGCAGATGGACTCTTATGTGTCTCTGTGAAGCCGCTATCGGTTGCCAGTTCACAATTTCTACTTTTACTTGCAAGTACGGCACTTTGTACGCACATTGGACCGAGGGGAGAGGGTGAGTCTGTGGCAGGGAGAACGAGGAATGGTGGCCTTCTTTCATGCCTTGGAGGGTAAAATCACTGTTCGGAGACTGCGTGAGGAGCTGTCGGTAGGAGATGATTTGACGGGGCTAACGAGGCTCGCCTGTAGTTGGCAGGCGGATGGAATTTTGGAGGGAACAGTGGAGTGCTTATTTCAAGCTTTTCAAGGTATACCTCGTCTTTCGGAATCGGTGCAGATGCAAGAAGTCCAGTATAAATTTTTGTGGCGAGCCTATGTGCATGATGTGTGGGCAATGAGGATGGGTATTACTGACTCGGAGAGTTGTCGTCGATGCGGGGTAGAGAAGGGTACCTTAGCGCATAAATTTTGGTTGTGTCTTGCCATTCAACTGTTTTGGGAGGATGTCGGGGTGCGACTTGGTGGCTGGATTGGCCAGCAGGTGAATCTTGGACCTGCCTGGTGTCTGTTTGGCTCCTTCGAAGCTGATGCTCCCCTGAGTGTGCGACACAGACAGCTCTGTGAGAGGGGCTTTCTGGTAGCCAAGCAGACTATATTGCGGCACTAGGTAGCGCCCACGGCACCGAGTGTGCAGGAATGGGAGGGGAGGATGCGCGTTTTATTAAGCATGGAAAGATGTACGGCACAGCAACTGGGTCAGAGGCGGCTGGATCAATTCACGGAACTCTGGGCTCCGCTGCTAGCCACAGATAGCCCTTCGTAACCACTGAAGGCCAATGTGGCCCTTGCTACCGTGGCTACTAGCGGATAGCTGATACTTACAGGGGCTGCTGATGTGAGGGGTTGATATCCTTTCCCTGTGTGGTTGTTGTGAATGCCGCCTTGTGTGGGTGGGGGGTGGGGGGTGAGAGGGAGGGGGAGGTTGGAGGGGGGGTAGAGGGGTACTGGGGGGGGAGAGGAGGGGAGGGTAATAGGGTGGGATAGGTAACTGCTCGATTGAGTTTGCATTTGACTTGCTGTCCCTTAGGCATTTGTGCACCTAGCACACTCTAGCTGTGATAGTTTGCATTCCTTCTGCTACATGGTTTGTTATATTTCACCAGTGTTTTCTGTGTAGGCTACAGTGTTGCTATGTTCTCTTATGTTATGATTATTTGTTAGCCTTGCGCAGATGCTTTGGAGATTACCTTTCTTGTGTTGTGAAAATGCCCAATAAAAATGATTTTCACTAATCAGAGCGATTGGCCGGTAGTTTTCACAATGATCCGGAGGTCTCCCTTCTTTCGGGAGGACCATGATATTGGCCTGGGCCATCGAAGCCGGCAGGGGGGACCCCCGAAGCAAGCTGGTGAAGAGTTTAGCCAAAAAAGGGGCCAACTCCTCTTTCAGCACGTGATAAAATTCCGCCTGGAACCCATCGGCCCCGGCAGCCTTCCCTTTCGGCAACTTCTTAATACCCCCAATCACCTCCGCCACCGTAATAGGGCGCCCCAACCAGTTCCCCGTATCCTCCTCCACCCGTGGGATCTCCAACCCCGCTAAATACTCCACTATCCCCTCCGTAGTAATCCCTTCCTGTCCTTTATACAACTCCTCATAATAAGACTCAAAGGCCTTACAAATATCCTGACTAGCAACCGCCCTTTCCCCTTTATCCGTCTTAATCTCCTTCACTATCCTACTCTCCCGCCGCATCTGCAACTGACGCGCCAACATATGCCCAGCTCGATTCCCGCCCTCCATACAGTTCCGCTTCGTAGCCCTCATCTTCCACTCTATCTCCTCCAGATCCAAGGTGTTTATCTTCGCCCGGCACTCCGAAAATTCGCAAATTCGATCGGCGGTCCCTATTTTCCATATCTTCGGTCTTTGCATGGAGCCAGCTTAGTTGTTGTTGTAGGGACCCCACCGTACGTTGAAGTGCGACCTGCGTGTCCTCTGTCTGGCTCACCCGGGCCTCCACCTCTTCAAACCGTTGCCCTATAGCAACCAATTTCTCCTCCAACTTCTGGGAGACACGCTGTACTATTTCATCCTTAGAGTCCCGAATCTCCTGCAGCACCGCCGCCAAATCTATTTGAGGTGATTCCTCCCCATCCACCACTCCCTGGCCTTCCGACATGCTGGGGGACGCTGGTGCCGGATGGACCCGCTGCTCTACGAGTGCGGTTTTATCGCCACCCGCTTTAGCCTCGTACAGATCCTTAATTGGGTTCATCTGTTTGGGTTTCACCACCTTCGGCATGTCTCACAGACCCCGCTGGAGCAGTGTCTACCCGAAATTTTCCACGTGGGCCGGAGAGCTCACTCACGCACGTCTCCTCTCCTCCGTGGCTAAACCGGAAGTCCCGGTCCTGAGATTTTATTTTACTGTTATTACCATTACTTTATAATTATACCCATTTGTCATTTTTTTACTTTAACTGCTAATGGGTAAATATCCATGATGATGGGTGTGGGGGAGGAGCAGGATTCTGCTGAACTGGAACTCATTCAGATTCAGACAGATTTACTGGCATGACAATTTTACATGCGTTGCCAAAGTAATACATTTAAGTAGATACAGTTGTGTCAACATTATTGGCACCTTTGCAATTCAACCCCTTAATGTCCAATATCTCCTGCGAAAAAGTGGCCAATGAAATGGCTTTGGACTATATATGCACATGTAGTTGACACAAAATAATCAAATAAAACAAGACTGATTAAAAAAGGAAATAGTATAAAAACTGGAACATTGCCAGGACATGATTATTCACCCTAAATCTTGACCACTCAAGTTGAAAAGCTGAGATATTAGTTCAGCCAATCGTCTGCTGTCTGAACTTTCAGTAGACTAAACATGGCTATGCACACTGGTGCCAAACAGAAGCTCCTCTGAATAACAGTATACTGCAGGTCACAAGCTACTGCATCTACTAACTCCTGTCAATGACCTCCTTTCATCACAGACTATATCAGGCCAATGCAGAAAGCTAGTGCGGCCTTTAAGAACCTACAACGCAATGTTTAAGCACATTTTACAAACCTTTTAAATGAAGAAAACAGACATAAACACTGACGGAAAAAGTAGCGCCCAATTAACACCACACATATTTAAATCTATTTTAATGTATTTTAATCAGCTGCACATAATGATCTGGTATGCAAATCATGGCTGCGGCCAATGTAGAGACAGGCGAGAGGATTTTGCAACCAGCCATAGCACCATAGTTTTTACTGCAGGGTCTGAGATGACTTAAACCTCTAATTCGTACCCCCGACACTATTTTGATGGCATCGGGTATTTTCCCCAATGCCTAAATTATCTTCTCCTCAGATGATGGCATCATCTATCTGACTGCTACAATGAAATTACATACTGGCTAAAAACCCAAAACCTACATATAAACCATGCTAAAACCGAAGTCTTAATCGTAACAAAAAACCAAACGTTCACCCCGCCAACTCACATAATACTACAGAACCAAGAAATTAAAATAAAAAATGAAATAAGATATCTAGGTGTCATTTTAGACACACAACTTACTATGGAAACGCACATCA
The DNA here is from genome assembly GCA_033557465.1 of Ichthyophis bannanicus. Classification (NCBI taxonomy): domain Eukaryota; kingdom Metazoa; phylum Chordata; class Amphibia; order Gymnophiona; family Ichthyophiidae; genus Ichthyophis; species Ichthyophis bannanicus. The sequence goes on along the minus strand of CM066033.1, from coordinate 385,292,604 downwards.
GAAATACCTTGAAGAAAATCTACTTCAAACTTAAAATCCTCAAACAATTACGCCCCCTTGTATTTATACAAGATTTTATCAATATAACACAGGCTACCATAACTCCACACTTCGATTTCGCCAACTTAGTACTTATAGGCATTTCAAAACAAAACATCAAAAGGATCCAACTCGCGCAAAATGCTACAGCCAGAATCATATTAAAGATAAATTCACTCCAACACATTACACCGATACTAGCATCCCTTCACTGGTTACCAATACAAAGCAGGATAACATACAAAACAATTATAACTACATTCAAAGCCCTAAAAGATATGGCCCCGAAGACACTCTGTAATCTAATAAGCAAAGAACCACCTAAGCCTACTTATAGAAAAGGACAATCAAATAAACTTAAGATGCCAAAAGAATATATAAGAACTCACAAATTAACAAATAAAAGAGCCTTTTCCCACGTAGCCCCAACAGTCTGGAACTCTTTACCAGAGGACTTGCGATCACTAACAGAGATAACAGAATTCAGAAAAAAATTGAAAACCTACCTATTCACTAAACACTATAATACCATAGAAAACCTTCCAATCAACTTAGATAAAGGCTAAACAAGAACCTGTCTAAAATCAAGATTATACTCCCTATTACAATAATACGTACAACTTAAATGAATAATCATTCCATTCCAATGCATCAATACCCCACTTGTATATAGTTAAAATTGAGTTAGAAACAGTACTACAGTTTAAATTGTTACACAATCTGTGTTAGTTGATTCATTGAACTATTCCGCATAGTTTTTACATACACTTTGTTGTTCAAGTTAAGATGTTCATTGTAAAAAGTTATAACTGTTCTATGTAAAACAAGCTCTGCATTGTTAATTGTTGTTAAATGTACACCGCAACTGATCGCTGGAAGATGCGGTATATAAATAAGTGTTAAATAAATAAATAAAATAAATCAGGAAAAGCACCTGATGCCATCAAAACACTATCGGGGGCCGTGCCTGACAAAAAAAATCCCCGGTGACCCAGTGGCCCCGTTTCCCCCCTCCCTCCCCACCTGACAGTATTTTGATGGCATCGGGGATGATCATGGCATACACTGTTGGGTGCCAGTGCCCTGACAGAAAGTACCTGTTGGTCTAGTGGTCCCTGTACCCCACCCCCGAGTAAAATGGCAGTGCCTGGCCCCGCGCGGTGCACCCTGGGTTGCGCCGGGCGGGGTTAGACTGTCACAATATTATTAATCTTATTGTAATCTAAAGTTCATATATCACTCCCTAGATATGATGTTACTTCTTTCCTTGTATATAATTCAAAGCTGAACACGGCATATTGCAAGTTCAGTATTTTACTTCCTTCAATCCCCATCATTCCTCTTGCCAAAGATTCCTGTATAATGTGATAAATGTTTTAATAATTTTTAATCTTGTTAATACTGTTAAATCATTAAATGCACCATATTAAGCTTTGTTCTATGTAAACTACTAAATTTTGAGTTCCTCGTAAACAGCTTTGATTCATGAAAAGCGGTAAATAAGCACAAATAAATAAATATAAGGCATAGTCTACCTTATATGGCAAGCTGACCACCCGATGCATCCCAGGATGCACCTTGTGGGGCCAGATGTCGCCATTTTACAAGATGGCAGACTAGAGAGGGAGCACGTAGGCAGCGCTCGCACCTACGTTAAGGTACCGGGGGGTGGATTTAGGCGCCACTAGACCACCAGGTGATTTTATTTTATTTTACTTGTGGGTGAGGGTACAGGGGCCACTAGACCACCAGGTGATTTTTATTTTATTTTACTTGGGGTTGGGTGGTACAGGGGCTGCTAGATCACCAGGTGATTTTTATTTTATTTTACTTGGGGGGGGGGGGTACAGGGGTCACTAGACCACCAGATACGTACTTTCTGTCAGGGCACTAGTCCCCGACAGTATTTTGATAGCATCGGGGGCATCGGGGAGAGCCCAATGCTGCGATTGTCCCTGATGCCATCAAATACTGTCGGGGCTGATATGCAAATTAGCCACACAGTGCCTGAAGAGCAAGCCAAACTAGTGCAGGCTTCTTGTGCGCATATGTTTGACTTGCTCTCCCAGTTTAACGCTGCAGTGGCTCATTTGCATGTGCATGATTACCGCAGTCTTCATTTGCATACCATATCTTTCCTGCATCGCATGCTAAAATGTGTGCATTGTCAGGAACGTAAAAACTTGCTTCAGTGTGGGTCTAGTACCACCTTTCTGCATTGCCCGTATGGCTCTATTAGTCATTTATTTACTCCCAAAAAAGAAACTTGTTACTGGCAGCATCTACGCTATGTACAGGCTTTCACCATATCGATTTTTCATTGAAAAAGTCAGTGGGTTAAAGACTAACCAATACATTGGGAAAAGGATCAGGGCACCTGTATTATAAGCTCCATTACTTACTGACGTTAGGAAGGACTTACTGCTACAAATATGTAGTATGTTTTTCTCCCTTCTCTGGATTACTATACAGTACAGACAGAGCCAGATTTAAATTGTGGGCTCTGGAGGGGATGTGGCATTATCAAAGAAGAAAGCGTCAGGTATCGATGGCATTCATATTGAAGTATTGCGACAATTTGATGCAACTATTACAATACTTACAAGGCTCTGCCAGGAAATTTGGAAGACAACATCATTGCCGACTGACTGTGTTCATACTAATAATGAAGAAAGAAGATCTGACCAACTGTGGAAATCATCAGTCACTCTGATCCCACATGCCAGCAAGATTCTACTCAACATCATTCAGTGAAGACTACAACCATACCTAGAACAACCATACCTAGAACAATCATACCTAGAACAAGAACTCCCTGATGTGTGGGCAGGGTTCAGGAAAGAGCGAGGAACAAGATACATCATGGCAGATGTAAGATGGATCCCTGAAAAGCCAAAAGAATACCAAAAGCATATCTACTTTGACTACAGCAAGGCCTTTGATTGCATAAATCATAAAAACTCTGGGCCACATTAAGAAGCATGGGTATACCAGAACACCTTTACATTGACCAAGAAGCAACTGTTTGGATAGAACAAGGCTTAAAGTCAGCAAAGATGTGCGATAAGGCTGTATTCTTCCCCCAAACCTGTTCAATTTTGAGAGTGGATTCTGTGAAAATAGCAAGGAGGTCGCAAGGATGAAGTTAAGTATATCTCCCTGAGGCAGGATGGGTGATATTAATTGCGCCAACTGAAAAATGGTGCTATGTTGTAGGTACTGTGACTAAAAATTAAAGTAAAGTACAGCGGAGGGCCATTTTAGAGAGGCGCACAAGTGCGATCTAGGATGTCTAAGCCAAAATGTCTGAAAAAAAAGCAGGCACATCCAGGTGCAAACATGATTTCACAAATGTGGACGTGCCTGATATGTTTGTCTGGGCAGAAGCGGGGACAGCTACATAGACATCCCCATAACAGTATTTCAGAAGCTGGAGGTCCAGTCTGTAGTGTGGGAAACTGAATTTTCCCTCCCCATGCATCCTTAGCCCTAGCTAGGGAATAAATGATACAACTATCAGCACAAAAAATGTTTCACTCAGGGGGGCGGAGCCTTGTGTTTGGCCAAGATGGATGTGTAAGAGGGGTGCTCCGGAGGGCAATTGACAAGAATCCTGATTTCTGCAATATTTGAACAAATAGTTCCTACTTACTTGGATACCATTCAATCCCGGCTATGTCAGGCTCTAAACAGACACAGCTGGATTTCCAAATATCTCAAAATGCTAGCGCAAAGAGAACCAAGACAGAACCTCACTCACCTCACAAGATGGCGGTCATCCGAGAAGGTCCTGAGACCTTGCAGGAGATCTTGGCTGAGATTCGGGTGGTCAAAGAGTTGGTCAAAGCTAATGGAGAATCGCTTTGTGCAATGCAAGAAGATATCAACGCTTTGAGATCCTCTTTGGAGTCAAATACGGCTCATTTGGAGAAGGTAGAAAAGGTGGTGGCATCACATGGGGAGAGGCTCTAGGCCAGCGATGGCGAACCTATGGCACGCGTGCCAGCTGTGGCACGCGAAAGCCTTGCAGCTGGCACGCGGGAAGGTCCGCAATTAAGATATGCGGTAAAATTTAAAAAAAAAAAAAAGCTGTCTTCTCCTGCTGCCGGGGCCGCCGCGGCAGAATCGAGTGTGCCGCGGGGCCCCCCCTGCCCAGCACAGCCTGCCCTCCCCCTCTATCTGCTCTCTCGTCGCAGCTCACAGTGACACGCGCCGGCTTTCAGAGAGCGAGGGAAGAGTTTCTCCCTCGCTGCTCTGTTAAGCCCGCGGGGGCTGATGGGAAGTTCCCATCAGCCCCCGCGGGCTTAACAGAGCCGCGAAAGGGAAACTAATCCCTTTGCGCTCTGAACGCCGGCGCGTGTCACTGTGAGCTGCGACGAGAGAGCGGATAGAGGGGGAGGACAGGCTGTGCTGGGCAGGGGGGGCCCCGCGGCACACTCGATTCTGCCGCGGCAGCCCCGGCAGCGGGAGAAGACAGCTTTAAAAAAAAAATTCCCTCGGCTGGGCTGGGGGGGGGGTTAGGAGTGGTGTTGGGCTGGGGGGGGGTTAGGATTGCTGATGGGCTATGGGGGGGGCGGGGGGGGGATTTGGAGTGCTGATGGGCTGGGGGGGCTGGGGGGGGTTAGGAGTGCTGATGGGCTGGGGGGGTTAGGAGTTCTGATGGGCTATGGGGGGATGGGTGGGTTAGGAGTGTTTATTGGATATGGGGGGGATATGGGGGGGGTGGGGGGGTTAGGAGTGGTGATGGGCTATGGGGGGGGTTGGACAGGAAATGTGCTGATGGGGTGGGGTTAGGACTTGAGGTGGGTTGATGGGGTTAGGACTGGTAATGGGCTGTGGGCTGTTGGGGGGGTTAGAACTGGTAATGGGCTATGGGGGGGTTAAGACTGGTAATGGGCTGTTGGCTGATGGGGGCTGTCTGGTAATGGGCTATGAGGGGGTTAGGACTGATAATGGGCTATGGGGGGGGGGCTAGGACAGGAAATGGGCTGATAGGGAGGGGTTAGGACTTGAGGTGGGCTGATGGGGTTAGGACTGGTAATGGGCTGTGGGCTGATGGGGGGGTTAGGACTGGCAATGGGCTATGGGGGGCTGACTGGAAATGGTTTGATGGGGTTAGGACTGGAAGTGGGTTGATGGGGGGGGGCTAGGACTGGTATTGGGTTGGGGGGTTGCTAGACTGGAAATGGGCTGATGGGGGGCTAGGACTGGAAATGGGCTGATGCAGGGACTAGAAGGGAATGGATGCTGGGTGAGGCTGGAACTAGAAGGGAGCTGATGTTGGGGGAGGATTAGAATGGGATGGGGCTGGGAGAGTAAAATGGAGAGGGGAAAAATATTTTGTGTGGGAGGGATAAAAAATCTACAATTGGCCGGGTATTGGGAGAGTAAGTGGGGATTGAGGATGGAGGGGTAAAATTTGAGTGAATGAAATAGGAATGAGGAAAGAGCAAAAGGAGAAAGATTAGTATGTTAAAGCGGATGTAGAGAGAGAGAATGGAAAAAAAAACTAGAAGAGAGAAGAAAGGACAAATGGAAAGCAGATGATGGAGAGTTAGCAGAAAACATGAAGAAACCAGAAGAAAGTGGCTGGAGCAATTGCAACTGAAAAAAAATGCACAAAAGGTAGAAAGATATCTCTTTGACAAGTTATCAGCATGCATGCAACAACAAACATCACATTAATTTTTTCATGTATAGATTCTTTGGGAATACACACCGAGTCCTGACACAGTTAACAGTTTTAAGAAGTTTATCTTTTTTTTACTCAGGATACATTTGACATGTTATGTGAATAATACATTTAAAATATATTGTGTAACTGAATCAAATTCTTCCTAAATTCATTAAATTGAATGAAATCATTAAAACATTATAAATTGGCAATAAATTGAAATGAAAACCAAAGGATTGTGAATCAAATTGATTCTCTGACAATACAAAGATTCCAACCTTTACAAATGATGTTACATAGTTCAGGCAACTTTATAGAGAGTTTTTAGATACTAAAATCTTGTTAAGGTTTAATTGACCTGCTGGCACTTTGAGGAAATTCTTTGGTTTTGTGCGGCAGTTTGGGCACTCGGGCTCAAAAAGGTTAGCCATCACTGCTCTAGGCCGTTGAGGAACAGGCCAAGTTGATATGTTCATTGCAAAGGGAGGTGGAAAATGGTGACAATCGCTCTCGGCGGAACAACATAAGAATCCTAGGCATTCCTGAGGGAGCAGAGGGTCATGATATGATATCATTTCAGCAGGCCATGATTCCAGGTGTATTAAGGTTGCATTTCAATATGCCGTTCGAGATCGAGCATGCTCAGAGAGTGCCTACTCAGCCTGTGGTCACGGGCAAGCATCCACGCCCAGTTATCTTGAAAGTGCTACGTTTTCAGCAAGTATTGTAAATAATGGGAGCAGTTAAAACACTTTCAGCCTTGGAATATCAAGGGCATAAACTCCTGTTTTTTCCGAACTTTGCAAAGGCGACGGTGGATTGGAGAAGGAGTCTTTTGGCATTGTGTCCACGTTTGGTCCAACTGAAGGCCTGTTTTGGACTGCTATATCCTGCCCGCATGAAAGTTACGCTGCATAACCAGACCAAAACATTTGATGATCCTGGAGATTTATGTGCATTTTTGGAGGATAAGGAGTCAGTGGTGATGCGGTGAAGGTTATATCACATCTCCTACTTGCTACAGTCTGATGGCACTTGCTATCATGGGCGTTTAACCGGTCTGTGCTCGTGTGATGGAGGCCTATCTATGCAGAAGCGACATTTAAGCCTGTAATACTGGCATATACTGGGACATTTACTCTGTCTTCTTGAAGGACATTATCTCTGTTCTTAATAAGGGAGGTGGGCAAGATACATTATTCTAAGAGTTACAGAAATGTAGAGGGGTTGGATCAATGAGCCCTCCATGTCTGTCTTGTCCTAGTGGGCTCACCCGTTAAATTTTGTGTGTTATGTAACCCCCCCCCCCCCTCCCCCCCGGGTTTTGGGTGGTTTGGGGAAATGTTTTTGGTAGAATTAGGTATATTATTATGTTGATCAAATAATGGGGCCTTTTTTTTTCCTCTCTTTGGGCTATAGATACAGCCACACTTTAAAAGCGCCGGGAAAATTGTTCTATGGTATGAAACTAAATGCTACATTTTATTCTGTTTCTGCAACATATGATTGTTAATTCGGAGCTATATTGTCAGTATGCTTTCTTTAAGATTGTGTCACTGAATATTAAGGGCATTAATAATTTTTACTAAGAGGAAAGGTTCCCTCTGAATGGTAGGAAGAAAGTGCTGACATCTCATTGCTGCAGGAAACGTATTTGAAGGTAAGGGAGTTGTCGTTGTCAGAGATCCAAGCCCTATTTTAAAGGTTTTCAGCTGCCCATCATAGGATTAATGGAGTGGCCATATTAGCGTGGATAGCTGTATCCCCATGGTTTTAAAATCCACATGTTGTTTCTTCCTATCTTCCAAGGGTCTTGTTCTAGAATCAGTGAATCTAATATTCATGCGGCTCACAGCTATGTTTATGCTGTGATCTCATTTACCCTATTTGACTTGAGCTCTAGTTATATACAGTAATTTGGTCGTCGGTCTGTTTCTTGGTGGGTTCGTCTTGAAGATATAGATATGTCTATCACTCCTAAAGTGAATTATGTAATAGGAATATTACCAGTTTTCACTTGTAAGGGAAATGTAATGTCAAAGTGATAGAACTCTAGTTCAACGCTTATGGAAAATTAACCGCCTAGATTTGCTGTTTGGAGGATAGGATCTTTTTGAGAGAAAGGGGGGATATGTCTTCCTAATTCTTTGGCCTAATACTATAGCATTTGCAGTGGCAAGGTTCACGATGGGTGGAGGGGGCCGTAGGCATATGTTCAGTATTTTGCTGAGATTAAGGGTTAGTTTCAGCAAGGAGATGTCAGCACTTTAAGGCAAGTGATATAGGACTGTCTTAACATTCAGTTTTATTGATTTTCAAAATGGAACCATATTAAGGTGGTGTTGGGATTTAGGGCCACTATCTCCTGATTTGGGGTCGTTTTTCAATTAATAATTGGCAGCTTATCCTTATAAAGGAAATGTTTGTCTGAATTAGCTCTATGTTGGGAGTGGCCCTGTGTCCATTATTTCTAACTGGAAACATACAATAGATCTTGGTTGAGGCCTATGGTGGTATACTTGTACCTACGTTACTCATGGGTGCAAATATCATGTTGTAGCAGTTTCTTTTATGTCCTCCTCTTTCTTAAGTGGAAGGGGTTACCAGACAAATCTCCTTATTTCTCTGGGGTGGAGTGTTTGTCCTTCTATAGCCCCCTGCAGGCTTGCAGATGTTTTATGTTCCTGTCATATGGCCCCTGATGATCGCATGATGATGGGAAGGACAGGGTGAGGTGGGCTGCATTCAGCCTTTTGACTGTCTCATTTACCAGAGAAGGATTGTATATTTTAATTTACTGTAACTTGTTTTTCTCTTTTGTTTGTATTTTGTTGGAAAATATAAATAAAGAAATTAAAAAAGAATGTTTCACTCAACCCTAAACAATGATACAAAATGGATCACTTTTTTTTTTTTTTAAAAGGAGACAAGGATCTCAGACCACCAGAGTACTAGTCATAGGTATAGATTATCTCAGCCCTTGACCCACTGCTCAATTGCATCAATTTATTTATTTATTTATTTAGTATACATTTGTATACTGCTACTTCCAGCGATCAGCAGCGGTTTGATTACAGATTGGAAATTGTCAAATCATGACAGGAAATTTTTGAGGTATAAACACATTGATTAGACAGGAAAGCACAGCACACAGAGAACTATTTTACAGGGAACATGGGCTATGGAGGGTTAAGTGGCTTGCCCAAGACCACAAGGAGCACCTGTGGGACTAGAAACCCCAGTCCTTCCGGCCCAAGGTTGCTGTCCTCTAGTCTAGTGGGATTTGAACCCCCGACCTTCCGGCCCGAAGTACCTTGCCCCAACCACTAGGCCACTCCTCCACTCTTACTTACTATCAATGATCCTAAAAAACTCCTCATGCAAATATATGCAATATCCATCAATTTTTTACATTCCCAATTTAATTGCTTCTTAATCAATTTTAGCCAGTCTTATTAGACGAGCCTTCCACCCATAGAGCATAATTTAATACAACATCTGTTCTAGCGCTCATCTGTGCTTTTCAAATATATGCAGAACATCGATATCACATGCTGAACACCAAACTTATCTGCACTATTGCATCACTGCTGTAACTTTGCCTTTCCCCAGTGCCATTCCGGACGCCATCACTGGTGTTTCGCGCCGGCTTCCTCCAGGGGTCTTTTGTTTTCAAGCACCATTTCAACACATTTATTCAACTTTTTCCATTTTCTTAAAGAAACTTACAAACTTAAACCAAACCCATTGTGTCAAAAGGCAAGAGACAGCAAACATCAGCAGGAACTGTTAACAACCTTACTTACTATCTCACAAAAGGCACAGTAACATCAGGCAGAGTACACTGTCAGCAACGCTCTGTGGATTATCCAAAAGATGCTGCGCACGCGCATCTAAAAAAGCATCCGGCACACCCAAAGGCATGACATCATCACGCCCAATGTCCCTTGCTCAAAATCTCACGATCAAGAAACACCGACGCTGTCACCTACTGCTTCAGGTTTAAAACATTTCTTCTAGCAGTATAACAGCAACATCCATAAACCTCTATCGCAGAAAGATAAATTTAAGTTTACATTTAAATTTAACCAGCCCTCCCACCTATCATATACAGTCACCCCACTCAATCTGAGCATTCAATCCAAAGGGGTGTACTGTATTTAAAACATAAATCCACTTCTGTTCACACCTCAGAAGGGCACGTTCCCTACTCAAACCAGCAGCTTCCTGTGACACATAATCAATGCAGAAACATCTATGTTCAGTGAACACATGTCTTAACTCCAGACAGTGCTGCACTTTAAAGCGGTACAAGACCATCTCCAAAGACCTTGGGATTCCTATGTCTACAGTTTGCAATGTTAAGAAGTTTTCTGCTCATGGAACTATCAAGAACCTCCCAGGACGTGGTGGGAAGAAGAAAATTAATCCAAGAAGTCTTCAAAGGTTAGTGTGAACTGTTGTAAAAACACCATGTACAACATCCAATGAGCTTAAGGCTGACCTGGAACAATCTGGAATGGTGGTTTCAACCCGCACCATACGCCGCACACTAAACAAAGAAGGACTTCATTGGCAAAGGCCGAGGAGGGTCCCACTGCTCAAAGACAGACATAAAAAGGCACGCCTGATCTTTGCCCAAACCCACCTGAGAAACCACAATCCTTCTGGGAAAATGTTCTATGGACAAATAAAACCAAACCTGAGCTCTTTGGCAATGAAGACCAGCGATCACATTTACAGTCAAAGAAGTGAAGCTTATAAGTGAAAAAAACATCCTTCCTACCATTAAATATGGCGGAGGTTCTATAATATTGTGGGGCTGTTTTGCTGCCTCAGGAACTGGAGGCCTGGAACATATTAAAGGAATCATGAAGTCAGAGGACTACTAAGGTATTTTGTAGCGAAATGTGATACCTAGTGTCAAAAAGCTAGGTCTGGGTTGAAGGTCATGGAACCTCCAGGAGGATAATGACCCAAAACATACATCCAAAAGTACAAAAGAATGGTTAAAAATGAGCAAATAGACTGTTTTAAACTGGTCAGCAATAAGTCCTGATCTTATTCCAATCGAGAACCTTTGGAAAGAGCTGAATTCTGCCATTGGTAAAAGGAATCCTGGAAACATTCATGAGCTGGAACAAATCACAGTTGAAGAGTGGGAGAAACTACTAGCAGACAGATGTTAAGAAACGTTTGGAAGCTGTCATCACTTCTAAGGGTTGTGCAACCAAATATTAGTGAAGGGTGCTATTAATCCTGCCCAAGTCACGTTTTGTTTTTTTCTTAGAAATTACTACGTCTGAGTTGCACAGACATCTTTTTTTGTGGTATACCTTTGAACACACTATTAAGATATAATGACATACAGTTGGAATACATATTTCCAATTATTTCTCAAGATATTGTACACAATATACCTAAAATGCAGGGGTGCCAATAATGTTGACCACAATGTAAAGAAGAAAAATAAATGCTTTACAAAGCATGTAGTAACAAAAGTAAAACAGAATTTCAGTGTACAGAGAGGAAAACAAGGTTACTTACCTGTAACGGGAGTTCTCCGTGGACAGCACGATAAGTCAGCCACACCTGGTGACATCATCTGACGGCGTCAAGACGGAAGTCCTCTCTATAGCTCAGAAGGGCTTTTTGCCCTTCTGAGCATGAGCCCACTAGTCCTACCCCTAATCCCATCCCTAGCTGGTCAGTTTGTCACTAGCTGAGGCTTTTCCGCTAGGGAGCGGGAATTGAGAATGCCCTGGGGCTGACCCTGATAGGGGAGGATGGGTGGGATGGTGTGGCTGACTTATTCTGCTGTCCACGGAGAACTCCCGTTACAGGTAAGTAACCTCGTTTTCTCCTAAGACAAGCAGGATGAGTCAGCCACACCTGATGTCTCCCAAGCTGTGGAGCTCTGTGGAAGGGGAGGCCCTGGTTAAGGTGATGGACATATTTAAGCAGAGGCAGGGCTTTAAATCTAGATTTATTTACCAGATTTGTCCGGCCTCGGAAATGACAACGAATGCAAACAACATAGTGGTATCAGTGCAAAGGTGCAAGCAAGGTGCAAACAGTGCAGTCAACAGTGCAAAGTCAACTGGTGTGAGGGTTCGGGCTGGGTTAGCTCAGCAGTGGTCAGTATCGCCTGGCCAAAGGCAGCGTCACATCCTATTACCGTATTGAGACAGTAGTGTTTCTGAAAGGTGTGCGGTGAGGCCCAGGTTGCGGCCTTGCAAATGTCCGCTGCTGGTAGGGCACGGAGGTTGGCGATGGTCGCCGCCAACACCCTGAGATGGTGTGCAAGAACTTCGGTAAATCTTGTGAACCTGCTTGCTGCAGGCAGCAGGCGATGCAAGAGGAGATCCATCCTGAGAGCATTGGCTTGCTAACGGGCCGACCAGGTTTGTTGGGGTCATAGGAAACGAAAAGTTGAGTTCCCTTCCGTAGAGAGGATGTCCGCAGGAGATATGTGCGTAGTGCCCTGATGCAGTCCAGGGTGTGAAGTCACTGCTCCTCAGCAGAGGGGTAGGGTTCCAGATGGAAGCAGGGGAGCTCAATCGCCTGGTTGATATGGAAGGCGGAGGGCAATTTTGGCATGAATTTGGGATGTGTCCGAAGGGTAGCTCTGTCTTGGGTGAGAAGAGTGTAGGGAGGGTGCAATACAAGGGCTTGTAGCTTGCTGATCCTTCTGGACGAGGTGATGGCTATTAGGAATAAAGTCTTCCATGTCACGTGCTTCAGCTCTGCTGACAACATGGGCTCAAAGGGTGGTTGTGTCAGCTCATGGAGGACAATGCTGAGGTCCCATTGGGGTAAGTTAGCCAACCCTTTCATGAATCTTGTGACTAGTGGTTGCTTCACAATGGTGTCGCCTCCGTCCTGGTCATGGAAGGCTGCGATCGCTGCAAGGTGTACTCGGATGGATGAAACTTTTAAACCACTGTGGAAAAGGGAGGTGAGGTACTGGACTGCCATTGGCACAGGGCACGAGAATGAATTAAGGTGACATTGTGAGCACCAGAGATTGAAACGTTTCCATTTTAGCACGTAAGATTTGTGGGTTGCTGGGCGTCTTGCCTCGAGTACCACTTGTTGAACTTCTGTGGGAAGGTTGAAGAATGCTAATGTTATCCTTTCAGTTTCCATTCAGTAAGAGCCAGGGTTCTCAGGTTTGGATGGAGACACTTTCCTTTCTGTGATGTGATCAGATCTGAGGTCAGGGGTAGTCTCAATGGAGGTTCCAGCGCAAGGCGGCGTAGATATGGGAACCATACCTGACGTGGCTAGTGAGGCACAATTAGAATGGCTTGCGCTTTGTCTGAGATGAGGCGCTGGATGGTCATCGAGATGAGTGGGGAGGGGGGGAAGGCTTATATTAGAGACCACTCCCCCCATGATATGTCAAAGGCATCTGTGGTGATGCTGCTGTTGGAGGGGCGTTTTGAGCAGAAGAGGGCACACTTCCTGTTGTCCTCCATGGCAAAAAGATCAATCTGTGCACATCCCCACCTCCAGAAGAGGGAAGTGGCTATGCAGGGGTTGAGGGACCATTCGTGTGGGTCCATCTGGCGACTGAGTTTGTCCGCCAGATTGTTCTGTGTTCCCGGGAGGTAGGAGGTGTGAGGGAGGCAGTTCCTGGAGAGCGCAAAAGTCCAGAGCTTGAGGGCTTCCTTGCAGAGGTAGTGGGAGCCTGTCCCTCCTTGTTTGTTGATATAAAACATGGCTACTTGGTTGTCCATTTGTACTAGGACTGTCTTCCCTTGGATGAGGTTCTGGAAGGCCTTGCGGGCATAGAAGAGCACTCTGAGTTCCAATAGGTTGATGTGTAAGGTGCGCTCCTCCTGCGACCAGATTCCTTGGGAGCAAAGGTGTAGACAATGGGCCCCCCAGCCCACTAGTGAAGTGTCTGATGTGATGGTCAACTGGTAGGGCTGCTGCTGTAGTGGGCGGCCTACCGTCAGTTTCTCGGCGCTTGTCCACCACGCCAGGGAGCACACTGTTGTTGTGTCCATAGGGATGCGCGACGAGAGTGGTTGTGTGCGCTGATTCCAATGAACGTGCAGGTGCCATTGTAGGTGCATATGTAGTCTTGCAAGGGGCAGAACTTGTGTTGACGCTGCCATGTGTCCCAGGAGTCTGAGTATGTTACGAGCAGATGTCTGCTGAGTGGCGGAGAGGCACGCAGCCAGTTTGGTGATGGTGTTCCCCCGTAGAGGTGGGAGGAATGCTTTCGCCAACCCTGTGTCTATCACTGCTCCGATGAATTCCAGGCATTGCGCTGGGCCTAGGTTGGATTTCTGGAGATTTCACCCGAAATCCTAGGGAGGTCAGCAGGTTGATCGTGCTCTTGATGGCGGAGTGTGTCTCATGAGGTGACCGGCCAGAGATCAGCCAGTCATCCAGATATGGAAAAACACAGATGTCTTGTTTTTGCAGATGTGCAGTTGCGACCGCAACGCATTTGATGAAGACCCGTGGGGCAGGTGATAGGCCAAAGGGAAGAACTCTGTACTGATAGTGTTCATTTTGCACCTGGAATCGGAGGTATTTCCAATGCGATACGTGAATCAGGATGTGCGTGTAAGCATCGTGTAGATCCAGGGAGGCCAGCCACCCCCCTGGTTGTATGAGCGGGAGAATCAAGCCCAGGAAGTACATTCTGAATTTTTCTTTTATTATGAATTTGTTGAGCTTGCGAAAGTTGAGGATGGGGTGGACTCCGCCTGATTTCTTGGGAATGAGGAAAAACCTAGAGTAGAATCCAGTGTTGATTTCGCCGCCAGTAACGAGCGTACCTCTGAAGAGAGGGCATGAAGTGAAGGCAGTGGAATGCTGTTGTGGGGAGATTTGCGCTGCAATGGGGGAAAGGCAGATCTCATATTGTATCCTTTCCTGATGATTCTCAAGACCCATTTGTCCGTGGTGATGGTTTCCCAGGTATGTATGAAGGCTGCCAGTCGGCCCCCGGTGGGGGAGTTGGCTGGGAAATTCATGTAAAAAGGAAGGGTTGGCTTTCCCTGTGTTGGACGGTGCGGTCTTCTGTTGTTTCCGATCCTGCTGGCGCGGTTTGGTGCGATACGAGTTGTTCTATTGGTGTTTGTAGCGAGGGGCTTGCCACTTTCGGTAGGAGTTGTAAGTATTGTGCTTCGAAGAGGCAAAGGACTTCTGGGGGTAATTGGAACTACGATTTGAAGAGGAGGGTGGCTTACGTTCTAGTCCTTCCTCCGCCAGGGTTTGTAAGGCAATGCACCGATCCTTCATGTCGTTAATGGTGTCATTCATCTTTCACCAAAGAGGGTGTCCCCCGCACATGGGGCATCTGCTAGGTGGTCATGCATGTCCTCGCGAAGACCAGATGCTCTCAACCAGGCCAGATGCCGGGCTGATATCGCTGTACCAGTGGTGAAGGCTGCTGCTTCGAAAGCATCGAACGCCGCTCTGACCTGGTGCTTAGTGCATTCTTGGAGATCTGTGAGGGATGCTAAGATGGAGGTCAGTGCCTTCGGAGTGAGGGTGGATTTGATTTTATCCA
This sequence comes from Ichthyophis bannanicus, assembly GCA_033557465.1. Classification (NCBI taxonomy): domain Eukaryota; kingdom Metazoa; phylum Chordata; class Amphibia; order Gymnophiona; family Ichthyophiidae; genus Ichthyophis; species Ichthyophis bannanicus. The sequence continues at coordinate 385,277,356 of CM066033.1, read as the reverse complement.
TGATTACATCCTGGTAGAGGGCGTGCTGTAGTCGATGCACTGCTACTCTGGACGAAAGCATAGCTCCTTGGAAAGTTCTGTTTCCTATGTCGTCAAGGAGCTTGAGATCCCGAGTTGGGGGACTGTTGGCATGTGTTTGCGCCGCTTTTACTCGCTTGAGAGCAGACTCTACAGCTATGGATTTGTGAGGAAGCTGGGTCTTGTCAAATCCCACTGTTGGTTGAACTTGATATTTGACGTCTAGTTTCCAAGGAGCAGCAGGTCCCGTGGCAGGGTTCTGCCACAACTGGATCAGATTTTCCCACAGCAATGGGTGAATAGTGAGGAGCGCTGAGTTCCTGGGAGTCTCCAGGAATTTCAATGCTGCTTGAGTCTCAGGGCGCAGGTCAGCCTGTAGGGAGTTGGTGATTCCAAGAGCGGAGGAGACCTTCTGCAGGAATTTGGAGTACGTTAAGTCCTCCGGATTGGCTGTGGACGGATCCTGTGTAGGGGTGGTGGAGGTCTCGTGGGATATGAGGTCTTCATCAGGGGATAGGGGTCCCTGGTTAAGATATCCTGCATTGTAGCTGGTTACAGACTCCGTGGGGCACTTAATAGTTGGTTCTGGGTGCCCCGGTGGGTCTTGAGGTAGGTTGGCCTCCCCAGCCTTTCCCAGGGCAAGGGCTGTCTGGCTCGCAGACCACTGCTTGAAACAGAGAAGAACTGGAAAAGGTCCTTGGATCCTTCAGCCAGAGGGGCTACTGGGAGGGGGTACCGTGGAGGGGTTTTGCATACTGACTTATCCTCTCTGAGGGAATGCAGATGAATAGGGCTGGAGGGCACCGTAGAAGGTTCTGTAGAGGAGAGGAGTTCGAGTGAATACCTGTGCCTCCTGCATATTTGTCTGCTAAGGCTGGAGCTGCTGCTGTGTTGTCTGCTCCGTCGCTGCGACCATCTGCCCCGATGGTGTCTGTGTCTGCTGTGCTGAGACCGTCTGTGTCTGTGCCTGTCAGTGGCGCTTCTTCTGCCATTCTGGCGTTGATGTGGAGTGCTGGATCGGCGTTGGTGTGGCATGGCGTGCTGGATCGGCGTTGGTGCAGAGTGCTGGATCGGGACTGGCATCGGCGCTTCGGGGTGTTGGATCGGGATTGGTGCCGGTGTTGAGGAGAGAGCTGACCCGTAGGAGCTGCAGCGGAGCCAATCGGTGCCAGTGGGGCGGAGTCAGTGGCAGAGCCAGTGGGGCGGAGCTTGGAGCCGGCTGACCAATGGCTGCGGAGGGGAAGGAGCGAGTGCTACTGGGAGCAAGATGGCTGCCTCCAGGAGGGACCCCATGTGTGCCGGAGATCTCTGCGGCAGAGAGGAGAGGGGAGAGCGCTGTGGGCCTGCCGGGGACGGAGGCTGCGAGGGGCACATCCTGGGCTGCCACAGAGTCCTTGGAAGTGCTTTTGAACGTGGAGGCAGTGTTTGAAGGCTTGCTGGCATGTGTGTTGGTCTGACAGGGATCCTTCTTGCGTCGGTGAGCCCTGCTACTCTCCACTGCTCCTGACGCTGGAGAAGAGGCCAGGAATTCTTTGAGGGCATGCCCACGGGACTTTCGTGCTCTGAGCAACATCTGAGTACAGTGGGGGCAATCTTCAAATGGATGGTCCTTACCCAAGCAACGAAGGCACTTAAGGTGAGCATCTAACTTGCTCATCTTCCTTGAACATTCAGTACATTTTTTAAAACCCGGTTTGGGCATTCTTGTGGCTGAATATAAGCTTGCTGGTAGAAAATTTGTAGAGAGAGGAGAGAGTCAGTCTTGAAGCAAGGCGGAAGATTGAAAAACTGACCAGCTAGGGGCGGGACTAGGGGTAGGGCTAGTGGGCTCATGCTCAGAAGGGCAAAAAGCCCTTCTGAGCTATAGAGAGGACTTTCGTCTTAGCGCCATTGGATGATGTCACCAGGTGTGGCTGGCTCATCCTACTTGTCCTAGGAGAAAGGAGCATGGCAACTTAGCCGTGAAAAAGGATAATGGCTTCATGTTTCACTGCAGGTGTGAATGGACTTAACTATTCTCAGATCATCCTGTCCTTACTTTCTCACTCTCCACATACCTCAGTTAACTATTCTGCTGTTATTACTCCCCTCCCATACCCCACCCTGCTCTTTTCTGTCCCTCTCTATACTCTGTGTCGTGCTCCCCCACCCCCCAATCAATCCTTAGGTGTATTTACCCAAATGCTGCCCTCCTGCTCAAAGGAAGATCACTCCTTTAAGGACCTTGCAAAAAGGTTCTTAAAGGAAACTTCAGAAATGCACTAGAAGGGAATGGTTTAAAAATGAGAATGTTCAAGCACCTTGAGACTGATAAAGGACTCAAAGGCATTGGTTTTGTCACCCATTCAGATATAAAGCCTTTGAACTGCAATGTATTATTGAATCACCACCTGTGTCTACCCCCCCCCCCCCCAATAGGTAATTCTATATGTGGACAACCTAAAATCAGATTACAGGACCTTTGTGTTTTAAAATGTTACAGTCTCACCACACCTGCCCATCCCTTCACCCTCCAACCCTAATGGAAAATGCAAACAACCTAAGAAGGCTTTTTAGTTTGCCTCTTCAAATAATGTGCACAATGGCTCACAACAGTATTAGGTGATTAATCCATGTACGTTTAAATTAAACTGTAACTTTGGGCAAGAAACTTTATCTCCTTTTTCTCAGGTACCCACTTAAATTTGGAGCAGGGCCTTATTTTGCCAGAATTGCCATTCAGTTAACAGCAGCGGGGAAGTGGAATTTGAAGCTTGGTTCTTAGCCCATGGCTCTAACCCAAGCCACACTTCTGCATATGTACACCAAGATAGTCTCCGAACTATAGAGAGAGGGAGAAGACATATGGTAGACAAATTATGGCTATCTTGGAATTTCATTTAACTACCAGTGGCCCTTTTAACATTAAGGGGGGCTTTTACTAAAGGGCGCTAAGGTGTTGCACCTAACATACCAATAGCTCCAGAGCTACGGCTCGATAGGCGCGACACTACTGCATTAACCGACAGCATTTTCCTGGCAGATAACGCTGAGCCCTGTCCCCCTATGCGTGCCTCATTAGCACGGGTGCACTTGACTCCCCCTATTGAGGTGGCATTAGATGAACTTGGCAAACTTTCCATTCCTTCTTAACGTGGCTGCAGCATTGGGTGAGGAGTTCAAGTCCTTGGAGCTGCCAATTGTCACAGGACTGGGGCAGAGCCACCTTCTCAGTGGGGCCCTATGCCAAGAACATGGTGTCACATGCTGAGAGCCTCTGTATAGTGCTGCTGAATATCCCGGTCAGCAGGTGATACTATCCGTATAGTGCTGCTGAATATCCCGGTCAGCAGGTGACACTATCCGTATAGTGCTGCTGAATATCCCGGTCAGCAGGTGATACTATCCGTATAGTGCTGCTGAATATCCCGGTCAGCAGGTGACACTATCCGTATAGTGCTGCTGAATATCCCGGCGAGCAGGTGATACTATCCGTATAGTGCTGCTGAATATCCCGGCCAGCAGGTGACAATATCAGTATAGTGCTGCTGAATATCCTGGCCAGCAGGTGACACTATCCGTATAGTGCTGCTGAATATCCCGGTCAGCAGGTGATACTATCCGTATAGTGCTGCTGAATACCCCGGTCAGCAGGTGATACTATCCGTATAGTGCTGCTGAATATCCCGGTCAGCAGGTGATACTATCCGTATAGTGCTGCTGAATATCCCGGCCAGCAGGTGATACTACCCGTATAGTGCTGCTGAATATCCCGGCCAGCAGGTGATACTATCCGTATAGTGCTGCTGAATATCCCGGTCAGCAGGTGATACTATCCGTATAGTGCTGCTGAATATCCCGGCCAGCAGGTGATACTATCCGTATAGTGCTGCTGAATATCCCGGCCAGCAGGTGATACTATCCGTATAGTGCTGCTGAATATCCCGGTCAGCAGGTGACACTATCCGTATAGTGCTGCTGAATATCCCGGTCAGCAGGTGATACTATCCGTATAGTGCTGCTGAATATCCCGGTCAGCAGGTGATACTATCCGTATAGTGCTGCTGAATATCCCGGCCAGCAGGTGATACTACCCGTATAGTGCTGCTGAATATCCCGGCCAGCAGGTGATACTATCCGTATAGTGCTGCTGAATATCCCGGTCAGCAGGTGATACTATCCGTATAGTGCTGCTGAATATCCCGGCCAGCAGGTGATACTATCCGTATAGTGCTGCTGAATATCCCGGCCAGCAGGTGATACTATCCGTATAGTGCTGCTGAATATCCCGGTCAGCAGGTGATACTATCCGTATAGTGCTGCTGAATATCCCGGCCAGCAGGTGACACTATCCGTATAGTGCTGCTGAATATCCCGGTCAGCAGGTGATACTATCCGTATAGTGCTGCTGAATATCCCGGTCAGCAGGTGATACTATCCGTATAGTGCTGCTGAATATCCCGACCAGCAGGTGATACTATCCGTATAGTGCTGCTGAATATCCCGGCGAGCAGGTGATACTATCCGTATAGTGCTGCTGAATATCCCGGCGAGCAGGTGATACTATCCGTATAGTGCTGCTGAATAGCCCGGTCAGCAGGTGACACTATCCGTATAGTGCTGCTGAATAGCCCGGTCAGCAGGTGATACTATCCGTATAGTGCTGCTGAATATCCCGGCGAGCAGGTGATACTATCCTTATAGTGCTGCTGAATATCCCGGCCAGCAGGTGACACTATCCGTATAGTGCTGCTGAATATCCCGGCCAGCAGGTGATACTATCCGTATAGTGCTGCTTCATATCCCGGTCAGCAGGTGACACTATCCGTATAGTGCTGCTTCATATCCCGGTCAGCAGGTGACACTATCCGTATAGTGCTGCTGATATCCTGGCCAGCAGGTGATACTATCCGTATAGTGCTGCTGAATATCCCGGTCAGCAAGTGATACTATCCTTATAGTGCTGCTGAATATCCCGGCCAGCAGGTGATACTATCCGTATAGTGCTGCTGAATATCCCGGCCAGCAGGTGACACTATCCGTATAGTGCTGCTGAATATCCCGGTCAGCAGGTGATACTATCCGTATAGTGCTGCTGAATATCCCGGCCAGCAGGTGATACTATCCGTATAGTGCTGCTGAATATCCCGGCCAGCAGGTGATACTATCCGTATAGTGCTGCTGAATATCCCGGCCAGCAGGTGATACTATCCGTATAGTGCTGCTGAATATCCCGGTCAGCAGGTGATACTATCCGTATAGTGCTGCTGAATATCCCGGCCAGCAGGGGATACTATCCGTATAGTGCTGCTGAATATCCCGGTCAGCAGGTGATACTATCCGTATAGTGCTGCTGAATATCCCGGCCAGCAGGGGACACTATCCGTATAGTGCTGCTGAATATCCCGGCCAGCAGGGGACACTATCCGTATAGTGCTGCTGAATATCCCGGCCAGCAGGTGATACTATCCGTATAGTGCTGCTGAATATCCCGGTCAGCAGGTGACACTATCCGTATAGTGCTGCTGAATATCCCGGTCAGCAGGTGACACTATCCAGATAAATGCTCTGCATATTGACTCATTCATCATCTTTAGATTCACCCTGCGCACCTCTCCCTAGCGCTTAACTTACATTTCGCTCTATTACCCTGTGGCATGATGTTAAGGGATTTTCCAAACAGTTGGAAAAGAGGTTGTAGGGATCATGACTAACTGCTACTATTAATGATTTGTATAGTGCTGTAAGGCGTACACAGCGCTGTGCGTAAAGATATAAGATGCAATCCCTGCCCATCAGAGCTTACAAGCTAATCAAAACTTCATAATTCAGTTTTATTGCTCATAGGCCCTAGTTAACGTTTACCCTGATTTTTTTCAGGACCTGTAGAATCTGTACAGATACATCAGGGGAACCTCCAAGGATCATACAGGAGATTATTCTACCCAGATAGCATTAAACAGAATATTAAGAGGCATGCATTGTCTTTTAGAGTGTGGGATTCTTTAGCCAGGGCAGTAGCATTTTGACAACAGACAAAATCACATGATGTCTCGATGTAACAGGTTATGTTATGGCTACACACCTGCAGCTCCTGAGATATTCATGTTGGACAAGGGAGGCTTCAGACTTAAAGTGGATTTATTTGGCAAATACAGAAGAAAAAAACAGAGGAACCCTGCAAGGGAAACCAGGGCTGGCCCCAGAGTTGGTTTAAGATGTTGGCGCCCTAGGAAGACCTTAAGCCTTATGTGGCCCCCCCCCACCCCCCCCCCCCCCCGGCTATCAGAATCTATTGGTTAACTTTGAATGCCTTGTTCTTTCCCCTCCCCCCCTCCCCAGGTTGTTACCCTAGGTGGCTGCCTAGTTTGCCTAGTGGTTGGGCCAGCTGTAGGGGAAATAATATACACAGCAGACAAGCAAGCATGAGGAATGGGTTATCTTGTGATCGACACAATGGCATCCCTTCCCTTGCTTGGACAGGACACACATACAGAATTCTTTGTTAGCAACCAAAGTGCTAATTTAGAAAAACAAGAAAAGCAATTTGAAGATTTCATTTATTTCACACAGTGGCAGAATTATCAGCTTTCTTCCACTGGGAGGGTTTTTCATGGATCAAAACCTCATGTCTTGCAAATGTTTTTCTGCTTTTCTAAAAGTGAGGTTAGCTCTTTTTATTTTGGATGTCAGAAGCAAGAGAATTTTTCCATATTCAGATATCTGTAATTCTTTTTTACTTCTGTGTAAATAAAAGCCACCCAGCGTTCGCCAGTAGCGAGAAGGCCGGCCCCCTCAGCAGGGTAACAAAAGTTTTGCTGAACTGAGCTTGGTGTAGGCAGGTTACCCAGTGCTGATTGGCTCAGCAGGATGCAAGTCTAGAGGAAGGGTCACGCCAAGGATCAAAAGTCACCTCTGACTTCTCATCTTCAGCAAGCCTCTGTTACACCATAGGATGTAAAGGATCGTTTCTGTGAGGGAAGGTAGCTCAGTTCTTGCTTGTATATCAGTGTTTAATTCTGTTCCCCACTCAGATGTGTACACAAGTCCTTAATTTTGCTTTCATTTTTGTTGACAGTTCGAATCTCGATAAGAATGATATATCTTTCTGTAGCTCTTCTTTTGGTAAGGAAGTAAGGCTTGCTCCCAGAGGGCCCTGTATTCACCTGACCTGTCTTCTAGAGCTCATGGGTGATATCCCCTCTACTTTTCTTTATGGGCTCTGGACTGGATGCCCCCAGTAAAATACTGTAACAGGATACAATTCCCCGGCATCACAAAATTCTCCTCTTGCTGAGACCAAGTACATTGAGCGCTAGTACCTCTGAACCGTTTCAAAACATCCAAAATTGCTTCCAAAAAAGCAACTTTAAAGAAGGTCCAAACAGGGAAAGAGTATTACACCTTCCTAAGAGATTTAAAAAAATCTCTCAGAAACATCTCTAGCTGGGGCTTAGGATGTATGGGGAGGGGGGATTCAGTCTCCCGCACTTCAGACTGGACCTCCAGTGGTCAGGTGATATGCACAGTACCGGTCCCACTCATTTCCCAGGGAACACACAAAGGTCACTCCAGAAAATGCACTCCTCAGGCTCCCTTGACCTTGCTGCTTTCAGTAGCCAAATCCATTGGCTTTTAGTCCATTCCCTCCCTGGGTCTGTAGTCCTCTCCAATTCCTTCTTTTGGTTAGGCCTGTCTAGCCTGTGTGATATATCTCTCAAGACCTAGCCTGGCAAAGGACTCCTGCTGCAAGAAACCCTAGTCCCCAAAGTACAAAGCCTTGATAGTTTCCTTCAAAACACTGGAAGAATATATTCACTGACAGTGATAGATCTCATAGGGGGTCTTTTATAAATGGACACTAGCTGTCAGCGCGTGTAGTGATGCATGCTAAAGGTGCGCTAGGACACACATTGGCAGCTAGCACAAGATGATTCCCATGTTTGGGTCGCGAGTGGGCGCATTGAGGCAGAGAGTGGGCATGGTGAGCTCAATGGGTGGCGTTAGGTGCACCTGCGCTAATGCAGTTGCGCTAGTGGATAGGGCTCCACGTTAATTGCCAAGGAAATGCTTTCCATGCTCTCGACAGTTCATGCGTTGGTGATGCACCTAACGCACCATGGTAGCTTTGCTCCAAAACGAAACATGGAGATTTTTCATTTTAACTCAACGTTTTATTAAATGTCCATAATAGTCAATGGAAAACAGAGAAGCAAAACAATATCGTTTCACCATATCAAAAACAAATGCATGTACAGTCATCAAAAATTACAACGTAGGCATAGAGTTACATCAAAACCCGTTGAATGCAAATTCACTACTGCTGCTTCTTCAGCATAAATAATAATTGTGCAGGAGAAACACCCATAGAATATGCTCGTCACCTCACTGCATGTTCTTTAGGCGCATGTCAATAACAATACGTCAAGAAATATGAGGCAGCGGACTCCGCAGCATGTTAATACTAAAACCTTCAGGTAAGAGCTATCATTGCTGAATAAGAGGATATCAACATAGGGCATATCCTGTAGTTTAATGGTTCTCAACTTAGTCCTAAGGACACACCCAGACAGTTTTTCAGGCTATCCAATATGAATATATACGAGGGAGATTTCTATGCACTACCTCCATAATATGCAAATCTTCAAAACAGCGGCTCTGATCCCTAGTGGTGGTCATGTGGTAATACCGTGAGAGTTCAGGCAGCCAAATAAAGATTGCACAAATAGAGTGCCATCCATAATTGCTGTTATTGTATCAATCTCTTGCACTGCCAGTCTTCCTCTTTCAGATCGACCTTTAACCTTGCTAAGCATGAGGACTTGCTCTGATCTTTCTCTTCGCATTATGTGTCCAAAGTATGAAAGATGATGTCTTGTCATTTGAGCTTCCAAAGAGCGCTTAGGTTTGATGTCCTCCAGGACTGGTTTGTTCTTCGGGCCGTCCATAGTATGCGCAGTATTCTTCACTGGCACCATAATTTAGGTATCGACTTTCTTCTCATCTTGCTTCTTCACTGTGCAACTTTTATATCTTTATGATGCTATTGAAAATGCCATGGTTGTGACAAGTCCAATTTTTGTACACAAGAGATACATCTCAGCACTTGAAAATCTTGTCTAAGTCCTTCAGAGTTGTTCTGCCCAAAGCAATGCGTCATCTGATTTCTTGACTGCTTGTCTTTTCATTATTGATTGTAGATCCAAGCTGGTTGAAGTTGTCTACTATTTCAATTTTTCTACCTCAAGGATGGAATTATTGATTTGACCATTGTCAGGATCTTTGTGTTCCTCAAGTTAAGACTGAAGCCCATTTTAAGACTATGTTCCCTGTTGTTGATAGCAGAGGTTTCAAATTATCTTCACTTTCAGCCAATAATGTGGTATCATCAGCGTAGCGAAAGTTGTTGATAATATCACCATTCTTTCCACCTCAGTATTCTTCATGCATTCCTGCTTCTCTGATCATTTATTTTGCATATAAATTGGATAATATCAAAGAATAAGCCCTTTCCAAAGCTGTATAATACACCAAAAATGTCATATTGACAGCCATAAATCATCTTTGGACTCCAAATTCTTAATCCCATTAGAGTATACATCTATATAGAGGAACTAAAGGAGTCTTTTTATTATAATACCTATTTAATTTGTGACAATTAAAAACCTTGTTTAAAGTGCATATGGTTGTATAGTTTTTCCATTCATTTCCACATTAATGAAAAAATGCGGTGGTCCAGTTTGAAATGAATCAGCGTTCACTTTCTGACATTTATATTTGAAACACCACTGTGCTTTTTTAAATCACTATGGGGGTTACTTTGGAAGTCCTATCTGTGCTTTGGACATCTGAAAACAGGTACAGAGACATTTCCAGAGCCATTTTACAAGCCGGTTCTGAGGATGTCCAAGTCTGAACGGGGGTGTGGTGAAGGTGTGATTGGGGCTGGGCATCCCCACCTGATCTTAGAAACATCCTGGATGTCTGGAGTCACATCTGAGTTTAGAAAAGAAAAGAGTAGGGGCAATAAAATAGAGAGCAAATCTTTAATGATGCCTGACACGGCCGTGTTTCAGCGAACAGTTGGCTGCGTCAGGCGCAGCTTTGTCGCAATATTATATAATAAGTGAAAAACTGATGTGGCACTATGCTGTGTAACCCGCTGACATTATCAGTCAGCTGGTTATACAGCTTAGTGCCACAACAATTTTCACTTATTATATAATACTGAGACAAATCTGCCCCTGATACAGACAACTGTTCGCAGAAATAAGGCTGTGTCGGGCATCATTAAAGATTTGCTCTCTACTTTATTGCCCGTGATCTTTTCTTTTTAGGATTACCTTGTGGGGGTGTCCTTTTGTTTTCACATCTAAATTTAGACCTGCTCCAGGCATCTGAAAAGTGTTTGTTTTGGCTGAAAAAGATCCAAAGGGTGTAGAGAAGAAGACGCTTCATCATCCCCAGTACTCAGCACAATCACAATGATAGCAGCGTGGGATTTGAACGCTGATTTCCCTGTTCATTGCCAACTATTCTAACCATTAGACTATTCCTAGACATCCATGTTCTGAAATACTATTCTTGGGATGTCTATGTAGATGTCCCCGCCTCTGCCCAGACAAACATATCGGGCACGTCCACGTTTCTGAAATCAGGTCTGCACCTGGATGTGCCTGCTTTTCTTTCGGACATTTTGGCTTAGACGTCCTAGATCGCACTTGAGCGTCCTCTCTAAAATGACCCTCCGCTGTACTTTACTTTAATTTTTAGTCACAATACCTACAACATAGTACCGTGTTTCAGATGGCGCAATTAATGTCACCCATCCTGCCTCGGGGAGATATACTTAACTTCATCCTTGCGACCTTGTTATTTCACAGAATCCACTCTCAAAATTGAACAGGTTTGGGGGAAGAATACAGCCTTATCGCACATCTTTGCTGACTTTAAGCCTTGTTCTATTCAAACAGTTGCTTCTTGGTCAATGTAAAGGCTGTGTATGAGAGCTAGGTGTTCTCTTATACCCATGCTCCTTAATGTTGCCCAGAGTTTTTCATGATTTAAGCAATCAAGGCCTTGCTGTAGTCAATGTAGATATGTTTTTAGTATTCTTTTGGCTTTTCAAGGATCCATCTCACATCCACCGTGATGTCTCTTGTCCCTCACTCTTTCCTGAACCCTGCCTGTATGTCAGGCAGTTCTTGTTCTAGGTTTGAAGGACAGACTAGATGGGCCTTGTGGTCTTTTTCTGTCATCATGTTTCTATGTTTCTATGTTGTTGTTATGGAAGGACAGACTAGATGGGCCTTGTGGTCTTTTTCTGTCATCATGTTTCTATGTTGTTGTTATGGAAGGACAGACTAGATGGGCCTTGTGGTCTTTTTCTGTCATCATGTTTCTATGTTTCTATGATTGTTCTAGCTACCACATTTATGCTGATGATATAATGATGTACCTTCCAATCAACACCACATAGGTTTGCCTAGAACAAATTACGGCATGTTACCATGAAGCACCTCAATGGCTCTTATCAAACAACCTGAAGATAAACCTCAATAAAACAGAAGCCATCTTCATAACCAGGGACAAATAATTCAGCCCCCCACCACATATACAACTTGGAGAAGCAGCAATTGCAGTAAAGGAGGAGGTAAATACCTAGGAATCACCTTGGATAAACCCCTGAGTCTTGCTACACATATAAATAAATCTACCCAAGCCATCTATAGAAAGATTAAGATGCTCCAACGGCTAAGACCCCTATTAGAACCATCAGACTTCAAAACAATCATACAGGCAATGTTCAGTCCACATATAGACTATTGTACAAGGTCTATTTAAGCAAACACTAGCACACCTGCAGCTGGCACAAAATACAGTAGCTCGTGTAGTAATGCAAGACACATCACCCCGATCTTACACAGACTGCGCCAGCTTCAGTAGAAGCAAATACAAGAACCTGGTCATCATATTTAAATTGATTCAAAACATATCACCATCTCACCTTATCACTCTACTATCCATAACCCCAGACACCAGACAGAGAAGGGGATGTACACAAAACTCCCTATCCACACTGACTGACTTCCGCAGAACAAACAAAACAACGAGCAGTAGAGCATTTTCATGTTATGCCCCAATTTTATGGATTCCCTACCTCCAGCAATAAGAGAAATAAAAGACCTTATGGAATTTAGAAAAAGAATAAAAACACTACTCTTTACAGAACACTATGGGTAACACCGCTCAGAATCACTTACTCCCTAACAGACTGTGTTAATAACTGCTTTGTAAATATTCACCGATCGTAACTCAAATTCATTACATTGCAACTGCCCATCTACTCTGTAATCAGTCAATCACTGATGTAAACCACTGATAGTCCACCACAATTACCACCTAGCTCCTATGCCTCCCTACCAGGTACACTGTAAATAGTTCATTTATGCTATTCACTATTATATGTACATATGCACTGTTATATTGTACAAAGTTAACCATGATCTCCAGGAACAAGCAGGAATGAGTCTTCACATATGGGTATCGTCGGTACCGACGGAGCCTGCGTGGGAACGCTCCCCAGCGTCCAGAAAGAAAGCTTTTGGGAGCATCCCACAGCACCTGCGTGCTGCCTTCCCGCCTTTCCTAACCGCCTCTCTCCAGTTCTTCTTTTCCGCGGAGCCAGCAGGTCGTGTTCCTGTCACTGCTGAAGAAGTTCTTTATTTTTCTTTATTTCTTTGGTCCCGCGTCTGCCTTCTTCGACGTCGGACCGGTACCGCCGGTCTTTTCTTCTTTCTTCTTTAAAAAAAAAACCAAAACCTACCGTTTCCCACTTCTGTGCAATTTTTTCTTTTGGGCCTTGGGCCTAGAAGATTTTTCCTCATGGAAAAGCCTGCTTCCGGGTTTAAAAAGTGCACGAAGTGCAGCGGTACTCTTTCTATCACCGACACCCATGACTGGTGTCTAAAATGTTTGGGTCCTGACCACTCCATCACCGATTGTGAGTCCTGCTCTATGATGTCTAAAAGAGGTCGACAGAATCAAGCGGCAAAGCTCAGTACCCTGTTTCCCTCTGATGCAGCTTCGGTGGCATCGACATCTTCCAGGGCTTCGTCTTCCTCCCATGGATCTCAGGTAACCAAACATGTCCAGCCAGTCCTCGAAGGGTAGATCTCCCTCTAAGTATCGAGATGCCTCCGGGCTTGCCCTAGAGGATCCTGCACCGGCAAAATTACCCCGGCGGGAGGCTCCGGCTTCCAAAGCTTCATCTGTGGGGTCACAGGTTGACATCGATGGCGTGGCCTCGACCGATCACCTGTTGCCATGTTCTGGGGTACCGGTGGTCTCCACTGGTACCGACATCCAGACATGGGTTGCGTCAATGGATCAGAATATTCTGACCACGCAGCGTGCCATCACGGCATTCATACAAGCTGCGACGCCTCCGGTACCGCAACAAACTCCGTTGGTGGTACCGGTTCCGGCACCGGCACCGATATCGGTTCCGGTACCGATTGCAGCGACATCGGCTTCGGTGTCGACTGCAACGGTACCCTGTCCTGTGATGCCCATCGGTACCGAATCGGTACCGATCACTCTTGATGTCGATACCACTCGGTACGCGTATCGGGCTCTGCAAGAGCATCCAGACAGGCGATACTTCGATTCCTCCGAGGACTCTGATGAATCAGAGGCTTCTGTCGAGGCATCGGTACTCCTTCCTCAGGAGCCCTCTTCTCCAAAAAGAAGAATGTCTCCTCCAGAAGACTTGTCTTTTCAAGACTTCATTAGGGAAGTGGCCAGTGGCCTCTCTATTTCAGTAGCCCCTGAACCAGAGCCTAGAGCCAAGAAATTAGATATTTTACAATATCCTAAGGCTCCTAAAGAGGCGGCTACTTTACCAATTCATGAGATCCTTTATGATCACATGTTGGGCATATGGGAGACACCTCTTACTACTTCCTCTCATTCTCGCAGGTTGGACACCATGTACCGTGTTCCTCCTTGTCCTGGCTTTCATAAGACTCAGCTTCCTCACCACTCTATTGTGGTGGAGTCTGCTATGAAAAAGATAAAGAGTGCAAAAAGACACTCATCTAATCCTCCAGGAAGAGAATGCAGAACCTTAGATGCTTTTGGCAGGAGAATTTTCCAGGCCAATATGCTTACTACCAGAATCAACTCCTATAGTCTCTATGTGGGGATGTTTCTAAAAGAAGTTACAGATCATCTGTTAACTTTATCTCCTTTTATCTCAGAAGATAAAAGGGAAGAGTTTCTCACCTGGCTTAAACATGCCCAGGATGTTTCCAAATTCTCCAACCGTGCAGCCTTTGACTCTTTTGAGTGTGCCAGCAGAGCCTCGGCTATTGCCATAGGTGCACGCAGACTTGCTTGGTTGCAAGCTTCTGATTTGGAACCCTGGGTCCAGGATGGATTAGGAAATCTTCCTTGTACAGGTGAAAACCTTTTTGGTAAGGATTGGCAAGCAAAGGCCACTCAGATGGATGCTGAAAAATTCTGCCTTAGATAGACTTTCAAAGTCTACTTCTGCTCCTGCTAGAAAAAGGTTATTCAAAAAGACTTTCTTTCCCAAAAAAGGGAAATATTATCCTGGTTATGGTCTCCAGGCATCTTCTACAGGTCGTTTTGCTGCAAAGCGACAGCAACAACCTAAACAAACCAAGCCTAAGGCTACAAGGACTGCTACGGCCCAACAGCCTCAGCCTCCTCAGGGCCTTTGACTTACAACTAGAGAACTTAGCCTTTCTGGCTCCAGAAGAACCAGAGCCTCTCACCATTCCAGGAAGGTTAGCTCATTTTGCTCCCAGATGGGAACAAATCACAGCAGAGCAATGGACCCTCTCCATCATAAGGGAGGGGTACAAGCTTCATTTCTTAAACCTTTCTCCTCACACTATGGTAAGACAGTTCAATTCTCCAACATCTCTCCTCGACCTTCTGGGTCAGGAGATTGCTACCCTTCTTGCCCAAAGGGCAATAGAAGAAGTACCCCTTCTTCAACAGGGTTCAGGGTTCTACTCCCCCTATTTTCTTATTCCAAAGAAAACAGGGGGCTACAGACCCATATGAGATCTCAGAGAATTGAATAAGTTTCTATGCAAGGAGAAATTCAAGATGATTTCTCTCGGTGCTCTCCTTCCATACCTTCAGAGTCAGGATTGGCTTTGTTCTCTAGATCTCAAGGATGCGTACACCCATGTCCTCATCCATCCAACACACAGAAGGTTCCTTCGGTTCCTTTATCAGGGAAAGCACTATCAATACAGAGTGCTTCCTTTCGGTCTGGCCTCTGCTCCAAGAGTGTTCACAAAATGCATGGCAGTAGTAGCTGCATTTCTACGCACTCTAGGAATATTTGTATTCCCATATCTGGACGACTGGCTCATCCGAGTACCATCCCAGTCAGAGTCCCAGACTTCCCTAGCCTGCACAAGGCGTGTTCTTCAGTATCTGGGACTTGTAATAAACATCCCAAAATCACAACTCACCCCTACTCAGTCATTGGAGTTCATAGGGGCCTTGCTAGATACCACAACTGCAAGGGCCTATCTTCCCCAGGCCCGTTGCCTACGCTTGGTGCAGTTAGCCTCTCAAATTCAGTTAAAATCCCATTTAACTGCTCGAGAGATGTTACAACTGTTAGGCCACATGGCACCCACCGTGCATGTGGTTCCTTATGCTCGCCTTCACATGAGGGCAGCTCAGTGGACTCTGTCCACCCAATGGACCCAGGCATCAGGTTGTCTGTCAGACAAAATAGCAACCGCCAGTCGCCTCTTTTGGTCCCTCCAGTGGTGGAAGTCCACTCAAAATCTGTTGCTGGGGTCCCCCTTTCAACAGTTGCTACCCCAAGCAACCCTCACAACAGATGCCTCCGCAAAGGGTTGGGGAGCTCATCTACAAGATCTCTCCACCCAGGGCATCTGGTCTCCACAGGAGACATCTCTATATATCAACCTCTTAGAGCTCAGAGCAATTCTTCTAGCTCTCAGAGTCTTCCGCACCCTGCTCAGCTACAAGACAGTCCTCATCCATACGGACAACCAAGTAGCCATGTTCTACGTGAACAAGCAGGGCAGGACTGGCTCTCTGTCGCTTTGCAATGAAGCTTTGAGATTGTGGGCCTTCGCCAGAGAGCATCAGATTCATCTCATGGCAGTGTATCTTCCAGGGGTTCAAAACTCTTGGGCAGACAGACTCAGTTGAGTTCTGCTTCGACACGAATGGTCCCTCCATGGGGACCAGATAGCCAGGATCTTTCGAATTTGGGGAACCCCGGACATAGACATGTTTGCAAGTCCGTGGAATGCCAAACTTCCCCGGTTCTGTTCCAGGATTCCGTGTCAGGGAGTTCAGGCCAGGGATGCCTTCCTCCTCCACTGGGGGCAAGACTTCCTCTATGCCTTTCCACCCATTCCCCTAATTTCCAAGACACTGTTCAAGCTTCAGAGAGACAAGGGGTCTATGATCCTCATAGCTCCACATTGGCCACGCCAAGTGTGGTACCCTCTACTTCTTCATCTCTCTCAAGCTCCCTCCCTGGACTTGGGATCTGCTCCAAACCTCCTGTCCCAGGAGGGGGGAATGTTATGGCACCCAAATCCCCAGTCTCTTCATCTCAGAGCCTGGTTGCTGAAGGCCTAGACCTTCAAGATTGGCATCTGTCTCAGCAAATGAAGGATATCCTTCATGCTTCCAGAAAGCCTTCCACTAGACGTTCCTATGCTTTTAAATGGAAAAGGTTTACCATTTGGTGTGCAGAGAAGGGTCTTAACCCTCTTGCAATACCTCTGAATTCTTTACTAGAGTATTTGCTGCATTTATCCCATGCAGGCCTTAAAACGAATTCAGTAAGAATCCATTTGAGTGCTATTGCAGCATACCTTAAGCCTCTCAATGGACATCCTATTTCCTCTCATCCTCTTGTTGCAAGATTCATGAGAGGCCTTCTTTTAACTAAACCTCCCATTAGACCACCTCCAGTGGCATGAGATTTGAATTTGGTTCTTGGCCAACTTATGAAGCCACCCTTTGAACCCTTAGCCACTACCTCCTTGAAATTCCTTTCCTGGAAGGTTATTTTTCTCATTGCAGTCACCTCAGCTCGCCGTATCAGTGAGCTGCAAGCCTTGGTGGCTAATCCTCCTTATACAAGGTTCCATCATGACAAGGTAGTCCTCAGGACTAATCCACACTTTATGCCTAAAGTGGTCTCACCTTTTCATCTGAACCAGGAGGTGTATTTACCTGTCTTTTTTCCAGGACCTCATGCATCAAGTGCAGAGAGGAATCTTCATACCCTGGATTGTAAGAGGGCACTTGCTTTCTACTTACAAAGGACACAGCAACATAGAAAGTCCTCTCAACTCTTTGTTGCTTTTGATCCCTCTCACTTAGGACTTCCAGTCTCTAAGAGGACTCTGTCCAATTGGATTGCTCAGTGTATTTCCTTCGTCTACCAGAGTAAGAACCTTTCTCTGGAGGGCCATGTCACAGCTCACAATGTGAGAGCCATGGCAGCCTCTATGGCTATCTAAACTCTGTGTCCATCGACCAAATCTGTCGAGCGGCCACTTGGGCCTCGGTTCATACCTTTACAGCCCATTACTGCTTGGACAAGGACTCCCGCCAGGATGCCTTGTTTGGTCAGGCTGTTCTCAAACACCTGTTCCATACCTCATCAACTCCTACCCCCCATCCCTGGTTGGATGCCCGAGATCCATGAGGTGAGGTAGAGCCCTTCTCAGGGACTCACAACTTTGGAGATCTCCCTGGCATCTCTAGCTGGGGAGTCCCCATATGTGAAGACTCATTCCTGCTTGTTCCTGGAGATAGCACAGTTACTTACCTGTAACAGGTGATCTCTGGGAACAGCAGGAATAAGTCTTCACAACCCACCCACCTCCCCTAGGAGTTGTATCTCTCTATCTATCTTTCCTTTCCTCTCTCTCTCTTTGTCTCAGCTTTAAAACTCGAACTGGAGAGAGGCGGTTAGGAAAGGCGGGAAGGCAGCGCGCAGGCGCTGTGGGATGCTCCCAAAAGCTTTCTTTCTGGACGCTGGGGAGCGTTCCCGTGCAGGCTCCGTCGGTACCGACGATACCCATATGTGAAGACTTATTCCTGCTGTTCCCAGAGATCACCTGTTACAGGTAAGTAACTGTGCTTTAGATGTAATGTTCAAGTTCTGTTCATTGTAAACCGCCTTGATTGCCAGATAAGGCGGTATATAAGACTGTGAAATAAATACATAAATAAATAGGTATGATTGTAGTGTTCACTGAATGATGTTGAGTAGAATCTTGCTGGCATGTGGGATCAGAGTGACTGATGATTTCCACAGTTGGTCAGATCTTCTTTCTTCATTATTAGTATGAACACAGATCTTTTCCAGTCAGTTGGCAATGATGTTGTCTTCCAAATTTCCTGGCAGAGCCTTGTAAGTATTGTAATAGTTGCATCAAATTGGCGCAATACTTCAATATGAATGCCATCAATACCTGACGCTTTGTTCTTTGATAATGCCACATCCCCTCCAGAGCCTACAATTTAAATCTGGCTCTGTCTGTATGGTAATCCAGAGAAGAGAGAGAAACACACTACATATTTGTAGCCACCTCTGCAGCAGTAATTAATGGAGCTTATAATACAGGTACCCCGATCCTT
This sequence comes from Ichthyophis bannanicus, assembly GCA_033557465.1. Taxonomy (NCBI): domain Eukaryota; kingdom Metazoa; phylum Chordata; class Amphibia; order Gymnophiona; family Ichthyophiidae; genus Ichthyophis; species Ichthyophis bannanicus. The sequence continues at coordinate 385,258,669 of CM066033.1, read as the reverse complement.
TTCGCAGTGTATAGGTTAGTCTTTAACCCACTGACTTTTTCAATGAAAAATCGATATGGTGAAGCCCGTACATAGCGTAGATGCTGCCAGTAACAAGTTTATGTTCCGGGAGTTAATAAATGACTAATAGAGTCCTAGTCTGTGATGAAAGGAGGTCATTGACGAGGAGTTGGTAGATGCAGTAGCTTGTGACCTGCAGTATACTGCTATTCAGAGGAGCTTCTGTTTGGCACCGTTGTGCAAGTCCTGGGGACCGATATGGATGTTTGCATAGCCGTGTTTAGTCTACTGAAAGTAAAGACAGCAGACGATTGGCTGAACTAAAAATCTCAGCTTTTCAGCATGAAACATAGAAACATAGAAATGTGATGACAGAAAAAGACCACATGGCCCATCTAGTCTGTCCTTCCATGTCAACAACTACAACAGTCCCCTGCATGCTGCCTCAGATAGCAGTATGCATGGCTATTTGGGAAATGTTTATTTATTTATTTAGCTGTATTTATATCCCACTTTTCACTGGGTCAAAGCGGTCAATTGGGAGATACATTTAACATGAGGGGATATGACACACATATGTTAATACTTACAGGGAACATGGGCAATGGAGGGTTAAGTGGCTTGCCCAAGACCACAAGGAGTGCCTATAGGACTAGAAATCCCAGTCCCTCCGGCCTGAGATTGCTGTCCCCAGGTGGGACTTGAACCCCTGGCCCTCCGGCCTGAAGTACCTTGTCCTAACCACTAGACCACTCCTCCTGGATAAAATGTTCTTTTAAATAGTAATGGGTGGTGGGTCCTTGTACATTGTTTATTTTATATTAACAGTATTGTCTTCCAGAGCAGGCGCTGGTCCTTCCTTAATGCCCACACGATGCCAGAGTAGAGAAGTAGCCTAGTGGTAAGAGCCCCAGCTTGGGCACCAAGAGATCAGGGTTTGATTCCCACTGGTGGTCCTTGTGGCTTTGGGCAAGTCACTTAACCCATTAATGCACATTACCAAGTTTAACTTGTAATGTAAACCACTTTGACTAAAATGATAAAGCAGTATAAAAAAATCAGTTAAATAAGTGATCAGAAGCCAGGTTCTTTGATCCTTCCCTTCACAATATATGTGTGCTGCCTAAGAGCACATGTCGTTTAAGCAGACAGCCTGCAGCATGTTTTGTGATCGGCAGCCCAAGTAGGATTTCAGGCTCCAAGGAGCTAGTGAAGCCAGTCCTGGGTTTCCTGCTTCTGTTACAAATCCCCACAGTGCTGTAAAGCAGATTTCCTAACCTAGGTCTTGCTCACAAATTCCTTCACAGTTTAGAGGCTAATGGCTGTCCTGTTAACAAGTCTGGTGCAGAAAGTGTGATTCAAGCTCTCCCAGACAGCATCCTGGGAGAAGGTTTCTTCAGTCTAAATCAGGAATCCCTTCTATTCAAGAGATATTTACCAGCTTCAAGAATTTAAATGGTTCAGAATTGGGATTTTTATTGATCCATAGCCTGCCTTAGTGGAGGAAAGCTCTGCCTTAATTCCTCTCCTCTTTCAAACATGAATCAACTTGAATGTTTTTATTGGAGAAATCAATCCACATTGCAGTCAAATTTCTTGAGGCTCAAGTCTTGCTCCCCCCCCCCCCCCCGAGAAAAAATCATAAAGGTTAAAGTGAAACAGAAAAGTAAGAATATTTCCACTCTCCTCTCAAGCTCCACTCTCTCTTGCCCTGTCCTATTTCCCTCCCACCCTTTCAACGTCTGCCCAAATTCCAGTCCACAGATGGTGTTGGTTAATGAACAATTCTAAAGGAAACCCCTTGTGTATGTCTTTCTAGGTGACTGCTGGCTCTTGGCAGCCATTGCAAGCCTTACCTTGAATGAACAGGTTTTATGCCGTGTTGTTCCCAAAGATCAGAGCTTTGAGGAGAACTATGCTGGGATCTTCCACTTCCAGGTGAGCACCAAGGAGCACAGTATGCAGAGGTTTGCTGGTCTTCACTGCTTGGAAAGGTGATATCATTAGAGCAACATTCCCGTTGAGCTGCATGGGAGTCCCTCATTTACACTGGCTCCGGTAGGGGAAGGTGCTGCGATATCACACTTTTAACTAAAAACACAATATCACAGTACCACCCCCTACCAGCAGAAGCACAGGCAGGGGATTCCCAAGCAGCTTAGTGGAAACATTGCACTAGGGATGTCCAAACTTAGTGTCACTGAATGTTGTAGTGACCATGTTTTAACTGGTTAGCAGGTCTGTTAACTGGATAAAATGTTTTGAGTATGCCCCTCTTTGATTTGGGAGTGCATGCACTGAAGGGCCTCTAATGGGAACTGAACTAGAAGATTAATGTTCCTGCCTCATTTTTAATAAAAGCTTTTCTTAAAATCAAGTGTTCAGGTGTGTTTTGTAATCATAATAGTGTGTTAATTTGAACACTTTCACTAGTGATAGATTATTGCAGGCATCTACTCTCTCTCTCTGTAAAGAAGTCTTTCAACATATTTTCTTTAAGACGCCCTCCTTCCATCTTCATTTCAGCACCTCACCTTCCCCCCTTTTTTTCTTTATCAAAAGTTACATGTTATTGTATCTTGTAGAAGTCTGCTAAATATTTGAATGTGTCTGTCATTTCTACGCATCCGCTTTTGTCCAGCTGGTGTCATCCCATGCCTTAACTGTAGATGGCCATAGCTTTATCTCACTTGAGCTGAAAGAGGGAACTCATCACTGCTATGACTGATACAGCAGATACTGATCTAGAGATTTGTTCTCAAGCTTGATATGACCTGCAGCACTAATACTTTGGAGTGACCAGGCTGTGTGCCTTCTTTCAGTTCTGGCAGTACGGTGAGTGGGTGGAGATTGTTATCGATGACAGACTGCCTACGAAAAATGGGGAGCTGGTCTTCGTCCACTCAGCAGAAGGTAACGAGTTTTGGAGCGCCCTGTTGGAGAAGGCATACGCCAAGTAAGTCAGCATGTACTAAGCAGACCAACATGGTGTTCAGACTCTCAGTCTTAAAAAACTGTTTTATCAGGGAACAGTCTAGCTGGCCATACTGTCAATGTTCCTGTGAAGCTCTGGCCGCACTGCTGCCGGGGGGGGGGGGGGGGAAGATGCTACGTCTCACATTTTTTGTTGCGAGCTGTGGTACCGCTACTTATGACTTACACGTGGTACCACAGCTCAATCCCCCACCGACAGCAGCATGGGTGGAGGACTCGTGCCTGCTTTCCTACGAAAATTGCATACTCTCCGCGAAAAGTCGTTGGCCTGCTTGAAATACATACATGAATCAGCTAGAAACACAAGACTTGGAATGGGAGAAGTCAACTGAAAGCAACAATCCACCCTAGGCAGAAAGTGCTTAGCTGCACAGGGCGCCGTTGCAAGAGGAAGAGATGGATAGATATCCTTGGATTGGCAAACGCTTGTTCCATTTCCTTGCTTTCCTGCTTTGTAACCCTCTCCTTTCTCACTAAAGCTATGCAAAGTCATTCATAAGCTAGATCTGCAGTTAAGAATATTTGTTATTAATATTGATAGGAGAGGGCTTGGTTTTTGTGAGTTTGGGGTGGGGATATGCACTCCTAGCTTAGGCTTCAGCTAAAAAATCTTTTTCTCTCTTGCTGTTCTTTCATCGAAGGGTAGGGGTTGCATCATTCCAATTGGTGACAATAATTTTCTGGTGCTTTTAGGACCCAGATAAGCTGATGTTCCACCAGCAGTGTGCAGTGCTAAGACAGAACCTGTTAGAGCAATAAAGAGTAGCCAAGCTTTTTTTTTTTTCTTTTTGAAACATTCAGCATCCTGAGCAGAGCATTGCAGCGTTTTGGTACAGTACATTCAAATGATGTCTCTCCTAAACTCAGGCAGAGGGTTGCTGGTAGGAAATAAGGATTATAGGTCTTTGAAGAGAGCTGACAGAACCAGGCAGTGTCTGACAATTACATTGAATGAAGAGTGGAAGAGGAGCTGCAGAGATTGCGCGTTCTTTCACTGTGGACAAGTTTTGATTGGAAACAATGTTTGTGCAATAAATATCGCTGCGTTGTCCCTCTCTCCAGTCCCAGAACTGCCTCTAGACTCTGCAGGTTGAAGTGTGGATGGTGTTGAAGAACATTCATATTGTTACCTGTAAACAGGTCGAGCCATATTCAAAGCCCCCGCTTCCAAGGGTAACCCACATTTTTGTCAGCAGAAAGGGCTTTGAACCCTCGCCATGCAAAATATAATCTTTGAAATCTATAATGACATTTTTCTGAATCTTTAGAAACTATTCTTGAACTTTTATTTATCTCAATGAATGCATTTTTGGATGACCTCAGGTAGTGTTTGAGTAGTTTATACCCCTGGGTTCCCTCTAGTCCCCTTTCTGTTTAAGCAGTCATGTTTACCTTCCTTTCTGTTTAGGCTGAATGGATCCTATGAAGCTTTGTCTGGAGGTTCAACCACTGAGGGCTTTGAGGACTTCAGTGGTGGCATTGCAGAGTGGTACGAGCTTCAGAAAGCACCGCCCAACTTGTTCAAGATCATTCAGAAGGCACTTCGCACTGGCTCTCTCCTTGGCTGCTCTATTGATGTAAGATCATTGACCCTCTATTAATGTATAAGGAGTTTTAGCGCTGGGTTAGGGGACATTGCTCATGATGTCTGTGTCTGGTCCATAGAAACATTTCAGTTGGACTTGAACTTCCATCTGGAAACATGGACCGTGTGTCTTTTGTCCCATAGCATTTTACATGTGTGGCCTCTGAAAACAAACATTGAGTGTAGATCGACTCATTGAGACCTGCATGAAGATACAAGCCACATGTTTAATTCATAGTGATATGTGTTCAAACCACAGACATGTGTACCATTCATGTACAAACCATGGAACAATGATCAGGCATGACTGTCCCAAGCAGCTGTATGTCATGCATACTCGGTTTGCATGGTTGTGTGCTACCCGAGTTTTTTAAAAACCTTTTATTTAATTGCCTTCAAGGGCAAATAACATTGCAATTTATACATGAGAGAGCACATATTACAAATAGAGCATGCAGTAATGCAAGGATAGACCAATCTAGTAAACAACTACCCACAACTTCATTTAAGAAACACTAAAACTTTAGATAGGATGTTACACGCTGGGGCCCTTTTACTAAAGTGTGCTAAGCACTTAGCATGTGTTTTACCACCAGCTAAGCATTAGCCCGGAACCGAACACTGGATACCGAATGGTAAAACCACCACTGTAATAAAAAACCCACATCAAGGGCCTGATATTCACTGCTGAACATTAGACCTGGATATTCACTGCCTGGATCTTCACTTTTGTGGCAAAGGTTAGGCCAGCCGTTAACGTGCCTAACTTTTGCCGCTTAGTGATAACTGAGCAGTGTTTCAATATTGCCTCTGGCCGGTTATCACCGGGTGCCATAACCACTCTGCTCCTGGAATGACCCAGTGCTAGCTGGCTAGTAGCAACTGTACCTGTGGATAAGTGGTACTAAGTGTAGTGGTACTAAGTGTAGTGGTACTAAGTGTAGTGTAAGGGGTTTTCTTTTGTGTTGCCATGTGCTCCTATAGTGTTGGGGGCTTTTTGTGTTGCTGGGGGTCTCCTTTTTGTGTTGCTGGGGGTTTCTTTTGTGTTGCCATGTGCTCCTATAGTGTTGGGGGCTTTTTTGTGTTGCTGGGGGTCTCCTTTTGTGTTGCTGGGGGTTTCTTTTGTGTTGCCATGTGCTCCTATAGTGTTGGGGGCTCTTTGTGTTGCTGGGGGTCTCCTTTTGTGTTGCTGGGGGTCTCCTTTTGTGTTGCTGGGGTTTTCTTTTGTGTTGCCATGTGCTCCTATAGTGTTGGGGGCTTTTTGTGTTGCTGGGGGTCTCCTTTTTGTGTTGCTGGGGGTTTCTTTTGTGTTGCCATGTGCTCCTATAGTGTTGGGGGCTTTTTGTGTTGCTGGGGGTCTCCTTTTGTGTTGCTGGGGGTTTCTTTTGTGTTGCCATGTGCTCCTGTGGCTCCATCTGGTGGACATTGGAGGAGTGGCTAGCTGTGTTTCTCGTTGCTATTATAAAAGTTAAATCCTATGCTAGTGTGTGTAATGTGTATTTGTAACGTATTCGCTGCTGAGACGTCTCTGTTTTCTGTTTTCCCTTTTTCTTTTTCCCTTTGTGGTCCTGTGTGTTTTGTGCAACCAAACTCTGCCTGTTGCCTGGATTATATTGTATATTGTATTCCCAGAAGTGGGATTGGAAAATTTACACTGAACATTGCATTCCTAGAATTGGGATTACAAGATTTGCACTGTAAATTGTGATTTTGCAAATTGTGATTAGAGCATGGGGTCCGGAGGCTAAATTGTGGTGGGGGAGTATCCGGACCAGCTTCCCTATATAGATTCATGGCTGGCCCATATAGTAAATGTGCTGTTATGTAAAAACCTTTAGTGTCTCTGTGTTTAGTTGTGACATTAGGGAAAGAAAGTTTTTGTCCAGACATTAGGTCTTTATATTTCAGGATTGATTTTGATACTCTATCAGTAAAAGGTGAAGTTATTAACAAATCGCCCCTGTGTCCCCAAACAGTGAAAAACACCAGGTCTACTGATTGCAGGGAAAGGATAATCAAATGATCGCTCAGAATGTACCCCAGTGTAAATAAAATGTAGATATGTTCTGCCTGAAATCAGGTACCAGTGTGATACAATGTATAGAATTAAAAATGTACATAGTTTCCCCCAGTTACTTCCAAGTTGATCTCCCTGTTTATTGTAAATACAACTCAAAGTTCCTTGTGTTGTATAGTTGATGTTAAATGTAAACCGCTCTGATCTAAAATAGAGCGGTATAGAAGAACTGTTAAATAAATAAATAAATAAATACCTGTTCAGCACCCTCCCAGGACAGTTCCCCCACTACCTAAACCTGCACCAGACCCTCCCCAACCAAACAGAAGTCAGCCAGACAATGAAGACTCTCCCCCACCAACATCAGGCCCCCAAGAGCTTTGAGCACGTCTCCGTAGCACCCCCAGTTCAGTGAACAGAAGACCCAAGCAGGTGATCTTAGCTCCCTCCACATGGAAGTGCAGAACATCACCACAGAGCTACCGCGTCAGCTCCTCGGGGCAAGATCTATTTTACAGACTTGATAGTAGAACAGAGCGGCCCAGCGACACTCAATTGGAATCCATGCTTCAAATGCAGCTGAAAGTGGAATGCAGATGGGATCAAATTTTCCTACAAGCCAGCTGTAATTTTGATTACAGAAAGGCAAAAAAAAAAAGATCTGCAGGAAACTCTTTCACTGCACTTCCCTGGAGAGGATTGCCCAGATTCCTCTAACAAGAAGTCTAATAAAAATTCAAGACATCAATGTGAACCAAACCCTCTCTGTTCTGCGCTTACTTTTACAGTGTTATTACTGTTTGGACCCTTATTGCATCCACCATCCTTTCTGCAAAACTTGATGTTGGGTTCTGGGTTGCATGCAATGTGCCCTCTAAGGTGCACAGGAGCACATCATCCATGTTCTAAGTTGCAGGGTGATGTGGTAGTATTGCATTTTTGATCACGAGGGGTAGGCAGGTCCTCTGGGTGTCCTACAGAACTTGCCCGCACCTTACAACTGAAACCACAATATTGATGCACCTCCAGTAGGAACGTGGGTGGAGGACTCTAAGATATAGTAGAGGGAACATTGGTGACACACAAGCCCAGCAGTTTATCACATCATAAGCAAACATCTCTCTTCAGATGTACTGTGGTTATCTTGTGATCCTAACCAAGTCAGGAAGAGCATTTGTGATATCCTGGCAACTCTACAAACCTCTCACTTTGACTGTTTTATATGCCCTCTCATCACTTTTTCCTCACTCCTTAGTGTAATGTTTCATGTATATTGAATTATAATGTAGGGTATTTTGGGGTACATTATTATGAATTGATGTGAATTTATATAACTTGATGGCTGTATCATAAAGCACCTTAGAGGTTGTTCTGAAGGACAGGAACTCTGTTTGAAATTTGGTTGTATTCTCCAAGAGCAGAATGGCCAACCCAAGCCTTTAATTCGGTGGTTCCCAAATCCATCCTCAAGACCCAACAGCCAGTCAGGTTTTTAGGATGTTTTCACAAACATCTCTTTCAGGATATCTGTAATGAATATGTATAACCCTGTGTTGTTAATCACATGATATGCTCGAGTCACTCTGACCACAGTTTTGGTTTAGTACAGCCTAAGTGATCAGAGCATGCTCAGATGTTAGGAAAGAGTGGAGGAGAAATGTGTGGAATGCAAGTGTGCAGACAGAGACCTGCCTGTATAACCTGTGAAAGGCTTCTGAAATAGTTGCAGAAAGATTTATTAGATTAGATCACTCCCATGCCAAACACGTGAGCTCTTCCAGCTTTTTAGTTGACTTGGCTAGCTCCTAGGGTGGTAAATCTGTGATTTTCTGCTCCATTAAAGAGGACCAATTCTGAAGGAACTCAAGACAATGAACTTATCTGTGATACTCGAGACTGTTTCAGAATTGTTGCATAACGAGGACGATAAGGAGGAAATGGAGCGTTATTGTACTGCTTTTTATTTATTGGTTCAGAAGAATGAATTATGTTTAGCACCAACCAGTTTGCTCTGTGACCGGTTATGAGCTTCCATAAGTGTTGGTAATAAAAAGAGGAGGTTGGACCTCATCCCAGATCGCGATGCCTTTATTGAAACCCATTTCAACACTGAGCCATAGAGAGAACATCTGAGATTTCCAGACCCAAACAGTTCTCGAACTAGGATGAAGAACCCAGAGGAAGCGGGAAGGTAAAAGGACCTGGTTACAAATGCACAAGAGAGATTTGCATATAATGAGACTTCAGTGTTTGCAGATCTGTCTTATACATGTTCACTGAAGCTATTCTGAAAAACCAACTGGCTCTGGGGTCAATAGAACAGGTTGAAGTCCCATTGCTTTAATAGCTGTGTTATAAAATACTGGGATTAATCAGGACAGAACCTAAGAGAGATACCTGCAGCAAACCCAGCTTTCCACAAGCTTTTAAACGCTAACAGGCCGATGCAGAAAACTAGCGCAACCTTTTACGTGCATATATAATGCCACTTATATGCACCAATAACCGTACGCCAAATGCAGAAAAGCAATGGACACGCGCTGCAAAAAAATAGTGCACATGGAACGCCGTGCACATTTAAATGTATTAAAATGATACACAAATGAGTTGGGCGTAGTCACATAACATGATGATGTCTGTGCCTGATGCAGAGAGATGCATTAGAAATTACCCAATCAGGCGTTAACTTCGAGAGTGTCGTTATTTCTACGCTTGGTCAGGAGGTGACATTAAATGCTAGTGCGCCTCGAGACACACTCTTTTCAACGTGCTGTGAACCGGTACCGTCGCCATGGTCGGATTGAACGGTAATCTTGTATTCATCGGCATATGTATGTTGGCGTCAGCGTTTAAACTTCTTCAGCATTATAATCTTCTTGTATTCGTCAGTGTATAAAACTTCGGCATTTAAGAAGATATATTTTGCTACTTATCCTCATGTCACTGTGCTGCTTGCCAGAGCCAGCCAAAGAAGGGAGAACAATGGAGACCTTTACAGCAGTGTTGCACCTATATTTATGTGCCGCAATACATGTCAAAATGTGCACATGGTGTGACGGCATCTAGATGCACCAGACACATAAGCATCTGAAATCAATGCGCATGCTCAGACGACCACTTCTTGCACCTCTATCGTTTGCACATGTATTACTCTGCTGGTTTACGCTGAGATTTTACGCCTGTATTTTCTTTTGCGCTGGGGTTTTACATGTGTCTCATTTGCATATGCTCGGTTTTATGCATCCTTCATTTGCATACTCACTCCTTTCTGCATGTGTGTGTGCTAGAGTTGTGACCTATCGGGGCGCTACCTGGATGCGTACAGAACCAATAGCACGTGTGTCTAGCGCCTGCTTTCTGCATTGGTCTATAAGTAAGGGATTTGGAAAATGTGTAAACAGACTGTGTTTGTGTTTCGGTTGTAATGACAGATCACAAGTGCAGCTGAGACAGAAGCTGTCACCTTCCAGAAGCTGGTGAAAGGACACGCCTACTCCGTCACAGCAGCTGAGGAGGTATAGCATCCCCCAGAGGGGCACTTTATAAACTCTAACTTTAACTTTCTTCACAGGCTTGTATACAAAAGGAAGGTTATAATATCTATAAAACACACACACACATATATATGCGTATATATATATATATACACACACACACACATATATAAAATAGCTTTTCACCATGCCGATTTATAGAAAAAACAAATTGTTAACACAACCTATAGTATATCTATGGTTGTCAATATGTGTATTCATAGTACTTATTTGCTTTCCTCACAATTGCATAGATCTTGGAGGATGCAATATTTTTATCTCCTTTTGTCTCTTGGGAAATGTCACCTGAAAAAAACACAGACAGGGATGGTAGAAGAGATTACATGAGATCTGTAAGGTGTAGCACAGCTGAGGTCTGTGCTCACATGGAGCTTGGGGCTTTTCTACGCTTCCCACAGTGGCTGTAGATTGCTCCGGTCCAGGGCCAGCCCAACCATTAGGCAGGACTAGGCAGTCACCTAAGGTATCAGCTTCTGGGAGGGGGGGGGGAGGGTGGCAGCACAGTCATCAAAGCAAAACAATAGATCCTGAGAACCTCACAAACTCAAACAGCCATCAGCACATTCTTTTACCTGCAAGGAGAGCAGGCACACACAGACATACAAAGGAACATTTGGGGGAGGGGGTCATTCAGGCAGGCAGTGGGTGTTAGGGCGGGCAGTGGGTGATCGTCGGCCCCGGATGTACTGGGCTGATTCTAATGTCGGCCATGTACATCCAGGGACAGCAACTTAAACGGGGAAGTTATTCCACCTCCAAGGTGGAATAACTTCCCCGATGCAGAGGAAATGGCAGGACCGGGGCTAGGAAAGGGTGGCAGGGGGCAGAGGACATTCCCCACAGCCCGACCCTGGCCCTGGGAGGCCAGATCAGGGGGCAGGCTGTAGGGAAAGCACTTTGGGTGCCCCGGCTCCATTTAAAAGCCCTGACTGAGTTAGCCGGGCAAGGCCTTTACATGCAGGCCGGACTGAATCATGGTCCCGGCCTGCATGTAAAGGCCTGTTTGCAATTCTGATCCCACGGGGCTAGATGTGCCCCGCAGGATCAGAATCCTGACTCCCTCTGTGTATCCTGTTCCGACAGGGCGCACAGAGGACCTGTACGTCCAGGATGGAATGACCCCCTTAATATTTTGAAGTATGATGTCCATTTATGCATTTTTACAGGATTGCTGGAAGGGTGGTGTTCAAATGATCGTGAAGGTTGAGTTCACTTATCAAAATCGCGGGAGGGGGCATAAGGCTGAAGGTTTTCCTAGAGATTTCATTACCCTTGCACTAGCCCTGGGTCCAGCCCTGCTCCAGCCTATGTGTATGTCGTTGATCATGGCCAGAGGGGAGTCTTCCAGCAGCCAAATGGAGCTAGAGACTACTGGAGCCTTTGCACACTGTTTTAGTTTCCATTGGACCAGCATAAACATAGTCCAAAGACTTTTGCTATGCCTAGGTTTTGGGGATACTGGGGTCCACTGCAAAGAATCAAGGAAACAAACTAAAAAAAAATAAATTTGAGTTTATTCCCCTCCCTCCCATAGCAATGAGTTATAGCAGTGAACTTCGCCTCCCTCTCGCACCTTTCCGCACAGCTGGTGTTCTTTTTCTCCCATTTCCTCCTCTGAACTCATTCAGGCTATCTCGTCTGCCCATCATACCACTTGCCCCCTCGATCCACTGCCCTCTTCCTGGTTGCTCAATCCTAACCTTGCACTTGTGCCCTCTATTCTCTCTATTTTCAACTCTAGTCTCACTTCCGGTCTATTCCCCTCCCGTTGGAAGCATGCTATTGTCCGTCCCCTTCTGAAAAAGCCTTCCCTTGATCCCTCTTCCCCTGCTAATTGGCGCCCTGTCTCCAACCTTTCTTTTTTGTCTAAGGTCTTTGAAAAACTCGTCTTTCTTCAGCTAACCTCTCATCTCGATTCTACTCACGCCCTCCACCCCCGCCAATCTGGGTTCCACTCTGGTCATAGTACTGAAACTATTCTTTCTGCCTTGCTTTCTGAACTTCACCGTTCTCACGACCGTGGTGATATCTCTCTTGTGGTTTCTCTGGATCTGTCTTCTGCGTTTGACGTGGTCGATCACCGTACCCTTCTGTCTCGTCTGTCTGACTTTGGCATATGTGGCACTGTTTTTCGGTGGTTTCACTCTTTCCTCTCCTGTCGTACTTTCTCAGTTCACTCCGGCACCTCGGCGTCTCCCCCCACCCCCGCTACCTGTGGTGTTCCCCAGGGTTCCATTCTAGCCCCTCTGCTTTTCAATGTCTTCCTTGCCCCCCTGGCCCTGTTAATCCAACAATCCGCCCTTTCCTTCTATATCTATGCCGATGACATTCTCTTGGTCCACCATACCTCCCCTTCCTCTCCGGATCTGGGCCCCTTAAACTCCTGTCTGTCCTCTATCGCTTCCTGGTTTGACACAAACTTTATGCATGCTAACCCTGCAAAATCATCTGCGCTTTGGGTTACTTTTGGTCTTCCCCCCCCCCCTCCCTTCAACCTATCATGGGCTCTCACCCTATTCCTTCCGCCCCAACCCTTCGCTACCTGGGTATTATCCTAGACTCGTCTCTTTCTTTTCATGATCACATTTCCTCCGTTGTACGTTCCTCCTTTTTTCATTTACGTCGTATCAAGGCTGTTCGTTCCATTCTCCCCTCCTCCTCCCTAGTCACTCTCGTTCTGTCTCTGGTTATTTCTCGTCTTGACTATTGTAATGTTGTCTTTGCTGGTCTTCCTTCCTATCAACTTCGCCGTCTTCAACTTATCCAAAATGCCGCTGCCCGTCTCATTACTGCTTCTTCCATTCATGCCCATGTCTCACCATGTCTCCTTTCTTTACACTGGCTTCCTGTTAAATTCCGGTTTATGTTCAAGGTGCTTATTCTTGCTCACAAAGCTCTTCACTCTGATTCCCCCCGGTATCTAGCTGACATCATTCGTCTCCAGCCCTCTCCCCGTTTCCTACGTTCGTCTCACGGTAATCGTCTCTTTCTCCCATCACCTACTCAGGTCCATCTTGAATCTACCCGTCACTCTGCCTTCTTTTTCTTAGCCCCTGCCCTCTGGAACTCCCTTCCCCTCCCACTCCGCACTGAATCATCCTACACCCGTTTCAAGACCCTCCTTAAGACACATCTTTTTTGTCAGGCTTTTGATCTCCCCCCCTCTGCTGATGGTGTTTCCACTCCCTAGCCGCACCTCCCCCATCCCCTTTTCCCCTTTTTCCTTTATCTTCCCCCCCCTCCTTTCCCGATTGTTGCCCTCCTGTACCCAGGCTCCCAGCCATCTGTTTTATTTACCTGATTTTATTTCTTTGTCTTACTGTTTCTACCTCTGTCCTATCATTTTATGGCGTTCCTTTCCTTTTAGCAGTCGTTGATTTTATGATTGTACACCGCCCTGATGCTTCGGCCTGGGCGGTATATCAAGTGTTTTAATAAAGATAAAAGATAAAGATAAAGATATGCTTTAGTTATGGGGGGGGGGTAAGTTTATAAGGGGATGCCTAGTTTTAGGCAGTAAAAACACACCTATCATTGCTGTCAGGGAGGTGTCCTGCTTCAGAGCTGAGTCCTGAAATGATTCTTTTCACCTTCACCTCATTAGGTGAATTATAGAGGAGAGCAGGAGAAGCTGATCCGGATCCGAAATCCCTGGGGAGAGGTTGAGTGGACCGGTGCTTGGAGTGACAGGTAATTGAATTGAACAGTCTGTTCACTATGTAGTATTTAAAACATTCCCCGCGGCACACAGTAATTCTTACTCAATAACAAGTCAAACTGCACTGCCGAATGGTTAGAAGCCCTGCCACATAAGCAAGCCGACTCTGAAGGTAATTGCATACGTGGTGTGTCTTACTAGGGACGTCTCCTCTTTCCTTTTGGCAGGCAGCAAGGAAATTTGTTCTGGGAGAGGAAGAGGGAAGACTAAGAGTAAACACAATGAGAATACAAAGCAATTTGTAATGTCTCTCTTGTTTTGTTTGTCGACAGGTCAATAAAAAATTTTAATTTAATCATTTATATTCAACTTTTCTTTAAACAAAGTCCAAGTTGGTTCGCAACAAAAATTATTAAATTGTATATCATAGTGTAATAGAATTAATAAAAATTCAATACACAAATATCCAGAGCGATTTATTTCTGAAGAGAGTGTGAATCTCACACAAGAAGTCTTAACTTAATTTGCTCAGGAGACAATCAATGAGAATAACTTTCAAGGATTTGGCAAACTTACTATAATTAGTTTCCAATTGTAACCCGGATGGTAGCTGATTCCACCGAAAAAGGAAATGCACGTAACAAAACGCCCTCCTTTATACCTGCCAAACAACACTTGGCACGTGTTGGAATGCCAGTGAAGAATTATTTTGAGAGTGTAAAACTTTTCTTGGCACCTAAAGGCTCACGTAAGAGCACAGATATTCTGGGGCCAGGCCACAAATAATTTTGAAAACATTACGGAGAAATGTTTCTGAAATGCTTCAGGTGGCCGTTTTGCCGTTGCCTTGAATTTGTGCCGACACTCATGTCGGCAGGAAAGACACAAATTACATCTTCTGGACTAGAGTTTGATTGGTTCATACAGTGTGTGATATCATAGCTACATGGGCCAATCAGATTCGGCAAGTGTAAGATTATATAGTTTTTGGCCCAGCAGTTTCCTCCTACTCTTTTGGGCTTCCAGTTCAATGGGAAATGGATTCTGTCGGGCCGTGGCACCATGAGCTTCCAGTCATTACTACTTGACGATGTTTTCCCTATATTATATCCCCTTCCAACTCATTTAACCCAGTAATTAAAGTGACAGTCCTTGGTCAGGGCCCATGGACAGCACTCACTATTTAGACACTGGGCCAACCCTATAAAATATTTTTCGATTCCTGCCAATTTGCTCCAAAGAGTAAGAGAAATTGTATTGGAGATGCTCAGAGAGTTAGGAAGATAAAACCACAGCTTACTGGTCCTCCTGAAGTTCTGCTTACTGGAGCCGAGACGTAGGAAAGGAAAATCCACCTGCCCAGAGTCAAACAGAGTTGTTGGCAGGTGTTCCAGGAGCTCTCCTGACACCCAGACCAGTACTACAAACCATACTCAGCACTCTACGCCCTCCCCAAACTAATTGTATCAATGACTTATTCTGAAAAAGAAAGTGTGTGTCCAGCCAGGAATAACTCACGGCGTCATATCATTTGCCTTTGCAGCTCAGCAGAATGGGATCAGGTTGATCCTGAAGTGAGAGATCGGTTGATTCAGAGATGTGATGATGGGGAATTCTGGTAAGATTACTTGCCTCTCTTATTTACAAGCTAAAAGCTAGGATGGCCTGCAGCTTCCTTTTGGCTTTTCTTTGTAGGATGGATTGTGGTTTGCTTAATTTTTCAGCATTTCCCATTGGTATTCTCACTGTTCTCTGCCCTCCGGGACTTTGTTTCCTCTGTTCCGAGCTTGTGGTATGTGTATCTAGGTCTGAGTCTAGAATGGCATGTGGGAGGTAGGACCTGTGAGCAGACATGTATTCAGTCTCCATGGCAGGGACATGCCAAGGAGAGAAAAGTATGAGAGGTCCTTTTTTGGGTGGGAGGAGAGTCAAGAAAAAGGATTGTGCTCCAGAGTGGGGGTAGGTAAGGTACTGAAAGTCTTGGGTGTGGGGGATGTGGAAAAGGATTGGGGATAGCCATGTGGCTGCTGTGGCACCAAAACCAAGACTGTCATGGGGTGACAACATTGTAAATCCATCACTGTGTGAAACAATGTAATGGGGCAGTGGAAACAATCGGAACTATCGATACCACTTTCGGGATTTAACTTGTACTGCAGAATGACAAAACATTATATCCATGGTGTGGGATTACACTGAGGCTTGCACTGAGCTCCTGCCTTATGCCTTTGTTGCACTGGGCTCTTTGCAGATTGTGTGATAGCTCTTTTTGGGCCAGCACAAGGATTATCCAGAGAGGGTGATGCTGATGCGCTTCAGCCAGGACCCATGTGGTCTCAACAGCATCTCTGCATGTCCCTTATGTTAGTCCAAAAACGGATCTCACAGCTGCACAAGTATGGTTTTCACCAGACCCAGTATGGCGTCTGGTGCACATTGCATGTGTCCGTGCTCATTTTGCATGGCGGAGTCTTAGCTGACAAAGCAGGACTTCTGAAGTGAGTGGAAGTGGCCGCCTGGGGACATACTGGTCTGCGGTGGGTTCTCAGAAACAAATCATACTGCCACTTCTTTGCCCTTCCCAGGATGTCTTTTAGGGATTTTTTGAGAAACTATTCCCGGCTGGAGATCTGCAATCTCACCCCAGACACCCTGACCAGCGACAAATACAAGAAGTGGAACTTAAGCAAATTTGACGGGACCTGGAGGCGAGGCTCAACCGCTGGCGGCTGCAGAAATTACCCGAGTAAGGCAACATTTCCATTTCTTTCCATCACAATTCTGGTAGTTTTTGCCTCCTCCGTTGAGTTACGATCTTATTCAGAAGCGGCCTAGAGTGATCTGTGGCACCGTGAGCCTTCATTCACAATTACTCAGGGATTTTCCCCATTTTTAACCCCCATTCTTCTTCCATGCAGCCCAGTTTTCACAGGCAGTCCTCAGCCAGGGGCCACAGATTGTGGCTCCTTCCAGATCTAGGTAACATGGACGGTGATGTAACTAATAAGTGTTACTGTTGTGCAATGACTGGAACTGGACTTCCTCCCTCAGAGGCTATGAATGCTGCATCTGGATCACCCTGAACCTCCAAAGCAGAGTTCAAGCCTTCAACCCATCAAGTATGAAAGCCCAAGTCAGGACTTTAGCTCCTAATGCATCCTTCACTAGCATACGAATCCTGCAGAAAATCATTCCATAATGCAGTGAGGTAAATTGTGCCTCACATATTCAAATAGAGGGTTTTGTTCAGTTTAAGAAGTGACCCTGGGAAAGTTTTGTCCCCATGGCCTAGGTGAAATGGTTTAGCTGTGGTTCCACAGCACATTGTGTCACTGGAGCGGAAGCAGCAGCAGGGCGTGGGCCAGCCTGAGCAGTGTGATTGGCTGAATTGCACCCGCTGCTTTATGATCTTTCCCACAGCCATAGGACACGTGAGAAAAGGGGCGGAAATATAACTCGGTAGTGTTCACGTTTTCCCCTCTCATTGCTACCATGTGAGCAACAACTGTATTCGTGGGTTGTAAATCAGATATCACTGTCCTGTAGAATCTCAGAAAGATATTGTTGGTCTCTATGAGGGTAATTATTTAACAGCTGCCTAGCTTGTGTGGCAGATATGCACATCAATTACATTTATTTTATACAGGCAACTTATGCTTATTGTGCCGTTATGGAATTTGTTTGTGCTGTATGTTCTGGACCAGGGGAAACAACACAGAATCATTCATCGACACGTCTCCTTTACGCGGGTCCTGGTGCGAGAGAGAAATAATAAGAAAACACCACACAATTATTCAATAATAATAACAATAAGGCAGTAACGGGCCTGCAAACCTGAGCAGTCTCCCATAGTTCCCTTAATCTGCTTGTCTGCAGCACATTCTTTTATTAGGAAAAAAACTGCCACATTATACATTTTTTGTGTCTTATCACTCTGCGTCATGCTTTTTGCTTTGCTGTTTGTTTATCTATATCTACATGTTACAGGCCAAGCCAAGCCCAAACATATTGCTCATGCCTAAAAAGGACAAACTTCCTGCAAATAGAAGCTCTCTGTCTTACAAGACATAACTTTGACTGCCTCACTCATACATAAACATTCTTTGTAATACTGACAGCATATTCCGAGCTGTTCTCACACTCTAAATTTTCCCTATTAGCCCCAGCCCACCTTCAGGTCCCCTTCTACAGTCCCCCTTATGATTTTGTAAAGAATCACTATGAAAAAAGGGTAGTTCAGACATAGACACTAATGAAGAGGTACAGATAGAACCCTGGTTAACTTGCAACATTAGTCTGGAGGTGAAAGACGTGATAAACTTCTTACAGCAAGCAGACAATACACATGCTTTCAAATTACCGCTACTTGGTAAGGTAACATTAACAAAAGAAAATAATAAGTAGGAAAATAGTTATAAATATCCCAACAGACACCACTTTCTACTTGAGTCTCTCATTCTTCAGATAATTATGGTCCTGCTTCTCAGCAGTTCTTCATGACTTCATAGTGTACTTCACCTTTCTCTAAAGTTTAAGCTTGGTTTCTCCCAAAAGTTGAACCACCCACTCTTATTAGTTTTTATCCTGGCTCTTTTTTTTTTTTTTAGCAATGTGACACGTGAATCCAAATAGGCAGGTTTCACACTTCACTGCAGCAGGTAATCACTGGTATGGTCCTTTCCATCTGGATTCTGGGCAGTACTTTCATTGGAATCTCTGGGGGTTGCAACTGGTAACGCAGATCCAGGCTTCATCCGGAAGAACAGCAACCACTTTTTAGTAAAAAGACTAAACATCTTGGATTAGATTTTGCAATAAGACAAAACTAACTAAGGATAAGTCTGTACACATCCAGGAAACAAGCAAATCATCTAACAGCATTCAAATCCTTGGCATTTGAATACTTGGATATAATTCAGTAATAAATTCCGAAAGGATTCCAGTGGCAGTGACTTGTGCCGTTGACTGGTCTGTACAGGTTTAGCACACACTTCATCAATTTGGCAAATTTAGGATTCTACCAATCTTGTGAGAATTTGTGAATCATCCCCCTTTGCGTTCATGTGTCTGGCCATGATACCCGGAGGTAACATGAGGTAAAAGAACATCTGGAAGTGCCACATAGCCAGTGTGGGCTTTCCAGAGCAAAGTGCATCCAGTCTGTCTCCTAATATCCATTTCCAGTTGTTGAGTATGGGTCTGGGCTTAGATGAAGGGAATAGAAACAGCATAACCACTGGAGTTGCAGAGTAGAGTGTTCATTTTTCCCTTTACATATTCATTTGACTGACACATCATTAGATTACCTTCACAGTTTACTGTCCATCAAAGTCCTTCTTCTTCACTATTAATATCCAACCTCACTTTTTCACAACCCTTCTCATCACTTGCATCAAATTGGACCCGATTCCACCATCATGGAATCTAGACGCACCCGCGATGACAGAATTGGGGAGATAGACGGGCT
Source organism: Ichthyophis bannanicus (assembly GCA_033557465.1). Taxonomy (NCBI): domain Eukaryota; kingdom Metazoa; phylum Chordata; class Amphibia; order Gymnophiona; family Ichthyophiidae; genus Ichthyophis; species Ichthyophis bannanicus. The sequence goes on along the minus strand of CM066033.1, from coordinate 385,239,394 downwards.
GGTGGACTCTGTATTCCATACGGGTGTACACAACCGATCCTGTCCATCCCCACACACCAATGCAAGCTGTGGAGCAAGTGTGCTGTGGCGTCCCTTCACCATGGCATCACCCTGTCCACTGTGCAGCACAGAATTGCCGTGGAGAGCAAGGGTTGGATTGGGCCCACAGGAGCCACAGCTGGCCATCACCATGGGGGACGGGGGGGGGGGGGGTTCTCCGAGTGTTCGTCACTCCGCCCGACACTTATTCCACTGGCGTGCAGGTATAACGTGTGCATCCATCGGGTGCCGGGGAATGTACAGAGGCCTTTCCTGAATAGGCTCTGTATTTCACAGCTGGCCACTCCCTCGCTTTGCCCCTGCTCTGCTCCCACACTGCCCCCTCCAGCTCTCGTACAAACACTGTGTACATGCAAGGCGTGCTGGCTGCAGAATATGCTGGGGCAGCTAAGCGCAAGTTGGACATCTGGCCCACATTTACACTGGCATTATTCACAGTACAGGATGACCCCCTAAGGGTTTAGGAAGGGCAATAAGTACAGCACATTGTGAAAATTACTAATTTCATTTAGACTTGAGGCCCATACAGCTTCAGGAACCCCAGAGAGAAGAGCTAGGGCAACCATTAGGTAAACTAGATAGTCGCCTAGGGCAGCAACTTCTGGGGTGGCAAAAAGCAGGGCATTCAAGCCAGGCAATAGATTTTGACAGGTAAATGAGCCTGGTTCTGAGACCTCCTTGGGTTCTTCTTGGCCAACATCCTCCATGCCTAGTCATGCCTCTTCAGAGTCATGAATATACATGATTTCAGTTAATTCAGGCCTTTGGGTCCTCAGAGAGGTCGCTTGAGGCTGTTAGATTTCAAGTGGCCCAGCTCACCAAACTGGAAGCATTCATCTGTTAATTCACAGGTCACAGTTAGTGTATTAAACTCTCAATTAGCAAGCCTTGCAATAAACTGTTAACATGCTAAAAATCCTGAAGATTTGAAAGGAAGTCTCCCTTTTTTCCCAGTAGTCAACTTCTATGTTCTTGTGTCCTGTTTATCAGTCACAGAAAGATAGCATCCACAGTCATGAAAGGAAACGGGTTGCAAATACTTTTTTTTTTCTGCACTGAGCTTATCAGGCAATGCAAAGGGATGATTATACACTCAGAGGCATGGGACATCCAGGTGCAGTCTGGGATGTCAAAGCCAGAATGTCTGAAAAAAAAGTAAGCATGCGAAAGTTCAGGCATGACTTCGGAAACATGGACATGCCCAATATGGATGTCTATCAGACATCAATATAGATGTCCCCAGGATAGCATCTCAGAACCAAGATATCTAATGGTTAAAGTAGTGGCCAGATGTTCAAATCTCAGTGTGGGCCTTTGTGATCTAAGGCTAGTCACTTGATTCTCCATCTTTCCTATACTCTCTGGATGTTTTAAGGTGAAAACAAGCACTATCCTGATGCACGTTCATGCTTGGAGCAGGTATAAACATAGGCGTGCATTTCCGAGATCAAATGGGGATGTGTAAGTCCGTTGCTCCTCCCCAGACATGCCTACACCACTCCCCTTCACTCACTTGGACGCCCCTGCACCAGAGACGTCTGCGAATGTCATTTACAGAATGGCTATTGAGACATCTCCGTGATTTTGACACCCACGTGCCCGTCTTCAGACATCCAAATCACGGCTAAACTTTTTAAAATGACCCTCTCAATAAATCAAAGACTTACAGCTCAAAGACTATATGTGCAAGCTGTATATTTACACATTACTGACAGATGTTTAAATACTTAAAAGGGATTAGTAAACAAATCAACCTTTTCAAAGACAGGGAAGCTATAGAATCAGAGGACATGGAATGAAGATGCACAGAGGTAAATTTTTAAAAGCAACATCAGATAATACTTTTCACGGGAAGGGTGATGGATGCCTGGAATGTCCCCCTGAAACAGGTGGTGGGGGCAAAAACAGTGTTAGGAATCAAACAGGAGGGGGGGGGGGGGGCAGATGCTGAGGATCACTACATAGCATGATGATGGAAGCAAAACAAACATAAATAGCTTCTGAATGGAGAGGGGTAACCTGCCTGCCTGCAACACCGGGTACAACTCCACAATTCTGGCACCTTACTGGACAGACTAGGTGGACCATGCTGGTCTTTATTTTTGCTGTCTGCAAATGCCAGTACTTTGTCAGATTTAAATGAACTAAAAAATGAAGCACAGACAGTGAAGGTAGAGGTAAGGCAAATTACATTTTAAACCTTAAATTCCTAAATGTAGCATTTTGTGCTTAAATATTCGCATGTCAAAGGTTTCAAATGTCAATTTGCAAGACTGGCAAAATATGGCTTTGACCTCCTAAAGAAGAAAGCATATGGAAAACAACTCCAACTAATTACTAAATTAAAACCAGGTCTTTTACAACCAGAAAATGTTATCCTTTTAAAAACAAAGCATAAAGAAAACAGAGAGGTCTCCAGCCTTTCTCCAGCGGACTTGCCTGCCAAAATTCAAATTTCCCGCCTCAATCCCACCAATCCGGTTTGAGGACTACTATATTAAACATAGAAACATAGAAAAATGATGACAGAAAAAGACCACATGGCCTATCTAGTCTGTTCTTCCACAAAAGAACAGACATCTACTGCTTAACCGCTTTGCCGTGAAGAAAACCATGGTATGGTGGCCGAAACATCGGTTCCAGTTATGAAGACACAACATGACCTGGAAAACTGCAAAGATCATCATACTAGCTGCAGAGGCCCAAGAGAACAGTCTTATTTCAACCTCAGTCTTGAAGGCTGAAATAAGTATCATCTTATATTTTTTTGTTTATTGACCTTTATTTCCATGAATTCAAGTGGACATCACAGCCACACTACTTTAGCCTTCTGGCTGAAACTGTACTTTTAAACTTCATGCCAGAATTAAATAACTTTAGAACAGTGACCTCTAGTGGCTAGTATCGAGAGCTGCTGTTCATGTGCTGTAATCACCATTAGTCAAGATGTGAGTACTGACTCTCTATTTGGATTGGTTACTCCTGGATGAACTCCTGGTTTTCAGTCCATTTCCAATAACTATAATACTATTGATACAACATGTTGGCGTTCCTGCCACAGACCAAACAACTAACGGCATCAGAAAGGACTAAGAATAAAATTAAACTTAAAAGAGAAAAAGCTTTAAGTGCTCCTTGAGTTCCCCTTTAAAATATTTCAGGGCCCGTCCTGTTGCTCAGCCTATAGTGCTATGGGCTTTAGTGTAGACAATCCAGGTATCAATTCCCCATCCATGTGTACTTTGGACCTGAAGGGGCCTTTGAGGTGGCATGCTCAGACCCAAGGATAGAGAAAAGATGGCCACGAGTCTGTCAGATCCCCAGCGAGGGTTCCCTAGACATGTTATCTGGGGCAAGAAAGCAGAAAATGCTCAAGAGAGAAAATATTTTCTGAAATTTTCCAGACTAAATCTGTTTGGGTATGGTGGCTAAAAAACGGAGTTGCAATGAATGTTTCTGAGTTACAGTACTGATACACGGAAGTGCAGCCTGGGGTCTGAGACACTTCAGATCAGTGGTTCTCAGCTCAGTCCTTTGGGACCCCCAGGCCAGTCAGGTTTTCAGGATATCCACAATGAATGTGCATGAGATAGATCTGCATACAATGGAAGCAGTGCATGCAGATCTATCTCGTGCATATTCATTGTGGATATCCTGAAAACCTGACTGGCCTGGGGGTCCCAAAGGACTGGGCAGAGAACCACTGCTCTGGTTCTTAACCCACTGCTTTAGAGCCTTGGTGTTTACTCCCAGTCTTCGAGGACTGCCAACAGGTCTGGTTTTCAGGATATCCCTAACGAATATGCATGACAGAGAGTTGCATACAATGGAGGCAGCAGCATGCAAATCCCTCTCATGCATATTCATGAAGGATATCCTGAAAACCTGGCCTGTTGGCGGCTCTCAAGGACTGGGAGTGAAGGTGAAAGGATTGAGAGAATGTTTTTTCTTTCCTCAGACACTTTCTGGATGAACCCCCAATTCATGATTAAGCTGGAGGAAGCAGACGACGATCCCGATGATGATGAGGAGGGCTGCACCTTCCTTGTGGGCCTGATTCAGAAGAATCGCCGAAAGCAGAGGAAGATGGGAGAGGACATGCACACCATTGGCTTTGCCATCTATGATGTAAGTGCCCCTGATTTTACTCACAGGGCAGGGAGGAAGGTGCAGGGGGCATGAGACATGGTTTCTCACCTGCTGTGAAGAAACTAATGATATGGGGATTCAGCTCCTTCATCTAGTGCACAAAGCACCTTAGCAGTGGAAAATCCGATTAGTATTCAAGCTGCCTTCCAAGCTTCCAACCACTAGAGGGTGCTGCTTAAACACCCTCCACGGGCACACCTTGGAAAGGATTAGGTCAGTGATGGCTAACCTTTTTGAGCCCGAGTGCCCAAACTGCCGCACAAAACCAAAGAATTTCCTCAAAGTGCCAGCACGTCAATTTGCATAAATATTTGCATAATGCTAACATACACTAACTTTTAGTAAACATGTCTCTTAATGAGTGTATGGATAAAGACAGACTAAAAGATTTCTACATTACTATAATCCAGTGCCAACCGCCAGGCACATTAGGAACTACTACAAACACTGCCCATTTAGAACCAATAGCAAACCCGCCGTATCCTAACAGCACTACCAGGAGTCACAAAGCACCATACCATACCTATCAAAAGGCAACACTGCAAATATTAAACCAATACATTTCAGAGAACAACAATACATGACCTACTGGGGAAAGAGAACAAGTGGCAATGTCAAAAAGGAATTACATAAACAGAATACCTCAGCTCAGTTACACAGTTGCAATTGCTCCAGCCACTTTCTTCTGGTTTCTTCATGTTTTCTGCTAACTCTCCATCATCTGCTGTCCATTTGTCCTTTCTTCTCTCTTCTAGTTTTTTTTTTTCCATTCTCTCTCTCTACATCCGCTTTAACATACTAATCTTTCTCCTTTTGCTCTTTCCTCATTCCTATTTCATCCACTCAAATTTTACCCCTCCATCCTCAATCCCCACTTACTCTCCCAATACCCGGCCAATTGTACATTTTTCTTCCCTTACACACAAAATATTTTTCCCCTCTCCATTTCATTCTCCCAGCCCCATCCCCTTCTAATCTCCCCCAACATCAGCTCCCTTTTAGTTCCAGCCCCACCCAGTATCCGCTCCCTTCTAGTCCCCTCATCAGTCCATTTGCAGTCCTAGCTTCCCCATCCATTTCCAGTCCTATCCGAGTCCCTTCATCAGCTCATTTCCAATACCAGCCTCCCATCAGCCCATTTCTAGTCCTTTCCTAGCCCCACCATCAGCCCATGTTAAATCCTAGCTCCCCTCCACTCAGCCCATTTCTAATCCAAGCCCCCCATGAGCCTACCTCCAGTTCTAGCCCCTCCATGAGTCCATTTCAATCCAAGCCCCCACCACAGCCCATTTCCAATCTTAGCTCCCCCAACACCCAATTCTCAGTTCTATCCTAGCCCATCCATCAGCCCAGTTCCTGTCCTAGCTCCCTCCCCTAAGAGCCCATTCCAAGCCCCCCTTCCCATCAGTTATTTGCAGTTCAAGCCCCCTTCCACTCAGCCCATTTCCATTCCAAGTCCCCCTCCCCATTAGCTATTTGCAGTTCAAGCCCCCCACTTCCCCTCAGCCCATTTCCATTCCAAGCCCCGTCCCCATCAGCTATTTGCAGTTCAAGCCCCCCACTTCCCCTCAGCCCATTTCCATTCCAAGCCCCATCCCCAACAGCTATTTGCAGTTCAAGCCCCCTTCCACTCAGCCCATTTCCAGTCCTAGCAACCCCAACCCATTACCAGTCCTAGCCCCCCATAGCCCACTCCCAGTCCTAATCCCACCAGCCCATTTCCAGTCCTAATCCCCCATCACCCAATTTTCAGTTTAAGCCCCCCCATAGCCCATTACCAGTCCTAACCTCCCCATCAGCCCACTCCCAGTCCTAATCCCCCATCACCCAATTTTCAGTTTAAGCCCCCCCCATAGCCCATTACCAGTCCTAACCCCCCCATCAACCCACTTCCAGTCCTAATCCCACCAGCCCATTTCCAGTCCTAATCCCCCATCACCCAATTTTCAGTTTAAGCCCCCCCTTAGCCCATTACCAGTCCTAACCCCCCATCAACCCACTTCCAGTCCTAATCCCACCAGCCCATTTCCAGTCCTAATCCCCCATCACCCAATTTTTAGTTTAAGCCCCCCAGCGCCCATCACCACTCCTAACCCCCCCAGCCCAGCGCCCATCACCACTCCTAACCCCCCCAGCCAGCCCAGTGCCCATCACCACTCCTAACCCCCCCCAGCCAGCCCAGTGTCCATCACCACTCCTACCCCCCCAGCCCAGTGCCCATCACCACTCCTAAATCCCCCCAGCCCAGCACTACTCCTAACACCCCCCCAGCCCAGCCCATCACCACTCCTAACCCCCCCAGCCCAGCCCAGCCCAGCCCATCACCACTCCTAACCCCCCCAGCCCAGCCCAGCCCTTCACATCACCCCTCCTACCCCCCCCCCCCCAGCCCATCCACGCCCAGCCCCACCCATCACCACTCCCACCCCCCCCCCAGCCCAGGGAAAATTTTAAAAAAAGAAAACCTGTCTGTTGCCGCCGCGGCAGAATCGAGCGTGCCGCGGGGCCCCCCTGTATCCGGCAGAGCCTGCCCTCCCCGTAGCAGCTCTCTCTTTGGAGCTGCAGTCAGACGCGCCGGCTTGCAGAGCGCGAGGGAAGAGTTTCTCCCTCGCTGCTCTGTTAAACCCGCGGGGGCTGATGGGAAGTTCCCATCAGCCCCCGCGGGCTTAACAGAGTCGCGAAAGGGAAACTCTTCCCTTCGCACTCTGCAAGCCGGCGCGTCTGACTGCAGCTCCAAAGAGAGAGCTGCCAAAGAGAGAGCTGCTACGGGGAGGGCAGGCTCTGCCGGATACAGGGGGGCCCCGCGGCACGCTCGATTTTGCCGCGGCGGCCCCGACAGCGGCAGCAGACAAGTAAAATTGAAAAAAAAAAAAAAAACCTAATTGCGGACCTTCCCGCGTGCCAGCTGCAAGGCCTTCGCGTGCCACAGCTGGCACGCGTGCCATAGGTTCGCCATCGCTGGATTAGGTCAATATTCAGTGTTGGCGGCAATCACATTTTTTAAATACTCCCCATAGCGTTTAGAAAAATGCATTTAGTCAGCACCAGCACATGGATAGGCAGCGATAGTGAATACACTGGTTATATGTACAGCAGCACTAGTCAGCTGCTGTGCTTATAGTTCAGTGGTTTAAGTTAGGAGAGCCCTTTTCCTGGCCTAAATTAAATTGTACAGCTCTATGGCTAGTGGCCGAATATGGTTGCTCCACCCTAACTCTGCCCTGGCACTATCCATACTGTGCACAGCGGTTAGAGAGACTTTCTATGTCGCTGTCTGGATGCAAAAAAACCTGCACACAAAATAACAGCTGCTAAAGGTATAAGTGCTTTTGAATATTAAGCCAAAACCAGTTCATTTTGTTGCCTCAGACTAACACAGCGGCCACCATGCTCTAAATTATGCTATGCTTGTTGCAAAATGTTTGCAAGGAAAATAAGCACATGTTGCGATGGCCGGGAACTTTGCGTTGTTGTCCATGGTAACATGCCGTGGTGATGTGGCTTTGTGTGAAGGAAGCACCCTCTCCCCCCCCCTTCCCCCCCAGCTACTGAAGTCTCTGACAGCTAAGCAAGGCTAAGGGGCATTGTTTCTCCATCTACTCTCATTCCCTACCCTGGCCCCAAAAACTGTACACACAAGCCCTGGGCGTGAAGCCCAACCCCCTATCCCACAAGCTTCCCTCAAAGCAGCCTTTCAGTATGGGACAGGAGCAATCCCCACTCCCTCCTGTCCCGTCGGTGCCATCTCTAAAACTGGGGGCAGCTGACACCTAGCACACTGTACATTCGCCTCGTAGGGGCTAATTTAAACAGGATGCCCATGTCAAAGTTGGACCAAGATGCCTGTTTTGTAAAGGCAACACAGGTGTAGTAGTGTTGGAATAGTCTAATGGTTAGAGCAGTAAGCCGATAACCAGGGAAGCCAGTCCTTGGGATCTTGGGCAAGTTACTTAACCCTCCATTGCCTCAGGTACGAACAGACTGCAAGCCCTCCGGGATAGGGAAAGACCTCCTGCACCTGGATGTAACTCACCTTGAGCTGCTCCTGGAAAAAAGAGGCATGAGCTAAATTCCAAATCCTTTCCCTATGTGCTTTGATAAAATAGTCATATAGCAAATGCTGATAGAGTTCTGCGGCTGTGTGTGTGTGTGTGTGTACTCTACAGATGTATTGCATAGTTTGAGAAATACATGGGTACACTATTTGCAGCTCTGTCTCTGAGAACGCTTGCACGCCCTGCGTGTGTAATTACATGCAATCCTTTCGGCACTCCTGCTGCTACATGTGGAATTGGCCGTGCCGTTTTAGAGTCAATAAGGGTCGCATGAAAAATGCTTTATAATATTTTCCCCATGTTGTCTTAACCTAGCTAGTCTTTTGGAACTCTTTCCAGTTTCTGATAAGCCTAATGGGGGGTGGACTCAAAGACACTTCTGTGTTTTTCAGACCTGCAAACTGCATAAATGCTGCTCACCGGGATATTCAGCGGCACTGATCTGGTTACTGTCGCTGAATATCCCCAGCTAAGTGGGTTAATGCCCCGGCGCAGTCCGTTTAGCTCTGGGGCATTCCAGGGAAGAAGCGCGGATAGCACTGGCAGCCATGCTGTTGAGGGAATTCGTAACCACTAACCACATAGCTAAAACGCAAAAAGGAAAGTTACGATTTTATGCAATTTTGCAATCCGGCTAGCGGCTGAATTTCGCTGCTAACCGGACTGTGAAACCAGGCAAACCAGATATTCAGCGCTGGCCGCCAGATACTGTAGAATGTACTGCTTCACTTAATAACGATGTGCAAATAAAGCAACTCTTGTTTTTCTTTTTTCTGTATGCTCCCAGATTCCTCAGGAGGTATGTATTTGTTTTTCTTCCTGTGCACAAAATGTGGCCAAAAAAGAAAGGTGATGCCTTTGTCAGGCTGTCAGAGATCTTCTTTTTCTCTTCCAGTGAGAAAAAGGGATGAGGTAAGTTCAAATCCCTCCCCCCCCCCCAAAAAAAAGTCTGTTAGCAGACTAGTCCTGGGAAAAGCTAACAGCAGAGAGCGCAAAGTTTCTTCGGGAAAATCAAAGTGATATTGTCAGAGCAGTCTCATGACCCCAGGTCTGGCGCTTCACTGGGCCGACCCTGGGGAAGCCAACAGTGACAACATGAGCTCATAACCCAGCAACAGAAATGTGTTTTGTCCCTTCTCATCCCAGGGCTGTGCTTTATTTAGGGGAGGGGCAGCAGATAGGAGGCAACGATAATCATCTTCTCATACCCTTCCTACTCAAGCTGCACACATTTGTAAAGGGGAACAGAATTTGAGAATCGGGCACTTTAAAATTATGAGCATATAGTGTGGGACCGTCGAGCGCATGCTGGTGTTCATAAACCTGCTGTGTCCCGCCCCCTCTGACAGGAAGTTTGCACTGGAGGGGGCAGGATGTGCTCGAGGCCCTGCGCCATATGCTCAGAATTTATCAGAACTACAGAGCAACAGCAGGAGGAAATCGACCTGGAAACTAGTGGTAGGGAAGAGAAGGGGGACTGGGGGGGATACAAAGGAAGAAGATGGACATGGGATGCGGGGGGGGGGGGGGGGGTAAGGGGAAACACTGGAATCCTGGGGAGAGGGGTTTAGAGAAGGGAGGGGAGATGCTGGTCTCCTGGAAGGGAATAGGAAAGGTGGGGAAGAGATGCTGGGCACAGGGTTGAGTAGTAGGACTTTGAATTGCCTCTGAGCGGAGGCATAAATCTGAGGTTGCATTTGGGGAAAGTAAAATACAAAAAAAAAAATTCAGTAAATGGAGGTGTGAGAGAGAACGGAGGGGGGTGGGGGCTGTGGATGGGGGGGAGTAACAATGGTGCTCTGTGCAAGCACCAGAATGACTCAGTCTTACATGGCTCTCAGGGCCTTCCCCAGAGTGCTGCCTAAGAAATATTGCCTGTAGTTAGGCCATTAAAAAAGGCTGACCCAGTCAGTGCAAATGTTAATTATTTTGTTCATGGTTTTAGCATACGGTATACCAAGGTAAACAGTTAAGTTAAAAGGAAGCTGTTATAATCTCTCCACCAAAATAAAGTACAATATTTACTGGGAAAAATGGCAAGTCGTTTTTTTTTTTTTTTGTTTGTTTTTACATTTTTTACATCTGACGAAGTGGACTCTTGCTTGAATAAATTGGTTAAGTTATAAGGTGTATTTGCCTCTGTCATCTCTGCTACTCTGGACTGAAAAGGCTACCCCTCTGAAAATGTTTTCCACTGATTTTCTGCAAGTTTTGATTTTCTTGAAAAAAACAAGGATTCATTCCTGGGAGAAAACTAGCATCCTAAAAATTGAAAACAAAGTCCATATGTATAACATTGTTTTTGGAGGGTGGCATTGCTAGCCCTCCATATTATTGTTGCTCCTCCATCTTTCCCCCTTCCCTTCACGGCCTTCACGATTTCTCACTGCTTTCAAACTCCTTTTCCAGATGAGAACTGAATGCGGGAAATCACCCCTATGGCTGAAGATTTCTTTCACCCCTTCTAGCTCAGTTAAGACATCAGAATTATACTTTAACTCCAACCCTGCCCAAGGGTCAGAGATCATGCCCTGCATGAGGGTTCTGGGCCCCAACAGCTCTTTCAGATAAAAGCCCTAGACATGGGGTATTTTATTCCATTGCATTGCACATGCACCAAAGAATAGGCCAAGGGGCTCGGATCTATCCCTGTTTCTGTCTGAAGGGGAATCACATGGAATGCGTCTGTTTGTTATATTAATACATACTGTTTTTCTTAAGTGCTCTGGTCAGTCGAATGTCCACCTGAACAGACAGTTCTTCATGACAACCAAAGCAAAGGAAAAGTCAGACACCTTCATCAATCTTCGTGAGATCATGAACCGGTTCCGCCTCCCGCCTGGGGAATACGTTATCGTGCCATCCACCTTTGAGCCCAACAAAGCTGGGGATTTCTGCTTGCGAGTCTTCGCCGAAAAAAACACAGAGGCACAGTATGTACCCAGGAGTGGCCGGTGTGGGTCACATGTACATAGCGCTCTCGTTTCCACTTTTGTTTGTGTGCCTATGTATCTTTCTGTTGTGTTGCCCTTGTACATTTTCTTTTCTATAATTTCACGCTTTTTAAATATTCAGTATTTGCCCTCCCCTTTCCTGAGTCCATTTTGTAGTTGCTAATGGTACATTTTGGCTTGCTATGTCAGTTCTGATGAGGGTCAGCACAGAAACACTCCCGCTTTATTTAGATATAAAACATTTTCCCTCAATTTGCAAGAGAAATTTTTAGAACCTGTTAGTATCACCCCAAGAATGAACAGGGATGGCTTCATAATTTGAGGATAATCTTTTGCTTTTTTTTTTAACTTGTGCTGCTTTGGGCTTCCAGCTGACCTGGAATTGGCTTCTCTTGTTAACTCTTTCCCAGCACTGTTCCTTAACCAGGAGTCTCTAGATCTGACCAATTGGTATCTGCAATGAGCGCTGCCTGGGGCTTCCATCCATTTCTCCTCAGGAGCTATGAAGCTGCCTTTGGAGCAACCCCAGCCACAGCCCACTCTAGGAAGTGGGGTCTGGCCCAGTAATTGAACCCAGCACACAGCACTAGCATTTAGCTTGCTCCAAGTTGGTTTCTTTCCCTTTAATTATGGACTGAAATGTCCAAGCTTTGTTTACTAGCTCTACTACTTTAGAGTGAACTTTCACATGTTCCCTTGGGACTGAGGGAGTCCCTTGTAGTCTTCTGAAGCTCTATAGCGGGATGAGCAACTTGTCAACCAGGTCCCCAGGCACGTGTAAGTAATCTACCTATATTGCAGAGTTTGGGAGACATAGCCAAAGACTGTGCATAACATTCACTTGCTTTTTAGTTTGGTGGAACTGCAGTGGTGATTTTTGCATGAATGATGTCTTTAGAAACTTTATTTTGGCTGGACACTAACGGCAACATCTCCTTTGTGTTTGCAGGATTGTAGATGACGAGATTGTGGCTAACATCGATGAGGTAACATTTATGACTCTTCTTCCTCCTCTACTCTCTCTCTCTGACATGCCCCACTGTTCCTAATAAACACACCTCTCTCTCTCAGGCATTTACAGAACCTCCGTCTCGTGCACACTCACACCTCTGTCTCATATCCTGCCCCTTTTATGTGTCCCTATCTCAAGTCCTCTCTCTGGTGGGTGCCTCTCTCTTAGGGCTCCTGTTTCCATATTCTGTTCCCCTTCGTGTGTTCCTCTCTGGTGTTAGGTCTCTGAAGAACTTCCAGGCTAAAGCGAATCAAAAAAACAAGCTAGATATGGCATTTGCAACTCTCCTGGGCGTCCATGTGTCACGCAAGAGCACAGAAGCTGAGACCTGAGCAAACACAGTTCCAGCACATGCGTTCTACAGTAGAAGCTTACTCCAAAGTACCAGTGGCGGGAGAGGGTCAGGAAAGCAGAACTCCACAGAGGAGATATGACTGTCCAAACAGAAAAGTCAGAGCTTGGGTTCATGTGCTGTCCTTCATCCAAGCTGGCTTCCAGTGTGCTTTGTAATTTTTCAATATCATGCATGGAGCCATCTCTATTATGGAGAATTTGGTTACACATTTTAGACTCCATGAGGGACATCCTGTGCTGGTCGTCTTCCCCCTGCACGGCCGATCAGAATCAGGCTGTACAGAGTTGGGCCTGATTCTGATTGCACGGGGCCTAAACGTGCCCATGGGATCAGAATCGGGTCTACGGCCTGGACATGCAGACATGCCCCGATTCCGATCAGCCACACATCCGGCCCACATACCCGGCTAACTCAGCCAAGCTCCTGAATGGAGCCACAGTGCCAGGGTGTCCTGTTGTCATGGCATGGAGCCGTGATCCCCGGCCGCAGACAAGACCCTTCTTTCTCCGCTGCCCAACCCCCGATCTGGCCTCCCATGGCCAGGGTCAGGCTGCAGGGAACCCCCTGCACCCCTTTTCCCTCCTTACTGGGCCTGCTTGCATCATTTGGCTCTGTCCAGGGGGACTTGGAATAAGTCCGTGGCCAACCCTGGACATACAGGGCTGACCCTGAAATCGGCCCTGTATGTCCAGGGTTGCTCTCTGCCCACCACCCACCCTTGCTCAGTCTCTGTCCCACCACCTCCCTCCCATAAACAGAGTTCCCCTTATAAATTACCTGTTCATTTGGGGAGCTCTGTCCCCAGCAAGCTACCCGGACGTTTAGCGGGTCTGGACATTTGGGTCGGATGTCCAGACGCACTAAACGGTGTTCAGGAGACCCCATATCTGTATGAGAGTTTTCAGAAGGGACACAGAAGAAGGAATAATATAAGACTAGCATTATTATCAATAAAAATAAGCAATACAGCTGGATAAATGGAGCTGGGGGAGATAACATGACCTGTCCTAGAGCACACAGAATCATTGGGATTCCCTGTTTCAGTTTCATAGCTTACTTCCTCCCGGATTCCGTTTATTTAGTTTACATCTTAGTTCAGGCCTTTACAGTGGTTTGTGCAAGGTGAGTTACTTTCAGCTACAGTCGTTATTTCCATGACCCTGAAAGGCGCAATCGAAGGGGGGGGGGTCGATGCAGAAACGTTAGTGCACTGTTTGCGCACAGATATCATGACATCTGCATCTACTTATCACCATGCCGTAACGCAGAGAGGCCACTGGCATGAGGGTTACCTGCACACAGATGGACGCACAGGTAGCAGCATGCCGCCTAGTAAACTTTATTCAAATGACACAGCAATGAGGTCATTAGCTCTTCAACCCAGATGCAAGGTAATGCAGAGTTCAGTAGTGTCATGATTCCAAGCCTGATCAGAGGTGGAGTAAAATGTTGGCATGCGTAGGAGAACAGAAGTGTGGGGTCTGCTGGGGGCTTTCTAGTGGGGTCACTCCTTACTGTGCTTACGAAATGCATAGGCGCCCTCCGCGCATCACTGTTTCACGCACAACTTTCTCCACCGCCACGAGGGTACTAATTCTTACTCTGCGCTGAAAATTGTTATTTTAAGTATCATTGTTTGAAATATAATTTCTTATTTTAGATTTCTCGGGATATGTCAGCGCTAGCGCTGATGCTTTCTGTGTGTGCGTCTGGCATGGTCACTGGTGCGTCAGCTTTCTGTGCATGTGCACATTTAGCACAGAGGATTTGCCCATATCTCATTTGTTTATGTTTTGCTTATGGCATCCTGGCTCACAACCTGGCAAATCACGGGCACGGCTCTAATGCCGGCTTTCTCTATCAGCCTCGAAGTTTGTACCTGAGGCAGTGGAGGGTTAAGTGACTTGCCCAAAGCCGCAAGGAACAGCAGTGCTGTGCCTGGTTTTTAGTCTGCAGTTTTTCTACTCCTGTCCCTTCCCTGGGTATAGCTAGTGGGACAGGTTTTGTACGCACATGTATTACATAGCAACACTTATCTGCAGCTGCTGTGTGTCTCAGGTTTCACCGCCTGACTTTCCTTACATCTTCTCTTTTGTTTCTGTGTTTTTGTTGCCAGCCTGATGACGAAATTGATTCTAACTTCAGAAGTCTGTTTGCACATCTGGCAGGGGAGGTGAGTAAAATGTAGGATAAAACTAGGCAGAGATCTGAAATACCCAGGAACAGGGCTGTACCGAGCGTGAATCGCGCCCTGTGCGACTTGCATGTTGGGCACGCGCCCCCCTCCCCACACCTCCATCTAGCCACTTTCTGGATGGGGGCGGGAGAGAAGAGGCGCGCCCGATGTGCAGTCGCCAGCATGCTAAGCAGATCTGTCCCTCGTTGCTCTGATGTCGCATCAGAGGAGGGAGGGACCAGACTTGCTTAGCGTACCGTGAGAAGGCTTAAGGGGCGTATTTCAGCTGTCTGCTGTTGCCTGCCACCACTGAGAGAAGAGAAAGTGGCGGCCGGCAGGCAACGGCAAACAGCTGACATGCACCCCTTAAGCCTTTGCGCCCTGTGCGGCCACACCGCTCGCACAGGGCTAGGTACAGTCCTGCCCAGGAACACAAAGTCACTGACAGCTGCAGCTCCAAGGGTGACTCTAGAAACACTAACCTGATTTTGAATTTCCTTTCCTGCGTACCCTTAGATTTGTGAGCAGGTATCGTACTTTCTTCATTATCTACCACTTACATATCCTCCTCCTGTTTTTCTCTTCAGTTTGTTTCTAAGCTTAATTTTCCCAGTTCTCTGCCATCCAGAAATCACTTTCCTAAAGATAAAATAAAATGCTTTCTATACTCCTTTGCTGTTTGGCTCTCATCAGGGAGGCATTGCCTGAGTGGTCCCTGCATCTCTCCCACATCCCATCCTCTGGATGCCAAATCCTGTGCCAAGGTCCTGCAGGGGGACAGAGTGGTCAGCAGCATCTCTCAAGGAGAACTCGTCACCCGCCTCCCTCACCCCTTGGGCAGCTCTACAATCCTATTACAATTTCAAAGATAAGACTAGAATTACTCCACCAGACCTCAGTTTCTCAAAAGATTAAAAAGAAAATCCTGTCCCTATTGGTGACATTTCTGAATGTATGAAAACGAAACCGTGATGTCACTATTTATATGCTATTGGACCAAAATTCAGTTGGGCAGACATCGGCGCATAGCCCTGCCTGCTGACCTCTAAACCCAGATATTCAACGCCACGGCGATGGCATTGAGTATCCGTGTTAAGCACCGAGGGGATTCGCCCACAGAGCCTAACCAGGTGGTGATGGATGGCTAACCGGGTAGCAGTCTAATATCGCCACTACCCAGTTTCTGGGACTCCCCATCTCCGCTCTGCCACGGAATGTCGCCAACATATCCCGATGCTAACCGGATGGCATCGGGGCAGACGCGGGACATAGACGGGAATATTCAGCAACACTAACCATGTAGGTGCCGTTGAATATTCCTGTTTAAGGCATTTACGTGGTTTACAGGGCTGTAAACCATATAAATGCCTTTCGAATATCAGGCCCTATGTGTCCAGATGTGACAGCATGAGCATTCAACATTTCCAGCGTTGCTTTTCAACCAGCCACCAGATGTCACTAAAAAGCAGCACCTTCCTGCAGGGATTCTTGAGAGTTTCTGCTGCATTCCCCCACTCCAGCCCTTCCCACAGAATCAAGGGCCTGAGCTGAGAGTCAAACCCAACCTCCCCCATTTAACAGGCCAAATATTAACCACTTCCCCACATTGACCTTAAGAGTAATCTACCTTATGGCCTTTCACTGTCTTGCTCTGTCGCCAGTGTGTGTGGATTTTGAAAACTTTTGTGCATCTGCATGGTGTGTATGCCCAGACGTGTACTGTCAGGCTATTGTGCATGTCTGTTGATTTATAAGAAGGTCATCGAAGATTTTACATGTAACAAATAAATCTAAAAAAAAGTGACAAGGGTGATGATAATATATAGCAATCTGGACATGAAGTTATCGTGCACTACAAAATTTCCCTATGAACGCCCTCTAAAATGAACTAAGGGTGAGAACTGCTGTAATTATTTTATGGGGAGAAGCAGACTTTAGAAGGCTTTTATTTACTGTAAATACAATGCCACAATATGCAGTGGTAAGTAGAAATTTTAGGTTTATCTAGAATTAGTGGTGCCAGGACACCTCTGAAACTGGTGTGTGTTTAAGAACACCAAAGGAAGAGAATGGAAGGTGTATTTCATGTCCAATTAGCCACATGCATTAAAACATATTTTATTTTCAACCTGTCACCGTTGATTAACCAGCAAAATAGGGAGGTTGCAGGTGTATCTTTTTGGAGAAAAGGTCCCAACTTGAGCTTCCTCTTCTGTGTTAAAGTTCTTTTTTTTTAAGGAATGCTCTCTCTTTCGTTACAACTGTTTCTTTGCATCATGTCTCTACAGGATGCTGAAATTTCTGTCTTTGAGCTTTGCGTCATTCTACAAAAAGTGCT
This sequence comes from Ichthyophis bannanicus, assembly GCA_033557465.1. NCBI lineage: Eukaryota > Metazoa > Chordata > Amphibia > Gymnophiona > Ichthyophiidae > Ichthyophis > Ichthyophis bannanicus. Next base: position 385,222,295 of record CM066033.1, on the reverse strand, counting down.
CTCCAAACGTAAGTCTTCTCTCTGTTTCCAGAATTTTTGATACTTACAGGACGCAAGGAAATAAACCTTTAATCAACCTTGTTGCTAAATTTTGCATTGAAATGTGTTTATAGAAAGCTAGATGCTAATATGGTGACATTTTACTTACCAGATAATGCCCTTTTTTTGAGTCCTGCTAGACCAGTCCAGACAAGTGGGATGTCCAAAGCTACAACTCCACTGAGCTGGAAGAAGACATAGCAGCTCGCAAAATCCTAGACCCAATGGCTATGTCTGCCCAAGCGTGGACATCTAAGCAATAATGCTTGGCAAAAGTGGAAAGAGGCAAGAAAGGCCAGGCTAGTGGAAGCCTCTCGCTGGGAGAGGGGAGATAGACCCTCCAAGGGAAGACTTTGAAGCCCCCATGCAAGAAGAGCAGAGTCCAGAATCCAGAGACGAACCGCCATGCTTGCCACAGGCCAAACACTGTTTCCTGGAAGACGACATAGAAAGTTAAGGCAAGCACAATAGCTGTGCGCATTAAGGCTACACGGGCACAGAAAATGGCCGTTAACAATGCTTACAGTATCATGTGCAAAGGGCGCTTGGGTAGGAACGCATGTTGGAGCCACTCGAGCAGAGCGCCTGCCAGGACTGCACGACCGCAAGGCGCACAAGAGTAAAATCCACTATTAACGTGTGCCAAAAAAGAGGGAAACCCACACACCACACCAATGGTCGCTGGCAGTCCACTCTGAATTGCATCCCGGACAGACAGAATTAGGAGCCCCCAACAAGGACAATGACAAGCTCAAGCCTTGGTATTCACCCCCCTCGGAGCCTCAGGCAGATAACTCATGCCAGGCTCAGCGCTACTCTTTTGGAACTGTTTCTCTGCTTTTTATAGACTCACTGTGGCTTGTAGGCAGATACCTCTGAGAGCCTTCTTGCGAGCTTCTGGGGACAGCAGGGGGGACAAGAGGACGAGGGAGGGGGCGTTGAGATTGCATGAGGCTGCTGATCTCTTCCAAAGCCTTCCAATTTTCTGGATGCCCAACAGGCCCTTATGATAAGAGTATGGAGCTGAACCAATTATCCCTCTGCCTTTGACTACCAAAAAGACCTTATAGTGGAGCCTCCCATGTCATGCTCAAGTGAGAGAGTCTCCCTCAAGATGGTCATTCATGAGCGAAATCAATCTTTTCCTCTTAGTTCAAATTTTCTTCAGAGTTGAGAAAATCCATCCACCATCTGCTGAAGACACTGAATTGCTCTCTAGTGTTCAGGCTGAGAGGGCATGGGAGTGATGTCATTGAAACTTGGCTTTTCATTGGTTCTCTGCCTCCACCATTCTGCTGGTAGGGGAGCATAATGCACTAGTCTGGACTGGTCTAGCAGGACGATATAGAAAGGGAAAGTTTAACAGACCCTGGGCAAGAGATTCTAAATATGCTTTACATAATTGGAAGCATAAGGAAGGATTCCCCGAGTACTTCTGGCCTTCAGCTCAGGACTGACTCCTTATTGAAGCCTTGCTTGCTGTAGTATTTTCTTTGGGTACCACCTGAAGATGGGTACCAATTAAGGACCGTGGTTGTCAAGTACCATGGACAAAGTCTGGTACTTGACAACAAGGACTGTCACATTAATATTGTTAGTCACTCAGAGTGATTGCTGTTGTCTTTTTTCAGTGATACCAAATGTACCCAAGTAATTGGCAGATGTTGAGACATTTGTGGGTTTGTCCCATTGCCATTAGGAATGCGTGGTCCAATTTCCTTTAAAAAAAAATAAAGCAGAACCATTAATCTGTTGGTTGGATTTAAAGCAAGAACCAACTAGCCCCCAGCCAGGTAGAGCCATGAATGATCCTTTTTTGTGATAAGCTTGAGACTAGAAACATTTTCCTGCCCAGCTGAGCCCTTATGATCTACCACTAGGTTTGGTTACAACTTAGAGAATGCAAAAGATGAAGTGTGTGTGTGTGGGGGGGGGGGGGGGGGTGTAGGGAGGCACATGGTTAATACATGACTTTTCCTCACTGGACCTGAGTGAAATAAATTCACATTCTGAAAGTCTCCAGTATTCCCAGGACTTCATAGTATAGCTAATTATCCAGCAAACTCAGAAAATCTCCAATAAAATTGGTGACTATCTCCCACAGAATTGAGACAAAGTTTATCCTAGTCTTAGATAAGTATATACCACAGCATAAATAGTAAGTGTATAACAGGGCAGGGCCAGCAATCTCTCAATGAAAGAACGAGATGGAAGTAATGTTGCAAGTCAGGACTCTGCTGGTCTGTGAAGGGTTAAGGGAAATCACGTGATGGCAAGAGCAAGAGAGGATGTGTCTCCTCCATGCGGTTTTGAGTCCTGAATGGAGTCAGAAAACATTTTGCTTAATCTGCCACTGAGGAGGAGAAAAAAACCAGAAGAACGTAAGTTGTGCCATAGTGGGTCAGACCAAAGGTCCATCATGCCCAGTATCCCATTTCCAAAAGTAGTCAATCCAGGTCACAAGCACCTGTCAGATTCCCAGAAGGTATAGAGATTCCATGCTGCTTATCCCAGGGGTAAGCAGTGGATTTCCTGGGTCCGCTTTAATAATAGTTTATGGACTGTCCAAACCTCTTTTAAACTCAACTACACTAACAGCTCTTACTACATCCTACATCCTCTGGTAACAAATCCCAGAGTTTGATTACGCATTGAGGGAAAAAATATTTTCTCTGATTTGTCTTAAATGTGCTACATTGTAGCTCCATTGCATGTCCCCTAGCCTTCCTACTTTTTGAAAGGGTAAAAAAATGATCTACTCCATTCATTAATTTATAGACCTCTATCATATCTCCCCTCAGCTGTCTCTTTTCCAAGTTGAAGAGCCCTAACCTTTTAAGCCTTTTCTTATAGGGGAATCTTTCAATATATCAGCAGAAATCCTGCCTATCCAGTTCATTGTAGGAAGGAATTTTGTGATCCCTGAAACACAGCAGAAAGATGGTCTCACACTGGAAGGCTTCTTCTGTGGAGGGACATGTATGTAACCTCATCCAAGGAATGGAAATGCCTTCAGAGGACCATGAACATTGTGTGGTAGGGCTGATGATATCTATGTAATCCCTCTCACATAGCCTCAAGATGAAGGGAGGCATTGGAAACAGTTCATTCCCAAGCAGTAGGGAAGTTCATCCTCCAGGCCTTTCGTAAGTACTTGCTGTGACTCACGAAAGCACTCTCCACATGCAGAGCATGTGCTCCAAATAACGTTTTTTACTGTAACAAAAGCTTATTCGGTAGGATCTCCTTACTTGCTCTGCGATAGGTTCTCCTCCTGACCCTGCCAAGGGAATGCCAACACCTCGCAGGATATCTTTGTACCTGGAAATCCTATTACACTGCACGTTAGTAACACACACTCCTTCCATACCTTTAAGTACCTTCTTGGTACAGCCCCTCTCCTCCCTTGTGGGAAGCATGGGGACAGACAGAGTACTATACTTCTCTACCACTCTTTGCAGTAGACCGCTCTGTGGGTCTTAGATCCTTTCTGGACAACACAGCTAGAACTTTCTTCTTTGTAGAATACGATCCTTTCTCAAATACAGTAGTACTAGAGCAAGAGCTTTCTTCCACTTCGTGTACAACTCTGTTTTCCTTGCCTTCAACCTTTAGGCATTAGGAAGTGTTGTTGGCTGGAAGATGTTAGGTGTGCAGAGAAATCCAAGTATGCCCTGGCCAGTAGGCTTGACTTTGTGGCTTGAGGGTGCAGCATGGGCTGGATGTATGGGCTGAGAAGCTTCTCTATTTCAATCCCCTCACTGTGCTTCATCAGCTGAAGCCCCGATAGAAAAGAGATGCCATATCTTCATTGTGATTTGCCATGCAAATTATCGTAATGTCCGAGCACGGGGTTCTCCAGTGACCTAATGGATTACTGTTTCTGTGTTTCAGGTCCAGACATTCAGTCCGATGGCTTCAGCATGGAGACCTGTAGAATGATAGTGGAGCTGCTGGATGTATCTTTGATTATACTCTTATACACTGAGAAACGCTCACCCCACAAATTCTTATACAATGGTTTGATACAAAGAACAAAATAATAGATATAAATATATATAATGTGTGTGGTCAGAAATTTAGGGTGACGTAGCATCCTTTCCATTTATCTGTACACCATAAAATAACCACTAGTGTATATATTTTTGTGAGAGTTTTCACAGGGTGTATCGATTATGTGTATTGATTCAGGTAAGATACATGGTGGATTTGTACATGTGCTCTGTCTATAGTAAATCTGACAAAAAAAGTATTTTATTTGGTACAGGGTATTTCTGCAGCTGTTTGATATCTTCCTTCCCTGTAGAGTGGTGGATTTAGACTATCTGAGTGAGTCAGAGCGTGAGCGCATATCCAAGGTCATACCAAGGGCTGTGTGAGCGGTGCGGTCGCACAGCGCGCAAATAGAGAAGGGGGCTGATGTTATCACGGCTAGCCCAAGGGTTTCTGCCACCCCAGGCAGACGCCCAGGTCATGCCGCCCCCCCCCCCCCCCGCCATGCCACTGATTCCACCGGTGGCGACCAGGAAGCCCAAAAAGAGTGAGTTCCTTCTGTGGCAGAGAAGGCAGAGGCACCGGGTTCGTGAGTCGCGCGGGGCGCATTTCTAGCTTGGGACAGTCCTGCATGTATCTGAAACTTTCTGCCGCTGGGAAGGAGTTGCAGATGATTTGGCTAACTCTTGACAGCGGTAAAATGTGCCATAAGAGTGTTTCTAGTGGTTGTGAGAGCAGGAAAATTCTGGACTGTTTGACCTGCTGCCGGAGTCTGAACATGCCACACGTGATAGAAAGCAGATGTCTGATGCCCTGTCATGAACAGCCGGTGGCCATGGAAAACAGCGGAGAAAAATCACAGCCAGCGTAGCCAAAGGCTGACTACAGCCTCTAGGGGACACTGACGTCATCCCCCTCCTCCGCCATGCAAAGCCATACCCACACTAAAGGACAGTGGGGTATCACGTCATCAATAATTATGAACTATGCTCTGGGCAAGAGAAAAAGAAGCTAGAATAAAGTCGAGTGGCTTAGTCTCTATACTTGTGGGGCTATATTTGAGCCCTGCACACTGATTTGTAGCATTTGAACTCTGGTGCCGGTTAATACCAGGGCCAGCACAACCTTTAGGCAAACTAGGCGGTCACCTAGAGCAGCAGCTTCTGAGGGGCAGCAGAGAGCTGAGCATTCAAAGCTAAACAAGAGATTCTGACAGCAAGGTTTGCCTTGGGCACCAAGTCTGGGACTGGCCCTGCTTAAAACACTGGGTCCTGAATGCAAATGAGAAAGAATGGAGTTTGCTTTGCTCTCTTGTGCTGGAGATGCAGCACAAAACACAAAATCATATTTTCACTCCTTTTTTCCCAAATGGATCCTTTAATTACTCGTTGTTGAGTCCGTAAGTCAAGTGTAAATCTAAGCTCTTGTCTAATGTCACTGACGTTTGATTTATCCCTTTTATTTAAAAGAGAGTCATGCATCTGGAAGGGCCCTGATTCTATTCTCGTTGGGTTTTCCAAACCCCAGAGTGGCCGGGGCTGGGGGTGCAGTGGTAGCTGTGTCCACCAAACCTATGTAATAACCAGTGGCCAGATACAGGGTGCTGGAAAGAGCCATGGGGTGTGGCTCCCAAACCAAGACTATTGTTGCAAAGGGAACGGTGCAGAGAAACCTAATTCCCAGGTAGTTGAGGATGAAGGGTCATCATGACACTAGAATCCCAACATTGGATCCAGTTGTGCTATAAGAAATCAGAGGAAGCAGCAGGCCATTTTTTAAAATAATACATTGCAATACAATGTAATAATTAGATTCATTGATACACCTTTGGAAATATCGCACTTGAATGCTGCTGTATTAAGCATTAACAACAGTGCCAGGCTGTACTGTTTTGGGGATAATGACAAGCCGTTGATGCTAAGCTGTGTTCTCCCAGGACAAGCAGGATGAGTCAGCCACAAGTGGTGATGTCATCCGACGGCACCATAGATGGAAGTACTCTCAGTAGCCCAGAAGGCTTTTAGGCCCTCTGGGCATGGCTAGTAGCCCCACCTCTAGGACCGCCCCTAACTAGTCTTTGTCTTCCGCCTTGCCAGCAAGACGTTTCACTCTCACTCTCCATTAAAATTAATACTGCAATTGAGAATTCAGAAGAATTGCCCAAGAAGATCACCTTCAGAAGAACTACAATCAACTATGAAAAAGTTACCTTCAAAACCGGGTTTCAAGAAGTGCCACGAGTGCTCCAGGAAGATGAGCAACTCCGACGCTCATCAAGTCTGCCTTCGATGCCTGGGTAAGGAGCACCCGGTGGAGGACTGCGATATCTGCACCCGCATGTCTCCCAGGGCTTTAAAGTCTCGCCGTCATGCCCTTTCTGACTTCCTCGCTCCTGTTCCAGTCCCGGCATCTCCTATGCTCTCCACGATGCTGTCTCTGGATGCGGCCCAAGATGCGGTTCAAAATGTGGCTCAGAGTCTTCCGGCAACCCCCGCCGCTGCTCTGGCCAGGGTGCCTGCTCAGGCCTCCGTCTCCCGCTGTGACAAACTCCCTTCACCCTCCATGTGCGATCCTCTCCTTGCGGTCTCCATGACCGACATCGCTTCCGGGATGACCTCCTCTTCCGGCGCTGCCTGTGAACTTCCAGCTTCGTGTCACATGACAGGGGCCTCTGACACGTACAGCAGACGGCGCAGAGAATCTCGGAGCCCCTACGCGCTGGAGGGCAGCCGTCGGGACGCACATCAGAGCAGATGCCGGAGCCAGGGCAAACGGCACAAGCAGTGGCGCCATCGCATCACCTCGGGCAGCAGGAGCTCGCCGCACAGCAGCAGACGGCACCGGAGCCACAGCAGGAGCACGCCGCACAGCACCAGATGGCACCGGAGCCCCAAGCGACACCGAAGCAGCAGCAGGAGCACGACGCACACCGCCAAATGGCACCAGGGACGCAGCCGCAACCGAAGCAAGAGGCAACGGGACCAGAGCAACTCAGGGCACCGCTACAGCAACGGCTCGCTTCACCGCCGCCACAGAGACCGTTCCAGGGATGCAACCCACACAAAGCGACCCCACCGGCACAGCAGCACCTCCTAAATCAGCAGCCACTACTCCTACAGGGATGAGGATTTACCTAACTCCCCTTCCTCCACTCCGGGAACAGACGGAGAACAGCAAGGTGGCACAGAACTGTCTGCCCTGCCTCCGCAGCCCCCCACCGTACCACCTACTCCTGCTAACCTACCGGAGACCCTCAAGCTTCTCTCTAATATGCTTCAGCAGTGGGCCTCCACCCTCTCCACCCTCTCTTCTGCTCAGCTAGTGGAGCCCTTGTCCTCCAAGCCTGCAGCAGCTCCACCACCATCCCCCACCACACAACCGGCGGAGGATGGGATCGAGGATCATTCACAGATGGAGGAGTCATCACACCCTGGGGACTCTCTCGCGACGCCCACCACGGAGGGTTCCTCAGCCCTCACCAACCCACAGGAGGACCTTACCTACCCCAAATTCTTGCGTAAGGTCACTGCTGCACTGTCCATTGATCCTGTCAACACCACAGACCAACGCACCGAGGTGCAGAGTGCCCTCAAATTCATGGATGCTCCCAGGACCATAACCTCCCTGCCCGTCCATCAGCTCCTCCGAGACAACCTCGCCAAGATTTGGCTGACCCCAGCCTCCAACCAAGCCTGCCCATGCAAATTGGACATAAAATACGTGGTACAACCATTGCCAGGCTTCGAAAAGCAGCAACTCCCCCATCAATCCATTGTGGTGGAGTCTGCCCTTAAACGATCAAAATCCTCATGAAATACGACCAATGCCCCTCCAGGAAAGGACAATAAACTCCTCGGCGATGTAGGAAAAAGAGTCTACCAGGGAGCCATGTTGAATGCCAGGGTAGCGGCACACCAATTTCAACATGCCCTATACCAGGATCTTCTTCTAGCCAACCTCAAGGCCGCCGTCTACCTGTTCGCTGAGCCTCCGCCCACCATCACAACAACTCTGGCGGAGCTTGAGGACTGTACCAAACACCAGGGCCGGGCAGCCTATGACGCCTTCGAGGCAGCTGCCAGAACCGCAGGAACAGCCATTTCGGCCTGCAGGCTGGCCTAGTTACATGTCTCTGGGTTGCGCGAAGATACCCATGACAAGCTCGCCGACACCCCCTGCACGGGAGATTTCCTCTTCAGGGATAAGGTCAAGGACACTGTCAACGACATGCGCGAACACTGCACCACCCTCCAGACCCTCGCCAAAGAGGGCTTGGCGCGCACTCACCATTTCCGCAAAGCACATACCCAAAAATCCTCTTCTAAGTGTTACCACACATACCGTAAGCTCCCTACCGACAGAAACCACGTCAACGTGAGCGCACTCAAAAGAACCCGTCTGCACTGGTGAAAAACAATCCTAGTTTTTGACTTACCGTCCAAACAACACCTGCCCACGGGGGGCCGCTTATCTGCGTTCCTGCGTTTTTGGGAGACCATCACGACAGACCAATGGGTTCTCAGCATCATCAAGCGAGGCTATTGCCTAAAATTCTCTTCAGCTCCGACGCAACATTCACCACCTGTGAGCAACGTGCCACCGCACCACCTTCTCCCCATGACTTCGGAAATTGTAGCCCTCCTAGCATCCCGGGCTATAGAACCTGTTCCGCCCGACGAAGTCAATACAGGGTTTTACTCCAGATACTTCCTCGTCCCCAAGAAGTCAAGAGGCGTCCATCTCATCCTCGACCTTCGAAAACTCAACAAATTCATCGTAAAAGAAAAATTCAGAATGCATTCACTGACCTCCATCCTGCCCCTCATCCAACCAAAGGAATGGCTGGCCTCGCTGGATCTTCAGGACGCTTACACTCATGTGCCCATCCACAAGCGACACAGGAGGTTCTTGCGTTTTCAGATTCTGGGGAATCATTACCAATAGAGAGTCCTCCCCTTCGGATTCTCATCTGCTCCACGGGTCTTCACCAAATGTGTAGCAGTGGCAGCGGTGCACCTTCGCAAGCATGGCATATGTGTCTTCCCCTACCTGGACGATTGGCTGCTTTCTTCAGCCTCCCCGAAGGAGCTCCGGGTGGCAGTCGAGGAAGCTACCTCCCTCCTCTCCTCCTTGGGTTTTCTAATCAATCACTCGAAGTCCCACCTCACTCCGGTCCAGAAGCTGGAATTCATAGGGGCATGGATAGACACAACTTTGGCCAAGGCCTTCCTTCCACGAGGCAGGAAGAGAGTCATCATCGACCTTGCCCTCCACATACTCAGCTCCACATGCTCGACCGCAAAGACCCTCCTGCGCCTCCTTGGTCACATGGCAGCTGCCACCCATGTTCTTCCACTCGCGAGGCTGCACATGCGACTCCTGCAGTGGCACCTTCGTTCCCATTGGTGCCAACACTCCCAACCTCTGTCTACAGGCATCCCCATTGACATGTCGGTGGCCAGAGCAATCCGCTGGTGGATGCACCCAGCCAATCTCTCGCAAGGCAGGCATCTTCAGTCACCAGCACACCGAATCACCATCACCACAGATGCATCCTCACTCGGGTGGGGAACCCACTGTCTAGAGTTCCGCAAACAGGGTCCCTGGTCAGCAGCAGAGAGGGCCTGCACATCAACGTCCTCGAGCTCAGAGCTGTCCGCTACGCACTTCTGACCTTCCAAGATCAAATAACGGGCAAGGCCGTCAGGATACAAACTGACAACCAAGTAACCATGTTCTACATCAACAAGCAAGGGGGGACGGGGTCCCGCCCCCTGTACAGGGAGGCGCTCAGAACCTGGCACCTGGCACTCTCTCATCGGTGCACCCTGCAGGCCTGTTATCTGCCAGGGATAGAGAACAAACTAGCAGATCGCCTCAGCAGACAGCTGAGTCCCCACAAGTGGGTGCTCCACGAGGAAGTGGCATCGGCCCTCTTCACGAAATGAGGCCAGCCACTGATCGACCTCTTTGCAAACCAGCAGAATACCAAATGCCCCCTGTTCTGCTCGAAAAGGCCCGCACACAACAGAGTAGCTGCGGATGCCTTTGACGTGACCTGGGACCGATGGCCTCTGGTTTACGCCTTTCCCCCCACGCCACTCATTTCACGGACTATACAGCGCCTGATCAGGGACAGGGCGCAAGCCATCCTGGTAGTCCCCCACTGGCCCAGGGAAGTCTGGTTCCCCTACCTGCAGCGCCTGGCTCTGGAACCTCCGGTACATCTGCCTCTGAGGCCAGACCTAGTCTCCCAAGACAACGGCGTGACCCTCCACCCCAACTTGCAGATGCTATCACTAATGGCATGGAGGCTGAAAGGATGACTCTCGCGTCCCTGGATCTTTAGACCGAGGTCCAGCAGGTCATACTGGCGGCTCGGCACCCATCTACTAGGAAATTGTACAGCCTGACGTGGCGGCGTTTCAGCATTTGGTGCGAGTCACATCGTCTGGATCCCTTTTCATGCCCCGTTCCTCAAATCCTCCAGTATCTCACTTCACTCTTGGCGCTCGGGCTGAAAACGCAGACCATCAGGGTCCACCTGTCTGCCTTCCACAACTGCCCTGGAGACGTCTCCATAGCAACACTGCCGCTGGTGGTTCGCTTCATGAAAGGCCTCTCCAATCTACAGCCCTCCATCCGAGCGCCCGTTCCGGCATGGGACCTGAATGTTGTCCTTAACCATCTCACAGGGGAACATTCGAACCACTGCAATCAGCGGAGCTCAAATTTGTCTCTTGAAAGGCACTCTTTCTCATAGCCATCACCTCTGCCAGGCGCATCAGCGAACTACATGCCCTGGTGGCTTACCCGCCTTACACCATACTCCACCACAACCATGCCTGTCTATGGACACATCCTAGATTTGTCCCGAAGGTGGCGAGCGCCTTCCACATCAACCAAACCATTGAGTTGCCCTGCTTCCAACCAGAGCCGCACGCCAATCAAGAACAGGAGAGACTACACACCCTGGACTGTGTCAGGATCTTACGCTGCTACCTACACCGGACCTCCTCTATCCAAAAAGGGTCGCAGCTCTTTGTCTCCTATGATCCTAACAAGCCTGGTCGCCCAGTGTCCAAACGAACACTCTCCATCTGGATCTCCTCGTACATCGCCTTTTGCCTATTGCAAGCGGGTTCACAGCCCATGCCAGGGGTCAAGGCGCATCACCTGCGGGCGCTGGCCACCACGATTGCCAACCTATGCTCCATTCCGGTACCAAAGATCTGCAAGGCAACCACCTGGGCCTCCATCCAGACCTTTCAGAGACACTACTGCTTGGATCAGGCAGGTCAGGGCAACGCTGCCTTCGGCAGGGCAGTGTTAGCCACAGCCGCCCTCCTTGACACCTGATCGCAGGCCCAAGGGACTCTGACCTGTGTGTCATGCGATACTGTTTTATACGATCCTGTTATGTGTAGTGTGTTATGCGATACTGTTTATACAGTCTTGTTATGTTGTAGTGTGTTGTGAATTATCATACGGTGCTGTAACCCCGTACCGGTTCAACCTGTTGGGGAGTGCTGCTATGTTTGCACGATAATTGCATATTTGCACGACCTCTGATGTTTACACAATATGTGCATGTTTGCACAATAGGTGTTCGATATTTGCTAGTCTGCACATGTTCGCTGTCTCCCACATGTGATTGGTTTTTTGCACAGTGCCTGTTATGCCATTAAATCTGACTTGTTTGCATACAAATGGAATGAATCGGTTTTTCTTGCATACAAATTAATCTGCCCCCCCCCCTCCGCTGAATGTGTAGCTTGAGAGGCACCACTTGTCCTGGGAGAAAGCAGTTACTTACCTGTAACGTGAGTTCTCCAGGGACAGCAGGATAAGTCAGCCACACATTCCCACCCACCTTCCTGGGAGGGGGGGGGGGGAGGAGGCCGTTTTCACGGCTTCTGTTGCCTCCTAGCTCCTGGCAGCGCCTCAACTGGGGAAAGTCTGGCTAGCTAGGGGTGGTCCTAGAGGTGGGGCTACTAGCCATGTCCAGAGGGCCTAAAAGCCTTCTGGGCTACTGAGAGTACTTCCATCTATGGTGCCGTCGGATGATGTCACCACTTGTGGCTGACTTATCCTGCTGTCCCTGGAGAACTCACGTTATAGGTAAGTAACTCAGCTCTGCCCAGGGATTGTTCATTGGTTCCTGAAAGGTTTTGTCACCTTATCAGAAACAAATGGCAAAGCACTTTAGACCTGATCTACTGAAGAAAAAGCTCATTGTTGTGGTCCTCCAAAGCCCAGCTTTACTTCCAAGACAATGAGATTCATTGCTCTGATGGAACAGTTGTAGGATCCACCCTTTTGTCTTCATTTTTAACTTGATGGAAAAAACTGTGCAGTTCCATTTATTGCCCTTAACCTGCAACCCTCCAGTCCGATGGAACAGGCAAACTAGGGCTGAAGGAATTCAATTGTTTCTGGAAAAAGATGCTGAAGTATCAGGTGAGTTGGATTCTACCTTCTGCTCAGAGTTAGTATTGTTCTCTTTGTCTCACACCCCGGAAAGCAAAGTTTGGTTATAACAAAGATTTGTTCACTCCCTCTTTCTTCTCCCCCTCCCCCTCCCCCCTTTAATTCTTATACAATTCTTGGTATAGCCATTTCATTCTGCCTTAACCTATCCCTGTCAACGGCAGCATGAAAGGACCATAATGGAGGAGGAGCAGCCTAATGGCTCAGGCAAGTTGCCTCAGGACGAGGGTTCGAAATCTGCTGGAGGACAGCAATCTCAGGCCGGAGGGACTGGGGTTTCTAGTCCCACATGTGCTCCTTGTGGCCTTGGGTAAGCCACTTAACCCTCCATTGCCTCAGGTACAAAACGTAGATTGTGAGCCCTTCATAGACCTGAATGTACACCGCTTTGACTCGGTGAAAAGCAGTAAAGCATTACTAAATAAATGCAAGTTCACCTTTGCTATCTCCTTCCTCGCAAGGGATATGATAGAAACATTCAAAGATTTGGCAGGCTTAACAAGATATAAGGAGGCACATTTCCTCTAAAAAATAAACCCATTTAGGAAGGAGGGGTCATGATATATATTAGAGAGGAAGACCCCGAGGAAATAATCTACCCTGGAATAACCCACCGCCAGAGGTAGCAGTAACTAGCACTGTAGCAGATTGTAAACTTGTTTGGGACAGATGCTCAGGGTAGGGTTAACAGCAGTTGGAGAGCAAAGAGTGAAGGAAATTGGAGGGTGTAGGAAAGGGATTAACGTGACTGCTGGACTTGCTATAGACATCTTCGGCATGATAGAATGAAGTTATTCATACACCAGTGGCCAGTCAATGTAGAACTTCTGTTAACCCTTGCAAAAGTTGTAAATAGCGTCGCTGTAACTGTATGAAAGGCGGTATACATAAGCAAACAAATAAACTAATCTAAAGTATCTGTGTATTATCAATTCTTATACAAATAGTATTGGGATGAAAATGCAACTGAATAGCTCGATACTGTCCATGTAAGAAGGGGGCAGGCTGAGTGCAGGCCAAAAATGTTAACTGGAGAGAGGCGATCTTCAGCCGCTGTCCAGATAAATGAAATAGATAGTGTCGACATGGTGCCTGCACTATCCATATAGTCAGTGCTGCTGCCTATAGGGATAGTAGCATTGAATATACAAAACATATTTTAAGTGCTGGTGCTGGAAATCCAGCCCCTTCATACTCAAATCACATGGAACATTAAGAGGTCTATAAAGTGGAGAAGATAAAACCAAATTGTACAGAACAGTGGTGTCGCTGCATCAACCTTCCAAGAAGAACCAACAAGGTCAACCAATATGACCCTACTGCAAGGCTCTTGTATATCCATAGGCAGGGAAACTGGTCTTTATCTAGCGACCTCTACTATTTACTGTCCTAACTCCAAGTCCCCTAAGTGATCTCATCAGCTCATTTGCCCTACCCCTCGCATCACATTCCTTGCAGCTACCTTGGAATCCAAGCCTTGCTCAGTGTCCTGAAAAATAATCATTTTTGTGTTGCAGAGAATTTACAAGCAGTTAGATGTGGATCACTCTGGTGTCATGAATGCCTATGAGATGCGGAAAGCTTTAGAGGAAGCAGGTGAATAAGGCACAGCCTCCATTCCTTACGCTTTGTTTCTCTTTGTTTTACAAATTAATTTATTTATTTAACATTTCTTATATACCGCGCTATTTTTTATCAGTGCGGTTTACATACAACAAAATTTTACTCAGACATTTAGGACATGTCTTAAGTTTACAAATAACGGAACGTAACATGGGCTTACAACTGGGGGAGAACTAAGTATAATTCAACAGAAAACGTGATGGTAACTTCTATTTACATTATGGTAACTCGTGCATAGACTATATGGTCTCTGTTATCTATTCTGTAGGAGGTGTATTTGGTTTGTTATCGTGAGATCTTGGGGGTATGCGGTGAGTCGTTGATGAGTTTAGTGAAGTACATAGTGAACAGATGGTGTTTTATGGCTTTTCTGAATTGCATAAGGTCTCTGATTGATCTGATATTGGGAGGGAGTTGATTCCAGCATCTTGGGGCGTATGATGAAAATGTTCTGTTATTAGTTGTTTGGGACCATTTTGTTGATTCACTAGGGATGACTAGTGTATTTTCAGCTGTTGACCTCCTGAGTCTATTGTTCGGGGTTTGAGTGAGGAGATTAGAGATTGAGGATGGAGATAATTTATTTATAGCTTTAAAAGTAGTGAGAAGGGCTTTATATGTGATCCTGCAGCTTATCGGAAGCCAGTGAAGCTCCATTAGTATCGGTGTTATGTGGTCTCTTCTTGATGATCCAGAGAGAATGCGGGCTGCAGTATTCATGGCTAATTGAAGAGGGTATAGAGTATTCTTGGGTAGACCGTATAGTGCGATATTCGCGTAGTCAAAATGGGGAGTGACTAACGCTTGGAATATTGTGCGGAAGTCTTCGGTCTTTAGCATGGGTCTCAGGAGTCGAAGTGTTTTGATCTTGTAATAAATGGCCTTTACTGTGTTTGTGTTCCTTGAAATCTAGTTGTTGATCAATTGTAACACCAAGGTATCGTATGGATGACTTGACTGGAAGTTCGATGTCTCTTACTTTGAGGCTCGGAGGAGGTACGAAGCGTTTGTTTCTTGTGATGATTAGGACTTCAGTCTTTTTGAAGTTTATTCGCAGGTTCTGGTTAAGGAGCCAATCCGTTATCTTATTGAAGCAGTTGATTAATGGTGTGTAGTTGGGATTTGTGATATTGATCGTAGAAAAAATGAGTACGTCGTCTGCATAGATGAGGCAGGATAGACCAAAGGTACGGGTGATCTCACAAATTGGCTGCATGTATATATTAAAGAGAAGCGCGGATAGAGAGGAGCCTTGGGGTACTCCTTGTTTTTGCTGGAAAGGCTCAGATGTATTGGTGCCAATGCGGACTTGTTGCCACCGGTCTTCAAGGTATGATTTGCACCATTTGTTGCCACCGGTCTTCAAGGTATGATTTGCACCAGTTAAATTGTTTTAACTTTCCTCTTGACTAGAGGCAGAATAAGAAACCCATTTGCGGGTGATGCATAAGGCATGGGAAAAGGGCTTTTCATTCTGGAATAGACCATATTAGGCAGGTCTCTTGCTGAGTTGCCCTTCTCCAGGAAATCCTATGAGCTGACACACCCTTAAGATATTCCAGTACATATAAAGTGAGAGGGAAACCTTATAAAGGGCTTAAACGCCAAACCTTTTTGAGGGTTCTGTGTCTGTTCCTTGGCTGTTTCCATGGGAAAAATATACAGAGAAAGCATGGTGCAACCAACAGTTGTTTCAGAATTATTCATATGCTGCATACCAGAGGTGTTATACCCTCTTCCTCCAAGAACAGGCATAGACTAATAGTGAGACCTTTAGCTTGTGATTGAGAAAATGGCTCAGTTCTACCATTGACAGGAAGGAGAAACTGAATTTACCAATTAAATTATTGAAATTTGTTTTGCTGATGCTGTAGATTTATATGTGGGCCTACTAAGCCCTTGGGAGGCAAAGTTCCAGATCTCCAGCCCTATTTGCTGCCCTCTCAATAGACTTCCAATATCCAAACTCTCCCCTGCCTCTACTACAAACATCAGCGTTCTGGCCGTGCTGTACATGAAAGGCAGTGAGCACGCGAATCGAGTCAGTTCAGTCTGCGCTTACAGGTATCACAGCTACAGTGGCCCTAACTCTTCCTGGCCTACACATGTTGGCGCCCTGTGAACATGGGAGGGGCTAACTCTCTCCCCATGCTCACTGCCATATTTGTTCATTAGAGATGCAGGGAGGGGACTGGACACGGGAAATCTACTGAGGAGGAGACTGAAATTGAAACACAGACAGAGAATATGATGGCATCCAAACCAAAAGTCCACTCTCTACAGCCTCCTCTTCACCCTCAACCCTCCGTGCCTGCCCCGTGCTTTCTTAAATTCTGATCTCATTTCCACTACTTCCACTGGGACTCTCTTAAAAGTAAGGTGTTTGACCTATTTATTTATTTATTTAACAGGACTTATATCCTGCCTTCTCCTTTAATCAAGGCGGTATACACAGCAACCAATCGAATATTGACCTTTGTGTTATCATGCAGTGCTATAGAGTGTATGTGTGTGTTTGTGTAAGTTGGTGTTGATTCGTTGTGGGCTATTTACAGCATGAGCTACATTACATTGTTATGTACATGAGTGATAAAGGGTGGGGGGCCAGTATTAGTCCAGGGGCTGTCGGGCATTATTATGTGCTTTCGCCGTACTGCTCGATGAAGAGCGTTATCTTGAGTTGTTTTTGAAATTCCTTAATATCTTCTGTCGAGCGAGTTCGTCAGGGAGGGCGTTCCATATTGCAGCTGCTGCCATCAATAGAGCTCTTCTTGCAGTGTTCTTGCAAGCCTTTGTGAAGTCTTTTGGTGTGTTGATGGTGTCAGAGGTGCCTCTCCTCCTTGGCCTTGTGCTGGTGTCTGGTTGTATGAGTGGTTGTAGGCTGAGTGCTGAGGTCTGGTGTTTGATTTTGAATATGTTTAGGACTGTCTTGTACCTGATGTGGGAGCTGATTGGGAGCCACTGGAGGTCTTTTAGAATGGGGGTGATGTGGTCTTGTCTTGATGAGCCGGATATTATGCATGCTGCTGTGTTTTGAGCCATTTGCAGTGGCCTGAGTGTCTGCTTGGTTAGGCCAAGATAGGTTGGGTTGCAGAAGTCTAGGATGGGAGTTATTAGAGCTTGACAGACTGTGCAGAAATGTTCTTGAGCGAAGAGGGGTTTGAGGGTTCTGATTAGTCTCATCTTGAGGTATGCATACTTAGTGGTTCTGCTGATGTGGGACTGTAGGTTTAGTTCTTTGTCAAGAGTCACTCCGAGGTTTCACTTCCGGTTTTATGGGTATTGTTATGCTGTTGACCTTGATGGAGGGTGGAGGAATGTAGCTGGTGTTTTGGGTGATGAGTAGTGCCTCCGTCTTATTGTAGTTTGTTGTTGTAGGTTGTTGTCTTGAAACCAGCTGGACAGTCTGTTATCTTGGTGTAGTCCAGGTTGTCGAGGTTGACTGGGGTATATATCATGATGTTGTTGGCATAGATAGTGTATTGTGTTTTGTGTTCCTTCATGACTTTTAGACTTTTCCAGTTCACATATTAAAAGCCCAGCAATTTTAATTTGACTTGAACTTGCACCTCTAACAAATACGTGTTCTGCAGTTAAAATTAGGGTGAGACTTATTTGCTTGTGGAATTACTTTCTGGGAGCTGATATTTGGGTTCAGGAAGCATAGAGAGAGCAGCTCTTGCAGTGGATTGGGTCCTGCAGAGGTGGATTTATAGAAATCATGCAGCTGATCAATATGGCAAAACACATTTCTCACTTATTCGGTTAGCAGCACATTCACAGATCCATAGCGCTGAGCATATACCGAGGATTCCAGCAACCAGAAACTCAACCAGTGTAGAGAATAGAAACTGTGTTTTAAATCTCACTCTGCGCACTGACAGCTTCGCTACTGCAGCCCGACTCCAGAACAGAGAAGACTCCTTATACAGGTCAAGAGACACTCTTCAGTGGTTCCCAAACCAGCCAGTCAGTCAGGTTTTCAGAATATCCACAATAAATATGCATGAGAGAAATCTGCAAGCAACGCATGAAAATCTATCCTGAAAAGCTGACTGGCTGGGGGTCTCCCAGGACAGATGTGGGGACCAAAATCCTGTCCTAGAGATTCCCTACACAGTTCCATCTGGTTTGCGGGAAATCCACAATGAATATTTCTCGTACATTTGCACCCAGTTCATTTTCATAATTTGGTTATCCTGAAAATAAGACCTTACTAAAATGCAAATACAGAGGACCTTTTAGGATCCAGAGCTGTGCTAAATTACACTTGCTGGGAGACTACAGTAAGCTGCCTACAGTAGCCTATGTTCTGACGCTAGAGAGTCTTTCCTACCACTGTTACAGGAGTAATGGAAAGCATAAAGACACCACTCCTTGGCCAATTTATCTTCTAAAACATTATTCCGCATATCATTTTGTATCTTGATAGGATTCAAGCTGAACTCCAAAGTGCATGAGCTGCTTATCAACCGCTTTGCTGATGACGCACTCAACGTTGACTTTGATAACTTTGTCAGATGCCTGCTTCGACTGGAGATCATGTTCAGTAAGTGTGTGTGTGCGCCTCTGCACTTTGCTAGGAGACTGGGGCAGAAGAAGGCATTCAGGCCTCAGGGGCAGACAGAACCAATCCTGGGTTTCTCCTGTATTTTTTTTACAGGGACTCTGAATTAAGATTTCTGTAAGAATAAATCTAGGGACTCTCTGGGCTCTCCACTAAAGTTATTTTCCCTATCTTAAAGGCAAACGTTCAGTACATTATAATTCTTAAAGCCATCTCCTGCAGGTGAGCTTTTAATTGGCTGATCTTGAGGGGAAAACTTCATGGAAGAGCTGTAAACAGGACAAAATAGAAAACACAAAGGAAGAAACTCTCTTAGATTTGGAAGGGGGTTTTCTGGGATCCCATAGCAGCTTCCAGCTGTTCACTGAACAAGAGTAAAGGAAGAATATGGCCCATCTGAGACCTAATTTCATAGCTATCTAGTATAAAGAGGTGCAGAGGAGAGGCATCTTTCCTGCTGTCTGTGGTGTGAGGTTTATTTTGGAAGCAAGGATGTCTAGGTATCAAGGTCTCTTGGAAAGAGTCTAGGCAGCCTGCTATGTGTAACAGGAGATGCAGAGACCCCTGGCAACATGCCCTGGATCTGGGAGGCCAATGTCTTGGGCAGAGGAACTAAGTGAAGTGTATCTGCTTTGCTTATTCCTTGGTGAAGGTTGAAGCTAGTATTTATTTTATTTATTTACCAGCTTTTTATATACCACCTTTGTTCCAAGGCAGTTTACATTGAACAACAATATACAATCTCAGGAGATTTGTTTTACATAGATCAAGGGCAGGTTAACTTGGCATTAAACTTTGGGGTTATGAATGAATCAACAGTGAGTGGGTGGTTATGGTATGGGATCCTCAGAGATGCAGTGGGTTAAGCAATTGGGTGTCTGGATTGTTCCCCATCAAAAGGTATTGCATGTGACATCACTTCAGTAGAATTTCTTTTCAGTAAAGTGTTCCTTTTGAAACTTAGTTAAATGGGGGGGGGGGGGTGGCGGTGGCTTGGACATTGCTAAGTTCTGGTCTATTGTGAATAAGACCAAGAAATGTGTTTCGCAATCCACCACTGGGAAGGAACCTCCATGCCCCCCACCCCCATTCTTTTCTATCCAAAATTAAATGGGAGCTGAAATGATAATGTGAATAAATATAAAAGGCCTTCTTGTTAGAAGGAAGGAATGAGTATAGATGATGTCCCACCACGTTTTGCTGAATTCTGGTGATTAAGCCCCTAGTTTCTGTCTAGTTAAGGATGTGCATTGAATAGTGGAATTTGACAAAGTGCGTAGAGATAATGGGGTACAATTTTCAATAAGGTACCTTTGAATAAAAGTCCACATTATTTTTCAGTCGACAAGTTGTGAGCAACAACATCTGTTTCTCCATTTCCTGCAGAAATATTTGAGCGACTGGACACTGAGAAGACGGGAACCATACAGCTCAGTCTCATTGCCGTAAGTCAGAGTGAAAGGGATCAAACACACCTACAATAGTAACTTGGAAATAACTAGAATGCATGTCAAGAGCTCTTGATAGCATGGCCACAGTAACCTGCATGCTTTGTGCTGTGGGGCAGTAATTGGTTGCCATAAAGGAATCCTAAAGCACCACAGGTAGGAAAACCGTTCAAGAGGTAATTTATCTAGCCACATCATGAAACTTTCCTATTGGAAATGCAAAAAATGAAAAATTGGATGAAAGCTGGGCAATGATTTAATTACAGTACGGAACTCTGGATCGTCAGTGTTGAATAAGAGAGCTTTCTGAACTGATAGTGGGAGGGACCTCATTATACCCAGTCCATTGCAAAGATGCCAGAGGACCATTAGCTGTTCCTGGATTTCAGGTTCCATAACCCCAGTATGACAAGGGTGAAACACAAATGATACTCTGGTGGGTGATATTTATGTTACAGATGCAGAGGTTAAGTATTGATGCTGTCAGCTGAATGGCAAAGAGAGGGCATAAACCAGTACCAACTTGCTCTTTCGAATGGCGCTCTGCCCTGTGATCCTATTATTGTGTACTGAACTGATTTCTAGGATGGGGAGCAGTAGGAATCCCGCTGTTTGAAAACTGCTGCTACTGCTGGCCTTCCATTCAGCCTGTCCATAAGAACTATTAAGCTCTACAATCCCATCCTCTCCATCAGAGATCCTATATGCTCGTCCCATGTTTTCTTCAATTGAAATACAGTCCTTGTCTTCACCACCTAGCTCTGAGACTGCTCCATGCACCCACCCCCCTTCCCATAAAGAAATATTTTCTTAGATTACTTCTCAGTCTACCCCTCATTCCAGTGCTGCCTTTCAATTAAAAGAGGCCAACCTCCTGCGAGTTTATATCTTAGAGGTATTTAAATGTCTCTATCTTATCTCCCCTCTCCTGTCTTTCTTCCACCTATTTAGATCTTTAGATTGTCATATGAGACAGGCTTAAGATCATGGATCATTTTAGTTGCAGTCATTTGTAATAGATATACAGATAAGTCCAGCAGTTAGTTTGAAGTGGTTATTTTAATTTAATTTATATTTATCTCACACCTTTCCAGTAGTAGCTCAAGGTGAGTTACATGGTTCAATACCTATTGTGTCTGAAGGTAACAACAATGTGTAGAACATTATAAACAAAGGAGGAAAAAGACCTCAGACACAGTGCTATCGCCATAAATATGGCTCCTTTTCATTCATAAGTCAGAAAAACTTCCTCATACTGTAGGTGATCTATAGACTATTAATCAAAATTGTACATTTTAGAACTTACTGAAAACCTATCTGAAAACAAGCCATGACTATAAACGCTATGGAGCCAGATGAAATTGTTCAACGGAGACCTGGTTTTGCCTAAAGGTTTTGTTAGGGGCTTATACTTTAAATACCATTCATCCCTGACAAGACAAAAAGATATATTGAATAGTGACAAAAATACTGATCACCTCAAAAAAGCTGATTTTTTCAAGTAGTCTTCTAAAGAAAAACACAGTTACTCTTAGCAGGGCCGTACCAAGCCATAAATGCACTCTGTGCGAGTTGCAGATCTGCAACGCTCCCCCCTGCTCAGCATCTCCCCATGGTGCCTTACTCTACACCTCCATGTCCAACTGGCTCCCCGCGCTGCCTGCCCTTGCCCCCCTGCCATTTTTTATGTTTCTTGGTGGCAGCAGGGGGCGATGGCAGCAGCAGAGCAGACATCAAATTGAGAAAAATAAAACTGCGGGCCTTTCCGACTCCACGCTTGCCTGCATGTCTGATCCCTCTCTCCTCTGACGTATGCCCGCATCAGAGGAAAGCGGGACCAGACCAGCCATTCAAACATGGGTCTTTGCAACTCTGCACTTGAATGGCTGGTCTGGCCGTCCCCCCCTCTGACATGGGCATACATCAGAGGAGGGACGGATCACCATGCAGGCAAGCGCAGAGTTGGCAAGACCCGCGGGGTTTATTTTTTTCAATTTGATGTCTGCTCTGCTGCTGCCGTTACCCCCACCACGGAAACTAAAAATCGGCAGTGAGGCAAGGGCAGACAGCATGGGGGGAGCCAAGATCGGCAACCTCAAACGCATCGCTCGCACAGGGCTAGGTACAACGCTGATTCTTAGGGCATTTATACAAAAACCTGGTCACTTGTGTGCTCATTGCCTGGACAACCAGAGACCATCCTCTGAGTTCTTTCCCGTCACGTGCTAAGGCTGTTTTCATTTTCAAGTATCAGCAAAAAAAACGAAGTTGCATAACTAATCGAAAACTGATATCCCTGTCGATGTCATATACGTTCTCACCATTATACATTTTCTTTACTATTTAAATATGACATCATACTACTATAGAGTTCTGTTCATTCATAGCAGCATGTTTAACACTAAATCCACATTTAAACCTAATGGCTCCATGCAGTTTAATCTATAGCTTTGGTTTTGTTTTAAAGAAGTTAACTGATTGTCATGGTCACCTCCTCTTACGGTTGTGGACACCGGATCTAGAAGAAAACATGTCAAAGAACCGAACAGATGTGCAGTCATTAAGCAGACATCATTGGTTACCTCCTTGTCTCAGTCATTACCCTCTCACAGAAAGCTACAGGCAGTTTAATGTTGATTTTACAGCAAGGTTCTTGACCCTCCCTAGGTTTCGCCTTCCTTGTAGACCCCTGGTTACTTGACTCACTCATGATCTCAGGGTTTTTCACTATCTCTTGTCTTCTGCTCTTTGATTCAGTCATGACAGAAGAGCCCCTCTTCTCAGGAGACTCAAGGGATCACACTGTAAGTCTCAGGTCTCGGTCTTCTTGTTAAGGAACTTTATTTTGAGACCTCTCTGCCTTGCCCCACCTCCTCCTTTCAGGAGTACAACAATATACTTTGGGCAATCACCTTCCCCCTCCAGGAGAGACAGATGGAGTCCTCCTTACTTGACTTCACTCTCTCTTATAACCTGGTGGTGCTGCCATCTAGTGACACCACCAAAGCATTTCATCTCCTATTCTTATGCTTATTCTCTGTGCATAACCTCAAGTGGAATAGGACTTTCAATCCTGCATCAGTGCCATTCCAGGGTGCGAATAATAACCACCAGTGAGCACCTAATTGGGGGAAATACACTAAGGGGGAAAATTTCTAAGCTGCAGTAAATAATTTACCATGAGAGTCACTAACCTACGGTAACTCAGTACCACAGGTTAGTAACGTCTGTGGCAAATGAATAATGCAATTTGCAGTCAGCCCTGCAACCTGCAATATGTTCCCCATGAGCATCAGGCTACGAACACTCTTGCACTATCAAAGGCAAGAGATTCACATAAATATATCACTGATCATTGTGGGGAATTCAAAGCTGGAAAGAATTCGTGAGACACTGTCATCTTTCATTCTGAGGGTCAGGTGTGAGTTGTGACCCCACTGGTGTCAGTATGATGCACTCTCATAGAAAGGTTCCCCTTCATGAGGTTATAAAAGCATTCACCACAGTCTAGAATTAAACTTGGACTTGCATCAGGGATTGTGTGAGCAAACGTTTATCTTTGACTCTAAAAAGGAGAATACTTTTAATGTGTTTTCACTGGTTTTTATACTTTTTTTTTTTCTTATAGTGGCTGTCCTTAACAATTATATAGCACTGACTGGAGAAAACCTGAGGACCTCAGCCTGAAGACTTGAATAGCACATGAAGTGAACAGTTTTTAACAATTATTACACTACATGAAAAATATATTTCTCTCTCGATACATGTATAGAATCTGAACTTTATACTGTACCATATACTTTAAGAATAGAATGTTTAGTGCTGCCGGCATGGTGGTTCTGTAAGCTGCAGGCTATCAGAGGCAGGTATGGGGAGGGGGTTCTTGGGGGGGGGGGGGGTGTTAAACCACTGTGTCATGAAACATCCCAGTAAGCCTAAGCTCTTCATATGGAAGCTAGCTCGGGCTGGAGAGAAGTTCATGGTCTAAGGGGCATGTTGAGTAAGGCCCGTGTCAGTAATACACATATGCAACTTGCTACCAGTGTGGGGTCCTGCACGAAGTTCAGTGGCGTGTGCATCCATCCCCTTGCAGTTAGTTCGGCGTACTGCACAAGCCCCTGGGGTGGCATTAAGAGCATCCACACTGATAGCCGTGCAAAAGGCAGTATATCAAGATTTTAATAAAACAAACAAATTTTAAACTAAAGGCAGCACACCCAGTTTGCACAAGCTATTAATGCTCACGCTAGCCCCACCTTGCCATCAACATCTCCATTCCACCCGTCACGCACAACCCAGGTAGCATGTGATTTTTGGTGCTGAGGCCTGCCCTGCTTTTTAGTGTGGCCTCCAAACTGCACACTGAACCCCATGCTATCAGGTAGTGCATGTTAGACATTAAGGGACATGATTACTAATTAAAATGGTCTCCTTAAGTTTTGAGATACTAATGTGGTCAGTCTGCTTCAGGCTTCCCATGCAGCCCTTTGTCAAATGGGGTTCTTTTCTATCAAATCTTACTCATTAAGACAGGAACATGAGAAAAATCAGAAGGGGAAACAGGGATACAGACATTTTAAGCAATAAGTGTAATTCCGCCAAGTATCTGCAGGAAGGTGGAAAACTCCCACTGGAGCAGACATCTGTGTTTCAAAGCAGCAGAGGGAGAAAACGGGGTTACTTACCTGTAACTGGAGTTCTCCGTGGACAGCAGGATAAGTCAGCCACACCTGGTGTCATCCTCCGGGCGACGCCAATACGGAATTGCTCTCTAGAGCTCAGAAAGCTGAGACTTTCTGAGCCCGCCCACCCTACCGCTCCGCCCCCTAGCCACCAGTACGTTCCAAGCTAGTCCAGCAGCTAGGGAGCGGTCTCTTCAGGTGGCCTCCTCCAGGGGAGGCGGGTGGGATTGTGTGGCTGACTTATCCTGCTGTCCACGGAGAACTCCAGTTACAGGTAAGTAACCCTGTTTTCTCCATGGACAAGCAGGATTGCGTCAGCCACACCTGGTGTCTCCCTAGCTGGATGTGCTGGGGGAAGAGGCCCATGCATGGACCTGAATGGATCAGATACTCACTCAGTTCAACGGTTACCAACACAAGTTTATTCAAGGACATTGAATAGTGCAGTATAACAGTGCCAACAGTGCAACAATAACCATAACAGTGCAGCATAACAGTGCGAACAGTGCAACAATAACAGTGCAATAGTGCAACAGTGCAAACAGCAATTAGAGGTAGTGCAAACGGTGCAATAGTAATGTAATTTGCCCGACAGCAGGGAGACAGTCGTTGGACTCCCCTTGCTGGGCAGAGGCAGAGGCAGCGTTCAGTTGCGACCCAAGGCCGTGGAGAGGACGGCCGCTCCGAGCGCACAATCCTCCTGAGAGCGGAGGTCAAGGCAATAGTGTCGCTGAAAGGTGTGCGGTGAGGACCAGGTGGCTGCCCTGCAGACATCGGCTAGTGGCATTGCGCGGAGATTGGCAATTGACGTAGCCAGAGCCCTGAGGTGGTGAGGGCCCACTCTAGGGTGACCCCACTGGTGCTGGACGGGTCAAGGCAATAGGCGACACAGGCAGAGACCCAGTGGGACAGAGTCCTCTTGTTGACAGGTCTTCCGGGCCTGTTCGGATCGAAGGAGACGAAGAGTTGCTCGCCCTGCCGGATGGCTTGCATTCTTTGCAGGTAGATCCGGAGAGCCCTGAGGCAGTCAAGGGTGTGCAGGCGTCGCTCCTCGTCCGAAGAGTGAGGTTCCGGGAAGAACGATGGAAGCTCTATGGATTGGTTGACATGGAAGGCCGAGGACACTTTCGGCACGAATCTAAGATTAGTCCTCAAGGAAGCATGGCTGTGGTGCAGCTGTGTGTAGGGAGGATGTGATACCAGCGCGTGCAATTCACTAATTCTCCTTGCGGAAGTGATGGCCACAAGAAAGAGCGTCTTACATGAGGCGAATTTCATGTCGGCTGACTGGAGAGGTTCAAAGGGTTCCTGTGTTAGGCGCTGTAGGACCGCGTTGAGATCCCAAGGTGGCACAGGTCGCCTGATTGGGGGCTTCAGATTAGATAGGCCCTTCATAAAGCGTGACGTGAGGGGCAGTGTTCCGATGGAAGTGGCCCCTTCCGGCGGCGAATGGAAAGCAGCTATCGCCGAGAGGTGGACTCGGATGGACTGCGTCTGCAGGCCCAGGTTGGACAGAGTCTTGAGGTATTGCAGGATGTGGGGGAGCGGGCATGTGGCGGGATCCAGGCCTTGGTTCGCGCACCAGATGCTGAACCTTCTCCATTTAAGGCCATAGGATTTTCTGGTGGAGGGTCTCCTGGCCGCTAGCACCACATCTTGCACTTCGGAGGGTAGCTGGAGATTGGAAAGGCTTATCCGCTCAACCTCCAGGCAGTGAGAGACAGGGCTCCCAGGTTGGGATGCTGTATTCTGCCCTCGTCCTGTGTCAATAGGTCCGGTCTGAGGGGTAGTCGCTTCGGGTCTCCCTGCGCCAGACGTAGCAGCAGGGCAAACCACATCTGGCGTGGCCAGTGAGGAACTACTAGGATGGCATTTGCTTTGTCCTGAACAATCCTTTGTAAGGTCGCTGAGATGAGGGGTGTTGGAGGGAACGCATACACCAGTGACCACTCCCCCCAACACACGTCGAATGCATCCGCCACCAGCCTCCTGGCTGACGGGTGTCTGGAGCAGAACAGGGGGCATTTTGCATTCCATTCTGTGGCGAAGAGGTCGATGTCCGGGGACCCCCAGAGCTGGAAGAGATTGTCGGAGACTGTCCGGTGCAGAGCCCATTCGTGAGGCTGGAGCTGTCTGCTCAGTCTGTCTGCCAGGGTATTCTGATCCCCTGGGAGGTATGACGCCCGAAGATGGCATTCGTTTCTCAAGGCCAGGGTCCATATCAGTGTGGCCTCCTTGCAGAGGGGGCGTGAGCCGGTGCCTCCTTGTTTGTTGACATAGAACATGGCCACCTGGTTGTCCGTCTGGATGAGGATCGACTTCCCGCGCAATTGCGGGAGAAACGCTATCAGGGCATATCTCATGGCCCTCAGTTCGAGGAGGTTGATGTGCAGATGCCTCTCGTGTTTGGACCATTCCCCTTGAGTGCTTAGGGATTGCATGTGGGTGCCCCAGCCAGTGTTCGATGCATCTGTGGTTAGAACAACTTGATGATCGCGGGGGTGGATGTCCTTCCCCACCGACAGGTTGACTGGCGTCGTCCACCAGCGAAGCTGGGTATGGATTTGTGGAGTCATTCTGATTGTGGTGGAGAGGGGTTGACAATTCTGGTTCCAATGAGTGCGTAAGTGCCATTGGAGTGGGCGCATCTGTAGCCTCGCCATGGGGAGGACGGAGGTGGCGGCCGACATATGTCCCAGAAGGCACAGGATGTCTTTCGCCAACGAGGTCTCTGCCTTGGTCGCCTTGTCCGCTAGAGCTGTGATAGCGCACAGTCTGCGTTCTGGTAGGTAGGCCTTCGAAATCTTGGTGTCTATCACGGCTCCTATGAACTCTAGTCTCTGGGCCGGTGAGAGGTGTGACTTGCCGAGGTTGATGACGAAACCCAGGGAGGACAGCAGTCTCATGGATGTCCGCATGGCTTTCCGCAGCTCCTGGGCTGAGGGGGCCGTGAGGAGCCAGTCGTCGAGATATGGGAAAACCGCTATGTTCTGCCTGCGGAGGTGGGCAGCTGCTATGGCCACGCACTTCGTGAAGACCCGCGGAGTGGGGGACAGCCCGAAGGGTAGGACTCTGTACTGGTAGTGTTGGTCTAGCACTTGAAAACGGAGGTAGTTCCTGTGCGACTTGTGAATGCAGATGTGGGTGTACGCATCCTGCAGGTCCAGGGACGCCATCCAGTCGCCGGTCTGAATCAGGGGAAGGATGGTGTTCAGGGAATACATCCTGAATTTCTCCTTGATGATGAACTTGTTGAGCCGGCGGAGGTCTAGGATGGGACGGAAGCCGCCCGCCCATTTGGCAATGAGAAAGTATCTGGAGTAAAAACCAGAGCCCTTCTCGGGAGGGGGAACCTCCTCTATGGCCCGAGAGTGCAGTAGTCGCAACAATTCCGCGGCCATTGCCAGGTGCAGATGTTGGGGGGTGTCGCTGGCAGGTGGGAAGTTCTGTTGTGGAGGGGCTACAAAGCGTATGCGGTAGCCTTCCCTGATGACCCGCAAAACCCAGGAGTCTGAGGATATTTTCCGCCACTCTGTCAAAAAATGGGTCAGGTGTCCCCCGGTCCGGAGGGTTCGCCGAGATCTGGCGTCAAAAGGAGGGCCCACCTTTGCTTGTGGGCGCGCTTGTCTTTTGTTTGCGGTCTCTCTGCGGGTTGCGCTGGTGAGAGGGTCCTTGGTAAGAGTTGCCCTTGTATCTGTTGTTGCTGTGCCATTTGTTGCTGGAAGGGTACCTCTTGTTGGAGGAGTAGTAGGGCTTCCTCTGAAATTTGCTCCGCTGGGCGCTGCTGTGGCGCTCAAAGCCGTCCTCTGCCAAGGTCTGTAGCGTGGTACAGTGTTCTTCCAAGTCATTGACCGTATCTTTCACCTTGTCGCCGAAGAGGGACTCGCCGGAGCAGGGAGTGTCCGCAATCTTGTCAGGCGTGTCGTCACGTAGGCCAGACGCCCTCAGCCAAGCCCAACGCCTTGCTGAGATGGCTGTCCCGGCGGTTCTCAGTGCTGTATCGAAGGAGTCAAAGGTAGCACTTGCGAGGTGCTTGCTGCATTCCGACATGTCTGTGAGTGCCGTTGATGCCAAGCTCTGAGATTCTTTTGGGAGACAAGTCAGTGCGGCTTTCAGGTTTGCCATATATGCATCATGGAAGAGGAATTACTGAAATTGGTGAGCCGCAATCTTTGCATTGAGCATGGCTCCTTGGTACACCTTTTTCCCGATGTCGTCGAGGAGCTTGTGATCCCGACCGGGCGGGCTGTTGGCATGTGTGCGTGAAGACTTGACGCGCTTGAGGGCTGACGACACTACGATGGAGTGATGAGGCAGCTGTGAGGTTGCAAATCCTGGAACAGGCTGCACCTGGTACTTTGTTTCCAGCCTCCTGGGAAAGGGGCGGCCAGATGCTGGGGTCTGCCAGAGCCTCAGATGGCCTGCTCGGAGTGTCTGGTGGATAGGCAGTACGAACACGATTTTCGGGGTGGCAAGGTATTTTAAAACCTCCGGTATCGCTTCCTTCTTGTCGTCCCGGCCTTGTAAGGACAGAGTAGATGCCAGCTTGAGCAAGAATTTTGGATAGGTAAGATCCTCAGGGGGCGGAGGTTCTTCTGGGTCAGGGGAGTGTCCTCTATCCGGGGTCGTGCCCCCACTCTGGTGGGCCGCGGACCCCACCACTGCCCCTCCGAGCTCGCCTCTGTCAGCGTCTGGGGGCGGGTCACTCGAGGGTGTAATGCCCGGCGAGGGTGCCCGGTTGTCCCCAACCCGTGGCTCTGTCTCCGGGGTATCTTGCTCTGTAGGGAGTGGAGCTGTCTGAGGCATGTGCGCAGGGACTGCAACGGCAGACTGTTTGAGGAGTTGGGGCAGCAGGCGTACCACCGAACTGGAAGCCGATCCACTCCGCATGCTGCGACAGGGGCTGGGGGAGGCAGAGAGGCTCACATGGTTCCTTTTGCGCTTTTGGCGCCGATGCTTGGTGCGGCGTCTAGATGACCGGCTGTCCCTGTGTCTGGAGCTCCGATGCCGGCTGGAAGAACTGCTGCTGCTGCTGCGGTGGCGCCTACCTCTGCCTTTCTTGTGTTTAGAGCTTCGTTTGTGATGCGATGAGCTGCTGCTGTCCGCGCTGCTGGATCGTTTGCGCCTTCCCTTTTTGCCTCCACGGTGTGTCCGCTCGTCGGAGCTGCTGATGCTGATGCGGTCCCGTTCCTGCTTTCGGCGCGCAGAGGATCCGGCGTCGAGGGAGGCGTTGCCATGGTTCCCCGACGCCGCCGAGCGATGGAGAGGCTCGTGGGAGGGGCTGGAGGACTGACGCCGGCAGATCTCTATGGCCGCAACTCGGGTCCCTTCCGATTGGCTCCTGGAGTCACCAGACTTGCTGCAGGAAGGGGCAGGGTTGGAGGACTGCTTCCCAGCGTTGGAGGACCTAGGCCGGGCGCCATCTTCTGCCACCGCGTGGCTCTCCTTCGTTTTCATTATTGGAAGAGAGCAGGCAGGCCTCACCTCCCCTTGCGAAACCACCGCGGGAGACAGGGATGGCGGTGGAGGGGCAGGCTGGAGGTAGTCATCACCGCAGTCATGGAAGGAGGCCGCACCGGGCACTTCCAGAGCCGGGGCATGCAGGAGAACAGCCGGAGCAGATGCAGGTACTGGCAGGGAGGGAGATGATGTACTTGCGGTCTCTGATAGAAATTCCTTCAAGTTGTGTCCCCGGATCTTCAGGGCTCTGGGGGACATTCTCCCGCAATGCTCACAGTCCTCGGTATTGTGGTCCGGCCCCAGGCAGCGTAGGCAGTTGCCATGAGTGTCCGTGACGCTCATCTTCCTCTTGCAGAGGAGGCATTTTTTAAACCCCGGCTTGGTCATGATAAAAATAACAAACAAAATAATAAAATGGAGAGAGAGAGAGCAGGGTCCGTCTTGCTGGCAAGGCGGAAGGAAGAATACTGGTGGCTAGGGGGCGGAGCGGTAGGGTGGGCTACCTGGGCGGGCTCAGAAAGTCTCAGCTTTCTGAGCTCTAGAGAGCAATTCCGTATTGGCGCCGCCCGGAGGACGATACCAGGTGTGGCTGACGGAATCCTGCTTGTCCATGGAGAATGAAGCATATCACCTCTAACTGTGTTCATTTGCCAGCCATGGGAAGAGTGAGAAGTTGCATGTTTGGTGAGTAAAGCCCATTTAACCAGCCATAAGTGTGGCAGTCCACAACTGTGGCCAAGTGAGTCTGCAGTGGTAATTACAAAAAGTGTCACAGGGTGTATTTAGAATTAGCTGAGCCCATCATGCCGGCCATGGGAAGAACAAGCCAACTGCATGACAAATAGCATAGCTAGCACCAAACTGGAAAAAAGTGCAATGTGGAGCCGACAGCATGGGAATGGTGAAGGACAATGTCACTGGCAGCTAGTGAGACGGGCTGGACAATGGGACAGAATGGAGGAGGGGAGGGGAGGGGAGGGGAGAAAAGCTTTGGACAAAGGTGATAGGTATTGGTATGAAGGAGGGAAAGGAGAAAAGATGAGAGATGATTTGCCGGAGGATCCTCTAGCAGGCTGAAGTTTCACTCTTAGCAGCAGTGATGAATGGATGACATGAGTCTGCTGCCTTGGAAGACTCAGTTCTCCTTAATTCTGTGGATGAACTCTGTCCATATGTAATAAGCTATTTGCAGAATCACTGAAGATATTTTTGGACTACAGGTTGATATGAATGCCTAAATGTTTTAGATATATAACAAGACTCCCTGCAAAAACAGTCTGTTTTGTAAAAAGCATTACATCAGGGAAATTGAGGAGAGAAAGCCAGTAACCTCACTTACTTTACCATGCTCATGGGGCAAGAAATAGCTTAAGAAAATGTAGGAAATCCTATTGCTTGGAAGGAACCCCAGCCAGGCTAGCCTGCAGCATAGGAACACAAGCTTCTAATGCTTCCCCTGGACCGCATGTCTTGCCTCCGGATCAATCTTTAACCATCAACAGGGGTAGGCAAACTCCATTTCCCATGGACAGCAGTTGGTTCAGGTTTTCAGGCTATCCATGGTGAAGATGCATGAGATAGGTCTGCACACAAATGGAGATTGGTGTCCATGGGCTCTAGAGATTGCCTACCTCTGGCCATCTATCAGTACGTCCTGCACTGCTGTTCCACTTGGCTTGATCAGTGGTTCTCAAAGCTATCCTTGGGAAGCATCAGGTTTTCAGGATATCCTCAATGAATATGCATGAGATAAAATTTGCATGCTATAAAGGCAGGTATGCAGATCTCTCATTCATACTTGTGCATATCCTGAAAACCTGTCTGGTTGGTGCTTTCCCGAGGTGAGAACCACTGTTAGAACAGAAGGAGGCACCAAAGACCTCCAGTACCCAAGGTTGCTGGCCATAGGTAAGACCAGGTGGCTCACAAAAGTGAAGACGCAAAGCCTGTCACCCATAGCCAGCAAACTTGAATATTTCCAGTATCTACAGAGCTGCAGCCGTCACCACTCTTCTTGAATATTCAGCACCACTGGCTATCTAGATAGAAGCATTGAACATACATAAATAATTTAAATGCTGCGGTCAGCATTTAGAAAAATATTGACTCGATTGTACCAACTGACTGCCCTTTCGGGACAGGGCAATCCAGTCTAGAAAAATATAGACTCGATTGTACCAACTGACTGCCCTTTTGGGACAGGGCAATCCAGTCTTAGATTTTACTCCACGACTTGGGTGGATTTATTGGCCTGATTTCCCTAAGTGATGGCCCAAATGAAAAGGACTCATCAAATATTAGGATGCATGTACCAAAAGCTTATCAGAACTGTACCTAGGGTTCTCAGGGTGCACGGGCAGAAAACCTTTGCTTGGTTTGGTTTTCCAGTTTGTATCATTTCATCTCTCTTCTTGTAACAATGCATGCTGGTTAATATGCACTAAATAAATTTGTATGTGCTATTATAAACCGAAAAATGCACTTCCCTATATGCTGCTGCAGTTATCTGATATCTTCAGTGCATGCTGATTTCCTGGCATTGAGTCTGCACGAAGAATGAGACGAGCCCCTCTTCAGCCTTTTCTCCTGCGTTTGGTTCATCAATCCCAGGCTTTCAAGAAGTGCCCTGCCTGCTCCAAACAACTTCCTCCTCCCTGCACCCTACCCAAAACAAATAACAACTTGCTATTTGGTGCTAACTTAGCTTCTTGATCCTTGGGGCAAGCTATTTGTATTTCTTCAGACATTTGCTTCATTGTTCCTGTAATTATTTTTCTACTTATTAGTGAAAAGGCTACGCACAGTTCCTGAAGCAAGCTGACTCTTACTTCATACCAAGAAATGGCCTTCCGCCATTGCAGAAATATATACCGTAATCTTAATATTTAGAGAAAATGCCTCTACAGTAGCTTGTCCCATTGTTCCTCTTTCAGGTGTTATCATTACTTTGCTTTCCTGCTAACATAGGCAGCGGAATGGGATGGGCCACAGGGGCCAAGACCCCCACCAATATTTCACCCAACATTGCATTAGCAACTTAAGAGCTTGGAGGTGGGGCTGAAGGTTGGATTATTTGGTCCTTCCAACCAAAAAGGTGTTCCACTGCTCGTACCTGCTGA
This sequence comes from Ichthyophis bannanicus, assembly GCA_033557465.1. Taxonomy (NCBI): domain Eukaryota; kingdom Metazoa; phylum Chordata; class Amphibia; order Gymnophiona; family Ichthyophiidae; genus Ichthyophis; species Ichthyophis bannanicus. The sequence goes on along the minus strand of CM066033.1, from coordinate 385,188,874 downwards.
AAATCCATTTACTGTATTCCTTGATGCTTACTTTTACCCTACTCGCTTCTCAGACCACTGAGCTCATGCGGATGTTTCATTTTTAGTTCATTTATTAGTAGCTCAAGTGCATCAACAGCATAAAACATGAGCACTCAGCAAAACAAAATATGACTTCTATAGCCATCACTTCCCTGAAAAATCCTAACTTTGTTCGATAGCTTTTGCCTTCTTCCAACAGGCTAATATACCAACACACCATTACTGCTGTGAGGAGAGGGAGCGCCTTCTCAGAACTTTTCATCTGTGCCCTAAACCATTAAAAACCCCAGCTGCAGCAAGTAGGAGGGCAGAAGTAGTAGATGGGCTAAACGCAGGGGCAGATGGAGTCCATGCTTAAATCTAAGAGAGCCAGATTTAACTCATTAGATTTTAGCCAGCTACTTGAGGTTTTACACACATCCATCAGGCTAAATTGTGACAGACTCCAATCAGGTTTAATTGAGCTGACTGAACATTTCCACATAACTACTAATACAAAACTGATGATCATCTTATAGAAATTAAGACCACTCTTAAATGCCTGTGCCTACCAAAGTAAAAACAAACAAAAAGGCTAAAATTCGGCACCTTCTCAGCATTAAAAAACAAACAGTAAGGCTACTGCTGTTGGGACCCCCGGTAAGGGCAATAGCTTTCTCTTTCAGCTTTTTATTTTAGTCCCTCCTGCTGTCCCCTGGTGTGTTGCAGCAACAGACACCTATACCAGCTGAGGATGGAGCACTTAACCCCTAGGCCACGTCAAAGTATGCAGTGCTCCCGCCTTCCCACCATTCATGTGTCGTCCAAGCCCGAACAGGAGACATGAAACCGGGTCTGCTGCAGGGGAGGAGCAAGGAGGCACATTATGGAAATGGTCTACTCTTAAGAGGTTTTCTGTGTTTTACAGATTGTAAAATGTAAAGAGATTTATTCTAGAATAAACAGTACATATTCCTGTTGTGATTGTTTCTTTACACGCCTCCCCCTGCCAGCACTCTATATCTATCCCATTTATTCTGTGGAGTCCTGCAGAAAGTAACTTCCCTGTTATCTATAAGTGGAAGGGGAGTTTTGCAGAAGGAAATAAATGATTTCCGGTATGGGTTTTTCTTTTGTTTAAAAGGAAAAGGAATTAAAAATAGGTTTAGGCTGCACCACTGCCATATTGAAGGACACTTGCTTGAACCTCAAATCAAGTCTTCCACTCCCACTATCAGTTGCTGAGGAAGCAACATTTATAGCCACCAGAGAGTGGGGTGGGGGTGCTATTACTTAGAAACAACACTTCGCGGCCAATGTCAGGGGTAGTGATTGCAGAAGTTTAGAAGCAACCCTTGTGCAGTTGTGCATGGCCCTTTGTTAAGGGCCGTTCGTGCCAATGCAAGTCTAGATAAATTTGGTGGGGGCACTGTTATAAAAAGGGGGAAAAACTGCTTAGGTAGTTGCAGATGAGGATCTTATGGCACCAGGATCTTAACCATGGTTCTGACTGAGCAGAGCACCAAAGGCACACAGGGAAACTGCTAAATAAAAAAAATGTAAGTGGTGTGTGAATTTTTTCCTCTTTTGGCTGATAACTCCTAAGCTGAAAAAAGTGAGGGTCATCTCCACTATAGTGTTCATCTTAATTTAAAGAAACAAGACAAACTGCCACATAAGGCATGTAGTTTATTAAACTATTAGAGAGTAACAGAAAAGGATGTTGAAGTAAGGCAAGTGAATGTGGATAGGTACTGGAGGATAACGGTTCCCAGAGTCAGCTCAACCACTACACAAACTAGGTGACTGCTTAAGCCATGGCTTGTGAGAGGCACAAGGATAACATTTTGGTTAGGGTGCCTTATAGCCTTGGCACCAGCCCTGATGGCTTTGTCTTTTTTCCTCTTTCTACAATTCTCTTGGGATCCTTGTAAGAGTACCATGGGCCCTAGCAGTAACAAGTTGGATAGATCCTCGGTGGGCAGGTAGTAGAAGAGGAGGTGACGGGTTCGATGGGGAAAAATGGCTGATATGGCGTTAATTGAATTTCAGCTATACATCTTTTGGCCTTCTTGTCTGATTGGCCATGTTGGCTTGTTGTGTATGATATGCTCTGAATCTGTGTATCTCTCCCTAATAAAAAAGATTTAAAAAAAAGACACATATCCTCCTCATTCGAGGTTCTTGGGCTTTTTTTCACTGTAATATGCTAGTCTGACATTGTTGCACCTGCATCTTATGGAGGTTGAGAGAATTTATATCTCTGCCATTCTAGCTGTAGAGGAGCCATTTGACAATGCTTTTTTTATTTTTCTCGGGTAGTCTCAATTCCTTGAGAGAATGAGAAGGTCTTTCAGTAACAGTGCATGATCTTTACATTTGCTAAATATGTGGATTTATCTGCTTGACCAGCTCAGCATGCACCAGCCCCAACAGCCATGTCCCCTATTCCTCACAAAGCAAAGAGGAAGGATGCAGTGGCAGTAGGCACACAAACTATATCCCTCATCGCCTAGATAAACATCACTACTGAACACTGCCCTAATAAATGAGCTCTTGTAGCAGATCAGGAAGGAGCAACTGTCCAGAGCTACCCAACAAAAACATAACTAGTTCATCTGCAGCTAGACATGAAATATAAATGTCCTCTTCAATTATGGGTATATCTTGGGGTACACCACTGTAGGAAGTATTCTTGCAAGAGGTACTGTAAAGGTTGATAAAAATAGAAATTACACTTACCTGGTAATTGTAGTTCCTTGAGTGACGACAGTTTAGTCCTCCACCTCTGGGTAGTGCACCTCCTCCTGCAGCTTGGAGACTGGACCAATCAAAATCTTCACCTCACTGGGATGTAGCGTGCTGGAATTCCCCATCAGCCCCCAGTGAACTATTGACAAAGCAGACTCAAAAGAACAACTAGCTAGCTAACAAAGGGTTTCTTTTTTTTTTAAAGAATTGGAACCCTTAACAGAACATGAACCTGTCCTTAATAGGAAAAGTCTCAACTTTTCTTTTTAACGCTCTTCTCCCCTGCCGAGCCAGGAAACATAGATAGAGGAAGAAGATACTTTTTGGGCTTGTAACCCCAAAGAGGAGACTTGGACATCACGGATAAGAACTCACCTGCAAATTCGCCTCTCAGTCATGAACACGTGCCGAGCTGACCTTAGAGTCTGAGAGCAGGAATGAGGACTAAACTGTCATCACTCAAGGAACTACAATTACCAGGTAAGTGTAATTTCTATTTCCTTATCATTCCTCCAGTTTAGTCCTCCACCTCTGGGATGTAACAGAGCAGTACTAACGGGGGGGACCCTGCCAGCCGGCACGCAAAACCACCAACCCGAAACAGGCATCCTTCACCGCCAGCACATCCAGACAGTAGTGCTTACTGAAAGTATGCAGCGACAAGCAAGTTGCCTCCCTACAAATCTCTACCGGTGGCACCAGACTGTGCTCTGCCCAGGAAGCCGCTTGCACTCTAGTAGAATGAGCTCTCAGACCCACGGGTCTGGATGCCCCTGCAACATGTAAGCTGAGACAATTGTCTCCTTAATCCACCTGGAAATGGATGCCTTCGCCGCCACCTCTCCTTTTGGGGGACCTCCAAATAACACAGACGATCTGTCTTGCGAAAGGACTCAAACTGCCAAATACCGGTGTAACACCCTCTTTATGTCCAAATGACTCAAGCCTCGATCCGACGCTTGCCCGACTTCTGTCTGCAAAACTGGCAGTGACACCATCTGATTCACATGAAAAGAAGAAGACACCTTAGGTAAGAACGAAGGCACCGGCCGAAGAACCACCTTCTCTCTGGAAAAACACAGAAGGGCTGTCTGCTCAAAAGAGCTTGCAACTCTGAAATGCGCCTAGCCGAACAAATAGCCACCAAAAAGACCACCTTAAGAGTCAAATCCTTAACCGAGGCTTGACTTAAGGACTCAAATGGAGCCTTTACTAAGGCCCGTAAAACCAAGTTGAGATCCCACGGTGGAATGGAAAGCTGACACGCTGGACGTAGATTGGAAACCACTTTAAGAAAACGTACATCATCACCGTGAGCTCCAAGTGCCACACCCTGAACCTTACCCCTATAGCAGGCCAAGGCCGCTAACTGCACTCTCAAGGAACTGGCGGCTAGTCCCTTTTCAAAGCCATCTTGTAAAAACCTCAACACCAACGACACTGATGCTGTGGAAGCACGGACCTGATGCTTTAAACACCAATCCTCAAAAGGTCCACCAGATACGTACATAGGCCAACGAAGTCGAATGCTTCCGTACCTGAAGCAAAGTCGCCACAACCGACCTGGAATAGCCTTTCTTTTTTAGCCTCGCCCTTTCAATGGCCAAGCCGTAAGCGAGAAGCGATCCACCTGCGCCATCCGAAGGGGACCCTGCAACAGAAGGGCCAGCAACAACGGAAGACGCCACGGGACTCCGTCTAGTAATCTTATCAGATCGGCATACCACAGACACCTGGGCCAGTCCGGTGCTATTAGAAGCACCCTGCCCCGATGCGCTTCGATATGCTGAATCACTTGACCAATAAGTGCCCACGGCAGAAACACATAGAGAAGACCCGTCGCCGGCCACGGCTGCATCAAGGCGTCGATCCCCTCCGTCATGGGTTCCCGCCGTCTGCTGAAAAACTGACTTGCTTTTGCAGACTGATAGGTGGCCATCAAATCCATAACTGGTGCTTCCCACCGGAGAATCAACTGAGCGAAAACGTTGGGATGCAACTCCCATTCCCCTGCATCCACCCGAACTCTGCTGAGAATCCACCGTCACTTTATCTTTTCTGGCTATGGGCGCTGCCGATATCACTTGTAAGCGCGATTCTATCCAGGCAAAAAGCCTTTCGGCCTCTTCCTCCATGGTTGCGCTCCCTGTGCAGCCCTGTCGATTTATTTATGCCACGGTCGCGGCATTGTCCGACAGCACTCTTACCGCTTGGCGCGTCACCTGCACTTCGAAACTCTGCAGGGCCAGAAACACCACCCTCAGCTCTAGATGGTTGATCAACCAGCTGCTCTCCTCCGCCATCCACAGTCCCTGCGCAAAGTGTACTCCGCAATGTGCTCCCCAGCCTGCGAGGCTGGCATCCGACAAGAGGGAGATCCATGCCGGCTGTTCCAATGGCATCCCCACTCGCAAGGACGCAGGCAGCAGCCACCACTGCAGGGCTTGCCGGACCTGCAGAGGACAAGGGAGTCGCTTGCTCAACTAATCTGACTGGTTGGACCAGTAGCGAAGCAAGGCATGCTGCAACAGCCTCATATGAAATCTGGCCCAAGGGACGACCTCCAGTGTAGATGCCATTGTCCCCAACACCTTTCCATGCCGTCAGGGCTGCCATCTTCCTGAAGGCCTGCACCAGACCCCAGAGAGCCTGGGCTCTGCGTTCTGTCAGAAATACCTAGCCTTTCCGAGTATCGAACTGCACTCCCAAATACTCGAGCACCTGAGTCGGAGTCAAGTAACTTTTGACCAGATTGACCACCCAGCCTAGACTCTGAAGGAAAGCTACTACCTTTTCCATGACTTTTTCGTTCTCGGCTTGGGACTTTGCTCGTATCAGCCAATCGTTGAGATAGGGATGTACCAAGACCCCTTCCTTCCGCAGCGCTGCCGCCACCACTACCATTATTTTGGTGAAGACCCGCGGAGCCGTTGCCAGCCCGAAGGGTAGTGCCTGAAACTGGTAATGCCCCCAAGGTAGTGCGAACCGTAAAAACCTTTGGTGCGACGCCCTGATCGGGACATGAAGATAGGCCTCCGTGAGATCTAGACACGTTAGATACTCTCCCTGACGAACTGCCACAATGACAGACCGCAGCGTCTCCATGCGAAAATGCGGCACCCGGAGACAACGATTTACTCCCTTGAGGTCTAGAATAGGACGAAGAGAACCGTCCTCCTTTGGCACCACGAAATAAATGGAGTAACGACCCATGCTGTATTCTGCTGGCGGAACCGGAACGATGGCTCGCAGCTGTAAGAGCTGGTTCAAAGTTTGTCGTACCTGGAAAGCCTTCCGTGGACCCCTGCAGGGAGAATTCACGAACGAGTCCAGCACCGGTTTTGCCAGATCTCGTGCATAACCGTTGCAGATTATCTCTAAGACCCACTGATCGGATGTTATGTGGGTCCAGGCAGGAAGGAAACCCCAAAGGCGACCCCCGATCGGATGCCCTTCTGCCGGGACCCGCCGCCATTCATTGTGGCTTCCGAGCGGCTCCAACTGACGCCGCTGCGAAACCTCTACTTGCCCTCCGAAATCCACGGAACCCCTGGGCTTGAGGTAAATCTTCCTCTTTAGGATCCCGCGAAACGGGGGGATTGAAATCTCCGAAAGTCTCTAAACTGTCCTCGAAAGGATGGAAAATATCTACCCTGTCTGGGTTTATCCTCTGGAAGTCTACCTCCCTTGGACTCCCCTAACTCTTTGACTAACTTATCCAGATCCTCCCCAAACAACAGCTTTCCCTTGAACGGAAGCTTGCCAAGCGGTGATTTAGAGGAACCGTCGGCCGTCCAATTCTTTAGCCACAGGGCCCTCCGCGCCGCTATGAGCGAAGCCATACTGTTCGATAAGGCTTTAATCAGATCATAGTGTACATTTGCCAAATATGCAGAGCCCGACTCTAAACATTGTAGCTCTCTCACTTCGTCTTGTTCCAGCGACGCTGATTGGCTTAGGTGTTGAACCCAGTGGAGACAGGCTCTAGCCACCCAAGCTCCACATGGAGGCCTGCAACGAAATCGCATCCGCTTCAAAGGACTGTTTCAATAAACCATCCATCTTTCTATCCTGCGCCTCCTTTAAAGCCGCGCTGCCTTCAACCGGAATTGTGGTCTTCTTCGTGACCGCCAAAACCGCAGCATCAATCTTTGGGGAACGGAATCTCTCCTTGTCTTTCTCCGCCAAGAGATACAGTTTGTTCATAATTCTTACCCCTTTTAGCCCTGCTTCAGGATGATCCCATTCGGTCTGAATCATCTGGTTTATCACTTTGTGGACAGGAAAAACCACCTGCGTTTGGCGCACTGCCTGGATAATGGGATCTGCGGCATCCTCTTAGACTAACGTCCGAACATCCGGTAGCCGAAGTGTCTACAGGGCCTCCATAATAAGAGCCGTCAACTCATCCTTCCGAAATACCCGAAGGATCCTCGCTTGATCCTCAGGCTCAGGAATCTCTCCCTCCTCTAAGTCATCCAAGTCCACATCCATGTCGAACTCCGGCTCCTCTCCCTCCTGCCATCCTACTTCGGAAGGAGAGGGCTCTGGAGGACGCAGTCTCTTGGACGCTTTTAAAACCACACTTTTGCGCTCCACTAGTCCGGACCGCGTACTCGAGGAAGGAATAGGTAAAGTACCCGGCAGTTGACCTTGCCGTCTACGACAGAACGCCTGATGCATGAGTAATACAAAGTCCGGACAAAAATCCTCCATCTGCGAAGCAAAGCCAAGATCCGAACTTGCACTCGGGTTACCTGATGCCCCATCAGAAGCCGAAGCGGCCTGACCTGCAATCCAAGCTTCACCCTCCAGTTCCGCCACCGTATCCAGAGGAGCGGACGCCGTGGAACTCGCCATTTGCTGTTCCACACTGACGGACACTGTTGTACAGCACCAACAGCTGCCTGTCTCTGGACTCGTGCCACAAATTACACACTGTGACCTCGCTGACATGGGCGAAGTATCCTGGACTGACCCTAGTCACCCCAAGTTCTATCAAAAACAAAGGGCTGAGGACTGTGACATGCCTACCCGCTTTGATTTTTTTTTTTTTATTCAAAAACACTCGTTGCCTAGATATCTCATTAACTAAAGGCACTCTGTTGCTAGTAGGTCCCCAGAGACAGAAGCCCAAAACAAAATAAAAGGAAACTAAACAAACTGCAAAACAACAAAAAAGTAAAGAAACAGCTAAGGAGCCCCCAAAATGAAGCACCTTGCTTTTGACAGTGCTGAACGCGATCCGGGAGAAGCTTCTGTCCCGGAGGTCAGCGTCGCCGCCAAGAAAATATAAAGCGTTGTAGAAACTGCGTGTTCAAGATGGCCACGGTTTTCACCAAGCTTTTTTGGCGCGCTCTGCAGACCGGCCCCTAAGCTCCACAGAAATAAAAGTCCTACCTTTTCATGGACTTCTCGGCTCCCCACAGACTGCAGCCGCTTGAGCGGACTCAGTTTTGAGGGGCTGTGCCCCGATCGCAACACAGTTGGAGCTGCCGCGAACACCGCTATTTGAAATGAGCCGCCCCCGAAGCCGCCTCCTGCAGCTCTGCAGCGATCGGGCTGCTTGTGGGCCGGGTAAGAAGCTCTACCCTGTTCAGTTCAGGGGAAAGAGATCCTGGAGCAAACACAGATAGGTAATTTTCAGCGTGGCTAGGCAGGAAAGAATCTCTCACAAAGAAGCCAACTTACTTTCCTTTTTATTTATTTTTTTTTTAAAGGTACAGTACCCAAATGAAATTTAAAATGATTTGACTGAAACTAAACAAATTGTAATTACAATTCAGAAACCAAATTTAAGAAACCAAAGTACTTTAACCTAACTAGCCTGCTCCTTATTAGTTTTTCCAGTGAGCCCAGCACCTAGGCTCACTACGTCCTCCTGCTGCATGGAGACTGGACACACTGGGGGCTGATGGGGAATTCCAGCATGCTACATCCAGTGAGGTGAAGATTTTGATTGGTCCAGTCTCTAAGCTGCAGGAGGAGGTGCACTACCCAGAGGTGGGGGACTAAACTGGAGGAACGATAAGGAACAGACATTTGAAAACCTGTGGCCGTTGTTTTACAGCTGTTGTGAAGCAGCAAAGTACCAGGGTAGGCCTAACTGCTGCTGGCACTTTGTGGTTTCCATTTGCTACTGCACAAACTACTTGTTTACAAAGTCAGAAGACAAGAGGACCAAGTCACTGAGCAGAGGGCATGGACTCTTGAAACAGTTTCATAAAACCTTTCAAGCCAGCCAAGGCACCCTAGGGCGGCTTGAAAACTCATTGAGCTTAGCTTTTGAGAGACAATAGGTGACAGTGGTGGGTTGGTGGTGGTTCACGCTTGCAGGAAACTCTCTTTTTCCTGTTTTGATTATATAGTTCCTTTTCCTTAATTCACTTTGTTTTTAATTATTGTACACTGCTTTGCTATGGATTGTAAAAGTGCTATAGTAAATACAAATAAGCCACATCACCACCAAAATCCGGTAGGTAAAAAATAAAGCAAAAAAGCCCTTCCCAGAAGTGAATGAAACCCAGCTGGGGATGGTCTCTCTTCTCAAATTGCACTGGAACAGTTTCCTGGTAACTAGGAGCACTGCCTTAGACATTTAGCACAGAAATCACCAGTGAGCATTAGAGCCTTCCTGAAAACTGGCCCTAAAACGTTCACATTTCCCTTCCTATCGGACTATTTTAAAGAACGGCTATAAAACACAAGACAGAATATATACAACAGTTTGGTTTTCGAAGCAGTGCTAATGGCTGGCTATACAATAAAGCGGTATAGAAAAACAGTCAAATAAACAAAATAAATCAATTTGTGGATACGGATATTCATAAGAAAGGTGAAATTAAGACATTTGCAATTTACAATCCATTTAAGAAACAGAATGATCCCAAAGACATAAGGAGGGGTAACCTGCACGGAGCGGCAGGTGCACCAACTCTTGCATCTTACTGGGCAGACTAGATGGAAAATACTGGTCTTTAGCTGCCGTCATTTACTATGTTACTATGTTTCAACAATGAGACTTTTAAAAATATGTTTTGTAGAGAAACCTGTTAACTGGGAGCTGGATGTTGCCCGTTTTATCCATTCAGTTGTGATGAAAATCCAAAGCTTTTTGCCCCATGCTCGTCTCAAAATTAGCACCAGAGCAAGCATTTAATCATCTTATAACTACAATGGGAAATTTTCAATTTATATACTTACCTTCCTAAGACTGTTGCCACACCTGACCTGTACCTAGTTGAGAAACAACACTCAGTCTCCTGCTGCAGCAAAGTTACGCACCTGTAACGGGCATTCTCCAGGGACAGCAGGAATCAGTCCTCACTTATGGGTGACGTCGGCACCGACAGAGCCCGCAGAGTAATTCCCCAGCTTTCAAAGAAAGCCTTTGGGATTGCTGCCACGCATGTGTGCTCCTCTTCCCGCTCAAGGATGCCATCTTGCTCAGTCAGGTCCCTTAGCTCGAGTCCTACCAAGCAGATGGCAAGGGAAGGACAAAAATCTAGCAACTCATCAGGGGAGGTGAAACGATAGTGAGGACTGATTCCTGCTGTCCCTGAAGAACACCTGTTACAGGTAACTACGCTTTCTCCAGGAACAAGCAGGAAGTCAGCCCTCACTTATGGGACTCCCCAGCTACAGGCTACCGAACCTGTAACCAAAAGACACCTCCGTGAGACAGAAGCCTATGCCCGAAGGAGCCTGAGTCCTCTGGTCCTCAGGGCAAAGCCCTCGGTAGCTGCAAGAAGGGTCGGAGGGCAGGAGTTGCTTACACCTCGAACAGGTTACGGAGTACAGCTTGGCCGAAGGCACTGCCCCGCGGGACTCCCTCTCCAGGCAGTAGTGGGTAGGAAAGGTATTCGTGGAAGTCCAGGTCGCCGCCCGGCAGATGTCCATCAGGGGCACGGAGCGGAGCGAGACCACCGAGGGTGCCTTGGCCCAAACCGCGTGTGCAGTGACTCGACAATCTAGCGGAGCATCCGCCTTCATATGAACGAAAGCAATGCAGTCCGCCACCCAAACCGAGAGGGTGCATTTGGTAACTGCCTGCCCCAGCATATTGGGATCATAGGTCACAAAGAGTCAGCCATACTTGCGATGAGTCTGGGTGCACTGCAAGTAGAAGGCGAGAGCTCTTCTGCAGTCGAGGGTGTGGAGAGCCGCCTACGCCTGGTCGGCGTGAGGCCTCGGGAAGAAAGACGGCAGGACTATCTCCTGGTTAAGGTGGAAGTCCGAGATTACTTTAGGCAGGAATTTAGGGTTGGTGTGGAGGACCACCCTATTCCGATAGAACCTGATGTAAGGGGCATCAGCCATGAGAGCCTGGAGCTCACTGACTCAGCAGGCCAAGGTCAGCGCCACCAGGAAGGCCACCTTCCAGGACAGGTGCCGGAGCGAGCATGTCACCATTGGCTCGAAAGGTGAACAGGTGAGCTGCATGAGCATGACATTCAGGTCCAAGTCCGCCAGGGGAGGATGGATGGGTGTCTTGGAAAGCAGAAGACCCCGCATAAAGTGGAAGACTAACGGCTGCCCCGAGAAGGGCTTTCCCTCGATGGGGAGGTGGTTCACCGAGATGGCGCTCAAGTGTATCCTGACAGAGTTTGACTTCAGTCCTTCCTTCGAGAGATGGAGGTGGTACTGAAGGATCCATCGAATGGGACACGAGAATGAGTCAATCTCCAGACTGAGAAGCGCCTCCACTTGAAGGCATCGGCTCGTCTAGTGGAGTCCTTTCTCGAGGCGAGGAGGACTTCTTTGAACTCTTCCGGAAGGGCCAGTGAGGCTAGGGAAAACCATTCAGCCGCCAGGCTGTGAGAGATAAGGAGGCTAGGTTCTGGTGCTGCACCCACCCCTCCTCCTGTGTTTGCAGCCCCGGGGCAGAACCCAGGGGAACAGGAGGCCCCGTCGACAGCCTGAACAGGAGCGGGAACAAAGGCTGCTGAGGCCACAAGGGGGCTACGAGGATCAACGATGCCCGATCCCGCTGAGCCTTAAAAAGGGTCCTCGCAATGAGAGGGAAGGGAAGGGAGGGAATGCATACAGCAGGCTGGATGACCAGTCCAGAAGGAATGCATCGGGGCTCTTCCTGCTCGGGTGTGGTACCGGCCCACAAAAGCAGCGGAGCTGTGTGTTCTGTGGACTGGCGAAGAGGTCTATCGCCAGGGTTCCCCAGTAAAGAAACAGCCAGCCTGCTACCTCTGGATCCAGCCACCATTTGTGGGGCAAAGAATTCTGCTGAGCCTGTCCGCCAGGACATTCTCCTGACCCGGAAGGTAGGTCGCCTTGAGGGACATTCTCCATCGGACAGTGAAGGAGCAGATGAGGACCGCTTCCCGGCAGAGAGTGTGCGATCCCGTGCCTCCTTCCTCGTTGATATAGAACATCGCAGACCCCCACCCCCCCCGTCTTTTTTGGGACGAGGAAGTACTGGGAACAGGAAGCCCCGACATCGAAGGTACAGAGGGACCTTCTCGACTGCCCGTTGGGCAAGGAGAGCAATTCCCGCTGCAGTAGAAGCTGGTGCGTGGGGAGTCGAGGAGGTTCCGCCGGGGAGAAGGGAGGTGGAAGCCTGTCGAAGTGAAGGCGATAGCCATCTCAGACAACCTGGAGAACCCAGGTGTCTGAGGTGATGGAAGCCCACGATGGGGCGAAATGAGACAAGCATCCCCCCCACTGGCTGCTGTGTCGCCAGAGGGTGAGGGGCTACGCCGATGACATCAAAACCCCTGCGCAGGTTGTGGAGAAGCTGGATTTTGGGCTTTCGGCCTGCGATGCCCTTGCCCAGATTTACCCTGTGCTGGGGTAGTTGGCGTGGGGGTAGCCAGGTATGGCAGATAGCCCTGGTACTGGAGGCCCTTCCAAGGGAAGAAGGGCTTCTTGGCTGGTTGCTTCTTCCTGGGCAGAGTGGAGGTCTTGTGTGAGAGACGGGTTCTGGTGACAAACTCTGTCTCTATCTCTGCGGCTTTATCCTCCATCGGCTTGCCGAAGAGCTGCTCACCGAGGTAGGGAACGTCCAGGAGTTTTTCCTACACCCACTGCTCCAAATCAGAGGATTGGAGCCATGCCTGGTGGCGGGCCCCGATGCCCATGGCCACCACCCGAGCTGATGAATCGAATCCATTGTAGGCAGCTTGGGAGAGGTATTTAGAGCAGTCTGTGACGGACTTCAACAGAGTGCTGAATCTCGCCCTCGAGGCCTGCGGAAAACTCTCCGAGCACCTTGGCTAAATAGTGCAAGAACATACCCATGTATAGAGTTGGGTATGCTTGAATGCGACAAGACAGCATGGAGCCTTGGTAGGCCTTACGGCCCAGGGCATCAAGGGCTCTTGACTTTCGACAGGGTGGTAACGACGAGTGTGATTTTGGACTCTTCTGCTTTCTCACGGCTGACTCCACCACCATAGAGGTGTGGGGAAGTTGGGTCTTCCTGAACCCCAGCCCACGCACCTTGCACATAGTATCAAGGCGCTTGCTCATGATGGGGACCGATGTCGAGGACCCTCACGAGGCCCGCAGCTCTCTGGGGTTTCCTGGATGAATTTCGGTGTCCCAAGTGAGGAACCCACAGTCTCTGGTCATGGGTCAGCAAAGCTGGCTGTGAGCGCCTGCTAGGAAGCAATGAACGCAGAAACACTGTGTTCTAGTGCCAGCATGCAGGACTCCCACATGGGAATGGGCCCTGCGACGCCGAACCCAGTGTCACTGGGTTGGGTGTCGAGGAGAAGAGGGCGTCACCAGGATGGCCCTCAGGAGACTGGGCGCCTTCGACAGAGGCCTCCGCTTCTGTACAGGGTACCTTGCGGGGCCGCTCTCTGTCCAACTCTCAGGAACGCCTAAGGGGGCTAAGCGACCGAGCGCGGGAGCGCTCGCACTTATCAGGAGCCCCCAATCAGCGGCCTAAAAGTCTTCTTTTTGTGCTACTCCACCTCAGGGGATCCCTGGTCGGAGTGCTGCAGAGAGCGCAGGGCTGATGGGGGGGGGGGAGACCCCACTGGGGGAGAGACAACCGAGGGTGCCACCAGGGATTCCGAGGCGGCCTTCCGGAAAATGTCTTGTGACTTCTGTTTACGGCTGAGCAGGGCCTTAGAGGACATTTTCTTGCAGAGCGAACAGAGCTCCAGATCATGGTCTGTTCCAAGACACCGCAGACAACAGTCGTGAGTGTCCGTAAGCGAGATGTTCCTAGAGCATCGCATTTTTCGAAGCCAGGGCCATGGGGGCAAAAATGGCCCCTGCGAGGTTGAAGACCAACGCAGCCAGTGGTTAGGGAAAAAGGGCGCAAAGCCCGTAACAAAAAATGAAAACAAAAACTATCCCCAACAGCTCTAAGAAGGTAGAGCAGGGGAAGGGCAGGTAGAGGACCGGTGCAACTGGAAAACAAAAGGCCTGTAGGCCAAAAACAAAAGACTTTTTCCGAGGGACGTGCATCTGAAGTGCTCTGCGGAAAAAAGGAGACTGAGCAAGATGGCACTCTTGGGCAGGAAGAGGACCACGCATGCATGGCAGCAATCCCAAAGGCTTTCTCTGAAAAGCTGGGGAATTGCTCTGCGCAGGCTCTGTCGGTGCAGACGTCTTCCAAAAGTGAGGACTGACTTCCTGCTTGTTCCTGGAGAACTTGAGCAGTGCCTTGTGAAAGTATTCATCCCCTCATTATTTGTTCCATTTTGTAGCATTACAACATGGAATTAAAATGGAGTTTTGGGGGTTAGTACCATGTACTATACACAACATGCCTATGACTTTGAAAATGCAAAATATCCTTTATTGTGAGACAAAGAATAATTAGCAAAAAATGAAATCCAAGAGTGTGCATATAGCGTAGTTACTCACCTGTAACAGGTGCTCTCCAAGGACAGCAGAATCAGGCCTCAGTTATGGGGCGACGTCGTCACCGATGGAGCCCGCACGGAGCAAATCCCCAGCTTTCAAAGAAAGCCTTTGAGATTGCTACCACGCATGTGTGGTCCTCTTCTCGCCCAAGGGTGCCATCTTGTTCAGTCAGGTCCCTTAGCTCGAGCCCTACCAAGCAGATGGCAAGGAAAGGACAAACATTCAGCAACTCGTCAGGGGAGGCGGGGGGGGGGGCAGCGAGGACTGATTCCTGCTGTCCCTGGAGAACACCTGTTACAGGTGAGTAACTAGGCTCTCTCCAGGAACAAGCAGGAAGTCAGGAACCTGTAACCAAAAAACGCCTCTGTGAGGCCGTAAGCAGAAGCCGAAGCCCGAAGGAGCCCGAGTCCTCAGGGCAAAGCCCTCAGTAGCCATGAAGAAGGGTTGGAGGACAGGAGTTGCTTATGCTCTGAACAGGTTACGGAGTACAGCCTGGCCGAAGGTGCTGTCCCGGCAGGACTCCCTCTCCAGGCAGTAGTGGACGGCGAAGGTATTCGTAGAAGACCAGATTGCCGCCCGGCAGATGTCCATCATGGGCATGGAGCGCAGCGAGGCCACCGAGGCCGCTTTGGCTTCGACCCCATGTGCAGTGACTCAACGATCTAGAGGGATGCCTGCCTTCGCATGGGCGAATGTGATGCAGTCTGCCATCCAAACAGAGAGGGTGCGCTTGGTGACTGCTTTTCCTGCCTATTGGGATCGTAGGTCACGAAGAGCCGGTCAGACTTGCGATGCGTCTGGGCCCGCTTGCAGTCGAGGTTGTGGAGAATCGCCAACGCCTGATCAGCGCGGGGCCTCGGGAAGAAGGTCGGGAGCACTCTCTCTTGGTTGAGATGAAAGGCCGATACAACCTTGGGTAAGAATTTAGGTTGGGTCCGGAGGACCACCCTATTCCAATAAAACCTGCGCTGGAGTGGTCAGCGTGGGGATAGCCAGGTAACCATGGTACTGGAGGCCTTTCCTGGGAAAGAAGGGCTTCTTGGCAGGCTGCTTTTTCTGAGGCAGTGTCGAGGTCTTGTGAGAGAGACAGGTCCCAGTGACTCTGTCTCAATCTCCATAGCCTTCTCTCCTCCATCAGCTTGCCAAAAGGTTGCTCGCCAAGGCAGGGTACGTCCAGGAGCTTCTCCTGCACCCACTGCTCCAGATCCGAAGACTGAAGCCAAGCCTGGCGGCGGGCTCCGATGCCCACAGCCGCCATCTGAGCCGATGTCTCGAAGCCGTCATAGGAGGCTTGAGAAATATACTTGGAGCAATCCGCCACCGATTTCAACAGGGTGCGGAACCTGTTGAGTGGCTCGCCTTCGAGACCCGTGGAGAAGCCTCCAAGTTCTTTTGCCAAGTCGTGGAAGAACATACCCATATATAATTGGTATGCCTGGATGAGACAGGAGAGCATGGAACCTTGATAGGCCTTGCGGCCCAGGGCATCAAGGGCTCTGGACTCCCGGACCGGTGGACCTGAGGAGTGGGACTTCGGGCTTTTCTGCTTCCTCATGGCTGATTCCACTACCATTGAGGTGTGTGGAAGTTGAGTCTTACAAAAGCCTGACCCTCATTGCACCTTGTACATTGTGTCAAGGCGCTTGCTCAAAATGGCGACCGAGGCCAGGGCCTCCCACATGCGGAGCAACAGCCGGGAGAGGATTGGCGGCACCGGCACAGTGAGGGATTCCCTGGGTGGGGCCTCATACTAAAGAATATTGAGTTCTTCAGTACGGGGGGGTCTTCCTCAGTCTGGGTGACCAGGTTGAGGGCCTGAGCCATGTCCTGAATAAACACCAACAAGGAGATGTCCTCGGGAGGTGAGCACTGCTGGAGATCAGGCGGCGAGGGGTACGACGGAAGATCCTGGTGGGTGCGGGTCTCCAGGGATGTGTCCCCATTGGATTCCCAGTCTGAGAAAACAGTGGAGGATCCGAGCCGGGCGGTTCACCCTGTCCGATGGCCAGCGCCCTGGAGCTGGAAGCCCTGGATGATCTCACCCCCAAAGAACGGGAGAGCGAACGAGACCAATGTCGAGGACCCTCACGAGGCCTGTGGCTCTCGGGGGCTTCCTGGAGGGATTTGGGTGCCCTACGTGAGGGACCCACGGTCTCCGGGTGCAAGTCAACGAAGCTGGCCATGAGCGCCTGCTAGAAAGCAATGAACGCAGAAACGCTGCATTCTAGCACCAGCATACAGGACTACCACATGGGCGTGGGGCCCTGGGACGCCGATACTGGGGTCACCGGATCGGGCGTCCTCTCCGGGACGGCCTTCTGGAGCCTGGGCGCCTTTGCCGGAGGCCTCCGTTTCTCTGCGAGGTACCTTGCGGGGCCAACCTTGTCCGATTCTTGGGAACGCTGAATGGGGCTAAGCGACCAGGCGCGGGAGTGCTCGCACTTGTCGGGGACCCCAGACAGACTTCGAGGCCTTCTTCTTTTTGTGCCATTCTACCTCGGGGGACCCCTGGTCCGAATGCCGTCTGGAACGTGGTGCCGCAGGGGGAGAACCCACCGGAGGGGAGACGACCGAGGGTGCCACCGGGGACGGCTGAGCAGGGCCTTAGAGGACATTTTCTTGCAGAGCAAATAGAGCTCTGGGTCATGGTTGGATCCCAGACACCTTAGACAGCAGTCATGAGTGTCCATAAGCGACATGTTCCTAGAGCATCTATCGCATTTTTTAAACCCGGTGGCCATAGGTGCAAAAACGACCACTGCGAGGTCGAAGACCCACGTGGCCAGTGGTTGATAGAGAAAAAAGGACGCGAAGCCCAGGAAGAAAAAAAATTTAGAAAGGGTATCCCCGCAAGCTCCAAAAGAGAGCAAAGGAATGACGGGTACGGGACCAGTGCAACCGGAAAAAAAGAGCCTGTTAAGGCAAGGAAAACAAAAACATTTTCCGAGGGACGAGGATGTGCGTCCGAAGGGCTCTGTGGAAAAAGGGAGACTGAGAAAGATGGCACCCTTGGGCAGGAAGAGGACCACATATGCGTGGTAGCAATCCCAAAGGCTTTTTTGAAAGCTGGGGAATTGCTCCGTGCAGGTTCCGTCTGTGCCAACATCACCTCATAAGTGAGGACTGACTTCCTGCTTGTTCCTGGAGAAGTATTCACCCCCCAAAGTCAATACGTTGTAGAGCCACCTTTTTGCTGCAATTACGGCTGCAAGCCTCTTGGGAGTATGTCTCTATTAGCTTAGCAAATCTAGCCACTGGGATTTTCACCCATTCCTCAAGGTAAAACTGCTCCAACTCCTTCAAGTTAGATGGGTTGCATTGGTGTACATCAATCTTCAAGTCATGCCACACATTCTCAATTGGATTGAGGTCTGGGCTTTGATTAGGCCATTCCAAGACATTTAAATGTTTCCCTTTAAAACAGCTTTAGCAGCATGTTTAGAGTCATTGTCCTGCTGGAAGGTGAACCTCCGTCCCAGTTTCAAATCTCTGGCAGACAAAGATTTTCCTCAAGAATTGCCCTGTATTTAGTGCCATCCATCGTTCCTTCATCCTGACCAATTTGCCTGTCCCTGCCGATGAAAAACATCCCCACAGCATCATGTTGCCATCACCATGTTTCACTGTGAGAATGGTGTTCTCGGGGTGATGGAAAATGTTGGGTTTGTGCCACACATGGGCATTTGCCATGATGGTCCAAAAGTTCAATTGTTGTCACATCTGACCAGAGAACCTTTTTCCAAGTGTTTGGAGGTCTGCCACATGCTGTTGTGCAAATTCCAAACGTGTTTTCTTATTTCCAAATGTGTTCTCTTTAAGCAATGGCTTTTTTCTGGCCACTTTTCCATAAAGCCCCACTCTGTGGAGTATATGGCTTAAAGTGGTCCTATGGACAGATACTCCCATCTCCGCTGTGGATCTTCGCAGCTCCTTCAATGTTATCCTTGGTGTCTTTGTAGCATCTCTGATTAATGCCCTCCTTGCCCAGTCTGCGAGTTTTGGTGGGCGACCTTCTCTTGTCAGGTTTGTAGTGGTGCCATATTCTTTCTATTTTGTTATAATGGATTTAATGTTGCTTTGTTGGATATTCAGAATTTGTGATGTGGGTTTTTTTGTTTGTTTAATAACCCAACCCTGATCTATACTTCTCCACAATTTTGTCTCTGACCTGTTTGTAGTGCTCCTTGGTCTTTGTGTTGCTTGCTTAGTGGTACTGCAAAGTCAGGGATCTTTCAGAACAGGTATATTTATACAAGCATCATGTGATTGATCATGTGACACTGACTGCACACAAGTGGACCCTAATCAAGAAATTATGTGAGTTTTGCGGTTAATTAGTTGGAACAGATCTTATTTAGGGATTTCATTGCAAAAGGAATGAATACATATGCACTCAACTTTTCAGTTTTTACTTTTTTTTATGATATATACAAGGTATTTTATTGTCATTCCACTTCACCAATTTGATCTATATTGTTAGGTCCATTACCTAACAACAAAATTAACCTCCATTTTCATTCCAGGTTGTACATAATGCGACAAAACAGGACAAAAACCGAGGGGATGAATACTTTCGCAAGACATTGCATATGATTTCACGCAAAAACCCCCCTTAATCTCATTAAGAAATAGATGTTCCAAAAGAAAAAAATATCATGGATCCCAAAATTATTTTTAGAAAGTCATCAACCACTGTTTCATCCAGGCTTCCTACTGAAGCTTGGTTTGTTACAATGCAAAAGGTGGTTGGGACTTAATGGACCTCTAAACTTCCATAACGTAACCCAGGGGTCCTCAAACTTTTTAAACAGGGGGCCAGTTCACTGTCCCTCAGACCGTTGGAGGGCCAGACTATAGTTTAAAAATAAAAAACTATGAACAAATTCCTATGCACACTGCACATATCTTATTTTGGTGATCTGTACCATAGTTGGCTACAGGTTTTATCTTTGTTAATGTTATTGAGCTTTTCCAACATTGACTTCCACAGATGTAGTCAGTTTGATATTTGTGCAATCCATTGGGGAAAGTCTATGGTACAGTTGCCACTTGTGTTACTGGAAGAAGGTATTTGAGATGAATAGATCTTTGGTCTTGCAGAATTCTATCAGTCCTTCTCTAGCTTCATTTCTGTTACCAAGTCCAAATTTTCCAACCACTTTGCCTTCTTCTTTGTTGCCCACTTTTGCTCTCCAGTCAACTAATAAATTCTATAGGAAAGAGGAAGCTAGAGTCCTTCTTTAGGGAAAAGTATGGCCTAATTGTATTTTTACTTCTGAAATAAACTCAAATGAGATGTTTTGAATCAAGATGATAAATATTGGGAGGGGGGGAGTATTTTAGGAACACTATTCTTGCTTTAAAAATGGACATACAGATGTTCAAAGCATAGAGGCATCCCTGGAGCCATTTTATAAAGCAGTTCTAAGGATGTCACCAGCGCGAAAACATCCAAGGCTGAATAGAGGCATGTTTGGGGCTTTCCCAAGACCTTGGATGTCCACACCCAATTTCAGCAATGCCCTTCACATATTGAATCCAAGTTTATACAGTACCTCCTCCAGGACATGAATACGCATCAGAAAAGTTCTCATTCTGCCATAGACAAGAAGGTATTCTAATACCCCCTACCTTTTTTATGGTCGGCATCGGGGAGGTGAGCAGGAAGTGGAGCCCCTCCCCGATCACCCTCGCAAGACCAATCGGGCCACCGGAACACCAAAGAAAGTCAAAGTACCTCTAGGCGCGAAGGGAAATCCCGCCACACAACCAGCAACTGCAGCAGTCCCGATCGGCATCGGGGAGGTGAGCAGGAAATGAAGCCCCTCCCTCATCACCCTCACAAGACCAATCAGGCTACCGGAACACCAAAGAAAGGCAAAGCGCCTCTAGGCATGAAGGGAAAGCCAGCCACACAACCAGCAACTGCAGCCGCCTCATGGTAGAGCTGCCCCTGAGGACAGGCAGCGGCGGCAAAAACACCCTGCGGGCCGGATAAATGTCCTCGGCGGGCCGCATGTGGCCCGCGGGCCGTAGTTTGAGGACCCCTGATGTAACCTATGGCTTAATAAATACCAGGTGCCAGGTCACCATAGCGCCTAGAAATTGCATGGTAACCAGAATTTAATACCCCCGATTTGGTTGTAGTTCCTGAAAAAACACAGCGTTTTAGACTTCCCCAGGGCAATCAGCTCTCTGCATGACTGAGCTGTGTGGTGCAGGAAGTTCAGGCTAATCTTGTGGTTCCGAGTTTTGTGAGACTTGAAACCACAAGATCAGCCCAAACTTCCTCCACTGCATGGCTCAATCATGCAGAATGCCAATCACAGTAGGGGAAAGTCCAACGTCATGTTTTTCAGGAACTGCAGCCAGGCACAAGAATCGGGGAATGAAAGAGACTGGTTGAAGCCTGGGGGGAAGGGTATAAGAGACAGAGAGAGACCAGGTGAAGCCTGGGGGAGGGGGGGGAGTTATGAGAGAGACCTGGGTGAAGACTGTGGTGTTGAGAGAGAGACTGGAAGAAGGCTGGGGAGAATTATGAGAGATGGGGGAAGGCTGGGGAGATTATGAAAGAGAGATTGATGGAATGAAGGCAAGGTGCGGAGGTATAAGAGACATTTTCTTTGCTTCACATATCACCAGGCCATAGTGATAAGTAAAGCATAAAAGGAAGCTGTCTCAGATGTAGCTATAAAAGGTCACAAGGGGGGACTGGAAGGGGAGAAGGAGGGAGGCTACTGCCTTTTGTTAGCATTGTGCAGTGGTACATTAAAGACCTAATTGATTAAGCTTCACCCCCCCGCCCCCAAAATGGGAAAAAAAGTCTTCATAAAATCAGGCCCAAAAAAAAAAAAAGGGAACCACAATATACTTTTTGGGGGCTGGGGCACAGTGTGACCTAAATTTTTAGACTGGCTCCTAGATTCTAAGAAAATTTGGCAATTGCCTGACCTAACCAACCATGTATGTCAGTGGTTCTCAACACAGTCCTCGGGTACTCTCTAGGCTAGTCAGTTATTCAGAATAACCACCATGAATATGCATGAAATAGATTTGCATTCACTACCTCCATTGTAGGCAGATCTCTAGTGCTTTAATGTGTATATCTTGGCTGCTTCACAGCATCTATAAACATATTCATTGTGGATATCTTGAAAAACCGACTGGCCTAGGGAATACCGGAGGAATGGTTTGAGAATCACAGGCGTAGGTAATGCCAGTTGTGAATCCACTCCTGCTTGTTGATAATGTCCATGTTATACAAGTAACACAGATATGGTAACTTGTAAAGTCTTATATTCTGCTGTCTAAATTCAAAATGCATTAAAGTAGGAGCTTGTTTCATTGATCTACACAACATACTATACACTTTAAACATGAAAGAACGATTATAAAAGAATAAGGAAATGAAGTCTTGATTGCATAAATCTTCACAATCCTTGACTCGATACTTGGCGGAAGCCTCTTTGGCAGAAATAAGGGGCAACTTATCAGCTAAGATACTGGCCAATCTTTTGTACTGCCCCAAACCACCACCAGCAGCTGTGACCTGATTGCACTTGCCCGCATTAAACAATCGTCATTAATAAGCTTATTTTCAATCGGTGGAATACATTGTATAATATAACACTATCATGCTGACTCTGAAGAACTCATAAAGGTAAACCGTACAGGATTCTCCATCAAGGGCACAAACAGGATGCATCTTCATGCTTGCTGGGAACAATTTTAGCACCAGATCATAAATCTACGGAGGACAGAGATGTAGCTTGCTAGAACTTAAAAACAACCCACAGCAGCCAGATTTTCACAAACATTTATTTTATAGTTGAAAGCCTACACAAAGTTTTCATACTATCCATTTTCAAAATTAATACACAAAAATAAATACAAAGATCAAAATGTTTACTTGCTCTTGAACAAAAATACAAAATCTAAATCTAGCTACTTACCCAATGTAGTGTTAAACAGTACAAATAATTGCAGGTCCTATTCTGCTATTTCATTTTTTTTATAAAGTTATTGCTTAGCAAAGGCAATGATGTGCCAGTTTCATCACAGGAATGTCATGATTTTCATGAAGTTACTTAAAATGAGACTCTCCTTCTGGCAAGTCAGCAGCCAGCTGGTGAGGCCGTCATAGATCCTTCTACAGACTGCAGCATCAGCACACAAAAAGTGACAAATGGTGACTGAAATACAGAAATAGCTGAGGCCCAGATTATTAAAATATGTGTAAACTCTGTATCTGCACACCTGTCCATCACCGCTCTCAACTTTAAATTTGTAGCTGAACCAGATTTGGCATGATTTAACTCTGCTACAGAATACAGAAAGGTGTGTGAGATCTTCGGATAAGGCGTTTATCCCAGGGCTTCCCAAACTTGTCCTACTGATTCACAATGAACACGCATGAGAGACTGGCATACGCTGGAGAATCTGCATATCCTCTGTGGATGTCCTGAAAACCCAGCTGATTGGGGGGGGGAGGGGAGAGGCAAGTCCACAGAATAGGCCTCGAAACCCTGGTTTAAGCTAACATGTGCATTTTACTTGCTACATGTCTCATTGAATGTGCAGAGACATCGATCCTTCATTTTTTCCATAATATAATTCTTTATTGCTTTTTAGTTACACTACCACTGAAATAAGTAGTCTTGTGAAATTTGCATCTGTAACCAGGTGACACAAAGTAATAAATTACAAATCACAGATATATCTGTACTTCATAACCGTGCATCCGGAAGATTTCACGCCAAGCTTCTTTGTCTTGGTTTAATCCTTGGGTAGAGCTAAAAAAGGGGAAAAATGATAATTACTAAAAATATGTAATACCCTTTAAGAAAAGACTACATAAGAGTTTAAGATTTTCTTTAGAACATTTTCAAAGAGCATACTGCCCCTTTGTACTGCCCTTTTCTTGCCACTTTATACATTAACTGGGTGCAGAGCAACCATTGTTGCACAGCAGTAATGTGCCAAAGGGTTTGAGAAGTTGTCAATCACATCCATGGCAGCTTGGCAGTCAGTCACTTATCTTGTTTATTACACACCTCCTTACAAACTGCTCTTGAGGCAAAACATAATACTAAAAGCAAAGAATCATATAATCTATATTCCAAGAAAGCACAGTTACTTACCTGTAACAGGTGATCTCTGGGAACAGCAGGAATTAGTCTTCACATATGGGTACGTCGGTACCGACGGAGCCTGCACGGGAATGCTGCCCAGCTTCCAATCAGAAAGCTTTTGGCAGCATTCCTCACGCCTGCGCAGTGACTTCCCGCCTTCTCCACAGTCTCTCTTCAGTTGAGTTTCAGAGCTGAGACAAAGGCGAGGAGAGAAAAGGAAGAAGATAAAAAAGATGCAACTCCTAGGGGAGGTGGGAGGGTTGTGAAGACTAATTCCTGCTGTTCCCAGAGATCACCTGTTAAAGGTAAGTAACTGTGCTATCTCCAGGAACAAGCAGGAATGAGTCTTCACATATGGGGACTCCCTAGCTGGAGATGCCAGGGGGAGATCCCATAAAAATGCAAGTGCCTGGATCAGGGGTGCATTTTGATTCCAGGAATCCCCGGCATCCAATGTGGGATGGAGGGTAGGAGTTGACAATAAAGGAGCTGTGAGGAAAGAAACAGCATAGCCAAGGACTAGAGGGTTTTACAAACTACAGGAGTCCTTGGTAGATATGATGAGTAGCATTAAAACACATTTAATGTACACTTAAAAAATGCAGCTTACCTACTGTATTGTAGGAAGTAGAAAGCATGATGGAGTCTACTGGATAAGTAGTGGCGGAATCTTCAAGGTGACCTCTCAGTAGTGAGGATGAAGGTCCAGACCTGGAGGTAGTAGATGATCCAGGTGTCAACTGGGTAGGATTTGACGTCAGGTCTTCAATGGAAAGCTTTATGGGAAAAGCTGAAAACTCCTTTAGGCATAAGGTCATTAACATTGAGGACTAAAGGAAGAAGACTGACGGGTTGGACAACTAGCCCAGTCCTGGCGGGAAGAGGGGGACTGGAAAAAACCCCTATTCCCACGGAAAACAGTTGTGTACTCAAGATAAAGAGGTACACTGTTTTTCCTAGCTGGCGAGAGATAGGAAAAATATTGAAGCTTGATGCTTCATGGACTTAAAGAAAAAATGGAGATGTTAGCACCAAAGTGGTTATTGGTGCCTAACAGTTTCTGCATCGTAAGATGGCATGGGACGTAGGGTGACAGACTGTCTAAAACCTCTAAGAGGTAAAACATGTAGTATAGACAGTAAGGGTGATAGTGTGTAAGACAGATCAACCCTTAAGAGGCCCCCTATCAAACACATATATATATATATAGGGATATATACATGTGGCTGGAATATATATATATATATATATATATATATATATATACATATGTCAAGATGTGTATATTAGGATATGGGTGGTGAAATATATCATATCTATATCTATATCTATATATAGATAGATAGATATAGATATATATATAGATATATAGATATGATATACCTGAAGATATGTAAATTTGTGGGGCATGATTTAGCACCACCAGAGTAATGATACAGGTATGTAGACATATATGGAGATGCTACATACAAGACAACAGGTTGAAGATACATGTCTACCACCCAGCCCCATAATTGTACATGGGGAATATAAAAGAAAAAGATTCTGTGCTCTACAAGAGGGTGAACCCACTTGGGATATGTATAGAGAATCTATTTTCATGGATTGAGGGATGCAGAAAGGCAATCTAACCAGATAACCGTGATGTTCGCGTGAGAACAGATGAACATCTGAATCTGTAAAGAACAAGGCGGGAGTTCCACAGAACACTGACATGGTAGATGTGGAGAAACGCAGGGAAGATACCAGAGGGACCTATGGAAGGACCCAGAGGTAGCATGCGTAAACAGAAGCCTTGGATTTTCACGCAGAAAAACTGATATCTCGTGTTAACACCTCAGGCTAGAGGGGGTGTGGAGAACCCTCACAGGCATAGGAAGGGTTTATAAGTTTTTCCCTACTAATAGAGAAACTTCAGAGACAAGGTCAATGCTCTATAGCAAGGCCCTCATAGTAGAAAGCTTCTCTGAAGACTGCAGAGAGCATTGTGCAGGAGAGCTACGAGATAAACTGACTGAAGTCAGGTGTGTTGCCATATCCTAGGAGAGGAGATGGTTAGAATAATGTGAGAAAGCCTAAACGAGTAGGAGGATCCAAGATAGTTTGGAATCACTACTGAGGCTAGACAAAATTTTGAACAAGGGACTGGAACTTGGAAAAAGTCCCAGTAAGACAATTACTGTAACTCCTGCAGGCAGAGCTGCTGACGGAAACAGCAGAGAGATTGTCCTGTGCCGAATAAAGAAAAACAGTCAAGAAAAGAGAGGAGATATCTCTTCTCCCTGTCTGAGGAACGAGCTTGCTAGAGAAGCTGTTCAGTATGGTACCCCTCAAGTAAGTGGAGGGTGACGTACCCATAGGGTAAGTCAACTGAAGGAAAAAATGTTCAGTTGGGATAGAAACTATCAGGGGATAGTTGCAACTGCTCTTCTAGAGAGTAAGAAGAGGAGAAGTGTGTAGTCCCTGAACAAAAATTTTTCGACAGGTTAGTACACTGAAAAAGAAAAGCACAGTGAATAAACTTCTAATGTGTAGAAGTGAAGTGTAAGTTACAATTCCCGGCCCCTATGGTTGCTGGGAATGCCGAGACTGGCCAGAACTGGAGGACTTCAGACTAGGCTGAGGCGTCCCTTGGTTAGGTACAGCCGAATGATGGGCAGGAGATGAAAGAAACTTTCTTTTCTTAGGGAAAGAAGGTTTGGTAGGACATTTCCTACTCTTTGAAGAAGGAGGTGGCTTAGAATGGTTTTTAGTGGAAGGAGAGTCAGTGGAGCATTGAGCAACCTGACGTAAAGCCTCCTTATTGAAGAGACCTTCTCCTGTACAAGGAGAATGAGCTAGTATAGTTTGTGCCCATCTGCTCAAGTCTGAAGCTTCAAGCCAGGCTCTGAGACGTGCTGCAATGGCAATAGCAGAGGATCTGCTAACGGACTCAAAAGAGTCTATAGAAGCACGAGACAGGAACCAGGATATATTCCGGCTGTGATTGATGAGCAAGGAATAATCAGTAGCCTTGGGCTCTGGTAAAAAAGGGGTCAAAAGAGACAATTTCTCTGTGACTTCCTGGAGTGTTAGACTCATGTGAAAAATATATGAAAGAACTCTGGAGGCCAGCATAGAGTTTTGGAAGGCCTGACGACCAAAAGCATCGAGTGTTCTTGAAGAACGACCCGGCGGATAAGAAGAATGCTTCTTCTTGCTCTTAACTTTCCTCAGTGCCAATTCCACTACCAGGGAACGATGAGAAAGTTGAGGCTTTTGGAACCCTGGAGAGGGTGGCACCTGGTACCAAACCTCAATGTCTGTAGAAACTAGAGGAAGTCGTAAGGGCGATTTCCAGACCCTGAGAAGGAGATCCTGCAGAGCAGGATGTAAAGGAAGCTTTATATTTTCCATTTGTGCCGGTGAGCCATGAGTAGGATCACAACCAGGGATAGAAATATTAAGAAAGGTTGCCATATCCAGGAGAAAAGCCTGAAAAGACTTATCTCCTATGGGAACCATCCCTGGTAAAGCTAAAGAAAGAGCCTGAGCACCAGAGGACGTACAGGGTACTGCACCAATGCCAGGTATCGGTTCCAAACTAGGCATCGGTGCAAGAACAGGCATCGACATCGATACTGATACAGGATTAGCAGGTGAAGTAGCCATCGGGAACTGCTGCAGTGGTACCGGGATCATGAGGGAGTTATGGCTAGGATCTTCGGAACTGCCTATCCGGAAACGACAGGAGTCGGTTCCGGGACGCGTCGGTACGCAGTCCTCGAGACTAGATATCGGCTCAAGACTCGGCATCGAAGAAAGCGAGACTATCGATGCATGTCGCGAAGGTTCCGACGCCGGTGGCAGTATCGGCGATGCCGATACCACTAAGGCAGCCTGGGTTACATCGATCGATACCGACGGTACCGAGGATACCCGATGAGCACCTCTTGCAAAGAGTAAGGCGGTCCACCTCGATGCCGATGCCAGGGTATCGGAACCGATCGACGCCGGTACCGTCCCGGAGCATGGCTGAGATTGAGGGAAGTCAATGCGGTGCGTATCGATCGGTCCCGAAGGTACCGAGGATGCCCGATGACGATCCCTGGTGAAGAGTGGAATACACGACACCGGTGCCGATGCCGGAGGCTCGGTACCGCTCGAAGCGGGTACCACCCCCGCGCATGGCTCAGGCATGTTCTGTGAGGGGTGAGCCCCAGGAACATCCTGAAACCCCTTTAACACTTTGGAGCCCGAAGACTCCCGCAGGGGTAATGTCAATGGATTCTTGAGGGTAAGGCCAGAGCCGTCACCATGCTGGGCATGGGACATACCACTCAAGCATTGACTAGTCTTAACAGACTGTTTTTGGGTTACCTGATCCTGTGAAGTAGAGAAACCGGGTACCCTCACTGCCGAGGAAAAAACGGTATCGAGGGAAACTCTAAATACTGAAGGTTTCCTCACAAAATTATCTCCTGACAAGTCAGGGGGAAAAGGGTCAGGACCCACACAGTTGAGACACCAACTATTGGTGTCTAAAAAGAAACAGGTGTTTCCACATCGAATGCACTTCTTAGGAAAAGAAGGCTCCATAATGAAAAGGCCGAGTAGGCCCAAGAAGTTAAGGCAAAAAACTGAAGAAAAAGTTTCTCAGAATTTAGTCAAAAATCCACCGGCGATACCGGGAAATACAGCCGCGACCACAAGAAAACAAAAAACTAAAGTAATTAAAGCAATTAAAAAGAAAAGTTTCTGCGGTGACAGGAGGACGTCCTGCCGGCTCCGCGGAAAAACGAAAACTGAAGAGAGGCTGTGGAGAAGGCGGGAAGTCACTGCACAGGCGCGAGGAATGCTGCCAAAAGCTTTCTGATTGGAAGCTGGGCAGCATTCCCGTGCAGGCTCCGTCGGTACCGACGTACCCATATGTGAAGACTCATTCCTGCTTGTTCCTGGAGATATACTACTAATATATAAACAGCATAAAAGCTCTAGAAAACAGCGTCCCTCCAGATTAAACCAAACACTAAAGTCATGCAACCAATATTCAAAAATATGCTACATACCTACAAACTGATCCAGTTAAAACAAAAACAGATTTTATGATGTATCTCCTAAACAGTGCACCCAAAATCCAAGCTGAGACCCCGACACGTGAAGAAAAAGACGGGTCATCAACATCTTGTGCAAAAGGAAGACACTGCAGATCTGGTCAATCTCCTCTGGCACCATCGGCCAAAGGTAAGAGGAAGTCATCACATCATACCGGAACTCGGTGCAGTTGTGGCCAATAGCTGCACTCTATGAAGTATTTATTATGCACGCACCAGATTTTAAATAGAAAAAATTTCAGATGGGTTAAAAAATGGATGTGCAGAACCTGGTTGCACAACAGAGCAACTTTCAAAAAGCACGCACATACAGGTACTTTTTATCCCATGCACTCTATATCAATTTTCAAAAGGAAACAAATCTCATAGACACCTGCTAGATGTGTGAGAACATTTTCCTTGAAAACCTCTGCACATACTTTTTGAAATTCAGAAAATATGCAGTACAGGGTACTCTCTGCCCCAATCTCATCCTCAGAAACATCTCCCCAATATGTGTGTTTTGAACCCTCTACAGTTGTACCCCTAGTCAAATTTTATGTGAAACCATGTACCTGCACCAGTTATTCTGCATGGACAGCAAAACAGATGCCACTTATGGAGCCCAGCATGGGAAACAGCTCTCCAGCTAAAGGATTTCTCTCTACACTTTTGAGAGGTTCACCAGGCATACACACCACTTCCCACCTGGCACAGGACCACCTCCGTCTAATACTAAAGCACAGTTACTTACCTGTAATAGGTGATCTCTGGGAACAGCAGGAATAAGTCTTCACATAAGGGTACGTTGGTACCGACTGAGCCTGTGCGGGAACGCTCCCCAGCATCCAAAAAGAAAGCTTTTGGGAGCATCCCACACACATGCGTGCTGCCTTCCCGCCTAAACACTTCCCTCTCATCAGTTGGGTTTGTAGCTGAGACCGAAGGAGGGAAACAGACAAATTAGAGAGAGAGGGAGAGAGAGAGAGAGAGCAACTCCTAGGGGGGTGGGTGGGTTGTGAAGACTTATTCCTGCTGTTCCCAGAGATCACCTGTTACAGGTAAGTAACTGTGCTATCTCCAGGAACAAGCAGGAATGAGTCTTCACATATGGGGACTCCCTAGCTAAGATGCCTGGAGGAGGCCCCAGCATGTTACAAATCTAATGGATGGCCATGCTTATTCCTCAGAACCTCAGGCATCGAAGGGATGGAGGGTAGGAGTTGAACTAGAAAAGAAAAAAGGGCTGTGGAACAGCTTGACTAAACAAGGAATCCAGAGGGGGGTCCTTGTGTAGATTATAATTGTTAGAAAATATTGAATTTCAATTTTCTAATGTGGATCTTACTCAAAAGTATTTGGTGAGACTAATATGGGTCTGTAGTTGAGAGCCAGTACATTATCCTCAAAGAAATTTCCTCACTGTGAAGTAGAGGAAAATAAATTTTGCAATACAGGAAGAGATAAGAAGCCTTAATGGCTAGAACTAACCCCAGAAGAAAAAGTGGGGGAGTTTAATGAGGTTGGACTTTGGAGAAAATAGCTAAAGCTTCAGTAAAGTCCAAGGTTTGAACTCCTTGTCCTTGGAGCAGAATAAGGCCCTAGGAAAGAGTGGAGATAAATCTGACTGGTTTGGACGAAAAGGTAGAAATACCCTTTGCAGAAAAAAGGGATAGGTCTTTAAGACCCCCTTTATCCAAATGAAAGACCAAGACATTTGTAATAGGCGTTGGGCCCCCAATTTCTTGAAGATCAGTAAAGTCTTTCGTAAGTGATGTCACTTATGATAATGACTTTACATGGAGAGCTTCAGATGTGAGGTAACCGAAAAGGCAACGGTAAAGAAGGTATTTCCTAATGTACCATAGAAATTGGTTGTCCATTAAGTTTTATGATATGCTGGGACAGCATTAATATGGATAGTAAACAAATCTTTCAAAGTCAGATGTTGTATAGAGATTGACCCAATAACAAGAAGGATTAAGACCTACTTGAGAATATTGATGGAGAATCTCTGTCTGGTTAAAAATGGAAGAACTATAGAGAAAGTTTCATAGAAAACTGGTACTATGTCTTCCACTTACAAGGAGAGGACTAGATTGCTTTAAAAAAGATCTATCCCGTGAATAACCAGGTCTTGAGACGTACGTGAAGGAGTGCAGAGGAGATCCTTAGTCTTAAGACAGCAAGTCTGGATCCTTCTATAACTTTAAGAAACAGCTTGAGAAAAAGATGCAATATAAGGGGATACCATGTTTGCCTCTCTATGAGGGCAATATGAGTATCATGCGCTCTTCTGTTCATCATAAGCTACAATGAAGCACTGTTCCATCTAAGCTGTGCGCGTGTGCGCGCGCACACACCTCGCCGAGCGAGCGCACATACTTTACAACAGAGCGCACAAAAATTACGGCTCTGATTCTGATAGAAAACACAGACATCTTAAAATTTAAAAGTTATGATTGTAATTACTAGAAATTTCCCACTTCATTTAGTAATCGTCTATTTTCATTTAATTTGATTAAAATCAATGTGGTGTACATACTGTATTCTGACGTGTAGTCAAATTTTAAAGTATATAACTCCGAGTGTCGTTATGTGGCGCACAAAAATTTAACCTTCCTTCAAAAGCTGCACAAAGTTGATACTTTATGCACACACAGCCTACAGAAAATTAGGGGGAACATTGCAATGAAGTATAGGGAAATAGAAGGAAAATAGTGAATAAGGACCGACTGCAGTGAAAAGAATGCATCCCTGTCGTAGAAATTCCCGTGAGATGTGGAATTGTGCAATTCTGTACACTTTCACGTGGTCTAAGCCCTGGTTAGTTTTCCTTAAAAGGAAATTTTAAGGAAGATGGTAAAATTAGGAAAAAAACAGTCATGTAGGAGCATGACTGGGCAGAGTCTACCAGCTGAAGCCCTTTTTAACCATCTGGAAGCTACCTACTAGGAGTAGCTGTGAGGCTCTCTGGCAAAGGCCCATAGTTGCAGAGCTTTCTTGTATAATTGCAGAGAGCATGTTGTAGGTTGCTTAGATCTGGCTGTTTAATTGCCAGTGTGCAACCTAATCTATTCTGTTGGAGCCAAAAAGAATTGAAGATGGCTAAGAATAGTAGACAGGCTTGATGTCTGCAACAATAAATTGTCCAAATGGGTTCTGGAACCTCTCTTGGAGTTATCTGTTAAGGCAGCAGAAAAAAAGTTAGGTCCTATAGGTTGGAGAGGACCAACAGACATAATTTGGAGTGGTAATACTCAATTTCTGTCTGATAAGCTGCCTTAAAGAAGTATCTGAGAAGGTTAGCTCAAAGATACACAGAGAAAAAGATGAACCGCAAAGGGGAAGAAAACTGTATGGAAACTACTTAATGGAGTAGGTATTGAAGAAAATCCTATGGGCTTAGAGAATAAGCCCCCCAGTTGATTAGTAGTACTCTTAGAGACTGAATGTCTGGACTAAGAGGGATAGAAGTAATACAGAGTTGAGAAGACTTACAATTTGGTAAGTCTTTGAGAGGTAGGGTCCCCTTGCAGTTAAAAGTATGAGATATCCTCGTACAGGAAACTGTCAAGGTGAAGGGCATAGCTCACCTTGTTGTTAGTTCTCTTTCCTTTTTTTTTTTTAAAGGAGAAAACCTGTTATCTTTAGGGTATGATGGTCCTCAATAAAAGGAGAGATTTCTCTTGTAGCAAGAGATTCATGTCCAGAGTCGAGGATTGAGTCAATGTATGACTGATATCTCAACATGGATGAGAGGAACCTTAGATGCTTCTGTTGAAAAGAAGTAGGTTCAGAGGTCCTAAAAACCTCACACAGGAAAAGTGAATAAAATATCAGAAACCCTGCGACTGCTGGGTTTGCTGAGCCTGTTGAGGTTTTGATTTGCTTAGCCTGGTTTGATGTTCCCTGTTTTTGGAAACATCTGCATCATGGGTAGAAGATGGAAAAAACTTTTTTCCCCTAGGGGGATAAAGCTTTTTAGGAGATTTTTTATTAGCTGGGATAGAGGAAAGTTTTGACAATTCTCTGAAAGCAACAGCATCAGTGCTTAACTGATTAGCTTGAAATAAAGCCTCCTTGTTGAAGAGATTTTCACCAGTACAAGGAGTATTTCCCAGCCTTTCCTGTACCCATCAGTCCAAGTCTGAAGCTTGGAGCCAGGCTATGCGTCGTGCTCCTATGGCTATAGCAGAAGTTCTGCTAATAGACTCAAAACAGTCCAGGGAAGCACGATTAAGGAACCTAGAGATATTTTGAGCATGATTGACTAATGCTCTGGAAGAAAAGGGTTCAAAAACTAAGTTCTTTGTGACCTCTTCAAGAGATAATCCCATATAGAAAATATATGAGATAATTCTTGCTGAAAGCATGGATGCCTGGAAGCATCGATGTCCAAAGGCATCTAAAGTCCTAGACTCACGACCTGGCGGATAAGAAGAGTGCTTCTTTGCACTCTTAATACGCCTCATTGCTGATTCTACAACAATAGAATGATGAGGAAGTTGAGTCTTTTGAAAACCTGGAGAAGGTGGTACCTTGTACATAGTGTCAAGTGTCTTAGAATGTGGGGATACCATTAAAGGAGTTTCCCACATTCTTAATAGTAGATCTTGTAAGATCTGATGCAAAGGAAGCATGATGACCTCCTTTGGAATCTAGGGGAATTGCAGTGTCTCTGAATCCCCGGGTAGGGATTCTTTATCAGGTATAGAAATGGCAAGTAAGTTTGCCATATCAAGCAGAAAAGCTTGAAAAGAAATCTCCCTGGAGGAGGACCCTCTAAAATGAGGGATAAAGGCTGAAAATTCAGCCTTGGTACCGATGGAGTCATCCCAGTCATCGAGATCGGAAGACTTGAAAGGATGAAGCATCGGATTTTCCTTAAAGCGATGTCTTCGGTACCGTCCGAGGTCGGTACCGAGACGAGTCGGTACTGAATCCTCCATGCTAGAGATCGATTCCAGGCTCGGCATCGAAGGAAGCGAGTCTGTCGAAGCAAGCATGGACGGTACCAAACTCGATACTGATACTCGAGGAACGGTCTGCAGCAACTCTAGCGGTACCGAAGTAACCGAGAGCGCTAGACTGCGTTCATCGGTGAGGAGTGTTTCATCCATCACCATAGCCGATGCCGGGGTGTCGGTACCGCTCGAAGCGGCCACAACCACCGAGCATGGCCCAGGTGTATCCGTCGAGGTAAGAACCCCGGGAACAACCTGGAGCCCCGATAATGCTTTGGAGCCAGAAGACTCCCGCCGGGGCTTTATTGCCAAGATGTCCTCAAGGGCAACGCCAGAGGCATCTCGATGCTGAGAAGGAGATCTACCACTCGAGGACTGGCTAGTCTTGACAGACTTTTGTTTGGTTACCTGATCCTATGAAAAAGAAGATATTCTAGCTGGTAACATCGAGCGCGATGTGAACCGGGTATCGAGTTGTGCTCGATCCTGAAGACTTCTTCTGTTTGAGCTCCAGCAGGAGAGACACTCCAGAAGGCAATGGTCAGGACCTAAACATTTTAGACACCAAGTATGAGTGTCTGAAAATATATCTGTACCGCCACATTTTGAGCATTTCTTAAGGATAGTGGCTGGCTTTTCCATAATGGAAGGATAGAGGCCTAGTGGCCTAGAAACCGTCAGGCACTAAACAGGAAAAAATTTCTA
Source organism: Ichthyophis bannanicus (assembly GCA_033557465.1). Lineage (NCBI taxonomy): Eukaryota > Metazoa > Chordata > Amphibia > Gymnophiona > Ichthyophiidae > Ichthyophis > Ichthyophis bannanicus. The sequence continues at coordinate 385,154,410 of CM066033.1, read as the reverse complement.
AGAAAAGAAGAAATTCTTTAGTAAAAAGAAAGAAAAGCACCGGCGGTACCAGTGGCGTCGAGGGAAGGCAGACGCAACCACAAAAAACTAAGAATAAAAAGAAGAATTTTCTGCGGTGACAGGAATACGTCCTGCTGGCTCCGCGGAAAACTGATGAGAGGGAAGTGTTTAGGCGGGAAGGCAGCGCGCATGCGTGTGGGATGCTCCCAAAAGCTTTCTTTTTGGACGCTGAGGAGCGTTCCCGCGCAGGCTCCGTCGGTACCGACATACCCATATGTGAAGACTCATTCCTACTTGTTCCTGGAGATAGCTTAGAGTAAAAGACAACTCCTTGGGGAGGTGAGAGGGTATATGAGGACATACATCCTTCTGTCCACAAAAGACATCTGCTATAGGTAAGTAACTTGATTTTCTTGTAGGCCAAGCAGGATATTAAGTCCTCACTGAATGGGACTCTCCAGCTACAGGCTGCCTTCAACACAAAATAAGTGGCTAGGACTGTAAGCTCTTATGAACAGGGACTGTCTCTTACATGTCTTTGTACAGCACTGTGCATGCCTTGTAGCACTATACAAATAAAGTAGTAGTAGTAAAATAACTAACTACCATGCAAGGTGCTGCAACAAGAAACAACAAAGTTCTTTTTGATGGCAAGCAGCCCTTCTCCATGGATAAGGAGGATGTAATCAGTCGTACACATGGTGATGTCATCCCCGATGATGCAGGTCAGACCTGTTCTCTCAAAGTCCAGAAGAGACTGGAAAACGTCTCTGGGCATATGCGGGTGCTCCTTCCTGTGGGACTGTTGCTCTTCCCCCTCACTCGTCTTCATCCACAGTCCTGTACAGACATAGCTCTTTGCTCTCTCTTCCTGTAACCTTCTCATTAGTTTTTCCCCTTTTTCTCCCTCCCTACATCTACAAAAATGGAAGATCTGTCGGTCTCTAGGACTTTTTTTTTTTTACCAACTTCGTGACTGCTCTGCCTCCCTTCAGATGTCAGTGTGTCAATCTACCTCTCAGCTGCAATAACTGGGACAGATTCCCTCCGGCAGCAGTAAACCACTCAGGAGTTTGCAGTCACTGGGTCTGGGACTGCTGCTCTGATTATCACTCAGGATAGTTTTTCTTCAAGAACTGGCTGCTCAAGGCAACCAGACCAAGCAGAAGCAGGCAAACAATGAGTTGGGGCTGGAGGAGCGGTCCCAGTACTGGAGGCCATATGCTCATCAGCTACACTGGCAGCAGACCTTTCAGCCACAGCAGCTGAACTAGCTCTTCTTACAGCAATGACAGGAGAATAATGAGAGCATAGCCCCCAGAACTGGGACCGTAGTTTCAATTCTATTTCTTCAAAAACACCGCCAGAGAACGAAGGCCCCCAGTATTGGGACTGTTGATCCAACCCCACTTCTGTAAGACTAATTACCCGCAGCATCCCCATGATCTTCTGAACCAATGTGACAATGGTTTCCTGCTCTATAGACTTCTGACCCGTTCCATAGGCCTCAGACCCACTTATGTTACAGAATCAATGCCTGCCAAATACTGTGTGAATGGGTAGTGAAGACCACTGTTCTCCATTTTGTCTACATGCTAACATTATTTGCAGTCCTTTCCCTGCCTGAGAAATGCTTCAACAGATCTTGGAAGTACAACCATGTATTGGGACTTATGCCAACTAATCTTCGAGATGTGCATGCGCCGAGATAACAACTGCACAAAAAATAAAGTTTTGTTTGGAAAAACTTTGGCTTTTGCCTTTTGCAACTTACCGTACTCAGCATTACTTGCTACCAAGAGAGACACTGTGTCCTACTCCCCCCACCCCCCAATGCTGGTCCATCACCACTATGGGAAAGCCAAGAACTCTTGCAGGCACCCAGGTGTTCTGTATTCTCTCTTCTAGCATCTTGTGTGGCTTGCCTGCAAAGGCTGGAGCCTGCAGTATCAGCTAACCTGCCTACTTGGATCTATGCTGCATAGTAATCTGACTCGTACCTTGTGGCATTCCTCCTTCCAATATGGGGTCCTAAGAACTATAGAGTCTCATTTTGTACTTTTCTAAATGCAGAAAGGAACACGTGAGTTTTGGTAATCAGCTTATTGATTTATTACTGTTTTCATAAGGACTGCTATTAGTTGCTGCTACGAAATACCAAGATCTCATTCCTTAGTGTTAGGTTGTATGACTGCTATTTTTCTACTTTAATAAATTCCAATATATGCAGAACTCATCATCTTTTGCTAATCTGTTGCAAATTAGCAACAAAAACTGAGAGGATTTTGGGCAGACACTCCTAAACATAACAAGTGAGCTATATACTTATCTGTTTCCCTATAGGTCACATCAACAGAAGACACTTTATGCTAGGTATCCTTACACACAACAGCCTGAGTGGTCGTCCTCTGGCAGCGATGGGGAAAATATTAAGCGTATGGCCCCACTTCTGGGACCATCGCTTTAATCAAAGTGCCAGATCTGCATATCAAACTTAAGGGGCTCAAGCTCAGAGAGTAACAGCAGAATACTCCAATCTCTTGAGGCTGTATGCCATATTAAGAGGATTGTACCATTCCTCAACATGCAGCAGGAGAGCTCGTCCCATCCCACCCCTCATCGCATAGTTATCTATGCGATAGAATCATCTTGAAAAGAGGACCTGGAAGAGGTTTCCATGGATTGTCAGTCTTTGATACTGCTAAGCTTGGCACTCTGGCTGAAATCCTATATGGGAGGTACATACCCCCTTGTACATCCTTGAATGGATGAGATGTTGAGATTAAGAAAATGAGACCAACATTTACTAGATGTAAATAAAACCAACAATTTGATGCAAGTGATATCGGGGTGGATCCAAGATGGCTTCTGGCAGGTGTGTGTGCTGCTATGAACATTTTCCTGGCATGGTCAAGAGCACTGTTCCCTCTAAGCTGTGCGCGTGCGCACACACCTCGCCGAACGAGCGCACATACTTTACAACAGAGCGCACAAAAATTACAGCTCTGATTCTGATAGAAAACAACACAGACGTCTTAAAATTTAAAAGTTATGATTGTAATTACTAGAAATTTCCCACTTCATTTAGTAATCGTCTATTTTCATTTAATTTGATTAAAATCAATGTGGTGTACATACTATATTCTGACGTGTAGTCAAATTTTAAAGTATATAACTCCGAGTGTTGTTATGTGGCGCACAAAAATTTAACCTTCCTTCAAAAGCTGCACACAGCTGATATTTTATGCGCACAGAGCCTACAGAAAATTAGAGGGAACATTGGTCAAGAGAAAAGCAAAGTCAGGCCCTAAGCCCTCAAAAGGCTCCAGGGGCTTCCTCTTCCTTACCTTTAGCAGACTCGTACTATTTTTCTTCCACACATGCAGCAGTAGCCAGGACTACTAGTGTTGCAGAGCCCCATTGGCATCTCAATGGAGCAGGTTGGCTCATCGAGTAGCCTGGGGCCAGAGACCTTGTCGCTGGTGCAGTGGCATCCCTCAAAGGCTGCTCTGCTGGAGCAAGATAGCTCTGAGGGCTTGGTGTCACCAGTACTTTCCCGGAGTGGTGTATCGCTGTCTGCAGGAGGGCCGGCCACAGTGGTGGGGAGAGGAAGGAGTGGCCAAGGGAAGAGTGGCCTAGTGGTTAGGACAAGGTACCTCAGGCTGGAGGACCGGGGCTTTGATTCCCACCTGGAGAGAGTAATCTCAGGCCACAGGGGACTGGGGTTTCTAGTCCACAGGCACTCCTTGTGGCCTTGGGCAAGCCACTTAACCCTCCACTGCCTCAGGTACACAAGTAGATCTTGAGCCCTTTGAGGACAAGTGATTGTATCCAGTTCCTGATTGTAGTGATTTTAAACTGCTCTGATGCCCTTCAGCCTGGGCGGTATATCAAGAAATTGCATAAATATAAAGAGATCATGAGTAAAGACGAGTTTATTTGAGATGGAGTGTGTGTTCCACAAGGAACACGAGAAAGGGAGAGAGGAGAGGGATATGAGTAAGATTTGAGCTGTTGCTTGAGGAACTGCTCTGGGAGTGTGTCAGAAGTCTAGGGGAGCCAGGATTGGGGTTGATGTCTCCGGAAGAGAGGAGAAGGAATAGAAGAGTGCGGGGCAGAGAGGAAACAGCATGGCGGTAAGGGTGAGGTTGTTTCAGAGAGAGAGGAGATGGCTGAATGAGAGGGAGAAAGTGGTGAAGCTTAGGAGCTGACGATAGGGTAGTTGACAAGATGGTGGGTGAAGCGAGGATGGTAAAGGAGAGATAAAGGGGAGGGGCTTGAAGGTGTTGGTAGGAGGGGAGACAGTTAGGGAGTATGAGCAATAGGAAGAGCAAGTGATGAGGAGCCATAGAGAGAGAGATGGAGAGGAGCACAGAAGTCAGAGAAAGTAAACGGATAGATGGTAGAGTTGCAGGGGATAAGGTGCACCTGTGAGTGACCATGGTAATGAGCACAGGACAGCTATAAGATACTTTAAGCCAGAGGGAGGGTGGGAAATAACAAGGAAGAGGAGAGAGACAGCTGAAGATAGAGAGAGAGAGCTGAACAAGAGGGGTGGGGCAAGTGCTGAATGCAAGCAAGTGAAAGCAGCCAGAGTCCACAGAAGGTGCACAGGTAAAAACTCAGTCAAAGTAAAAAACTGAGGACTGAAAACACCAACTAGAGAGGAATAGGGAGGAGGAGAGAAAAAAGCACACCAAAATGTGCAGTCAGATAGAACTAGTCAGAAAACAGAGGCAATAAGGAAGCTACAGCACTACAGAGGGCAGGAGGTGGGTGGGACACATACTGACAAAACTAAAATACAGACAAAACAAACAATAAGCTAGATACTGAACAGGCACAGGAAAATACCTGAAGAGAGCATACAAAGCTAGCTGAAGCTTGCAATGAGGGTGTTCACAGAACCAGAAACCACCAGCAAATGGATCAGCAGCCCATGTGCTCACAGAGAAAAAGTTCTCAACACATCCTTTCTCGGGAGACTTGGCTATTTCTTCAGCCCAGTCAATTGTGCCTCTGATGTCACTACAGGCTACAGAAACCACATGGTGAGCGGCTGGAACTCCTGGAGCCTTTACTCTTGTGCAGCCTGAGGTTTACATGCTAGAAACTATTTGGGCTGCTACAGCTAAACTGGGGGAAATTATTTCCTCAGGTACAAGCATTGGCTGTTCAAACTCAGGCAAATACACAGCTCCTTCAACAAGATGCGGAAATTATTTCCTCTTTACAGAATTCTATTGTGGACTTGCAAATGAAGATGGATCAGGTGGAAGAAGCAGCAGATTCTTTTCATAAGGATGCTCTTGATATGCAGGCAAGGATTGATTCACTAGAAAATTTTCCCCGATATCAAAATCTAAGACTTATCAATTTTCCCAAATCTTCTGCTACTAGTACCAGAGAAAGCACAGTTACTTACCTGTAACAGGTGATCTCTGGGAACAGCAGGAATTAGTCCTCACATATGGGTACGTCGGAACCGACGGAGCCTGCGCGGGAAAGCTCCCCAGCTTCCCAGAAAGGAAGCTTTTGGGGCCTCCCACTGCACATGCGCGCTGCCTTCCCGCCTTCCTGACCAGCTCTCCTCAGTTCGAGTTTATAGCTGAGACAATAGAGAGAGGAAAGGAAGATAGATAGAAGATACAACTCCTAGGGGAGGTGGGTGGGTTGTGAGGACTAATTCCTGCTGTTCCCAGAGATCACCTGTTACAGGTAAGTAACTGTGCTATCTCCAGGAACAAGCAGGAATAAGTCCTCACATATGGGGACTCCCTAGCTAAGATGCCTGGGAGATCCCCTTCCAAGGGTTCGCCATCTTCGTATGGATCTCAGGCATCCATCCTGGGAAGGTGGGCAGGAGTTGTTCAAGTATGGAACAGGTGTTTGAGGACAGCCTGACCAAACAAGGCATCCCGGCGGGAGTCCTTGTCCAAACAGTAATGGGCTGTGAAGGTATGAACCGAGGCCCAGGTGGCGGCTCGACAGATCTGATCTATGGATACAGAGTGAAGATGAGCCATAGAAGTGGCCATGGCTCTCACATTGTGAGCTGTGACATGGCCTTCCAGAGAAATGTTTTTACTCTGGTAAGCAAAGGAAATACACTGAGCAATCCAATTGGAAAGTGTACGTTTGGAGACTGGAAGTCCCAAATGAGAAGGATCAAAAGCCACAAAAAGTTGGGAAGACTTTCGATGTGGCTGAGTCCTGTTGAGGTAAAAGGCAAGAGCTCTTTTACAATCTAGAGTATGAAGGTTCCTCTCTGCACTGGATGCATGAGGAGCCGGGAAAAAGACAGGTAGATATACCTCTTGATTAAGATGAAAAGGCAAGACCACTTTGGGCATAAAGTGGGGATTCGTCTTAAGGACCACCTTATCATGATGAAACCTAGTATAAGGTGGATGAGCCACTAAGGCCTGTAGTTCACGGATGCGGCGAGCCGAAGTGACTGCAATAAGGAAAAGGACCTTCCAGGAAAGAAATTTCAAGGAGGTAGAAACCAACGGTTCAAAAGGTGGCTTCATAAGCTGACCTAGAACTAGGTTCAAATCCCATGCTACCGGAGGAGGTCGGATGGGAGGCTTAGTTAGAGTCAGGCCTCTCATGAACCTTGCAATAAGAGGATGAGAGGAGACAGGTTGTCCATTTAGAGGTTTTAAGGATGCTGCAATAGCGCTCAAATGGACTCTCACTGAATTCGTCTTAAGGCCTGCATTGGAAAGATGCAGGAGATAGTCTAGTAGAGAATTCAAAGGAAGTGGTAGAGGGTCAAGACCCTGTTGAGCACACCAAATGGAAAAGAGTTTCCATTTGAAAGCATAGGAACGCCTCGTGGAGGGTTTCCTAGAGGCATGAAGGATATCTTTCACTGGTTGAGAAAGATTGAAGTCATGAAGGCTTAGGCCTTCAGTAACCAAGCTCTGAGGTGTAGGGACTTGGGGTTTGGGTGCCACAAAGTCCCCTCCTCCTGAGACAGAAGGTCTGGCGCAGTTCCCAGGTCCAGGGAGGGTACCTGGGAGAGATGCAGAAGTAGAGGGAAACACACTTGGCGTGGCCAGCGTGGAGCTATGAGGATCATCGACCCGTGATCCCTCTGGAGTTTGAACAGAGTCTTGGGAATCAAAGGAATGGGTGGAAAGGCATATAGGAATTCCTGACCCCAATGCAGGAGAAAGGCGTCGCTGGCCTGAGCTCCCTGACACGGAGTCCTGGAACAGAACCGGGGAAGTATGGCATTCCACGGACTTGCAAAGAGGTCTATGTCCGGGGTTCCCCATTCCTGAAAGATTTTGCGTATCTGGTCCAGATGTAGGGACCATTCGTGTGGAAGCAGAACTCGACTGAGTCTGTCTGCCCGAGAGTTTTGAACCCCTGGAAGATACACTGCCAGAAGATGAATTTGATGCTCTCTGGCGAAGGCCCATAATCTGAGAGCTTCGTTGCAAAGCGACAGAGAGTCTGTCCCTCCTTGTTTGTTTACGTAGAACATGGCCACCTGATTGTCTGTATGAACTAGGACGGTCAGGTTGACAAGGAGGGTATGGAAGACTTTGAGGGCAAGGAAGATTGCTCGCAGTTCCAGGAGGTTGATGTGAAGGGTGGTCTCCTGTGGAGACCAAGTACCCTGAGTGGAGAGGTGTTGAAGATGGGCTCCCCACCCTGTTTGGGAGGCATCTGTTGTGAGGGTTGCTTGGGGCAACAAAGGTTGGAAGGGGGTCCTCAACGACAGATTCTTGGTGGATATCCACCACTGGAGGGACCAAAACAGACGTTTTGAGGTGAGTATTTGGTCGGAGAGCGCTCCTGATGCTTGAGTCCACTGGGTGGCCAAGGTCCATTGAGCTGCTCTCATATGAAGACGAGCGTAGGGCACCACATGTACCGTGGAGGCCATGTGGCCCAGAAGTCGCAGCATTTCCCTGGCTGTCAAGTGAGTGCTGGACTGAGCTTGGGAGGCCAAGCACACCAGACGTTGGCTCTGGACCTGAGGAAGGTAGGCCCTTGCAGTGGTGGTGTCCAACTGGGCCCCTATGAATTCCAGAGACTGAGTAGGGATGAGTTGAGACTTGGGAAGGTTTACCACCAGTCCCAGATACTGCAGAATGTGTCTCGTGCGGTCCAGGGAAATCTGGGCCTATGACTGAGATGGAGCTCGGATGAGCCAGTCGTCCAGATATGGGAATACAAAAATTCCTAGACCTCTCTTAGAAATGCGGCTACAACTGCCATGCATTTGGTGAACACTCTTGGAGCAGAGGCTAGACCGAAGGGAAGTACTCTGTACTGGAAATGTTTTCCCTGGAACAGAAATCGTAGATATTTTCTGTGGGATGGGTGGATGAGTATATGTGTGTACGCATCCTTGAGATCTAGAGAACAAAGCCAATCCTGACTCTGAAGGTATGGAAGGAGAATGCCCAGAAAAAGCATTTTGAATTTCTCCTTGTATAGAAATTTGTTCAATTCTCTCAGATCTAGGATAGGTCTGAATCCCCCTGTCTTCTTTGGTATGAGAAAATAAGGGGAGTAGAAACCTGTCCCTTGTTGAAGAAGAGGAACCTCTTCTATTGCCCTTTGGGCAAGTAGGGAAGAGACTTCCTGACCCAACAGGGCCAGGAGAGATGGGGGAGAATTGAAGTGCCTCACCATGGTATGTGGAGGAAGGTTGGAAAAATGAAGTTTGTAGCCCTCTCTGATGATAGAGAGGGTCCAGTGCTCTGATGTAATTTGCTCCCATCTGGGAGCAAAGTGAGCTAACCTTCCGGGAATGGTGAGGGGCTCTGGTTGTTCTAGAGCCAGAAAGGTTAAGTTCTCTAGGGGCAAGTCAAAACCCCTGAGGGGGTTGAGCCTGCTGAGGAGTGGTAGACGCTGCAGGCTTTGTCCTTGCCTGTTTAGGTTGCTGACGCTTAGCAGCAAAGCGAGGCTGAGAAGATTGTTGGCCAGTATTTGTGGAAAATCTGGCCTTCTTGTAGTAAGGCCTCTTGAAAGACTTTTTCTTGGCAGGAGTAGAGGTAGACTTAGAAAGTCTATCTAAGGTAGCATTTTCTGCGTCCATTTGAGTGGCTTTAATTTGCCAGTCTTTACCAAATAAGTTCTCACCTGTACAGGGCAGATTCCGTAAGCCATCCAGGACCCAGGGTTCTAGGTCAGAGGCCTGGAGCCAAGCAAGTCGTCGGGCTGCAATAGCAATGCCCGAAGCTCTACCGGCACCCTCAAAGGAATCAAAGGCTGCTCTGTTGGAGAACTTAGAAACATCTAGAAGCTGTTTCACCAGAGAAATGAACGCCTCCTTTCTATCCTCAGGGAGAAAGGGGGCAAAATGCCGTACCTTTAGGGCAAGTTCCCTTAGAAACATGCCCATATACAGACTGTATGAATTAATCCTGGCTATAAGCATACTAGCCTGGAAGATTTTCCTACCAAAAGAGTCTAGGGTCTTACATTCTCGCCCTGGAGGGGTAGAAGAGTGCCTTTTGGTACTCTTAATCTTTTTCAGCGCAGACTTCACCACAATGGAATGGTGAGGCAGCTGAGTTTTTTGAAAACCAGGAGGAGGGAGGGACCCGGTACATGGTGTCCAACCTACGGGAATGAGGAGACAACGTTAGAGGAGCCTCCCATAAGTCCATCAAGTGTTCTTGAAGGATTTCATGGATAGGCAGGGTGACTGCCTCTTTAGGAACCTTAGGGTATCCTAAAATATCCAATTTCTTTGATCTAGGTTCTTTTTCAGAGTATGTAGTAATAGAAAGTCCTTTAGCTACTTCTATAATGAAGTCTTGAAAGGACAAATCCTCTGGTGGAGACATTCTCCTCTTTGGGGAAGAAGGCTCTTCAGGAAGAACAAGAGACAGCTCATCAGAGTCATCAGAGGAGCCAAAATCCTCAGAAGAATCAGAGTATCCTCTATTTGCTTCCAACGCACGATACGCATACCGCTCGGTATCGACATCAGGTGTACCGGGTATGGGATCGGTATCGGGCGAAAACCCGGATCCGGCATTCGGAACCGATCTGCGTTTGGAAGACGATGGCCTCGGTTCCGGTATGAGGGACGGTACCGGACCCGGACCCGGAACCGCTGGACGTGGTACCGAGGGCGTCGCAGCTTTAATAAAAGCCAAAATGGCCTGCTGCATGGTCTGAACAGTATTGTCCATAGACGCCACTGCTGCCTGGATGTCGGTACCGGCATGGGCCGGTACCCCAGAGCAGTCTAACAGGTGATCGGTCGAGGCCGTGCCATCGATGTCAACCTGTAACCCCATAGATGGAGCTTTGGAAGCCAGAGCTTCCCGTCGGGGTTGTTTGGCGGAGGCAGGGTCCTCCGACTCAAGATTGAGGGCCTCTCGATACTTTGAAGGAGATTTGCCTTTTGAGGACCTGCCCGGAGAAGGTTTGGTTACCTGAGATCCATCCGGAGAGGAAGACGTGGATGACTGTGATGCTGGATTATCTGAAGCAAACAGTACATGGAATTTGTTGGCCCGGTTCTGCAAACCACGTTTAGACATCTGGGAGCAGGACGGGCAGTCCGGAATGGAGTGGTCAGGCCCCAAACATTTAAGACACCAGTCATGGGTGTCTGTAACAGAAATAACAGCACTACACTTGGTACACTTTTTGAAACCAGGGGCTGGTTTCTCCATGAGGAGAATTTGTGTAGGCCTGAGGCCTAACCGAAGTCACCAAGTTGTGCTAAAAGAAAAGTTTTTTGTTTTTTTTTTTGAAAGAAAAGAAAAGAGAGACCGGCGGTACCGGTTTCGGTATGGGGAAGGCAGGTACGCGGTCTAAAGAAACAAACTAAAATAAGAATTTCTTCAGCGGTGACAGGAACACGACCTGCTTGCTCCGCGGAAAAAGAGAAACTGAGGAGAGCTGGTCAGGAAGGCGGGAAGGCAGCGCGCATGTGCAGTGGGAGGCCCCAAAAGCTTCCTTTCTGGGAAGCTGGGGAGCTTTCCCGCGCAGGCTCCGTCGGTTCCGACGTACCCATATATGAGGACTTATTCCTGCTTGTTCCTGGAGATCTGTTTAAATTATATTTAACTGAGATATTCGATTTTCCGAGTGAGTCTCATCCTCCGGTAACTAAGATTTATTATGCATCCACTAGGAAAAGATCTCCTGGCACCGGATAAATTCTTGGAGTACAACCAGCTCATTCCCTTAATGTCTCCGCATTGTTGGAAAACCCTGGGTCTGAAATTTTTAGTCCATCTACTCTACTGGTTACCTTTGCCCTATTTTCAGATAGGAATTGGTTTCTCAAGATCTTTTTTCACAAAAGGAATATTCTGTTTAAAGGGTTGACTGTATGTGTATTTCCAGATTTATCATGGGTGACACAGAGGAAAAGGAGGGAATTTCTCCTGCTCAGATGCAGTGTACAACAGTTGGGTGGACAATTTTTCCTTAAACAAACGTGTAAATGTATGGTTAACTGCAATCAACATCCTATATTTTTACTGATCCGTCCCAACTGTTGGCATTTCTGAATGCAAGTAGGACTGTTGTCGTTGAGGATTCCCCCACTGCGTGAATGCAATGTGCAATTCCTGGCCTTATGCCTGCCTTTTTTCTCACTTATTTGAATTTTGTTTGATTTCCTTTGGTTTCTTCCCCCCCTATTGTGGGCTGTGACAAGGGGCAGTACAGTTATTTGGGCTTAAATATTGATGTATTGTATTTCTTTAGTTCTACTGATTGTAGGTTCGCGTTTCTGCCTTCTTGATTGCCTGTCAAATATAATATGTTATGCTTGTATTTTTGTTTAAAATGAGAAGTTTAAAAACAAAAAACAATTCACCTATGAAGGCAAGACTGACAGAACATAAAGAGTACTTACTCACCTGTAACAGGTGTTCTCCAGGAGCAGCAGCAATCAGTCCTCACATATGGGTGACGTTGGCGCCGACGGAGCCCTCGTGCGGAGCATTTCCCCAGCTTTCAAGGAAAGCCTTTGGGAATGCAGCGCGCATGCGCGGTCCCCTTCCTGCCCAAGGGTGCCATCTTGCTCAGTCTGATGACATAGATAAAAGACAGAAAAAAATCAAAATGAATGATATGACTGTAATTCCAGGGGAGGAGGGAGGGTCGTGAGGACTGATTCCTGCTGCTCCTGGAGAACACCTGTTACAGGTGAGTAACTATTCTTTCTCCAGGACCAAGCAGGAAGTCAGTCCTCACATATGGGACTCCCCAGCTCTAGACTACCGGGAACCCTAAGCTGAAAAAATGGCTCCCTCTCAAGAGCCTCAGCATTCATGATAAGAATATCCTCTGAGAACGCCCCCGTACGGTAGCCCAACACCAAGGGCCGGAGTGTAGGAGTTGCCTAAATCTCAGAGAGATTTCGGAGTACCGCCTGTCCAAAAGCACTGTCCCTTCGGGACTATCTCTCTCTCTCTAGGCAGTAATGGGCTACAAAAGTCTGGCTTGAAGACCAAGTTGCGGCCCGGCAGATGTCTGCCAATGGAACAAAGCGGAGATGAGCTACTGACACGGCTTTCGCCCTGAAACGGTGGGCCGTGACTCGACCCTGCAAGGGGAGGTCGGCTGCCTTGTACGCCCAGGCGATACAATCTGCTACCCAAGTGGACAATGTACGCTTGGAGACAGGTAGCCCCATCTTATTAGGGTCAAAGGAGACGAAGAGCTGAGTAGCCCTTCGATGCCCCCGCATACGTTCTATGTAAAAAGACAACGCCCTCTTACAGTCCAGAGTATGCAAGACTGTTTCAGCCCGGCTGGTATGCAGCCTGGGAAAGAAGGTCGGAAGAACCACCTCCTGGTTGAGGTGGAAAGAGGAGACCACTTCTGGAAGAAACTTCGGATGGGTCCGTGGGACCAGCCTGTTCCTATAGAACCGTGTGTACGGTCTATCAGAAACCAGAGGTTGTAGTTCACTCACACGTCTGGCCAAGGTAAGAGCCACCAGGAAGAGCGCTTTCCAAGAAAGGAAGCGCAAATGGCAAGTAGCCATCGGCTCTAATGGTGGGCGAGTAAATTGCTGCAAGACCACGTTCAAATCTCACTCAGTCGCCGGTGGACGAACCGGAGGCTTGAGAAGAGGCAGACCTCTGAGAAATCGGGACACCAAGGAATGAACCAACAGAGACTGCCCCGCCACCGGTGAGTGGTGTGCTGATAGAGCACTAAGGTGGACCCAAACAGAGTTAGACCTAAGGCCTAGGTTTGACAGGTGAAGTAGATACTGCAGTACTACTGGCACAAGGCAAGAGAAAGGATCTTCATTGCGCTGAGCACACCATACCATAAACCTACGCCACTTGAGGACTTTCTGGTGGACTGCCTCCTAGAGGCCAAGACCACCTCCTCAACCTCCTTAGGTAGAAGTAAGGGAGCTAGCACCATCCTTTCAGCAGCCAGGCCATCAGATTGAGGGACCTGAGAATGGAGTGAAGAAGGGAACCCTGATCTTGAGACAGGAGATCGTGTTGCAACCCCAGAGGGAATGGAGTTTCCACTGCCAACTGCAGCAGAAGTGGAAACCACAGCTGCCTCGGCCATCTGGGGGCTACCAGAATCACCAAGGCCTTGTCCTGGAGAATCTTGAACAGAGTTCGGGCCACCAGGGCATGGGAGGAAAACGCAACTATTGCCAACCCGACACAGGCCGTGTTTCGTTAATACTTCACCAGGGGTAAAGGCACGTATCATGTTTATGCTATTATTTCTTTTATTTTTTCTGTTTTTAGTTGCCTTTACCCCTGATGAAGTATTAACGAAACACAGCCTGTGTCGGGTTGGCAATAGTTGTTGGTATTGTTAATAACAAGATATTACATATATCTTACATATATTACATATATATATATCCTGGTCCTGGGTTCGTACCACGTTCTCTGGGTGCCTTTAGAAGACTTGCCAACTCCTGAAGGAGAAGGTTCTTGTGTAGAGGGAGTCTTGGAGGCTCCCCTGAACAGTAGGAGGGGGGTAGCTGGTGGAAATGGAGCATGTAGCCCTTTTGGACTATGCTCAGTACCCAGGTATCCCCCTGTGATGGCTGGTCACCTGTAGGCGTACAGGGTCAGCCGACCCCTTGTGCTGAGTGGAGCCACCGGAAGATTAGAGGCTATGCTGTGAAAGTCAAAACCCCGCTACCTGCTGTGCAGGAGCTGGAGCTGGCGGCTTGGGGGTCTTCTGCCTACGGGGTCCATGCCCCTGCCCCTTGGCCTGCTGGCCCTGTTGGGGAGTTAGATAGGCCTGATACTGAGGGTAGGATTTGTAAGCAGCACCCTTCCTCGGGAAAAAGGGCTTCTTTCCCGAGCCCTTCTTTTTTTGAGAAGGGGCAGAAGTCTTCCTGGACAGCCTTGTCCTGGTGAGAGTCTCAGTCTCGATTTCTGCAGCCTTTTCAGTCATGGGCTTACCGAATAGGTTGTCACCTCGGCATGGGACATCGACCAACTTATCCTGCACCCATGACTCCAGGTCCGATGATTGTAGCCAGGCCCGATGGGGTGCACCGATGCCAGCAGTGGCTACTCAGGCCGAAGCCTCGAAGCCATCATAGGCTGCTCGAGAGATAAACTTCGAACACTCTCGGATCCCTGTCAACAAGGCTTTGAACCTCTGCAAAGGTTCCTCGGAGAGGCCAGCTGAGAACCCAGCAATCTCCTTTGCCAGGTCCCGTAAGTACATGCCCATGTACAGCTGGTAAGTATGGACACGGCAAGATAGCATAGAGCCCTGGAAGCACTTTCTACCGAGGGCATCTAGGTTTCGGGCCTCCCAGCGGGGGGCACCAAGGAGTGCATCTTCTGACTCTTCAGGTGGTGCATGGCCGATTCCACAACCATGGAATTGTGCGGTAGCTGCGCCTTTTGGAACCCAGGGCTCTTACGGACTCGATAAATGGAATCAACCTGCTTGCTAAGAACCGGCGCCGAGGCCGGTGCCTTCCACATACGTAAGAGCAGCCGTTCCAGCATCGGAGGAACCGGTACAGTAAAGGCTTCCTTCGGAGGAAAATCATACTGGAGGGCATCGAGCGCCTCGGCTCGAGGCTCCTCCTCGGCGTCCGCAGGGAATGCCAAAGCCTTGGTCATGTCCCTCACGAAGTCCAAGAACCGGGTATCCTCTGAAGGGGACCTTCTCCAAGGCTCAGACTCCGGGGAGTCCGAAGGGACGCACCGGGTCCGGAAGGTGTCAGGAGACTCCTCGTCCTCCGTCTCCCACGCTGAGGAGGAGTCAAGTGGCTCCGGCCGTGTGGGCCTCGGTGCCACCCGCCCCCATGCCGAGGGCATCGGCGTCGACTACCTCGGCCCCGCACGGGAGGTCGAGGGGGACCTTGACCGAGGACTGACTCGAGACTTGATGGACTCGACGATCGGCTCAGTCTCCGGGGTCGATTTAGACGTCGAGGTCCCGGTGATTGGGGAAGATTCACCGGTCAGACTGGCGATCAGCATTCACTGCTGTTCCATGAAGGCAGCCAAGCTGCTTTCCAAGGCCGTCAGCCTGAGTCCAAGCTCAGGAGACACAGCAGACCCCGACTCGAGCCTCGACGGTGGTTTTCCCGGAGGAGAGTCCACGAGGACAACAGAACTTACGTGACTTGGGGACTCCAGCTCCATGCGATGTAGTTTGGACGGCCTCTCCGACTCCGAGAGCCCGGGGCGGCAGTCAGGGCTACGCGACCTGGCCCTCGAGGACCCAGGGGCCTCTACCAACACCGCCCTCACGAGCTTCTTCTTCCTTTTATGCTCCTGGGTGGGAGACCCCCTCTCAGAGGAACCCCGACGGCGCTCGGGGTCAGACTCCTGAGATGTCGAGGCCTCTGACGAAGTCCGGGCCCGGCCGGACATGGACTCTGAAAAAATTCTCACATGTTGATGCTGATGGCTCCGAAGTGCCTTTGATGACATTTTGCCGCATGGGCCACAGACCAGTGGATCATGGTCGGACCCGAGGCATCGGAGGTAGCAGTCATGTGTGTCAGTGAGAGACATAAGTTTCTTGCACCGATCACATTTTCTGAACCCGCTGGCAATCATCAGGGGAAAAAGGGCCCCTGCAAGGTCAAAAGACCAGGCTGCCAGTGAAAATAACAAAAAATAAGGTGCGAACGCTAGTCACGAAGGACAAAAAACGAAAAAAGAAATTCCGGACTAGTTACCGGTGTACTGAGCCCAGGCGGGAAGGAGAACCGGCGTCGAAACGGAGAAGAAAAAGCAAAAATCGCAGAAAAAAAAAAGTCTACTTTTCCCGGGTGACAAACTCACGTCCCTTGGGCTCCGCGGAAAAAGAAAGACTGAGCAAGATGGCACCCTTGGGCGGGAAGGAGATCACGCATGCACGCTGCATTCCCAAAGGCTTTCACTGAAAGCTGGGGAAATGCTCCACACAAGGGTTCCGTCGGCGCCGACGTCACCCATATGTGAGGACCAACTTCCTGCTTGGTCCTGGAGAAAAGTTGTTTGACCACTGCTACAAAAATCAGCATCAATGGCATCTCAGTGTGTACTCGTAGATAAGGTTCATAAGTTTGATAGTTAAAATAGCTCATTATTGAGCAAATATTACCACCTTTACCACCCAGTCAGGGAGAGGATCGATTGGCTAAACTTATTCTTAGAACACAGTAATGGATTTCTGAACTCAGACCTGCAAGACCAGGGTGAATGAATGATGGATGTAACACCATCCTTTCTGAGTTGTTTGAGATGGAATAAACAACCTACTGTGACGATGTCATCAATTACAGCTATTTTATGGTCGACTTCAGCATCTGAATGGCACAGCAGCACAGTCATCAGCAGTAAATTCATGTTTCGGAGAGTGCAGACCACTGTTCTGACCATCCCCGGACACAGAATCAAAACCAGACACTGGGTTGGAGTATGGTGCACTGATGAAATTAACCAAACAAGATAACGGTTTATTTAAATTTTGATACACCGCTCTTCGAACACTGTATCAGGGCAGTTTACAATAATAAAAACATTAGGAAAAAGAAGAGAATGCCATTTAAAATTAAAAGAAAGTATTAAAGATAGGGTTGGCTTGGGAGGGAAAGAGAGGAGGGGGGAATGCAGAGTATCGGGGAATTCCAGGTGTGAAGATCATTGGGTGGCTGGAATCCTCATGTACTAAGTGCAAGCAGGGCTGTACCGAGGTTGAATCGTGCCCTGTGCGACTTGCACAATGGGCGTGCGCCCCCCCCCCCCGTGGCAGGAGAGAAGAGGCACGCCCACTGTGTAAACTGCCGGCGCACTAAGCAGATCTGTCCCTCCCTTCTCTCACATTGTGTCAGAGCAGGGAGGGACAGATGTGCTTAGCATGCTGCAAGAAGGCTTAAGGGCGCATTTCAGATGTCTGCAATGGCCTGCCGCCACTGAGTGAAGAAAAAGTGGTGGCAGCGGCAGGCCACGGCAGACATCTGAAATGCGCCCCTTAAGCCTTTGCTCCCTGTGCAGCCGCACCGCTCGCACAGGGCTAGGTACGGTCCTGGTTGCAAGAGAGGGTATATTGAAAGCTTGCTGAAAAAGGCAAGTTTTGAAAGCCGTTTTAAAACTAGAAAAAGAGGATTCAAGATGGAGGGATGCAGGGAGTGAATTCCAAAGTGAAGGCCCTAGAAAAAAGAAAGCTGAATTTTGAGTGCCTTGCAGATGTGCATCTGATGGGGATGGTAAATGGGGACGATGCGCATGTATTGAATGGAGTGTGCGAGCGGGGGCGTAAAGAATTATGTGGGAGGAGAGAAATGTTTGGATTCCTGAATTAAGAACATTGTGAATTATGGTTAGTAATTTATAATGGAGTCAGTATGGAAAAGGAAGCCAATGGGATTTTATGAACAATGGAGAAACATGTTCTGACCTCGAGGCATGATGGAGGCGGATAGCGGTATTCTGTACTGATTGTAGATGCTTTAGCTGATACTGAAGAAGTCCAGAATAAATGGTGATGCAATAGTCCAATTTTGAAATAACTAAGGAGAGCAGAAGTGTGGTAATAGCGAATGGAGGAAGATAAGAGCAAATACTACGGATTTGGTGGAGAGAAAAGAAGCAACGGGGAACTGTAGAGTTAATATGTTACTGTGTTTATGTTTTGATACTGATCAATATCAATACCACATTAATCTCTGAATATAATTTAAAAGGAGAAGGATCTCAGTGCTCAAACCACTATCCCAGATCCTTAAAGAACATCTTTAAGTATTTAATCCTTTTATGAATTCATTTTTCTTAGAAAAATTTATCATCAAAACTTACTAAAACTCAAAGTTCTTTATAAAAAAAAATCTTGTCAAAAATTACTGAACTTCACTAAGGTCCAACTGTATAAAATGTCCTCAAATATAATTTCATCCAAAAAATACCAAATTTAGCTATTATATTTCATCTAAATAACTAATGTCAAATTTTATATTTCATCAAAAATATTAGATCCATTAAGCATTTGAACTGCTACTACTTTCATCAGAATCATTGTAAAAATTACTTTCTTCCAAGTCACTCACATTGCCCATTGCTACATTACTCTCTTCAATACCCGACAAAGGCTTTTATTTCGCAAATTATTCCCTGCATCAGGAGCGAACAATGATTTTCTTCTTCAGGCTACTATTATATCTAGCATTTAGCCATCTTGACTTCTATTACAGCTCTCAGCATTACAGCTTTTAACTTCACATTGCAGCCACTGCATACAAAATTCTCCAAATATCTATTTTGTTTTTGGTTCCGAGTACGTCAACAATGAGCTGCCTAGCTGAAGACCGAACAAAGTTTAGGTCAACTATCCAGAGGGTCACCGTGAGTCGACACCGACTTGATGGCACTTAACATATTTTGATATTGACATTGTTGTAGTTATGTATGCACTAAAGAAATGCTAAGCTACCTTAAAAGATAGTTTTTGCTGTGGGATGATACCAAACCACTGAGTGTTGGAAATCATTGGGACTTAACAGTTTAATGTGTATTGAAGAAAAAAAATCCTTTATAAGCTCAAGCAAAATTCCACTGATTATAGGACTAATGACAGAATGAAGTGGGGTGTGTAAAGCACTGATGATATTTAAGTGCTATGGAGCTCATATTCTTAGGGAACCTTTTAATTATTTGGACAGCTATACAGCAATCAATTGTTAATGTATGCTGCTG
Organism: Ichthyophis bannanicus; assembly: GCA_033557465.1. Lineage (NCBI taxonomy): Eukaryota > Metazoa > Chordata > Amphibia > Gymnophiona > Ichthyophiidae > Ichthyophis > Ichthyophis bannanicus. The sequence continues at coordinate 385,135,268 of CM066033.1, read as the reverse complement.
AAATCAAGGCAAGATCTTTAAGACCAAGAAAAATCTGACTGAACTGCCAGAAAACTGAACTCACAGATCAGATCACTGCAAACAACCTGCTGAAACTCACAGAACTCACAGATCAGATCACTGCAAACAACCTGCTGAAAAACGTAACCGACAATGGAGTAGTCCACAGCTCCTAAGTAGTGTTGCTTACACAATGGGAGAGTTGTCAGAGGGAAATATTTTATGCTACCTCAACACAAAAACCACCACCTAAAGTATGCAAAAGTAAACCTTGATAAGCCTGAAACCTTTTGTAACATAGTGCTTTGGATTAATGAAACAAAATTCAATTGTGTGGCCAGAGAAGCCACAACCATGTAAGACATGTTTGGAGAAAAAAAGGGTTCATCGTTTGAATAGAACATCGCCTTGCCAACTCCTAAGCTTAGATGGGGGGGGAGGGGGAGGAATATATTATGCTTTGGGATTATGTGGCAGCCAAAGGACATGTTATGTGGCTGGAAGAAAGAAAGGATTGAACTATGAACATATCCTAGGAGCTAATATTCACCAGTCAGTGAAGAAACAGAATCTGAAAAGAGGTTGCATATTTCAGCAAGAGAACAATCAAACATACCTCAGACTCAATCATCAAGTGCCTAGAAGAAAGAAAGATTAAGGTTTTGGAATAGCCTTCACACACCAGACTTGCATATCATTGAAAGTTCTTTAATATGCAAAGCAAACAAGGAGACCAAAGAATACCTAAGCTAGAAGAGTTATGCAAGGAAGAGAGGGAAAGAATTCCAAAAGCCAGAAAAGAAAGACTCCTTAACTCACTACAGAAAACATTTGGAAGCTATTATTTCTGCCAAAGGGTTATTATGAAGTATCGACAGAAAGGATGTCCAAATCTGCCATATTCATTTTTTTCCTGTAAAAAACTGCAGAAATATTTGCACAAACATGTTGTGTCTAATTTTATACCAGGTTATGTCAGCTTCTATTCACTTATGGATTCACTGAAAATAGTGTCTGACCAGGGGTCTAAACTTCTGCACACAACGGCATTAAGTGTCAGCAAGTCCTTCAATCAGTATGTTTTTAGAAATAAAATATATCCATATACAGAAGCTTTTATGCATTATAGCCCCATGTCAAACAACTCTGCCCTGAAAATTCCTTTAATTCGACATGTGGAATGGCCAGTAAAGATGCAGCTAGCCCATATGTTAAGACAGCACTGTGACACAGACGATACAGAACAGTCTCTCGTTTGTCATGAGAATCGGGAACAGTATGGAAATCAGAAGGCAAGGTCTGCAATCACTGTTAGCAGAGCAACAGTATACAGATGGATTTTGCCTTAGCTAGCTTTCCCACCCAGTCTCTACTCTGAGGCAGTGGGAAGCAAGGGGAGATTTAATACGGGTGTTGTGCACTGGCATGTGGAAGGTCTACTCCATGGATCACACACTCCTTCACCTGGGAAGGAGAGCAAGGTAATCATGGCCATTGCTTTAACCAGTTTTGGACCAGCGTATGTTTTACATACATAAGGTTTCCATACTTACTACTCAACTGTTTACTAATTAATGGTTATAAATTCAATGGAACTATGTTTAGCTATTATCGTTATGTCAAAAAGCGTTATATACAGATTTTTTATCTGAGAACTAGTTAGTTTAATAGGTATTCAAAGTTTGCTGATTTTGACGGTAATGGCGGCTCAACATAAAAAGATCACAAAAAATAGTAAGTAGCTTATAATGCTGTAATAGCTACTATTTTGCAAAGAAAAGTATTTGTAGACTTTAGAAAATAGGTTTAGATAACTGTAAGTTACTTAGTGTCAGAGTTATTGGTGCATATATCGGCCTTGTATGTTTTTCATACGCTGGGCTAATATGTTGTCAAAACTAATTGCTGTCAAGCATTCTGTTCTAGGTGTTTCAATGGTGCAATATCAACGCACTGCATCAGAAGTGTTTTCACGTGTATCATATTCCGACGTCAGAATGGACTGTTGACAAACTATATTATATCATAATAAAGTGTTTTAAATGAAAACTGCAGTTTCAATAGTATCATACAGCATGTTTATGTCAATGAATATTGGAACTGAATCCTATCTTTTCTGAAGACGGACAATATACTATATTGGACCAGTGTATGAAAAACATACACTATGTGAAACTTCTATTTTCTGCAAAGTTTTAATAGTTTTTATTATTGCCGGTATTTCATAGTTGTTTTGAGTGTAACAAATCGAATAAATCATCCAGAATACGCGAGTTGTCCAAAACGGGTTAAAATGACACCCACTGGCCAGAATTTAAGACCTATCACTGCAGGGTTCCAGAAGCAGAAATGGTGCATGGCCCCCAGCCCACAACTACTGTTGCAATGTCCAGACTAGGCATGCTGGGGACAATGGAGGAACTATAAGTGTAATATGACTTACTCTATTTGTAAACCACTTTGGTTTGAACTCTGTTCCAGGAAGGCAGTATATAAATGTAAGATAAACATAAATAATAAATAGATAGCTGTGAAAAAGGCCCCTAATGCCAAATCCTACTTCTGGTTTTGATTATCATGAATAAAAAAACAAGATAGATAGTAACATAGATAAAGATCAGTATGGTCTATCTAGTCTGCCCAGTAAGGTGGCTAGAGTGGTTGTGACCACAGCTCCTCTATTTATTGAAGTATAAGAGATATTGAAGTTTGCTTTGATTTCACCCTCCTGCTATAAAAGGATCCACTGGTAGATGCACAGCTGTGACTATTAACCCAAGAAGCTATGCTAGAGAGTCATATCTTCAGTTCTGACATTTTTAAAACTCCAGAAGCTAAAAGGATTCAAGTTTGCAGTACACGAACTGTGAGCCATTATCTGCTTTGCTCTAGGGTTTTTGCAAAACATACAACTGCAGAAAATTACCCAAGCGTTAGTCCTTGATAGTAACCTTACCCCAAGTAAGTTGCGTGGCACATATCCTTCTCTGTCATTTAAGCGAGCCCACCACCACTCAATTTCATCCTCATCCTCCCTGCGCAGGATGGTCATACAGTCCCCTTCTTTCATGGGCAGCTCGTCTTCAGTTTGGGCCTCCAAGTCCCAAAGGGCATAAATCACTCCTCGGTTCATGATGCCCATTTTTTCCTGCACACCTGAAAAATGTTAAAAAAACACACAGCCATGGATCAACTGGATGTGAATAGCTTAACTAGGAAATGTTCATACCAGGAGCAGCAAACAAATCATGTCTGAGGAGTGTTCTCAGGACTAAGACAATAGCAGAAAATGAAGGAAAACATTCAGCTCTGTTCTACAGAAACATTCATCTTCTCTCACACACTGTATAAGAGAAGGAACTAAAGAGACTCCCTATAGCGATCCCTTTCAAAACACGTCCCTACCCCCTTCTACCACTTTAGGACCCAAAGAGAGGGGAACTAGTCTAACAAATAACTTGCTGTGACTAGCCTAATGTTTAGAGCAGCGGGCTGAGAAACAGGAAAGCCGAGATTCAAATCCTACTACTGCTCCTTGTGTCAAGTCACTTAACCATCCATTGCCTCAGGTACAAACGTAGCTTGTAAATACTCTAGGGACAGAAAAATACCTACTGTATCTGAATATAACTCACAAACATGAGCTAAAGCCAGAATTCCCTAACCTAGTGAGGAGATGGCACTCATGTCAGCAGAACTGCAATCATGGGGCTCCCCTTGCATTTTTCTTTCAACTTCATAAAGGGAATGTAGCTCCCAAATGAGAGGCAAAGCTTTAATTTAACCCAAAAGAAATGCATCACCTGGGTGTTTATTGATATTTATTTTGACATACATTCAAGCAAACTGACCATAAAATCCTCTTCCTTAAATCCTTGGTTTTTCAAAAACAAAATAGACACTGCTTTGTAAATAAAAGCTGCAATGACTGCCCCTATGCAAAGACATGCAACAAAAATCCTAAGCAGAAAACAAAACAATGCATTTCATGCCCACAGATATATAGCGAAAAGAATTCTAATACAGAGTGAAGAGACCTAAAGGATATAATTTGCCAGTCTGCTGAGCAACCAGCCACCGAGTTTACCAAAGAGTCCTCAAGTAATCCCCCCATTATAAACACAAGTTGGCTGTGGTTGCCTTAAGAGCATAATACAAATTCAAATTAATTAACCTTTTTAAAAAAATGGGCAAAAAACAATTTAGTGAATATACCCAAAATATTTTTACAGCTAACATTTCACATCTTGTTCTTTAGTGGGATTTTGGTGAGAAAGAGCACGGCAGTTTTAAAACCTACATAAAATCTTTTTATTAGGAACTGCTCTAAGCTCAGACAGTAACATACTTAGCTCTACATAAGGCAGCGTAATTTCACGAGACAGCAGCCATTACATACCATAGAGAAACTGAGAACACTGACTGTAACCTTCTTCCATTTCTTCACACTTATCTGCAGCAGTCTGCAGGTCACTATACGTCATGGCAAATACAGCTGCTCCCGATTCCACCAGAAACTTGCACATCTGCACATTATTACAAGAAGCAGCACAGTGCAAAGGAGTCCTGTAAACATGGATGACAAGGTTCATAAACATATTTCAGCTCACGCTTCCCCTATTCACTTTCCCAGCATATATCCCATGCCTAGCCAGCATATGGGGAGATGCACCACACTCCAGGACCCGCTCTCTCGATAACTACAAATCAGCAAAGGCCTGCTGCCAACTGCCTGTCTTACAGGATTAGGAGCACTTAATTGGTGCAATAGTACAGAGCTGTCGAGTTATCCAGTTCCATGAGTGAGATTTTTTTGCAAGTTCTGGTTTAAAATTGCATTGCAATGCAGTATGGTATTTGTAGTCTCCGATTTTACCCAGTGGAATTAGTGCTGCAGGTCCCACATTGCATCCTGATGAGATTATCAGAAATCCAGGACTGTCTTAAAATCTCACTCATGGAACTGGGTAACTTGGCAACTCTGATAGTTGCTATGGAACATTTCAAGATTATCTTCCCATCCCATATTTGCTTGGCCAAGTTCATTTGAGTTGCCTCTTTTGAATTTGAAAAGCATGCTTGGAACATTTCCTTGTTTCTAAGCTATCGGAGTCCAGGAAAGTTTCCTTCTTTGGAAGTACACGTAGCCCTTGGAGACAACTGGTCCTTGAAAACTGCATCTTACGTTTAAATGTTGTAACTGTCCCACAAAAACAGTGTTATAAATGGGGGACGTGCTCCAGTACCAAGGCCTGATACCCCATTTTCACCGAGTATTTAGTAATAGTATAATAAAATGCAGAGCAGTTTTAAAGTGATATATTTATATGCCCAAAGAGGGAATTGCCAAGGTATGCCTATAGGACACGTCACTGATAGTGTTCCAAGGAGAGGAAGTCCCCAATTCACTGGGCCTCACGGCCATCAAGCCAACATGCTCCTGCTGAGAGATGTTTGGATATCATAAGGCCAAAACAGATGTTGCAAATTGAGATAATTAGTATTTATCTAAAAATGTAATTGTGGATCTTTTTAACTCAACCATCTTAAAGGTTGAGGATATCTGTACATATTTTCATTACCTGTAAATTAACTAGGTCTCTGCCTCCTTTTCCTATGTAGAATCTGACACTATCTGAGAATTCGGCACTCTCCAAAGGTTGTATAGTTTAATAAGGATGCACCTAGTTTTAGGTGGTAAGAATGAACATAAATGCTGGTATTTTAGTCATTTCTGTGCGTAAGTGGCCACATACATGCGTAAAATTGCCTCCTAAAATAATGGCCAGCGTAAAACTATGCATGTTAATTACATGGCGTGTACTTTCCTTCTAGGCATGCAAGGAGTTGGAGGTTTGAGCAGAGCACTGGTACAGCATACATAACTGCATAAATTATAAAATACTATAAATTACTTGCAATCTTGAAAAATATAGGTATGGACAATTATGTCAGCTCTAAGGCTGGTGTAAATATCCATGCCTTAATTTAAGGCACAATTTCTGCCACTTACGCTAATATTTTACAAAATAGTGCAGAACAGGCGCCTTCAATGACTCTCATAGAAAGCCATTTGGGCTACCCTAATGGTACAGGTTGGAGGCAGTTCTTGCAGTGAAGGACCAGTATATTCTGTTCTGGAGGCACAATGACCTGTGTCTTTTCAGTGTCCCTTGTTGCATGTGCTGTCTCCTTTATACTCTTTTGATCATTTACTACCAAAGTGCTGGCATGACACCTTCACAAACCGTTGCTCAACAAAAATCATAAAAAAAAATAACTTAAAAATTTCTAAGATCAACGGAGCGTTTGCTAGTATTAAACAAGTGGGAAAGAATATAGAGCACAGCTCATGAAAGTCTTTCCGCCTCTGTTGCCTCTGTGTATCATTCACCTGGAAGGGAGGGGGTGATCTGAAAGCGTACTTACTCACCTGTAACAGGTGTTCTCCGGGGACATTAGGAATCAGTCCTCACGTATGGGTGATGTCGGCATCGACAGAGCCCTCGTGCGGAGCAAATCCCCAGCTTTCAGAGAAAGCTTTTGGGAATTGCATCGCGCATGCACGATCCCCTTCCCGCCCAAGGATGCCATCTTGCTCAGTCAAATGACACAGCTAAAAAGAACAAAATATAATAATAGTAGGACTGCAACTCCAAGGGGAGGAGGGAGGGTCGTACTGCTGTCCCCGGAGAACACCTGTACAGGTGAGTAAAGCACAGTTACTTACCTGTAACAGGTGATCTCTGGGAACAGCAGGAATTAGTCTTCACATATGGGTACGTCGGTACCGACAGAGCCTGCACGGGAATGCTCCCCAGCATCCAATCAGAAAGCTTTTGGGAGCATCCCTCGCGCCTGTGCGCTGACTTCCCGCCTTTCCCACTGCCTCTCCTCAGTTGAGTTTCATAGCTGAGACAGAAGGAGAGAAAGAGGAAAGGAGATAGATAGATACAACTCCTAGGGGAGGTGGGTGGGTTGTGAAGACTAATTCCTGCTGTTCCCAGAGATCACCTGTTACAGGTAAGTAACTGTGCTATCTCCAGGAACAAGCAGGAATGAGTCTTCACATATGGGGACTCCCTAGCTGTGGGTGCCAGGGGAGATCCCATAAAATGCGTATCCCTGGAACAGGACGGCATTTCCCAAACCTGGATCCCCGGCATCCCTTGAGGGATGGGGGGTAGGAGTTGAATAGAGAAGAGCTGTAGAGGAACAGCGAATCTAAAGACTACAGAAAAAATGAGTCTTTAGAATGTATGTCAAGTATCATTAAAATATTTAATGAACTAGTACAATATAGAGCTTACCTACTGGATTGTAGGAAGTAGAACTGTGATGGAGTGTACTGTAGATGCAGTAGCGGAATCCTCAAGGTAACTTCACAGCAGTAAGGATGAAGTTCCAAACCTGGAATGGGCAGGTAACCCAGGTGTCAACTGGGGCAGGAGAAGAACGGCAGGTCTTTAATGGGAAGCTTTATGGGAAAAAGCTGAAAACTCTTTTAGGTACAGAGTTATTAACATTGAGGACTAAAAGAAGAAGACTGACCGATCTGGAGAATTAGCCCAGTCCTGAAGAGGGGGTATGGAAAAAAGCCCCTATTCCCAAGGAGAACAGAAGTATACTCAGAAATACTGAAGATGTACACCGTCTTTCCTAGCTGGTAAGAGTGGAAACTCTTCTTACCACCCTCTTCTGCAAGATAATCACTGGCATTGATGACATCTGTCAAGGATTTGCTCTCATCTTTCTGGACATCGCCGCAGCTTTTGATTCAGTAAGTCATGAGCTTCTCTTAGGTCGACTAATTGAGAAAGGCATTGCTGGTAGAGCGCTTGATTGGTGCAGATCTTACCTGTCCGAAAGATGGCAGCATGTGCGTTCTGGAGGGATGACCTCGGAACCTTTCCACCAAAGCCAGGGAGTCCCACAAGGTTCCTCCCTTTCAGCCCTCCTGTTTAACATATACATGCAGCCAATTTGCAAGATCATCCGATCCTTCAATGTTGACTGCATGTTATACGCTGACGATGTCCTGCTATACATACCCTTCTCTACGGAACATCTCGACCTCTCTCCACTGACGAGCTGTTTCAATGCAATATCCGACTGGCTTTTCTCCCAAAACCTCCGAATACAACATAAGAAAACGGAAGTACTCTTCATTACGAGGAACCCTAACTTCACCCCACCACAATTCCTTAAAGTCAAAGAAGCAGAGTTACAATCTAAACCATCAATACGCTACCTGGGTGTCACCTTGGATCAACGCCTGGACATGAAAGCCCACATAGGGAACACAGTCAGAGCAGTATACTACAAGATCCGCTCACTTAGGCATTTACGATCCATGCTGGAACCAAATGACTTCAGGACTATATACCAGGCGTTGATCATACCTCATTTTGATTATGCCAATGCCATCCTTCAAGGCCTGCCCCTATCCACCTTGCAACCACTACAGCTCGCCATGAACGCGGCAGCAAGGGTCATCCATGGAGCCTCCAGAAGTGACCACGTGACACCTCTGCTGATACAGTTACATTGGCTACCTATCCAGGCTAGAATCGTTTTCAAGATTCTGCTATTCACTTTTAAAGCTATTAACAAGCTCTCCTCTGAATCAATAAATGCCCTCATCCATACCACATCTCCTAATAGAGCAAGGAGATCCACAACTACAAACACACTAAAAGTCCCGAAAGTTTTAACAGATTGCACCACATCCACAGCCAATAGGGCGTTTAGTATCAGTGCGCCAAGATGCTGGAACGCACTACCTCCAGATATCCGGGCTATTAAGAGCCTTACACAGTTTAGGAAAGCCCTCAAATACCACCTTTTCAATAAGTACCTCATAGAACCCAACCTCACCCACTGAGACTGAGATGTAATCCGCTAAGCTAATATATGGTTTCCCAACAACATGTCAAGAAAGATTCTCTAACCCTTAGTGGTGCATTTATTTCAATGGAATTCAAGATTATACGACTCGATGTAGCAATATTTGTAAAAAGTTTACCACAGTTATCCAAGTTTATGTAGTAAATCTGTAAATAGTTACCCCTGTTATCCAAGTTATTTGCCCTGTTATCTGTAAACTCATACGTGTTAACTGTACTGAGCATTTCTGTTCCATGTAAACCGCGCTGATGCCGAATAGTGCGGTATATAAGAGATTTTAAATAAATAAATAAATAAGACATTGAAGTTTGATACTTCATAGACAGGGAGATCTATAACAAAAATAGAAGCTGTTGACATCACAGCAGTAATTGTGTGTATAACCGCTCCCACTTATTGAGCCGCATGAGAATAGGCAAGTTGACTGTCTGGACCTCTTAAGAAGGTAAAAGCTTTATAGCACAGCTAGTAAGGGAGATAGCAGGTAATACATGGCGTCCTATGGACATCTCCCAATGGGTATATATATATATAGATGGAGACACATACATATATATATATATATGTGCATATATGTCTAGATATGTGTGATATATATAGATATATAGATTATATAGATATATATGCACATATATATATATATGTATGTGTCTCCATCTATATATATATAGTTATATATATATATATATATATATATATATATATATATGCCCATTGGGAGATGTCCATAGGACGCCATGTATTACCTGCTATCTCCCTTACTAGCTGTGCTATAAAGCTTTTACCTTCTTAAGAGGTCCAGACAGTCAACTTGCCTATTCTCATGCGGCTCAATAAGTGGGAGCGGTTATACACACAATTACTGCTGTGATGTCAACAGCTTCTATTTTTGTTATAGATCTCCCTGTCTATGAAGTATCAAACTTCAATGTCTTCCTATCTCTTACCAGCTAGGAAAGACGGTGTACATCTTCATGTCTATATGTCTAGATATGTGTGATATATATAGATATATAGATTATATAGATATATATATAGATGGGCATGACTTATGCCCACACAGATTACAGAAATACGTATGTATAGGACATATACATACATGAATATAAGTCTGAGGATACATGCCTGCAACTGAGCCCTACAAAAACATTCATATGGGGAATGTGATGGGAAAAGATTCATCTAATAAGGGGGTGAAACCACCTGAAGATATATAGAGAATCTATTTCTGCGGTGCAGGCATGTAGTTCAGTGGAATAACCAGGATGGTTGCGTGAAAAAACAGAGGATAATAGCAATCTGGCAAGAGCACGTCAGGAGTACTTTAGGACTCTGACATGTCCAAAGGACAAAAGAAAAACGCATAAACTAAGACACTAGGATGACCCAGCCAAGGGACACAGGGGTATCATGTATAGTAAAAGAGTATGCGTTGTCCAAGTGGAGCAGAAAAGTATAATGCCAAGCTGTAAGGAAAAAAGGGGTAGATTCCTGCAAGATTGGGAACTCCTTGGACATTCACGCAGAAGAAGCTTGTCTTCTGTATCACAACAGGAGACAAGAGGGTATAAGAACCCATATAGTCATGGAATGATTATATAAGTTTTTTCTACTATATGGAAAAAGCCCTCAGAGATAAAGTCCAATGCTCTGTAGCAAGGGCCCATAGTAGTAAGCTTCTCTGAAGATTGCAGAGAGCATTGTGCAGGAGAATTATGAGATAAAACTGACTGAAGTCAGGTGTGTTGCCACATCCTAGGAAAGGATATGGCTAGAAGAAGATAACCTGCAGTGAGTAGTATTATGCAAGATAGTTGAAAGTAGCTTGCAATGAGTACTAGAGTAATCACTGGAACTCCTGCATGCACAGCAACTGAACAAAACAGCAGAGGGGATTCTCCTGTATAAAAACAGAGAGAAAACAGACAAAGGGAGCGGAGATATTCCCGTCCCTGTCTGATGAGTTGCATTGAAGGATAACAAAAAAGTCTACACTGGAAAGAAAGAGAAGTGTTTCAGTATGGTACCAACTCAAGCAGGGGAAACCCTGGAAGAAAGGGGGTCGGAAGGTGACTTACCATATGGTAAGTCAGCTGAAGGAAAAGATGTCCATGTGGGGACAGAAAACTATCATGGGATAGTTGTAACCTCCCTTCGTAGTAGTAAGAAGGGGAGAATTCTGTAACCCATGGACAAAAGTATCCTAACAGCTTAGCATACTGAAACCCAGTGTAGAGTTTGAAGAATAAACCTCTGCTAAGAAGAAGTTAACTGTAGATTGCAACATATAGGAACCTATGGTTGCTGTTTATGAATAGGCTGGTTAGAGTCTGGAGACCTCAGACTAGGATGAGATGTCCCTTGCTTGGGTACATCTGGAGGATGGGCAGGAGAAGGGTGAAACCTTCTTTTCTTAGGGAAAGGAGGTTTGGTAGGACATTTCCTACGTCCTGGGGAAAAAGAAGGCTTAGGATGGTTTCCAGAACCAGGGAAGTCAGTGGAGCAATGAGCAACCTGACGTAAAGCCTCTCTATTGAAGAGATTTTCTCCAGTACAAGGAGAATTACCCAGTGTATGTTGTGCCCATCTGCTCAAGTCTGAAGCTTGCAGCCAGGCTTTACGACGTGCTCCAATGGCAATAGCAGAGGATCTGCTAACAGACTCAAAAGAGTCTAGAGAAGCACGAGAAAGAAACCAAGAGATATTCCTGCTATGATTAAGAAGCAAGGAATAGTCAGTGGCCTTAGGCTCTGACAAAAAAGGGGACAAAAGAGATAATTTCTCTGTGACCTCCTGAAGTGTCAGACTCATATAAAAAATATATGAGATAATTCTTGAAGCCAGCATAGAAGTTTGGAAGGTTTGACGTCCAAAGGTATCAAGTGCTTTAGATGCACGACCTGGCGGATAAGAAGAATGCTTCTTCTTGCTTCTTACCTTCCTCATTGCTGATTCCACTACAATGGAATGATGTGGAAGTTGATTTTTTTGAAACCCTGGAGAGGGAGGCACCTGATACAGAACATTAGTGGCTGTAGAAGGTGAAGGAACCTTTAAAGGTGATTCCCACATCCTCAGAAGAAGATCTTGCTAAGAATGATGTAAAGGAAGCATTATATTTTCCTTTTCTGCAGGATCTTGGTTAAGAGTAGAGCCAGGAATAGGAATGGCAAGAAAGGTTGCCATGTCAAGGAGAAATTTCTGAAAAGAAGGATCTCCAATGGGAACTATTCCTGGGTAAGCTGAGGTGGAAGAAGCAGCTTGAGCACCAGAAGATATACTGGACTGGTGCAGAAAAAGAATCCTGCTAGATGGACAATGATACTGACAGTTCTGATTCGAGGCAGTTAGTACTGCATCGTCAGTGCCCGGTATCGATTCCAAGCTAGGCATAGAAAGGATCGATGGCACCGATGGAACTGCAGGAATCGACATCGATACCGATACCGGTATCGGAGACGGTAATGCCATCGAAGCAGTAATCGAGGGCTGCTGAAGCGGTACTGAGGTAGCCAGAGAGCCTTGGTGAATATCCTCGGTACTGCGTAGTCGGAAACGATATGGATCGGTTCTGAAATGCGTCGGTACCAAGTCATCTAGACTGGACATTGATTCTAGACTCGGCATCGAAGGGAGCGAGTCTATCGATGCATGTCTAGAAGGTACCGACGTTGGTGGTGGTATCGGCGATGCCGATACAAGAAAGTCAATCGGAGTCGTATCGATCGGTTCCGAAGGTACCGAGAACGTCCAAAGACGATGCATGGTGAAGAGTGGAACACTCGACACCGGCGTCGATGTCGGGGTATCGGTACCGCTCGAAGCAGATACCAACCCCGAGCATGGTGAAGATACAGGAAAGTCAATCTGGGTCGTATCGATCGGTCCCGAAGGTACCGAGGATACCAGATGACGATCCCAGGTGAAGAGTTGAACACTCGACACCGATGCCGGGGTATCGGTACTGCTCGAAGCCGGTACCAACCCCGAGCATGGCAGATACAGGAAAGCCAATCTGGGTCGTATCGATCGGCCCCGAAGGTACCGAGGACACCAGATGACGATCCCAGGTGAAGAGTGGAACACTCGACACCGGTGTCGATGCCGGGGGATCGGTACCGCTCGAAGCGGATACCACCCCCGAGCATGGCTCAGGTATGTTCTGTGAGGGGTGAGCCCCAGGAACAACCTGAAACCCCATAAATGCTTTGGAGCCCGAAGACTCCCGCCGGGGTTTTACTGCCAATGGGGTCTTGAGGGCAAGGCCGGAGCCGTCATCATGCTGGGCATGAGACTTACCCTTCAAGAATTGGCTAGTCTTAACAGACTGTTTGTGGGTTACCTGATCCTGGAGAGAAGAATAAACCGGTGTCCTCACCTCAGGAGGAAAAACGGGCATCGAGGGAAACTCGAAAAAGGGAAGGTCTTCTCCCAATAATATAGCCTGAGGTATCAGGGGAAAAAGGGTCAGGACCCAAACAGGTTAGACACCAAGCATTGGAGTCTAAAAAGAAAACTAAGTTTCCACAGTGAAGGCACTTCTTAGGCGAAGAAGGCTCCATGTTGGAAAAAAGGCCTGGTAGGCCCCAAAAAGTTAACACAAAAAACTGAGGAGAAAATGTTTCTCTAAGTTTGAAAAAGAAAAGAATAAAGCACCGGCGGTACCGGTATCGGCGGGAAAGACAGCCGCAACCACAAGAAAATAAGGATTTTAAAGAAAAAAGTTTCTGCGGTGACAGGAGGACGTCCTGTTGGCTCCGCGGAAAAACGAAAACTGAGGAGAGGCAGTGGGAAAGGCGGGAAGTCAGCGCGCAGGCACGAGGGATGCTCCCAAAAGCTTTCTGATTGGATGCTGGGGAGCATTCCCGTGCAGGCTCCGTCGGTACCGACGTACCCATATGTGAAGACTCATTCCTGCTTGTTCCTGGAGATCTACACTTTCTCCAGGAACAAGCAGGAAGTCAGTCCTCACATATGGGACTCCCTAGCTATAGGTTACCGAGAACCCACAGCTGAAAAATAGGCTCCCTCTACGAGAGCTGCAAGCAGCCACAATAGGAATCTAACTGAGAGAGTAGCACTCCGGTAGCTTGACACAGAAGGGTAGCCTGACACAGAAGGGTCGGAGGGCAGGAGTTTCCTTTACCTCGAAAAGGTTACGGAGTACAGCCTGGCCGAAAGCATTGTCCCGTCGGGACTCCCTATCCAGGCAGTAATGGGTAGCAAAAGTCTGACCCGAAGACCAGGTGGTAGCCCGGCAGATATCTGCCAGCGGAACAGAGCAGAAATGGGCCACTGATGTCCTCCAATGGAAGCTCGGCTGCCCTGTATGCCCAGGCAATACAGTCCGCTACCCAGGTGGACAGCGTACATTTGGAAACGGCCATCCTCAGCTTACTGGGGTCATGGGATACAAAGAGCTGAGAAGCCCTCCTATGGCCCTGCGTAAGCTGAATATAGAAGGCCAACGCCCTCTTACAGTCAAGGGTATGCAGAACTGTCTCTGCCGGACTGGCATGCGGCCTGGAAAAGAAGGTAGGCAGCACCACCTCCTGGCTGAGGTGGAATGAAGAGACCACTTTCGGAAGGAACTTGGGGTGTGTGCGGAGCACCACCCGGTTCCTAAAGAACCTTGTATAAGGCCTGTCTGACACAAGGGCTTGAAACTCACTCGCCGAGCTGACATGAGTGCCACCAAGAAAACTACCTTCCAAGAAAGGAGGCGTAGATGGTAGGTTGCCATCGGCTTCAAATCCCATTCGGTCGCCGGAGGGCAGACCAGAGGCTTCAGCAGAAGTAGGCCTCTCAAGAACCTAGTAACTAGGGGATGTGCAGAGAGAGGCTTTCCCTCAACTGGGAAGTGGTTTTCTGCAAGGGTACTGAGGTGAACTCTGATGGAGTTGGACTTAAGGCCCAAATCCAAAAGGTGGAGAAGGTACTGTAAGACCACTGCAACCTGGCAGGAGAAGAGGTTTACAGTCTGCTGCTCATACCAAGCCACAAACCTACGCCATTTAAAGGTATAGGTCTGTCTAGTTGACAGCTTCCTTGAGACCAGCAAGACCTCTTCCACATTCTTTGGAAGGAGGAGTGGTGCGAGCACTACCCTTTCAGCAGCCATGCCATTAGGTTGAGGGAGCTGAGATTGGGGTGCAGGAAAGTGCCCTCCGCCTGGGACAGGAGGTTTGGAGAGGACCCCAGGGGAATGGGGGCCTCCACCGCTAGCTGAAGTAGAAGCAGAAACCAGGGCTGTCTCGGCCACCTGGAGGCTACCAGGATGACTGAGGTCTTTGTCCTGGAGGATCTTAAATACAGTCTTGGCCACCAGAGGCGTCGGGGGAAACGCATACAGGCAGCCCACAGACCATGATATGAGAAATGCATCGGCAGCCACCCTGTGCGGGTGTGGCTGCCTGGAGCAGAACTGGGGCAACTGATGATTGACCGGACTTGCAAACAAGTCCATTATTGGCTGTCCCCATGTCTGAAACAGCCAATGGACTACTCCCTTGTCCAGCTCCCACTGGAGAATCCTGCTTAGTCTGTCAGCCAAGTAGTTGTCCTGGCCCGGCAGGTAAACTGCCCACAGATGAATGCCATGCTGGGCTGCAAAGGAGCACAGATCCAGGGTTTCCTGACACAGTAGGTGGTACCCCGTGCCGTCCTGTTTGTTCACATAGAACATGGCTACTTGGTTGTTCTTTCTGTACCAGGACAGGCTTGTGAGCCAATGTTCGCCAGAACACTCTCAGAGCTAGGCGGATGGCACGGAGCTCCAGGAAATTGATTTGTTGAGTTCTCTCGTTTGGAGACCACACACCCTGAGTACAAAACCCCTGGCAATGGGCTCCCCAACCCAGCAGAGATGCATCCGTGGTCAGGATCCTTGTGTGCTGAGGAGCCTGGAAAGGCATCCCCGCTTCCAAGTGGAATGGATGAAGCCACCAGTCCAGAGACTGTACTAGTCATCTGGATACTGTGACTCTGTCCCGGAGGCCGCCTGTGGCCTGTGTCCACTGGTCTCGGAGGCACCACTGAGCAGTTTGCATGTGGAGGCGGGCACATCTGGTGTCACATGGACTGTGGAGGCCATGTGTCCGAGGAGGCGCAGAAAGTGCCTTACTGACACTTGGGACCTGCGACTCAACTGGCGTGCCAAGGCCAGAAGCCTCTTTGCCCTGTCTGATAGCAGGAAGGCCCTTGCCTGAAGGATATTGAGTCTTTCCCTAATGAACTCTAGTTGTTGAGTGGGAACAAGGTTGGACTTGGAGTAATTGATTACAAATCCCAGATGCTGGAGCACCTGGATGGTGCGGGATGTGGCCTGATGGACCTCTCTGGCTGAAGTGGCTCTGATGAGCCAGTCGTCTATGTAGGGGAAGACAAAGACCCCTTGAAGTCTGAGATAGGTGGCCACCACCGCCAGGTATTTTGTGAATACCCTGGGGGCAAAGGCCAAGTCAAAGGGAAGTACCCTATACTGGTAATGATTGCCTCCCACCACAAAGCGCAGATATTGCCTGTGGTCTGGGTGTATTAGGATGTGTGTGTATGCATCCTTTAGTTCTAAGGAGCATAGTCAGTCTCCCTGGCAGAGGTAAGGCAGCAATATTCCAAGTGAGAGCATCTTGAACTTCTCCCTCACCAGGAATTTGTTTAGGTTGTGCAGGTCGAGGATGGGTCTGAGGCCTCCTGTCCCTTTTTGGTACCAGAAAGTACCTGGAATAGAAGCCCTTGCCATGCAGGTGGTGGGGCACAGGTTATACCGCCTGATTCTCAAGAAGACCTGTTAACTCCTTCAGAAGGTGGTCCCAGTGAAGGGGAGACCTGAGGGGCTCTCCTGGAAAATAAGGAGGTACCTGGGTCAAATGAAGGAGATAGCCCTGATGGACTATCTGCAGGAGGTCAGGCACAAAGAGAGCAGGTAGCTCTTGCTGATCCAACAGGAGACAATGAGGCAAGAGATTGGATGAACACGAGTGCCTTTATTGTTGGTCCCCTACGCGTTACGGCCGAAGCCTTCCTCAGGGGGATACACTTAAAAATCAAAATATGAAAAAATAATAAAAATAAAAATAAACATAGATAACAAATTACAATGAATTAAAACATACCAGGCATGTGACATATATTAACATCAATATAAATACCATATTAAAAACATAAAATATGGATAAAATAATTCTACTAAATATAAATATGAATAAAAATAAACAAGAAATAAAAACAAATAGATACATAATACAGAAACATAAATATAGATAATGATAAAAATATAAACATCATAGATCAAAAAACATATGGATCAAAAAACAAACTAAAAACACAGGGCAGATAGTGGACACTACTTAAAAACTACTAATAAAAATAGTATATGAGAAGTACTCACAAGGCACTGCAGATAAGAAGGTTCAATTTAGCCTATGAACTGGTACCTATTGTAATACTGACATTAATAAACAATGAAGTAAAAATGAGAGAAAATAGAAAAATATAATAAATAATACAAAACAATATTAAACAATAAACCATAATTCTAAAACTAAACTAAGCGAAAAAACAAGAAAGATTTGAGATAAAGGAAATCTGAAAAAAGTACTTAAAACAAAATTGTGTTAAAATAATAAAGTGATGTTGAAGACACCAAAAATGTAAACCATATATTATTTGAAAATGATACCTGCACTTGATCAATTGTGATGAACAACGCTGTATATCAAGAGACAAAACACTGTTAATAATGTCATGACAGGCTATAAAATAAATAATATTAAAAATATTAAAAATAGCGCACTTATCTTGTTGTGGATAGTTTGAATAGACATACTTTTGTGAAATGTTTCCTAAAGCTAGTGGCGTTCTAGAGATCCTCCTGAAAGGATATCGTTCACCAAGAACTTACTTATATAAACAATGCGTTTAAAAAATGTGTGAACAGATTTGATCTAAAAACGTTTGCACCCTTACATAGGATAAGGTAAAAAAGGAGGAAAAAGGAGTGTACATAAGATCAGGACAAGAAGCTTGTTAAACTATGAGTGCATAAAAATGGAGACATATAAAAAACGCTGTGGATGCGCGCCAAATTATTTGCATATAGTTTTGAATAATTGTTAAAAACAATCCAAAACAGCTGTTAAAGTTACAATGAAGAGGAAAGACCTCGCTGCAATATGTGTATAATAACTAAACACCACAATAATAAAAGTATTAACCAGCGTGCACATACTAAGGATACAAGAATAAAACGGCTGTTGAGAAGCCCGTGTCAAACCGCCGCGCTAAAACATTTGCATGAGTAAAAACCTTAGTCTAACAAACTCGGTGTAAAATTGGTGGTGGGGGTGAAACAAGTAATATGTGACTGTTCCAGTAAATGAACTGATGCATTGCTACAAACCTTACCTAAACGTGGAAAAACCGCAATTCCAGGACAAAAGTATAGTCATGGCTTTTAGGGAAATGACGAGCTGGCTTGGGGTTTTAAATACTAACCTTAAGAGGGCGTGGTTACTCTTATGACGTGTTCGTATAAGGTTAGGGTGTCAAGCAAACACTTGTGCCACAAGAATCTTGAAGTGCAACCAAATTGTTATACTGCAAACAACCGTGCAATCATCATGAAGCAGTTACTGCATAGTGCTATTGAAACTAAAAACTGTTATGTAGTGTTATATAAAACGATGTATGTAGTGTTATATAAAACCTAAAAGGCAGATTGTGTCAAGCCATAGTAGGAGAACTAAAAAAAATATATATAATAAATAAATAAATAATATAGAAACAAGGCACGTTAAAAAATATTATAAAAATGTGATTAAAAAATATATTTGAAAAAACTCCGGACTGAAACTGAAGGGCCTCAATGATACATTACGTCAAAGAGGATGCTGTATAAAACGGGTTGTACTTAAAATATCTAAAAACCTCACTACTCAAAAATGATAATATAGAGGGTAACCACTATTACAATGTTGTAGTGTGGGGCTTAAGGATAACTGTGCACATTAAAATAAAATAAAAATAGAAATAAAAATAAAAATCATGGTCATAGACATATGTAGAATTACGTAATAATGAGGAAACAATGTATATAAATACTGTAAAAAACACAATGATATCAAAAGTAGCCAAAACTAATAATAATTGTAACCATATAGTCATATGATAATAAATGTAGTAAAATGAATAAATAGATAAATAAGATAAAAAATCGAAGGAGTCAATGTTGTCGTGTCAGTTGGTATGATGAGACCAACCGAAAGGACATATACTACATATATAATATTATATTGTATGTCCTGATGAGACAATTGTTAAATATTATTATAAAAACACTGACAAGTCTACTTTCTGATTTAGACCATTAGGTGTCAAGCTGTTAAATTCATAAATGAATCTTTGTTCCAATCTCAAAAGTACTTTGTCAAAATCCCCTCCCCTCCAACTGGGAACCACTGTTTTGATAACTAAAAATTTTAAATCTTGAATAGAGTGTTGTTTCTCCAACCAATGTATTGCTAATGGACTATCTTCAACTTTTCTCTGTATACAACTCCTATGTTCTATAATTCGAGTACGAATCTGACGTTTAGTTTTGCCTATATAGATTAAATTACATGGACACAAGATCAAATAAATAGCCTTGTCTGTTTTGCAGTTAGAAAAATGATTAATGTAAAATTTACGCTGTGTAACCGGATGAATATAAACTTGTTTAACTGTGAGTACATGAATGCAAACAGAACAATTACCACAGGGGTAATGTCCTTTAATGCGGGGTAATGGTTTGTGATATGCGAGAGCCGATGGAACCAGTGTGTTAGCTAAATTGGAATTGCGTTTGTAGGCCACCATAATGTTCTTGGAAGATAAACTAGAGACCCCAGCTAAAAGATACCATTCCTGTCTAAGTATCGCAGAAATCTCTTTAGAGTATTGAGAAAAGGTAAGAGAGCAAACAATTTTATCGTTCTTCTGTCGTGGTTTCTTATTTAAAAGGCTCATACGATCAGTCGCGCAAGCCCTAAAAAATGCTTTTTTGATGCATCTTTTTGGGTACCCACGTTTTAAGAATCTCAGACGTAGATCCGCTGCATGTTTCTCAAAATCAGGTTCTTTAGTGCATAATCTTCTTACCCTTAAAAACTGACTGATAGGAAGATTATTTTTTAGTGTGGTGTTATGATAACTATCATATCGTAGCAAGGTGTTGCGGTTTGTGGGTTTATGATACAACTCTGTAATAAAGCCGTCATTGCCCTTCTTAATGTTTAAATCCAAATACGCAATATTGTCCATGCTATAGTTACCCTCGAACTGTAAATTAGGGTCCAAACTGTTGATCCATTGAAAAAATTCTTGCAACATAATTTCCGAACCATCCCAAATTATTAAAATGTCGTCAATGTACCTTTTCCATAAACTAACATGCTTCTTAAATGGATGGATTTTGAGAAATTTCTCTTCAAAGTCGGTAACATATAGATTGGCCACGTCTGGGGCCATGGGCGACCCCATGGCCACAACTTTTATTTGTTTATAAAATATACCTTTAAAACAGAAAAAATTTTCAGTCATAGCCAGAGAAGCTAACTGAATAAGGTAACAAGTGGGGGTACGTACTGGTTGCGGCCTGCGTATTAGTGTATTGGCTAATACTTCAATGGATGCTTGCTGAGGGATATTGGTATAAAGAGAGACTATATCTAAAGTAACCAAAAATAACTTGTCATGGCAACCGACAAAAGTATCTAAAATGTTGATAACATGAGTGGAGTCCCGTAGGTAAGATTCTGCTTCCGAAACAAAGGGTCTTAGAAAAAAATCCATAAATTTGGAGATGGGCTCGAAAAGAGAGCCAATGGCTGAGACAGTGAAGCATCCGATTATACCAACAATATATGTTATCCCTAAAATACATAAATCCCTAGACAATCCTCCTGGTCGTCCCATTGTCTCAGCCATTGGCTCTCTTTTCGAGCCCATCTCCAAATTTATGGATTTTTTTCTAAGACCCTTTGTTTCGGAAGCAGAATCTTACCTACGGGACTCCACTCATGTTATCAACATTTTAGATACTTTTGTCGGTTACCATGACAAGTTATTTTTGGTTACTTTAGATATAGTCTCTCTTTATACCAATATCCCTCAGCAAGCATCCATTGAAGTATTAGCCAATACACTAATACGCAGGCCGCAACCAGTACGTACCCCCACTTGTTACCTTATTCAGTTAGCTTCTCTGGCTATGACTGAAAATTTTTTCTGTTTTAAAGGTATATTTTATAAACAAATAAAAGGTGTGGCCATGGGGTCGCCCATGGCCCCAGACGTGGCCAATCTATATGTTACCGACTTTGAAGAGAAATTTCTCAAAATCCATCCATTTAAGAAGCATGTTAGTTTATGGAAAAGGTACATTGACGACATTTTAATAATTTGGGATGGTTCGGAAATTATGTTGCAAGAATTTTTTCAATGGATCAACAGTTTGGACCCTAATTTACAGCTCGAGGGTAACTATAGCATGGACAATATTGCGTATTTGGATTTAAACATTAAGAAGGGCAATGACGGCTTTATTACAGAGTTGTATCGTAAACCCACAGACCGCAACACCTTGCTACGATATGATAGTTATCATAACACCACACTAAAAAATAATCTTCCTATCAGTCAGTTTTTAAGGGTAAGAAGATTATGCACTAAAGAACCTGATTTTGAGAAACATGCAGCGGATCTACATCTGAGATTCTTAAAACGTGGGTACCCAAAAAGATGCATCAAAAAAGCATTTTTTAGGGCTTGCGCGACTGATCGTATGAGCCTTTTAAATAAGAAACCACGACAGAAGAACGATAAAATTGTTTGCTCTCTTACCTTTTCTCAATACTCTAAAGAGATTTCTGCGATACTTAGACAGGAATGGTATCTTTTAGCTGGGGTCTCTAGTTTATCTTCCAAGAACATTATGGTGGCCTACAAACGCAATTCCAATTTAGCTAACACACTGGTTCCATCGGCTCTCGCATATCACAAACCATTACCCCGCATTAAAGGACATTACCCCTGTGGTAATTGTTCTGTTTGCATTCATGTACTCACAGTTAAACAAGTTTATATTCATCCGGTTACACAGCGTAAATTTTACATTAATCATTTTTCTAACTGCAAAACAGACAAGGCTATTTATTTGATCTTGTGTCCATGTAATTTAATCCATATAGGCAAAACTAAACGTCAGATTCGTACTCGAATTATAGAACATAGGAGTTGTATACAGAGAAAAGTTGAAGATAGTCCATTAGCAATACATTGGTTGGAGAAACAACACTCTATTCAAGATTTAAAATTTTTAGTTATCAAAACAGTGGTTCCCAGTTGGAGGGGAGGGGATTTTGACAAAGTACTTTTGAGATTGGAACAAAGATTCATTTATGAATTTAACAGCTTGACACCTAATGGTCTAAATCAGGAAGTAGACTTGTCAGTGTTTTTATAATAATATTTAACAATTGTCTCATCAGGACATACAATATAATATTATATATGTAGTATATGTCCTTTCGGTTGGTCTCATCATACCAACTGACACGACAACATTGACTCCTTCGATTTTTTATCTTATTTATCTATTTATTCATTTTACTACATTTATTATCATATGACTATATGGTTACAATTATTATTAGTTTTGGCTACTTTTGATATCATTGTGTTTTTTACAGTATTTATATACATTGTTTCCTCATTATTACGTAATTCTACATATGTCTATGACCATGATTTTTATTTTTATTTCTATTTTTATTTTATTTTAATGTGCACAGTTATCCTTAAGCCCCACACTACAACATTGTAATAGTGGTTACCCTCTATATTATCATTTTTGAGTAGTGAGGTTTTTAGATATTTTAAGTACAACCCGTTTTATACAGCATCCTCTTTGACGTAATGTATCATTGAGGCCCTTCAGTTTCAGTCCGGAGTTTTTTTCAAATATATTTTTTAATCACATTTTTATAATATTTTTTAACGTGCCTTGTTTCTATATTATTTATTTATTTATTATATATATTTTTTTTAGTTCTCCTACTATGGCTTGACACAATCTGCCTTTTAGGTTTTATATAACACTACATACATCGTTTTATATAACACTACATAACAGTTTTTTAGTTTCAATAGCACTATGCAGTAACTGCTTCATGATGATTGCACGGTTGTTTGCAGTATAACAATTTGGTTGCACTTCAAGATTCTTGTGGCACAAGTGTTTGCTTGACACCCTAACCTTATACGAACACGTCATAAGAGTAACCACGCCCTCTTAAGGTTAGTATTTAAAACCCCAAGCCAGCTCGTCATTTCCCTAAAAGCCTTGACTATACTTTTGTCCTGGAATTGCGGTTTTTCCATGTTTAGGTAAGGTTTGTAGCAATGCATCAGTTCATTTACTGGAATAGTCACATATTACTTGTTTCACCCCCACCACCAATTTTACACCGAGTTTGTTAGACTAAGGTTTTTACTCATGCAAATGTTTTAGCGCGGCGGTTTGACACGGGCTTCTCAACAGCCGTTTTATTCTTGTATCCTTAGTATGTGCACGCTGGTTAATACTTTTATTATTGTGGTGTTTAGTTATTATACACATATTGCAGCGAGGTCTTTCCTCTTCATTGTAACTTTAACAGCTGTTTTGGATTGTTTTTAACAATTATTCAAAACTATATGCAAATAATTTGGCGCGCATCCACAGCGTTTTTTATATGTCTCCATTTTTATGCACTCATAGTTTAACAAGCTTCTTGTCCTGATCTTATGTACACTCCTTTTTCCTCCTTTTTTACCTTATCCTATGTAAGGGTGCAAACGTTTTTAGATCAAATCTGTTCACACATATTTTAAACGCATTGTTTATATAAGTAAGTTCTTGGTGAACGATATCCTTTCAGGAGGATCTCTAGAACGCCACTAGCTTTAGGAAACATTTCACAAAAGTATGTCTATTCAAACTATCCACAACAAGATAAGTGCGCTATTTTTAATATTTTTAATATTATTTATTTTATAGCCTGTCATGACATTATTAACAGTGTTTTGTCTCTTGATATACAGCGTTGTTCATCACAATTGATCAAGTGCAGGTATCATTTTCAAATAATATATGGTTTACATTTTTGGTGTCTTCAACATCACTTTATTATTTTAACACAATTTTGTTTTAAGTACTTTTTTCAGATTTCCTTTATCTCAAATCTTTCTTGTTTTTTCGCTTAGTTTAGTTTTAGAATTATGGTTTATTGTTTAATATTGTTTTGTATTATTTATTATATTTTTCTATTTTCTCTCATTTTTACTTCATTGTTTATTAATGTCAGTATTACAATAGGTACCAGTTCATAGGCTAAATTGAACCTTCTTATCTGCAGTGCCTTGTGAGTACTTCTCATATACTATTTTTATTAGTAGTTTTTAAGTAGTGTCCACTATCTGCCCTGTGTTTTTAGTTTATGTTTTTTGATCCATATGTTTTTTGATCTATGATGTTTATATTTTTATCATTATCTATATTTATATTTCTGTATTATGTATCTATTTGTTTTTATTTCTTGTTTATTTTTATTCATATTTATATTTAGTAGAATTATTTTATCCATATTTTATGTTTTTAATATGGTATTTATATTGATGTTAATATATGTCACATGCCTGGTATGTTTTAATTCATTTTAATTCATTGTAATTTGTTATCTATGTTTATTTTTATTTTTATTATTTTTTCATATTTTGATTTTTAAGTGTATCCCCCTGAGGAAGGCTTCGGCCGTAACGCGTAGGGGACCAACAATAAAGGCACTCGTGTTCATCCAATCTCTTGCCTCATTGTCTCCGGACTATCTGCAGGACCCAGGCATCGGTGGTAATGGCTGTCCATCTGTGGGCATACAGGGCAAGCCTTCCTCCTGTGCATTGTCTGTCCCCTTTGGGGAGAGGGGCCATGCTGTTAGTCAAAAGCCCATACCAGGCTGGGCCGGAGCTGGTGCCTGGGATTTGGGGGCTTTCTGCTTATGCGGGCCCTTGGCCTGCTGCCCCTGTTGAGGAGCTGGGGAGGCCTGAAATGGGGGGTAACTTCAGTAAGCAGTACCCTTCCTCGGGTAAAGCACAGTTACTTACCTGTAACAGGTGATCTCTGGGAACAGCAGGAATGAGTCTTCACATATGGGTACGTCGGTACCGACGGAGCCTGTGCGGGAACGCTCCCCAGCTTCCCAAAAAAGGAAAGCTTTTGGGAGCATCCCACAGCGCCTGCGCGCTGCTTTCCCGCCTTTCCTAACTGCCTCTCTCCAGTTCGAGTTTAAAAGCTGAGACAGAGAGAGAGAGGAAAGGAAGATAGAGAGATAGATACAACTCCTAGGGGAGGTGGGTGGGTTGTGAAGACTTATTCCTGCTGTTCCCAGAGATCACCTGTTACAGGTAAGTAACTGTGCTATCTCCAGGAACAAGCAGGAATGAGTCTTCACATATCCTTCATGCTTCCAGAAAGCCTTCTACTAGACGTTCCTATGCTTTTAAATGGAAAAGGTTTACCATTTGGTGTGCTGAGAAGGGTATTAACCCTCTAGCAATACCTTTGAATTCTTTACTAGAGTATCTCCTGCATCTTTCCCATGCAGGTCTCAAGACGAATTCAGTAAGGGTCCATTTGAGTGCTATTGCAGCATCCCTCAAGCCTCTCAATGGACAACCTGTCTCCTCTCATCCTCTTATTGCAAGATTCACGAGAGGCCTTCTTTCAACTAAACCTCCCATTAGACCACCTCCCAGTGGCATGGTACTTGAATCTGGTTCTTGGTCAGCTCATGAAGCCGCCCTTTGAACCCTTAGCCACTACCTCCTTGAAATTTCTTTCCTGGAAGGTTATCTTTCTTATTGCAGTCACCTCAGCTCGCCGCATCAGTGAACTGCAGGCCTTAGTGGCTAATCCACCTTATACAAGATTCCATCATGTTAAGGTAGTCCTTAGGACCAATCCACACTTTATGCCTAAAGTGGTTTCACCTTTTCATCTTAATCAAGAGGTGTATTTACCTGTCTTTTTTCCAGGTCCTCATGCATTGAGTGCAGAGAGGAATCTTCATACCCTGGATTGTAAGAGAGCTCTTGCTTTTTACTTACAAAGAACACAGCAACATAGAAAGTCTTCTAAACTCTTTGTTGCTTTTGATCCCTCTCATTTGGGACTTCCAGTGTCTAAGAGGACACTGTCCAATTGGATTGCTCAGTGTATTTCTTTCGCCTACCAGAGTAAGAACCTTTCTCTGGAGGGCCATGTCACAGCTCATAATGTGAGGGCCATGGCCACCTCTATGGCTCATCTAAATTCTGTGTCTATCGACCAGATCTGTCGAGCAGCCACCTGGGCCTCGGTTCATACCTTCACAGCCCATTACTGTTTGGACAAGGACTCCTGCCGCGATGCCTTGTTTGGTCAGGCTGTTCTCAAACACCTGTTCCATGCTTAATCAACTCCTACCCTCCATCCCTGGTTGGATGCCTGAGATCCATGGGAGGAGGTAGAGCCCTTCTCAGGGTCTCACAACCTTGGGGATCTCCCTGGCATCTCTAGCTGGGGAGTCCCCATATGTGAAGACTCATTCCTGCTTGTTCCTGGAGATAGCACAGTTACTTACCTGTAACAGGTGATCTCTGGGAACAGCAGGAATAAGTCTTCACAACCCACCCACCTCCCCTAGGAGTTGTATCTCTCTATCTATCGTTCCTTTCCTCTCTCTCTTTGTCTCAGCTTTAAAACTCGAACTGGAGAGAGGCGGTTAGGAAAGGCTGGAAGGCAGCGCGCAGGCGCTGTGGGATGCTCCCAAAAGCTTTCCTTTTTTGGGAAGCTGGGGAGCGTTCCCGCACAGGCTCCGTCAGTACCGACGTACCCATATGTGAAGACTCATTCCTGCTTGTTCCTGGAGATAAGGGCTTCTTATCCGAGTCCTTCTTTCGAGAAGGGGCAGAGGTCTTCTTTGAGAGCCGTGTCCTGGTAATGTACTCGGACTCTACTTCTGCAGGCTTATTGGTCATGGGTTTGCCAAAGAGGTTCTCTCCCTGGCATGGGACATCGACCAACTTTGTCCTGAACCTATTGCTCGAGGTCTGACAACTGTAGCCATGCTTGGCGGCATGCACCGATGCCCGCCGCAGATACCCAGGCTACCGACTCGAACCCGTCATAGGCTTCTCGAGTCATGAACTCACGGACTCCAATGGATAGGCTCTTGAAGCGCTGCAAAGGTCCCTCAGAGAGACCAGTCGAGAATCCAAGTTCCTTCACCAGGTCCCTCAGGTACATGCCCATGTAGAGCTGGTAGGCCTGGATCCAACATGTCAGCATTGAACCCTGGAAGCACTTTTTGACGAGGGCATCCAAGCTGTGGGCCTCCCTACCAGGAGGCACCGAGGAGTGCGTCTTCTGGCTCTTCAGCCTGCGCATGGCCGATTCCACAACCATGGAGTTGTGCGGCAATTGTGCTTTTTGGAATCCAGGGCTCTTACGGACTCGATATATTGAGTCGATCCGTTTGCTGATCATTCTCCCACATGCGAAGCATCAGTCGTTCCAGGATCGGAGGCACGGGTACAGTAAGGGCCTACCAAGGGGGAGAGTCATACTGGAGGATCTCAAGCTCTTTGTCTTCCGGGGTTCAGACACCGGGGAATCGGATGGGATGTCCCTGTGCCGACAGGTTTCCGGGAACTCTTCCTCCTCCATCTCCCATCCCGATGCCTCCAAGAAGGAATCGATGGGCTGTGGCATTGAGAGCCCCGGCATCGACTGCCCCGACACCGGTGGCACCAGCGGTGAAGACGACCTCGGCCCCGAGCGGGAAGCTCTGTTGTGCTGCCTGGACCCTCCCCGGAAGTTACCTCGGGTACCTCCCTCACCAGCCTGTATAAAGCCATGACGTCGGCAGCAGCTTGTCCTAGACTTCAATACCTGTGCCTGCTCTTCGTGCTTACTGTGCTTGATTGCATGCTGTTACCTGTCTATTCTCTTCCCTTCCTTAGACCTCCCAGCTCTGTTGTACTGCCTGGACCCTCCCCGGAAGACCTCAGGTACCTCACTCACCAGCCTGTATAAAGCCGCGACGTCCGCAGCACTTGGTGGCACAGCAGCACGTGACGGAGATGTGCTCCTTGGGTGCGCTCCTTGGGGCGGCTCCGGCAGCGTAGGCCTTGTACTGCAAAACATCCCTGCCATCTTCCCTTCTTTGACTCTCCTCTGTTTCTTTGCCTTCAGTTTCACCTCCAACATTTTGGCACCTCACAAGGTAAGTGACTGCCTGTCACTCTTCCCTCTCCCCTTTCCTGCTCCAGTACTGATGGCCTCTTCAGCGCTCCCTATTAATGTCCTCTGGGTAAACCGCCCCTCCCCCTCTGCTCTCCCTCAGGTCTTCCTTTCATCGATTCCAATGCTCTGACAATTTGCTCCTTTGTTTGCCTTCCTTGCATCCCCCTTCCCCTCCCCCTTCCGCTGTTCCCCCCTCTCCCTCTCTCAAACTAGGCCTTCTTAATTGCCACTCCCTTAGGACGAAAACACTGCTCATTCAGGACTTGGCTATTCGAGAGCGTTATGACCTGCTGCTCACTGAAACGTGGCTCAAGGAGGAAGAGGATGCACTCCTGGCCTGTTGTCATCCCCCCAGGTTTGCTGCTCTATCCGTCCCCCGGTTAGGCCAGGCTGGCAGTGGTGTTGCAACACTCTTTCATTCTCACGTTTCCATCACTAAGGTTTTCTCTCCTTCCCTTCACTACCCAGAGTCCCTTCTTCTATGCCTTCAATCCTCTCCACCTTTATATATTCTACTTCTATACTCCCCCTCCAGCAGTTCGCCCTCACCTCTGGGACTCCCTCCTCCTAAGCATCTCCGATCTCACCATCTCTTTTCCGCATCTGCTAATCGCTAGTGACTGCCCCTCCTCCTCTAGGGAGCATTCATTCATCTCCCTTCTTCACGATCTGTCTCTCACTCAACACATTTCCTTCCCTACCCACTCTGCCGGCCACTCTCTTGACCTTATCTCCCCCCTCCGACTCTACTTATTAGACAATTTTTCATCCTTCTCTCTACCTTGGACCGATCACTTTTGCCTTGCCCATCATTGCCTCCTACAGCCCTCCCCCTCCTCCTCCCCTTGCCCTCTTAGTAACCTTCCTCCATCTTCTGTGTGCCACAGGCATCGGCTCACTCCACTCATTCTCCAGTGTTTCCCAGCTGCTGACACACTTCTCCCTCCTGATTTCCCTTCTTTGTCTCCTGACTCCTGTCTCCTGCTGGACTTCCTGTCTCTCCACAGCCCTTGACAATGTTGCTCCCCTTCGCCCCTCCCCCCATGTCACCGTACCTCACATCCTTGGTTTCACCCGGGCCTCCGCCTCCTCCGTTCTCACCATCTGGACTCTATCAGCTTTCTTCACCCTCGTCAATCGGGATTTCGCTCTGGCCATAGTGTAGAAACTGTCATTCTCGCTTTTCTCAATGAAATTCATGTGGCTCACGACCGTGGTAATATCTCGGTGGCGGTTTCTTTGGATCTCTCTGCTGCCTTTGACCTTGTTGATCACTCTCTCCTTTCCCGTCTTCGCGATGCTGGGATTCGTGGTACTGTCTACCGGTGGTTCCACTCCTATCTTTTCTCTCGGACCTATTCTGTTCTCCCTTGTCCCCCCCTCCAGCTCTTCTTCTGATCCACTCCCCCTTCACTGTGGTGTCCAAGGTTCAGTATTGGCACCCCTTCTGTTTAATGTTTTCCTTGCCCCGCTCGCTCTTCTGATACAGCAATCTGGGATTCCTGCTTTCTTCTACGCTGACGATCTTGTTTTACTTCATCATACCTCCCCCCCTTCTGCCTGATCTCTCTCTTCTCAACTCCTGTCTTCTTGTTGTTTCCTCCTGGCTCACATCCAACTGCCTGCACCTGAATCTTTCCAGACACTTGCCATTTGGTTCCCCCACGGTGGTCCTTCCCCTCATTTGGCCCCATCTCTTGCTGGCTCCCCTATTCCTGTCGTCCCCTGTTTCAGGTATCTTGGCGTCCTCAGACTCTGATCTCTCTTTCCATGCCCACATTTCTAACGTCACTAAATCCTCCTTTTTCCACCTCCGTCAGATTTGTTCAATTTGTCCTTTCCTCACCCCCCAGGCCCTTACCACTCTTGTCCCCTCCCTAGTCACTTCTCGATTAGATTTCTGTAATTCTGTTCTTGTTGGCCTCCCCAAACTCTGTTGAATCGGTTGCAGCACATCCAGAACACAGCCGCTTGCATCATCACCCACTCCTCCCATCTGGATCACATTACTCCACTACTCATCCAACTCCACTGGCTCCCCTTAGATCACCACATTCGCTTTAAGCTTCTCACCCTTGTCCATTAGATCCTCTACACTCACACACCCCTCTATCTGGCCGACCTTATTCATTTTCACACTCCCACGCGTTCCCTACGATCACTTCATCTAAACCGCCTTCACCTCCCCCCTCACCCCCCGGCACACCCTTCACTCTACACGCTCCTCTGCTTTCTTTTTCATAGGGCCTGCGCTCTGGAACTCCTTACCCACTTCCCTCAGACCTGAACAGGACTTTCGCACTTTCAAATCCCAACTTAAGACTTACCTATTCTCCTCTGCTTATGACCTTTCTACCTCCTCTGTGTGACCCTTCCATCCCCCCCGTGTGTTTTCCTGTGTCTGGCGTGCTTGATTTTCTCTCCTCTTTCCTATCAACATTGTAACTTCCTTTCCTTTCTAGGCCCTCAGCTGTCTCTTTGTATTTTTTTTTATGCTTGTACACTGCCTTGATTTTAAAATGAAAGGTGATTATATCAAATTCAATAAACAAACATAACATACGCATGGTCTCGAGAATCGGCTCGGCCTCCGGGGTCGACTTAGATGTCGGTGGCCCGGTGGTCGGGGTGGAAGAACTGGTGAGACCGGCAATCAGCGCCCGCTGCTGCTCCATGAAGGCAGACATACTGCATTCCAAAGCCACCATTCCGAGACCAAGCTCAGAAGGCTCCGCAGCCACCAGGACACCATTTCCCCCAGAGGGGAGTCCTCGACGAGGACAGTTGTTACCAGCCTTGGCTGCTCCAATTCCTATCGAGGAAGCTTTGCTGGACGCTCCATCTCCGAGGATCCGGGCCGGAGCTCGGGGCTCCACGACCGATCCCGGGAGGGACCAGGCTGTTCAGAGCCATCCAACGACGCTGCCTTCGAGGATTTCAGGGCCTTCGAGGACATCTTCCTACACGGGCCACAGACCTTCGGGTCGTGGTCAGGCCCGAGGCACCGGAGACAGCAGTCATGTGCATCGGTTAGAGACATTAGTTTAGCACACCAATCACATTTCTTAAACCCACTGGCAGCCATCAGGGGAAAAAGGGCCCCTGCGAGGTCAAAGACCCGGGCTGCCAGTGAAAAAGAAAAAGAGCACGAATGCTAGTCATGAAGGACAAAACCCGAAAAAAATCAGTCTGGACTCGATACTGGTGTACCGAGCCAAAGGCGGGAAGGGGAACCGATGTTGATCTGATAGGAAAGAAAAACAAAATTCTAATTTTTTAAAGCTTTTTCCATGGCGACAGTTGGACCACGTCCAGAGGGCTCCGTGGAAAAAAGGAGACTGAGCAAGATGGCA
Source organism: Ichthyophis bannanicus (assembly GCA_033557465.1). Taxonomy (NCBI): domain Eukaryota; kingdom Metazoa; phylum Chordata; class Amphibia; order Gymnophiona; family Ichthyophiidae; genus Ichthyophis; species Ichthyophis bannanicus. The sequence goes on along the minus strand of CM066033.1, from coordinate 385,103,645 downwards.
CCCTTGGGTGGGAAGGGGACCGCGCAAACACGATGCAATTCCCAAAGGCTTTCTCTGAAAGCTGGGGATTTGCTCCGCACGAGGGCTCCATCGGTGCTGACGTCACCCATATGTGAGGACTGACTTCCTGCTTGTTGCCGGAGAATGAAGCAATATCCAAATATTTTGGTTTAGAAAGAATTATAAATTAAAGTGTGATAATATATCACACCTTGGATTATTTATTTATTTATTTTATTTTTTATTTATTTAACATTTCTTATATATCGCCTTTCATATCATCAAGGCGGTTTACATTGAACAAACTGAAATTATATTGAACAGGGCATTTATAACTTGGAGACAACAGGGAACATGGGCAATGGAGGGTTAAGTGGCTTGCCCAAGACCACAAGGAGCACCTGTGGGACTAGAAACCCCAGTCCTTCTGGCCCAAGGTTGCTGTCCTTTAGTGGGATTTGAACCCCCAACTTTCCGGCCTGAGGTACCTTGCCCCAACCACTAGGCCACTCCTCCCTTGGATGTCACCAACAACAAATTTGAAAGAATAGATTTTACAGAATGCGTTGACTCTCAGCATCAGGTATTACTTGACAGTACACATAATCACTATGAAAGTTATATAATTCAGTCAGTAATTTCACATCTGAATCACTAAGCAGCAAGCCCAAACAGGGACAGGGGTTGGGGGGGGGGGGGGGAGGTCAAGCATGTGGATTGTGCCTCACAATCATTTCCAATCTCTCTGCATGAATCTATGTTAAAAAGAGTAGAGAAGAGGCAAGTGCTCCTTCTGAGCTGCCTCTCCCCGACTGCAATGTCTTACTGTATGCAAGCTTCTATGCTACAGAAGCTGGAACTACTTCTCCCATAGAAATGCATTGAACTATTTTGGGGGGAGGCTTATTTCTGTGGAACTCCCAGCCCAATCAAGCCCAGTTTGGAACCTGATGTATCTCACGGGTTTTCCCCACATATCATATTTGGCCCTGGTCCATTACATTTTCAGAGTTAGTTTGCCCTTAGCTAACCCTTATGTATACATTTCTTTATCATATTTGTTTGGAAAGAACTAAAAAAAAACAACAACCCACGATCCTGTGAGGATTAGGAGAACAAAGTTCATTAGGAGAACAAAGTTCATCCCTCAGCCCAATCGGAATCCTGCTCCTTGTTCTGGCTGAGGGTGAGAATATGGTATGCCACTCTTCATCCTCAGGAGGGGAGTATTCTGGGGTCACTAGAAATCCTATAAACGGGCCAACCTTAAAGTGGGTTCTGAAGGAAGCCCTGGACTGTTAGCAAGAGAAAGGACTGAAAAAAGAGCAATTACCAGAAATGGCTGCTTTGAGACCCTCAGTCATGAAAACAGCAAATAGGGCTGGAACAAACAACAGTTTGGTTAGGAAAGGCAAGGCAGAAGAGACTATCACTGATATGATGGCAGAGCACAGCAAGGTTACTTCACAAAACCTATGAAATGGAAGAGAGAGAAGGAACCAAAGAGAATGGAGAACTGGAAGGATGGGATGGGAAAGGAAAAAAAGCAACAGGGTTGGGAGTGCCCCATAGAAAATATCATGAGGATTTAAACTGGGCTTAGAGTGGGCCTCATCATCTCTGAAGTCAAGCTGTAACCTCTCAGCTCATCAGTTGCTTGACTATCAGGAAATCATCATAGAAACCAGTGCAGAACAGATTTAATTGAAGCGTAAGCTAATGAGAACCAGTCCACTTCATGAAATGCTTGACATGAAAGAGGTGCTCTCTCCACTATACTTCATGCGTCTGATAAAGCAAATGCTAGTTATCAAATCATATGTCTCCTCAATAAAATGTATAATGTGACTTTGGCTTCTCTGCTGATTTTGCTACTAGGGACTAACATAGCTGCTACCCCTCTGGAACCTGGTCACAGGAAACAATGTCCATCTTAACCACAACAGGAACTGGATAATATTTTATGCAGAATAGTGACTCGTTCATCCCCAACTAGTTCACCCCTGTTCTCCTTTTTTCCCAAATCCACTTCCTAAAAATCTCATAGATACCAATAATTAGCATAGCCACTCCCCAAACATCTGGCCTTCTAGGTCACCAGCACAGTCTGCCTGACAGACCCAGTTAAGTAAGCCACATTTCCACTAGGACTTCTCAGCAGAAGAGCCAGCTGGTTGCATTTTAATAATTGTAACAGAGCAGCCGCTCTTTGAATTCCTAGACTCCCTGCATAGCCTACCAGCCAGACCCGACTACATGAGTGCCTCCTCCCCCCCTCCAACCCCCACCCCTGATCTTACCACCAAGCTTTACAACTATCTGAACAGCTACCAAAAATTAATACGGTTGTTGCCTGGACATCCAAAGTTCAAGTCTCCATGCCCTGCTGGACAGTACCAAGCTATCACTGACCTCAGTGATTTCTGGAAAGTTGCAGACTACTGGTAACAGCCCAGCTACACTATGACCTGAACATCTACTAGGTTGTGTTTCTTTTCTTCACCATTTTTGTCCTCAACATTTCTTCCCTTGAGGGAGTGAAGGGTGAGTTGTCTAATACTGCAGTCTCCTAAACCCTCTTCATGGAAGAGGATATCACATAAAGAATCACTAAGCACTCCAGTGTAGCCATGCACACCCTTGGTGCAATGCCACAAACCCCAGACAATCTTAGTCTTTCCTCTCACTTCTTCACTACTAGGGATCCTCTGTCTTTAACTCATGCTTTGCTGTTTTTGACTTATTAGAATATAAAATCATAAGAAATGCCATTCTGGGTCAGACCATGGTTCATTGCGTCCAGTATCCTGTTTCCAACAGTGGCCAATCCAGGTCACAAGTACCTGGCAGGTTCTCAAAAGGTAACATAGGATCCACAATGCTTGTCCCGGGGTAAGCAGTAGATTTCCCAGGTGCTCTTTAAATGGAAATTACACGTACCTGGTAATTGTAGTTCCTGGAGGGTCCAGTTTAGTCCTCCACATCCGGGTAGTGCACCTCTTCCTGCAGCATGGAGACTGGACCAATCAGAATCTTCAATACCCCAGGGTATATGCTGCTGGATCTCCCATCAGCCCCCAGTGAACTATTAAAGCAGACTCAAAAAAGCAACACAGTAATGAAAAACAGTAAAACTAGAAAAAACAGGTGTACTCCCCGCTTAACTATAAGTGGGCTCCCTCCCCAAACGAGAGCCTGAAGTGCGCACCTTGCTTCTGCCCCCTTTACCTGACGCAAAAGGCAGACTTAGCAAGCAACATAAGAAAAAATCTCCTGCACAGCGAAAAGACGCGAAAAAAGGAAAGAAATGAACTCCTGCGACTCGCGCTCACCGGTGTAAGCACGCCGAACCAAAATCACATGAAGAAGTCTCTTGGGCAGGATGGAGGACTAAACTAGACCCTCCAGGAACTACAATTACCAGGTACGTGTAATTTACATTTCCTGAGCGGTCCTCCAGTTTAGTCTTCCACATCCGGGATGTAACAGAGCAGTTAACAACGGGGGGGGACCTTGCCAACTGGTGCGCAACACCGCCGAACCAAAACAAGAATCCCGAGTCGCTGCAATATCTAACCGATAATGCCTACTGAAAGCATGAAGCGACGACCAAGTAGCCGCTCTGCAAATTTCCATGAGAGGAACAAGGCTATGTTCCGCCCAAGATGCCACCTGCGCCCTAGTAGAGTGGGCACGCAAACCCAATGGCACCGAACGGCCCTGCAAAATGTACGCTGACGCAATCGCTTCTTTAATCCATCTAGCGACAGACGACTTCGCAGCCGCTTCTCCCTTCCAAATTCCACCGAAAAGCACAAAGAGACGATCCGATTTACGAAACGTGGCGGTCACTTTGAGATACTGACGCAACACTCGGCGGACATCAAGACGACGCAAACCATCGCCGGGCGAAGTGGCTGACTCAGCAGAAAACGTAGGCAAAATGACGGATTGATTTACATGAAAAGGAGACACCACTTTAGGCAGAAAGGAAGGAACCGGCCGCAGAACGACCTTATCCGCAGAAAAAGAGAGGAACGGAGGTCTGCAAGACAAAGCCTGCAGCTCCAAAATGCGCCTCGCCGAACAAATAGCCACCAGAAATACGGTCTTCAAAGTTAAATCCTTAACCGACGCCTGACGAAGAGGCTCAAAAGGCTTCTGAACTAGCGCTTGCAAAACCAGATTCAAATCCCAGGAGGGAATGGATACTCTACGCGATGGTCGCAATTGAAAAACTGCCTTAAGAAAACGCCGTACATCAGAGTTTGCTCCAAGAGGAACATCGTGAATTTTCCCTCTGTAACAAGTGATAGCTGCTAGTTGAACCTTCAGAGAACTGGCAGCCAAACCTTTGTCGAAACCATCCTGCAAGAAATTGAGAACAACAGCGATCGAAGCCGTCGACGCCCAAACTTGATGCTTGGAGCACCAATCTTCAAAAATGCGCCAAACCCGGACATACGCCAGCGAGGTAGGCGGCTTTCTAGCTCGAAGGAGGGTGGCAATGACCGCCGGCGAATAGCCCCGTTTCTTTAGCCGAGCCCTTTCAATGGCCATACCGTAAGCGAGAATCGATCCACCTGAGGCATGCGCAGCGGATCCTGGACCCACAGATCTACCAGGGGAGGAAGTTTCCAGGGAACCCCGTCGAGAAGCCTGATCAGATCCGCGTACCAAGGTCGTCGGGACCAGTCTGGAGCCACCAGCAAAACCTTTCCGCGGTGCGCCTCGATACGCTGGACCACCCTGCCGATCAAAGCCCACGGAGGGAAGACATACAGAAGACCGAGGGCGGGCCACAGTTGGATGAGAGCGTCGATCCCTTCGGACATGCGTTCTCTTCTCCTGCTGAAAAACCGACTCGTCTTTGCCGACTGGAAGGTTGCCATGAGGTCCATGAGCGGAGGCCCCCAGCGACGAACTATTTGAGCAAATACTTGCGGGTGCAGTTCCCACTCTCCGGAGTCTACCTGCACTCTGCTGAGAAAGTCCGCCATCACATTGTCTTTTCCGGTGATGTGCGCAGCCAAAATGGCGAGAAGGCGTACTTCCACCCAGACGAAGAGCGCCTCCGCCTCCTCCTCCATGGCCGCGCTGCCCGTGCTGCCCTGACGGTTGATATACGCCACCGTCGCGGAGTTGTCCGACAGAACCCGCACTGCTTTTCCCCGAACAGACACCTCGAAGGCCTGCAGCGCAAGCCGCACCGCTCGGAGCTCGAGGCGGTTGATCGACCACGAGGACTCCCGGGCTGACCACGTCCCCTGCGCAAAGTTGTCCTGGCAGTGGGCCCCCCAGCCCGACAGACTCGCATCTGTTAACAACGGAAGCCACACCGGCTGCTCCAAGGGCATTCCCGTCTGCAGGGACTTTGCGCGTAGCCACCACTGCAACGACACCCGAACTCGCTTCGGGCAAGGCAACCGGCGGTTTAAGGAATTGGACTGGTTCGACCAGCGACGTTAGCAGGGCTCTCTGAAGCGGACGCATGTGAAACCGGGCCCACGGAACCACCTCCAACGTTGACGCCATGGTTCCCAAGAGCCGCAGGTACCACCATGCGGATGGAACGGGAATCCCCAAGAATGTGCGCACCAGGCGGCGTAAGGCTTGGGCACGGCGAACCAGCAAGAACACCAACCCCCGCGCCATGTCGAAAACCACTTCAAGGTACTCGAGGGACTGCGAGGGAACCAAGTGACTCTTCTTCGCATTGACTACCCAGCCGAGACTCTGAAGTAGACGAACGACCCGGTCTGTGGCCTGTAAGCTCTCCGCTTCGGACTTTGCTCGAATCAACCAGTCGTCGAGATAAGGGTGAACTAAAACACCTTCTCTCCTTAAGGCTGCCGCCACCACCACCATGACCTTGGTGAAGGTGCGTGGAGCGGTAGCGAGCCCGAACGGTAGGGCCTGAAACTGGAAGTGACCCCATGGAAAGGCGAAGCGTAGAAATTTCTGATGCACCGGTCTGATCGGAATATGCAGATAGGCTTCCGAGAGGTCCAGAGATGTCAAAAACTCTCCTAGACGAACCGCCACCATGACGGATTTTAGAGTTTCCATGCGGAAATGAGGCACCCGGAGATACCGATTCACACCTTTGAGGTCTAAGATAGGACGGAGAGACCCATCCTTCTTTGGCACCACGAAATAAATGGAGTAACGACCTTCCCCGTGCTCGGACTCCGGAACGGGAATGACCGCTCCCAATTCCAGCAGACGATTCAATGTTAAACGAATCGCCGATTCCTTCAGATGACCCTTGCTGGGAGAAAGTACGAAGGAGTCCTGGAGCGGGGATGCAAACTCCAGCGCATAACCGTCTCTGATAATCTCGAGCACCCACTGATCCGAAGTAATGTGGACCCAAAAAGGAAGAAAGTCTCGAAGACGTCCTCCGATCACCAGGTTTCCCTCCTGGGCCCACCGCGCTTCATTGCGGTTTGCGACCAAAGGAAGAGGAAGAGGATGAGGACGCAGCCGAGAAACCTCTGCCCGCACCTCGGAATCCTCGAAAAGTCGGAGACTTGGATCCAAACCTACCACGCTGAGAACTCCAAAGACGAGAGGACCGAAATCTTCGAAAGTCCCGAAATGGACCTCGAGAAACCGGCAAACCTTTTCCTAACTTAGGTTTATCCTCCGGTAGTCGCCCGCCTTTGGACTCACCAAGATCCTTTACCAACTTGTCCAGATTGTCACCAAACAACAATCTGCCCTTAAAAGGGAGTTTACTGAGCCGAGACTTAGAAGACCCGTCGGCCGCCCAATTACGCAGCCAGATGGACCTGCGGGCTGCCACTAAGGAAGCCATACTGTTAGCCAACGTCCGGATTAAATCATATTGAACGTCCGCCAAATAAGCGGAACCAGACTCCAATCTCGTGACCTCGAGCAAACCTTGCTGGTCTAAACGGGAATCCTGACTCAAATGCTGAGCCCACCTTAAGCAGGCTCTAGCCACCCAGGCCCCACAAATAGATGCCTGCAAAGACAAGGCATTGGTCTCAAAAGCCTGCTTCAATAAGCCATCGACCTTCCTGTCTTGAGTGTCCTTTAAGGCAGCACTGCCTTCAACAGGAATGGTGGTTTTCTTGGTCACTGCCGACACCGCCGCGTCAATCCTAGGCGACTTGAATTTCTCTTTGTCCTTGTCTGCTAAGGGGTAGAGACGGAGCATAGTCCGAATACCTCAGGCTAATCCCACTCTGCTTGAATCATCTGATCTACAACCCGATGTACCGGAAAGACTACCTGAGAATCCCGGACCGCTTGAATGTGGGGATCTTCTAACCCCTGTTCCTCAGTCGGAGGAGCAGTTGCGAGATTGAGAGTCTGAAGGGCTTCCGTGATAAGAGGAACCAGTTCCTCCTTACGAAAGACTCTAATGATACAGGCCTGATCCTCGGGCTCCGGGATCTCCCCTTCCTCGAGATCCTCAAAGACATCCTCAGACTCCATCTCATGTTCCACATCTTGCCACTCCAAGTCCTCCTGTTCGACGTCTGAGGACAGAGGACGTTTCGTAGGTCTAGGGAAACCCCGACCGGCCCCTTCCGCTTTAAGAGGCGGCAAAGGGGGTGGCACCGCGAAAGCATCTGGCAGCCTACCTGAACGTCCCAATTGGAAAGCTTGATGCATAAGAAGGACGAAGTCTGGGGAGAAAGCCGCCAAGGAAGAAGAGGACTCTGTCTCTGTCCCCGGCAAGGACGACCCCTGCGCCCTAGGAACAACTGGCGCCTGGGGAACAATAGAACCAAGCGAAGTCTCCCCCTCCGGCAGCAGGGAAGGGTCCAAGGAATCTGCCACAGATCTGCCTTCTAACTGCTGCTCCATATCTGCAGACACAGCAGCACAGCCCCTGCAGATGCCCGAGTCTGATACAGTGCCTCTGCGGGATCCGCAGACCACGCACTGGGGCCTTGAGGACATCTAACACCACCCTAAGGAGGGGGGAAATGCCTAGAACCAGTCAAAGGGATACAGAAATAAAATATCCAAACTGTCTTTCGGCCCCCTTTTTTTTAGGCAAAGTACAAAAGAAAGAACAAAAGGAAAATGCCTCCCAAAACACTAAGGAGTGAAACTGAAAACCCCGAAGGAGAACAGCCCGCGGCAAAAAGAGCTGAAAAAAAAAATGGCTGCCGGGCCGGCAAAAAAACACCGCGAAACCAAAATTAAAGAAACTAAACTAAAGAAATAAATTAAACTGATGGTAGGGCAACCCCCACTTACCGCAGCTGAAAGAAGTGACCGGGATCGCAAAAAAACGCTTGAATCTAGAGCAGAGTAAGGCTGAGAACCCGGCTGGCACAAGAAATAAAACCAGAGAGCCGAGCACCCCGCAGAGCTGTGCGCTGCCGCTGAAAACTCCGGAGCAGACCCTCTTAACCATAAAGAAGGTGCTGCCCGGAGAAGAGATCTTTCCCCCGTACTGTCAAGGGGGAGCGATCTAAGCACTGCTGAATAATTGCCCCTGGTAAAGGAGAGAGAAGGGCAGTGACGGCTCTGCTTGTTTTTTTTTTTTTTTTTTAAAGTGACAGGCCACACAAAATAAAAGAAAGTAAATGAAAGGAAAGCAAAGAAACAACTCCAAAGAAAAGCTAACTAGTGTTGCTAAGAAGTCCCTAAGTGAGCCAGGCGGGCTCACACGTCTTCCTGCTGCTGGAGACTGGACACACACCGGGGGCTGATGGGAGATCCAGCAGCATATACCCTGGGGTATTGAAGATTCTGATTGGTCCAGTCTCCATGCTGCAGGAAGAGGTGCACTACCCGGATGTGGAGGACTAAACTGGAGGACCGCTCAGGAATAATGGTTTATGGACCTTTCCTCCAAGAAATTGTCCAAACCTTTTTTAAACCCAGCTACACTAACAGCTTTTACTACATCTCCCAGTAAAAAAATTCCAGAGTTTGATTACGTGTTGAGTGAAAAATTATTCTCTCATATTATTCCAAGTTATCCAAGAAATCTATGTCCTTGTTTAATGTACATTACGAAGTTTAAGTAACAATGTAAACTACTTTGACTAAATGATAAAGCAGTATAAAAAACCTGTTAAATAAATAAATAAATGGGTTACATTGTAGCTTCATTGCATGTGACCTAGTCTTTCTACTCTTGATGGCGTAAACAATTGATCTACATTTACCCATTCCACTCCATTCATTAATTTATAGACCTCTACCATATCTCCCCTCGGCCGTCTCTTTTCCAGGTTGAAGAGCCCTAATCTTTTTAGCCTCTCTTTATAGGGGTATCCTTCCATTCATTTTACCATTTTGGTGGCTCTTCTCTGTACCTTTTCTAATAACACTATATCCTTTTTAAGATATGGTGACCAGAACTGCACACAATATTCAAGGTGCGGTCGCACCATGGAACGATACAGAGGCATTATAATATCCTTTGTTTTATTTTCCATTCCTTTCCTTATGATTCCTAACATTCTATTTGCTTTCTTGGCTGCCACTGCACACTGGGCAGAACGTTTCAATGTATTATCCATGACGCCTAAATCTTTTTCCTGGGTGGTGGTTCCTAATGTGAAACCCTGCATAGTCTCCCTCTCCACTAGCAGTTCAATCCATGCATCCATCATCCTACTTATCGTTTAGTGCTTCAAACTGCATGCAATCTGCAGGGAATTTCATATGAATTACTATGAAAAGGTCACAGTATCTTTAATAGCAATGGTGACAAATCTGGAACAGAGTACACAATGGGTTGAAAAATGAAAGGTGCCTTGAAAGAAAAGGTTAAAAGTGTGTATATAGCACTTCAATACAAAAAAAAAAAGAACCCCATAAAGTTGTGCATCTGAGGTGTAAAAATTCCACTTAACATGTAAGAGGCAAGAACTGGAAGCTACCCAACAGAAAAGGCACTTAATCATCTCAGATGATCTGAAAGTTACTAGTACCTGTGATAAAAGCAGCAGGAAAAGCTAAGAGTATTGTCAAATGCATGAAAGATAGATTTCAGCAACAGGAAAACAAGAGGCTACACTGTGCCTATATAAAACATCGCCTGGAGTGCTATGCTCATGTTTTGGAACTTGCACCTTTGTAAACACGTAGAGAGGATGGAAGCAGCTCAGATGAAGGTTTCCAAAATGGCACCTGGACTGCAATACAGGTCCTACATAGGGAGGCTTAAGGGCCTCAAAATTTGTTCTCTAGGAGAAGGGAACAGGAAAGGAAGGGATATGATTAAAGCAGTTAAACACCCACAAGGAAAACAGCTCATGGCCAAGGGATCATGACAAAGTGGAAGAATAATGACCAGAGGAAGTATGAGAAAATGTTTCTTTATGGAGAGAATGGATGCCAACCAAAGCAGTGACAGAACTCAAGCATGCTTTGAACAAATACAGAGAGTAATAGTATGGGGAAAGGCAGAGGATAGAGATGGAGTAGGGCAGTGGTAACACAGAAAGCAGTGGTAGCTGGGTCCATGGAGAGAGCCCAGAAATCTTCATCTGATGACAAGCTTTTTTTGGTCTTGCAGTGATGGTAACTCAGGTATGATAGATTTTCCTTACCATCCATCACTATCTGCTGCATTTACATTCACACCAAACTGAACCAGAAACTTGACAATATCTGTGTGTCCTGCACACACTGCATTGTGAAGTGCTGTAATGCCCTCATCATTCGGCTGGCTGGGATCTTCTACCTGTAGAGCAGAAAACACACAATACACCTCTGTGAAAGGAGCCCAGTTTTTTTATTCAAACAAAAACTGAGAATTAGTTTCTATAATTAACTTCTGGGATTACGGAAGAAACTAAATTAATACAGCAAGAAAACCTTGCCAGGTTATTAAAGAAATACCAAAACCCATTCCTTATGTAGTAAGGATTCATAAACAGATGGTGCTCAGATTGGATAGGGTATAACCAGCATGTTCACTGGAATATAAGGAAACAAAGGTCAACTTGTTCCTAAATCTTCCCCTCTCCACCACCCTTTTCATACACAAGAAGTTATGCACCAAAGGTTTAACAGCCTGCCTCATGCACAGGGACCAGCTTCTAATCATGAGTCAGATGAGGAGACAGCAGTAAACAAATTAGGAACTACTTCCAGCAGGTGGGAAAACATGCAATGATCCAGAGACTGCAGTCCTTGTATATCATTTGCAGTGACTCCAAGGGTCCCTTTTACTAAAGTACAATAAGGTTTTGCACTTGCCACATCTTAAATGCAAAAGTTAAAAAACAATAAGTGCAAAGCCTGTGCAGTAAACACAGTGGGGCCCCTACACTTAGTGGACAGGGCAGACACCTATTGCACAGGACCGCATTATATGCCTTGGCATGTAATGTGGGCCCCGACCCCCCCCAAAAAATGACCGCTGTCATGGTGAAGCAATCCTTCCCAAGCCCCAATAAAGCACAGTTACTTACCTGTAACAGGTGATCTCTGGGAACAGCAGGAATTAGTCCTCACATATGGGTACGTCGGTACCAACGGAGCCTGCGCGGGAAAGCTCCCCAGCTTCCCAGAAAGGAAAGCTTTTGGGGCCTCCCTCAGCGCATGCGCGCTGCCTTCCCGCCTTCCTGACCAACTCTCCTCAGTTCGAGTTTAAAGCTGAGACAATAGAGAGAGGAAAGGAAAGAGAGAGAGATAGATACAACTCCTAGGGGAGGTGGGTGGGTTGTGAGGACTAATTCCTGCTGTTCCCAGAGATCACCTGTTACAGGTAAGTAACTGTGCTATCTCCAGGAACAAGCAGGAATGAGTCCTCACATATGGGGACTCCCTAGCTAAGATGCCCGGGAGATCCCCCCTAAGGGTATGAGACCCTGAAGGGTTCCTCGTCTTCCTATGGATCTCAGGCATCCATTCAGGGAAGGTGGGCAGGAGTTGTTCAAGAATGGAACAGGTGTCTGAGGACAGCCTGACCAAACAAGGCATCCCGGCGGGAGTCCTTGTCCAAACAGTAATGGGCTGCGAAGGTATGAACCGAGGCCCAGGTGGCTGCTCGACAGATCTGATCGATGGACACAGAATGAAGATGAGCCATAGAGGTGGCCATGGCTCTCACATTGTGAGCTGTGACATGGCCCTCCAGAGAAAGGTTCTTACTCTGGTAAGCAAAAGAAATACACTGAGCAATCCAATTGGACAGTGTTCTCTTAGAGACTGGAAGTCCTAAATGAGAAGGATCAAAAGCAACAAAAAGCTGGGAAGACTTTCTATGTTGCTGTGTCCTGTGTAAATAAAAAGCAAGAGCTCTTTTACAATCTAGAGTATGAAGGTTCCTCTCTGCACTGGATGCATGAGGAGCTGGAAAAAAGACAGGTAGGTATACCTCTTGATTAAGATGAAAAGGTGAGACCACTTTAGGCATAAAGTGAGGATTTGTCCTAAGGACTACCTTATCATGATGGAACCTTGTATAAGGTGGATTAGCCACTAAGGCCTGCAGTTCACCGATACGGTGAGCCGAGGTGACTGCAATAAGGAAAATAACCTTCCAGGAAATAAATTTCAAGGAGGTGGTGGCTAAGGGTTCAAAAGGTGGCTTCATAAGCTGACCAAGAACCAAGTTTAAGTCCCATGCTACCGGAGGAGGTCTAATGGGAGGTTTAGTTAAAGTTAGGCCTCTCATGAATCTTGCGATAAGAGGATGAGAGGAGACAGGTTGTCCATTGAGAGGTTTGAGAGATGCTGAGATAGCACTCAAATGGACCCGTACTGAATTTGTTTTGAGTCCTGCATTGGAGAGATGCAGGAGATATTCCAATAGAGAATTCAAGGGAAGTGCTAGAGGGTCAAGAGCCTTTTGAGCACACCAAATGGAAAATCTTTTCCATTTAAAAGCGTAAGAACACCTAGTGGAAGGTTTCCTAGAGGCATGGAGGATATCCTTCACTTGTTGAGAAAGATTGAAGTCTTGAAGGTCTAGGCCTTCAGTAATCAAGCTCTGAGGTGAAGGGACTTGGGGTTTGGGTGCCACAAAGTCCCCTCCTCCTGAGACAGAAGGTCTGGAGCAGCTCCCAAGTCCAGGGAGGGGGCTTGGGAAAGATGCAGACGTAGAGGGTACCACACTTGGCGTGGCCAGCGTGGAGCTATGAGGATCATAGATCCTTGATCCCTCTGAAGTTTGAACAGAGTCTTGGGAATCAAAGGAATGGGTGGAAAGGCATACAGGAAGCCCTGACCCCAATGAAGGAGGAAGGCATCCTTGGCCTGAGTTTCCTGACACGGAATTCTGGAACAGAACCGGGGAAGTTTGGCATTCCACGGACTTGCAAAGAGGTCTATGTCCGGGGTTCCCCATTTCTGAAAGATTCTGAGTACCTGATCCATGTGCAGGGACCATTCGTGTGGAAGCAGAACTCGACTGAGTCTGTCTGCCCAAGAGTTTTGGATTCCTGGGAGATATACTGCCAGGAGATGGATTTGATGCTCTCTGGCGAAGGCCCATAATCTTAGAGCTTCGTTGCAAAGCGACAGAGAGCCAGTCCCTCCTTGTTTGTTTATGTAAAACATGGCTACTTGATTGTCCGTATGAATAAGGACTGTCATGTTGTGGAGGAGGGTATGAAAAACTTTGAGAGCTAGAAAAATCGCTCGAAGTTCCAGATGGTTGATATGAAGGGTGGTCTCCTGTGGAGACCAAGTGCCCTGAGTGGAGAGGTCTTGAAGATGAGCTCCCCAAACTGCTTGGGAGGCATCTGTTGTGAGGGTTGCTTGGGGCAACAGTGGTTGGAAGGGAGCCCCCAACAACAGATTTTGAGTGGATATCCACCATTGGAGAGACCAAAAGAGACGTTTGGAGGTTGCTATTTGGTCTGAGAGAGCTCCTGATGCTTGAGTCCACTGGGTGGACAAAGTCCACTGAGCTGCTCTCATATGCAGGCGAGCATAAGGCACCACATGTACCGTGGAGGCCATGTAGCCTAGTAACTGTAGCATCTCCCTGGCAGTCAAGTGGCTTCTGGACTGAGTCTGGAAGGCTAAGTGCACTAGACGTTGGCAACGGGCCTGAGGGAGGTAGGCCCTTGCAGTGGTGGTATCTAACCAGGCCCCTATGAATTCCAGGGATTGAGTAGGGGTGAGTTGAGACTTTGGCAGATTGATCACAAGTCCCAGATACTGTAGAATGCGTCTGGTGCGGTCCAGGGAAGTCTGGGCTGCGGACTGAGATGGAGCTCGGATGAGCCAGTCGTCCAGGTATGGGAAGACAAAAATTCCCAGGGCGCGTAGAAATGCAGCCACTATTGCCATGCATTTGGTGAACACTCTTGGAGCAGAGGCTAGACCGAAGGGAAGTACTCTGTATTGATAATGTTTTCCCTGGAACAGAAACCGTAGGAATTTTCTGTGGGATGGATGGATGAGTATATGTGTGTACGCATCCTTGAGATCTAGAGAACAAAGCCAATCCTGACTCTGCAGGTATGGAAGGAGAGTACCTAGAGAAAGCATTTTGAATTTCTCCTTGCATAGGAATTTGTTCAATTCTCTGAGATCTAGAATGGGTCTGTATCCCCCTGTTTTCTTTGGAATGAGAAAATAAGGGGAGTAAAACCCTGACCCCTGTTGAAGAAGAGGAACCTCTTCTATTGCCCTTTGGGCGAGAAGGGTGGTCACTTCCTGACCCAAAAGGTCCATGAGGGATGGGGGAGAATTGAAACGTCTCACCATGGTATGGGGAGGAAGGCTGGAGAAATGTAGTTTGTAGCCCTCTCTGATGATGGAGAGGGTCCACTGTTCTGATGTGATTTGCTCCCATCTGGGAGCAAAATGAGTTAACCTTCCTGGAATGGTGAGAGGCTCTGGTTGTTGTAGAGCCAGAAAGGTTAAGTTCTCTAGTATTAAGTCAAAAACCCTGAGGGGGTTGGGACCTGCTGGGCTGTAGTAGTCCCTGCAGGTTTTGCCCTGGCCTGTTTAGATTGCTGACGCTTAGGAGCAAAGCGAGTTGTAGAAGATTATTGGCCAGTATTTGTAGAAAATCTGGCCTTCTTACAGAAAGGCTTCTTAAAAGATTTTTTCTTGGCAGGGGTAGAGGTAGACTTAGAAAGTCTATCTAAAGCAGCATTTTCTGTGTCCATTTGAGTGGCTTTGATTTGCCACTCTTTTCCAAACAGATTTTCACCTGTACAGGGCAGATTTCCCAAGCCATCCTGGACCCAGGGTTCTAGGTCAGAAGCCTGGAGCCAAGCAATTTTGCGAGCAGCTATAGCAATGCTGAGGCTCTGCTATAGCACCTTCAAAGGAGTCAAAAGCTGCTCTGTTGGAAAATTTTGAAACATCTTGGGTATGCTTTAGCAAAAGAAGAAACTCCTCCTGTTTATCCTCTGGGATAAAGGGGAGAAAATTGCGCAGCTTTAGTGCAATCTCCTTCAGGAACATGCCCATATAAAGGCTGTATGAATTGATTCTGGCAATAAGCATACTGGCTTGGAAGATTTTCCTACCAAAAGCATCCAAAGTCCTACATTCTCTTCCTGGAGGAGTAGAAGAGTGTCTTTTGGTACTCTTTATCCTTTTCATAGCTGACTGCACCACAATAAAGTGGTGAGGGAGCTGAGCTTTTTGAAAACCAGGAGAAGGAGGGACACGATACATGGTGTCCAAACGACGAGAATGTGGAGATAGAGTGAGAGGAGTCTCCCATAAGTCCATCATATGTTCTTGAAGAATTTCATGAATGGGCAAGGTGACTGCCTCTTTGGGAACCTTAGGGTATCCTAAAATATCTAATTTTTTTTGCTCTAGGTTCTTTTTCAGAGGTTACTGAAATAGAGAGTCCTTTAGCTACTTCAATGATGAAGTCTTGAAAGGACAAATCCTCTGGAGGAGACATTCTCCTCTTTGGAGAAGAGGGCTCCTCAGGAAGAGTAAGAGATACTTCAGGAGAGTCATCTGATGAATCAGAATCATCAGAAGACTCGAAGTATCGTCTGTTGGCTTCCAGGGATCGATAAGCATATCGACCGGTATCCACATCGGGTGTACCCGGAACCGGATCGGTATCGGGGAAAAACCCCGGAACCGGGAACCGGAACCGGTATCCTGGTCGATGTGGATGCCCTGGGTACCGGCATCGGTTGTGGTACCGGAACCGGTACCGTGGGCGTCGCAGCCTTAATAAAAGCCATTATGGCTTGCTGCATGGATTGAACAGTATGATCCATAGACGCCACGACTGTCTGGATGTCAGTACCGGAAGAGTGTGCCGGTACCCCAGAGCAGCCCAACAGGTGATCGGTCGAGGCCGTGCCATCGATGTCAACCTGTAACCCCATAGGAAGAGCTTTGGAAGCCGGAGCTTCCCGCCGGGGTTGTTTGGCTGGGGCAAGGTCCTCAGGGTCAAGCCCATGGGCATCTCGATACTTAGAGGGAGATTTGCCCTTTGAGGACCTGCCAGAAGAAGGTTTGGTTACCTGAGATCCATCAGGAGAGGAAGACCTGGAGGATGTCGATGCTGGAGTATCTGCATATGAAACTTGGCTGCCCGGTTTTGTAAGCCACGTTTAGACATCAGAGAACAGGACTGGCAATCCGGGATGGAGTGGTCAGGCCCCAAACATTTAAGACACCATTCATGGGTGTCGGTAACTGAGATGGCACCGCTACACTTGGTGCATTTTTTAAAACCAGAAGCTGGTTTCTCCATGAGGGAGAATTTTCTCTAGGCCTAGAGGCCTAAAGAGGAAATACACCAAGTGGGGAAAAGAAGATTTTTTTTTTTTTTTTTTTAAGAAAAGTAAAGAAAAAGACTGGCGGTACTGGTCCGGAGTCGGGGAAGGCAGACATGCGGCCAAAGAAACAAATTAAAATAAGAACTTCTTCAGCGGTGACAGGAACACGACCTGCTGGCTCCGCGGAAAAAGAAGAACTGAGGAGAGTTGGTCAGGAAGGCGGGAAGGCAGCGCGCATGCGCTGTGGGAGGCCCCAAAAGCTTTCCTTTCTGGGAAGCTTTCCCGCGCAGGCTCCGTCGGTACCGACGTACCCATATGTGAGGACTCATTCCTGCTTGTTCCTGGAGATAATATCCTTCCCACCCACCCCCAAAAAAGCTATAATCTCCCCTGGAAGCCCCCTCCAATCCAACACTCCCCCAATTGAGTACCAAATTCTGTGGTCAGTCAAACCTGCCCCCAAAAGAATCCTACTTCCCCACCCACCAGTACGCAGAGCATGCAAGGAGAAGTCTGCCACCCAAGACCAGACTCTGATCCTCCCCCTGGCACCTACCCAGGGCATTCCATGCTTTGGAATGAAAGGGACAGGAGTGCTCTCCTCTGCTCCTATCCTGGTCACCAGCTGCTTCCAAACTGATGACAGTAATCCTTAGTGGAAGTCTCACAGAACTACAAACTAGTGATGACCCTAGGGGTAATACTGCAAGACTACCACCAGGTGTTACCTGCCTCCAGTTTGGAAGTGGTGAGGGACCAGAGCAGGAGTGGAGAGAAACCGCTCTTGCCCCCTTCACTTCCAAAAGAATGGAGCCCGGGATGTGTGTTGTGTGTGTGTGGGGGGGAGAGTAAATGTCCAGTCTTGGGGGGGGGAGGGAGCTTCTTCTCTGCACCAGGTCCTGGGATTCTCTTCGGGGGGGAGGGGGGGAGACAGGTTTGACTGCCCATGATTTTTGGTGCTGAGTGAGGGGTGGTGGGAGGGAATCAGATCAGAGGGGGCTTCTGGGGGAAGGGTGGATATCAGCTGGGAGTGTGTAGGAGAATTTTGAGATGGCACATTTTTTGCCAAGATTTCTTCTAGGTAGTGGTGTTAAAAGCAGATGTACTATTGCAGTCCTAACAGGAGCTCCCATATCCATTCTCTGTCCCAAACCCATGTTAAGCACAAGATGAAATTTTCCTTAATGTTAATTACCTTTCCTGGATTCCTGCTAGACCAGTCTGGACAAGTGGGTTGTGTACCCCTGCCAGCAGATGTCGAGACAGAGAAAGTAAAAAGTCAAAACAAGCTGTGACATCATCTCTGGCATAAAGGCCAGGCACAACTAGAGGTCCCCTGAGCACTACTCGTAGCAAGCAAGGCAAGAATCTTCTAAGGGACCCCAGTACGGAAGAAGGAAGTACAGGAATGTAGATTTGAGAACTATGTACAAAAAGGCATGGTGCCCGGAGGAATGTACACATGAGAACTATGTACAAGCAGGCAAAGAGCCAGGCTCAAAGGATGCTGTGAGCACTATATACACAGACTGTAGGTTTCAGGCATGCAGCTGCATTGTAGTGCAAATTTTATTTTTATTTATTTAGCCTTTCACAGGGTCAAAGTGATTTACAAAATCAAGGGGGAAATACAATGAGAGACATTATAACAGGTAAAAAAAAAAGGGGGGGGGGCACCATCACTGGGGAAGTTCAAAAGGGAGTATCAATAAGGAGGGGTTGAAACATTACAGCCATAATACTTACAAAATGCCGGGTTTGTTGAGGGACTGATTGACCCGGACGGAGGATGAACCTGGGGTCAGTTGGTGCTTGTTCATTCAT
Organism: Ichthyophis bannanicus; assembly: GCA_033557465.1. Lineage (NCBI taxonomy): Eukaryota > Metazoa > Chordata > Amphibia > Gymnophiona > Ichthyophiidae > Ichthyophis > Ichthyophis bannanicus. The sequence goes on along the minus strand of CM066033.1, from coordinate 385,085,151 downwards.
GTCCTAGGTAGATGGTGAATAGGTGAGTTTTTAGCTGTTTCTGGAAGGAGCTGAGATCCTTGTTACCACGGAGATTGGTTGGAAGGGTGTTCCACAATGATAGGGCATATAAGTTAAAAGCTCGGCTGCGGGATTGTTGGTTAAATTTTGTTCTTTCTTGTGGTACTTCTAGTAGGTCGGATGTGGGCTGCCATGTTGGTCTTTTGGAGCTCAGCTGTGTTAGCAGGATGCTCATATGCGTGGCTTGTTGTTGGTGGAATGCTTTGTGAATCAGAACCAATGTTTTATATTTGATTCGTGCCTCGAGACGGAGGAAGTGGAGATCTCGTAATATTGGGGTGATGTGATCATATTTATTCCCTTTTTGTATGATCCTCGCTGTTGTGTTGAGGGCTGTCCATAGAGGGTTGAGGTTGCTGGCTGGTAGTCCTTGGTATATCGCATTGCGATAGTCTATGTGGGGGAGAGTCACTGCTTGCACGACCGATCTGAAGTCCGGTGGGTCAAGGAGTGGCCTGAGTCGTTGGAGCATCCTGGCTTTGAAGAATATGTTTTTTGCTGTTCTTGTGATCTGTTGTTTGAAAGACAGTGCTTGGTCCAATATGACACCTAGATACTTTGAGTCTGGACCTTAATTTTTGTTGTTCCCAAGGTGAGGTGGGTTGGGAGGGTGAAGTTTTGGTCTTTTGTAACAAACAGAGCTTCCATTTTCTTAAGGTTTATAGTGAGGTTGTTGCCCTGTAGCCAGTTGGAGACATCGTTGAAGCAGTTTGTTAAGTCCGGGTTTGTTGGATTTAAAGTTGTAATGGGTCCATATAGCATAATGTCATCTGCGTATATATGGAACTTGATACTGTGGGTCCTTATCAACGAACAGAGTGGTTTAAGGTAGATGTTGAAAAGCATAGCCAATAGTGCGGAGCCCTGTGGTATTCCCTGTGTTTGTCGGTAGGGGGTGGAGACAGTGGTGCTGGTTCGAATTAGTTGACATCGGTCTGTCAGGTAGGAATGGAACCCTTAAAGCACATTATCTATTATGCCAATTTCTCATAGTTTGTGTAGGAGGCAGAGTAGCAGATGATATCAAATGCAGCAGAGATATCCAAAAAGATCAAGGCATATTCAGTGTGCTTGTTTTGGAAACCTTTGATTAGGGTGTTTGTGAGTGAGATCATGAGGGTTTCTACCCCATGGTGAGGGCGCAACCCGTGCTGCTGTGGGTCTAGAGTGTTGTTGGTGTCTAGGTGATCCTGCAGTTGCTGTTGAACTATCTTTTCAATAAGGGGGGGAGCTGGACTGGTCCAGCAAGACTCCAGGAAAGGAAATTAACAATAAGGAAAATTTCACCTTCCAGGTCATCTAGCTAGACCAGGCCAGACAAATGGGATGTACCAAAACTACTCCCCCAATGGGTGGGACGAGAATGCAGCAGAACTCCGGAACCAAACTGGGCAACCACCCACACCTGTATGTCGAGCTGATAGTTGCGCCAAAAGGTAGTCCAGGACGACCACATCGCTGTGTGACAGAGTCCAAGGAAGATGCAAAAGCTGACTCCACCTACAAAGTTGCTTGTGTGTACCTAGAATGCTCTCTGAGTCCCTGGGGAACAAGCCGACCAAGTAACAGATAGGCCAAGACGAGCGTCTCATGAATCCATCGGCCCAGATTGGCTTTCAAGGCCACGACTCTTTCAGGGTCTGGAGAAGAGCAGGAGATGATCAGACAACTGGAATGGGTTTGTTGCCTCAAGATAGGACAGCAGGGCATGCCTGACATCCACCTAGCAGAGGACCATGTCTGTACCCATACACTGTTCGTGGGCAAATTCACATGGAAGAAGAAGAGGATCTAATTCATATGGAAGACAGGACCTTTGACAAAAAGGACGGCACGTTCTGCAGGGTGCTCCTTCAAGCAAAAATGTGAGGTAGTGGTCACAGCAAAACAAAGCCTGCAATTCAGATATCCGCTTGGAGGAGGTAATAACAAGAAACACTGTCTTAAGAGATATGTCCTTTAGCATGGCCACTTGATTGGCTCAAAGGGAGCATGTATGAGGGCGTGGAGGATGAGGCCAAGGTCCCAAGGAGGCACCACAAGGTGCACTGGAGGCCATAAGGCCCATGCCCCTCAAAGAAAACGTCAGGTATCCCGATGAGCAGCTAACACGCGACGGGTATGTGGGATAGAAGAAATGGATGTGACTTGTACTCTCAGGGAATTCCAGGAAAGTCCCCTGTCAATGCCCTCCTGAAGGACGGCGAGAATGGAAGGAATCATGGCCTCCCATGGGGAGAAATGGTGCTGTCTGCACCATGTCATATACAGTATCCACACGTGGGCGTATGCCATCAAAGTAGACTTTCTGCGTGCTTTAAGCAACATGGATATCACTGGAGAGGAATAGCTGTTTCAGGCAACACCTCTCAAGGGCCATGCAGTAAGCAAAAAGGGAGCAGGATCCTCCATGAGGATGGACCCTGGTTGGAAGAGGCCACGCTGGACTCCGAGCCTCAGTGGCGTGGTGACCACGAGACGCACCAGGTTCACATACCATGGGCGACGCAGCCAGTCCAGCGTCACCAGTAAGAGGAGGTGTGGATGCCGCTTGATCTGCCACAGGAGGCAGGGGATCATGGCCCACAGCAGGAAGACAGAGAAGGCAGTTGGTGAGCCAGGGCTGGACATGGCCATCCAGGCCCCTGGATCTCATTTCCCGGCAGCAATTGAAGGAGGAGTGTGCCTTGACATTGTACCTGGTCGCCATGAGATCCATTCTCAGAGTTCCCCAGCGCCAGACTATGTGGGCTAAGACCTATGGGGCAAGTTTCCTTTCACCAGGATCAAGAAGGTCACAGCCTAGGTAATTGGCCTCCAAGTTGTCCTCCCTGGTGATATGCTGGGTGGAAATGTATTTCAGCCCATGGGAAGAGCAGGGACATCTCCTGGCTCACTCTGTGGCACTTGTTACCACTCTGACGATTGATGTATGCTACCACTGTCGCATTATCAGAGAGGACTTGCACCGCCCGGTCATGCAGAAGGCATTGGAATTGCAGCAAGACCAGTCAGATGGCTCTGGCTTCGAGGCAATTGAGAGCCTAGCGTGCTTCCCAAGGGGTCCAGAGATCCTGTGCAGTGTGATCCAAGCAGTGAGTTCCCCAGCCAGTCAGGCTGGCATCTGTTATAAGAACAATCCAGGAGGGGGTCTTAAGAGGTATGGTCCTTCAGCATGTTGTAGCTGGACGCCCACCAGCACAGATCATTGCGGACTGAGGGAGGGAGGAGGAGCGGAACCAGATAGTCTCGAGTAGACAGCGACCACTGAGACAGGACGGCATGCTGAAGAGGGCGCATGTGCCCCCATGCCCATGGCACCAAGTCCAAGGTGGCGGCCATGGCTCCCAGAAGCTGCAAGTAATCCTAAGCTGTCGGACAGGGAAGTGCCAGGAAACTATGTCTCTGTTGTTGAAACTTGCACCAGCGCTCCTGAGTAAGAAAGATCCGGACTTCCTAGGTGTCAAGCTGGGCTCCTCGGAAGTCCAGTGTTTGCGATGGTGTGAGGCAGCTCTTGCAGTGGTTGACAACCCAGCCAAGTTGTTAGAGAAGCTGGATCACTCGAGCCATGGCATTCCTTGCCTCGAAGTGGGTTTTGCCTCAGATCAGCCAGTCGTCCAGGTATGGGTGGATGCAGATGCCCTTGCAGTGGAGCACCACTGCTACCACCACCATGACTTTGAAGAAGGTGCGAGGAGCGGTAGCGAGTCCAAAGGGCAGAGTAAAAAACTGGAAAAGATATCAGAGGATGGCAAATCACAGGAATCTCTGCTGATCCTCCAGAATGGGAATGTGGAAGTAGGCCTCAGCAAGATCTAGAGAGGTGAGGAACTCTCCCGCTCAAACTGCTTGAACGACAGAGCGGAGGGTCTCCATGTGGAACTTTGGGATATGGAGGCTGCAGTTGATGACTCGGAGGTCAAGAATGGGCCAAGAGGATCAGTCTTTCTTCAATATGACAAAGTAGATGGCGTAGAGGCCCAGTTCTTTCTGCTGGTGGCACTGGCATGTTAGCCTACAACTGCAGAAGGCATTGGAGGATGCTGTGATCTGCCATCTGCTATAAGGAGGCCCCACAGGGGGAGATGACAAAGGTGACCTGGATGGATCTTACACATTTGAGAATATAGTTGCTCAGGATGATGCTGAGAACCCAATGATCGATGGCTAATAGGGCCCATTCGGAGTAGAAATGCCAAAGCGACCTCTCAACTGCAGCACAGCCATATGGGCCCCCATCCTGTCAGTGAAACGGATGGGGAGAGAATTTGCTGCTCGAAGTTCCCTAGGCGTAGGAATGACAGCTACCACAAAAGGAGCTGGAGCGGGCTGTTGACCCCGAGGGCATGGAGCTCTGATTGCCAGGCTGGTATTTACAGGAGTCCTGAGACCTCCATCGGGACGAGGATAGGCCAGAATAAGAAAAGAAGCACTTAGAAGAAGCCTTTGGTTTGTCATCTGGCAGGCACGGAGGTTGGTCTCCCCAAGGTTCTTAACCAGCTTCTCGAAATCAGCACCGAACAACCCCCACCCTTAAAACAGGAGTTTGGTCAAGTGCCCCTTAGAAGCCAAATCGGTGGACCAATTGCAGAGCCAGAGCCAATGGCAGGTTACCATGACTGCCGCGATGCTGTGGGCTGAAAAGCACAGCAAATCATAAAAGGTATTGGCCAGCAAGGCTGTGAGGGACTCAAGATGTATGGGGCTATCATTCATAGGAAACAGTTGGATACGGCAGAGCAGAGCACGGGCTCCCAGCCAACTGCAAGTGAAGGCTTAGAACACAAGTGAGAATACAGAAAACGCTGTCTTGAGAAGATCTTCTGTCTTATGGCTCTACAGGCCGCGAAGAGCTATCTCGCCCTCTACAGAGGTGGTGGTGCACTTAGTAACTGTTATTATGAGGACATCCACCTTAGGAAAGTGCAACCACTTGTCGAGGTCCGTTGCTGACCAAGATGCTGCACTGCTTCAGGGTGGTTTCCAGAGAGTACCATTCTGCAATCACCATTTGCTGGATCTCTGTAGGAAAGGGAAAAGCTTGGGCAGGCCACTTAATGCCAGCCAGAATCGTGTCACCATGGAAGCGGGTAGGCTAGGGTCAGGGAGATCAGCTGAGGGATTTCCTCCCAGCAGCACTAGGCGGACTATCGTGGACCCGCTATCCGCATCCTCTGGAGATATCTCACCCTCCTCAGCCTTAGATGTAGGAGAAGATGAAGTTGCTAAGGAGGCGCTTCCCATCTCATTCCCCTTCCTCCGATCCATCGACCTTACCAAGTGGCTCCTGTGGAGGGTTGAGAGGAAGGGCAGGCAGAGTAAGTGCGAGGGCACTTGCAGAGTGGGACCAGGGGACAGGGCTATGTTGAGGGGAAGGAACTCCTTCAGGACTAGGCTGAAGGGAGGAGATGCGTTGCCTTCCCTTCCAAAGGTTCCAGACATTCTAGAAAAGAAAGGAGAACTCCATAGCTGCAGAGTCCAGGTCATGCTCCTGTGGAAGAAGGATGGGGGGATGGAGGGGGGTCAGCCAGAGGAGCGGAGAGAGGTGCTGCTCTCCCTGAAGGAACTGGTGACCAAGGACACCAGGAGAGGAGGTCCTGAAGTGGCCTGGTCCCTGGGAGGTAGGGCAACTGAAGCAGCAGCAGCAGCTGAGACCATAAAGGATTCCCCAGAATGAGTCTCGCAAGTGGAACACACGCCATTAACAATGACCCTGCGTTTCTGCCCACACCCCAAGCATCACGGGAGAGAGGAGGGTCGTGTCAAAATGGAGCCAAGCCAAAAAGAAAATTGTGCTTCGGCGGGAAATGCAGCAGGCATGCAAGCGCAGCAGTGGTCCAAGGGCCAGAGCTGCGACTCACAGTTCATTGCAGCGGCCTCAATGCCACTGGCAGATGAAAACAGGCAGTGTTTACACCAGAAACCGGTCAGGCAGTGATCTGCTGCGCTGCAGAGTTCCCGGAGAGCCGGAGGAGTGAGGATAATGGTTGGGGGGGGTTGACGGGAGGGACAGAGAGCCCGTAGAGCAGCACGTGTGTGGTAAATGGTCAACCCTCAGAAGTGCACGTGCTTAAGCTCAGACAAGAAGAGACTGGACTTCCAACAGTCTTTTTTTTTTAAAATTAAAGAAAAGCAAAGGGGAAAATAAAACCAAAGAGAAAGGTCCTAGGGTCTCTCTCAGAGGGACCACCTGACCCAGTCCCCCGCCCCCCCACCCAAGATGCACTGGCTTTCCTAGCCAGGAGTGCTCCCAAAAAGGACCACCGGATAGAGTATCTCCTATATCTCCCAGGGTCAGAGTGGCCCAGCATTCAGAGGTCTCAAAGGCAAGAAGGCTGAAGGCCACACTAGAGGTAAGAAAAGAAAGCACTCAACATCTGCTAAGACAGAGAAAGTACTGAGAGGACCCCTAGCTGTGCCTGGTCTTTATACCAGGGATGATGTCACAGCTTGTTTTGGCTTTTTACTTTCTCTGTCTCAACATCTGCTGGCAGGGGACATAACCCACTTGTCTGGACGGGTCTAGCTGAATGACTTGGAATGTCAGTTTTCTACTTGGCTGTGTTTTTATTGCACAGTAAAACCCACGCTAAGTGTTCAGCGCACTTTAGTTAAGAGTCCCAAGTTCCTTCACAACCCTTTATGGTAAGGGGTCAAAGCCCTTGCCTAGAACTTTTAAGCAACCCTATTTTCTGCAAATCCATCATCCTAAAAATTGGCAGAACATTAATCGTACCTCAAAAATGATTCTCTGTACAAGGTCAAATTCTCCCTCCAAAGATGAATCTAAGAGCAAAGCAAGTGGGTTGAATTTCACTCTCATTCCGTGGCCAATCCTTTCGGAGCCATCCTTTCGCAAGTTAGTTCTCTTGCCCTGAAGAACAGAATAGAACAGATTGGGAATTGCTGGTGACAGAACTCTCATTCTATGTCAGAAGGGAGAGAACTAAAGCAGTGAGACAAGGACAGAACATCTACTTGAGGACATTACTGTTTACGTGAACATTATCAGCAACTGGTGGGCAGTACCAAGAACCTGAGTTGTTGTTCTAACAAATGGATATTTCTAAACTATGCTAGTATTTTCCTCCCCAGTGGATAGTTATGTGCTGCCTCAATTGTTTCCATTAAGTCTCCCTGTGTGGAGCAGCAGCCTAATGTTTAGCACAGTGGTCTGAGGCGCCGGGAAGCCAGGGTTCAAAATCCCACCAATGCTGCTCGTGATTTTGGACAACTCATTCTCCCTGCACTGCCTCAGGTACAAACTCAGATTGCAACCTCTCTTGGTACAGGCAAATACCTACTGTATCTGACTAACTCATCTTGAGCTAGTCCAGAAAAAGGTATTAGCTAGATCAGAATCCTTTTCTGTTCCCTTTCATTTAGGGCTATTGATTTAATGATCACCGAGTGGCTATTTCATATGCATCTTTCCAATGGTTGTAATGGTGTTACGTCTGTATGCATCGAGTTCCCTGTAAACTGTCTTGACTTGTAGAAAGATAGTATAAAAAAAAAATTAGATGTTAAATAAATAATGAATGAACTGTCTTATGATTCAAATTCAGAACAATAGTTCTGAATGATTTGCTATAGAAAGAAACTATACAACAATGCAATAGCATTACTGAGTTCTTATTACCTGTTTTATAAGGCAGAAAAATCACAGAAACATAATTTGAAAGTTACAAAACTAGAAGGCCTTGAAGCATTAAGAGGAGTCAATGTGTTATGTTCACCTAAATCTCCAGGAACAAACAGGAATGTAGTCTTCATATATGGGTATCGTCGGTACCGACGGAGCCTGCGTGGGAACGCTCCCCAGCGTCCAATTAGAAAGCTTTTGGGAGCATCCCACAGCGCCTGCGTGCTGCCTTCCCGCCTTTCCCAACTGCCTCTCTCCAGTTCTTCGTTTTCCGCGGAGCCAGCAGGTCGTTGTTCCTGTCACCGCAGAAAATATTTCCTTATTGCCCTTCTTTTTTGTGATCGCGTCTTCCTTCCTCGACGCTTTACCGGTACCGCCGGTGGTTCTTTCTTTCTTTTTCTTTAAAAAAAAAAAATATATATATATATATATATATATACACATACATACACACACACACATATATATATATATACACATACATACATACACTTTTTTCCAGGTGCACGCGCCCAAAATTCCTCCACAATGGAAAAACCCGCTTCAGGTTTCAAAAAGTGCACCAAGTGTGGCGGTACCATCTCCATCACCGACACCCATGAGTGGTGTCTTAAATGTTTAGCTCCTGACCACTCCATCACGGAATGTATGGCCTGTGCCATGATGTCGGCAGAACCAAGCTGCTAAGCTCAGTACCCTGTTTCCCTCCGATGCAGCCTCGGTGGCATCGACGTCTTCCAGGGCTTCCTCTTCCTCCCGTGGATCTCAGGTAACTTAACATAAGTCTAGCCGGTCCTCAAAGGGTAGATATCCTAAGCATTGAGATGCCTCTGGCATTGCCCTTGAGGATTCTGCACCGGCAAAATTGCCCCAGCGGGAGGCTTCGGCTTCCAAAGCATTATCGGGGCTCCAGGACGTTCTTGAGGCCTCAACCTCGGCAGAGCTACTGGTGCCATGCTCTGGGGTACCGGCTGTTTTCTCCAGTACCGACATCCAGGCATCAGCAACGTCAATAGACCAGAGGTTCCTGGCTATTGAACGCAGTCGGGCATCTCTCCTTGCAGCATCGACACCCTCGGAACTACATCAGACAGTTCAACCGGCACCGGCACCGACTCCAGCACTGGTATCGGTACCGGTACCGACAGCATCAGCATCAACATTGGTGTCCGCATTGCCGGCACCCACTCATGCGATGCCCTCCGGTACCGATACACCGGTACCGATTCCCCCCGGTACAGACTTCGGTCGGTATGGGTATCGGACTCTTCAATAGCATCCGGACAGAAGGTACTTCAAGTCCTCAGAGGAATCTGAGGATTCTGACAGTTCTGTCGGTACAGGAATAATTCTCCCAGAGGAGCCTTCCTCACCTAAACGCTCCAGGGGATATTTCCTTTCAGGACTTCATCAGGGAGGTGGCTCGAGGTCTGTCCATTACTGTGGCTCCTGAAACAGAGCCCAGATTTTACAATATCCCAAAGCTCCTAAGGAGGCAGCTACTCTGCCCATCCATGAGATCTTGCATGATCTCATGCTAAGAATGTGGGAGACGCCTCTTTCCACCGCTCCTCACTCTCGTAGACTGGATACTATGCATCGAGTCCCTCCTTGTCCTGGTTTCCAGAAGACTCAGCTTCCTCACCACTCTACTGTAGTGGAATCAGCTATAAGAAGGATCAAGAGTGCAAAGAGGCATGCCTCTAATCCTCACAGGACGAGAGTGCAGAACTTTGGATGCTTTTGGACGTCGTACTTTCCAAGCTTCCATGCTTTCTGCCAGGATCAGTTCCTATATTTTATATATGGGAATGTTCCTGAAGGAAGTCGCAGGAGATTTAGAAGTTTTGAGCCCTCTTCTTCCTGAGGATAGAAGGCAGGATTTTCTCACATTGGTCAAACATGTCCAGGATGTTTCTAAATTTGTCAACCGTGCAGCTATTGACTGTTTTGAGTGCATAAGCAGAACCTCTGCCATTGCCATAGGTGCAAGTAGAATTGCCTCGCTCCAGGCATCTGATTTGGAGCTCTGGGTACAAGACAAACTGGGCAATATTCCTTGTACTGGTGAGAACCTGTTTGGCAAAGATTGGCAAGAAAAAGCCAATGAATTGGATGCTGACAACTCCACCTTGGATAGACTATCCAAGGCCACAGCTGATCCTGCAAGAAAGAAATCTTTCAAAAAAAACATTATTTTCCAAAAAGAAAAGGTTTTATCCTGCTTATTCCCAGCAGGGATGCTCTGCAGGTCAACCTGTCCGGAAAAGTCAGCAACCACCCAAACAAAGGAAAGCAAAGACTGCTAAGCCTCAACCGTCTCAGCCTCCACAAGGCCTTTGACTTTCATCTAGAGAACTTAGCCTTCCTGGCTCTCAATGGACCAGAGCCTTCCACCATTCCAGGAAGGTTGTGTCACTTTGCCCCCAGATGGGGGCAGATAAGAGCAGAGCATTGGACACTCTCCATCATAAAAGAGAGGTACAAGCTCCATTTTTCGAGCATGCCCCCTCCCACAATGGTAAGACAGTTCAATTCTCAGACCTCTCTCATCAACCTATTAGATCAAGAGGTCACTATGCTTCTTGCCCAAGGGGCAATAGAAGAAGTACCTATTCTTCAACAGGGTACAGGGTTTTACTCCCCCTATTTCCTTATCCCAAAGAAAACAGGAGGACACAGACCTATTTTAGACCTCAGAGAATTGAACAAATTCCTGTTCAAGGAGAAATTCAAGATGGTTTCTCTAGGAACTCTGCTGCCATACCTTCAGAGTCAGGATTGGCTATGTTCTCTAGATCTCAAGGATGCGTACACTCATGTTCTCATCCATCCATCTCACAGAAAGTTCCTTCGGTTCCTTTTTCAGGGAAAGCACTACCAATACAGGGTGCTTCCTTTTGGCCTGACCTCTGCACCAAGGGTGTTTACGAAATGCATGGCTGTGGTAGCAGAATTTCTTCACACTCTAGGAATATTCGTCTTCCCTTACTTAGACGATTGGCTCATTCGAGCCCCATCAGAGTCAGAGGCCATGATTTCTCTGTCTTGCACAATGCATATCCTTCAGTATTTGGGTCTAGTCATAAACGTCCCAAAATCCAGTCTAACTCCCACTCAGTCTTTAGAGTTCATAGGAGCTTTGCTGGATACAAGAAAAGCAAAGGCCTATCTTCCTCAGACCCGTTGCCTTCGCATGGTGCAGTTAGCTTCTCAAGCAGTGCTAAAGCCTCATCTCACTGCTCGGGAGATGTTACAACTACTAGGCCACATGGCATCTACCGTGCATGTGGTTCCCTATGCTCGCCTCCATATGAGAGCAGCCCAGTGGACTTTATCCACTCAATGGACCCAAGCTTCAGGGTGCCTGTCAGACAAAATAGCAAACACAAATCGCCTTATTTTGTCCCTCCAATGGTGGCAGTCCACTCAAAACCTGTTGCTGGGGTCCCCGTTTCAACAACCTTTACCCCAGGCAGCTCTCACAACAGATGCTTCTCCAATGGGTTGGGGAGCTCATCTACAAGACCTCTCCACCCAAGGCACTTGGACTCCACAGGAGACTCATCTACATATCAATCTCTTAGAGCTCAGAGCAATCTTCTTGCTCTTCGAGTGTTCCACACCCTACTCAGCTGCAAGACAGTCCTTATTCACACAGACAACCAAGTAGCCATGTTCTACGTGAACAAGCAGGGAGGAACAGGCTCTCTGTCGCTCTGCAAAGAAGCTTTGCGACTATGATCCCTCGCCAGAGAGCATCAGATTCATCTCCTGGCAGTGTATCTTCCAGGCATACAAAACTCTTGGGTAGACAGACTCAGTCGAGTTCTGCTTCCACACGAATGGCCTCTACATATAGACCAGGTGACCAAGATTTTTCAAATTTGGGGAACCCTGGACATAGATCTCTATGCAAGTCCGTTGAATGTCAAACTTCCCCGGTTCTGTTCCAGAATCCCGGCTCAGGGCTCTCAGGCCAAGGATGCTTTCCTCCTTCACTGGGGCCAAGACTTCCTTTATGCCTTTCCACCCATTCCACTAATTCCCAAGACCCTATTCAAGCTTCAGAGAGACAGAGGCCGTATGATTCTCATAACTCCACATTGGCCTCGGCAAGTATGGTACCCTCTGCTTCTACATCTCTCTCAAGCTCCCTCCCTGGAGTTAAGGTCTGCTCCAGATCTCCTATCTCAGGAGGACGGAATGTTATGGCATCCCAATCCCCAGTCTCTGCATCTCAAGGCTTGGTTGCTGAAGGCCTAGATCTCCATGATCTTAACCTCCCTCAGCAAGTAAAGGATATCCTTTATGCTTCTAGGAAGCCTTCCACAAGACGCTCTTATGCTTTCAAGTGGAAAAGGTTTACCATATGGTGTTCGCAGAAGAGTCTTAACCCCCTTGCGGTACCTCTGGAATCATTACTGGAGTATCTCCTTCATTTATCCAATGCAGGACTTAAGACTAACTCAGTGAGAGTTAATTTGAGTGCTATTGCAGCTTCCTTCAAGCCTCTAAATGGACAACCTATTTCCTCCCATCCTCTTATAGCAAGATTTATGAGAGGCCTTCTGCTAACTAAGCCTCCCATTAGGCCACCACCTGTGGCATGGGACTTAAACTTGGTTCTTGGTCAGCTCATGAAGCTACCTTTCGAACCCTTAGCTACTACCTTCTTGAAATTCCTTTCTTGGAAGGTTATCTTTCTCATTGCAATCACATCAGCACGTCGCATCAGTGAGTTGCAAGCACTAGTGGCTGATCCACCTCATACAAGGTTCCATCATGACAAGGTAGTCCTTAGGACTCATCCACACTTTATGCCAAAGGTGGTCTCGCCTTTTCATCTAAACCAAGCGATCTACCTCCTTGTGTTCTTTCCAAGGCCTCATGCATCAAATGCAGAAAGGAAACTTCATACTTTGGACTGTAAAAGAGCTTTAGCCTTACAAAGAACACAGCAACATACAAAGTCCTCTCAACTCTTTGTTGCTTTTGATCCTTCTCATTTGGGACTTCCAGTCTCCAAGAGAACACTGTCTAACTGGATTGCTCAGTGTATTACCTTTGCCTATCAGAGTAAGAATCTTCCTCTGGAGAGCCATGTCACAGCTCACAATGTGAGAGCCATGGCAGCTTCAATGGCTCATCTACACTCTGTGTCTATCAACGACATCTGTCGAGCAGCCACCTGGGCCTCAGTTCATACCTTCACAGCCCATTACTGCTTGGACAAGGACTCCCGCCGGGATGCCTTGTTTGGTCAGGGTGTTCAACACCTGTTCCATACCTAATCAACTCCTACCCACCATCCCTGGTTGGATGCCAGAGATCCATGGGGGGAAGTGGAGCCCTTTCTCAGGGATACACAACTTCTGAGGTTTCTCCCTGGCATCTAAAGCTAGGGAGTCCCCATATGTGAAGACTACATTCCTGCTTGTTCCTGGAGATAACATAGTTACTCACCTGTAACAGGTGATCACCGGGAACAGTAGGAATTTAGTCTTCACAACCCACCCACCTCCCCTAGGAGTTGTATCTCTCTTTTCTTTTCTTTCCCTCTCTTTCTCTCTCTTTGTCTCAGCTTTAAAACTCAACTGGAGAGAGGCAGTTGGGAAAGGCGGGAAGGCAGCACGCAGGCGCTGTGGGATGCTCCCAAAAGCTTTTTAATTGGACGCTGGAGAGCGTTCCTACGCAGGCTCCGTCGGTACCGACGATACCCATATGTGAAGACTAAATTCCTGCTGTTCCCGGAGATCACCTGTTACAGGTGAGTAACTATGCTATACTGTTGTATGTAACATGTTCATTTTATGTAAACTGCCACTGATCTCTGGAAGTGGCGGTATAGGAAAACGTAACAACTAAAATAAATAAATGCCAGAAACTTTGGTGAGCATCCTAATTCTAACTCAAAAAGTGCCAGAGAGCAGCACTGGGATTGGTCTCTTTAGGGCAGAGCGTAGTTACTCACCTGTAACAGGTGTTTTCCAGGAGCAGCAGGAATCAGTCCTCACATATTGGTGACGTCGGCGCCGACGGAGGGCTCCTGCGGAGCATTTCCCTGGCTTTCAAAGAAAGCCTTTGGGAATGCAGCGCGCATACGCGGTCCCCTTCCCGCCCAAGGGTGCCATCTTGCTCAATCTGATGACACAGCTAAAAGACAGCAAAAAATCAAAATGAAGTATATGACTGCAACTCCAGGGGAGGAGGGAGGGTCGTGAGGACTGATTCCTGCTGCTCCTGGAGAACACCTGTTACAGGTGAGTAACTACGCTTTCTCCAGGACCAAGCAGGAAGTCAGCCCTCACATATGGGACTCCCCAGCTCTAGGCTACCGTGAAGCCAAAGCTGAAAAAATGGCTCCCTCTCGAGAGCCACAGCATCCGTGACAAGAATTTTCTCTGAGAACGCACCCCGTCCGGTAGCCCAACACCAAGGGCTGGAGGGTAGGAGTTGCCTAAACCTCAAAGAGATTATGGAGTACCGCCTGGCCGAAAACAATGTCCCGCCGGAACTCTCTCTCCAGGCAGTAATGGGCTGCAAACGTCTGGCTTGAAGACCAAGTTGCGGCCCGACAGATGTCTGCCAACGGAACAGAGCGGAGATGAGCCACTGACGCGGCTTTCGCCCTGACAATGTGGGCCGTGACCCGACCCTGCAAGGGGAGGTCGGCTGCCCTGTACACACAGGCGATGCAATCTGCAACCCAAGTGGACAATGTACGCTTGGAGACAGGTAACTCCATCCTATTAGGGTCAAATGAGACTAAGAGCTAAGCAGCCCTTCGATGCTCCCGCGTACGTTCTATGTAAAAGGACAATGCCCTCTTACAGTCCAGGGTATGCAAGACTGTTTCAGCCCGGCTGGCATGCGGCCTGGGAAAGAAAGTCAGAAGAACCACCTCCTGATTGAGGTGGAAAGAGGAGAACACTTTTGGGAGGAACTTGGGGTGGGTCCGTAGGACCACCCTGTTCCTATAGAACCGCGTGTATGGTCTATCAGAAACCAGAACTTGTAGCTCACTCACACGTCTGGCCGATGTAAGAGACACCAGGAAGAGTGCTTTCCAAGAGAGGAAGCGCAAATGGCAAGTAGCCATTGGCTCAAACGGTGGGTGAGAAAGTTGCTGCAAGACCACGTTCAAATCCCACTCAGTCGCCGGTGGACGAACCAGAGGCTTGAGCAGAAGCAGACCTCTGAGAAATCTGGACACCAAGGGGTGAACTGACAGAGGCTGCCCTTCCACCGGTGAGTGGTGTGCTGACAAAGCACTGAGGTGGACCCGAACAGGGTTGGACTTAAGGCCTAGGTCTGAAAGGTGAAGTAAATACTGCAGTACTATTGGCACAAGGCAAGAGAAAGGATCTTCACTGTGCTAAGCACACCACACTGTAAACCTACGCCACTTGAGGTCATAGGACTTTCTGGTGGACTGCCTCCTAGAGGCCAATACCACCTCTTCAACCTCTTTAGGTAGAAGTAAGGGAACTAGCACTACCCTTTCAGCAGCCAGGCTATCAGACTGAGGGACCCAAGGTTGGGGTGCATAAGATCGTGTTGCAGCCCTAGAGGGAACAGAGCTTCCGCTGCCAACTGCAGAAGTGGAAACCAAGGCTGCCTCGGCCATCTGGGGGCTACCAGAATCACCGAGGCCTTGTCCTGAAGGATCTTGAACAGAGTTCGGGCCACCAGGGGCGTGGGAGGAAACGCATACAGGAGGCCCATAGACCAAGAGATCAGAAAAGCATCTGCCGCCATCCTCAGGGGATGCGGCTGTCTGGAACAAAACCTGGGTAGCTGACGGTTTAGTGGACTTGCAAAGAGATCGATGGATGGAAGTCCCCAGCGGAGGAAAATCTGCTGAACCACCAGTGGATTCAACTGCCATTCATGAGGCTGGAGAATCCTGCTTAGCTTATCTGCTAGGAAGTTCTCTTGACCAGGTAGGTAGATTGCTTTGAGAAACATACCCTATCTGACCGCAAAGGAGCAAAGGTCCAGTGCCTCCTGACACAGGAGCCTGGACCCTGTGCCCTCGTTTGTTCACGTAGAACACTGCCACCTGATTGTTCGTCTGAACTAGGACAGACTGGTGGGAGAGGGCATGATAGAAAGTTTGCAGAGCTAAGCGGATTGTTCGCAGCTCTAAAAGGTTGATTTGCTGTGTGGCCTCCTGAGGGGCCCACCGGCCTTGAGTGCATGAGCCCTGGCAATGTGCACCACAGCCCCTTAAGGAAGCATCTGTCGTCAGCACCCTTGTGTATGCTGGAGCCTGAAAAGGTACACCACTGAGAAGGTTTGGTGGATGTAGCCACCACTGCAAGGAGTTCAGAAGTCATCTGGACACCTTTACTCTGTCTCGGAGGTCGCCGGTGGCTTGTGGCGACTGATTTCTGAGGCACCATTGAGCCGTCCGCATGTGCAGACAGGCATTCGGGGTCACATGCACAGTAGATGCCATGTGGCCCAGGAGACGCAGGAAGTGCCTCGCGGAAACATGAGAATTGCGTTGGACCAGGTTGACCAAATCCATCAGTCTTTGGGCCCTGTTCTCGGGCAAGTAAGCTCTTGCCTGACAGGTGTCCAACCTGGCCACTATAAACTCTAGGTTCTGAGAGGGGAGCAAAGTGGATTTTGCGTAGTTTATGACAAAACCTAGATGCTGAAGAAGAGAGACAGTGCGAAGAGTGACCTGTCCGGCCTCCTGGATTGACTGGCCTCTGATTAGCCAGTCATCCAGGTACGGGAAGACAAAAATCCCCTGATTTCTGAGAAAAGCCGCCACCACCGCCAGGCATCTGGTGAAAACCCTGGGGGCAGAGGTTAGGCCAAAAGGAAGTACCCTGTACTGAAAGTGGTTTTCTCCCACCACAAATCTGAGATATTGACTGTGGTCTGGATGGATGAGGATGTGCGTATAAGTATCCTTTAGGTCTAAGGAGCATAGCCAGTCTCCCTGCTGGAGGTAGGGCAGCAGTATCCCAAGGGTAAGCGCATCTTGAACTTTTCCCTCTCCACAAACTTGTTCAAATTTCGCAAGTCTAGGATAGGTCTGAGGCCTCCTGTTCTCTTTGGTACAAGGAAGTACCTGGAGTAGAAGCCTTGCCCTTTCAGGTGGTGCGGCACCGGTTCCACCGCCTGTTCCTTTAGAAGACTTGCCAACTCCTGAAGAAAGAGGTTCCTGTGTAGAGGGAGTCTTAGAGGCACCCCTGGATAGTAGGAGGGGGGTAGCTGGTGGAAATGGAGCATATAGCCCTTCTGGACTATGCTCAGTACCCAGGTATCTCCTGTGATGGCTGGCCACCTGTAGGCGTACAGGGTCAGCCGACCTCCTGTGCGGAGTGGAGCCAACGGCGGAGGAGAGGCTATGCCTTGGGAGTCAAAAACCCCCTCCCTGCTGTGCAGGAGCCAGAGCTGGAAGTTTGGGGGTTTTCTGCCTTACAGGGCCCATGCCCCTGCCCTTTGGCCTGCTGGCCCTGCTGGGGAGCTGGAGAGGCCTGATATTGAGGGTAGGTTTTGTAGGCAGCACCCTTCCTCGGGAAAAAGGGCTTCTTCCCCTTCTTTTTGTGAGAAGGGGCAGAAGTCTTTCTGGACAGCCTTGTCCTGGTGAGAGTCTCGGTCTCGATTTCTGCAGCCTTCTCAGTCATGGGTTTGCCAAACAGGTTGTCACCTCGGCACGGAACATCGATCAACTTATCCTGCACCCATGACCCCAGATCCGACGACTGTAGCCAGGCCTGATGGTGTGCACCAATGCCGGCTGCGGCTACCCGGGCTGAAGACTCGAAGCAGACATAGGCTGCTCGAGATATAAACTTCGAGCAATCTCGGATCCCTGTAGACAAGGTTTTGAATCTCTGCAAGGGTTCCTCGGAGAGGCCAGCTGAGAACCCGGCAATCTCCTTTGCCAGGTCCCGTAAGTACATGCCCATGTACAGCTGGTAAGTCTGGACACGGCAAGACAGCATCGAGCCCTGGAAGCACTTTCTACCGAGGGCATCCAGGTTCCGGGCCTCCCGGCCAGGAGGCACCAAGGAGTGCATCTTTTGGCTTTTCAGCCTGTGCATGGCCAATTCCACAACCATGGAGTTGTGCGGTAGCGGCACCTTTTGGAACCCAGGGCTCTTACGGACTCGACAGATAGAATAGACCTGCTTGCTAAGAACTGGCACCGAGGCCGGCTTCGGAGGAAAATCATACTGGAGGGCATTGAGCTCTTCGGCTTGAGGCTCCTCCTCGGCGTCCGCCGGAAATGCCAAAGTCTTGGCCATGTCCCTGACGAAATCCGAGAACCAGGTATCCTCTGGGGGGGGGGGGGGGGAAAAGACGACTTTCTCCGAGGCTTGGACTCCGGTGAGTCCGACGGGATGCACCGGGTCCAGAAGGTGTAGGGAGACTCCTCATCCTCCGTCTCCCATGCCGACTCCTCCGGCCGTGCAGGCCTCGATGGCACCGGCGTCGACGACCTTGGCCCCAAACGGGAGGTCGAGGGAGACCTTGGCCAAGGATCGACTCGAGACTTGATTGACCTGAGGATCGGCTCGGCCTCCGGGGTCGACTTAGGCGTCGAGGTCCGAGTAGTCAGGGCAGATGCACCAGTCAGACCCGGCGATCAGTACCCGCTGCTGCTCTATGAAGGTAGCCAGGCTACTCTCCAGGGCCGTCAACCTGAGTCCGAGCTCAGGAGACTCTGCAGCTCCCGACTTGACGTTGGTTCTCCCAGAGGAGAGTCAATGAGGACAACCGAAGTTACCTGACTCGGCGACTCCGGCTCCAGGCGAGGTAGTTTGGTCGGCCGCTCCGACTCCGAGAGCCGGGGACGGCGGTCAGGGCTCCACAATCTGGCCCCGGAGGATCCTGGTGCCTCCACTGACACCACCCTCACAAGCTTCTTCTTCCTTTTGTGCTCCCGGGTGGGAGACCCCCTCTCAGAGGACCCACGACGGCGCTCGGGGTCAGACTCCCGAGATGTCGAGGCCTCTGATGAAGTCCGGGCCCGGCCGGACATGAACTCTGAAAAAATTCTTTCACGCTGATGCTGACGGCTCCAAAGTGCCTTCAACGACATCTTGCCGCACGGGCCACAGACCAGCGGGTCATGGTCTGGCCCGAGGCATCGGAGGCAGCAGTCGTTTGTGTCGGTGAGAGACATAAGTTTATTGCACCAATCACACTTTTTGAACCTGCTGGCAGCCATTGGGGGGATAAAGGGCCCCTGCAAGGTCAAAAGACAGGGCTGCCAGTGAAAATAAACGCTAGTCATAAAGGACAAAAAAAAAAAAAAAAAAAAGAAATTCTGGACTCAATACCGGTGTACCGAGCCGAGGCAGGAGGGGAACCGGCGTCAAACCGGATAAAGAAACGCGGAAAAAAAATTTTTTGCAGAAAAATAAAATATACGTTTCCCGGGTGACACAAACTATGTCCGTTGGGATCCGCGGAAAAGACTGAGCTTTGAAAGCTGGGGAAATGCTCCGCACGAGGGCTCCATCGGCGCCGACGTCGCCCATATGTGAGGACTGACTTCCTGCTAGGTCCTGGAGAATGGATGACATCATCCATAAGTCTCGGGAGGTCATTGCTAAGGCCTCTGGACACCAGTACATCATCAAAATGCATGGGATACTGAGCTTAATTCCAGATGCAACAGGTTCAGATTGTATTGAATATCCAGCATGTCTAGATCCTGAAGCTGTGCTTCCAAGCTTCTGCTCATGGTAAGGTAATGAGGTTCTGTTCTTGCCTGAGCCCTGGTATCAGCACGTGGGGAAAAAGACTTTTCTCGACTCTCATGCTTTTCCTTGGATTGAACAGCCAGAAAGGTTGAGACTCCTGGCATGGACTGGTCACTAAAGTTCTGTGCTGCCCCTTGGTCTTCATGCTGAGCCTCTAAAGCTGGCTTTGAGGACCTGCACTTTTAATTCACCAGCAAAGTCATCTCAGTTATCTCAGTGTAGATGTCACAGCACAAGTCATTATGAGATTGGAGGAAGGCTCAACAGGAAAGCCAGAACAAAAAATACCTTCTCAACCTCTGATGGTTCACAGTAAGATGGAATGCATTCAGTGGTTTCAGCAAATAAAAAACCGATGAGAGTCACAGGATGCTGAAGCACCAAGGAGCTATCATGCATTGACTATTCCTGGGGGAATGCAAATCACGTTTTCAAAAAGTGGTATATCAAATAATTAAACAACTGCACAATGTAGAATTTGCACAGAATTCTGCACAGGCAGAAATGGTGGCTTTCCCGAAGGCCATTACCCTCTCCCCCCTCAGCCTGCCAGGTGAGAGGCTGTCCTGGGCCCAATTGCTCTTTTGAACCACACAACTGTATGAAATACCACACTATGTTAGTTAGTTCAGGGACAGCAAACAACATAGGCTGATATTCAGCCATTTGAGGAGGAGGGCTGATCAAAGTGAGGTTCTCCATGGACAAACAGTCTGAGTCAGCCATGCCTAGGTGTGCCAGCTCGTGACCGGATTAGCTCTCCTTTAGCTCAGAGGAATCCTGTGTTTTTTGTTTTGTTTTTTTATTTTTTTGGAGTGGAGGAGTGGCCTAGTGGTTGGGGCAAGGTACTTCAGGCCGGAAGGTCGGGGGTTCAAATCCCACTAGAGGACAGCAACCTCGGGCCGGAAGGACTGGGGTTTCTAGTCCAACAGGTGCTCCTTGTGGTCTTGGGCAAGCCACTTAACCCTCCATAGCCCATGTTCCCTGTAAAATAGTTATCTCCAAGTTATAATGCCCTGTTCAATGTAATTTCAGTTTGTTCAATGTAAACCGCACTGATGCAGAATAATGCGGTATATAAGAGAATTAAATAAATACATAATAAATAAATTCCTCTGAGCATGTTCCTTCCTCTTCCTGTCCTTACTTCCTCAGCTTTATCCATCTGCCTTCCAGGACGGATGGATATTCAGCTCTCCTCAATTTTCTACTACTTTAACAAAAAAAAAAAGAAAATCCCAAACAAAACAGACTCATGACCTACCAGATGGAGCAAGAAAGGAAATGCCTTTCCTGCAACAGGAGACTCAGGCACTCTGAACAGGATCTCTGCCAGCCATGCCTGCAACCGGACCACCATGTACAGGCTTGTACCACCAGAAAAGAGCACAAGGGAGCCCGAAAGGATCCCCCGGCGCCCCCCCCCCCTCAATGATCGGGGACGAAAATAAAAACTGGGTAAGACTGCTCAGGCAAAGAACAAATGCACTGAGCATGTCGATCACACAAATGGGAAACAGGCAGAACCCCCAGTGATCCCAGCCGGCTACGAGACTGCTTAAGGGCAGGTAAGCCCGTACACCACACTCCCGAAACCATAGTTTCCTCTCCCGGAGTCAGCCTCTGCAGCTCCTGCGCCGGTGGACCTTCTCTCCCTGCCCTTCCCGGAGATCACGTTAGGGCGGCCTGCCTCCCTCCAGTGGCACACTGACCCCCCCCCCCCCCGCGCCCTCCCAATTGTCGGAAATCATCCAACAGGCAGCGTTGAGAGAAACAAGGGCAGAGCAGGAGCCCACTCAAAGCCTCCCCAACACCTCCGAAGCTCAGCACAGGCCTTCTCCTCACAGCCTCTGCAACCTGCAGGACCCTAAATGCTGGCACCATGATTCCCACAGGTGCTGGCATCGTAGCTCCTCCCCTCCGATTTCACCAACATGACTCCGCCTCCCAGGGCCAGCATGCAAAAAGGAGAACGGGCTGCAGCTCCTCCCCCGGGACAATCACCATAAGTGCAAGAAAACAGATGCACTGGGAGGAACGGAGGCACAGAGAACATCCTCCACTGCAACTCCAGCCTACGGGGGAGCAGTAGAGGCACAGAAAAGATCCCTCCAACGTGGTCCCAGCCTACAGAGCAGCAGCTTATAGCCACATGACACTGGACTTCTTCCAGGAGGCCGGACCAGCAGGTATTCAAGAGGCTGCCCCTGCACCACCCCTAACTGCACATCAGGGGACCTTAATGGGGCTCTGGGACAAATTCATCACCCAACTCCTGACAAAGCTGCCGCAAGTCCTTATAATGCCTCTATCCCTGGCAATATCTCCGCAGATACACCACCAGACTCCGGCACAACACCAAGCTCCAGCCATAGCAGACAATCTCATGCAGACACGTGACGAACTGTCACGGCCAGGATCCTCACTGACAGATGAGGAGGGTGAGATACAGGACTCCGAAGACTCTGTCTGGAGTTTGGGGGACGTCTCCACTCCAGAGCCCAGTCCCCTCAGCATGCCCCACACAATCCCCTCCAATGACTCACCACCACCACCACCACCACCACCAATACCTGCTTCCCCCTCGGAGGACCTCACATATCCTAAATTTCTGCATAAGCTCTCCACAAACCTTGGATTATCTCCTAAAGCTGGCTCCAGACCCACAAAACAAAGTCCTCGTGATACTAAAATACCTTGATTCCCCTAAAATGCATGTGGCCCTGCCAATACATCAAGTGCTTCTGGACTTTAGGGATAAAGTGTGGCAGGCACCAGTGACAACACCCACTGTCACCAAGAGATTGGAACTCAAGTACCACATACAGTCTGCACTGGGTTTCAAGGCAGCACAGCTACCACATCAGTCCATTGTGGTGGAATCCACTCTGAAGAGATCTAAAACCTCCCGGCAAAACTCAAACACACCATCAGGAAGAGACCACAAACGTTTCAATGAAGTTGGCAAAAATGTGTTCTCAGGCGCCATGCTGAATGCACAAATCGCCTTGCACCAATTCCAAATCGGTAGACAGGATGACGTCAGCTGGGCTGTCCCGCACACACCAGGAGATCTCACCACCGGCACCCTCAGCCTCGACAGAAACAGACAGCAGGAAAGTTAAACGCTCCCAAATGAAAGGGCCTTGGAACCGACCCTTTATCCGGTGGACAGGATGACGTCAGCTGGGCTGTCCCGCACACGCCGGGAGATCTCACCACTGGCACCCTCAGCCTCGACGGAAACAGACAGCAGGAAAGTTAAACGCTCCCCCACACAGGAGTTTTGAGCATCAGCCCCCACAGGATGTCCCCGTGGGAGGTCGCCTCACACTCTTTGCGGAGGCATGAGCAGCCACCTCAACAGACTGCTGGGTCATCCAAATAATCTGCAGGGGTTTCCGCATTTGCTTGAGAGAATCCTCCACTCCCAGACGTCAGTGGGGCTCACATCACACCTCATCCAGGAAATGCACAGAATAGGAGACATAGAACTGGTTCCCAACCCACAACTCAACCAAGACTTCTACGCACGTTGCTTCCTCGTTCCCAAGAAGTCCACCAGAGGCTGGCGCCCAATCCTCAACCTCAGGTGACTCAACAGACACATTCTCAAAGAAAAATTCCACATGCACTCACTGGGCACCATTCTCCCCCCTGAGCCTGGAGAATGACTGGCTCGCATCGCTGGACCTACAGGATGCCTACACCCACATACCACTCCATCCTTCTCAGAAGAAGTACCTATGCTTCAGAGTGGGCAACCAACATTTCCAGTACAAGGCCCTGCCATTGGGCCACTCCTCAGCCCCATGAGTCTTCACAAAGGACGTTGCGGCCCAACTGCACAAAGCAGGTATACGCGTCTTCCCCTATTTCAATGACTAGCTGATCGCAGCACGATCCTTGAAAGCAGCATGAGAGGTGGTCCAAGCTACAGTCTCTACTTCAGACTCTGGGTTTCCTCATCAACCCACATGTCACAAATGCAACCGTCCCAGGCATTGGACTTCATAGGGGACCATATCGAGATCACCCAGGCCAAGGCATTCCTCCCGCCTCATAGAGCAGACAAGATCATGGCACAAGCTGCCCAGATCTCTTCATCGCACACGACCTCGGTATGGATCTTCCTCCACCTCATGGGACATATGGTAGCGGCGGTGCATGTCATCCCACATGCTAGGCTGCAGATGTGCCAATTCCAATGGCAACTCCGGAGGTCTTAGGACCAACACAGACAACCTCTGCACAACAAGGTCGGTATAGACCACCACACCCGCAAGACGCTCAGCTGGTGGAGAACACAGAAGAACCTACAGGAAGGTAAGCCACTCAGCCCACCTCAATTGCAGATTATCTTGATCACAGACGAGTCAAAGCACGGATGGGGGGGCGCACCTGCTCGACCTCCACACAAATGGGAACTGGCCCCCAGCCGAGGCACGCCTACACATCAACCTCCTCAAACTCCAAGCCACACAGAATGTGCTGTGGGCCTTACAGCCCTGGATCCAGGGAAAGCATAGTTACTCACCTGTAACAGGTGATCTCCGGGAACAGCAGGAATTTAGTCTTCACATATAGGTATCGTCGGTACCGACGGAGCCTGCGCGGGAACGCTCCCCAGTGTCCAATAGGAAAGCCTTTGGGAACATCCCACAGCGCCTGCGTGCTGCCTTCCGCCTTTCCCAACTGTCCCTCTCCAGTTGAGTTTAAAGCTGAGACAAAAGAGAGAGAGAAAGAGAGAGAGATACAACTCCTAGGGGAGGTGGGTGGGTTGTGAAGACTAAATCCTGCTGTTCCCGGAGATCACCTGTTTCAGGTGAGTAACTATGCTATCTCCAGGAACAAGCAGGAAAGCACAGTTACTTACCTGTAACAGGTGATCTCTGGGAACAGCAGGAATAAGTCTTCACATATGGGTACGTCAGTACCGATGGAGCCTGCGCGGGAATGCTCCCAAGCTTCCCAAAAAGAAAAGCTTTTGGGAGCATCCCACAGCGCCTGCGTGCTGCCTTCCCACCTTTCCTAACCGCCTCTCCCCAGTTCGAGTTTTAAAGCTGAGACAAAGAGAGAGAGAGGAAAGGAAAGATAGAGAGATACAACTCCTAGGGGAGGTGGGTGGGTTGTGAAGACTTATTCCTGCTGTTCCCAGAGATCACCTGTTACAGGTAAGTAACTGTGCTATCTCCAGGAACAAGCAGGAATGAGTCTTCACATATGGGGACTCCCTAGCTAGAGATGCCTGGGAGATGCCCAAGGTTATGAGACCCTGAGAAGGGCTCTACCTCCTCCTATGGATCTCAGGCATCCATCCAGGGAAGGAGGGCAGGAGTTGATTAAGAATGGAACAGGTGTTTGAGAACAGCCTGACCAAACAAGGCATCCCGGCGGGAGTCCTTGTCCAAACAGTAATGGGCTGTGAAGGTATGAACCGAGGCCCAGGTGGCCGCTCGACAGATCTGGTCGATGGACACAGAATTTAGATGAGCCATAGAGGTGGCCATGGCCCTCACATTATGAGCTGTGACATGGCCCTCCAGAGAAAGGTTCTTACTCTGGTAGGCGAAAGAAATACACTGAGCAATCCAATTGGACAGTGTCCTCTTAGAGACTGGAAGTCCCAAATGAGAGGGATCAAAAGCAACAAAGAGTTGAGAAGACTTTCTATGTTGCTGTGTCCTTTGTAAGTAAAAGGCAAGAGCTCTCTTACAATCCAGGGTATGAAGATTCCTCTCTGCACTTGATGTATGAGGACCTGGAAAAGACAGGTAAATACACCTCTTGATTAAGATGAAAAGGTGAGACCACTTTAGGCATAAAGTGTGGATTGGTCCTAAGGACTACCTTATCATGATGGAACCTTGTATAAGGTGGATTAGCCACTAAGGCCTGCAGTTCACTGATGCGGCGAGCTGAGGTGACTGCAATGAGGAAAATAACCTTCCAGGAAAGAAATTTCAAGGAGGTGGTGGCTAAGGGTTCAAAAGGTGGCTTCATAAGCTGACCAAGAACCAGATTTAAGTTCCATGCCACCGGAGGAGGCTTAATGGGAGGCTTGGTTAAAGTTAGGCCTCTCATGAATCTTGCAATAAGAGGATGAGAGGAAATAGGTTGTCCATTGATAGGCTTAAGGGATGCTGCAATAGCACTCAAATGGACCCTTACTGAATTCATCTTAAGGCCTGCATTGGAGAGATGCAGGAGATATTCTAATAGAGAATTCAAAGGTAGTGCTAGAGGGTCAAGACCCTTCTCAGTACACCAAATGGAAAACCTTTTCCATTTAAAAGCATAGGAACGTCTAGTAGAAGGTTTTCTGGAAGCATGGAGGATATCCTTCACTTGTTGAGAAAGATTCCAACCTTGAAGGTCTAGGCCTTCAGCAACCAAGCTCTGAGGTGAAGGGACTTGGGGTTTGGGTGCCACAAAGTCCCCTCCTCCTGGGACAGAAGGTCTGGAGCAGCTCCCAAGTCTAGGGAGGGAGCTTGAGAGAGATGCAGAAGTAGAGGGTACCACACTTGGCGTGGCCAGCGTGAAGCTATGAGGATCATAGATCCTTGATCCCTCTGGAGCTTGAACAGAGTCTTGGGAATCAAGGGAATGGGTGGAAAGGCATACAGGAAGTCTTGACCCCAGTGAAGGAGGAAAGCATCCTTGGCCTGAACTCCCTGACACGGAATTCTGGAACAGAACTGGGGAAGTTTGGCATTCCATGGACTTGCAAAGAGGTCTATATCCGGGGTTCCCCATTCTTGAAAGATTCTGAGTACCTGGTCCATGTGCAGGGACCATTCGTGTGAAAGCAGAACTCGACTGAGTCTGTCTGCCCAAGAGTTTTGGATTCCTGGAAGGTATACAGCCAGGAGATGGATTTGATGCTCTCTGGCGAAGGCCCACAATCTTAAAGCTTCGTTGCAAAGCGACAGAGAGCCAGTTCCTCCTTGCTTGTTTATGTAAAACATGGCTACCTGATTGTCCGTATGAATGAGGACTGTCTTGTAGCTGAGCAGGTTATGGAAGACCTTGAGAGCTAGAAAAACTGCTCGGAGCTCCAAGTGGTTGATATGTAGAGAGGTCTCCTGTGGAGACCAAGTGCCTTGAGTGGAGAGGTCTTGCAGATGAGCTCCCCAACCTGTTTGGGAGACATCTGTTGTGAGGGTTGCCTGGGGCAACAACTGTTGGAAGGGGGACCCCACAACAGATTTTGGGTGGACTTCCACCACTGGAGAGACCAAAAGAGGCGCCTGGAGGTTGCTATTTTGTCTGACAGAGCCCCTGATGCTTGAGTCCACTGGGTGGACAAAGTCCATTGAGCTGCTCTCATGTGAAGGCGAGCATAGGGGACCACATGCACTGTGGATGCCATGTGGCCTAGCAGTTGTAGCATCTCCCGGGCAGTTAAATGGCTCTTTGACTGAATCTGGGAGGCTAACTGCACTAGGCGTAGGCAACGGGCCTGAGGAAGATAGGCCCTTGCAGTGGTAGTATCTAACCAGGCCCCTATGAACTCTAGGGACTGAGTAGGGGTGAGCTGGGACTTTGGGAGGTTTACCACAAGTCCCAGATACTGCAGAATGCGCCTTGTGCAGTCCAGGGA
Organism: Ichthyophis bannanicus; assembly: GCA_033557465.1. Taxonomy (NCBI): domain Eukaryota; kingdom Metazoa; phylum Chordata; class Amphibia; order Gymnophiona; family Ichthyophiidae; genus Ichthyophis; species Ichthyophis bannanicus. Next base: position 385,058,105 of record CM066033.1, on the reverse strand, counting down.
AGTCTGGGCCTCTGACTGAGATGGAGCTCGGATGAGCCAGTCGTCCAGGTATGGGAATACAAATATTCCCAGAGTGCGTAGAAATGCAGCTACTACTGCCATGCATTTGGTGAACACTCTCGGAGCAGAGGCCAGACCGAAAGGAAGCACCCTGAATTGGTAATGCTTTCCTTGGAAAAGAAAACGGAGGAACCTTCTGTGAGAAGGATGGATGAGGACATGTGTGTATGCATCCTTGAGATCTAGAGAACAAAGCCAATCCTGACTCTGAAGGTATGGAAGGAGAGTGCCCAGAGAAAGCATCTTGAATTTCTCCTTGCATAGAAATTTGTTCAATTCTCTGAGATCTAATATGGGTCTGTAGCCCCCTGTTTTCTTTGGGATCAGAAAGTAGGGGAGTAGAACCCTGACCCTTGTTGAAGAAGGGGAACTTCTTCTATTGCCCCTTGAGCAAGAAGGGCAGCCACCTCCTGACCTAGAAGGTCGAGAAGAGATGTTGGAGAATTGAAATGTCTCACCATGGTGTGAGGAGGAAGGTTTGAGAAATGAAGTTTGCAGCCCTCCCTTATGATGGAGAGGGTCCACTGCTCTGCTGTAATTTGCTCCCATCTGGGAGCAAAATGAGCTAACCTTCCTGGAATGGTGAGAGGCTCTGGCTGTTTCAGAGCCAGAAAGGCTAAGTTCTCTAGCATCAAGTCAAAAGCCCTGAGGAGGCTGGGTCTGCTGAGTTGCAGCAGCCCCTGTAGGCTTAGGCCTGGCCTGTTTAGGTTGCTGACGCTTAGCAGCAAAACGACCTGTAGATGATTGTTGGCCAGAAGCAGGATGGAATCTGCCTTTCTTGAAAAAAAACTTCTTGAAAGGTTTTTTCTTGGCAGGAATGGAGGTTGACTTTGAAAGTCTATTCAAAGCAGACTTTTCTGCATCCATTTGAGTGGCTTTTATTTGCCAATCTTTGCCAAACAGGTTTTCTCCTGTACAGGGAAGATTTCCCAAGCCATCCTGGACCCAAGATTCTAGATCAGAAGCTTGGAGCCAAGCAATTCTGCGTGCAGCTATGGCAATGGCCGAAGCTCTGATGGCACCTTCAAAGGAGTCAAAAGCTGCACGGTTGGAAAACTTTGAAATATCTTGAGTATGCTTAAGCCAAATAAGGAATTCTTCCCTTTTATCCTCTGGAAGAAAAGGGAGGAAAGTGTGCAGTTTATCTGCAACTTCTTTCAGAAACATACCCATATAAAGACTATAGGAGTTGATTCTGGCAATGAGCATAGTGGCTTGGAAGATTTTCCTACCAAAAGCATCCAAGGTCCTGCATTCTCTTCCTGGAGGAGCAGAGGAGTATCTTTTTGCACTCTTTATCCTTTTCATAGCTGACTCTACCACAATAGAATGGTGAGGAAGCTGTGTTTTATGAAAACCAGGACAAGGAGGGACACGGTACATAGTGTCCAATCTACGAGAATGAGGAGCGATAGTGAGAGGAGTCTCCCATAAGTCAATCATGTGATCATAAAGAATCTCATGAATTGGCAAGGTGACTGCCTCCTTAGGAGCCTTATAATAACCTAAAATATACAATTTTTTAGCTCTAGGCTCTGATTCAGAGGTTACTGAAATAGAAAGCCCTTTAGCCACTTCTCTTATGAAGTCTTGAAAGGACAAGTCCTCTGGAGGAGACATTCTTCTTTTTGGAGAAGGCGGCTCTTCAGGAAGGACTATGGATACTTCAGCAGACTCCTCCGATGCATCAGAATCTTCGGAGGAATCAAAGTATCGACTGTCAGGGTGCTCTTCCAAAGCTCGATACGCGTACCGAGCGGTATCGACATCGGGTGTCATCGGTACTGGTTCGGTACCGATGGGCATCCCTGGACAGGGAACCGCTGCAGTCGGCATCCTGGTCGATGTCGATGTAGTCGGTGCCGGTACCTGAGCTGATACCGACAACGGAGTTTGTTGTGGTATCAGCGGCGTCGCAGCTTGAATGAAGGCCGTGATAGCCTGCTGCATGGAAAGGACATTCTGATCCATCGACGCCATGAATGCCTGGAATTCGGTACCGGAAGGTTGCGCCGGTACCCCAGAGCATTCTAACAGGTGATCGGTCGAGGCCGTGCCATCGATGTCAACCTGTAACCCCATAGGAGGAGCTTTGGAAGCCGGAGCTTCCCGTCGGGGTTGTTTTGCCAGTGCAGGATCCTCGAGGGCAAGCCCGGAGGCATCTCGATGCTTGGAAGGAGATCTAACCTTCGAGGACCGGCTGGATTTATGTTTGGTTACCTGAGATCCATGGGAGGAAGAAGCAGCCCTGGAAGACGTCGATGCCACTGAAGCTGCATCAGAGGGAAACAGCACATGGAGCTTGGCTGCTCGGTTCTGTAACCCTCGTTTGGACATCAAGGAGCAGGACGAACAATCCAAAATGGAGTGGTCAGGACCCAAACATTTAAGACACCATTCATGGGTGTCGGTAACAGAAATAGTACCGCTGCACTTAGTGCATTTTTTAAACCCGGAGGCTGGTTTTTCCATGAGGAAAATACTTTGTGAGGCCTAAGGCCCAAAAGAGGAAAAACACACTAAGTGAGGGAAAAATATGTTTTTTGTTTGTTTTTTTTTATAAGAAAAGAAAAAGACCGGCGGTACCGGTCCGACGTCGGGGAAGGCAGACGCGCGACCAAAGAAATAAAATAAAGAACTTCTTCAGCGGTGACAGGAACACGACCTGCTGGCTCCGCGGCAAAGAACTGGGGAGAGGCGGTTAGGAAAGGCAGGAAGGCAACGCGCAGGCGCTGTGGGATGCTCCCAAAAGCTTTCCTTTTTGGGAAGCTGGGGAGCGTTCCCGCGCAGGCTCCGTCGGTACCGACGTACCCATATGTGAAGACTCATTCCTGCTTGTTCCTGGAGATTGTAGTCTTCACATATGGGGACTCCCTAGCTGCAGATGCCAGGGAGAAAGCCCCAGAGGTTGTGTGCCCTTGTGAAAGGGCTCCACTTCCCCCCATGGATATCTGGCATCCTACCAGGAATGGTGGGTAGGAATTTCAAAGAGGTAGTGGCTAATGGTTCAAAGGGCGGTTTCATGAGCTGCCCAAGAACCAGATTTAAGTCCCATGCCACCGGTGGTGGCCTAATGGGAGGCTTAGTTAAAAGAAGGCCTCTCATAAATCTTGCTATGAGAGGATGAGAGGAAATAGGTTGTCCATTAGAGGCTTGAAAGAAACTGCAATAGCACTATCACTGAATTGGTCTTAAGACCTGCATTTGATAAATGAAGGAGAAACTCCAGTAATGATTCCAGAGGTATTGCAAGAGGGTTAACACCCTTCTGCGAGCACCATATGGTAAACCTTTTCCACTTAAACGCATAAGAGTGTCTTGTGGAAGGCTTCCTGGAAGCATAAAGGATATCCTTTACCTGCTGGGAAAGGTTAAGACCGTGAAGTTCTAGGCTTTCAGCAACCAGGCCCTGAGATGCAGAGACTGGAGATTGGGATGCCACAGCATCCCATCCTCTTGAGAAAGGAGATCTGGAGCAGATCCTAACTCTAGAGGCGGAGCTTGAGAGATATGTAGGAACAGAGGGTACCACATTTGCCGTGGCCAACGTGAAGCTATGAGGATCATATGACCTCTGTCTCTCTGAAGCTTGAACAGGGTTTTGGGAATTAGGGGAATGGGTGGAAAGGCATACAGGAAGTCCTGACCCCAATGGAGGAGGAAAGCATCCTGGCCTGACAACCCTGAGCTGGAATTCTGGAACAGAACCAGGGAAGTTTGGCATTCAACGGACTTGCAAAGAGGTCTCTATCCGGGGTTCCCCAAATTTTAAACATTTTGGCCACCTGGTCTGCATGGAGAGACCATTCGTGTGGAAGCAGAACTGCCCAAGTCTGTCTGCCCAAGAGTTTTGAATGCCTGGAAGAAACACCGCAAGGAGATGAATCTGATGCTCTCTGCCGAGGGCCCATAGTCGCAAAGCTTCGTTGCAGAGCGACAGAGAGCCTGTTCAGCCCTGCTTGTTCACATAGAACATGGCTACTTGATTGTCCGTTTGAACTAGGACTGTCTTGTAGCTGAACTGGGTGTGGAATACTCGAAGAGCAAGGAAGATTGCTCTGAGTTCCAGGAGATTGATATGGAGATAGGCTTCCTTTGGAGTCCAGGTACCCTGGGTAGAGAGGCCTTGCAGGTGGGCTCCCCAACCCACCTGTGAAGCATCTGTTACAGTGGCTTGGGGTGGGGGTTGCGACTGCCACCATTGAAGGGACAAAATAAGGCGATCTGAGTTTTCTATTTTGTCTGACAGGCAACCTGACAACCGAGTCCACTGAGTGGATAAGGTCCACTGGGCTGCCCTCATATGGGGGTGAGCATAAGTAACCACATGCACAGTGGATGCCATGTGGCCTAGCAACTGTAACATTTCCCGAGCAGTGAGGTGAGGTTTTAGCACTGCTTGGGAAGCTAACTGCACAATGCGAAGGCAGCGGGGCTGTGGAAGGAAGGCCCTTGTCTGTCTGGTATCCAGCAGAGCTCCTATAAACTCTAGGGATTGAGTGGGAGCAAGGTTGGACTTTGGGAAGTTTATGACAAGTTCCAAATACTGAAGGATGCGCATTGTGCGAGAGAGAGCAACCCTGGTCTCTGGCTCTGAAGGGGCTCGAATGAGCCAGTCGCCTAAGTAGGGGAAGACGAATATTCCCAGGGTGCGGAGAAATGCTGCCATCACAGCCATGCATTTTGTGAACACCCTTGGTGCCAAGGCCAGGCCAAAAGGAAGAACCCTGTATTGGTAGTGCTTCCCTTGAAACAGAAAGCAAAGGAACTTTCGGTGAGTTGGATGGATGAGATCATGAGATCTAGAGAACAAAGCCAATCCTGACTCTGAAGGTATGGCGGCAGAGTTCCTAGAGAAATCATTTTGAACTTCTCTTTGAATAGGAATTTGTTCAATTCTCTGAGGTCTAAAATGGGTCTGTATCCTCCTGTTTTCTTTGGAATAAGGAAATAGGGGAAGTAAAACCCTGTACCCCGTTGGGGAATGGGTACCTCTTCTATTGCCCCTTGAGCAAGAAGCACAGTGACCTCTTGACCTAACCAGTCATTGAGAGAGGTCTGAGAATTGAACTGTCTTACCATTGTAAGAGGGGGCATGCTGAGTCCAGTTTTCTGCTGCTATCTGACCCCATCTGGGGGCAAAATGACATAACCTTCCTGGGATGGTGGAGGGTTCTGGGCCGTTCAGGGCCAGGAAGGCAAAGTTCTCTAGATAGGAGTCATAGCCCCTGTGGAGGCCGAGTCTGCTGAGCCGGTTGAGGCTTAGCTGCTTTTGGTTTCCTTTGTTGCCTAGGTTGTTGCTGCTGTCCCTTTTGGGCAGACTGACCTAAACCATGTACTTGCTGGGTATAAGAGGGATAAAATCTTTTCTTCTTGCTGAAGAATGGTTTCTTAGAGGATCTTTTCCTCGCAGGATCAGCTGTAGATTTAGACAATCTATCCAAAGTGATATTGTCAGCATCTCTCTCATTAGCTTTTTCCTGTCAATTCTTGCCAAAGAGATTCTATTCTCTCCTGTGCAAGGTATATTCCCTAGTTTGTCCTGTACCCAAATTTCCAAGTCAGATGCCTGCAGCCAGGCAATCCTACGTGCATCTTTGGCAATGGCAGAGGTTCTGCTTATGCATTCAAAGCAGTCAAAGGCTGTACGATTCACAAACTTGGAAACATCCTGAGCATGTTTGACAAGAGCGAGATAATCTTGCCTTTTATCATCAGGAAGGAGAGGGCTCATAAGCTCTAAATCTCCTGTGACCTCTTTAAGGAACATTCCCATATACAAGGTATTGGAACTGATCCTAGCAGAAAACATGGAAGCCTGAAAGGATCGACGTCCAAAGGCGTCAAGAGTCCTACACTCACGTCCTGGAGGATTAGATGCATACCTTTTTGCACTCTTTATCCATCTCATGGCTGATTCCACCACTATGGAATGGTGTGGTAATTGAGTCTTCTGAAACTCAGGACAAGGAGGAACTCGATACATGGTGTCGGGTCTTCGAGAGTGAGGAGATGTGGTAGAGGTGTTTCCCACATCCTTAACATAAGATCATGCAAGATCTCATGAATAGGTAAGGTAGCTGCCTCCTAGGGAGCTTTAGGGTATTGTAGGATTTCTAATTCCTTTGCCCTAGGCTCTTTTTCAGGAGCCACTGTGATGGAAAGACCTCGGGCCACATCTTGGATAAAATCCTGAAAGGACATATCCTCTGGTGGAGATATCCTTTGCTGAGGAGAAGAGGAATCCTCAGGAAGAAGTACTGTGGTATCCGCAGTAAAGGGGCTTTCAGAGCTTTCAGAGTCTTCAGACTCATCCAAGGATTCGAAGTATCTCCGATCCAGGTGATCATGCAAGGCACGGTACCGGTACCGATCGAAATCGGCATTGGAGTGGTCCGGTACCGACTTGTCAATGCCGGATAGAGACGCATGACTCGGTCCCGGTAGAATACCTGCTGATGTCGATGCAGTCTGTGCCGGTACCGGTTGAATTCTCTAAAGCGATTTTAGGGGCATCGAGGCCGTGAAAAGAGCCACCAGACTGCATTCAATAGCCAAGAATCTCTGGTCTATCGACGCTGCCAATGCTTGGGTATTGGTGCCGGATGAAGTGGCTGGAACCCCAGAGCATGGCATCAGTAGTTCTGCTGAGGTTGAAGCCTCGAGAACATCCTGGAGCCCTGTTAGTGCTTTGGAAGCCAAAGCCTCACGCCGGGGCAATTTTGCCGGTGAAAGTCCCTCAAGGGCAACGCCAGAGGCATCTCGAGGTTTAGAAGGAGATCTACCCTTTGAGGACTGGCTAGATTTATGTTTAGTTACCTGAGATCCATGGGAGGAAGACGAAGCCCTGGAAGACGTCGATGCCACGGAGGCTGCATCGAAGGGAAAAAGGGTGCTAAGTTTAGCAGCTTGGTTTTGCCGGCCCCTTTTCAACATCATCCCACAGGCAACACACTCTGAAATACAGTGGTCAGGACCTAAATATTTGAGGCACCACTCATGGGTGTCGGTGACGGAGATGGTACCACCACACTTAGAACACTTTTTAAAAACCGAAGCGGGTTTTTCCATTCTGAGGGAAAAAGTTAGGCCTAGTGCCCCAAATGGCACGTGGCACCTGAGGAGAAAATTACTGGAAAAGACTCCAGAAAGAAAGAATTTTTTTTTTTTTTTTAAAAGAAAGAACCACCGGCGGTACTGGTGTAGCGTCGAAGGAAGGCAGATGCGACCACAAAAAAGAAGAATAAGAAGGGAAAGTTTTCTGTGGCGACAGGATGTGCGACAGTTGGCTCCGCGGAAAATGAAGAACTGGAGAGGGACAGTTGGGAAAGGTGGGAAGGCAGCATGCAGGCACTGTGGGATGCTCCCAAAAGCTTTCCTATTGGACGCTGGGGAGCGCTCCCGCGCAGGCTCCGTCGGTACCAACGATACCCATATGTGAAGACTACATTCCTGCTTGTTCCTGGAGATAGGCTATTCTTGTCCAGACAGACAACCAAGTCTACTTGATATGGACAACTGCCATCTCCCTGCGGGCCCACCTGCAAGCGGCATACCTGCCAGGAAACGACAACATCTTATCGGACTCCCTGACCCGGCAGCTTGCTCCTTACGAATGGTTGCTCAAGTCCTCAGTTGCCTCCAGCTTTTTCTGCAGGTGGGGGATTCAGAGGATTGCTCTCTTCGCTTGCGAGGACAATGCGAAATGCAAAGAGTTCTGCTCCAGACATCCCTCAACCCAAAGGGTGGCCATAGATATCTTCTCCATCCACTGGGATTCTCAGCTTTGCTGCGCCTACCCTCCGACCCCCATCATCTCCAGATCGCTCCAGATCACACACAATGGGGCGTTTGTCATCTTCTTTGCACCATTCTGGCCGAGGCAGCCCTGGTTCCCATAACTCAAGCAGCTATCCAGTCAACAACACCGCCGCCTTCCGGCCTGCCCAGACCTCATTACACAGGACGGGGGTCAGACACTCCACCCCAACCTGCAGATCCTAGCATTGACTATGTGGATGCTGAATGGATGAACCCGAGATCCTTCCACCTCTCCCAGGACGTCATGAAAGTCCTCTTGGCAGCCAGGCGACCAACCACACAGCGTTCTTATGCAGCAAAATGGGAAAGGCTCCGCACATGGTGCGGCAGCAGGGAGCTGAACTACTTCGACTGCCCCATACCAGCGCTGCTACAACACCTGCTCATCCTCTCATGAGCAGGACTAAAACCCTCATTTATCAAGACACAACTAAGCACAATTGCAGCCTACTATGATGAGCTGGAGGGCAAATCCATATCAACTCAGCCCCTGTCTCGCGATTCTTGCGAGGACTCAACCCACCTGTACCTTCCAGTTGGCCCCCAACACCAGGGTGGGATCTCCATATGGTCCTCAACCAACTCATGGAGCAACCATTCGAAACCTTGGATCAGGCGCCACTAAAATTCCTCATGTGGAAGACCCTTTTATTGTGGCAATCACCTCAGCACGCCTCAGAGTACTCCAGGCCCTCATCAATTATTCCCCCTACACGCAGATACATCACGACAAGGTCACTCTCAGGACCCACCTGAAGTTTCTACCAAAGGTTGTATCAATCTTCCACATCAATCAGGCAATAGTCCTACTATGCTTCTATCCTGAGCCACACACACTACAGGATGAGAGCCAACTACACACCCTGGACTGCACCTGTGCCCTCCGGGCCTATGTTGACAGGACCAGACCAACCAGGAAGGCCACACAATTTTTTCTCGCCTATGACCCGAAAAGACCAGGCTGCCCAGTCACCAAACAAACCATGTCCAAATTGTTGGCAGACTGCATCGCCTATTGCTACATATGTGCCCAATCTGCACCCAGAAGGCAGGGTGCACGCTCACCAATTACGGGCAATGTCAGCCACACTGGCCCACCTACACAAGGCGACACCCACAGACATCTGCAGCATGGCCACGTGGGCTTCAATTCATACTTTCACAAAGCATTACTGCCTTGGCTGCCCCATGGACAGTGCTCACTTCGGCAAGGCGGGCCTGCAAGTGGCCACAGATACATGCAGCCGTGACTGACCGCACGAACTCTAAGACTATGTTAACAGGGGAACCTAAGACTAAGTATTAGAGCTCACGTTATCCAGTTCAATGTTATATTATGCATAGCAGTTTTTCAATGTTAGACTATGCGTTGCATAAATTATTTGCTGTTGAATGTTACACTACACTGTTCCTGTGCTATTGTATTAAATTGGCGTCCTTGTTGCATACTTGACGATCCCTGGGGGTCTCCTTTTTTCATGTAAAATCTATCTCCAGCCTCATCCTACACAGCATATCGGGCCAGCTCGGGAGTCACCTAGCAGTGGCTGACTCAAGACTTTGTCCATGGAGAAAGTAAGGTTACTTACCGTAACGGGGGTTCTCCGTGGATAGCAGGATGAGTCAGCCACGCCATCCCACCCACCTTCCCCTTCGGAAGAGCTTCTGATGAGCCTCCATGCTAGGGAAGCACTGAGTAAGTACGGGCAGGAACAGGAACAGGAAGAGGAAGGAACAGGTTCAGAGGAATGAAAAAAATAAACCCCACAGGATTCCTCTGAGCTAAGGGAGAGCTAATCCAGTCACGAGGGATGGCACACCTAGGCATGGCTGACTCATCCTTCTGTCCACAGAGAACCCCCGTTATGGTAAGTAACCTTACTGTTTGTACCATGCCGGTGGGGGAAACTGAAGGACTGAACTGCAGAGGGCAGAGTGTATGCTGGAGGATAGGGAAAGGAAGAACAGAAGAATAAAGGGGTGACAGGGGGGGGGGGCAACAGGGAGAAAAATAAGGAAATAGAGAGTGCTGGGAGGTGTCTATCACGGGGAAGAGGCAGAGAAAGCAGAGGGTTGAATCTACCAGGGGAAAGAAAGGGCTGGGGTTCAAGCTGGGGCGAGAGAGATCTGGGGAGGATAGCACCTGGAGAGTGATATTGCTGGGAAGAGTCAAGCTTGGTGATTTTACAATGTGGAATTTTACACAAAAAACCCCCACCACTAATAAAGCATGCAGAATTTAAAAATATTGTGAGAAGAGCTGTTGAAAGTTTTGTGCAGGATTCCCTGAGTAATGTGCAAAGAAAAGCTTTTGCTTTTCCAGAAAGCTCTGGAAAATTCTGTTTGGTTCAAGCGCAATCACATGACCCATTTGTGTAACTTGATAAACCAAACAAAAAGATGGTCTTGAAGAGCTGCACAGGTCTGAGAAGGCCTATTGTAAGGGAATACAAATATAAGAAAAGAATAATCCAGAATCTGAGGTAATCTTCGACTAATTATATTAAAACATATCAGTATTAGAGAATGAATTTTCATTTTCTGCAAATATAAACCTTCAAGCTCATTTTCTAAGTGAAAACTCCCATGGGATTTCCCTTTGAAACTGTCGACATGTACAGGTGGCCTGCACTACAGCAAATGCCAAGTACAGTGTTCACCATTGAATTTTCAATGTATACTTACCCTCTTGCACTTAACTAGGCAAAAGTTAGAAGGATGCTTGGGTGCATACGGAGAGGAATGGCTAGCAGAAAAAAGGAGGTGATAATGCCTCTGTATAAGTCTTTGGTGCGACCTCATTTGGAGTATAGTGTGCAATTCTGGAGACCGCACCTTCAAAAGGATGTGAACAGGATGGAGTCGGTGCAGAAGGTGGCTACTAAAATGATTAGTGGGCTTCATTATAAAGCATATGAGGACAGACTTAAGGATCTTAATATGTACACCTTAGAGGAAAGGCGGGATAGAGGTGATATGATTGAGATGTTTAAATACCTCCGTGGCATAAATGTTCAGGGAGAGAGCCTCTTTCAATTGAAAGCAAGTTCTGCTATGAGGGGACATGGGATGAGGGTGAAGGGAGATAGATTCAGGAGTGATATGCGGAAATATTTCTTTACGGAAAGAGTAGTGGATCCGTGGAATAGTCTCCCAGTGGAGGTGGTAGAGATGAGGACACAGTAACTGAATTCAAAAAAGCATGGGACCAACACAGAGGATCTCTAAAGGTAAAAAGTGGACTGTTGTAGTTGTTGATATGGAAGGACAGACTAGATAGGCCATGTGGTCTTTTTCTGTCATCATGTTTCTATGTTTCTTTGTTAACTCTACCTGATCTTCCTCTATAGGTAAAAAGTACAAGCGTTGTAAAATAGCAAATGTATGTTTATGAACAGTGGGATGGAGCAGTTTTCATGCATCAACCTGCATAAAAAACTTTAAAAAAAAAGGTCTCCCTACAGTCCACAACATTCAGTTCTATAATGGAATAGGAGCATGGTTCATTGATTTTATAGTGTTAGTGTTAAAGTTGCCAGCTCTGGAAATCACTCTAATTCAGCTGAGCTGCTTTGCTAGCCTTATCTCCTAAGGACCTTATTTATAAGACTTTTTATCTCCATTCCATGTCTACAAAAACACATTTTAACTGAATCAAGGACCTAAGGGGTAACATACTAAGGTGCAAACAGCATATACTATCACATTGTGCATTTTTGTATGTGCTATTTTCAATACAAGTGTTCATTTAGCAAAAACCTTTTGCCAAAGAGCAAGGCAAGAAATATATAAAAAAGATAAATACAAGATAAAAAACAATAGTAACACACACAAGTAGAATCAATTCAAACACTAATACAATTACAACTTAATCATAACAAACAAAATCCCAGTCTGAAGCTTTGCCATTTTCCACATGTAATTTTGCTTTTTCAAAGCACTTTGCAAAAATTATGCAACAGTCGCTAGAGTTGGAGAATCTGGCAAGATTGCTAGTAAGCCTATTTGCCTTGGCAAAATTACTCATAGGAAGATAACAAATCCACAGAAAGCAACGACTTTCTACAAAATATAACCACAGCTCAGAGGTTCTTTTGCAAAACGGCTGTGAATTTTGCACAGACTATTATAAAACAATCCCTGCAATTAAAGAGACAATATCACAGGAAAAAGAATTGTGAGGTACTGACTCAATTCTATGAACCCATTTGTGGTATATCGTCTAAAAATGACATTTTTACATACCCCTATGATTTATCTTATAACAGCAGGCACATATTCTGCACTAGCACAAGATGAAAAGATATGTTCACCTTGAAGTTTTATATGTATCTATAGCAATACTTACAGGGGGCAAAGAAAACTGTCCCATGATTTCAGGGGGCCGCATACTGGAGGAATCTTCGCCCAGGTTCTCTGGCTCTCCTGATGGATATGGAGGGGGTGGGTAGGGTGGGTATTCTTCCAGGTACACATCGAGTGGCATGGCTGCCTCAGGATTCTCCTCTTCTACAGAAGGCAGCTGCAGCAAATCACCACCAGGTATGCCCTCTGGTACACAGTCTGGGCCTAGCATAGGTAAAGGCATCTCAATATCCTCTGTGCTTGAGTTCTCAGCATTGGGGACAGGTTCTGGAGAAGGAGGTGATACTTCCATTTCCGTGACAGCATCTCTCTCGGATTCTGTGCCTTGTGTAATCATATTTTCTGTTGAGCTCTCAGGTGCAACAGTCAAAGTGGTTTGTTTAGGCGCACAAATGGTCTCCATGGCAGCCAGAGTGGTCCTCTGGTATAAAAGTTTTTGGATATTTGGCCCATTTGGACCTTCTGGTTCTGTAATGGAGCTTCGTTTCTTCAATGGCCTAGGCGCATTTGATAACTTCTTTCTCAGGGCCTCCAGATCAGCATCACTCTGGTTTCGATAGGGATTGGATAGGAAAGGCAGCAGTTTGGTAGGGCTGAGTGGTCGGGGGATTCGTTCTACCTCCTGAATCTCCTGGGTAGAGGTTATGGTCTCTGATTCAGGCTCAGCGCTTCCCTGGCTACACATGTACTGCTGCCCCTGCTGTTGAGTCTGTGCACCAGTCCCAGAAATCATAGGCTTACCATACACTGCTAATAGCAATTTGGAAAGAAAAAAGACAATTTACATTATATAACATTAACACTGGTCTTTATGTCTGATCTTGTAAATAAATGAGGATGAAATTAATATGAAAGCTATGGTAAATCTGCAGAGGTCAATATAGAAGGTAACTATGCTAACTGCCTAAATGATTTTTTTTTGTTGTTTTACTTCTAGCATTTAAGTGCACTGGTTTGGCTGCTTAAGATGCTAAATAGCCAAATGTATCTGTTTTAAATATGAGTGGGCTGGAGGCAGTATTACAAGTTATGTTGTGAGCAATGAAATTCTGCCTCTCTCCAGACAACTTAAATGGTTAACTCCAAATGCAGAAATAAAACTAAGTGCATTTAATTTACCTGTTTAAAGTTATATCTGGATTTTCAGCAATTCTACTCATACACAGTAGTATAAGTAATCCTAAAGTGCTGTGCAGACACATAAGAGACAGCATACACTCTATGGAGGCTACAGTCTAGTCAAGATTCATATACATGACAGACAGAGAGATTCTGTAGAATGCACTATAGAAAAGTGGTCAAGATATAAACACATCCTCAAAAAAGTGAATTTTTAATCTGAGTTGGGAGCACGCTATAACCACGAACATTTACACCAGCCCTATATCTGTCTCCAAGAACTGTGTATCCAGGGCTGGTGTAAATGTCTGTGCCTTAACTTAAGGCACCCTTTTGGCCAATTACACTAGAATTTTATAAAATATCTTATAATTTACACTCATACTTGTGCGCTCTGCCCATGCTGCACCCATGTGCACGCCCACAGTGAAAGCATGCACCATCAGATCTATATGCATTCTTATAAAATAGCACCCACCGTAAAGCAGGTCATTTTACAAGAATAAGTGTCCACTTGCACACGTAAATAACTAAAATATTGGAGATTTAGGTGCATTCTTGCTCCCTAAATCTAGACGTCTCGTTATAAAATTAGCCCCCCCCCATAAAGCTGGGGGAGACCAAGCTAGTGTCCATCAATAATGTGACCTTTTCAGAGTTATTTCCAAAAAGAAAAAACAGCTTTTCTCTCAATATAACAGACTTTGCTGGCTGCAGAACTCTTACCGTTCGGTGCCCGGGTCTGTGCCCTCGTTAAAGCGCTCTGCACTGCATGCTGAAAGTTTTTCCCAGGAGTCTGCTGTTGTGTATACATGGAATATATCGAGCTGGCTGCAACCCTCTTTGGTTTCTGGAAGGGCTGCAGTGGAGGCTCTTTAGATGGCTGGGGAGTGAAAGGCCGTACTGTTGCTGCAGGTGGGTTGTCTAGTTTGGAAGGCAGTGCCACAGTCTGGTCCTGGCCAGTGGAAGAGATGCCAGGAGGTAAAGCAGTTCTAGGCTGGTTCTGGACAGAGGAGGGAGGCTGCTGCTGCATGGCTGTTTTCTGCTTGTTGCCCATAGATACAATGGCTACAGGTGGTTTCTGTGCACTGGTGTCAGCCACAACAACTGGTGAGGGCTGCTGGTTGGCCTGTCCAAAGTAAGGCAGGTTAACCTGTTTTGGCTTAGTAGGAACAGGTGGTGGTACTTTTATTACATTTTTATTGGCAGTCTATAAGATAAAAGATAAAAATGAATTTAAAGTTATTACTTTTGCATGTTTTGGGTGAATAAAAAGTTGTATTTATATTTTTGTTCAAGCAAAGTAGTAGTAAAAAGTTCTTATATGTAAAGGGTACTGTGTGCCAGAGTAAGATCCAATCTCTTAACACAGGAGGAGTACCATCACCAGGGTTCTGAAAAACCCTATGCCAGGGAAGAAACGCACTCCCCATCTACTCTCACCACTGTCCTGCTCTCCAATAGTTTATTTTTGTGGGAAGGTGGGTCAGAACAGCAGCAGGGTACACAGTAAGAGACACCACTTCTCTGGCAGATGAACCTAGCACCCCTCCATGCAGTCCCCTCACTCAAATATAGTACCCTCTCTCCCTCCTCTTCCCCCTCCCCCACCTTCCTACTCTCCCCATCAAAAGTGGTACATAAGCATGTAGCAAAGGGAGGCTAACTCCATAACCAACTGCTGTAACATGCAGCAGAAAGCAGGGTGCTCAGGCAAGCCCAGATTAACAATTTTTGTTTCCCATGACACAAGATGACTTGGCACCCCCCCCCCCCCCCCAATGTCTGGTAACCCCTTGCTTTTCTCCTTCCAAGAGCTTCCACTTATCTTTATTTTCCTTTCCTGCACCCCCCTTCCAAGTTTCTTCAGTAACAAGAAACCCATTTGAAAGTGGAGTTCGCCATAGGGTCTGAGAGTGTGCGACAGCTCACTGGCCCCCATTCTAGTTCTATCTTTGACTGTGGCTTTTCTCCCCCCCTTCAGGCTTGCCCCCTACCAGCCAGCCAAGAATAAATTTGCTAGTATATCACATCTGACTCTGCTGGCAAATATTTGAATGACTAGTAAACAGGGCAGAGCAGGCCAGAAGCAACTAGTGCAGGACTGATGGCAGTCTTCTGCACCTCCCAAACTACCTGCTGTAGCCCTCTGCCTTCCCAGGCCCTAAAACACATCAGTGAAACAAGTTCATTCTCTTCAGGTGAATGGATTTTTCATACCCTGACTTTCACTACAAGTCAAACCAGGATTGGATTTGGATTTTACATTTAATTACTTATTCTTTTTCTAAATCTAAACTCAAGGCAAATCACAAGCAGGTACACAAGGAGGCAACTAACCAGTAGTGCACGGCACTACAATAGAAGGTGAAGAAAAAAAAATTAGGTCAAAGAGAAGTACCTTCAGTGAAAGAACCTTGGTCTCCAGGTCCAAAAGCTCTGTGCTCTATAACACCAAGCCACCATGAGCAAGATGCTCTCACCAAAGGCTTAGGATTTTCTTTCATCAGCAGCAGACTTCACTTAAATCACCTCTATTTCCTTCTACAGTTGCATACTTAGCACTTGCATGCCTTTTATATCTCCCATCCAGTACTAAACTTTGTCCTTTCTTCTATAGCCTCTTCCACAACACCCAGCATTGTCCTTTTTCCAGTCCTCCTAAATTCTTGGCACTACACCTCCTTCTACAGCTCACTTCTCAACCTGATGTGATATTACCCCCCCCCCCTCCCTCCTGTAGCTCATCTCTGCCAACATGTATCATCGCCCCTCCTCCTATAGTACCATTCCAACACTTGCCATCAATTTTCTCTATAGAAGTTAATTCCAATTACAGAGAGATTCTAGACCTGAGCATCTTGCAGGAGATGTTCGCTGCTTTGATTTTTCCTCAACATGCCAATGTTTGGAAGCCCAGGGGACTGATCCACTGAATCAAACATGGAAAAAGGGCGGATTTTCTTCTCCTTCTCCCGTATTGACACTTCAGCATCACCAGCTGGAAGAACACCACACAGATTTAAGTAAATTCACTCACTGAAAGCATCATGGATCAGCTTCCTAGAATAGACAATGCAGAGTTCCTGCAACTATATTGTTCCTGAAGAAACTAGATTTTCTGCATGCTGTGACACCTAAAGGACCAGCAAAAAAGATGTGCTATGCAAGCTTCAGATGTTGAAACAGACTCTTTTGGTCTCAAAAGTACTAGAGCATCTTTTTGGTTGGTTCTTTAAAGGCCACAAAGATTTGCATGAATAAAAAAGAAACAACCTCCACATAAACATTTATCTCATTTTTTTATTTGGGGGGTTTCAGTACATAACAAGGCACGTATGACCAGGCATTTGCTGGCTATAACTGCCCATAAAGCTCTATCAGTGCATTTCAGTATCAACCGTCACCACTGTCATTCTAGCCTGTCTTCTTTTCTGAACAGATACAATTTTGCTAGATTTTATATATTTCATCTTTCTTACATATATAGCAACAGCTAAACACATACCGCCTTGGCACAGGAGAAGCAATGAGGAAAAAAGCCAGTAAAGAAAAACATGATGGAGAAAGTAAGTCTACTTGTGACCTGAATGATATCAAATTTCTGTAATTCCAGCTCTCAAAGAAAGATGCAGAGAAAATATTACCTCACACACTCATGTACTCATCTGAGGCAGGATAGAGACACATGGCCTCCTCTCATCCTTACATCACCTCAAGAAAAAAAAAAAACTCAGAAAATTAGAGCACTGACCCAGTAGCAGTACTGTGTACTACCATGCCAAGGGACCTAGGTTCAATGCCCAGCTCAGGTCTTCTACTCTCCAGCAAAGGGAGAGGGAGTAAGTGAGGAGGGCATCTCTGTTGTCACACACAATGATACAGATTGAAACTAGGGTCCTGGAAGAAGCCCTGCAAAAGTTGCTTACCTGTAACAGAAGCTTTCTGTAGACAGCAGGATTAATCAGGCACACAGATGAGCACCACCACAAGGCATCAGAGTGGAACAGCTTTCCCAGAGTTCAGAACCAAATGCAAAGTTCTGAGCTTGTGCAGCGGATCTGCTCAGTCTCTGTTAGTATCATAGCTTAAGAAGGAATACTGCTCTCAGGGAACTGTATGCCAGATTAATCCTATTGTCTATGGAAAAACACCTGTTACAGGTAAAGCATAGTTACTCACCTGTAACAGGTGATCTCCGGGAACAGCAGGAATTTAGTCCTCACATATGGGTATCGTCGGTACCGCCGGAGCCTGCGCGGGAACTCTACCCAGCGTCCAATTAGAAAGCTTTTGGGAGCATCCCACAGCACCTGTGTGCTGCCTTCCCGTCTTTCCCAACTGCCTCTCTCCAGTTGAATTTTAAAGCTGAGACAAAGAAAGAGAGAGTGGGAAAGGAAAGAGATAGAGAGATACAACTCCTAGGGGAGGTGGGTGGGTTGTGAGGACTAAATTCCTGCTGTTCCCGGAGATCACCTGTTACAGGTGAGTAACTATGCTATCTCCAGGAACAAGCAGGAATGTAGTCATCACATATGGGGACTCCCTAGCTTTAGGTGCCAGGGAGAGACCCCAGAAGTTGTGTGTCCCTGAACAGGGCTCCACTTCCCCCCATGGATCTCTGGCATCCTACCAGGGATGGTGGGTAGGAGTTGATTAGGTATGGAACAGGTGTTGGAGAACAGCCTGACCAAATAAGGCATCCCGGCGGGAGTCCTTGTCTAAGAAGTAATGGGCTGTGAAGGTATGAACCGAGGCCCAAGTGGCTGCTCGACAGATGTCATCGATAGATACAGAGTGAAGATGAGAAATTGAGGCTGCCATGGCCCTCACATTGTGAGCTGTGACATGGCCCTCCAGAGAAAGGTTCTTACTCTGATAGGCGAATGAAATACACTGAGCAATCCAGTTAGAGAGTGTTCTCTTGGAGACTGGAAGTCCCAAATGAGAAGGATCAAAAGCAACAAAGAGTTGAGAGGACTTTCTATGTTGCTGTGTTCTTTGTAAGTAAAAGGCTAAAGCTCTTTTACAGTCCAAGGTATGAAGATTCCTCTCTGCATTTGATGCATGAGGCCTTGGAAAAAACACAGGAAGGTAGACCGCTTGGTTTAGATGAAAAGGCGAGACCACCTTTGACATAAAGTGTGGATGAGTCCTAAGGACTACCTTGTCATGATGGAACCTTGTAGAAGGTGGATCGTGCTGTGATTGCAATGAGAAAGATAACCTTCCAAGAAAGGAACTTCAAGGAGGTAGTAGCTAAAGGTTCAAAGGGTGGCTTCATGAGCTGCCCAAGAACCAGGTTTAACTCCCATGCCACCGGTGGTGGCCTGATGGGAGGCTTAGTTAGAAGAAGGCCTCTCATGAATCTTGCTATAAGAGGATGAGAGGAAATAGGTTGTCCATTTAGAGGCTTAAAGGAAGCTGCAATAGCACTCAAATGGACTCTTACTGAGTTAGTCTTAAGTCCTGCATTGGATAAATGAAGGAGATACTCCAGCAATGATTCCAGAGGTATCGCAAGGGGGTTAAGACCCTTTTGCGAACACCATATGGTAAACCTTTTCCACTTAAAAGCATAAGAGCGTCTTGTGGAAGGTTTCCTGGAAGCAAAAAGAATATCTTTTACTTGATGAGGAAGATTAAGATCTTGAAGATCTAGGCCTTCAGCAACCAAGCCCTGAGATGCAGAGACTGGGGATTGGGATGCAATAACATTCCATCCTCCTGAGATAGGAGATCTGGAGCAGACCCTAACTCCAGGGAGGGTAACTTGAGAGAGATGTAGAAGCAGAGGGTACCACATTTGCCTTGGCCAATGTGGAGCTATGAGAATCATATGGCCTCTGTTTCTCTGAAGCTTGAACAGGGTTTTGGGAATTAGGGGAATGGGTGGAAAGGCACACAGGAAAGTCTTGACCCCAATGAAGGAGGAAAGCATCCCTGGCCTGAGCCTTCTGAGCCGGAATTCTGGAACAGAACCGGGGAAGTTTGGCATTCCACGGACTTGCAAAGAGGTCTATGTCCGGGGTTCCCCAAATTTGAAAAATCTTGGCCACCTGGTCTGCATGCAGAGCCCACTCGTGTGGAAGCAGAACTCGACTGAGGCTGTCTGCCCAAGGGTTTTGTATGCCTGGAAGATACACTGCCAGGAGATGAATCTGATGCTCTCTGGCAAGGGCCCATAGTCGCAAAGCTTCGTTGCAAAGCGACAGAGAGCCTGTTCCCCCCTGCTTGTTCAAATAGAACATGGCTACTTGATTGTCCGTATGGATGAGGACTGTCTTGTAGCTGAGCAGGGTATGGAACACTCGAAGAGCAAGGAAGATTGCTCTGAGTTCCAGAAGATTGATATGTAGATGAGTCTCCTGTGGAGACCAGGTGCCTTGGGTGGAGAGGTCTTGCAGATGAGCTCCCAAACCCATTGGAAAAGCATCTGTTTTGTGAGAGCTGCTCGGGGTAGAGGTTGTTGAAAAGGGGACCCCAGCAACAGGTTTTGAGTGGACTTCCACCACTGGAGGGACAAAATAAGGCGACTTGTGTTTGCTATTTTGTCTGACAGGCATCCGGATGCCTGGGTCCATTGGGTGGATTAAGTCCACTGAGCTGCCCCCATATGGAGGCGAGCACAGGGAACCACATTTCTCAAGCAGTTAGATGAGACTTGAGCACTGCTTGAGAAGCTAATTGCACCATGCGAAGGCAACGAGCCTGGGGGAGATAGGCCCTTGCCCTTGTGGTATCCAGCAAAGCTCCTATGAACTCCAGAGACTGAGTAGGAGTTAGACTGGATTTTGAGATGTTTATTACCAGCCCTAAATACTGAAGGATACGCATCGTGCAGGATAGAGAAGTCCTGGCCTCTGACTCTGTTGGTGCTCGAATGAGCCAGTCGTCTAAGTAAGGGAAGACAAATATTCCTAGAGTGCGTAGAAATGCTGCTACTACAGCCATGCATTTCGTGAACACCCTTGGTGCTGAGGCCAGGCCAAAAGGAAGCACCCTGTATTGGTAGTGCTTCTGCTGAAAAAGGAACCGAAGGAACCTTCTGTGGGTTGGATGGATGAGGACATGAGTGTACGCATCCTTGAGATCTAGAAAACAAAGCCAATCCTGACTCTGAAGGTATGGCAGCAGAGATCCGAGAGAAATCATCTTGAATTTCTCCTTAACAAGGAATTTGTTCAATTCTCTGAGGTCTAAGATAGGTCTGTAACCACCTGTTTTCTTTGGGATAAGAAAATAAGGGGAATAGAACCCTGTACCCTGCTGATGAATGGGTACTTCTATTGCCCCTTGGGCAAGAAGGATCGTGACCTCCTGACCTAACAGGTTGATGAGAGAGGTCGGAGAATTGAACTGCTTTACCACTGTGTGAGGGGGCATGCTTGAAAAATGAAGCTTGTACCCCCTCCTTTATGATGGAGAGTGTCCAATGCTCTGCTGTTATTTGCCCCCATCTGGGGGCAAAATGACATAACCTTCCTGGAATGGTGGAAGGCTCTGGTCCCTCGAGAGCCAGGAAGGCTAAGTTCTCTAGTTGAGAGTCAAAGGCCCTGTGGAGGCTGAGCCTGCTGGGCCGGCTGAGGCCTAGCAGTCTTTGCTTTTTTCTGTTTGGGTGGTTGCTGACCTTTCCTGGCAAGCTGACCTGCAGAATGTCCCTGCTGAACATAAGCAGGATAAAATCTTTTCTTTTTAGAAAAGAATGGTTTTTTGAACAATTTCTTTCTAGCAGGATCAGCAGTGGACTAATCTATCCAAGGTGGAATTTTCAGCATCCATTTCATTGGCCTTTTCTTGCCAATCCCTACCAAACAGGTTCTCACCAGTACAAGGGATATTTCCCAATTTGTCTTGTACCCAGAGCTCTAGATCAGATGCCTGGAGCCAAGCAATTCTACGTGCACCTATGGCAATAGCCGAGGTTCTGCTTATGCACTCAAAGCAGTCAAAGGCTGCATGGTTGGAAAATTTAGAAACATCTTGGGCATGTTTGACCAAAGTGAGAAAATCCTGTCTTCTATCCTCAGGAAGAATAGGACTTAAAGCTTCTAAATCATCTGTGACCTCCTTCAGGAACATTCCCATGTAGAGACTATAGGAACTGATCCTGGCAAAAAGCATGGAAGCTTGGAAGACCCGACGTCCAAAAGCATTCAGGGTTCTGCACTCACGTCCTGGAGGATTAGAGGCATGCCTCTTTGCACTCTTGATCCTTCTCATAGCTGATTCCACTACAATAGAGTGGTGAGGAAGCTGAGTCTTATGGAAACCAGGACAAGGAGGGACTCGATACATAGTATCCAGTCTGCAAGAATGAGGAGAGGTGGTAAGAGGTGTCTCCCACATCCTTAACATGAGATCATATAAAATCTCATGAATGGGCAAGGTAGCTGCCTCCTTAGGAGTTTTGGGATATTGTAGAATTTCCAACTCCTTGGCCCTTGGCTCTGTTTCAGGGGCTACAGTAGTGGACAGGCCCCGAGCCACCTCCCTGATAAAATCCTGGAAGGAAATATCCTCTGGAGGAGACATCCTGCGTTTGGGGGAGGAGGGCTCCTCTGGGAGAAGCATCGCTGCATCGGACAGAACTATCAGAATCCTCAGATTCTTCTGAGGACTCGAAGTACCGTCTGTCCGGATGCTCTTGAAAAGCCCGATACCCGTACCGACCAAAGTCGGTACCAGGAGTAACTGGTACCGGGGTATCTATACCGGTGCCGGGGCCGATACCGGTGGAATTGTCTGTCACAGTTCCGGGGGCGTCGATGCCGCAAGGAAAGCCGCCAGACTGCGCTCGATAGCCATGACTCTCTGGTCTATCGACGCTGCCAATGCCTGGATGTCGGTACCGGAGGAGACCGCCGGTACCCCAGAGCATGGCACCAGTAGTTCTGCCGAGGTTGAGGCCTCGAGAACATCCTGGATCCCCGATAATGCTTTGGGAGCCGAAGCCTCCCGTCAGGGTAATTTTGCCGGTGCAGAATCCTCAAGGGCAACGCCAGAGGCATCTCGATGCTTAGGAGATCTACCCTTTGAGGACCTGCTGGACTTATGTTTAGTTACCTGAGATCCACGGGAGGAAGAAGCAGCCCTGGAAGACGTCGATGCCACCGAAGCTGCATCAGAGGGAAACAGGGTACTGAGCTTAGCAGCTCGGTTCTGCCGACCTCTTTTAGACATCATGGCACAGGACATACAATCCGTGATGGAGTGGTCAGGACCTAAACATTTTAGACACCATTCATGGGTGTCGGTGACGGAAATGGTACGTCACACTTGGTGCACTTTTTGAAACCTGAGGCAGGTTTCTCCATAGTAAGGAAAGGCTTTTGGGCCTAAGGCCCGAAAAGGTGCGTGCACCTGAGAAAAAAGAATATATATATTTTGTTTTAGACAGAAAAGCACAGTTACTTACCTGTAACAGGTGATCTCTGGGAACAGCAGGAATAAGTCTTCACATATGGGTACGTCGGTACAGACGGAGTCTGCACGGGAACGCTCCCCAGCGTCCAATCAGAACGCTTTTGGAAGCATCCCAACACGCCTGCGTGCTGCCTTCCCGCCTTTCCCAACTGCCTCTCCTCAGTTAAGTTTTAAAGCTGAGGCAAAGAGAGAGAGAGAGCAAGAAAGGGAAAAATAGAGATAGTGAAATACAACACCTAGGGGAGGTGGGTGGGTTGTGAAGACTTATTCCTGCTGTTCCCAGAGATCACCTGTTACAGGGTAAGTAACTGTGCTATCTCCAGGAACAAGCAGGAATGAGTCTTCACATATGGGGACTCCCAAGCTAAGATGCCCAGAGGGAGTCCTAGCATGTTGCGAATCTAGGATGAGCCATGCTACTCCTCAGAACCTCAGGCATCCTGGGGATGGAGGGTAGGAGTTGAATTACAGAAAGGTGCTGTGGAACAGCTGGATTAGAGCAGGACTTCTATAGAGGAAGACCCTGTATAGAGGGCATTTAGTAGTAAAATATTATAATATGGGCCTCCCTTGTTGGCATTACAAACGTCTAGTGAGGTTCATATGGATCTGATAGAAGAGCCAGTGAAAAACCTCAAGGAGTACCTCACTGAGAAGTAGAGGTAATAAAAGTAGCAAAAAACAAGTGGAGGTCAGAACCCTTCAGGGTGAGAAATAGCCCCAGGGGAAACTGGGGTAGTATAAAGAGGTAGGGCTTTAGCGGAAGACACAGAAGGTACTACTAGAGAAAGCTTAAGCTGTTTTGGTCCAAGAACAGTACAAACCTAGGACCAAAAGAAAAATGAGTCTGGACTGGCAATGGAATTAGTCCATGTAGGAGAGAAAGGGTATGGAGACCCCTGTATCTGATAAGAAAGTAAGGACAGACTTAGGAAGCGCTAAGCTTTAGATTAACTGAAGTTCCGCAATGTCTTTCCTAAATGGGGTCAATTAGGAGAGAAAAAGGTACATGGAGAGCTTCAGAGGTACCTAACCCTGAAATGTTATGGTAAGGAAAAAGTTTGTTAATTACCACAGGAAGTGGTTATATGTGTAGAACCCTAAGTATGCTGGCACAGCATTGATAGGGGTAGTGCCCATCTGTCAGGATCATATAGGAATGTATGGATATCTGAACCTAAACAGACAGATAGATAAGTATGTGGATACATATCTACCTAAAAGATATATCTCACTATATGTTGTTGTTGTTGTTAAGTGCCGTCGAGTCGGAGTCGACTCATGGCGACCCTCTGGATAGCTATCCTAAATTGTGTTCGGTCTTCAATCAGGCGGCTTATTGTTCACAGACTGGTACCTGTAGCTGCTGTTATTGTATCGATCCATCTCATTGCTGGCCTTCCTCTTTTGCGTTGACCTTCTATCTTGCCAAGCATAATGTCTTTCTGTAATGATCTCTCTCTTCGCAGGATGTGTCCAAAGTATGAAAGTCGAAGTCTTGTCATCTGAGCTTCTAAAGAAAGCTTAGGTTTGATCTCCTCTAGTACCGACTGGTTTGTTCTTCGGGCAGTCCATGGTATACACCAGGGGTCTCAAACTCAAATTGCTTTGAGGGCCAAATGAGGACTTGTAAAGTAACCCGGGGGCCGCATAAGACGCGGGGCCTCATTTGCATAAGGGGCCTCATTTGCATAAATATTTGCATAATGTTACCATACACTAACTTTTAGTAAACATGCCTCTTTAATGAGTATGGATAAAGAAAGACTAAAAGATTTAGAAACAAGAAGACAATAATTAAACTGGGAACCCCAAAAGCCAAACTTGGAATGTACAACAACACTGTAGAAATAAAACTATAAATTAATTTCCTCTTGTACTAAACAAAGCGCAAACATTAATGATGCACATTTCCCAGAGCTGACATATTCCAGTTAATAAATTCAAAATTAAAGAGATATTTTTCTACCTTTTGTGCATTTTTTTCAGTTGCAATTGTTCCAGCCACTTTCTTCTGGTTTCTTCATGTCTTCTGCTAACTCTCCATCGTCTGCTGTCCATTTGCCCTTTCTTCTCTCCTAGTTTTTATTCCATTCTCTCTCTACATCTGCTTTACCATACTAATCTTTCTCCTTTTTCTCTTTCCTCATTCCTATTTCATCCACTCAAATTTTACCCCTCCATCCTCAATCCCCACTTACTCTCCCAATACCTGGCCAATTGTAGATTTGTCTTCTCTCCCAGACAAAATATTTTTCCCCTCTCCATTTCACTTTCCCAGCTCCATCCCATTCTAATCCTCCCCCAACATCAGCTCCCTTCTAGTTCCAGCCCCACCCAGCATCCGCTCCCTTCTAGTCCCCCCATTAGTCCATTTCCAGTCCTATCCTAGCCTCACCATCAGCCCATTTCCAATCCTAGCCCCCCATCAGCCCATTTCCAATCCTAGCTCCCTCCCCTCACAGCCCATTTCCATTCCAAGCCCCCCTCCCCATCAGTCATTTGCAGTTCAAGCCCCACTTCCACTCAGCCCATTTCCAGTCCTAGCAACCCCCCCCCAGCCCATTACCAGTCCTAGACCCCCCATAGCCCATTACCAGTCCTAACCTCCCCATAGCGCACTTCCAGTTTTACCCCCCATCACCCCATTTTCAGTCTTACCCCCCCCCATAGCCCATTACCAGTCATAACCCCCCCCTGCCAATAGCCCACTTCCAGCCCTAACCCCCATTACCCCATTTCAGTCAGCCCCTCCATAGCTCATTACCAGTCCTAACTCCCCCCATCAGCCCACCTCCAGTCCTTCCTAACCCCCACCTGCCCATTTCCTTTCCTATCCCCCACCATAGCCCATTACCAGTCATAACCCCCTTGCCAATAGCCCATCTCCAGTCATAACCCCCCCTGCCAATAGCCCATCTCCAGTCATAACCACCCCCCCTGCCAATAGCCCATCTCCAGTCATAACCCCCCCCCCTGCCAATAGCCCATTTCCAGTCATACCCCCCCCCTGCAAATTGCCCATTTCCAGTCATACCCCCCCCCCCGGCCAATAGCCCATTTCCAGTCCTACACCCCCCCCCCCCAGGTAAATTAAAAAAAAACTGGCTTCTGCTGCTGCAGCAGAAAATCAGCTGTCCCGCGGCCCCTTCCCCTCTGCGCGGAGAGCCCTGAGTGTGCTTCATCTGCGGCGTGCTTTTTAAGCCGCAAAGAGAGTATTTCCCTCTCGCGCGGCTTAAACCTAGTCACTTTTCAAGCCTCGCGAGAGGGAAATACTCTCTTCGCGGCTTGAAAAGCACACGCTGATGGAGCACTCTCGGGGATCTCCGGGCAGAGAGGAAGGGGCCGCAGGACAGCTGATTTTGCTGCTTGAGCAGCAGAAGCCAGGTTTTGTTTTTTTTTAAATTGACCGTCGATTCTGCCGATGCCACGGCGGCAACGGCAGCAGCAGCAGAAGCCGTCGCGGGCCGCACAACGTTCTCTCGCGGGCCGCATGCGGCCCGCGGGCCGCGTGTTTGAGACCCCTGGTATACACAGTATTCGCCACCAGCACCATAATTCAAAGGCATCAATTTTCTTCCTGTCTATCTTTTTCACTGTCCAACTTTCACATCCATATGATGTTATTGAAAATACCATGGCTTTGAACAAGTCAAATCTTTGTATGGAAAGAGACATCTCTGCTCTTGAGAATCTTATCTAGGTCTTTCATACCCATTCTGCCAAGAGCAATGCGTCGTCTGATTTCTTGACTGCTTGTTGCTTCTTTATTGATAGTTGATCCAAGTAGGTTAAAGTTGTTCACAATTTCAATTTCTTCTCCTTCAACGATGAACCTGTTGATTATGCCAGTTGTCATGATCTTTGTCTTCTTTACATTAAGGTGCAGGCCCATTTTGAGACTATGTTCTTTGACTGTGAGAAGCAAATGTTTCAGATCATCTTCACTTTCAGCCAGTAATGTGGTATCATCAGCATAGCGAAGGTTGTTGATGAGTCTTCCACCAATCTTCACACCTCTGTTGTCTTCATACAATCCTGCTTCTCTGATGATTTGTTCTGCATATAAATTAAACAGGTAGGGGGAAAGTATGCAGCCTTGTCTTACACCTTTGCTTATTTTAAACCATTCTGTTTCTCCTTGTTCCATTCGAACTGTTGCTTCTTGATCAATGTACAGATTGCGCAAGAGAACGATCAGGTGTTCTGGTATACCCATGCTTCTTAATGTGGCCCAGAGTTTCTCATGGTTTACACAGTCAAAAGCCTTGCTATAGTCGATAAAGCACAAATAGATATCCTTTTGGTATTCTTTAGTCTTTTCAAGGATCCATCTCACATCCACAATGATGTCTCTCGTTCCTTGCTCTTTCCTGAACCCTGCTTGCACTTCAGGTAGTTCTTGTTCCAGGTATGGTTGTAGTCTCTTTTGAATAATCTTCAGTAGAATCTTGCTGGCATGTGGGATCAGAGCGATTGTGCGATAATTTCCACAGTCAGTTGGATCACCTTTCTTTAGTATTGGTATAAACACAGATCTTTTCCAGTCAGTTGGCCATGATGTTGTCTTCCATATTTCTTGGCAGAGCCTTGTGAGTACGGTAACAGCTGCATCAGATTGCTGCAATACTTCTATGGGAATGCTATCAATGCCTGGTGCTTTGTTCTTTGATAAGGCTTTCAATGCTGCTTCAACTTCTTCTTTCATCACCAATGGTTCCCGATCATAAGGTACAGGTTGAAACGGCTGTTGGTCCACTTGATCTTTATCATATACAAACTCTGTATATTCCTTCCACCTTTTCTTGATCTTCTCAGCATCATTCAACATAGAACCTTGAGCATCTTGTAACATGCCAATTCGAGGCTGGAACTTTTTCTTTAACTCTCGTAGCTTTAGGAAAGCCGATCTTGTTCTTCCTCTAATAGTTTCTGCTTCTATTTCCTTGCAAGTGTCATTGTAGTACTTTTCCTTGTCCTGTCTTGCTGCACGTTGGAAATCTCTGTTGAGTTCTGCGATTGTCTTTCTTTCTCCTCTGGCTTTAGCTTCTCTGCGTTTCTGGGCAATTTTCAGAGTTTCTTCCGTCATCCCATTTTGGCCGTTTTTGCTTTTTCACCTTTTGTAGAGACTTCTCGCTTTCTTCCAACACAACCTTCTTGATGTCATTCCATAACTCTTCCGGAGCTCTGTCATTTGTATCTAAAGCAGCAAATCGATTTTGCAGGCAGTCTTTAAATTCCAGTGGTATATTCTCAAGGTCACATTTTGCTGCATTCATGAGTGGTTTGCTCTTTTTCAACTTTAGCTTGAGTTTGCATACTAGTAGTTGATGATCTGTACCACAGTCAGCTCCAGGTTTTGTCTTTGCTGATGTTACAGAGCTCTTCCATCGTTGACTTCCACATATGTAGTCAATTTGATTTTTATATAATCCATTCGGTGAAGTCCATGTGTACAGTTGCCGCTTGTGTTGCTGGAAGAAGGTGTTTGAGATGAATAGATCATTGGTCTTGCAGAATTCTATCAGTCTTTCTCCAGCTTCATTTCTGTTGCCAAGTCCATATTATCCCAACTACTTTGCCTTCTTCTTTGTTGCCAACCTTTGCGTGTGTGTGTGTGTGTGTGTGTGTGCGCGCATATATATGTCTGCAGATATATGCATATATATTCCTAAATATATACACATATAGGGTATATATGCATATAGATATTGAGAGATATGTATGGGCAGAAGATACACAGATATATATATATATATGTATATGAATATGTAGGCATATAGACACATGTCTCCAGGTATGTGGATGGAGAGATGCCTATAGAACTAGATCCCCCTAGGAATATGGGGGGAGAGAAAGATTCATCTAATAGCAAGAAGGGTGATACCTGCTTGAATAGATACACAGAGAATCTTCCTTCCCTGGTTATGAGTGACAGAGTCAGAGGAATGGTTTCCCTGACAAGAAGGAATCTAGATTCCTTTCAGAAATCAAGCTTTTGAATAACCAGGATGGCCTACATGAAAAATGTAGAGGATAACTTCAGTCTGCAGGCAGCAAGTCCAGATCTCTCCAGAACTGCAGTATGGTGATTGGATGGAGGGCGCCAGTGGAATAAGATACCATGGTGACCTGCCTATAAGGGCAAGATGGGTATCAGGTGTCCTTGAGCTGCCACTGAAAGAAAACTATCTCTGGCGAGAGTCCAAAGGAGATATGAGCCAAGCCAGGGAATTGGCCATTCTTTGGGTTTTCACGTGATGAAAGGCCTGTGTCTTATGTCTCAAAAGAGATTTTTTTTAAATGAGATGGTAAGGGTAGGGAACACCTACCAGCCATGAGAACATGACTGGGGGAACCCCTCCTAACCATCTAGGGTCATCTGCTAGGCAGAATACTAATGCTCTCTAGCAAGGGCCCATAGTGCAAAGCTACTCTGTAGAGTTGCAGAGAGCATATTGCAGGTTGGTTAGAAGAAAAAACTGAGTGTTTAAAGCCAGTGGGCAACTTAACTATTCTGCCAAGGACAAGGGGCAGAGAATAGAAGTTAACCAACGAGTCTGTGATAACAGGGTTTCCAAACAAGGTTAATAACCTGTTTGGGGTTTAGCACTGAGGCTAGAAGGATTGCTAGTGGAGGGGAAACCCTGGTTGTGTGGTGAACAGAACCAGTGTCTTAACCACTAGGCATTGCTGTATCTGCAGCAACTACCTGGGCAGCGGAAGAAAATTTCTTTTCCCCTCCTTTTTTAGACTGGGAAAAAGAAACAAACATAGTAGGACGTCCTATTGTCTGATGAGCTGCCCTAAGGTAATAAAGAGGGAGACAACTCTGGAAGGGAAAATCCCCCTGTGGAATAGGTAGAGGACCATAGGGGCTTACCAGTGTAAAAGAGCCACTCTTACAAACCGAATGTTGTAGTAAGAGGGAGGTAAGATAGAGTTGAAGGAGACTGACTATGCAGGAAGTCTCTGAAAAGTAAGATGATACGTGCCATAACAGGGGAAAAACTGTCTTATT
The DNA here is from genome assembly GCA_033557465.1 of Ichthyophis bannanicus. Classification (NCBI taxonomy): domain Eukaryota; kingdom Metazoa; phylum Chordata; class Amphibia; order Gymnophiona; family Ichthyophiidae; genus Ichthyophis; species Ichthyophis bannanicus. Next base: position 385,028,293 of record CM066033.1, on the reverse strand, counting down.
GATAGTTGTCACTCCTCTTTTCCCCAAAGAGGAAGAGAAACCTGTTAAGTATGGGCATGATCATCATAAAGACTCTTAGAGTAAAAGAAAAGATATCTCGTGAAGAGATATCTAGAAAAGGTTAGGATAAAATTAGTGCAGATACTTCAAGTGAAAAGAAGCAGACTGCCACTCTAACCACCAACCAAGAGAGGTAATGATCTATTTACTGCTGGGTTTGCTGATCTATTTACTGCTGGGTTTGCTGATCCTGTTGAGGTTGTGGTTTCTTCAGACCATGGCGATGTTTCCCCTGTTTGGCAACATCTGTATGATGGGCAGAAGATGAATAAAACTTTTTCCCCCTAGGGCAGCGATGGCGAACCTATGGCACGCGTGCCAGCTGTGGCACGCGAAGGCCTTGCAGCTGGCACGCGGGAAGGTCCGCATTTAAAAAAATAAAAAAAAGCTGTCTTCTGCCGCTTCCGGGGCCGCCGCGGCAGAATCGAGTGTGCCGCGGGGCCCCCCTGTGCCTGGCAGAGCCTGCCCTCCAGATCCTGCCTTCCCCGGTATCAGCTCCCTGTTTCCAGCTTGTCACACACGCGCCGGCTTTCTGAGGGCGTGGGTAGAGTTTCTCCCTCGCTGCTCTGTTAAGCCCGTGGTGGCTGAGGGGATGTTCCCATCAGCCCCCGCGGGCTTAACAGAGCCGCGAAAGGGAAACTAGTTCCCTTCACGCTCTGAAAGCCGGCGCGTGTGACAAGCTGGAAACAGGGAGCTGATACCGGGGAAGGCAGGATCTGGAGGGCAGGCTCTGCCAGGCACAGGGGGGGGCCCCGTGGCACTCTCGATTCTGCCGCGGCGGCCCCGGAAGCGGCAGAAGACAGCTTTTTTTTATTTTAAATTTTGGCTGGGCTGGGGGGGTTAGGAGTGGTGATGAGCGCTGCGGGGGGATTAGGAGTGGTGATGGGCGCTGGGGGGTTAGGAGTGGTGATGGGCGCTGGGGGGGTTTAGGAGTGGTGATGGGCACTGGGGGGGTTTAGGAGTGGTGATGGGCTATGGGGGGGGCTTAAACTAAAAATTGGGTGATGGATTAGGACTGGAAATGGGCTGGTGGGATTAGGACTGGAAGTGGGTTGATGGGGGTTAGGACTGATAATGGGCTATGGGGGGCTTAAACTAAACATTGGGTGATGGGGGATTAGGACTGGAAATGGGCTGGTGGGATTAGGACTGGGAGTGGGCTGATGGGGAGGTTAGGACTGGTAATGGGCTATGAGGGGGCTTAAACTGAAAATGGGGTGATGGGGATTAGGACTGGAAATGGGCTGGTGGGATTAGGACTGGGAGTGGGCTGATGGGGAGGTTAGGACTGGTAATGGGTTGGGGGGGTTGCTAGGACTGGAAATGGGCTGAGTGGAAGTGGGCTTGAATTGCAAATAGCTGATGGGGGACGGGGCTTGGAATGGAAATGGGCTGAGGGGAAGTGGGGGGCTTGAACTGCAAATAGCTGATGGGGACGGGGCTTGGAATGGAAATGGGCTGAGGGGAAGTGGGGGGCTTGAACTGCAAATAGCTGATGGGGAGGGGGACTTGGACTGGAAATGGGCTGAGTGGAAGGGGGCTTGAACTGCAAATAGCTGATGGGAAGGGGGGCTTGGAATGGGCTCTTAGGGGAGGGAGCTAGGACAGGAAATGGGCTGATGGAGGGGCTAGGATAGGACTGGGAATTGGGTGTTGGGGGAGCTAAGTTTGGAAATGGGCTGTGGTGGGGGCTTGGATTGAAATGGACTCATGGAGGGGCTAGAACTGGAAGTAGGCTCATGGGGGGCTTGGATTAGAAATGGGCTGAGTGATGGTGGGGCTAGGAAAGGACTAGAAATGGGCTGATGGGAGGCTGGTATTGGAAATGAGCTGATGAAGGGACTCGGATAGGATTGGAAATGGACTGATGGGGGGCCAGGACTGGAAATGGGCTGATGTGGGGACTAGAAGGGAGCGGATACTGGGTGGGGCTGGAATTAAAAGGGAGCGGATGTTGGGGTAGATTAGAAGGGGATGGGGCTGGGAGAGTGAAATGGAGAGGGGAAAAATATTTTGTGTGGGAGGGAAGAAAAATGTACAATTGGCCGGGTATTGGGAGACTAAAAAAGGAGAAAGATTATTATGTTAAAGCAGATGAAGAGAGAGAATGGAAAAAAACTAGAAGAGAAGAAAGGAGAAATGGACAGCAGACGATGGAGAGATAGCAGAAGACACAAATAAACCAGAAGAAAGTGGCTGGAACAATTGCAACTGAAAAAAATGCACAAAAGGTACAAAGATATCTCTTTATTTTGAATTTATTAACTGGAATATGTCAGCTCTGGGAAATGTGCATCATTAGTGTCTGTGCTTTGTTTAGTACAAGAGGAAATTAATTTATAGTTTTATTTCTACAGTGTTGTTGTACATTCCAAGTTTGGCTTTTGGGGTTCCCAGTTTAATTATTGCCTTCCTGTTTCTAAATTGAATGAAATCATTAAAACATTATAAATTGCCAATAAATTGAAATGAAAACCAAAGGATTGTGAATCAAATTGATTCTCTGACAATACAAAGATTCCAAACTTTACAAATGATGTTACATAGTTCAGGCAACTTTATAAAGAGTTTTTAGATACTAAAATCTTGTTGTTAAGGTTTAATTGACGTGCTGGCACTTTGAGGAAATTCTTTGGTTTTGTGCGGCAGTTTGGGCACTCGGGCTCAAAAAGGTTAGCCATCACTGCCCTAGGGGAAAAAAGTTTGGTAGGACATTTCCTACCAACTGGGAAAGAGGAAGGCGTAGAACAGCCTCTGGAAACAAGAATGTCAGTGGTTAACTGAGCAACTTGGAGTAAAGACTCCTTGTTAAAGAGATTTTCTCCAGTGCAAGGAGTATTTCCCAGTCTTTCTTGTGCCCATTTGTCCAAGCCTGAAACCTGGAGCCAGGCTTTACGTCGTGCCCCTATAGCTATAGCAGAGGTTCTGCTAACAGACTCAAAGGAGTCTAGGGAAGCACGAGTAAGGAACCTAGAGATATTTTGAGCATGACTAACCAGTAAGGAATAGTCTGCACTTTTAGGCTCTTGAAGAAGAGGAGTCAAAAACAGTAATTTCTTTGTGACATCCTCAAGAGACAGACCCATATAGAAAATATATGAGAGAATTCTTGCTGATAGCATGAATGCCTGAAAGGTTTGGCATCCAAAGGCATCTAAAGTCTTAGACTCACGACCTGGCGGATAAGAGTGCTTTTTAGTACTCTTAACCCGCCTCATTGCTGATTCTACAACAATGGAATGATGAGGAAGTTGAGTCCTTTGAAAACCTGGAGAGGGAGGCACCTGATATAGAAGATCAGTTGCCCTAGAAGGTGGGGGTACCGTTAAAGGAGCTTCCCACATTCGTAGAAGGAGATCATGCAAGGAATGATGCAAAGGAAGCATGATGTTCTCCTTTGCTCTCCCAGGAATATACAGGGATTCTGTATTCCCTTGTGTAGGATCCTGTCCAGGTATAGAAATGGCAAGTGATTTTGCCATATCCAGGAGAAAAGCTTGAAAAGAAGAATCCCCAGAGGGCAATCCTTTTGGACAGGCTAGATCTGTTGAAGAACTAGCATTGGCACACAGGGATCTATCCAATTTTATAGGAGTATAAGATCCTAAAGGGTGGAGTATGGTATCCTTAGAGGATGGTTGCCGGTACCGTAGAAGGTCGGGACCAGCAACAGTCGGTAGCATATCGTCCATGCCAGGAATCGATTCCAGACTCGGTATCGAGGGAAGCGAGCCTGATGAAAGAAGCATGGAAGGTACCGACAACGATGGTAAAAAGGATACCAGCACCGACTCCAGTACCGTATCCGATACCGGTGGACCAGTTGGTGAGGGCTCTAACGGTATCGAAAAAACCATCGATGTCAAACCTGGTTCTTCGGAACCATGCCTTCGGTACCGTCTGGTGTCGGTACCGAGGCGAGTCGGTACCCAGTCCTCCAGACTTGAGATCGATTCCAGACTCGGCATCGAAGGAAGCGAGTCTATCGATACACATCTGGAGGGTACCGACGTCGGTACTAGTACCGGTACCGGAATCGATACCGATACTGGAGAGTCGGTCTGCAGCGCATCCAACGGTCCGGTAGGTACCGAGGGCACCAGACAACGATCCTTGGTGAGGAATGTCTCATCCAACACCATTGCCGATGCCGGGGTATCGGTACCGCTCGAAGTGGATGCCACCACAGAGCATGGCTCAGGTATGTTCTGTGAGGGGTGAACCTCAGGAACAACCTGAAACCCCATATAGGCTTTGGAGGCCGAAGACTCCCACCGGGGTTTTAAAGCCAGTGTGTTCTCGAGGGCAAGGCCAGAGGCATCTCTATGCTGTGCATGAAATCTACCACTCGAGGACTGGCTAGTCTTAAAAGACTGTTTTTGGGTTACCTGATCCCGTGTAGAAGAAGAGGTGGTCGGTGCCCTGAAGTTGGATGGGGACCGCATATCGAGGGGAACTCAATGCTGAAGACTTCTTCCCACAATACTATTGCAGGAGGGACACTCCGGAGGAAAATGGTCAGGACCCAAGCAGGATAGACACCAGTTATGAGTGTCTAAAATAAGTTTTTTACCGCCACAGTTTGAAAATTTCTTAGGAATAGTGGCTGGCGTTTCATAAGAACATAAGATATGCCATACTGGGTCAGACCAAGGTCCATCAAGCCCAGTATTCTGTTTCCAACAGTGGACAATCTAGGTCATATGTACCTAGCAGTTTCCCCAAGGGACACAGGTTCCACAATGCTTGTATTGGTTCAAGCATTGATATCCTGGGTCCCTTCTTAATAATGGTTTATGGACCTTTCCTCCAGGATCTTGTCCAAACCTTTTTTAAACCCAGCTACACTAACAGCCTTTACTACATCCTCCGGTAACAAATTCCAGAGTTTGATTACACGTTGAGTGGAAAAATATTTTCTTTTATTAGTCTTAAATAGTTTACCCTGTAGCTTCATTGCATGTCCCCTAGTCTTTCTATATTCTGATAAGGTAAACAATCGATCTACGTTTACCCGTTCCACTCCGTTCATTAATTTATAGACTTCCATCATATCTCCCCTCAGCCGTCTCTTTTCCAGGTTAAAGAGCCCTAACCTTTTTAGCCTTTCTTCATAGGAGTATCCTTCCATCCCCTTTACCATTTTGGTGGCTCTTCTCTGAACCTTTTCTAAAATCGCTATATCCTTTTTAAGATACGGCGACCAGAATTGCACACAATATTCAAGGTGCAGTCTCACCATGGAACTATATAGAGGCATTATAATATCTTTTGTTTTATTTTCCATTCTTTTCCTTATCATACCTAGCATTCTATTTGCTCTCTTGGCCGCTGCTGCACACTGGGCCGAGGGTTTTAACATGGTATCCACAATGACGCCTAAATCTTTTTCCTGGGTGGTAGTTCCTAATGTGGAACCTTGCATCGTGTAACCATAGTTTGGGTTGTTCTTCCCTAGGTGCATAACCTTGCACTTGTCCACATTAAATTTCATCTGCCATTTTGATGCCCAGTCTTCCAATTTATCAAGATCCTCTTGCAATTTTCCACAATCCTCTTGGGTTTTAACAACTTTAAATAGTTTTGTGTGATCTGCAAATTTGATAACCTCACTCGTTATAAAACTTTCCAGGTCATTTATGAATATGTCAAAAAGCAGCGGACCCAGCACAGATCCCTGGGGTACACCACTATTCACCTTTTTCCATTGGAAAAATTGGCCATTTAGCCCTACCCTCTGCTTTCTATCTTTTAACCAGTTCCTGATCCACAATAGTACACTGCCTCCTATCCCATGACTCTTTAGTTTTGCCAAAAGTCTCTCATGAGGGACCTTGTCAAAGGCTTTCTGAAAGTCCAGATACACAATATCAACCGACTCACCTTTGTCCACCTGATTATTCACTCCTTCAAAAAAACATAACAGATTAGTAAGACAAGATCTTCCTTGTCTAAAGCCATGTTGGCTGTCTCCCATTAGGTCATGACTATCTACATGCTGAGTAATTTTATTCTTTATGATGGTTTCTACCATTTTTCCCGGTACTGATGTCAGGCTCACCGGTCTGTAGTTTCCCGGATCACCCCTGGAACCCTTTTTAAAAATTGGTGTTACATTGGCGATCCTCCAATCTTCAGGTATTAGAGATGATTTTAATGATAGTTCACAGATTACTAATAGCAGGTCTGCAATCTCATATTTCAGTTCTTTCAACACCCTTGGATGTATACCATCCGGCCCAGGTGATTTGCTACTCTTCAGTTTATCTAATAGTTGTAATACATCTTCCCGATGTATCGATATTTCCTTCAATTCTTCCGCACCTTTAAATACCACTTCAGTCATGGGTAACATCCCTACATCTTCCTCAGTAAAGACCGAAGCAAAGAATTCATTCAGTCTCTCCGCTATCGCCTTGTCGCCTCTTAGTGCTCCTTTAACCCCTTTATCATCTAATGGACCAACTGACTCACAGGTTTTTTGCTACGAATGTACTTGAAAAGGTCTTTACTTCGCGTTTTTGCTTCCGCAGCAAGCTTCTTCTCAAATTCTCCCTTTGCCTGCCTTATCAATGCCTTGCATTTGACTTGCCAATGCTTGTGCTGTTTCCAGGTTTCGTCGTTTGGCTCTTTTTTCCATTTCCTGAAAGATGCTTTTTTGGCAACAGCCTCTCTGACCTCACCTTTAAAACATGCTGGCAGTTTTTTGGACTTCCTTCCACTTTTCTTAAAGCGTGGAATACAGCTGGTCTGGGCTGCCAAGATAGTATTTTTCAACAACAGCCAAGCCTGATGTATGTCTTTAACCTTTGCAACTGCTCCTTTTAGTTTTTTCTTAACTGTTTTCCTCATTTTATCATAGTCTCCCTTTCGAAAGTAAAAAGGTAGTACTGTGGATTTCCTTACTATCCCTCCTCCACTAATTAAATCAAAGGCGATCATGCTATGATCACTATTGCCAAGTGGCCCCAACAACCTTATCTCTTGCACTAGATCTGGTGTTCCACTAAGGACTAGGTCTAATATGGCTTCCCCTCTGGTTGGTTCATGAACCAGCTGCTCCAAGAAGCAGTCATTTATTTCATCTAGGAACTTTATCTCCTAGCATGTCCTGACGTGACACTGACCCAGTCGATACCGGAGTAGTTGAAATCACCCATTATTATTACTGCGCTGTAACTTTTGTTAGCTTCCTTGATTTCTTTGAACATTTCATCATCCATTTGGTCATTCTGGCCAGGCGGTCGATAGTACACCCCCACTGCCATTGCCTTCCCCCTTTTACATGGAATTTCAATCCATATAGATTCTACAGCAGATTTTGTTTCTTGCAAAACTTTAATCCTTTCTGACTCAATGCCCTCTCTAACATAGAGAGCAACCCCTCCACCAATTTGATCAGCTCTATCATTACGATATAGTTTGTACCCAGGTATCACAGTGTCCCACTGGTTGTCCTCCTTCCACCATGTCTCTGATATTCCAATCATATCTAACCTTTCATTTAGTGCTATATATTCTAACTCTCCCATCTTATTTTTTAGACTGCTAGCATTTGCATACAAGCATTTTAGAGAATGTATTTTATTCATATTAATTTGGCTATTGTTAGACATGGGTAATTTGGGATCTTTAAGCTCTGTCTGCTCCATACTTGAGGGCATTTGAGCTAGTTTACTCTTTTGTGGAACCTCTTTGCTTTTTTGGTAGTATCCTTCAAAGATACATTCTTCCGAATCATCCGCTCTTGGGCGACTGTCGGCTTTCCCCTAATATCTAGTTTAAAAGCTGCTCTATCTCCTTTTTAAAGGTTAATGTCAGCAGCCTGGTTCCATCCCAGTTAAGGTGAAGCCCATCCCTTCGGAAGAGCCCCTCCTTTCCCCAGAATGTTCCCCAGTTCCTTTTTTCCATGAGGAAAAAAGGGGTAGGCCTAGAAGGCTGGGGAAACCCTGTCAGGCACTAAGAGGAAAAAATTATTCCCTAACAGGAATAAATTGAAGAGAAAAAGAAAAGAAACACCAGCGGTACCGGTGGCGTCTGGGAAGGCAGCCGCGACCACAAGAAAACTAAAAAATAAAAGAAGAATTTTCTGCGGTGACAGAAGGACATCCTGTCGACTCCACGGAAAAACAAAAACTGAGGAGAGGCAGTTGGGAAAGGCGGGAAGGCAGCACGCAGGCATGTTGGGATGCTTCCAAAAGAGTTCTGATTGGACGCTGGGGAGCGATCCCGCGCAGACTCCGTCGGTACCGACGATACCCATATATGAAGACTACATTCCTGCTTGTTCCTGGAGATTAAGAAGAAAAACACCGGCGGTACCGGTAAAGCGTCGAGGAAGGCAGACGCGACCACAAAAAAGAAAGAAATAAAAAAGAATTCTTCTGCGGTGACAGAAACACGACCTGCTGGTTCCGCGGAAAAAGAAGAACTGGAGAGAGGCAATTGGGAAAGGCGGGAAAGCAGCACGCAGACGCTGTGGGATGCTCCCAAAAGCTTTCTAATTGGACGCAGGGGAGCGTTCCCGCGCAAGCTCTGTCGGTACCGACGATACCCATATATGAAGACTACATTCCTGCTTGTTCCTGGAGATGCAACTTTGCTTTTTCCAATGACAAGTCAGACTAAATCAGACACACAAGTGGGTAACTCCTAAGCTTGGGTCCACTTAATGGTAAGCGTAATTACTCACCTGTAACAGGTGTTCTCCAGGAGCAGCAGGAATCAGTCCTCACATATGGGTGTCATCGGCGCCGATGAAGCCCCAGCGGAGCATTTCCCCAGCTTTCTATGAAAGCCTTTGGGAATGCAGGCACGCATGCGCGGTTCCCTTCCCGCCTAAAGGTGCCATCTTACCTCAGTCAAATGACATAGCTAAGAACAGCACACAAAAATGAAAAATAAACTATGTACAACTGCAACTCCAAGGGGAGGAGGGAGGGTTGGGAGGACTGATTCCTGCTGCTCCTGGAGAACACCTGTTACAGGTGAGTAACTACGCTTTCTCCAGGACCAAGCAGGAAGTCAGTCCTCACATATGGGTGACTCCCTAGCTCTGGGCTACCGAGGAACCCAGGCTGAACAAGAGAACTCCCTCTAGTCCCAGCTGCAAAGAAAGGCTTTTCAAGGACACAACCTCCACCGGTAGCCCAACAGAGGGCAGGAGTTGCCTAAACCTCAAAGAGATTCCAGAGTACTGCCTGGCCAAAAGCACTGTCCCTACGGGACTCCCTCTCCAGGCAGTAGAGGGCCGCAAATGTCTGGCTTGAAGACCAAGTTGCAGCCCTGCAGATGTCTACCAAGGGCACAGAGCGGAGATGAGCCACTGAGGCAGCCATTGCCCTGACACGATGGGCCGTGACCCTACCCTGCAAAGGAAGGTCAGCAGCCTTGTAAGCCCAGGTGATAGTCAGCCACCCAGATGGACAAGGTACGCTTGGACACAGCAAACCCCAACTTATTGGGGTCAAAGGATACGAAGAGCTGAGTAGCCCTTCTATGCCCCTGCGTACAGTCAAGGTAGAAGGATAAGGCCCTCCTACAGTCCAGGGTATGCAAGACTGCTTCAGCCTGGCTGGCATGAGGCCTAGGGAAGAATGTTGGAAGAACCACCTCCTGGATGAGATGGAAAGAGGAGACAACTTTTGGGAGGAACTTTGGGTGAGTCCTGAGGACTACCCTGTTCCTATAAGGCCTGTCACAGACCAGGGCCTGAAGCTCACTTACTCGCCTAGCCGAGGTAAGGGCTATCAGGAAGAGCGTCTTCCAGGAGAGGAAGCGTAGTGGACAAGTAGCCATTGGCTCAAAAGGAGGGCGAGTCAGTTGCTGCAAGACCACATTCAGCTCCCACTCAGGGGCAGGACGACGGATGGGAGGCTTGAGCAAAAGCAAGACCCTGAGAAAGCGGGACACCAAGGGGTGACCAGACAGAGAATGTCCCTCTACCAATGAGTGGTGAGTTGCTAGAGCTGAGAGGTGGACCCGAACAGAATTGGACTTAAGGCCCTGACTAGATAAGTGCAGTAAGTACTGAAGAACTACTGGCACAGTAGAGGAGAAAGGATCCTCTGTACGTAGGTGACACCACACAGAAAACCTCTTCCACTTGAGAGCATAGGTTTTCCTAGTGGACTGTTTCCTAGAGGCTAGGACAACCTCCTCAACTTCCTGAGGTAGGTCCCAGGGAGCCAAAACTACCCTTGCAGCCTCCAGGCCATCAAATTGAGAGACTTGAGATTGGGGTGCAGAAGGGAACCCTGGTCCTGTGTGAGAAGGTCGGGTTGCAACCCCAGAGGCAGTGGAGGATCCACCGCCAGGTGAAGCAGAAGAGGAAACCAAGGCTGTCTCGGCCACCTGGGAGCTACCAGCAGGACCGAGGCCTTGTCCTGGAGAATCTTGAATAGGGTTCGGGCCACCAAGGGCGTGGGAGGAAATGTATAGAGGAGGCCCTGAGACCAAGAGATCAGAAAAGCATCCGCTGCTATCCGCAGAAGATGTGGTTGTCTGGAGCAGAACTTTGGCAGTTACTTGTTGAAGGGGCTGGCAAAGAGATCCATCAAAGGGAGACCCCATTTCAGGAAATTCTTCTGAACTACTGAAGGATGCAGCTGCCACTCATGGGGCTGCAGTATCCTGCTCAATTTGTCTGCCAGGTAGTTGTCCTGGCCCGGAAGGTACACAGCCCTGAGGAGCATGTTGTGCTTGAGGGCAAAAGAACAAAGGTCCTGAGCTTCCCGACAAAGGATCCTGGACCCAGTTCCGCCCTGTTTGTTCACATAAAACATGGCAACTTGGTTGTCTGTCTGAATCAGGACAGATTGTTGAGCCAGGGTAGGAGTGAAAGCTTTGAGTGCTAATCGAATAGCTCTGAGTTCTAGGAGATTGATCTGCTGTGCAGCCTCCCAAGGAGACCACAGACCCTAGGTGCACTTGCCCAGACAATGCGCTCCCCAGCCTTGCAGGGGGGCACCTGTTAGAATCACTGTGTAACCTGGAATCTGAAAGGGCACCCCTTTCAGCAGATTGGGTGGGTGTAGCCACCAGCTGAGGGAGTGCAGAAATGGTCTGGACACCCTTATCCTGTCTCTGAGGCTGCCAGTGGCCTGTGACCACCGAGTCCGAAGGCACCACTGTGCAGGCCTCATATGGAGCCTGGCATTGGGGGTCACATGTACTGTGGACGCCATGTGGCCTAGAAGCCGCAGGCAGAGTCTGGCGGAGACCAGGGACCTGCTGAGAAACTGACTTGCCAAGGCCATCAACCTTCGGGCTCTGTTTTCTGGCAAGAATGCCTTTGCCAGGAGAGAGTCCAACCGGGCCCCTATGAACTCCAAGTTCTGGGAAGGGAGCAAAGTAGACTTTGCGAAGTTTATGACAAACCCCAGGCTTTGCAGAAGAGCAATGGTCCTGAGGGTGGCTTGATTGGCCTCCTGACCTGTCTGACCCCTGATGAGCCAGTCGTCCAGATAGGGGAAGACAAAGATGCCCTGATTTCTTAGGTAGGCCGCCACCACTGCTAAGCACTTTGTAAAGACTCTGGGGGCGGAGGTGAGGCCGAAAGGCAGCACTCTGTACTGATAATGGTTTCCTCCCACGATGAACCTTAGGTACTTTCTGTGGTCTGGATGAATGAGGATGTGAGTGTACGCATCCTTTAGATCTAAGGAGCATAGCCAATCTCCCTGCTGGAGGTAGGGCAGAAGGGTTCCAAGAGTAAGCATCTTGAACTTTTCCTTCACTAGAAACTTGTTGAGCTTCCTGAGGTCCAAAGTGGGACGAAGGCCACCGGTTCTTTTGGGCACCAGGAAATACCTGGAAATACCTGGAGTAGAATCCGTGACCTTGCAAGTGGGGAGGCACAGACTCCACCGCCCTGTCCACCAACAGACCCTGAAGTTCCTGACGGAGAAGGTCTGTGTGCAGAGGAGGCCTTGGAGGCTCCCCTGGAAAATATGGGGGTGGCAGTTGGTGGAAATGGAGGGCATATCCCCTGTGGATGATGTCCAGCACCCAACTGTCCCCGGTGATAAGGGGCCACTGGTGGGCAAAGAGGGCGAGACGACCTCCTGTGCAGGGTTGGGAGAGCAGTGGAGGAGAGGCTATGCTCAAGGAGTCAAAAGCCCCCACCCTTCTGAGAGGTAGCAGGGGCCTGAAGCTTGGGGGTCCTCTGCCTATGGGGCCCATTACCCTGGCCCTTGGCTTGCTGACCCTGGGGGGCAGCTTGGGCAGCCTAATATTGTGGGTACTGTTTGTAGGCAGTGCCCTTCCTCGGGTAAAAGGGCTTTTTACCCGAGCCCTTCTTTTTATGAGAAGGGGCAGAGGTCTTCCTCGACAGCCTTGTCCGGGTGAGGTGCTCGGTCTCGAGCTGAGCGGCCTTCTCGGTCATGGGCTTGCCAAACAGGTTTTCACCTCGGCAAGGGACATCAACTAACTTGTCCTGAACCCATGGCTCGAGGTCCGATGACTGCAGCCATGCCTGACGTCGAGCCGCGATGCCGGCTGCCGCAACTCGGGCCGAAGCCTCGAAGCCATCGTAGGCGGCTCGGGACATGAACTTCGAGCAGTCCCGAATCCCCGAGGACAAGGACTTAAATCTCTGCAAGGGTTCCCCGGAGAGACCAGCAGAGAATCCGGCCAACTCCTTGGCCAGATCCCGCAAGTACATGCCCATGTACAGCTGGTAAGACTGGACACGGCAAGCAAGCATCGAGCCCTGAAAACACTTTCTACTGACGCCATCTAGGTTTCGGGCCTCCCTGCCAGGAGGCACCGCGGAGTGCATCTTCTGACTCTTCAGACGATGCATGGCCGATTCCACAACCATGGAATGGTGTGGTAGCTGTGCCTTCTGAAAACCAGGGCTCTTACGGAGCCGATAGATCGAATCGACCCGCTTGCTAAGAACCGGCGCTAAGGCCGGTGCCTCCCACATACGTAAGAGGAGCCGTTCCAGCATCGTAGGAACCGGGACAGTAAAGGCCTCCTTCAGAGGAGAGTCATACTGCAGCGCCTCGAGCTCTTCAGCTCGAGGCTCTTCCTCGGGATCCGCTGGAATAGCCAAGGCAGTGGCCATATCCCGGACAAACTCCAAGAACCGGGTGTCCTCCGGGGGGGACCTACTCCGGGGCTCAAACTGCGGTGAGTCCGAAGGGATGCACCGAGTCTTAAAGGTGTCAGGAGACTCCTCGTCCTCCGTCTCCCAAGAGTCGGGGTCCGACCCCGCGGGGCCCTGGAGCACCCGCTCAGACGCCGGAAGCACCGGCGTCGACGCCCTCGGTCCCGAATGGGAGGTCGAGGGGGACCACGACCGAGGTCGACTCCGAGCCACGATGGACTCTAGTATCGGCTCGGTCTCCGGGGTCGACTTTGACGTCGATGTCCCGGTGGTCGGGGCAGATGCGCCAGACAGGCTGGCCATCAGTGCCCGCTGCTGCTCCATGAAGGCAGACATTCTGCTGTCCAAGGCTGTCATCCTGAGACTCAGCTTGGGAGACGCAGCAGCCACCGACTCGGGCCCCGGCGGCGCCGGGCCCGTCGTCGGCTCCCTGGGAGGAGAGTTCACGAGGACTACGGGGCTTACGTGTCCAGCAGACTCCGGCTCCACACGAGGAACTTTGGCAGGCTTCTCCGGTTCCACAGGCCCTGGGCGACGGTCGGGGGTCTTAGACCTGGCCCTCGAGGAGCCAGGGACCTCTTCCGACGATGCCCTCGCGAGCCGTTTCTTCCTCTTGCATTCCCGGTCGGGGGACCCCCTGTCCGAGGAGCTTCGATGGCGCTTGGGATCGGAATCCCGAGATGTCGAGGCCTCAGACGAGGTCCGGGCCCGGCCGGAGGCCGAGTCCGAGAAAAGCCTTTCCTTTTGCTGCTGGCGACTTCGTAGTGCCTTGGAAGACATTTTTCCACAGGCCCCGCACGACTTAGGATCGTGGTCGGGGCCGAGGCACCGAAGGCAGCAGTCGTGTGTGTCGGTGAGAGACATTAGTTTCTTACACCGATCACACTTTTTAAAACCACTGGAAGCCATTGGGGAAAAAAAAAGAGTCCCCGCGAGGTCAAAAGACCGGCCTTCCAGGGAAAAAGAGAAAAAAGGGCGCGAACGCCAGCCACGAAGGGCAAAAACCGAAAAAGAGGAATCGGGCTCGATACCAGTGTACCGAACCCGGCGGGAGGGGATCCAGCGTCGAACCGGAAGAAAAAAAAGAGCAAAAATCGCTGAAAAAAATCTACTTTTAACCGGGAAAACTGGACACACGTCCGGTGGGCTTCATGGAAAAAAAGAGACTGAGGTAAGATGGCACCTTTAGGCGGGAAGGGAACCGCGCATGCGTGCCTGCATTCCCAAAGGCTTTCATAGAAAGCTGGGGAAATGCTCCGCTGGGGCTTCATCGGCGCCGATGACACCCATATGTGAGGACTGATTTCCTTCTTGGTCCTGGAGAATAATTTGAACACTGTTCAGGAGTGGCCAACTCTCAGATACTGATGTGAGTTGCCAAACTTTCAAAGAGGTTGGTCAATGAAAGCAGCACTTGACTGAAGACTGGTCCACTCAATTGTGAGAAGTGAAGGTTTGAAGCAAGGACCAAGTTGCTGCTTTATATATACTGTCCAGCAAAGTAGACTTCAGGAGAGCTATGGTGGCTCTGATTTGATGAGGTTCACTTTTAACATCTAGAGGTGTACCAGTTTGTTTTGGATTGAACACATTTTATTTATTTATTTATTTACATTCTCTTATATACCGCGCTATTCTGCATCAGTGCGGTTTACATTGAACAAACTGAAATTACATTGAACAGGGCATTATAACTTGGAGATAACTATTTTACAGGAAACATGGGCTATGGAGGGTTAAGTGGCTTGCCCAAGACCACAAGGAGCACCTGTGGGACTAGAAACCCCAGCCCTTCCGGCCCAAGGTTGCTGTCCTCTAGTGGGATTTGAACCCCCGACCTTCCGGCCTGAAGTACCTTGCCACAACCACTAGGCCACTCCTCCTAGTGCTAGCTTGTTGTAGACAGTAAGAGAGCACTTTTCACGGTCCAGCGTGTAGAGCGATTTTTCGCATGGATGGTTGGGCAGATTATGGTAAAAACACAGGAAGCACTATTTCTTCATTTACAGGGAAAGGAATGATCACCTGTAGGAATCTAGGATGAATATGTAGAACTACTTTGTTATGATAAAATCCAGTGTACAGTTCTTAAGTGACGAAGTTTGCCAGTCCATCCAACCAAAGTAACTGATACTAGGAAAGAGCACCTTCTAGATGAGATGTTTGTTCCAAGGGCCCAAATGGCAGCTTCATGAGACATGGAAGATCATCATCGAGGAGGCTTCTGTATCAGCAGTTTGATATGGAGAAAGCATAGTTACTCACCTCTAACAGGTGTTCTCCAGGGACAGCAGGAATCAGTCCTCACATATGGGTGACGTCGGTGCCGACGGAGCCCTCGTGCGGAGCAATTCCCCAGCTTTCAAAGAAAGCCTTTGGGATTGCATCGCGTATGCGCGGTCCCCTTCCCGTCCAAGGGTGCCATCTTGCTCAGTCAAATGACATAGCTAAAAAGACAGCCAAAATGATAAAAAATTAATCAAAGGACTGCAACTCCAGGGGAGGAGGGAGGGTCGTGAGGACCGATTCCTGCTGTCCCTGGAAAACACCCGTTACAGGTGAGTAACTACGCTTTCTCCAGAAACAAGTAGGAAGTCAGTCCTCACATATGGGACTCCCTAGCTATAGGCTACCGAACACCTGTAGCTGAAAATGGCTCCCTCTAGAAGAGCCGCAGCAGCAGTGATAGGAGTTTTCTCCGAGAATGAACCCCCCCCCCGGTAGCTTGACACCAAAGGGCCGAAGGATAGGAGTTGCCTAAACCTCGAATAGGTTACGGAGTACCGCCTGACCGAAAACACTGTCCCGCCGGGACTCTCTCTCGAGGCAGTAGTGGGCTGCAAAAGTCTGGCTTGAAGACCAAGTTGCGGCCTGGCAGATGTCCGCCAATGGAACAGAGCGGTGGTTAGCCACTGATGCGGCCTTAGCCCTGACAGTGTGGGCCGTGATTCGGCCCTGCAGCTGAAGGTCAGTCGCCCTATACGCCCAGGAGATGCAGTCTGCCCCCCAGGTGGATAACGTGCGCTTGGAGACAGGTAGACCCAAGTTTACTAGGGTCATAAGAAACGAAGAGCTGGAAAGCTCTCCGATGTTCCCGCGTACGTTCCAGGTAGAAGGCGAGCGCCCTCTTACAGTCCAGGGTGTGCAGAACTGCTTCTGCCCTGCTAATATGTGGCCTGGGGAAGAAGGTTGGAAGAACCACCTCTTGGTTGAGGTGAAACGAGGAAACCACTTTTGGAAGGAACTTGGGGTGAGTACATAGGACCACCCTGTTTTTATAAAACAGTGTATACGGTCTATCCGATACTAAAGCTTGCAGCTCGCTCACACGTCAATCAGACGTGAGGGCCACCAGAAAGAGTGCTTTCCAGGAAAGGAAGCGGCGATGATAGGTGGCCATTGGTTCAAAAGGTGGGCAAGTAAGCCGCTGCAAGACCACATTTAAGTCCCACTCTGTAGCCGGTGGGCGAATTGGAGACTTCAAGAGTAAGAGGCCTCTGAGGAAGCAGGATACCAAAGGGTGAGCTGAAAGAGGTTGCCCGTCCACTGGAGAGTGGTGAGCTGATAGCGCACTCAGGTGGACCCTGGCAGAGTTAGACGTGAGGCCTAACTCCGAGAGGTGGGGCAAGTACTGCAATACCTGAGGTACTTGACAAGTGAACAGATCCTCCTTATTCTGGGCACACCACCCTTCAAACCTACGCCACTTGAACACGTAGGATTTTCTAGTGGATTGCCTCCTAGAGGCCAGCAATACCTCCTCAACCTCTTTGGGAAGGAGTAGAGGAGCAAGTACTACCCTCTCAGCAGCCACGCCATTAAGTTGAGGGATCTGAGATTGGGGTGTAGCAAGGAACCCTGTTCCTGGGTCAAGAGGTCGGGCTGCACAACCAGTGGGAGTGGAGTTTCGACCGCCAGTTGGAGGAGAAGAGGGAACCAAGGTTGTCTGGGCCACCTGGGTGCTAACAAGATGACCGAGGCCTTGCCCCGAAGAATCTTCAACAGAGTGCGTGCCACCAGGGGCGTGGGTCGGAACGCATAGAGAAGGTCCTGTGCCCACGAGATCAGGAAAGCATCCGCTGCCATGCTCGGCGGATGCGGCTGCCTCGAGCAGAACCGGGGCAACTGATGGATTTGCGGGCTGGCAAAGAGATCTAGAGATGGGAGACCCCAACGGTGGAAGATCCACTGGGCTACATCCCGGTTCAGTTGCCATTCGTGAGGCTGAAGAATCCTGCTCAACTTGTCAGCCAGGAGGTTCTCCTGACCTGGCAGATAAACCGCCTTTAGGGACATGTGATGTGCCACTGCAAAAGAGCAGAGGTCCAGAGTTTCCTGGCACAGGATGCGAGATCCTGTGCCCCCGTTTGTTGATGTAGAACATCGCCACCTGATTGTCTGTCTGTATCAGCACCGACTGATGTGCCAGAAGATGACAGAAGGTTTGAAGAGCTAGGCGGATGGCTCGAAGCTCTAGAAGACTGATCTGAAGCGTGGCCTCTCGCGAGGACCACAGACCCTGAGTGCATGAACCCTGGCAATGGGCTCCCCAGCCCAGCAAGGAGGCATCTGTCGTCAGCACTCTGGTGTGAGAGGGAAGCTGGAATGGTACTCCCCGAAGCAAGTTGGGGGGGTGAAGCCACCATTGCAAGGCTGTCACCAGTAGCTTGGAAATTGCTACTCTGTCTCTGAGGAGGCCAGTGGCTTGCGTCCACTGGTCTCTGAGGCTCCATTGAGCTGTGTGCATGTGGAATCGGGCATATGGAGTCACATGCACTGTGGAGGCCATGTGGCCCAGGAGGCATAGGAAGACGCTTGCAGAGACTTGAGGGCTGTGCTGGATCTGCTGTACCAAGTCCAGCAACCGCCTTGCCCTGTCCAGCGGTAGGTAAGCCCTTGCCTGACGTGTGTCCAGTCTTGCCCCTATGAACTCCAAGTTCTGAGTGGGGAGTAAAGTGGACTTTTCGTGATTTATAACAAACCCTAGGTACTGGAGCAGGGTGACTGCGCGAGCAGTGGCCTGCTGTGCCTCCTGTGCCGATTGGCCCCTGATGAGCCAGTCGTCCAGGTATGGAAAGACAGACACCCTGGCTTCTGAGGAAGGCCGCCACCACTGCTAGGCATTTGGTAAATACTCTGGGAGCGGTAGCTAGGCCAAAGGGAAGCACCTTGTACTGGAAGTGGTTCCCTCCGACCACAAACCTGAGATATTGTCTGTGGTCTGGGTGTATGAGGATGTGAGTATAAGCATCCTTTCAATCTAAGGAGCATAGCCAGTCTCCCTGTTGGAGGTAAGGCAGTAGGATCCCAAGGGAAAGCATCTTGAACTTTTCCCTCACCGGGAACTTGTTTAGATTTTGCAAGTCCAGGATGGGGCATAGGCCTCCTTTTCTTTTTGGCATGAGGAAATACCTGGAGTAGAAGCCTTGCCCCTGCAGGTGGTGGGGCACCGGTTCCACCGCCTGATCCTTTGGCAGACCTGTCAACTCCTGCAGGAGGAGGTTCCTGTGAAGAGGGGGCCTGAGAGGCTTTCCTGGGAAAAAGGAGGAGGGCACCTGGTTGAAATGAAGGAGATAGCCCTGCTGGACTACTTGCAAAACCCAGGCATCGGTAGTAATGGCTGGCCACCTGTGACTGTACAGGGCCAGCCTCCCTCTTGTGCAAGGCCAAACCACTGGTGGGAGAGGAGCTATGCACTGGGAGTCAAAAATCTCCTCCCGGCTGGTTAGGAGCTGGAGACTTGAGGGTCTTCGGCTTACGTGGGCCATGCCCGTCCTCTGGCCTGCTGCCCCTGTTGGGGAGCTTGGGGGGCCTGGTAAGTGGGGTAGTTTCTGTAAGCCGTACCCTTCCTCTGAAAAAAGGGCTTTTCTCCCGAGGCCTTCTTGTGAGAAGGTGCAGATGTCTTCTTCGACAACCTTGTCCGGGTCAAGTACTCTGACTCGATTTCTGCAGCTTTGTCAGTCATGGGATTGCCGAAGAGGTTGTCTCCTCGGCACAGGACATCGACCAACTTGTCCTGAACCCATTGCTCTAGGTCAGATAACATGAGCCAGGCCTGACTGCGTGCACCGATGCCAGCCGCGGCTACTCAGGCCGAAGCCTCTAAGCCATCGTAAGCTGCTCGAGACATGAACTTCAAGCACTCTCTGATCCCCGTGGACAAGGCTTTGAAGCACTGCAAGGGTTCCTCGGATAGGCCAGCCTAGAACCCGGCAATCTCCTTTGCCAGGTTCCGCAAGTACATGCCCATGCACAGCTGGCAAGTTTGGACACGGCATGACATCATCGAGCCCTGGTAGCACTTTCTGCCGAGGGCATCCAGGTTCTGGGCCTCCTGGCCGGGAGGCACCAAGGAGTGCATTTTTTGGCTTTTCAGCCGTTGCATGGCCGATTCCACAATCATGGAGTTGTGTGGCAGCTGCACTTTCTGGAACCCAGGACCTCTTGTGAACTCGATAGATGGAATGGACCCGCTTGCTGAGCACCTGCATCGAGGCCGTGGACTCCCACATGCAGAGCATCAGTCATTCCAACATCAGAGGCACTGGTACAGTAAGGGCCTCCTTCGGGGGAAGAGTCATAATGGAGGGCATGGAGCTCTTCGGCACGAGGCACCTCCTCGGCATCCGCAGGGAATGCCAAAGTCTTGGCCATGTCCCCGACGAAGTCTGAGAACAGAGTGTCTTCCGGAGGTGACCTATTCCGAGGCTCCGAACCCGGAGAGTCCGATGGGATACACCGAGTCCGGAAAGTGTCTGGGGAGTCTTCCTCCTCCGTCTCCCACACCGAGTCCTCCTCCGAGGACTCGATGGGCTCCGGCCTCGAGCCCGACCGCCCCAATGCCAAGGGCACTGGTGTCGACGACCTTGGTCCCAAATGGGAGGTCCAGGGGGACCTTGGCCGAGGATCGACTCAAGACCTGATCAACTCAAGGATCGGCTCGGCCTCCGGCATCGACTTCGACCTCGATGTCCCGGTGGTCAGGGCAGATGGACCGGTGAGACCGGCCATCAGTGTCCGCTGCTGCTCCATGAAGGCAGCCATGCTGCTCTCCAGGGCCACCAACCTGAGACCGAGGCTCCGCAGCTCCCAGCTCGGGTCCCGACGTCGGCGGGCCTGACGCCGGCTCTCCTGGAAGAGAGTCCACGAGGACAACAGAAGTTACCTTGTCCGACGCCTCCAGCTCCCTGTGAAGTTGTTTAGCCGGCCGCTCCAACTCAGAGGACCTGGGGCGGCGGTCCGGGCGCCACAGCCTGGAACCCGAGGGCCCAAGCTGATTAGAGGCACCCAGCGATGCCGCCCTCACAAGTTTCTTCTTCCTCCGGTGTTCCCTAGAGGGAGACCCCCGCTCAGAAGACCCACGACGGTGCTCGGGCTCTGATTCCTGAGATGTCGAGGCTTCTGATGAGGTCCGGGCCCGGCCGGAGGTGGACTCAGAAAAAATCCTGTCACGCTGCTGCTGCCTTCTCCTCAAAGTCTTCAAAGACATCTTACCACAGACCACCGGGTCATGGTCGGGGCCGAGGCATCGGAGGCAGCAGTCGTGTGTGTCGGTGAGAGACATCAACTTCTTACACCGATCACATTTATTAAACCCGCTGGCAGCCATCGGGGGAAAAAGGGCCCCTGCGAGGTCAAACAACCGGGCTGCCAATGAAAACTAAAAAGAGCGCAAACGCTAGTCACAAAGGACAAAAACGAAAAATAGGACCGGACTCGATACCGGTGTACCGAGCCGAGGACGGGAAGGGGAACCGGTATCGAACCGGGAAGCTGAAAAAATCAATCAACTTTTCTACTTTTTCCATGGTGAAAACAGGACCACGTCTGAGCAAGATGGCACCCTTGGGCAGGAAGGGGACCGCGCATGCGCGATGCAATCCCAAAGGCTTTCTTTGAAAGCTGGCGAATTGCTCCGCATGAGGGCTCTGTCGGCACCGACGTCACCCATATGTGAGGACTGACTTCCTGCTTGTTCCTGGAGAAGCCCCTTTATCAACCTCAAGTCGGAAGTCCATCTATGGGGACATAATAGGCAGAGCGCGCAGAGATGTACTCTGATGGAAGATGTTTGCAGTCCAGGATGATAGAGATGATAAAATTACTGAAATATGGTATTTAAAGTATACTGAATTTAATCAAGGCCATTAGTGAAACACATGATGGAAAATCTTTTCCATTTAAATGCGCAGATACATCTGATAGAAAGTTTCCTTAACAATATTAACATATCTTTAAATAGCATTGGTGGACCCTGAGCAGAGAGACTAAATTATGTTGCTCAATTTCTATGCCATCAGGACTAGTATTCCAAGATTTGGACGCAAATGGGAAAAGTTGGAATGGTTTAAAACCTACCTAGAGGTCAAACCGAGGGTCCGATACTACTTTGTTCACACCATGCCAATTTTTTCACTATGCCACCTTCAGCTTAACACGACTGGAATCTACAAGGCAATCAGCCTTCTGTTTTCTTGCTCCTACTTGTGGAACAATATCCCCAATTATCTACAAGCAGACATTTCTTCTCTAAGTTTAAAGTTGGATTAAAAAACAATTTTTATAACCTGGCATTTTGCAGGATCAGTGGATGTTAGGGGTGCCTGGGAACGAAAGGTGGCAGTGAGCTTCAATCTACTTCCTAATCTTATTTTTTTATTTTCTACCCAATAAAGTGCTATAGTACAATGTTCTGTAAACCAATGCCCAAATGATGCAATAAATTAAAAGTAAATTAAGCTGCACTACCTTTAGTACAGTGGTTTACTCTTGATTTCCCCAAACTAATCTTACAGGAAAAAAGGTTAGAGTGGGGAAATTAGTGTAAAACCACTGTATTTAAGGGTAGTGCAACAGGAATGCAAAATGCATGAAAATTGAGAAATTAAAAATTACTCCAAATGCAAATGTATTTCTTTACTTTATTTATAAATACTTGTAACTGCCTATCTATGATTCTGAGTAACATACAAATAAACCTTCATAAGTATTTTCATTCATACATCAATAATATGACAAAAACATAAAATAAAATTCATAATTCAAATGCTAAACACAATTAAAGTTTTCAGCTTTTCCTAAAAATCAAACAAATCCCACTCTGCTCTAAGCTCAGCTGGCAATTCATTCCACCATCCTATTAGGAGCTATAATTTAAGCAAAACTGAGCTTACATCTCAGATATACGAGTAACAGAGACAGCACCTTTAACAGACTCTACTGGCTAGACCACAGACTCCACTTTTGATTATAAAAAGACTCAGCGACAGGGAGAGTGTATATACAGAAAGAGCATCCTATACAGCAAGCAAAGACATTTAAGCTGGGCAAAAAACATTTTGTCAGAAGGCAATTCAGTTCCATGAGAACTGCAGAGATATGGTCAAACCTTCCATTTCCAAGAATCAAACGAGCTGCTGCATTCTAAGTCATATGCAGAGGCCACAAAGATTGATTCTGGCAATCCAACATACAAACTATTAGAGTAATCAGAGGAAATACAAATGCTTGAACTACAGATGGAAGCAAGAGTGACCCAACAACCTTATGATCCACCATAACAACCACAGCTTACATACTACACTGCTTTAGTAACCTTTGCAGTCTGGGAATGCATAGTAAGCTTAGGATCTAAAGTCACCTAAATGTAACACCTTACTACTTACTACAGTCTATTTTTTCACTCATCCCCAACAAATCTAGTATAAAGTCCCCAGGTAAGCAAAAGATTAAATACTTCTGTAGAAATAGATTAAAGGGAAAACATCTGAAAAGCAGTGTGTATAATTGCCCGTAGCATGGGAAATAAGATCCCAGATATTGAGGCTTTAATGCAAGAAGATGACTTGGATTTAGTGGCTGTTAAAGAGACATGTTCACAGACAACCATGACTGGGATGTAATTATACCAGGTTATACTTTATTCATGAAGGACAGGGGAGGACGAAGGGGAGGAGGAGTGGCATTATATGTAAAAAATATTAAAGCTATAGAATTACAGGGCTTAAAAGGGAGTGAGGAGGCACTTTGGGTAAAACTAGAAAGAGGGAAAGGGAAAGCCATTTGCATTGGTGTGATATACACACCTCCCTCACTGGGAAAGTAGACGGAGATTTAATAGAAGACATACACAGTATTGCCATGAAAGGAGAAGTGCTACTGATAGGTGATTTCAATATGCTGGATGTCGATTGGCACATCCCTGCTGCAGTGTCATCTAGAAGTAAGGAGGATCCTAGATTCTTTACAGGAGAACTATTCAGGCAACTGGTAACAGAACCCATACATGAAGGGGCCATACTGGACTTGGTGCTTACCAATGGGTAAAATGTTTCTGATGTCCTGGAGATAATCTTGCATTCAGTGATCACCAGATAGTATGGTTCAATATTAGCACTAGGGCTGATAAAATCCATTCAAAGGTGAGGTCTTAGACTTCAGGAAAACTAAATTTGCCAAGATGGGACAATAGACCAAGGAGTCGTTATTGGGATGGAAGCAGCTGAGAGATGTAGAAAAGCAACGGGCAAAAGTGAAAGGGAATAGAAGTCTATAATAGAGGCTCACAGTACTCCGGAAGATCCCCAGTGTTTAAGAACATAAGAAATGCCATACTAGGTCAGACCAAGGTCCATCAAGCCCAGTATATGATAATTACACTTACCTGGCAATTGTAGTTCCTTGAGTGACGACAGTTCAGTCCTCTACCTCTGGGTTGTCAATCTCCTCCTGCAGCTTGGAGACTGGTCTGTCAGAATCATGACATCACTGGATATAGCCTGCTGCACTCTCACTCTCATCCCAGTGTGAACTATTAACAAAGCAGACTCAAAGGAGCAAGAAATAAGTAGCTAACAGTAATACTGAACGGTCCCTAAACTTTGTATAAAAAAAGCAATCATTCCCCGGCAAGGCTTTCTTACCCCCTTCCCTGCCATAAAGAAAGTGAACTATCCACATAATGGAAAGAAACCAGACTTACCCGTAACATTTGTCGCCGGACTGCCAACCTGTAACCCTCTTGACATCGTGGGTGGGAAGGAGGACTGAACTGTCGTCACTCAAGGAACTACAATTACCAGGTAAGTGTAATTATCATTTCCTTATCATTCCTCCAGTTCAGTCCTCTACCTCTGGGATGTACCAGAGCAGTAATCATTGGGAGGGACCCTTCCAGCCGGCAGACAAAACCACCGAGCCAAACCGGGCATCAGAAGCTGCTGCAACGTCCAGCCGGTAATGTTTACTAAACGTATGCAGAGACGACCAAGTCGCCGCCTAACAAATGTCAACCGGCGGAACCAAACTGTGCTCCGCCCAGGAACAAGCTTGCGCCCTGGTGGAATGGGCCCGCAACCCCTCAGACGCAGACCAACCTTGAAGCAGGTAAGCGGAAGAAATCGTCTCCCGAATCCATCTGGCAATGGAAGCCTTAGCCGCTGCTTCTCCTTTGCGCACACCACCGAACACCACGAACAACCGCTCCGACCTACGAAAGGCTTGCGTGACCCGCAAATACTGACGCAACACCCTCTTCACGTCCAAACGCCGGAGACTGCGATCCGATTTGCCGTCCTCCAAAGACCCTAGTACCGGCAAAGACACCGTCTGAGTCAAATGAAAAGGGGACACCACCTTAGGTAAAAAGGACGGAACCGGCCGCAACACCACCTTTTCTCTAGAAAATGAAAGGAATGGTTCCCTACAGGACAAAGCTTGCAACTCCGAGATGCGCCGAGCGGAACAGATCGCCACCAGGAACACCATCTTCAACGTCAAGTCCTTTAGCGAAGCCCGCCGTAAAGGCTCGAAGGGCGGCTTGGACAAGGCCCCCAAAACGAGATTGAGATCCCACGGAGGCACCCAGACCCTGCGCGCTGGCCGGAGCCAAGAAACCGCCTTCAAAAAACGACTCACATCAGGGTGAGCCCCCAAGGATACACCGTTGACCTTACCCCGATAACAGGAAAGCGCTGCCAGCTGAACTCACAGGGAACTGGCTGCAAGACCTTTATCAAAGCCGTCCTGCAAGAACTCCAACACCAAAGGGATAGGAACCGTAGCCGCACGGACCTGACGTCGCGAACACCAATCCTCAAAAATCCACCAAACTCACACATACGCCAAGGAAGTGGAGCGTTTCCGCGCTCGAAGCAAGGTAGCCACTACTGCCGACGAGTAGCCCTTCTTTCTCAGTTTAGCCCTCTCAATGGCCATACCGTAAGCGAGAACCGATCCACCTGGGGCATGAGCAGAGGACCCTGCAACAAGAGGTCCGCCCTCTGCGGGAGCCGCCAAGGCTGCCCGTCCAGCAGACGCACCAGATCTGCGTACCATGGGAGTCTCGGCCAATCGGGCACCACCAACAACACCCGTCCTGGATGAGCTCCGATCTTCTGAACCACCCGGCCTATCAGCGCCCACGGGGGAAACATATAAAGAAGCCCGTTTGACGGCCACCGATGCAACAGCGCGTCCAGACTTTCGGACATCCTTTCTCGTCTTCTGCTGAAAAAACGGCTGACCTTTGCCGACAGAAATGTCGCCATTAGGTCCATCACTGGAGTTCCCCATCGGCTTACAATCTGCGCGAAAACGTCGGGATTCAACTCCCACTCGCCTGCATCCACTTGAACTCTGCTGAGGAAGTCCGCTTTGACGTTGTCCTTCCCTGTAATGTGCGCCGCCGAAATAGCAGGCAACCGACTCTCCACCCAAGCAAACAACTCGTCCGCTTCCTCTTCCATTGCGGCACTCCCCGTGCCGCCCTGACGGTTGATGTAGGCTACTGTCGCCGAGTTGTCGGAGAGAACCCGCACTGGAAGGCCCAGCACTGTGTCCTCGAACGCTTGAAGCGCCCTGGCTACCGCCCGAAGTTCCAGCCGATTTATCGACCACGACGCCTCCAGCGGGGACCAGGGTCCCTGAGCAAACAGACTCCCGCAGTGGGCTCCCCAGCCGACCAGACTTGCGTCCGTCAACAACGGGAGCCAATTTGGTTGTTCCAGCGGCATGCCAGCTTCCAGCGACGTCCTGCGCAACCACCAAAGAAGAGACTGCCGAACTTTGCGCGGACAAGGAAGACGCTTGCTCAACGGATCTGACTGATGTGACCAACGGCGAAGCAGTGCCCTCTGCAGCGGCCGCATGTGAACCTTCGCCCACGGCACCGCCTCCAGGGTCGCTGCCATAGTTCCCTGCACCCTGAGGTAGTCCCATGCTGACGGCGCTGGAATCGCTAAGAACCGGCGGACGCGCAATCTCAACTCCTCTGCTCTTCTGGACGGCAAAAACACCTGACCTCGCAGCGTGTCGAACCGGACCCCTAGATATTCGAGGTCCCGGGACGGCTCTAAGTGACTCTTTGCCGGGTTGACTACCCAGCCAAGACTCTGCAAAAAGTTCACCACTCTGTCTGTCACTCGAACGCTCTCCTCTGCGGACTTGGCCCGAATCAACCAATCGTCGAGATAAGGGTGGACCAAAATGCCTTCTTTGCGCAACGCTGCTGCCACTACCACCATAATTTTGGTGAAAGTACGCGGCGCCGGCGCCAGACCGAAGGGTAAAGCTTGAAACTGATAATGACCCCAAGGAAGAGCGAACAGCAGAAGCCGCTGATGCGCTTCTCGGATAGGAATGTGTAAATATGCCTCCATCAGATCCAGCGATGTCAAGAACTCCCCCTGACGAACTGCCACAATAACTGACCGCAGGGTCTCCATCCGGAAATGCAGCACCCGCAAGCAACGATTTACGGCCTTCAGATCTAAAATCGGACACAACGCGCCGCCTTTCTTTGGCACCACGAAATAAATAGAGTACCGGCCCCGCCGCATTCGGCAGCCGGCACTTCTACCACTGCCCCCAAGTGGAGCAGCCGTTCCAAGGTAACGCGAACCGCTGCAGTTTTGTGGGAACCCCTGCAAGGAGACATCACAAAGGAATCCCGCACGGGTCGCGCCAACTCTAGCGCGTAGCCGTGCTGAATTATCTCTAACACCCATTGGTCGGATGTGATATGGGTCCAAGTGGAGAGAAACCCCCTGAGTCGACCCCTTATGGGAGATCCCTCCACCTGGACCCGCCTCGTTTCATTGTGACTTACGGGCAGCGGAAAAGGGAGACGCGGAAAAACCTCTACTCGCCCCCCTAAACCCACGAAAGGGCTGGGCTCGAGTCGGAAACCGTCCCCTCTGGAAACTGCCAAATCGTGTCGACCGAAACCTCCGGAAATCCCTAAACTGGCCACGACAGCTGGACCCGGACTTACTCGGCTTTGGTTTATCCTCTGGAAGCCTACCCGCCTTGGACTCCCCAAGGTCCTTCAGCAACTTATCCAAATCCTCCCCGAAAAGCAGCCCCCCTTTAAAGGGAAGCTTGCTAAGCCGGGACTTAGAAGGGCCGCCCGCCGCCCAATTCCTTAACCACACTGACCGGCGGGCTGCCACCACTGATGCTGCACTATTGGCCAAGGCTCGAATCAAGTCATAATGCACATCCGCTAAGTATGCCGCCCCGGACTCCAGGCGATCTAGCTCCCGTAACTCCTCAAGATCCAAGTGCGAAGACTGGCGCAATCGCTGGACCCAATGTAGACACGCCCTGGCCACCCACGCCCCACAAATGGGGGCCTGCAGCGAAAGAGAATCCGCCTCAAAGGCCTGCTTCAGCAACACATCTACTTTCCGGTCCTGAGCATCCTTCAAGGCCGCACTACCTTCCACCAGAATAGTGGTCTTTTTGGTAACCGCCGACACCACCGCGTTCACCCGTGGTGCCCGGAACCTGTCTTTATCCTTATCCGCTAGAGGATAGAGCCTATTCATCGTCCGTATGCCACGGAGGCTGGCTTCCGGTCTATCCCACTCTTCCTGAATAATTTTGTCAACCACTCTGTGCACAGGGAACACGACCTGGGTCTGACGAACCGCCTGAATGATGGGATCTTCGACGTCTTCCTCCACCGCTGCTGGCGGGGCCAGATGCAACATCTGCAACGTTTCCGAGACCAAAGCCGGAAGCTCCTCTCTGCGGAAAACTCGAATAATCTTAGCTTGATCTTCCTGTTCAGGAATCTCGCCTTCTTCCAGATTGTGCGTTCCGTCAACGGGACTCTCCCATTCCGTATCTGCAGCCTCAGGCCATTCACCTTCCGCCGAGGTCGACTCCTTCGTCCTTGCCCTTTTTGGCACTGGCGGTTCCTCCCCAAGCTCAACAGCGGCCTCCAGCAACTGAGCTGGAACCACCGGTGCCCCGGAGCCAAAACCCTTGCCCTGGCTCCGCAGGCAAAAGGCCTGATGCATTAGCAAAACAAACTCCGGGCTAAAACCCCCGAGACCTACCGCCTGCTCCTTCAGAGGAACGCTGGAGGTCTCCGGCCGGTCCTCCAATGCTGGACCTTGCGCCATCAGCCGTGGCGAAGCAGCCCCAGCGCCCGACGCCGCCTCAGGAGTGTCCTTGGCATCCATCTGCTGTTCCACTGTGGAGGAGAGGGTTGCGCAACCCCGGCAAACCCCAGTCTCCGCCACAGTGCCCCTTCTAGTCCCGCAAACAATAACACTGCGGTCTGGAAGCCATAAGAGATACCAGGGGCTAGCCCTGCTCTACTCCTGAAATTCCTGCTTTCGTCTTTTTTTTTTTTTTTTTTTTTACACAGTCAATGACAGCTACACTTAGGCACCAACGTTTCTTGTTCCCTTTTTCTTTTTTTTTTTTTTTTTACAGGCCCTGCTGTCTCCGAGCCAAGAAACTCCCCTTAGCCCCCCCTGCTGTCCCCCGAGGGGCTAAGAACGCCGAATGAGGGAAGAACAAAATCAAAGAAAACCAAAGAAAACAAGGCAAAATAAAGAAAAACGCTGAAGCAGCAAACTCCGGTGTCTTACCCGGCAGCGGGATTGCAAGCCGCCCTGCAGTCACGCGGTTTCTCCGCGGCCGAGAAAATGGCCGCTGGGAAACCCCGAACTACAAAAAAGGGCGCCAAAAAGAGCTACGGAGGGTCCCACGCTAGCCGGCGATCTCTCCCCCAGCAATGCAGACTGCACCCGGCGGAATTCTTACCGGGCAGGACTGTGTTCGGCTTGTCTTTAAATCCGGCAGAGCTTTTCAATGACCGGCGGTCCCAGACAGCCGCTGCCTTGTCAGCCGCAGTGTCCAGAGCCGTTTAAAGCCATCGGGAGGCCCTCACACCAACAGAAGGGCTTTCCCCCGTAGAGTCTGGGGGGAGAGAACCTCTGAGCCCCCTCCAGGGTGACCGACTCGACTTCCTGAGCCTGTACCCTAAATAAAGTACTTTCCCGGCAGGGAGCAAGAATGCCTTTGCCTCTTTTATATCACCGGTGCCAAACACCAATTTAAACCTTCCTCTTTTAAAACTCTAGAACCCAAAACATAACATAACTATCCTAAACGCTCCTTATCAGTTACTCCAGAGAGCCCTCTGCCTGGGACTGGTCACACTGGGATGAGAGTGAGAGTGTAGCAGGCTATATCCAGTGATGTCATGATTCTGACAGACCAGTCTCCAAGCTGCAGGAGGAGATTGACAACCCAGAGGTAGAGGAATGAACTGGAGGAACGATAAGGAAGGTTAAATTAGACTTACCTGCTAATTGTAGTTCCTGGAGTGGAACAGTCTAGTCCCATAACCTCTGGGTTCCCAATCCAATCCAGCAGCTTGGAGACTGAGAAACTCCACCTTTTTTGTGACATCATCTGTATAAGTCTCCGGTGCCAGCCCCATGCCACCAGTAACCTATTGACAAAGAAGCCTCACCGGAGAAACAAGTAAGCCAAAAGACTATAGTAAACATTATTGATAACAGTAAAATAGCAATTGAGGGCAAGAAACTCCCAACCCATTATAGCGCTTAAGAGAAAGTGGGAGCATTCCAACCCCCTGCGTGAAGTACGGCACAGACCCAACATAACCAAGAAGCAAGCCCAGCTTACCTGTGAAACTGAGCCAATCCGGACATGTGTTTGCCCAGGAACTCTGGGAGGGATATGGGACTAGACTGTTCCACTCCAGGAACTACAATTAGCAGGTAAGTCTAATTTAACCTTCCTGATCGTGTCCCAGTCTAGTCCCATAACCTCTGGGTCCATACCAGAGCAGTGAAAGACACTTACACACGGGAGGGACCTGGCAAACCAGCCTGAAGAACCGCTGATCCGAAGGAGGTCTCCTCCGCCATCTGAACATTCAGACGGTAGTGCCTAGCAAAAGTATTGAGGGACGACCAAGTCGCCGCCCTGCAGATTTCCACTGGCGAAACTAAACGAGCCTCCGCCCAGGAGGCAGCCTGAGCCCGCGTAGAATGTGCTTTTACCCCATTTGGCACGACTCTGCCCTTCAACACATAAGCCGACTCAATGGCTTCTCTAATCCAGCGAGCAATAGATGCTTTAGAGGCCGCTTCACCCTTTTTCGGCCCTGTGAAAAGCACAAAGAGTCTGTCTGACTTCCGAAAGGACTCCGTCCTTTTGAGATACTTCCGTAAAGCTCTTCGGACATCCAACAGATGAAACCGAGTAGCTGAAGAACCACCGCTATCCCCGCGCAAGACCGGCAGGGAAATCGCCTGGTTAATATGAAATGCCGAGACTACCTTCGGGAGAAAAGCCGGCACCGGCCGCAACACCACTTTAGACGGAAAGAAGGAAAGATAGGGCTCCCTACAGGAAAGAGCCTGCAATTCGGAAACACGCCTAGCTGAGCACACCGCCACGAGGAAGGCCACCTTCAGAGTAAGATCCTTGAGCGACGCCCTAGCCAGCGGCTCAAAGGGCTCCCCCACTAAGGCCTCCAAAACAAAGGGAAGACTCCATTTGGGAAAGACTGGACGGGTCGGAGGCCTAGCGAGAGAAACCGCTCGGAGAAACCGTTTTACATCCCGCTGGACCCCCAGCGACTGACCCGCCAGCCTGCCTCTGAAACAAGATAAAGCAGCCACTTGGACTCGCAACGAAGCCGCTGCCAACCCCTTTTCGAAACCATGTTGCAAAAATTCCAGGATTTGCGGGAGGGAAGCTCGTAACGCTTGGTAATGCCGCTCACCACACCAGGCCTCAAAAATCCTCCAAATGCGGACGTAGGACAACGAAGTGGAACGCCTCCTGGACTTGACTAAGGTAGAGATAACCGCCGGAGAATACCCCCGGGAGGTCAACCGTGCCCTTTCAAGAGCCAGGCCGTAAGAGAGAATCGACCCACGTGAGGCATGACCAGCGGCCCTTGAGTTAACAGATCCACTCGGTCGGGGAGACGCCAGGGCTTGACCACCAGCAACCGCACCAGATCCCCGTACCAAGGACGCCGTGGCCAATCCGGCGCAATCAAGATGACATGGCCCCGGAAGCCCTCTACTCTTTGTAGAACCCGGCCGATCAGCACCCACGGCGGAAAAACATACAGAAGCTGCTCCTCTGGCCAGATCTGCAAGAGAGCATCCAAGCCCTCCGACATCCGTTCCCTGCGTCTGCTGAAGAAACGGTTGCACTTCGCCGACGCAAAGGTCGCCATGAGATCCAACACTGGCCTGCCCCACCTTTGGACCACCATTTCGAACACTTCGGGATGCAGGACCCATTCCCCGGGAACCACTCTCACCCGGCTGAGGAAGTCGGCCTCCACGTTGTCTACCCCTGCGACATGGGCTGCCGAGAGGTCCAGAAGGTGAGCCTCTGCCCAGGTACACAGAGCTTCGGCCTCGGACTCCAGGGACGCACTGCTGGTGCCGCCCTGCTTGTTGACGTAGGCTACCGCCGTCGCGTTGTCCGATAGCACTCGGACCGCTTTCCCGTCGAGAAGCGTCCGGAACTCCTGCAAAGCCAGCGACACCGCTCTTAGCTCCAACCGGTTTATCGCCCAGGCGCTTTCTTGAGCGTCCCAAAGACCTTGAGCGAAGACTCCCTGGCAGTGAGCTCCCCAGCCCAGCAGACTGGCATCAGTCATCACCGCCACCCAGTGCGGTGATTCGAGGGGCTTCCCTCTCTCGAGCGACTGGGGGAGCAACCACCAGAGTAAGGACTGACGAACATCCTCCGGACACGCTAGTTTCCGGGAGAGGGAGTCTCGCTGGTGTGACCACCGGCGAAGCAGAGTCCTCTGTAAGGGCCTCATGTGAGCTCTCGCCCATGGTACCGTCTCTATCGCCGCCGCCAAGGTGCCCAACAACTGCAGGTAATGCCACGCGGATGGCGCCCGGAGCCTGAGGAATCTCTGAACTCGATTCCGCAATTCCAAGGCCCGTTGGTTGGTAAGAAACACTCTTCCGTTCCGCGTATCGAATCGCGCCCCCAGATATTCCAGATTCTGGGAAGGCTGTAGATGGCTCTTGGACAGATTGACAATCCAACCGAGGCTCTCCAGCAAGCCTACTACCCGGGCCGTGGCCCGCACGCTGTCGTCGTGCGATTTCGCCCGGATCAGCCAATCGTCCAGATAAGGATGCACGAGAATGCCTTCCTTTCGCAGAGCCGCCGCCACCACCACCATGACCTTTGTAAAGACTCGCGGGGCGGTTGCTAGTCCGAAGGGCAATGCCTGGAACTGAAAATGTCCGAACGGGACTGCAAATCTGAGAAACTTGTGATGCTCCTGCCGAATTGGAATGTGGAGGTAAGCCTCGGAGAGGTCCAGGGAGGTGAGATACTCCCCCTGTCGCACCGCCACTATGACGGAGCGCAGGGTTTCCATGTGAAAGTGAGACACGGAGACAGCGGTTGACTCCTTTGAGATCCAGGATCGGTCGAACACCTCCGTCCTTCTTTGGGACAATAAAATAAATGGAGTATCGACCGCACCCGTACTGATCTACGGGCACGGGCGCAATCGCCCTGAGGTCCAGTAACCGCTGTACCGTCTGCCTTAAGGCTGCCCGCTTTGCCACAGATCTGCCGGGGGAGAGCACAAAGGAGTCCCGCACGGGACGTAAAAACTCCAGAGCGTAACCTTCGCGAACAACTTCCAACACCCACTGATCCGTCGTAATGTGGGCCCAGGCGGGAAGGAACTCCCGCAGACGTCCTCCCACGGGGGTGGTGGGCGACTGGGCCCCCCTCACTTCATTGTGGCTTTTTAAGGTTAAGGGAGGAGGAGGAGGAGGCATTAAGACCGAAGCCTCGGCCCGCTCCCCGAAACCCCCGGAAACCCTGGGTTCGATAGGGGAAACGCCCCCTCTGTCCTGGAGAACCTCTTTGGAAACGAAAGCGACGAGAGTCCCGCAACTGCCCCCTGGAACTCAATGCCCCCCGAGAGGCCCTGGGCTTGTCCTCTGGCAACCGGCCACCCTTGGACTCCCCGAGCTCCTTGACCAGCTTGTCCAAGTCCTCGCCGAACAGCAGACGCCCCTTAAAGGGCAACTTGCTCAACCGCGTCTTGGACGACGTGTCTGCGGACCAGTTACGTAACCAGAGATAGCGCCGTGCT
Source organism: Ichthyophis bannanicus (assembly GCA_033557465.1). Classification (NCBI taxonomy): domain Eukaryota; kingdom Metazoa; phylum Chordata; class Amphibia; order Gymnophiona; family Ichthyophiidae; genus Ichthyophis; species Ichthyophis bannanicus. The sequence continues at coordinate 384,994,688 of CM066033.1, read as the reverse complement.
GCCACCGCCGACGCCATACTCTTGGATAGCCCCCGCATAAGGTCGTACTGGAGGTCCGAGAGGTAAGCGGCCCCTGACTCCAGACGTGCCACTTCGCCTGCCAAAGAGACTCCTGGCCTTCCTGCACTTTCTGAGACCAACGCAGGCAGGCCCTAGAAACCCAGGCGCCACAGATGGCCGCCTGCAGGGAGAGAGCATTAACATCAAAGACTTGCCTGAGCAAGACATCCAGTTTTCTATCCTGAACGTCCTTGAGCGCCGCGCTGCCCTCCACAGGAATGGTAGTCTTCTTGGTCACTGCCGAAACCGCAGCGTCCACCCTGGGAGGTTGAAACACCTCCTTGTCCCGGTCCAATAAAGGGTACAAACGGCCCATCACTCTGGCGCCTTTCAAGGGCGCTTCGGGGACATTCCATTCCTCCTGAATCATCTCCTGAAACACCCTGTGCACCGGGAAAGCTCTTTGAGTTTTCCGGAACACCTGCAGCAGCGGGTCCTCCAATGACTCGTCCTCCGCAGCCGCAGGCTCCGGCATGTTGAGTGCTTTGAGCGACTCTACAATGAGGGATGGCAGTTCCTCTCTCCGAAAAACTCGCACTACCCTAGCCTGATCCTCCTTTTCAGGGATCTCGCCCTCCTCTAACTCGTCCTCCAAACTTACACTGTGGGCGCCCTCATCTGACAGAGGGCTCTCCGACAGTCCGGAGAGGTCCCCTAGGGTATCGTCGCCCTGAGCCTTCTTGCTCCTAACCGGGGAGATGGACCGACGCGGGGACGCCGGACGTTTACCGGCTCCGCTGGAGCCGCTCGGCAAACCTGCCTGCAACAAACTACTAAAAGCAGAATGCTGAAGAAGTGCCACAAACTGTTGAGAAAAGATGGCAGAGAGCTCATTGGGCAACACCATGGGAGAAGCCGGCGTGCCCAAACCTGAAGATGTTCCTGGCAGCGGCTCCTCCTGCGCCAGGGCCGGCATGCACGAAGGCGAAGCCTCTGGCCCGGGTCCTGGCGCCGGAGCTGCCTGCGAGGGGGGGTTATCCAGCTCCCGGGCCTCCCCCGCACACTCTTTGCAGACCCCTGCACTTGTGCCCTTCCGTGTCCCACACACAATGCAAAGGGGTTTGGAGGGCATGCTGAACACTACTGTCTCAATAGAAAACCTGGGCGAAAAGAGAAGGGCCCGGGACACCCGAAAAAATGCACCTCCAACCAAAAAACGCTGAGGGCACAGAGAGGGACCCCAAAGCTGAAAACAGCTGTGCTGTGAAATCAGGGAGTATGCCTGCACCGTTATGCTGCAAAAACTCTCCCTAAGGAGCTGAACAGCCCAGTAGAACAAAGCCCGGCAATCCCAAAAACAAAAAATATCCGGCCCGCGCAGAAAACCGCGTCGTCGCCACGAGGCAGGGCCGCGAGGAAAAAAGAGCGCGAAAGCGCGCTGAGAAAAATAAACAGAGCCGCGGTCCCTGCCCGAGCACAGTAACACCCCTCAGGCTCGGAAGACGGCCCCGCAGGTGCTCGTGAGGCTCCCGACCAGCCAAGGGAACACCCCCCGTCCCCCCAAAGGCAAACTCACCGGAGCGGTCCGGGACAGCGGTAGAGACAGAGAAGGGGGGGTAGGAGCAGCCGAACGCGCTAGCAGGCACAGTCTTCCGCGTGGCGCCGGCTCTCCCCGAAGACAGAGTTACCCCTCCGGAGCTTGACCGGGCCGCTGCTGTGTCTCAGGCAAAACTTCCGAAACAGCCGGCTACAGCAATGAGCTCTGCCCCGAAGAAAAGTCAGGTGCAGGAGGGAGGGAGGGAGGAGAGGAGGAGGGAGACGGAGGACTCAGAGCCAAAGAGCTGGAGTGCTCCCAATTGAAAGAAACAGACTGCAAAATTAACTAACAGCTAAATTAAGCCCATAAACTAAGGTGACCCAATTGTTTCTCCTGTGAGCCCGGGACCCCCGGGCTCCCAACTATCCAGCTGCTTGGAGACTGAGGTGACTGGTGGCATGGGGCTGGCACCGGAGACTTATACAGATGATGTCACAAAAAAGGTGGAGTTTCTCAGTCTCCAAGCTGCTGGATTGGATTGGGAACCCAGAGGTTATGGGACTAGACTGGGACACGATCAGGAACTTGTTTTCAACAGTGGCCAATCCAGGTCACAAGTACCTGGCAGTACCCAAAATCTGCAGCTTCCACAATGCTCGTCTTGTGGTAAGTGGATTTCTCAGGTCCTCTTTAATAATGGTTTGTGAACCTTTCCTTCAGGAACTTGCCCAAACCTTTTTTTAAACCCTGCTACACTAACAGCTTTTTTACATCCTTCGGTAACAAATTCCAGAGTTTGATTACATATTGAGTGAAAAAATATTTTCTCTTATTAGTCTTAAATGGTTTACATTGTAACTTCATTGCATGTCCTCTAGTCTTTCTACTTTTTGATGGTGTAAACAACCGATCTATGTTAACCTGTTCCACTCCATTCATTAATTTATAGACCTCTATCATATCTCCCCTCAGCCTTCTCTTTTCCAAGTTGAAGAGCCCTAACCTTTCTAACCATTCCTCATAGGCGTATCCTTCCATCCCCATTACAATTTTGGTGGCTCTTCTCTGTACCTTTTCTAATTCCGCTATATTCTTTTTAAAATACAGAGACCAGAATTGCACACAGTATTCAAGGTGTGGTCGTACCATGGAATACCTCCTTGGACCTCATGGTAAAAACTTTCATAAAGATCAGCCTTCTGGTCTATTGCGCACTTTTCTGCATCTGCACTGCATAGCTAATTGCTTCAGTACCATCTATTTCAATGGTTTTAAACTCGTGGTGTATTACCATTAGCATAGGCATTTGTGCATGGTTTATGCTCGCGTTAGATTCCTCCCTGCATTCTGCACTTTACCTACGCACATGGCAGGACAGTTTACTGCACGGAAGTGTCAGAGTTAAAGGTTGAGTAGCCATACTGAACATGCTGTTTTAAGCCCAAACCCTGTCTTGGTGCTTCCTTTTGGGCTTTTCTGTAAATTTATTTTCTCAGCCTAGTTTTTTTCATGGAAGACAAGGATTTAAGGCACCTTGTTATCACGATCATGATCGGGTCTGTCTCTGCTAAAAGTGTTCATGTTAGTGTTACCACTACCTGAGATGATCTTTAGGAATGCAGACTGTTTCTATGAAATAAGCCTTTTGATCATGTCACTCTTCTCTTTATATGAAAATGTTTTTTTTAAAAAGGTAAGTTTAAATACTACTGCTTGGCTGCACAACTGGAAGCAATTTTGGAATGGCAAGTCCTACAGGTTAAGAACAGTGTTTGAAATCACCCTTATTGTTTCATGCTCCATGGGTGGGTAATTATATGGTCAAACTTCAAAATCCCTTTGTAGAGAATACTTCACAACTATGAGTGGGGGCTCATTAGGAATTTTTGCTCCAGGAAAAGTATTTCCTACGCTCCTATTTGTTACAGGGAGAGGGAGGTGAGAGCACATCTCCTGAAAGCGAAAACTCTCTGTCCTACTTCCAACTGTGGGAAGCTGAAGGGAGCAATCTCTAAAATATACAAGATGTTGTGTGAACTGCTGGAAGGGAAAGTCCAATATATGAAAGCTTGGGAGAACTTGGAGAGAGAAAAGGAATGGGAAGCTATAACAAAATTTCTTAAATTGCAGTGTCCTTATCCTGACAGAGAATAGATATAAAAACATTATACCAATGGTATTCCTTTCTTCAAAGTGGAATAAAACCATAGGTCAATGACAAATGCTGGTGAAAGTATGGTGCTTTAGGCATCTTCCTTCGTATGCCAGGCTGCCCAAGGTTTCTGGAAAGAGGTAGCTAAATTTATTAGAACTATGGTGGGTAATGATCCCGTTTGTCCACGTTCTTCTTGCTGAGTGGATGGGTGAAGATGTATTGCCTCCAGCAGTATAGTACTGCATAACAGGTGCATGCTTGGCGTGGGCAAAAGCCTGGAAAGAATAGGAGCTCCCCACTATAAGTACTATGTATGAATGGTATTTTTATTACCATATTAATAGCAATCAAGCTAGGAAGCTTCAGAAGCTGGAAGAAGATCTGAATCCTTATACTGCATGGATCAAAGACTGTTATACCATCTATGGAAGGGAAAGGATGGGAAGGCCAAGTGATTGAGGGGGGGCTTGATAGTTCAACCCACATATTGCATTAGTTTGCTCATCACCATGGAGGATTGTATGTTAAAAAACCTTTAACTCCCAACTACAAGCTCAAAACAAAAAACAAGAAAACAAAACAAAAAAGTGAGACTAGCTCAACAAACAATACCGACAAGGAGCCTATAACAGCACACAACACTGTGTTAGAGGAAAAAAAAGACCTCAACCACCCCTGCTATCAATATCAGCAGAAGGGACGAGTCAGTGATATGGCAAGACCAAGACAGAAATTCTACCACAGTAGTGCTTGGTCTTGCCATATGACTGACTCGTCCCTTCTGCTGATATTGATAGCAGGGGTGGCTGAGGTCTTTTTTTCCTCTAACACAGGCTTCTTGTCAGTATTGTTTGTTGAGCTAGTCTCATTTTTTTGTTTTTTGTTGTTTTGTTTTCTTGTTTTTCTGTTTTGAGAGTGTAGTTGGGAGTTTTTCTTAGGTTTTTTGATTCTGTAGCTCCCTGAGGATATTTATTGATAGTGAAACTATGGATTGCACGTTAAACATCTGGAGATCATGCTTGTAGGCTCTTATTATGCTAAAGTGTTTTTGTTGTGGTTCCAATAAAAATTTGAAGGGGGGGGGGGGGGAGACTGCACCAATAAGCAAATTTCAATGGCAATTCTGCATCTTTAGAATCAGAGAAAACTAGGCACCTCAGTTACCACCATCATAAACTACAAGTCAATCAGGATCAATATTCAGCTGCAGCAGTCAGCATTTTTTAAAAAAAACACTAGTCGAGCAGCTAAAAAATAATCGAAATATTCAGCACCACTATCTGGATAGTGGCTAATGCTGAATATATCTGCATAATGCAGCCAGAATCTTTTTAAGTTTATTTTATTTTATTTATTATTTGTGGGTTTTATATACCACCTTATCATACAATCAAAGCGGTTTACATAGAACAAAATATTTTACAAAAAAACATGGGTGACAATAAAATAAGAGCAAATTAAACTAGGGGAAAAATTAAAATTAAACAAGGTGTAAAATTAAAAAGGTACGAGTCATTAGATTACAAAGTTAAACATTCGCCTCAGCATATTGCTTAATTATCTTTCAACTTATTTACAATGGATATTTATACACTGAGGGGAAGTTATCTGGATATTGGAATGAATATTGTTGCTACCTGGGTTAAGTTTGCCCTAGCTCCACCACAGCACATACAGTGTGTGCTGGGATAGTCTGTCTTATTTTCAGCAGTGCCGCTGAAATGATCCAGACAGGCCCAACAAGTAGCACTTATCCGGAGAGCAGGTGCCGCTATCCAGATAAGTGCTGATGAATGATTGTTTGTAGAACACTAATGAGATTAATTATGAAACCCAAATACTGTGCTTACCTTGCTCAGTACTGCTCAAAGGATAAGTGCTGATGAATGATTGTTTGTAGAACACTAATGAGATTAATTATGAAACCCAAATACTGTGCTTACCTTGCTCAGTACTGCTCAAAGGCCCTTTTCCAGCACTGTTGTTGTCTACACTTGAATTATTCCAGTCAGGCCCAGCCTGTGCAGCTTTCAAACCCTGCATTCCTGGTCCTAATCAGAGCAAAAAAATTCCCCCATTAATTACCAACAATATTGTGCAATTTCATTTGATATAACTTTGATTAGCTCAGGACTGTGTTTACTAAAGGTTAACAGGCATTAAGTACGCTAACACACAGTAAGAGCCGCCAGCCCATTAGTACATACCGATATTCATCAACAAGCATTAACCTTTAGTAAACCTTAGCCCTTAATAGAAATTCCATGTAAAAAGGGAAGGCAATGGCAGTGGGTGTATACTACCGACCGCATGGCCAGAATAAACAGATGGATGATGAAATGCTAAAAGGAGGTGGAGGAGTGGCCTAGTGGTTGGGGCAAGGTACTTCAGGCCGGAAGGTCGGGGGTTCAAATCCCACTAGAGGACAGCAGCCTTGGGCCAGAAGGACTGGGGTTTCTAGTCCCACAGGTGCTCCTTGTGGTCTTGGGCAAGCCACTTAACCCTCCATAGGCCATGTTCCCTGTAAAATAGTTGTCTCCAAGTTATAATGCCCTGTTCAATGTAATTTCAGTTTGTTCAATGTAAACCGCACTGATGCAGAATAGCGCGGTATATAAGAGAATGTAAATAAATAAATATAAATAAATAAAAGAATCAGGGAACCTAAAAAAAGTTGAAACAGTAATAATGGGCGATTTCCATTACCCCAGTATTGACTGGGTCAGTGTCACAGCAGGACATGCTGAGGAGATAAAGTTTCTAGATGAAATAAATGACTGTTTCTTGGAGCAGCTGGTTCACGAACTGACAAGCGAGGAAGCTATTTTGGACCTAGTCCTTAGTGGAACACAGGATCTGATGCAAGAGAAAAAGGTGTTGGGGCCACTTGGAGATAGTGATCACAGCATGATCACTTTTGATTTAATAAATAGAGGAAGGATGACAAGGAAATCCACAGTACTATCTTTTTAGCTTTCAAAAGGGAGACTACTGTTTTTCCTCATTTTATCATAAAAAAAACCTAACATCTGTTTCAGTTGGCCTATGATCTTCCCTTGAGCAGCACACCCCCCCCCCTTTAGGCTGCTCCCTTTTTAGTCTAAGGGGTTTGTTTATTTAGTTCCAATATCACACGGAAGCTGCAACTAAGTAAACAAAACCCCTAAGTTCCCTCCTCTCCTCCCCATCCTGCCCATTGCTCTCCTCTCTATTTTCTCTCTTGTCTACGATTGGCATTCCTTTCCTTTTCTTTATTTTACTTTAGACCTTTGTAAACCGCTCTGATGCCTTGCTGCCTAGGGCGGTATATGAGATGACAATAAAGATAAAGCTGCAGCTGCTAAGTTAAAGATTTACATCAATCACGGGAGTTGTTTAAAAATACTGTCTTGGAAGCCCAGACCAGATGTATTTCCATGCTTTAAAAAAAAGTGGAAGGAAGGCCAAAAAACTGCCAGCATGGTGTGGTCAGAGAGGCTGTTGTAGCAAAAAAGCATCTTTCAGAAAATGGAAAAAGCAGCCAGATGCCGAAAACGGGAAACAACGAACACTGGCAAATTATATACAACGCACTGATAAGGCAGTCAAAGAAAGAATTTGAAAAAAAAGTTTGCCATGGAAGCAAAAACACATGATAAAAACCTTTTCAAGTACATTCATAGCAAAACACCTTTCATCTAATGGTCAGTTGGACCATTAGATGAAAGAGGTGTAACAGGATCACTAAGGGAGGATAAGGACATAGAAAAGAGACTGAATGAATTCTTTGCTTCGGTCTTTACTGGAGATGTCGGCAAGTTATACATGCCTGAAATGGTATTTAAAGGTGAAATATCAGAAGAATTGAAAGAAATATCAAGAAAATGAGGAATATGTATTACAACAATTTGATAAACTAAAGCAAGGGTCTCCATCTAGAGTCCTGGAGGGCACCAAACCAGTCAGGTTTTCGGGATATCCCTAATGAATATGCATAAATCCTACTACTCACACTCACAGACCAAAATCCCTTCTCCCAACATACAATTCAAAAACAGATTTTTAATGTATATAGATCACTTACCATGTACTTAATCCCAACTACTGAAGGGAAATTGGCTGATAGATATGTCTAGTATGGCTGCATCCTTGCCTGAGGCTGTAATACATTATGATGGCACGGAAAAAAACATGTGGGCTAAGAAAATGAGTACCCAGAGCCCAGCACAACAAGAGTAAAGCCAGGGGGAACCATACTCTGAACAGAAGTGCACAGAAAATGGACCCAGCTAAGAAAAGACATGCCAGGCCTGAACAGATTGAACAGGCCTGAGCAAGCTGGGCAAGCCTGGACAAGTTAAACAGGCCAAACAAAGCTGGTGATACAAAGTGCTCATGAGCCCTGAAGACTACAGTGTCAGTGATTAATGAAACAAAGGGGATGGCAGGGTGTAGCCAGAATGACTCAACACTAGCAAGAATAAAAGCCATTAATATGTTAATAACGGTGGATCCCAAAGGAAAGAGGCCTCTGCAGGCCCTGCAACCTTTTACAGACAGTACAGCAACTTTTGCACACGGAACAAAAAACTTTTGTGCAGGAGTTGCTACAGAGGGTATAGGGTATGTGTTGTTTTAAACTCACTGACGCAAGTGTTTCCATTGAACACTCTATCCAAGACCTACGTGTCTAGTTAATCATATTACTGACCCGTCCATGGGTCCTGGGTGGTTTATGAAGTGGTTCAGTTGGCTAGGGGGACTAAAAATCCTAGTGGTAGGGGTTCTTTTTATTTTACTGCTATGTGCCATTCTGCCATGTTGTATCCCCATTCTTTACCGCTTCATTACCACCACCCTTGATACCCTGGTAGAACGCAAGGCGGCTACCACTGTCATGGTCCTGACCCAATACACCCCTCTGCGGCTTGCCTCCAGTAATGCTGCCCTCTACCGCCCCTAGCGGTTGAGGTCTCACTTAAAAAGGGGGGAGTGAGGCAGCCATGAGGTTTAGCTGTGGGTAACCCTTCCCCCAAGCCATGAGGTTTTACATAGTGATCAGCTTGCTAAGAGAAGACAAAGGTTTCAGTAGGCACCCTTCCCCCTTCCAGGCCTGAGCACAATACCCCCTTGCCCAGAAATCAGCAGACCAGAGCATACCGGTTTGGACAGGTCACCCAGGCATCTTCCCCAGGGGCTGCTGATTGGTGGACAGGAAATACTTGAGACGAATGAGATTGTAGAATGAGTTTAAAAAATGTACTGTATATAAGACAATGTAGTTCGTCCTTCGGGGCTCAGATTTTTGTGGAGGGTACCGGCTCTCTGTCTGGGCCTATGTGCACATTAAAAGATCCTGTTTGCATTCCAGCCTGTCTGTGTGCTTCCTTCTGTGGGTGAGTGAGAGAATGAGAGCATTTTCAGCTGCGTGGCTGCAACACTACAAACAATCAGCAGAGACTCAGTAGTGAGTAGACAGATTAAACAATGGGTAGGAGAAAAGCCTCAGATAACTTAACCTCCCTCTATGTGGTTACTCAAAGCCATAGGGGAACAAACAGCTCTACATCATAGGCTGAAAAAACTCCTCCCATCAACGAATTCAAAAATGTTATTACAAAACACTTAAAAACCTCTAAACATCTATAGCATCAGGTACCCCAGGGCACCCTGACAGTAACAAGCACTCAAATGGTATTATAACACCAATTCTATGGGAGGCATTTAAACCAGAATCACAGACCAACACAATGATAAAGGAATAAAGAAAGGAGCAGTCACAAAATTTCTCATACACAGTAAAAAGCCTGCCCGCAGACCCATACTTAGCTCAGGACAGCAGCTCTTCAAGCTTTCAGCACGCCAAGCTTCAAACACTCCCAGCACAGGACAACGAAACTCCAGGCACTGCGATTACACCCACCACTGAATCCACCACCACCACATCATTTCTCAGAATAACCCTGTTTTTTAATTATATGTTGGGAGAAGGGTTTTTGGTCTCTGAGTGTGAGTAGGACGATTAATGAATATGCATGAGATATACTTGCACGCACTGCCCCCATTGTATTCAAATTTCTCTCATACATATTCACTAGGGATCCCAAAAACCTGACTGGTTTGTGCCCTCCAGGCTAAAGTTGGAAACCCCTGAACTAAAGAGTAGCAAATCACCTGGACAAGATGGTAAACATCCCAAGATGCTGAAAGAACTGAAATATGAAATTACTAATAGTAGGTCTGCAATCTGTGATCATTAACCCAAAGCCTGAACACATATGGGATAAATTTCATACTGTAACACTAAAAGAACTGGATAAGGTGATCTCAGATATTAACACAACCACTTCTAGTCTTGATCCCTGCCCAGTTAGCTGGATCAAAAACACTAAACCACTCCTAGCGCCCTACATTCTAAATATAGCAAATTTTTCTCTCACACATGGTACTATGCCAACCATCCTAAAGAGAGCCTCGATTAGACCTATTCTGAAAAACAAAAAACTAGACAATCTTGATCCCTCTTCATATAGACCTATCTCTAGCCTTCCATTTATGGCAAAGATTATAGAAAAAATAGTATATAATCAACTTCAGGATCACATTGAACTTCATGCCCCCTTAGATTCACACCAATACGGCTTTAGACCATAACATAGTGTAGAAACACTTCTTGCAGTTATCTTTGATGATATTCTAAAATACACTGACAAATCAAAACAAGCAATATTACTTATATTTTTGGCTATATCGGCTGCCTTTGATTCAATTAACCATCGTATCCTTTTTGAAAGACTCAAACAGATTGGTATACATGGCACTATTCTTGCATGGTTCCAATCATATCTAACTGATCGATCGCAACAGGTAAAAATAGGAAACCATACATCTAAAACCTATACGCAAAAACAAGGAATCCCACAAGGTTCTGCATTGTCAGCTCTACTCTAACATATATTTACAACCTATATGCCATATCATTCAACAGTGCAAATTAAAATATGCAATTTATGCTGATGATGTTATGATTTATCTCCCTATGGACATAGACTCCCTGGACTTCTCCAATATCAAATCATGCTTCACTAAAATGACGCAATGGCTAAATGAACACAATCTACACATTAACTTCAAGAAAACAGAAGCATTATTTGTTTCTAGAAATCAAAAATTTACCCACCCCAACAGAAATAAAAATTGAAAACATAAGCATCCCCATAAAAGATGAAATAAGATACCTTGGCGTTATCATAGACAGAACGTTAAGTCTAACAACACACATCAGGAATACAACACACACAATATATAATAAATTAAGATATCTTAAAAATCTAAAACCATTATCATCAAATCTGGACTTCAGATCAGTCCTTCAAGCCCTGATCCTGCCTCACTTAGATTTTAGTAACATAATTCTTCAAGGTATTCCAAAACATGCTTTACACCAACTAAAAGTAGCACAAACATGTTGCTGCAAGAATGCTTATAAATGCAGGTCCAACCGAACACATAACCCCTATACTGTACAAACTTCACTGGTTACTTATACAAAGTAGGATAAAATATAAAGTTATCATAACAACATTCAAACTGATAAGAGATATAGCCCCATCATATCTAACTGATCTACTGACAATTCATTCAAGGATCAGAACAGTGAGACAAAGGAACCTGAACACACTACTTGTTCCAAACAACTTTTCAAAACTCAATAAAACTACAACAAATGGGGCATTCAGCTTCAATGCTCCTTTAATATGGAATGCTCTGCCGGATAAACTCAGAGTTAATGAATATGAGTATACATGAGTTTAAGTGGGAAATATTTCATCTATTGTGAATGAGTCTCCAAAGTATTCTATAAATAGGTGAGTTTTAAGATCTTTTCGAAATGCTGAAAGATCTGTGATATTTCACAACTTACTTTTTCCTTTTTCTTACTCTTACAATACCCAATTCTCCACATTATCACATTTACTCTTTACTCTAATAATTCTAGTGAACTACAATACATTTTTCCTTGCTCAGATAAGATTTTTGAAATTTGTAAATATTTAAATCTGTATATATGTTTAAACTATCTATATACCTAATCAGCATTTACTCAGCATTGTAACCCTCAAATTACAATTTTTATTATATACAATTTAATGTTCACTGTAATTTCAATTTTTTGAATAAGTTTCAATGTAATGTTCAAGTTTTGTTCTTTGTAAACCGCTTTGATTTTTCTGAAAGGCGGTATATAAAACCGTTCAATAAATAAATAAATTAATTAAAATCATCTGTAGTAGCTAAAGATTGGAGAATGGCTAATATAACGCCAATTTTTAAAACAGGTTTCAGGGGTGATCCGGGAAATTACAGACCGGTGAGCCTGACGTCAGTACTGGGAAAAAATAAATAATAAAGTTATTGAATATGTACATAGTCATTGTTTAATGGGAGAAAGCTAACATGGATTTAGCCTAGGAAGGTCTTGTCTTACTAATCTGTTATACTTTTTTTTGAAGGTGTGAATAAAAAGGTAGATGAAGGTGAGCTGGTTGATACAGTGTATCTCGATTTTCATAAAGACCTTTGACGAGGTCTCTCATGAGAAACTCTTGGCAAAATTAAAAAGTTAAGTGACAGGAAGCAGTATACTATTGTGGATTAGGAACTGGTTAAAAGACAGAAAGCCGAGAGTAGGGCTAAATAGCCAAGTTTCTCAATGGAGAAAGCTGAATAGTGGGGTACCCCAGGGATCTCGGCTGGGTCTGCTGCTTTTGAACATATTCATAAATGACCTGGAAACAGGAATAACGACGAGCGAGGTGATCAAATTTGTAGATGAGACAAAATTATTCAAAGTTGTTAAAAGCAAGGGGATTGTGAAAAATTGCAGGAGGACCTTGATAAAATGGAAGACTGGACGTCCAAATGGCAGATGAAATTTAATGTGGACAAGTGAAAAGTTATGCACTTAGGGAAAGAACAACCCAAACTACAGTCATACAATGCAAGGTTCCACATTAGGAACCACCACCCAAGAAAAGGATTTATGCGTAGTCGTGGATAATACATTTAAATCCTCTGCCCAGTGTGCAGCAGTGACGAAAAAGCAAATAGAACGTTAGCAATCATAAGGAAAGGAATGGAGAATAAAACCAAGGATATTATAATGTCTCTGTATCATTCCATAGTGAGATCGCACCTTGAATATTGTGTGCAATTCTGGTCGCTATATCTTAAAAAGGATACAGCAGAACTAGAAAATGTACAGAGAAGAGTCACCAAAATGATAAAGGGCTACCCCTATGAGGAAGGATACCCCTATGGAGGAAAGGCTTGAAAGGTTAGGGCTCTTCAACTTGGAAAAAAAGATGGTTGAGAGGAGATATGATACAGGATACTGGGCTTGATGGATCTTGATCTGACCCAGTATGGCATTTATGTTCTTAGAGTTTGGTAAAGGTGTTGATTCACTGAAAAGCTCAACTGTTTACAGCACACACATTAAAAAAAAAACACTGCTTTTTAAGGTTTCAAGCACAACACTTCTGTACATGTGCCTTATCCTAGCTGAAGCAAACCAGAAGATTTTGTTGGCCCCCTAAGGATTTTAGGTATTTTTCAATAGGGCAAAAGGCCCAAACCTTGTTATTTTTTTTATCTTTAATTGGTTAAAATACAGCAAAGAAATCCAGAAGAAAATATCACAAATACAATGCAAGTACAGTAAACTCATCCTTTGTTTGCACGCGTGGAGACAGATATAAAGCACACTTATTCAAGGACAATTAAGTGATGCAGGTACCCTATTTTTGTTAAAAGAGTACACAAGACAGACAATAAGCAAACAGCACCAGACACAAACATGGAAAGACAGACACTGGGCTGCCAAGAGACATCAATGCTCACATTATTCTTTGCTTGGGGTATCTGGGCATGACAAATGGGGAGAGGCTGGAGAGGTTTACAGACACTCCAGGACAGATATGCAGTGAAAATGACTACTGCTCAAATCCTAATCAGGAGTAATTATCTGGGTTCCACCCTCCTTTACCAAAACATAAAAAGCCACAGCTTGGGATGGTGCAATGAAAAAGAATTGAAATTTCTCACACAAAGGAGCTGATCATTTTGATATTCATCTTTTAGTGATGGTTTTTAAAAATGCACAGTGTTGCCCATTCTATCCAAAGCCTTTGCTGCACTAACAAAGCAGACTTTAGCTGTTTAACAGAGTTCATTAAAACTGCAGCAACGGGATTGGCTCTCTCTTATTTGCATAACTCTGCTGCTGCAGTATGGAGCAAGACTGTTTCCCCCCCAAAAAAAAATCAGTTTAATGGAATGATAATATCTGTTGACATTTGGAAGGTAATTTCATGAGCTGCATAACGTTATGCACCATCAACGTGCGTTAGGTCACCCATTCTAAATGACTTATGTGCATGAATGGGCCTTCAAGCATATACTTTAGGCAGGCGCTATAAGTCTGTATGTTAGGCCGATGTGTACTTTTGGTGTGGTGTGATATGGCCAGAAGCATAGTGTGAGCAGAACACGAATTTACATACGTAAGGAAATTTTAAATATTTGATCATTTTCTCTTTATCTTTATTGAGAACTCGATAAACCGCCCAGCAACAGGGTATTTGAGCGGTTTACAACAAAATACTACGAGCTGCAGGAAAAGAAAGGAACACCACAACAAGACAGGAAAGAAAATGGAAGAAAGGCAGCAAAGAACCTGGCAGGGAGAAGGAGGGGTGGGAAAGTACAAAGTGAGGGAGCTAGGGTAGGTTCAGGTAGTAAGGGGTGGTCAAAGGCAGCAGCGAAGAGATGGGCCTTCAATAGTGTCTTGAATCTGGGGAAGAAGAGTTCCAGGCAGAGGTCAGGTAGGAGGGAATTCCAGAGAAGGATGCCAAGAAAGAAGGCGGCAGATGAACGAGTGGATTCTAAGTGGGCACGGGTGATAGTTGGGAGGAGAAGACAACTAGAATGGACCAGACAGAGGGAGCGGTGAGAGGTATGAAGGTGAATAAGGTCAGTAAGATACTGGAGGGAGTTAATATGAATGGTGCAGTGGACTAAGGTAAGGATTTTATAGTGGACACGGAATTTTATGGGAAGCAATTGTAAATGAATAAGCAGAGGGGTAATCTGAACGGGAGGCATGGGTCAGTATGCGAGCAGCAGTATTTTGTAGAAGTTGAAATCTGTGTAACTGATATTGGGGGAGGCTGGCAAGAACAACATTGCAGTAGTCTATGTGGGTTATGACCAGGGAGAGAAGTGTGGACAACGAAGAGGAGATGAGGAAAGGTCGTACCGAACGGATCTGACGCAGGGAGTGGAATGAACGTTGAATGACGAAGAATAGATGCTCGTGAAAAGATAGGGAAAAATCAAGGGTAATGCCAAGAAAGCAGAGGAAGGAGACCAGAGGAATGGGTGTTAACACAAGGGTGGGAGTCATGGAGGAGATCTGGGCAAAGAAGGTAAAACTAGACTGTGGAGGTTTTTGAGAGATTGATGTGAAGGAAGTTTGAGGTCATCCAGTAAGAAACAACAGAGAGGCAGACATTTGGGGGGGGGGGGGGGTGTCAGACCAGGAGTGGAGAGACTAGTGTGATACAAATGGAGAATGTCATCTGCATAATAGTAGGCAGAGATAGCGTAGTTACTCACCTGTAACAGGTGTTGTCCAGGGACTGCAGGAATCAGTCCTCACATATGGGTGACATCGGCGCCCACGGAGCCCCGTGCAGAGCAATTCCCCAGCTTTCAAAGAAAGCCTTTGGGATTCCATCACGCATGCGCGGTCCACTTCCAGCCCAAAGGTGCCATCTTGCTCAGTCTAATGACATAGCTAAAAAGACGGCAAAAAGAATAAAATCAATAATAGGACTGCAACTCCAGGGGAGGAGGGAGGGTCATGAGGACCGATTCCTGCTGTCCCTGGAGAACACCTGTTACAGGTGAGTAACTACGCTTTCTCCAGGAACAAGCAGGAAGTCGGTCCTCACATATGGGACTCCCTAGCTATAGGCTACCGAGAACCCATAGCTGAAAAATGGCTCCCTCTAGAAGAGCCGCAGCAACTGTGATAGGAATCCAGCAGAGACACAACACCCCCGGTAGCCTGACACCAGAGGGTCGGAGGGTAGGAGTTGCCTAAACCTCAAATAAGTTCCAGAGTACCGCCTGGCCGAAAGCACTGTCTCATCGGGACTCCCCATCCAATCAGTAATGGGCTGCAAAAGTCTGGCTTGAAGACCAGGTGGAAGCCCAGCAAATGTCTGCCAGTGGAACAGAGCGGAAGTGAGCCATTGAGGCGGCCTTAGCCCTGACAACGATGGGCAGTGACTCGGCCCTGCAACGGAAGGTCGGCCGCCCTGTACGCCCAGGCGATGCAGTCTGCCACCCAGGTGGACAACGTGCGCTTGGAGACAGGAAGCCCCAGCTTATTGGGGTCAAAAGAGACGAAGAGTTGAGGAGCTCTTCGATGTCCCCTCATACGCTCCAGATAGAAAGCTAATGCCCTCTTACAGTCAAGGGTATGCAGAACCACCTCTGCCCGGCTAGCATGCGGTCCGGGAAAAAATATCGGAAGAACCACCTCCTGGTTGAGATGGAATGGAGAGACTACCTTCGGGAGGAACTTCGGGTGGGTATGTAGGACCACCCTGTTCCTATAAAACCGTGTGTACGGTCTTTCTGAAACCAAAGCTTGTAGCTCACTCACTCGCCTTGCAGACGTGAGTGCCACCAGGAAGAGTACCTTCCAGGAGAGGAAGCAGAGATGGCAAGCAGACATTGGCTCAAAAGGTGGGTGAGTAAGTTGTTGCAAGATCACATTCAGATCCCACTCGGTCGCCGGAGGACGAACCGAGGGTTTTAGTAGAAGCAGACCTCTGAGAAATCTGGACACCAAGGGGTAAACCGAAAGAGGTTGACATTCCACTGGTGAGTGGTGTGCCGACAAAGCACTCAGGTGGACCCTTACAGAGTTAGACTTGAGGCCCAAGTCAGAGAGGTAGAGCAGGTACTGCAACACCACTGGTACAAGACAAGAGAAAGGGTTTTCATTATGCTGGTTACACCACTTGAAGGCATAGGTTTTCCTAGTGGACTGCCTCCTTGAGACCAGTAACACTTCTTCTATGTTCTTAGGTAGGAGGAGGGGAGCCAGCACTACCCTTTCAGCAGCCATGCCATCAGGTACAGGGACCTGAGTTTGGGATGTAAGATAGAGCCCTGTTCCTGGGACAGGAGGTCGGGCCTTGTCCCCAGAGGGAAAGGGGTCTCCAACTGCCAGCTGAAGGAGAAGCGGGAACCAAGGTTGTCTTGGCCATCTGGGAGCTACCAGAATGACCGAGGCCTTGTCCTGAAGGATTTTGAACAGAGTTCGGGCCACCAGAGGTGTGGGAGGAAACGCATACAGGAGGCCCACCGACCAGGAGATCAGAAATGCATCTGCAGCCATCCTTCGGGGATGTGGCTGTCTGGAACAAAACTTGGGCACGTGATGATTCTGCGGACTGGCAAAGAGGTCTATGGATGGATATCCCCAACAGTGGAAGATCTGCTGGGCTACTTCTGGATTCAGTTGCCACTCGTGAGGTTGAAGAATTCTGCTTAGTTTGTCTGCTAGGTAGTTCTCTTGGCCTGGCAGCTAAACCACCTTGAGAGACATGCCCTGTCTGATGGCAAAGGAGCATAAGTCCAGTGTTTCCTGACACAGGACACGGGACCCTGTCCCTCCCTGCTTGTTCACATAGAACATAGCCACCTGATTGTCTGTCTGCACGAGAACAGACTGATGTGAGAGAACATGGCAGAAGGCTTGAAGAGCTAGGCGTATCACTCGGAGCTCTAAGAGGTTGATTTGTTGTGTCCCTTCTTGAGGAGACCACAACTCCTGAGTGCATGAATCCCCACAGTGGGCTCCCCAGCCCAGTAGGGATGCATTTGTCATCAGGACACTTGAGTATGCTGGAGGTTGGAAAGGCACTCCTCCGAGCAGGTTGGGTAGGTGAAGCCACCTGACCAACGACTTTAGCAGTCATTTGGACACCCTTATCCTGTCTCGGAGTCACCCTGTGGCCTGCGTCCACTGATCCCGGAGGCACCGTTGAGCTGTTCTCATGTTGAGCTGGGTGTTTGGGGTCACATGCATTGTGGAGGCTATGTGTCCTAAAAGACGCAGGAAATGCCTTGCAGATATCTGAGACTTGTGGCTGATTTGGCGCACTAGCTCCAGAAGCCTCTGTGCCCTGTCCTGTGGCAGATAAGCCTTTGCCTGAAGGGTGTCTAGTCTCGCCCCTATGAACTCTACGTTCTGTGTGGGAAGCAAGGTGGACATTGCCTAGATGCTGCAGTATGTTGATAGTTCGAGTTGTGGCCAGTTGGGCCTCCTGAGGCGAGGGGGCCCTGATGAGCCAGTCATCCAGGTATGGGAAGACGAAGATTCCCTGGTTTCTGAGAAAAGCCGCCGCCACCACCGCCAGACATTTGGTAAACACTCTGGGGGTGGAGGCTAGGCTAAATGGAAGTACTCTCTACTGAAAATGGTTTCCTCCCACTACAAATCTGAGATATTGTCTGTGGTCTGGATGTAAGAGAATGTGTGTGTAGGCATCCTTCAGGTCTAAGGAGCTCCAATCTCCCTGGTGGAGGTATGGCAGCAAAATTCCAAGGGAAAGCATCTTGAACTTTTCCTTCACCAGAAACTTGTTTAAGTTTTGCAGGTCGAGTATGGGCCTGAGGCTTCCTGTTCTCATTGGTATCAAGAAATACCTGGAGTAGAAGACCTGCCCTTGTAGGCTGTGGGGTATTGGCTCCACCACCTGATCCTCTAGAAGACCGGACAACTCCTGTAGGAGGAGGTTCCTGTGTAGAGGAAGTCTTAGAGGCTCTCCCAGAAAGTAGGAGTTGAAGTGGAGCAAATAGCCCTTTTGGACTATTTGCAGGACCCAGGTGTCTGTGGTGATTGCTGGCCACCTGTGGGCGTACACAGGGCCAGCCTTCCTTCTGTGCCAAGTCTCACCCCTGGCTGGAGAGAGACCCTCCTGGAGCTGTCAAAAAAACCCAACCGGCTGGGAGGGAGCTGGTGCCTGGGGCTTGGGGGTCTTCTGCTTACGCGGGCCATGCCCCTGGTCCCTTGGCCTGCTGCCCCTGATGGGGAGCCGGGGAGCCCTAGTGAGTGGGATAGTTGCGGTAAGCAGTACCCTTCCTCGGGAAAAAGAGCTTTTTACCTGAACCCTTCTTTTTAGAAAGGGCAGAAGTGTTTTTGGAGAGTCTTGTCTGGGTCAAGTACTCAGACTTGATTTCTGCAGCCTTCTCAGTCATGGGTTTGCCAAACAGGTTCTCACCTCGGCAGGGGACATTGACCAACTTGTCCTGCACCCATAACTCTAGGTCCGACGACATTAGACATGCTTGGCATCGGGCACCGATGCCGGCTGCGGCTACTCGAGCTGAAGCCTCGAAGCCATCATAGGCTGCTCGAGAAATAAACTTTGAGCACTCTCGAATCCCCATGGACAAGGCCTTGAATCTCTGCAAGGGTTCCTCGGAGAGGCCAGCTGAAAACCCGGAAATTTCCTTTGCCAGGTCCCGTAAGTACATGCCCATGTACAGCTGGTATGTTTGGACACGGCAAGAGACCATCGAACCCTGGAAGCACTTTCTGCCGAGGGCGTCCAGGTTCCGGCTTCCCTCCCAGGAGGCACTGAGGAGTGGGTATTTTGGCTCTTGAGCCTTTGCATGGCCGATTCCACAACCATGGAGTTGTGTGGCAGCTGTGCCTTCTGGAACCCAGGGCTCTTGCAGACTTGATAGATAGAATCGACCCGCCTGAGAACCGGCATCGAGGCCGGTGATTCCCACATACGGAACAGCCGCCGTTCCAACATTGGAGGAACCGGTACAGTAAGGGCCTCCTTCGGGGGAAAATGATACTGGAGGGCATCGAGCTCTTCAGCTCAAGGCTCCTCCTTGGCATCAGCCGGGAATGCAAAGGCCTTGGCCATGTCCCTGACGAACTCCGAGAACCGAGTATCCTCCGGAGGAGACCTTCTCTGAGATTCTGACCCTGGCGAGTCCGATGGGACGCACTGGGTACGGTGGGTGCCCAGGAAGTCTTCGTCCTCCGTTTCCCAGGCAGAGTCCTCCGAGGAGGAATCGAGGGGCTCCAGTCGTGAGGGCTTCGAACACCCCGACGCCAATGGCACCGGCGTCGACGACCTCGATCCCGAATGGGAGGTCGAGGGAGACCTCGGCCAAGGATCGACTCGGCCTCTGGGGTTGACTTGGACGTCGAAGTCCCGGTGGTCGGGGCAGATGGACCGGTGAGGCCGGCCATCAGTGCCCGCTACTGCTCCAAGAAGGCAGACATGCTGCGCTCCAAGGCCGCCATTCTGAGACTGAGCTCAGAAGGCTCCGCAGCCTCCGGCTCGGGTCCCGTTCTCCTGCGGGAGAGTCCACGAGGAAAACAGCTATTACCTTTCTCGCATCTCCGGCTCCGTGCGAGGTACCTTGGCAGGCTGCTCCGACTCCGAGGACCTGGGGCAGCAGTCAGGACTCCGTGACCTGGCCCGCGAGGATCCAGGTCGATCAGAGGCATCCAACGACGACGCCCTCGCGAGCTTCTTCTTCCTCTGGTGTTCCCAGGAGGGAGACCCCCGCTCAGAAGACTCACAACGATGTTCAGAGTCAGACAGCTCCCGAGACGTCGAGGCTTCTGATGAGGTCCAGTCCCGGGTGGATGCGGACTCGGAGAAAATCCTCTCACGCTGCTGCTGCATACTTCTCAGTGCCTTGGAAGACATCTTGCCGCACGGGCCACAGGCCATCGGGTCATGGTCAGCCCCGAGGCAGTGGAGACAGCAGTCATATGTGTCAGTGAGGGACATCAACTTTTTGCACCAATCACACTTTTTAAACCCGCTGGCAGTCATTGGGGCAAAAAGGGCCCCTGCAAGGTCAAACGACCGGGCTGCCAGTGAAAAAGAAAAAAGGCGCGAACGCTAGTCACTAAGGACAAAAACCGAAAAATAGGGACCGGATCCGATACCGGTGTACCGAACCGAGGTGGGGAGGGGAACCGGCGTCGAGGGGAACCGGGTCGAAGAAAAGAATCTTCTGATGAGTTGATGCACTTTTTCTGCGAGGGAAGTCGGACCACGTCCGTTGGGCTCCGTGGAAAAAGGGAGACTGAGCAAGATGGCACCCTTGGGCGAGAAGGGGACCGGGCATGCGTGATGCAATCCCAAAAGCTTTCTTTGAAAGCTGGGGAATTGCTCCACACGGGGCTCCGTCGGCACCGAAGTCACCCATATGTGAGGACTGACTTTCTGCTTGTTCTGGAGAAACCATGTTGTTGAACAATAAGGGTGAGAGGGGCCAAGAATATATTGAAGAGCAGAGGTGCAAGGACAGAACCCTGGGAGACACTACTGGGCAAGGGACTGACAGAAGAGGATGAAGAACCTGAGAGGGCAGAAAAAAAACAGGATGAAAGAAAAGAGTGGAACCACCGAAGGACAGAGCTAATGATGCCGAAATCGCAAAGACGAGAGAGGTGGCTATGATGATCAAGTAGGTCAAAAGCAACAACCGAAGATATATCACCCCAATCATTAGAAGTATGAAGCTCATTAAGGAGGGAAAGGATAATAGTCTCTGTACAGTGGCTGTGACAGAATCCGGATTGACAGGGTAGAGTGCAAGAGTGAAATCAAGGTGAGAGGAAAGTTGGGAAAATACTAGTTTCTCAAGAACTTTAGAGGGAAAAGGGAGCTTTGAGGTAGAACAAAGGTGGTAGGATCAAGAGAGGCTTTCTTAAGAAGGGGCCAAATGACTGCATGTTTCCAGGAAAGAGAAAAATACCCAGAGGAGAGGCTAGACTAGTCCAGACAAAGTGGGTTATGCTCCCTAGGTGGAGGTAGACCAGAGCAACTTTCAGTGATATCACCACCTGTGCATATGCTGTTGCAGCACTGAGAGAAGCTAGTATGACACTTCCCAAGCAGAAAGCAAGACTGAACAACCAGAACAATCATTAATCAAAACAAACTGTGTTCAAAAACTGTTGGCTCTCTTACCATATATGACTCTACAACAAACAGATAAGAACATGAGATATGCCATACTGGGTCAGACCAAGGTCCATCAAGCCCAGTATTCTGTTTCCAACAGTGGCCAATCTAGGTCACATGTACCTAGCAGTTTCCCCAAAAGACACAAGTTCTACAATGCTTGTACTGGGTCAAGCATTGATATCCTGGGTCCCTTCTTAATAATGGTTTATGGACCTTTCCTCCAGGAACTTGTCCAAACCATTTTTAAACCCAGCTACACTAATAGCCTTTACTACATCCTCCGGTAACAAATTCCAGAGCTTGATTACACGTTGAGCGAAAAAATATTTTATTTTATTAGTCTTAAATAGTTTACCCTGTAGCTTCATTGCATGTCCCCTAGTCTTTCTATATTCTGATAAGGTAAACAATCGATCTACGTTTACCCGTTCCACTCCGTTCATTAATTTATAGACTTCTATCATATCTCCCCTCAGCCATCTCTTTTCCGGGTTAAAGAGCCCTAACCTTTTTAGCCTCTCTTCATAGGAGTATCCTTCCATCCCCTTTACCATTTTGGTGGCTCTTCTCTGAACCTTTTCTAAAATCGCTATATCCTTTTTAAGATACAGCGACCAGAATTGCACACAATATTCAAGGTGCGGTCTCACCATGGAACGATATAGAGGCATTATAATATCTTTTGTTTTATTTTCCATTCCTTTCCTTATGATACCTAGCATTCTATTTGCTCTCTTGGCCGCCGCTGCACACTGGGCGGAGGGTTTTAACATGGTATCCACAATGACGCCTAAATCTTTTTCCTGGGTGGTGGTTCCTAATGTGGAACCTTGCATCGTGTAACCATAGTTTGGGTTGTTCTTCCCTAGGTGCATAACTTTGCACTTGTCCACATTAAATTTCATCTGCCATTTTGATGCCCAGTCTTCCAATTTATCAAGATCCTCTTGCAATTTTCCACAATCCTCTTGGGTTTTAACAACTTTAAATAGTTTTGTGTCATCTGCAAATTTGATAACCTCACTCGTTATTCCACTTTCCAGGTCATTTATGAATATGTCAAAAAGCAGCGGACCCAGCACAGATCCCTGGGGTACACCACTATTCACCTTTCTCCATTGGGAAAATTGGCCATTTAGCCTAACCCTCTGCTTTCTATCTTTTAACCAGTTCCTGATCCACAATAGTACACTGCCTCCTATCCCATGACTCTTTAGTTTTGCCAAAAGTCTCTGATGAGGGACCTTGTCAAAGGCTTTCTGAAAGTCCAGATACACTATATCAACAGACTCACCTTTGTCCACCTGTTTATTCACTCCTTCAAAAAAACATAACAGATTAGTAAGACAAGATCTTCCTTGTCTTTTTTTTTTAAATTTCTATTTATTGATTTTAACAAAAAGATCCAAGCATACAAACTTGAATGGAAATAAGGATATAGGTAACAAAAGGTCAGCAAAACATCCAACCCAATATGAAATCAACATAACAGGAAATCAAACAGAACCTGTTCCGTCCACAGCCCTCGAAAATGAGGGAGAAACCAACTAAGAAAAAATAATTACCTAATAAGTGAGGAAAAAAAAGAATGAAGGGAAACAGTCAGGCAATATCCTCTGCAGTGAAGCCTACGCTGTATCAGAGGGACGACGGGCATTAATGAAGGCAAGCAATTGAGAAGGATCATAGAAAACATATGTAACAGAAGTCATTTTGATAATACATTTTGAAGGAAATTTAAGAAAAAACTGAGCACCCAACAACAGCACAGCGAGACGTAAAAGTAAAAGGTCCCGTCTACATTTCTGGGTCGCTCTTGCAAGGTCAGGGAAGACCCGAACAGTCAGACCCAGAAAGGCAGTATCCCTTTTCCGAAAAAACATTTTAAGAAACCAATCCCTGTCTGAGGCTAATGCAAAAGTTGCAATTAAAGTAGCAGGGGTAACAGTATCCACTAAAGAAGTTTCCAACAAAGCTGAAACATCCAGGGAATCAGCTACATTTACTCCCTCTATCTTCTTTTTAACAGGAAGATAATACACCTTAACCAGCGGGGTGTGCGACTCTGCAGGTACCCCCAATATTTCCAACATATATTTCTTAATCATTTCCTTCGACCCCACAAAAGGGGCCTTAGGAAAATTAACCAAACGCAAATTGGAATAACGGGAGTGATTTTCCAGCATTTCTAACCGCAATTGCATTGCCATAGAGTCCTTTTGATAACTTTGTCCCAAATCTTCAACCAAGGTTATTTTCTGCTGCAAATCTGAGACGGAACTCTGCACTGCCGAAATTTCCAACGTGTGTTGTTGCAGAAGTCCAGTATGATCTTGAAGTTGTGTAGACACAGACGAAATCTGGGGAGCCAAAAGTTCACCAAGTTTAACAATAGCTGACCAAATCGTTTCAAGAGTGAACTCCGCAGGTTTCTGAAGAGGAAAAGAAAATGAAACTGCTACTCCCTCCGTTCCAGCCTCCATTCTCCTTCGTTCAACCTCCGAGACAGCAGGAACCCCTAGGGCCACCAGAGATGACTCACTGGTTGCGACGGGGCTAACCGCGGCAAACCTGCCGCTCCGAAGAACCGGCGTCCCTCCGCTCTCCACTCCCCTTTCAAGAACCAGGGGAGGGCTCGCCGTCGGCACCGGGCTCCCGTTCAGCAAAGGCACTTTAAGGGGCCGCCACTGCTCCGGCGAAGAGATATCGGGCCCGGAGCCTCCCGCCGAATTCAACTCAGCCGAGAGATTCCCAGGGCCACTTATCGCCGGTTGACCGGACCGCTGCCGCGGGACCACAAAAACATCAAGCGGACCAACCGCAGAAGGTAACGGGGTCGAGGTTGCAGGGGTAGAGGAGGGCTTCTTTGCCCCTTTTGCTTTCCTTTTCCCCATAAATCAGAAGCACAGCCACACAGCACTCCCTTCAGAACGCCATCTTGGATTCCCCCACAGTTGGTGCCACCGATCTTCCTTGTCTAAAGCCATGTTGGCTGTCTCCCATTAGGCCATGACTATCTACATGCTGAGTAATTTTATTCTTTATGATGGTTTCTACCATTTTTCCTGGTACTGACATCAGGTTCACCGGTCTATAGTTTCCCGGATCACCCCTAGAACCCTTTTTAAAAATTGGTGTTACATTGACGATCCTCCAATCTTCAGGTATTAGAGATGATTAGAGATACTGACAAGCCATGAAAAGGCAATGAAAACGAAGCCACGTTTCCAAACCTGAGAGTGAAGTCTTCCCAGGGTGGGGTCCTGGACTGGTCTATCAGGATTCAAGGAAATAAAATTATCAGGCATGAAACGTTTCTCCGTCCTTATCATCCTACTAGACCAAGTTCAAGTAAGTGGGATGTACCCAAGCAGATAGGACCCAGGGTAGGAGGAAGACAGTGCTCCAGACAGCAACATCTTGTCACAGGTGCCAGCTGCAGCAGCTCTCAAATGAAATCTGTAGTGTTTCACAAACATGCTCAGGGGGGAAAAAAAAAAAAGCTATCCAACAGATGTCTTCTGGAAACACTAAGGAGGAAACCACCCAGGAGGATGCTCGTGCCCTAGTGGGATAAGCTCTGACCCACTTAGCAGTTCAAGCTACCTTTTGTAAGGGAGGTGCATAACAGTCTCCGAAAATCCAGTGGGCAATTGGGCATATTGCCACTGCCTGTCCTGTCCTTGTACCACAGGAGAGGGCCCAAAGACATGACTGATGGGAGGAATTAGTAATCTCAGATATTTCCCAACAACCTCCTCATGTCCAACCAACAAGAAATCTGACTGAAGATCCTCCCTCCACAAAGTGGGGCAAGGAGATATCCTGAAAAAGATGCAAGGAAGACAACACTTTTAGGAGAAAGGAAGTACTACCCTCAAAGAGAGGCACTGCAGAGATGACAAGGAAAGATCCCCTACAGGAACAGGCCTGTAGCATTGACATCCATTTAGCAGACATGAAGACTGTCAGAAATACCATATTCAGGGACTAAGCCTTGAGAGAGACCTTCCAAAGAAGCCAAAGGTACACCTTCCATTGCCTGCAATAGAGGGAGACTTTGCTGTGGCCCCAGCTGGATGCATTATTTCTGGTTCAACGAGACATGATCATATTACCCCAGTTTTGAAAGATCTACACTGGCTCCCAATCCGCTTGCGCATTAAATACAAAACGATTATAAATATATTCAAAATTAAACACCACATTTCAGCCAACAGCCTGCACACCCTCATTCATCCAGACATCAGCACTCGCCCAAGAAGAAGGGGAACTTCCAACAGTCAGCACCTCAAGCGACTTCAGAAAAACACGAAAAGACACCACAGACAGAGCACTCTCTTTGGCTGCTCCAATAACACAGGTACACTACCAAAAAACTGCCTCCAGTTTTGCAACTGATTCCTATAGATTTTGGGGTGCTGAATCCAGGAAAAATAGCCAAAATGTTCCATCACGTCACGTTTTCTTGCAAAATTAGATTTCTTACCCATATAAGGAATGTTCACATAATTTCTTTTAGCCGACTGCAGTTTATTTTCTTGGCCCAAAATAGAGGTTGTAATGGTTAACTAACTAGAAACACTCCCTCATGATATTTTAGAGTGTTTTGTATTCATTTTATACATTAACAGGACAATTTGGAGGCGGGGGGCTAAATCCAGTACTCGCGCTGGCGCATGTTCTTTCCTGTTCGCCTCGCCTCGTTCACTCGCTCAAACACGGTGGTTGCGACATGAACGTTCCTGTCAAATTTCAGTTTCTTGCAAGTTCATTATTACCTTTTGTTTGCTCAGTCGTAATCCAGCTTTATTCCGAAGTGGTTCACTACAGTTGTAGTTTGCAGTGCTGTGTATTTGTGATGGCTCACAGAGCCAGAGGTTGCGTCAACTCTCCGGACAGTTTTTCTTTATTTGTGGGGAATATACCGTGAAAAAGCGGCAGAGGAACATTTCTGCATTTATTAAAAAAGTATATTTCGCCTATTTCGGTTTGAAGTTAGGCGATCAAGACAAACCGTGGGCTCCTCACAAAGTGTGCAAGACATGTGAGGAAGATCTACGCTTATGGATGAAAGGTAAAAAACAAGCATTTCGTTTCGGAATACCTATGATGTGGCGTGAACAAAGAGACCACAGCAGTGACTGCTATTTTTGCTCTTGCACTGTGAAGGGATACAACTTAAAAAATAAGAATGTAATAAGTTACCCCAACCTTCCCTCAGCAATTAGGCCTATGCCTCATAGCAACGAAGTACCTGTGCCTGAACCACCAAAATCTTTGGATCATATTTGTGTGGACGGTTCTGATCATGATGAGACTCATCAGATGGCTTTTCCCGATGAGTTCAGTACTTCCGAGTTTGAAACTGAACCAGATCCGAAACCTGAACTTTTCTCTCAAGATGAATTGAATGGTTTAGTCCGGGATTTAGGACTCCCAAAAGATGCTGCCCAACTGCTAGGTTCTCGGCTTAAACAGAAAAATCTATTGTCACCAGGAACAACTTTTTATTGGTACCGCAACCGCGAGACACAATTTTTGAAGTATTTCAGCAAAGAGGAAAATTTGGTATTTTGCAACGATATATACGGAGTGATGGAAAAGTTTAAACTCAAGTATGATCCTGCTGAATGGCGGCTGTTCATTGATTCGTCAAAAGACAGCATAAAAGGTGTTCTTCTTCATAATGGCAACACATTCGCTTCAGTTCCTATTGCTCACTCTGTTATTCTCCAAGAAAAATACGAGAATTTGGCCCTGATTCTTCAGAAGATTCGTTATGATGAGCATAAGTGGATGATTTGTGGAGACTTTAAAATTCTATCCATGCTATTAGGGCAGCAATCCGGTTTCACCAAATATCCCTGCTTCCTTTGCTTGTGGGATAGCCAGACCCGCGACCTACACTGGGGGAAAAAAGACTGGCCAATTCGGGAGTATTTGAGACCCGGTGAGAAAAATGTTCTTCATGAGAGCTTGGTACCTCGTGATAAAATTCTATTACCATCTCTCCACATTGGGTCTCATTAAGCAATTCATCAAGTCCCTTCCAAAAGATGGTGAGTGCTTTCGGTACCTTTGCTCAAAGTTCCCCCGACTTTCTGAAGCAAAGCTAAAGGAAGGAGTGTTTGTTGGCCCTGATATAAGGAAACTCATTTCAGATGGAGCATTCGCTGAAACGATGTCTGAGAAGGAAAAAGAAGCCTGGGATTCCTTCAAGGATGTTGTTCTCAAATTCTTGGGGAACAGGCGGGATGAGAACTATAAGGATATTGTTGCCAGGATGCTCAATGCCTTCAAAGAACAAGGCTGTAACATGAGCCTGAAAGTCCATTTCTTGCACTCCCATGTGAACTACTTTCCCGAAAAATTGGGGGCGTACAGTGAAGAACAAGGTGAAAGGTTTCACCAGGACATCAAGGACGCAGAGAGAAGGTACCAAGGAAGATGGAACACCACTATGATGGCTGATTTCTGCTGGTTGCTGCTGCGGGAAACCCCAGATGAAAAATACGCCAAGCAGCGCACCAAGAGAAGCATTCGGGGGAAGAAGAAACGGGCCCACCAGGAGATTGATTGACCCAAGAATGACTTTAAAATCTAAACTGTGTTGACAAATATCGTGTTTTTACTAAACTTTGAAATAAAAATTTGCTAGTTATTACCACAGTGTCGGATCTCATTTATTAGAATTTTATTTTCACACCATCGGGTGTTTGTCTTCATGTATTGCAATGGTGCGGTTTGCGTTTTCTATTCTTACATACATACCTGTACAACACTTTTTGCACATTTCTTTGCTTTGCTTTGTGTCTAACCTCGCTCTTATATGCTCAATGTTTGTGCACATGTATGTGGCTGTTTTAAGTGCAGACAATTTTGCTACCATCACAGTGTGTTTTGTTGACATTACTCTATTCTTATGTGCTGCCTTGTTACAATTTTCTTTATTCTTATTTGAATAACTACTAAACAATTAGTATAAAGAATTCATCCAAGAAACTTTTATCTCGATCGCACTCAATCTGAAACGTTCACCTCAAACTGCTAACCCAATGTAGCAAAAAATCTGTACGTGATGGAGCAAATTGGTTACCAGATTTGGATTCAGCGCACCAAAAAACGTAAAAATCAATCGAAACATTAGAGGCAGTTTAAAAAAAATTTTTTTTTAGTGTACCTGTGTAATTTGGAACTCCCTCCCAGATGAACTGAGATCGACAATGGACCTCAAAGATTTCCGTAAACAGCTGAAAACAATGTTGTTCATCGAAGAATATGGTCCTGTCTTATAATCATCAAGAACCACGTACTTTCCCCTTCCAATACCGCTTTTTTTGAAAAATGACTCACGATATATCTTAAGCCCTAATTTTGTGTATATATATATATCATGATGTATTATAGCGCTCATTATACATAGTTCACCCTAATTTAACACACTATCTACTCACATGCAAATCATAAAACCTCTTTCACTGCTTGATTACACCCCCACTTATTTTGATTGTATTTTTGTTACACCGCTTTGATTGTATGATAAAGCGGTATAGAAATACTGTTAATTAAATAAATAAATAAATAAATGGAAGGACAGAACTTCTTATCCCTCCTGAGAAGGCAAGATACATCAGGGTGCACCATCAAGGGCATGTCCAGAACGTTCTCCTGATTACATGCAAGGGCTGCCAACAGAACCACAAGAGCTTGCCGAACTAGATCCTCATTCATCCCCAACAAATAGACCCTCCAGACCCCAGCATAGGCGATGAAGTAGAGGCCCTCTAGGCCTAAGAAGGGTAACCCTTAAAGCCCCACGGCACCCTTTCTGAAACAGCTCACACCTCTTCGGGGCTTGACCATAAGCGAGAAAAGAATGGGAACCCTCTCTGACTAGGTGATGCACCACATAAGTCCTCACTCCTGAGGCAGCAATGGGGAGGGGAGCAACTCTGCTTATAGGCTCAGGAGACCTTCATGCCATGGTTTGTGCTGCCAATCTAGTGCTATTAGAGCAACTAAGACCAGGAAAGACCAAAGTCTCTGCAGGAGGCTGTTCATCAAGAACCACAGCAGAGATACAGAGGCCCTACTGGGGTATCATACCAATAGGAAGACATCTAAACCCACTGTTTGCAAAACCCTCCCGCAAATAACCAGGTTCTTTACCTCAGCATTCCCTTGTGTGGACAGCAGGCCAAACACCAGTAGGTTTCACCTTCCCATGAGAATGAAAACCCTAGGACTTACCTCCCACTTGCTGGGAACCAACATGACCTTACTTAAACAAATGATCAACACGCTGTTAAACTCTGCCTATATATGGCGCTGACAGACATTTAATGAGCTGCCAGTCAACAACCGAGCTCTGCCATCACTGTGGCCAATGCTGTGCTGAGACAGCCACCTTGCCTGTTGACGTATGCCACTACTGAGGCACTGAATGAGAATGCCCCGACTGCTCAGCCGTTCAGAAGGGCCTGAAACTTCAACAGAGCCAGGCTAACTGCTCTGGCCTCTAAACTGACTGACTGACCAAGAGGCTTCCTGAAGGAATCAACACTTCTACACAAGTTGACAAAGACAATGTGCCATCCCAGCAGATTAGCATTCATGGCAACTATCACTCAAGGTAGTCTCCAGAGGCAACCCATCCATCAGAGTCTGCAGAAACCAAGACAAGTCTGCAGAAACCAAGACAATTGCTACTTGATCTCTCAGGAAAGAAAAAGAAGCTAAGCAAACAACTGAGAGCAGGGACTCATGAGTCCAAAGGTGATCCCGCAGGAGGCGCATGCATGCCCTGGCCCAAAGCATATATTCCAGGGTCGAAGATGCTGACCCAGGAAGCTGCAGGCAGACCATGCCCTAGGAGTAGCTTGAGAGCAAGGATTCCAGAGCTAACACCAAGTCTGACCAAACATTTCAGGCAAAAAATGAATTGTCCAAGGATATGCTTAACAGGCACCCAGACACCAAGTTCCAGGAGGGAACTAGACTATCCTCAGGATGATCAATCGCCCATGCTAGGCACCTCCACATACTGGACCCCCTGGGACACATCCACCAGGGCTGTTTCCGACTCATTACTCAACAGGGAACAGGAGAACTCCAATTCCTTGATTATGCAGAATGCCACCACAACCACCTTGACTCTTTCAAGAATGCAATATGGCGTGACCAAGGCAACAGTAGGACACAAAACTTAAAGGGGCAATCCAGGATGCAGAAGCAAAGCAGCGCTTAAAATACTCCCTGACAGGAATATGAACCATGTCTCAGAGCAATCCAAAGGGGACAGACATCTTCCACACTGGCCCATGCAAAGACTTACCCGAGTGTCTGAGTGGAACTGGAGTTTCCTTAGCCTGGCATAAACTGTCTACAGGCCCAAAAGGGCTGGAAGAACCAGTTTGCTTGCTTGGTTTTTGTATCAAGAAGGAAAAGGAGTACCACCCTCGACCTTGAGGTATGGTGGACCGAAGCACAATAGTATGCAAAGACACATGGGGCTAATTAGTTTCCTAAACCACCACTCTTTTGGGCAAGGAGCCACAAGGAGACTCCACAAAGGCAGGCTGGAGAAGCTCTGTAAGCTCTAGAGCATATCCCTATTTGAGGATCTCTAGAATCCAAAAATTGATATTAGCCCATTCTGAGCAAACTGGCTGGAGATGCCCACTAATTCCTTGCCTTTTGTAAAGGATCCATGAAACACACAGAGCTTGCAGGCTCCTGAGGAGGCTCCTACTGCATCCAGAGTTTGCTGAAATCCCTGAAACGGCCTTTCTCGGACAGAGGTCCATATAGGAGGAAGTCACCAAAACTGCTCCCAGGCTTAAGCCATCGCCATGCTCTCCACCTAACTTTATGCGAGGATGGAACCTCTAGAACTATATTCCAGGAACCTCTAAGGGTGAGCTTCGTCAAAGGCTTCCATCAGGTTCTGCAGATCCTCCAAAGGGAGCCAGCTCCATACCACCAGAATGGGTGGGCACTATGTCACTACTGTGATCAGAGCAACCATCCTAGGGACTCCAAAGCTGTTCCATTCCCCTTGGGGTAGAGGATACAGCCAAGCCAGGGTAAAAGAGTCCTTCAGCCCCAGTTTCACTGCCTCACTTGACAGGACATAAGTGTTTACAAAGGGTCCAGAAAGGGAAAGAAACCTGAGACACATCTCCAGCCCTCTAAACTAGGATCCACTTGTGGAACCGCAGTCGGACAAGGCTTTGCAAAGTGCAGAGACACCCAGACATTCTGAACAGGAAGATGAAATTAGGCCTTACCTGCTAATTGGCTTTCCTTGAGGAACTCCAGTCCAGTCCTGCACCTCAGGGTAGTCAACCCCCACCAGCAGCATGGAGACTGAGCATGTCACATTTTGATGACATCAAGATACTTAAGCAGTTGGCCCCCTCTACCAGCCCCAATAACCTATTGAAAAAGCAGACTCACAGGAGCAACAAATAAGAAGTTAACATCAAAAAAATCTTAGAACTATCTTGAGATTACCCAAGAACCAAACCCCAAGAAAAAAACACCCCCACAGGTAGCCCCCTCTCTAGCCCCCTCCCCAAACACGGCAGCCCTCTAAACAAAGGGCAGCTTACCTGTATAACATGGCCCTCGCCCAACCCCACTAAGGATTGGACAGGCTTTTTATCACAAACCAGACACAGGAACCTGTTTGTCTACCACTTCTTCGCTGAAGTGCCACTTCAAACTCCCTAGGCTCTGTACTAATTGAGATTCTTCAAGCCCAGGGTCGCGAGCACTGCTTCAAAACTGTATATGGGAGGGTTCCAGGATTGGACTGGAATTCCTCAAGGAAAGTCAATTAGCAGTTAAGGCCTAATTTCACCTTCCTCCAGTTCAATCCCACACCTCAGGAATGTAAACAGAGCTACCTATGCATGGGAGGGACCTGCGAGCCCGGCCTGGAGTACTGCTGACCCAAACTTTGCATCCCCACCGCCTGCACATCCAACCTGTAAAGCTTCACAAAGGTATGCAAAGACGACCAGGTGGCCTCTCAACAGATTTCCCCTGGCGGAACCAAACTCCACTCCGCCCAGGAGGCAGCCTGCAATGTGGTGGAAGGCGCCCATAAGTCCTGCGGGACCACCTTGTTCTACAAAATATAGGCTGACGCAATCGCTTCTTTAATCCACTTTGAAATGAAGGATTTAGCCACTGCCTTCCCCTTACGCGACCCCCCAAACAGGACGAATAACCGATCCGATCTTCGAAAAGAAGCTGTTCTCTTCAGATATTTTCTCAAGGACCGCCTGACATCAAGGCGGCGCAACTGTGGCTCCACAAAGTCCTCGGCCCCTCCCACCAGCACCGGGAGAGTGATGGGCTGATTCAGATGAAACAATGACACCATCTTCGGCAAGAAGGAGGGCACCGGACGCAGGACCACTTTCTCCCTAGAAAAGGATAGAAAAGGCTCTCTACATGATAATGCCTGAAGCGCCAAGATCCTGTGGGGGGAACATTGCCACTAAAAACACCATCTTCAAAGTCAAGTTCTTTAAGGTACAAGTCACTAACGGCTCGAAAGGCTCCCGTATCAGAGCCGAAAGTACCAAATTGAGGTCCCAAGACGGCACTATCAACCTCAAGGGTGGCCGGATCTGCTTAACCACCCTCAGAAAGCGAGTCACACCTGGATGCGCACCCAGGGAGATCCCTTGGATCCTGCCTCGATAACACGCTAGCATGGCCACCTGCAAACACAAAGCACCACATGCCAGCCCTTTATCGAGCCCCGCATGTAGGAACTCCAACAATTCCGGAACAGATGCCGAGAACAGCCTGCACCCTTTCTCCACGCACCAGCCCTCAAATGTTCTCCACACCCGAATGTATGACAGTGATGTGGACCTCTTCCTAGCCCTAAGAAGGGTGGAGGTCACCTGTGCGGAAAACCCTTGCTTCCTTAACTGAGCCCTCTCAAGAGCCATGCTGGAAGCGATAACCAATCCACCTGAGGCATGAAGACTGGACCCTGAAACAACAGGTCTGATCTGCTTGGAAACTTCTATGGCTCGGCCGCCCTCAGCCGAATTAAGTCCGCATACCACGGGCGCCTGGGCCAATCAGGATGATCAGTCTCTAGTGCGCTTCTTATCCTCTATCACTCGTCCTATGAGCACCCACAGAAGGAAGACAGAGCAGCCACTGGCTAGGCCAATACTGCAATAATCCAGGCCTTCGGACATTCTCTTCCTCCGCCAGCTGAAGAACATGCTTGCTTTTGCCGATGCAAACGTCACCATCAAATCCATGAACGGCACTCCCCACCAGCGCACAATCTGCCCGAAGACTGCGTGGTTCAGTTGCCATTTCCCTGGATCCAAGCATACTCGACTGAGGTAGTCAGCTGCCACGTTGAATGACCCCACTACGTGTGCCCCCAAAATTGTTTGCAGATGGGCCTTTGCACACCACAGCAACATCTCCACTTTGCTCTCCAGCTTGACGCTTCCTGTGCCTCCTTGCTGATTGATGTACATTACCGTGGTGGCATTATCAGAGAACACCCGTACTGCCTTCCTGTGCAGTAGCGGGAGAAACTCCTGAAAGGCCAGGAGAACGGCCCTCATTTCCAGGCGACTGATGTACGAAGCCCACTGTTCTGCTGTCCACTGCTCTTGAGCAATGCACCCCTCGCAGTGGACTCCCCAGCCTGAGAGGCTGGCATCCGTCGTCAGGGGGATCCAGAGTGGTGACTCCAACGGAACTCCCACCACCAGGTGCTCCCCGTGGAGCCACCATTTGAGAGCAGTTCGGACCTGCGGCGGACAGGTCAACGGGTGCGATAGGGGCTGCTGCTGATGCGATCACTGCCACAGCAGCGCTCTCTGCAATGGCCTCATGTGGGCTCTCGCCCATGGAACCAGTTCTATCGTTGCCACCGTGGTTCCTAACAGCTGAAGATAATGCCATGCTGTCAGCTCCACCATGCTGAGGAACTGTTGGACTAGCAGCCGCAGCACCTGCGCTCTCTTCTGCGGCAGATAAACTCTGCTGCCACAGGTATCAAAGCGGGCCCCTAAGGTACTCAAGGTCCTGTGAGGGAGTCAAGTGGCTTTTGGAGACATTGATCACCAAGCCCAGACTCTGCAGGAATTCGACCACCCGGGCCATGGCCTGAGCACTCTCCTGCTTGGATTTTGCTTGAATGAGCCAATTATCCAGGTACGGGTGCACTAGCATGCCTTTGACACGCAAAGCCGCAGCTACCACGACCATCACACCTTACTGAAAGTCCAGGGAGTTGTCACGAGACCAAACAGCAAGGCTCAAAACTGGAAGTGCCCCATGGGCACTGCAAAGCGGATAAACTGGTGATAGTCTGGATGGATGGGGACATGCAGGTATGCCTCTGTAAGGTCCCGAGAGGTCAGGAATTTCCACTCTCATACTGCCATGATCACTGACCTGAGGGCTTCCATATGAAACCTCTGCACTCGCAGTCACCTGATCACCTGCTTGAGATCGAGAATAGGCCGAAAAGCCTTCCTTCTTTGGAACTATGAAATAGATGGAGTATCGACCTGTGTCGCATTGCTCTGCGGGCACCAGAACCACTGCCTCCAACCTCAGAAGCCTTTCGTGCATTTCCCGCACCCCCTGTGCCTTCCCCTGCGCCTTGCAGGGGGAGCGAATGAAAGCCAATGGTAGTGGCCTGGCAAACTCCAGTGTGTAGCCCTTCTGTACCACCTGCAGGACCCACTGGTCTGACATGATTCGGGCCCAGGCAGGGTAGTAGTCCGACAACCGATCTCTGAACTCCCACGGGCTGCACCCCCGCCTGGGCCCCCTTGCTTCATTGTGATTTCTTGTGGGCCATGGAGGAGGCGGAGGGCGAGTAGTATCCTCTACCTGCTCCACGAAAATCCCAAAACAGCTGCCCCGGGGGGCGAACCGTCCCCTCTGGTATGGCATAAAGTGAACCGTAAGAAAATACTTACACTCATGGAGTTGTCCCCTGCCCGAGCCAGAGCTTCGACCATGCTTCGGGTTTATCTTCCGGCAGGCGTCCCCCTGCCTTAGACTCAAAGTCCTTTACCAATTTTTCAAGGTCCTCTCCGAACAACTGCGTAACTCTGAAAGGCAACTTACTCAGGCGGGCCTTCAAGGAGACATCCGCTGACCAGTTGTGGAGCCAGAGATAGTGTCGAGCTGTCACCAACGAGGCCATGCTGTTAGAAAGTCCCCTAACCAGATCATAGAAGGCGTCTGCTCTGGACTCCAGCCTCGCCATGGTCCCCTGATCCGAGAAATCCCCCACCGTCTCAGGGATGCCCTGCGCTCACCGGAGGCATGCCCGTGCTACCAATGCTCCACAAACTGAGGCCTGTAAGGACAGGGCACTCACATCAAATACTTGCTTCAACAGGGTATCTAGCTTTCTATCCCAACCATCCTTGAGGGCTATACTGCCCTCTACGGGAATCATGGTCTTTTTGGTCACTGCCGACACTGCGGCGTCAACCTTCGGCAAACAGAACATCTCTTTTTCTTGTTCCAACAATTGGCATAACAAGTTCAGTGTCTGACACCACCCTCCCCCCCCCCCCCCGGTCCAGCCTCCTGAAGTTCCCATTCATCTAGGATCATCTGTTTGATTACCCTATGTAAGGGGAACACCCTCTGGGGTTTGCGCACAGCATGAAGGATGGGATCCTCCAAGGACTCATCCTCAGCCACGACCCCCCGCTGACATATTGAGAGTCTTAAGGGACTCGGCAATGAGCCCCGCCAACTCTTCCCTATGGAAGACAGACTATTCGGGGTTCGCCCTCCTGCAGGATCTCGCCTTCTTCTAGCTCCTTGGGTTCCAAACCTTCTTCAGCCTCCTCATCTGAGGGAAGCAATCCTGTCTCCTCAGCTGCCTCGCCTTCGAGCCGACACTTCTTTGGGGTCTGTACAACCAGAGCATCAGCCCCTGCAGGCTCTCTGCTGTTCTCTTCCTGCCATCGCCTGCCTGGTTCATTCCCTGCTGCTTCAAGCAAAAAGCCCTGTGCAGCAGTAACACAAACTCAGGAGAAAAATCACCCAGGACCCTCTCCCCCAGCCTCTGGGAGGCCCTGAAAAGGCCAGGCCTCTTTGATAAGGCTGCAGCAACGGTGGAGAGGGTGAGACCCCTCCCCTCTGCTGGGTCGGCACCCCCAAGGCCAGTGGGGAGCCCGTAGTCTGTGGGACGCCTCCTCTGAGGTTCCTGCATATTACGCTCCACTTCATGTGCTTCCATGGCACACCCATAGCAAACCCCTTCCGCGGTAAGTGTGCTCTGCCGTGTCCCACAGGATACACACTGGGGCCTTGCCAGCATATCCCCCGCCCCCCCTTCCTGACTCAATGGGGAGGCTCAACACCTATGAGCCTAACCAGAGCAGCCACCAAGCTCTCTGACTGCTCTCTTCCCTGTTGAAATCTGCTCCTTTTTTTCTTTTGTTTTCTTTTTGCTGCACTAAGCCGATCCCCCCATACAGCGTCTTAGCAAGAAGCAAGCAATCCTGCAGAAAATAAAAAAGAAACGGCCTTAAAAAGGAAGAATGGAGCCAAAACAACAAAATGAAAGCAAAACGGCTCACACTGAAATTTCCCGCGTGACTGAGAAAATGACGCGTCCTGCCTGCCGCGGTGCACCCGGGGCCTCTGCCATGAGGTTGCAGGCAGCGCTTCTACTTCTCTTTCAAGGCTACCTGACAACGACGAAAGCGTGCTCCACCGGTTCACGCCCTCGGACTACTCACCCCCGCTGTAACCAAATGCCACTGCTTCCACCATTCCTCAGTGCTCAGCCAATCTGCGACTTCGGCACTGAAGCTGGAGATCAAAGGGAGTCGTATGCTCTCTGTCCGTCTCCCAGCTAGCCTGTCCCCCCTCCTCCTCCACCGCAACAGCTCCTCACCCGCTGAATGGGTTCGGGAGCTATAATCACAGATAAACAAATAAACACAGCAACATCAGCCTGTTCTATAAAGCCCCATCTCCCTCCCCAGATGATTTAGCCACCATCAGTGACACCGCTGGAAACCCCCAGAATCTTTGTGCTCAAAACTGGGTGATGGGAGATTTCAACCTCCCTGCTCTTCACGTCACTCACTCTGAGGCCTTCAGAGAAGCGCTTACTGAACTAGGTTATATTCAACTAGTAAACGCTCCCACACACATAAAAGGAAACAAGCTTTATTTGATATTTGCCCCAAAAGATACAATCGATGCCATGCCTAATCAGGACCTTTCCGTAATCCCTGTACCTTGGTCCGACCATAGTCTAATAAAGTTCCAGATACCATCACCCTGCCTAAAAGATAATTCCACTGTCCCAAAAGAATCTACTGAAGCATACAAAAAACGGTTCCGGCAATTCAATAGGGAGGACACCATCGACAAAATTCAGCCCCTTCAAAATCACCCAGCTAACTGCCTTGAGGATATGATTGCCACATGGAATTCTAACCTTGACGCCTCCATCGAGAAAACCCTCATAAAGAAAGCATCAAGAAGAAGGAAGAATGCACCCTGGTTCTCCCCCGAACTCCGATCGTCACTTATTAAACTTAGAAAACTCGAAAGAGGATGGCGCCGATCCCCATCAGATAAGCGTGAATTATACATTCTCTACCTAAAAAGACACCGAGACGAAGTCACAAAACAAATGAAACAATATTATGCTGAGAAACTACAACGATCACTAAACAAACCGCATGAGCTA
The DNA here is from genome assembly GCA_033557465.1 of Ichthyophis bannanicus. NCBI lineage: Eukaryota > Metazoa > Chordata > Amphibia > Gymnophiona > Ichthyophiidae > Ichthyophis > Ichthyophis bannanicus. The sequence continues at coordinate 384,956,181 of CM066033.1, read as the reverse complement.
TTCGGCCTAGTTAAGACCTTAGCGAAGGAACCCTCTCCATCACAACCAAAACTTCCCGACCCACAAGAATATGCTGACTACCTACATGCTAAGGTAAGCCAGTCTTACACATCTACTACTGCTAGCCCCCCCCCCCCCCAACAACTCAACTATATACCACATCAATAGCTACAAATGTCTTTAAACATACAATCTCCATGTTTTCTGCTCCATCAGATAGAAACCTTCAAGATATCATTTCTTCCATAAACACTACTACAGCACCCAACGACCCTTGTCCAGCATTCTGGATAAAAGCCCTGCGGACAGAACTTAGTCCCTTCCTCTCCAAACTCATTGGGCTTTCTTTTGCAGCCGGGTCATTTCCCAAAAGTCTAAAGCAGACAGCAATAAGACTACTGTTAAAAAACAGTAAGCTGGACCCAGCAAAGATGGAGTCTTATAGGCCAATATCAAGCATCCCGCTACTGGCTAAGATCATCGAGAAGGTTGTACAATATCAACTTCAACAGCATATTGAGGTCAGTGCACCCTTTGACCCCTGCCAACATGGCTTTCGAGAATCTCACGGGGTTGAAACGTTGCTAACCACTCTAATTAGCACCCTAACCATCGGGATGGAGAATATCAAACAAGGTTTTGCACTGATTTTCCTGGACATTGCTGCAGCCTTTGACACTGTTTGTCATGAAGTGCTCCTTTCCCAGCTCAGCGAAAAGGGAGTACAAGGAAAGGCCCTCTCATGGTGTCAGTCCTACTTGACTGATCGATGGCAACATGTCCGTACCGGTCCCTCCACCTCCACACCTTTCCTACAAGAAAAAGGCGTTCCACAGGGATCATCTTTGTCGGCCCTGCTATTCAATATTTACATGCAGCCTTTATGTAATCTTATCCGCTCATTCAACGTAAACTGCCTAATTTATGCCGACGATGTTCTGCTATACACGCCTTTCCTTCTAGACAAACCAGACCTATCTCCCCTAACCTCCTGTTTCGATGCAGTTGCAGATTGGTTACATTCACAGAAACTGAGGATAAACTTTAATAAAACGGAGGTCCTCTTCCTCTCAAGAGATTCATCTTTCATACCACCCAGCTCCATCAAGGTCAAGGACGCTGAACTCCTATCGAAGCCTACAATTCGGTACCTCGGAGTAATACTTGACCAACAGCTCAATATGAAAGCTCAGATTAGCAATATGGTCAAATCTGTTTACAATAAAATAAGGTCGCTTCGTCACTCGAGACAGCTGCTTGAACCTAAAGATTTTCGCACTGTATTTCAAGCTCTTGTCACCCCCCATTTTGATTACGCGAACTCCATACTACATGGCCTCCCAAAGAAGACTATAAACCCTCTGCAACTGGCCATGAACTCAGCCGCTAGAATTCTACTTGGAGCACATAGGAGGGACCATATAACCCCCATCCTAAAAAACCTTCATTGGCTCCCAATCCAAAGTAGGATTACTTTTAAAGTATTGACGATTACCCACAAAGCCATTAACAAATGTTCCTCTTCTTCACTAACTGACTTCATCCAGCCTACTCCCCCTAACAGGGCAAGAAGATCAGCAGCTATCAACACCTTGATCAAGGCAGATCACGAAATGCTCACAAACAGCCAGGAGCAGAGCATTTGAGCTGTATGCACCCACGTGCTGGAACGCCCTCCCTCCTGCCATAAGGGCTATCAAGGACCTCTTCCAATTTAGGAAAGCAGTCAAACATCATCTTTTCCTGCAGCACTATGTGGACCAAGATCACATTCCACACCTTGACACGCCCAGTAGTACATACAGACAAAACCCAAGCAACAACCATTCAGGATCAAATCCAAACACACCAGACCCTGCTCCACCTGACAAATAGCACTTGCCTCATCTGAACCATCCACAATTCTCAGATAAGCCAACATGTAAATAGTTAGCTACTCCTCAACATAAGTTATGTGTAAATACGCTGTTAAAATACGCTGTTAAAACTGTACATTTCTGTTATATTGTAAGTTAAAAATGTTTCATTTCTGTTATACTGTAAGTTCAGTGTAGATTGTCTTCACTGAACAGTTATCGTTACATGTAAACCGCGCTGATGCTGAATAGTGCGGTATATAAGAAAAATAAATAAAATAAATAAATAAATAATCGCTGCAGACCCACGGAAACTCTGGCTTTTTTTTTTTTTTTTAAGGAGACCAAAGGAGCTGTCCTCTTAAACAGTCACCCGGTCCGGAAGGAGGTGGGAGAGAAGGAGCATTAACCCAAAATCCAAGAAAATAAAAAACAAAACACACATCCCCAATCAGCCTAACCTGCTTCCTAGTTGTCCCTTCAGCAAGTCCAACCTCTGGGATCACCCGCTCCAGCTGCTTGGAGATTGAGCTTACTGGGGCTGGTAGAGGGGGCAAGCTGCTTAAGTATTCTGGTGTCATCAAAACATGACATGCTCAGTCTCCAAGATGCTGAGTGGGGGTTGACTACCCTGAGGGTGGGGGACTGGACTGGAGGGATGATAAGGAATAGAAAGATCCTCTCTGTAAGACAGACCAACCCTGGCAGAGGCTCATCCTTCACCAGAAGGGGGGGGGGAGGGAAGCTCCCCTTCCCCCACACATTAACACATTGAAGACAAAAAACAAACACCTCCTCTCTCTAGAGTTCCCCAAAGGGGACCAGGCCTAGTTCTCAGAGGGATGGATTAGCTGTGAAGCAGAACAGAGGAACTGAATCCTTCAGTGGGGGTGCCTTAGAGGTCTCCAAGTCCCCTGTAGAGGAGGTCGGGCCACTGAGAGGGGGCTGCCACATAGCTACTAAAGACTGCAAACAGCCCATGAACTGTTTCATGAGCTGCTGCTCAAACCTGACTGAAAAAAGCACCCCAGAGGACCTTCAGGGACCATACGCATACCCCTATGAGGGACCATATAGCCATCTAAGATGGCCACCGTGCCCACTGACAGAAAGAAAATGGGGAGATACAGCAGAAGCAGCAAAATCTGCATCAGGTCCTGAAAATGCCAAGAACATGTGCCCGAGGCTTCCCAATGCTTTCAGAGCAAAAAATATTCCAACTGCAGACATAAACCACCGTGGGCTGCAAGTTGCATTCAGCCACATGGCTTAGCACTATAGTGGCAAAACCAAAAGCCTGTCCACTCACTGGCTCACCAGCTCTAGAACGCATGGGTAGCAGCACTGGACACAAGGCAGCTGCTGGCTCAAGGAGACAAGGGCATACCCAAGCTCCAAGCAAACATTGTGCCCAAAAGTCTCAACACACAGGCCACAAGATTGTGATCTGGACCAAGGTAGACAGGCCTATCTGTACTGCTGTACCAGTCCACACACCTTGCCACATGCAGGAGGCAGACAATACTATTTCTCTAAGTACTATACCAGCATATGTACAGGTAATGAGCTCCCTGAAAGTTGCTCTGATCTGCTTCCACTTATTAGGTGGAGAGCATAAACCACTCTTCTGGACTGGTCTAGCAGGGTGATAAAGAAATTTTAAAAAACTACAGCTTATGTGCATTCTTTACAAATCTAGATGCAGGCATTTACACCAGCCCTAGCGCTGGCATAAGTAACCGTGCCTAGATTTGACATGTACAGTAACTCTCACCCATTTTATAGTAGGCATGGGCTTTATAAAATAGGCATCAAATACAATATATGGTAACTCTGTAGGAGTTTAGGAAATTACTCTCTCTGTCATATTGTTAAGGAATTGTGTTCTATCTTATTAAACAAAATTAAAAAAGGGTATATGTTTCTCTACAGAAATAACCCAAACTTAAATCTACTGATGTTTATTTCAAGCAGTGGGACTTGCTTGTGTGTGTGGGGAAGGGGAGCACATATTTAGGAAACAGAATATTAGTCTGAGGTGACATGCTGCCACATTAAAAGAGATTCTTTGTATAGAAACAAAGTTTTCAGCAAAACAAAAAATAAGACAAGACAGTTACTAGGAATCTGAATGGCCCCACTATGTACCGCTCTGTTAAATCTGCACGTATCCAAAATAAAACGTGTTTCATGTTCTGCTTAAACCTCTGCAGCCAATCACAGTCCCTAAGAGGGCATGCACATTCTGCTCTCTCAGGTGTCCCCTTCCCTGCCTCTGGAGATCACCAGTCTCACCACAATTGTCCTTGTTCTATAATGTCATCGCATGAGTCAGAATTCAGGCTCCCCGGGATGTTTTCTTAGCGTGGGCAGAATTGTATTTGGATAAGCCAAACATTGATTTATCCTGTAACAAACTTTACTCCCAGTGGCAATCTATGGTTAATATAAAGCTGCACGTCATCTGCATTATGCAAGGGTTTAAACTTAACTACAGAAAACAATAGCAGCACTACCATTTTAAATTGAGTGCAAGTCATTATTTTGGAAATTCTTTAACAATGAAACTTAATGGATGCCTGGTGAGTATTACTATTTGTCATGTGTTCCTCAGAAACACTGCCCAATAGAAAAAGCAGTGCAGCTTGCTCTCTGACACAGCTGTGAGAGATGCTGAATTATTCACCTAAAACAAATGATCTTTTGTAACCACTTAACTGCTAGTGCTACAAAGAAGAGAATGAAAACAAAGCAGAAAAAAAAGAGGCTCTCCAAACCAAGGGTCCATGTTCAACATCTACAGCAGGACAGCCTATTGCTCACAATTTGACTCTCTAATGCAGCATGGACAGTCCCATTTCATATGTTACTTCCAGTTTCAATAACTCTGCCAGCAAGAGTTCTACTTTGGCTGCAGTTTGGCTGGCTAAGGGCAACAGAAGGAGAAAAATAAAAGGGACCAAAATCACAGGGAAAAAGCCAAGTAGTATAGTATCTTGTTTGTTACCAGATGTTTTAGCTTGAGAAACTGCTCCAGCTCTCATGTTAGGTAGGGTTTGTGCTTTCAAAGGCCCATCTGGTGCCTGCAGTAATGATGTCCCATCAGGAAAGGCTGGTTTGACCAGAAGTTCTGGCCTGGAGGGAAGACGAGGCATGGTGGCGGACTGGATGTAAGGACCCACTGCTGCCACTCGACTTGAGCCCGATACCACCTGCTGGGGTAGATTCCCATCAGAAGAAATCTGAATAGAGAGATGTTTGTATAGTCATCCAACATTACAATACACACAGAGCATACTTTCCCCTCTCCCACTCCAAGTCAGCAATCATGTGCTGGAGTATTTGCATGAAAAGCTTAAGAAAAGCATTCTGTACAAAGCTTCAAGTCCCAGTGAAAATCACATACTCACACAAACACACACCACAAAAAGAAACCATAACATCGCAGACAGACTGAGTAGATTATTAAAACTGAAGTCTGAAGACTCTTCACGCACACGAAAAATCTCATTTAAAGGAGACAGGAACCAACTATGGCATAATACCAAAGAGTTTTCTCTGCTGTCCTGCAGAGTTACTAACTGGATATTTGCGTTTAGAATTCAGCACTACTTACTGGTACGTTCTCTTTCTGCTGCAGGGCTACTTTCTTCTTCCACAGACGGTCTCGCAGCTCGTTAACCCGCTTGTCCATCGATGCCACCTCCGAGTTGCGTTTGTTCAAGTTCTCCCTCTGTTGCTGCAGCTTGGCATTCTGCTCCTGATTCAGTTTGTTCCTCAGCTGAACATATTGGAGAGAAAACAAACGACACGCACATATAGTCACCAGCTCTAAACAAGGGCAGCCAACACAAAGCACCAGGAAAAAAAAAAAGGCCACACTCAACAGCTGAACAGAGGCACCAGGCAAAGTCCTGCATGCTAATCTTACATTTTAGTTTATTTAATTCACAGGAGTTTGTGCATATAAAGGAAAAATTAAATTAGGCAACACCAGAGAGGATGACTCTGCTGACCTTGTAAAAAGAGATCAGATCGAAAGGAGGCGGCTAGAATGGAACTGGAGATGGTATGGGCGAGTATGAGAGAGCTAAAAGGGGCATTAACAATGGTTTATAACTAGTTGGGTAAGGGACAGTTTTAAAAATTGTAACTCATGGAAGAAAAGGAAAATGATCTACAGTGGTGTGCAAAAGTCTGGAATCACTTGTGAGTTTTGCATTTTTTTCATACTTTCTAATGTTTTTTTTAAATTTTGCGTTAGCCCAGCATATTCATCTTTCTACCATGTTAAAAGAGATACATTTGGCTATTAGAGTTGACTTTTTGCATTCCTTGCTTCCAATTTAAATACTTTACAGACACTGGGAGATAGCTACTGCGATTTTTGCGGATCCTGCGTTAAAACTGGATCAAGATTATCCAATATGCACATGTTATTTCTGACCAATCAGGAGGCTGGTTTCACTAACCAATGACAATGCAGATATCTAGCCAACAGTGCAGCTACAAAAACGCGCGGAATTTTTGAATTTCATACGCTTTCTGGATCAACCATGAAGATGACTCAGCCCCTGACGCTGGAGGAGCGTGTTCGTGTGTCCTTTATGAGCGAGGAAGGATTTTCAAGCCGCCAGATAGCCAGGAAAGTTGGCTGCAGTCAGAGCGCTGTTAAGACTGTACAGAAGAAGAAAGAAACGAGTTCAGTGGTGGACAAGCCTCATTCAAGTCATCTACGTACATCAACATCACGCCAGGACCACGCATTATGACGCATTTCACGGACTAATCGCACGTTCACCTCTCCTCAGCTACTTCGAGAGTGGTCAGACAAGAGTGAGGTCAGTGTTAGCTCATCAACAGTTCGTCACCGGTGCCTGCAGTTTGGTCTCCAGGGCTGCAAAGCATGGAATAAGCCACTGATGACTGACATACAAAGGCGCAACTGGATCGTGTGGGCGAGAAAGCACTCAACCTGGTCGACTGAAATGTGGGAAAAGGTGCTATTCAGCGATGAAAGCACCTTCTGCCTGTTTGGTAACCAGGCCCACACCTATGTGAGGAGATTTCCTGGAGAGGAATTCAAGCCTGAGTGTCTCAACCTCACTGTGAAGCATCCTTTGAAGGTCATGGTCTGGGGCTGCATGGCTGCCAGTGGCGTTGGACGTCTTCACATCGTCGATGGAATGGTCAACGGGGCCATCACCATACTGCAAAAGTGCATGGTGCCATCAGCACACCAGCTGTTTCCTGGCCAGTTCCTGTTCCAAGATGACAATGAACCCTGCCATCGCTCCAGACAGGTGATCAGCTGGAAGCAGCGGAACATCAAGTCAATAGACTGGCCTGCCCAGTCTCCAGATTTGAATCCAATCGAGAACCTGTGGCCTTGGAAATAGCCAAGAGGCATCCGACATCAAAGCATGAGCTGATTGAGTCACTCATTGCAGCTTTGAACCGCATTGTCACCAACGATCACCTTGTCAGACTGGTTCATTCAATGCCGACAAGGTGCAGTCAGATAATCAAGAACAAAGGGTGGCCCATCAAATACTGAGCCATCACCGACACATAAAAACAGCCTTTTTCAAGGCCACATACATTAATTTGAAGGAAACCTGGCATGTGTCCATAATATTTTAAAGTATACTTACAATAATATACCATTGGCCAACAATGTACATTACGCGATTTTCACAGAAAATCTATCAACAGGACAACTATGGGGAACAAACTCAGAAAATAAGGGCCAAACCAATAGCCAAATCTATCACTTATCATGAGATACACAGAAAAAGCCACTGGGAGGAAAAATAAATTAAGATATAAGGTCACGAAGTTGAAAAAACGTCAAATTTACAAGTGATTCCAGACTTTTGCACAGCACTGTAGGAGTCAGATGGTTGGATAAGGATTGGAAAAACATTTTTATGAAAGCAGGTAAGGTATCTATAAGCACCTTAATTAAAGGAAATGCACATAAAATATTATACAGGTGATATCAAAAACCAGTGATGTTAAAGACTAGGGGCCCAATACTCAAAGGTTTATGCTCCTAAGTCTGAGAGTTGTGCTCCTAAATTGGCCTCTTTGAAAATTTACTAGGGCTAAGTGCCTAAATATTTTCTTAAAATTTCACTAAATTCCTAAATTTAGGAGCATAAAAGTGGGTGGCAACAGGAATGGATTTAGAGTGAATTTTCAACATTAGGCACCTAAATTAGACTCATAAATTGAGGCAAAATGGCAGACCTAAATTTAGGAGCATAGGGCCCAATATTCAGTGGTGACGGCTAATGCATTTACAGTGGCTAGCCATCGCCGCTAAACCCAGATATTCAATGCCGGGGCCATATCCAGACACCAGCATTGAATTTCCAGGTCAGCTGCACAGCCCGGAAGCTACCTGGGCAGCAGCAATATTGAGCCGCTGCCTGGTTAGCTCCCGTGGGCAAAGACAAGCCAGCTTTTACCATGCCTATCTTTACCCGTGGGCCACTAACCAGTTAGCGACAGGTACCACCCTTGGAATGCCCCAATGTTAAGCAGTTAGCATCAGGGCGTATAGAGGCGGTGCCTGGGGATAATTCAGCATCACTAACTTGACCGGGGGCCTTGAGAGGAGGCCTTTCATAAACTGGTCCACAAGAGGATGCGCAAAGATGAGTTTACCATCACAGCCGCAGTGGTACGCCTCAACGGTGCTTAAAAGAAATCAAACAGAATTTGATTTGAGACCAGAGTTGGAAAGGTAGAGGAGATACATCAGCAAAGCTTCCACAGAAAAATGATGCCACTTAAAGGTGTAGGCATGGTGCATGGAGTCCTTCCGAGAAGCAAAAAGCACATTCTCCACAACCATGGGAAGATGAAGTTCTGCAAGAACTACCCGCTCAACATCCACGTCATCAGGGCTAGGGAGCAGATGTTTTATTTTATTTAACATTTCTTATATACCGCCTTTCATGATATCAAGGTGGTTTACATTGAACAAACTGAAACTACATTGAACAGGGCATTATAACTTGGAGATAACTATTTTACAGGGAACATGGGCAATGGAGGGTTAAGTGGCTTGCCCAAGACCACAAGGAGCACCTGTGGGACTAGAAACCCCAGTTAGATTGAATAAGAGTCCCTTTGCTATGAGAGACGAAATCTGGGGCACAGCCTAGTCTGAGAGGCTGGCGCTGTGAGAATCTGAGCAGGAGGAGAAACCATGGCTGCCTGGACCAATGTGGTGCGATAAGTATCATGGAACCCTTGTCCGACTTAAGTTCGAACAGGTTTTGGCCATGAGCAGACTCAGTGGATATGCATAGAGTAGGCTCTTGCTCCAGTCCAGCAGGAAGGAGTTAGAGTAGTTACTCACCTGTAACAGGTGTTCTCCAGGAGCAGCAGGAATCAGTCCTCACATATGGGTGACGTCGCTGGAGCCCCCATGCGGAGCATTTCCCCAGCTTTCAAAGAAAGCCTTTGGGAATGCAGGCACGCATGCGCGGTCCCCCTCCCACCCAAAGGTGCCATCTTGCTCAGTCTGATGACATAGCTAAAACACAGCACAAAAAGAAAATGAACTATATACAACTGCAACTCCAAGGGGAGGAGGGAGGGTTGAGGACTGATTCCTGCTGCTCCTGGAGAACACCTGTTACAGGTGAGTAACTACTCTTTCTCCAGGACCAAGCAGGAAGTCAGTCCTCACATATGGGTGACTCCCTAGCTCTGGGCTACCAGGAACCCAGGCTGAAAAATAGAGCTCCCTCGAGCCTCAGCAACAGTGAGAGAATCTTCTCTGAGACCACACCTGAACAGTAGCCCAACACCAGGGCTGGAGAGCAGGAGTTGCCTAAACCTCAAAGAGATTACGGAGTACCGCTTGCCTGAAAGCACTGTCCCTACGGGACTCCCTCTCGAGGCAGTAGTGGTCCGCAAAAGTCTGGCTTGAAGACCAAGTAGCGGCCCGGAAGATGTCTGCCAACGGAACAGAACGGAAGTGAGCTACTGGTGCGGCCTTTGCCCTGACCCGGTGGGCTGTGACTCGACCCTCCAGGGAGAGGCCAGCTGCCCTGTACGCCCAGGCAATACAGTCTGCCATCCAGATGGATAACATACGCTTAGTGACAGGCAACCCCAATTTATTAGGGTCAAAGGAAATGAAGAGCTGAGAAGCCCTTCTATGCCCCTGCGTACGTTCAAGGTAAAAGGACAGCACCCTTCTACAATCCAGGGTATGCAAGACAGTCTCTGCCCTACTGGCGTGCGGCCTGGGAAAGAACGTCGGAAGTACCACCTCCTGGTTGAGGTGGAAGGAGGACACTACCTTGGGAAGGAACTTAGGATGAGTCCTCAAGACTACCCTGTTCTTATAGAACCTGGTATACGACCTATCCGAGACCAGGGCCTGAAGCTCACTTACCTGCCTAGCCGAGGTGAGTGTCACAAGGAACAACACCTTCCAGAAGAGGAAATGTAAATGGCAGGTTGCCATCGGCTCAAAAGGTGGGTGAGTCAGCTGCTGCAAGACCACATTGAGATCCCACTCAGTGGCTGGTGGACGAATAGGAGGCTTAAGCAAAAGCAGGCCTCTGAGAAAGCGAGACACCAGAGGGTGGCCTGAGAGAGACTGCCCATCCACCGGCGAGTGGTGAGCTGAGAGGGCACTGAGGTGAACCCGGACAGAGTTGGACTGAAGTCCTAGGTTGGAAAGGTGGAGCAGGTATTGTAGCACCACCTGGACCGAGCAGGAGAAGGGGTCCTCTTGCTGTTGAGAACACCAAGTAGAGAACCTACGCCATTTCAGAGCATAGGCCTTCCTAGTGGAATGCTTCCTGTAGGTCAACACTACCTCTTCAACCTCCTTTGGTAGGAGCAAGGACGACCCTTTCAGCAGCCAGGCCATCAAATTGAGGGATTTGAGGTTGGGATGCAAGAGGGACCCCGGATCCTGAGTCAGAAGGTCGGGTTGCAGCCCCAGAGGAAGTGGAGTATCCACCGCCAACTGCAGAAGAAGTGGGAACCACGGCTGCCTGGGCCACCTGGGGGCTATCAGGATCACCGTGGCCAGGTCCTGCTGGATTTTGAAGAGAGTCCGGGCCACTAGAGGTGTGGGAGGAAAAGCATACAGCAGGCCTTCTAACCAGGGGATCAGGAATGCATCCGCTGCCGTCCGCAGAGGGTGCGGTTGTCTGGAACAGAACTTGGGTAGTTGCCTGTTCAGCGGACTGGCAAAAAGATCCATGGTCGGAAGTCCCCACTTCAGAAAGATCTGCTGAACTACCAGAGGATCCAACTGCCACTCGTGAGGTTGCAGGAGTCTGTTTAGCCTGTCCACCAGGTAGTTTTCCTGGCCTGGGAGGTAGACCGCCCTGAGGGTCACGTCCTGCTTGATGGCCCAGGAGCAGGGAGCTTGTGTTTCCAGGCACAGGAGTCTGGATCCTGTGCCTCCCTGCTTGTTGACGTACAACATAGCCACCTGGTTGTCCGTCTGAACTAGGACAGACTGGTGAGACAGGATCTGAGAGAAAGTCCACAAGGCTAGCCGAATGGCTCTCAATTCCAACAGGTTGATCTGCTGGGCTGCCTCCCACGGAGACCATAGGCCTTGGGTGCAGGCCCCCCTGGCAGTGTGCCCCCGAGCCCTGCAGGGAAGCATTGGTTGTCAGTATCTGAGTGTGTGGGGAGGCCTGAAAAGGAACACCCCTGACCAGATTTGGGAGATGCCTCCACCAGCGTAAGGAGTCCACCAAGAGTTTGGACACCTTTATTTTGACTGACAATTTCCCTGCGGCCTGTAGCCACTGTGCCCTGAGGTACCACTGAGCCGGCCTCATGTGCAGAAGGGCATTTGGGGTGACATGCACCGTGGAAGCCATGTGACCTAAGAGCCGGAGGAAGTGTCTGGCGGAGACCAGAAAGTTCGCCCGAAACTGGCCGGCCAACTTTATCAACCTGTGAGCTCTGTCCACAGGCAAATAGGCCTTTGCATGGATGGTATCCAATCTTGCCCCTATGAACTCCACGTCCTGCGAGGGGACTAAAGTGGACTTGGGGAAGTTTATCACGAACCCCAGGTGCTGAAGCAGGGATATGGTCCTGAAGGTGGCCTGCCTGGCCTCTTGTAAAGACTGGCCCCTGATAAGCCAGTCGTCCAGGTAAGGGAACACAAAGATCCCCTGGTTCCTGAGGTAGGCTGCAACCACCGCCAGGCATTTTGTAAAAACCCTGGGGGCGGAGGCGAGGCCAAAAGGAAGCACTCTGTACTGGAAGTGTCTTCCTCTCACCACAAATCTGAGGAATTGTCTGTGACTTGGATGGATGAGGATGTGAGTATAAGCATCCTTCAGGTCTAAGGAGCATAGCCAATCTCCCTGCTGGAGGTAGGACAGTAAGATTCCAAGGGTAAGCATCTTGAACTTTTCCCTCTCCAGAAACTTGTTCAGCTTTCTCAGGTCCAGGATGGGTCTGAAGCCTCCTGTTCTTTTTGGTACCAGGAAGTACCTCGAGTAGAAGCCTTGCCCTTCCAGGTGGTGAGGCACCGGTTCCACCGCCTGGTCCCTTAGCAGACCTTCCAACTCCTGAAGAAGTAAGTTTCTGTGCAGAGGGGGTCTTGGAGGCTCCCCTGCAAAGTAGGAGGGGGGTATCTGGGTGAAGTGGAGCAGATAGCCCCTTTCGATGATGCTTAACACCCAAGTATCCCCTGTGATGGCTGGCCACTTGTCTGCGTACAGGGTCAGCCGACCTCCTGTGCCGTGGAGGAGGAGAGGCTATGCTGGCATAGTCAAAAACTCCCTCCCTGCTGAGCAGGAGCCGGAGTAGGAGGCTTGGGAGCCTTCTGCCTACGGGGCCCATGACCCTGCCCCTTGGCCTGCTGGCCCTGTTGGGGAGCTGCAAAAGCCTGGTAGTGATGGTAGGTTTTGTAGGCAGCGGTCTTCCTCGGGTAAAAGGTCTTTTTCCCCCCGAGCCCTTCTTCTGAGAAGGGGCAGAAGTTTTCCTGGACAGCCTTGTCCAGGTAAGAGTCTCGGTCTCGAGTTCTGCAGCCTTTTCAGCCATGGGCTTGCCAAAGAGGTTTTCACCTCGGCAAGGGACATCGACCAACTTGTCCTGTACCCATGGCTCGAGGTCCGAGGACTGTAGCCAGGCCTGGCGGTGTGCACCGATGCTGGCCCCTGCTACCCGGGCCGAAGCCTCAAATCCATCGTAGGCTGCTCGAGATATAAACTTCGAGCACTCTCGAATACCAGAAGACAAGGCCTTGAACCTCTGCAAAGGTTCCTCGAACAAACCAGCAGAGAACTCGGCAATCTCCTTTGCCAGGTCTCGAAGGTACATGTCCATGTACAGCTGGTAGGTCTGGACACGGCAAGCAAGCATAGAGCCCTGGAAGCACTTTCTACCGAGGGCATCCAGGTTCCGGGCTTCCATGCCGGGAAGCACCGAGGAGTGCATCTTCTGACTCTTCAGGCGATGCATGGCCGATTCCACAACCATGGAGTGGTGCGGTAGCTGTGCCTTTTGAAACCCGGGGCTCTTGCGGACCCGATAGATGGAATCGACCCGCTTGCTTAGAACCGGCATCGAGGCTGGCGCCTCCCACATGCGGAAGAGCAACCGCTCCAGCATCGGAGAAACCGGGACAGTAAAGGCCTCCTTGGGAGGAGAGTCATACTGCTGAGCCTCAAGCTCCTCGGCTTGATGCTCCTCCTCGGAGTCTGCAGGGAATGCCAGTGCTTTGGCCATGTCCCTTATGAAATCCGAGAACCTGGTATCCTCCTGGGGGAACCTTGGCGGAGGCTCGGATCCCAGTGAGTCCGAAGGGACGCACCGAGTCCGGAAGGTGTCAGGGGACTCCTCCTCCTCCGCTTCCCACGCCGATTCCTCCGAGGAGGAATCGAGCGGCTCCGAGTGGGAGGGCCCCGATGCCATCCGCCCTGACGCTGAGGGAACCGGCGTCGACAACCTCGGTCCCGAACGGGAGGCAGAGGGTGACCTCGGCCGAGGATTGACTCGAGTTCGCATGGTCTCGAGGATCGGCTCGGCCTCCGGGATTGACTTGGTCGTCGATGTCCTGGTGGTCGGGGCAGATGCGCCGGTGAGACCGGCGATCAGCACCCGCTGCTGCTCCATGAAGGCAGACAATCTGCTCTCCAAGGCCGTCAATCTGAGTCCGAGCTCAGGAGACCCAGCAGCATCCGACTAGGGCCCCGACGGCATCGGGCCCGACGTAGGCTCCCCCGGAGGAGAGTCCACGAGGACTACAGTACTCACGTGACTCAGGGCCTCCGACTCCACTCGAGAATGCTTTGCAGGCCTCTCCAACTCCGAAGACCCGGGACGGCGATCGGGGCTATGCGACCTGGCCCTCGAGGAGCTAAGAGTGTCCACCGATGCCGCCCTCGCGGGTTTCTTCTTCCTTCGATGCTCCCTTGAAGGAGACTCCCTTTCAGAGGAGCCCCTACGATGCTCGGGGTCAGACTCCCAAGACGTCGAGGCCTCTGACGAAGTCCGGACCCGTCCAGAGGTAGATTCGGAGAAGATCTTCCCACGCTGGTGCTGACGGCTCCGTAATGCCTAAGAAGACATTTTGCCACAGGGATTACAGACCGTAGAATCATGGTCTGGCCCTAGGCACCGGAGGCAAGCAGTCGTGTGTGTCGGGGAGAGACATCAGTTTCTTGCACCGATCACACTTCTTAAAGCCACTGGCAGCCATCGGGGGAAAAACGGCCCCTGCAAGATCAAAAAATTGGGCTGCCAGGGAAAAGAAAAAGGCGCGAACGCAGTCTCTTAAGGACAAAAACAGAAAAAAAGAGATCCAGGCTCAGCACCGGTGTACCGAGTCCAGGCGGGAAAGGAACAGACGTCTAACCGAAGAAAAAGAAAACTCAACCCAACGCAGAAAAATCAACATTTTTCACGGGTGACAAGGACAGGCGTCCGAAGGGCTCCGCAGAAAAAAGAAGACTGAGCAAGGTGGCACCTTTGGGCGGGAAGGGGACCGCGCATGCGTGCCTGCATTCCCAAAGGCTTTCTTTGAACGCTGGGGAAATGCTCCGCATGGGGGCTCTGTCGACGCCGACGTCACCCATAAGTGAGGACTGACTTCCTGCTTGGTCCTGGAGAATGAGGCTATCCAATGGTTGCCCGGAATCCTGAAGCAGAACTGTGCTACCTGGACGTTGCCTGGAGTTTCAAAGATGTACCAATTAATGTCCGGAAGATATGGCTCGCAACTTCCCTATTGAGGGTTCACTTGTGTGGCTGAAGGACACTGCTGAGGCGGTCCGCCAGGACATTGAGTTCCCAAGGCGGGTATATGGTTCTGAAGACCATGCCTGGGAGATAACGAACTTCCCAGATATATACGGCTTCCCAACATAGGAAGTACGAGACCATGTCGCCCTGCTTGTTGATGTAAATCACCACTTGACTGTCCATCTGGATAAGGACTATTTGGTTGGCCAACTGAACCTGGAACGCCCAAAGTACATTCACAATTTCACATAGTTCCAGAAAGTTGATCTGGTGCAGGCTCTCCTGCGCTGTCCAGAGGCCATGTGTGTGCAGCCCATCGAGATGGGTTCCCTAGCCTAGCTTGGAGGTAACCGTGGTCAGTGTACATTGATGCAGAGGAGGCTGGAAGAAGAGACCTCTGAGCAGATACTGTGGTTGCAGCCACCAGGACAGAGTCCTTGGGCAGTGGAGTGACCACCACCATGTCCCTGAGGCGGCCGGTGACCTGATGCCGCTGGTGACCTGATGCTATTAAATGCATTAGGTCCACTGTGCTCAAAGCATGTGTAAGCAAGCTAAGGGAGTGACAAGTACAGTGGAGGCCATGTGGCCAAGCAAGCAGAGCATTTGGCACACCGTGATGCAGGGGCTGTGTTAGATGTTGTGGAACACCGCAACAAGTCATTGCGCCCAATCTGTGGACAAGAAGATTCAAGCTAGAGTGGTATCAAGGAGAGTCCCAGCAAACTCGAGTTGCTGATATGGCTGAAGGTAAGACACTGGGTAATTGATCACAAAGCCCAGATGTTCCAGCACCTGAAGATGGGTATAGGAAGAAGGACCATGCTCCTCAGTAAAGAGTCAAAAGCACCCCCCCTCTGGTGTGGCTGCAGGGCGGGCTGAGGCTTCTGGCGGCACTGCTGGCACTGCCCCTGGCTCTTCTGTTGCCCCAGCTGAGAGCTTTGGTAGGCCTGGTAAGGAAGGTACGTGGCATAATATCTCCACTTACAGGGTTAGAAAGCCTTTTTCCCTGCCGATTTTTTCTTGGCAGGGTCTGCCATCTTCCTAGAGGGGCAGTTCATGGTTAACAGTTCCCTAACCAGTTCACCCGCTTTGTCCTCCATGGGTTTGCCAAATAAATTTTCACCTCAGAGAATGTCAGCAAGTTTCTCCTGCACCCACTGCTCGAGGTCAGAGGACTGGAGCTACTCCAGGCTTTGGGCCCCAATGCCCACAGCAGAGACTCTGTTCACAGACTCAAAAGTGTCATAGGCCACTCTGCTCATGTACTTTGAGCAGTCCTTCCCCTTGGTGACTAGGCTACGGAACCTTTCCAGGTGCTCCCGGGGAAGCAAGACGGAGACCTTCTCCATGATGTCCTTCAAGTACATTGCTATGTAGAGCTGGTATGAAAGGATGCGTGCTACCAGCATCAATCCCTGATAGCATCTGCATCCAACTCCATCCAGAGTGTGGACTCCTTTCCTGGGAGGAGTGGGGTCTTGGAGCTTTTTATGTGCCTCATAGCTGACTCCACCACCATCGAGTTGTGAGGCAGCTGAGGGTTCTCAAACCCAGGGCTCTTCTAGATTCTGAACACGGAATCCAGATAGCAGTTAATGGGGGGCACCATCAAAGGATTCTACCACATCCTGAAGAGCAGGCGCTGGAGGAAGCTATGAATTGGTATAGTGATGGTCTCCTTCAGTGACAAAGGGTACCGTAGTGCGCCCAACTCTTCAGCCCTCTGTTCCTCCTCGGCCTCCAGGGTGAAGGGGAGGGCCTTCGCCATGTGCTTGACAAACTTATGGAATGATGTCCTTGTGATGCTCGTAGGGCAGTGAAGGATCAGATGGGATGCACTGATTGGAATGTCTCAGTCTCCCAACCCTTGGACTCTTGATTCAGTGAGAAAATCAAAGCACTGATGGGTTTCCTCCCGATGTCTCCGGTGCTCTAGAGAGGACGACGGTGTCCGGGGCTTCCAATGTCAATGCAGGCCCTCTGACATGGAGGCGCTCATCGGAGAGATTACCATCGATGCCAACATGGAGTCGTAGCACCACTCAAGTCTTCTTCTCTGCTGGGGAGGGCATGGGTCTTTAGGAAAGGTTGCATCAAAATCGATGGGGCCGCCACCAGCATCGAGGTACCCGAGGGAATCGGAGCCCTCGCAGCCTGAGACATCTGGAATCCAGCAAGGCTCCTTTCCAAGGCCTGCATGCGTTCAGCCAGGAGTGCTGTCTCAGACACAGCCGGAGCAGCCGCCATAGCCTCTGATGCCAGCTCCCTCGTCGGGGACTCCACAATGGTAATTGCATTGGGAGACCGCTGATGGCCCTTCAGGGCTTTGGGAGGCAACTCCTCATGCTGGGACAGCTTGGGAGGCTGCTCCTGGCCCTCGTCCTCCAAATCACGTCAAGGCGGGCTTTGATGTCTGTGCCCATGGAGTTTCTCCCAGCTCTTGGCATCGCACTTTTGATGTCAATGGGGTGGAAGACCGATCCTTCTGGGGGCCTGTCTCCTCGGAAGATAGCCACTGGTCCAAGCTACCACGGCCCCTCGACTCCAAATGAGCTCAAGCTCTGCGTTGAGCAGAAGTCTCGGCGAAGCCCTTCGAGGGCATCGACACCGATGCCACTCCAATGACTGGAAGACACTCCTACTGTTTTTCTCGGTTCTTGAGGCCCTTTCGAGTCATCTGCAAAGACAAAAATGCAGGTGAGGGCTCATAGTTGGGCCCAAGGCACTGTATGCAACGTTATGGCAGTCCGTCACCAAGACGTTTTGGCCATACTTTTGGGCAATTTTTGGGCATTTTTTAAAAGCCACTGGTTGGCTTTGATATGTTGGGGAAGACAGCTTCTGCCAAGTCAAAGGACGCCAATGTCTTGGTTGACAAGGGAGACGCGCGGGCAAAGAACAGATGCAACAAACCCCCCCCCCAAAAAAAAGTACCGAAAAAAAGATGCACCAAGGATTAACGCCCTTGTCGATGGGCAGGAAGGTCAGGACCAACACGATACTGAATAGACTTTCAGAAAATAAGAAAAACTGCAAGGGTTAGGATAATGCTTTTCCAAGGCCAGACAAATGTCTGAAGAGCTCAGTGGAATAACGAAGACCGAGGTAAGATGGCTCCTTCGGGTGGGAAGGCAGGCACGCAGGCACGCACGCACGCATGCGTGATGGAGCTCCCTAAAGCTTCCCATGAAGCTGGGGAGCGTTCCCGTGCAGGCTCTGTCTGTGATGTCACCCATATGTGAGGATCTCATTCCTGCTTGTTCCCGGAGAAAGAGGGGGATGTAAGCTTTGAGAAAGTCAACTGAGGGCTTCAAGGGGAGGGGGGAGTAAGGGAAAGGGAAATATTTATGTTTAAGTTAAAAATACGACTGTGGTGGGTGTTGGGGTAAAGTTGCTAATTGGCACCAGATTCACCTGACAGGTTTGATCCAGTCCTGGGTTTACAACACTGCATGCAGGGATTTGTAGTCTTGCTTTTCTTATGGAGTGCAATGGATATATCAGAACTGCAAGTCCCTTAATGCAATGGGGTAAACTCAGAACTGTATCATGCCTATTGAGCGAATTTGCGGCCAGTTGACAACTCTGGGTGTGGGGGGGGGGGGGGAGAGGGAGGAGTTATAATAAGGTAGCATGCATCAAGAGTTATGGGCTAAAGAGTAGAATTCATTTTAATTATGTTTAAATGCTATACAGTATTGTGAATAATTTGGGAATATAAGTGAAAGATGTAAACTTAAATGGTTGTTTTAAAAGGATTGTATTTGAAAATGTGTCAATAAAACTTACAAAGTTTAAAAAAAAACAGATATCAGATCACAGTGATAGAAAAAGGGAAATGTACTGTGTTTAGATGAAGGAAGACCATCCATGGGAACACAAAACAAGTTTTGTGATGTGTCCTAACACTATACCTGCAGCTCCTTATAGAGCTTGTCAAGCTCAGCCACAGTGGACTGGTTGTTATGGTAATCAATCCGGCCATTCTTCAGCATCTCTAGTTGCCTACTCAGTTCCTCCACCTTGGATACGGCCACCACCAACTCTCTCTGCTTTTGCTGGAAGAGGCTATTCATGTGTTCAATTTCTTCCACTAGGAATTGAAAACCCCATAAATGAACAGAAGTTACATAGTAACATAGTAACATAGTAAATGATGGCAGATAAAGACCAGTATGGATCATCTAGTCTGCCCAGTACGGTATCAAGTGTAGGTACACCTGCCACTCTGTGCAGGCCCCAATTCCCCATGTCTTTGTTTAGGGGTGATCCAACCACTCCATGTAGGACACCCCTATTTGTTAAGGAATTAGATGGTTCAGATTATTTTGATATTTTCCTGTTGCTGTAAAGGGATCCACTGTGTCTGTCCCATGCCATTTTGAACTCCGTCACCGTATTTGCCCCCACCATTTCCATCGGCAGCGCATTCCAAGCATCCACTACCCTTTCAGTGAAAAAGTATTTCCTGACATTGCCTTTCAATTTACCACCTTGTAGCTTCATGTTATGCCCTCTAGTTTTGCAGGTTCTCCGTCTTTGGAAGAGGTTTGTTAAAAAAAGTATTCAGAAAAAGAGTAGTTACTCACCTGTAACAGGTGTTCTCCAGGAGCAGCAGGAATCAGTCCTCACATATGGGTGACGTCGGCGCCGACGGAGCCCCCATGCGGAGCATTTCCCCAGCTTTCAAAGAAAGCCTTTGGGAATGCAGCACACATGCGCGGTCCCCTTCCCGCCCAAGGGTGCCATCTTGCTCAGTCTGATGACATAGCTAAAAGACAGCAAAAAACAAAATGAATGATATGACTGCAACTCCCAGGGGAGGAGGGAGGGTTGTGAGGACTGATTCCTGCTGCTCCTGGAGAACACCCGTTACAGGTGAGTAACTACTCTTTCTCCAGGACCAAGCAGGAAGTCAGTCCTCACATATGGGACTCCCCAGCCCTAGGCTACCGGGAACCCAAAGCTGAACAATGAGCTCCCTCTAGAGCCCCAGCATGCGTGATAGGATCTTCTCTGATAACACCCCCGTACAGTAGCCCAACACCAGGGCCGGAGGGTAGGAGTTGCCTATACCTCAGAGATTATGGAGTACCGCCTGTCCAAAAGCACTGTCCCTGCGGGCCTCCCTCTCGAGGCAGTAGTGTGCCGCAAAAGTCTGTCTTGAAGACCAAGTAGCGGCCCGGCAGATGTCTGCCAACGGAACAGAGCGAAGATGAGCTACTGACGCAGCCTTCACCCTGACACGGTGGGCCGTGACTCGACCCTGCAAGGAGAGGCCGGCTGCCCTGTATGCCCAGGCAATACAGTCTGCCACCCAGATGGACAAGGTACGCTTGGAGACCAGTAACCCCAGTTTATTAGGGTCAAAAGAGACGAAGAGCTGAACAGCCCTTCGATGTCCCTGCGTACAGTCAAGGTAGAAGGACAACACCCTCCTACAGTCCAGGGTATGCAAGACCATTTCAGCCCTGCTGGCATGCGGCCTGGGAAAGAAAGTCGGAAGAACCACCTCCTGATTGAGATGGAAGGAGGAGACAACCTTAGGAAGGAACTTTGGGTGAGTCCGTAAGACCACCCTGTTCCTATAGAACCTTGTGTATGGTGGCTCTGAGACCAGAGCTTGCATCTCACTGATTCGCCTGGCTGAGGTAAGAGCTACCAAAAATAACGCCTTCCAGGAAAGAAAGCGTAAAGGACAAGTAGCCATAGGCTCAAATGGTGGGCAAGTAAGTTGTTGCAAGACCACATTCAAATCCCACTCAGGTGCCGGTGGACAAATCGGAGGCTTGAGCAAAAGGAGGCCTCTGAGGAAACAGGCCACTAAAGAGTGGCCTGACAGAGACTGATCTGCCACCGGTGAGTGGTGCGCTGACAGAGCACTGAGGTGGACCCGAACAGAGTTGGATTTAAGGCCCAGGTCAGACAGGTGAAGCAAATATTGCAGCACCACTGGCACCAGGCACGAAAACAGATCCTCTTGGTGCTGAGCACACCAGGTGGAGAACCTATGTCATTTCAGGGCATAAGATTTTCTAGTGGAGTGCCTCCTAGAGGCCAAGACCAACTCCTCCACCTCCCTAGGTAGCAGCAAGGGAGCTAGAACTACCCTTTCAGCATCCAGGCCATCAAATTGAGGGACTGGAGGTTGGGGTGCAGGAGAGATCCCTGATCCTGAGATAGGAGATCGGGTTGCACCCCCAGAGGAAGTGGAGTGTCCACAGCCAATTGCAGAAGGAGTGGAAACCACGGTTTCCTCGGCCATCTGGGGGCCACCAGGATCACCGAGGCCTTGTCCCGAAGCACCTTGAAAAGGGTTCGGGTCACTAGAGGCGTGGGAGGAAACGCATACAGTAGGCCCGTAGACCAAGAGATTAGAAACGCATCTGCTGCTATTCCCTGAGGATGCGGTTGCCTGGAGCAGAAGCTGGGTAGCTGACGGTTGAGCGGACTGGCAAAGAGATCGATGGTTTGAAGACCCCATCTTAGGAAGACCCTCTGGAGCACCAGAGGATTCAACTGTGGAGGAGTAGCCTAGTGGTTGGGGCAAGGTACTTCAGGCTGGAAGGTCGGGGGTTCAAATCCCACTAGAGGACAGCAACCTTGGGCCGGAAGGACTGGGGTTTCTAGCACCACAGGTGCTCCTTGTGGTCTTGGGCAAGCCACTTAACCCTCCATAGCCCATGTTCCCTGTAAAATAGTTATCTCCAAGTTATAATACCCTGTTCAATGTAATTTCAGTTTGTTCAATGTAAACCGCACTGATGCAGAATAGCGCGGTATATAAGAGAATGTAAATAAATAAATAAATATAAAATAAATAAACTGCCACTCGTGTGGTTGCAGAATCCTGCTCAGCCTGTCTGCCAGGTAATTCTCTTGGCCGGGCAGATAAACCGCCTTGAGGAGTATGCCCTGTTGGACTGCCCATGAGCACAGGGCTTGAGCCTCCTGATACAGAAGTCGAGATCCTGTGCCTCCTTGTTTGTTCACATAGAACATGGCGACTTGGTTGTCTGTATGGACCAGAACAGACTGGTGAGAGAGGGCATGAGAGAAAGTTTGGAGAGCCAAGCAAATAGCTCTGAGCTCCAAGAGGTTAATCTGCTGTGCGGCCTCCCAAGGAGACCAGAGGCCTTGGGTGCATGCCCCCTTGCAATGTGCACCCCAACCCTGAAGAGAAGCATCTGTTGTCAGTACTTGTGTTTGTGGTGGTGGCTGAAAAGGCACTCCACGCACTAGATTCAGGAGATGCAGCCACCATTGCAGGGAGGCCGCCAGCAGTTTGGACACCCTTACTTTGTCGTTCAAGTGTCCTGTGGCTTGTAGCCACTGAGTTCTTAGGCCCCACTGAGCAGGCCTCATGTGCAGACGGGCATTTGGAGTAACATGGACCGTGAATGCCATGTGGCCCAATAGTCTCAGGAATTGTCTGGCGGAAACCAGAGAATTGCTGTGGAACTGTCTGGCCAAGTCCATCAGTCTGTGGGCCCTGTCTACAGGCAGATAAGCCTTCGCCTGAAAGGTATCCAGTCTTGCTCCTATGAACTCGGTGTTCTGTGAGGGGTGCAAAGTGGACTTTGCGAAGTTTATGACAAAACCCAGATGCTGTAGAAGGCAGACAGTGCGGAGGGTGGCCTGTCTGGTTTCCTGTGGAGACTGACCCCTGATGAAGCAGTCGTCCAGGTATGGAAAGACAAATATGCCCTGGACCCTGAGATAGGCCGCTACCACCACCAGGCATTTGGTGAAAACCATGGGCACGGAGGTTAGGCCAAAGGGAAGTATTCTGTACTGAAAATGATTTCCTCCCACTACAAATCTGAGATATTGTCTGTGGTCTGGATGAATGAGGATGTGAGTATAAGCATCCTTTAGATCTAAGGAGCATAGCCAATCTCCCTGCTGGAGGTAGGGCAGCAGTATTCCAAGGGTAAGCATCTTGAACTTTTCCCTCACCAGGAACTTGTTGAGATTTCGCAAGTCGAGGATGGGCCGGAGGCCTCCTGTCCGTTTTGGTACCAGAAAGTACCTGGAATAGAAGCCTTGCCCTCTCAGGTGGTGGGGCACCGGTTCCACCGCCTGCTCCTTTAGAAGACTTGTCAACTCCTGAAGGAGTAAGTTCCTGTGCAGAGGGAGTCTTGGAGGCTCCCCTGGAAAATAGGAAGGGGGTAACTGGTTGAAGTGGAGCAAGTAGCCCTTCTGGACTATGCTGAGCACCCAGGTATCCCCTGTTATGGCTGACCACCTGTGGGATACAGGGTCTGCCGGCCTCCTGTGCTGAGAGGGGCCAGCTGAGAAGGAGAGGCTATGCCACTGGAGTCAAAACCTCGCTCCCTGCTGTGCAGGAGACGGAGCTGGTGGCTTGGGGGTTTTCTGCCTACAGGGCCCATGTCCCTGCCCCTTGGCCTGCTGACCCTGTTGGGGAGCTGTGGAGGCCTGGTATTGAGGGTAAGATTTGTAGGCAGATGACTTCCTCGGGTAAAAGGACTTTTTCCCGGAGCCCTTCTTTTGAGAAGGGGCAGAGGTCTTTCTGGACAACCTTGTCCTGGTGAGAGTCTCGGACTCGAGTTCTGCAGCCTTTTCAGCCATGGATTTGCCAAAAAGGTTTTCACCTCGGCGAGGGACATCGACCAACTTGTCCTGCACCCATGGTTCGAGGTCCGAGGACTGTAGCCAGGCCTGGCGGCGTGCACTGATGCCGGCCGCAGCTACTCGGGCCGAAGCCTCGAAGCCATCATAAGCTGCTCGAGACAAACTTCGAGCACTCTCGGATCCCAGTTGACAAGGCTGTGAACCTCTGCAAAGGTTCCCCGGAGAGACCAGCAGAGAACCCGGCAATCTCCTTTGCCAGGTCTCGAAGGTACATGCCCATGTACAGCTGGTAAGTCTGGACACGGCAAGCAAGCATAGAGCCCTAGAAGCACTTTCTACTGAGGGCATCCAGATTCCGGGCCTCCCTGCCTGGAGGCACTGAGGAGTGCATCTTCAAACGATGCATGGCCGATTCCACAACCATGGAGTGGTGTGGCAGCTGTGCCTTCTGGAACCCAGGGCTCTTGTGGACTCGATAGATGGAATCGACCCGCTTGCTAAGAACCGGTGTTGAGGCCGGCGCCTCCCACATGCGGAAGAGCAACCATTCCAGCATCAGAGGAACCGGTACAGTAAGGGCCTCCTTGGGGGGAGAGTCATACTGCAGGGCCTCAAGCTCCTCGGCTTGAGGCTCCTCATCGGGGTCCGCGGGGAAGGCCAAGGCCTTGGTCATGTCCCTCACGAAATCCGAGAACAAGGTATCCTCTGGGGGGACCCTCTCCGAGGTTCAGACTCCGGTGTGTCCGAAGGGACGCATCGGGTCCGAAAAGTATCCGGGGACTCCTTGTCCTCCGCTTCTCATCCCGACCCCTCCGAGGAGTCGAGTGGCTCCAGTCGGGCGGGCACCGATGCCATCCGCCCCGACGCCGAGGGCACCGGCGTCGCACCTCGGTCCCGGTCGACTCGAGATCTCATGGACTCGAGGATCAGCTCGGCCTCCGGGGTCGACTTGGACATCGAGGTCCTGGTGGTCGGGGCAGATGCACCAGCAAGACCGGCAATCAGTACCCGCTGCTGTTCCATGAAGGCAGCCAAACTGCTCTCCAAGGCCGTCAACCTGAGTCCGAGCTCAGGAGACCCAGCAGCTTCCGAATCGGGGCCCGACATTGGCTCCCCCGGAGGAGAGTTCACGAGGACTACAGTACTCACGTGACCCGGGGCCTCCGTCTCTACACAAGGTTGTTTAGCGGGCCTCTCCGACTCCGAAGACCCGGGATGGCGGTCAGGGCTATGCGACCTGGCCCTCGAGCAGCCAAGAGCGTCCACCGACGACGCCCTCGCGGGTTTCTTCTTCTTGCGGTGCGGTGCTCCCGCAAAGGAGACCCCCCTCTCGGAGGAGCCCCGACGACACTCGGGGTCAGACTCCCGAGACGTCAAGGCCTCTGACGAAGACCGGGCTCGGCCGGACGCGGAATCAGAAGATTCTTTCGCGTTGATGCTGCCGACTCCTCAATGCCTTGGAAGGCATTTTGCCACACGGGACACAGACCAGCAGGTCATGGTCGGGCCCGAGGCACCGGAGGCAGCAGTCGTGTGTGTCGGTGAGAGACATCAGTTTCTTACACCGATCACACTTCTTAAACCCGCTGGCAGCCATCGGGGGAAAAAGAGCCCCTGCAAGGTCAAAAGACTGGGCTTCCAGGGAAAAATGAAAAAATGGCGCGAATGCTAGTCTCTAAGGACAAAAACCGAAAAATGAGATCCGGGCTCGATACCAGTGTACCGGGCCCAGGCGGGAAAAGGAACCAGCGTCGAACTGAGAAAAACACGGATCCACACCGAAAAAAATCAACTTTTTCACGGGTGACCACGACACACTTGCGTTGTGCTCCGCGGAAAAAAGAAGACTGAGCAAGATGACACCCTTGGGCGGGAAGGGGACTGCGCTTGCGCGCTGCATTCCCTAAGGCGTTCTTTGAAAGCTGGGGAAATGCTCCGCAAGGGGGCTCCGTCGGCGCCGACGTCACCCATATGTGAGGACTGACTTCCTGCTTGGTCCTGGACAAATACCCTTATCTAATAGCAACTCTCATGACTTTCAAAAAAATATGTAGTGAAAAAGGTAGAAAGTTCACCAATGTAGTACGTAAGATGACATTTTACTTACCAATGTCCTTTCCTTGACTCCTGCTAAACCAGTCCAGATAAGTGGGTTGTGTTCCCCCACCAAAAGATTGGTGGAAACAAAGAACCAATGAAAAGCCCAGGTTTCAGTGACATCACTGCTATGCCTCTATTCGCCTCAGCTACCAGAGGTCCCTTCAGGATTCATCCCAAAGCATATGGGAGAAACATGGCAAGCCTCACACAATCTCAATCGTGGGTAACAATGAGTAATCAAAAGTAAATAGCTTTCTGTGTATGCTTCCCTGTACACAGTTATCAGAAGATGAACCTACAGAGCCAAATGTAAAAAATCACAGCAGAGTACCGCAGCAGAACAGAGCAAATACACTTTATGGGGCAGGACCTGGACTCGAGGAAAGGACATTAACTGGTAAGTAAAATATCACCTTACATATCACCGTAATAGACCGGGTCCAGACAAGTGGGATGTACCAAAACTACAACTCCACTAGGCAGGAAGAGACAGCAGCTCACAAAAACCCTTGAGCCAAAAGGTAGTGTCCACCCGTGCGTGGACAAAAGTGGAAAATGATGCCCACATTGCTACCTAACAAATGTCTGAAGGGGCTACCGAGCTGTGCTCTGCCCATGAGGATGCTTGTGCTCAGGTAGAATGGGCGCACAAGCCCTATGGAACCAGCAGTTCAGCAAAAGATATGCCAAGGCAATGGCCTCCTTAATCCAGTGCCCAAAAGTCAACTTGGCTGGCGTGTCACCCTTACGCGAGCCAGCAAACAGCACAAAAAGATGGTCAGACTTATGAAAGGAATTTGTAACCTCCAAGTACCAGAGAAACACCCTTTGGACATCCACAAGGAAAAGATCCTTATCCTTACCCTTCCCCGACACAGTTCCTTCGATCTGGTTCATGTGAAAGAGAGAAAGAAACTTAGGTAAGAAGGAAAGCACAAGCCAAAGGGAAACGGTCTCCTTTGAAAAAGACAGATAAGGATCTCGGCAAGACAGGGCCTGCAGCTCGGAAAATCCACCGTGCAGGACAAATCGCGAAGAAAACTATCTTGAACATGAAATCCTTTAAAGTAGCGCACTTCAACAGCTCAAAGGGTGCCACCATCAGGGCCCTGAGCACCAAACACAGATCCTAGGTAGGGATTACAGACTGAAATGGAGGACGCAAACGCCAAACCCCCTGGAGAAAGCATGAGACAACTGGGTGCAAGGCCAGAGACTTAACAGACACCGGACCTTGGAAACAGGACAAAGCTGCCACCTAAACTTTCAGGGAGCTAAGGGAAAGGCCCTTCTCCAGGCCATCCTGTAAAAGGAAAACAGAGATGGCACATTGACCACCTCAGGAGCCAACTACTGAGCGCCACACCATCGCTCAAAGAGGCACCAGATCTGCAGATATGCCAGCATGGTAGACCTCCTCTGGGCTCAGAGCAGAGACCATCGCTGGCGAGTAGTCCTTATGCGCTAACCATCTCCTTTCAAAAACTAAGCCAAAAGCAAGAAGGGAGCCAGATCCTCCAGGACGATCGGTCCCTGCCTTAATAGGCCCGAGACAGAGGCAAGCAAAGAGGAGGTGCCTGCAGGAGCCACATCAGGTCTCAGAACCACACTCTCCTCGGCTATTCCGGTGCCACCAGAACAATTCTGTGCAGGTGGCGTTCTATACACCAAAGCACATGCCCCACTAGAGGCCATGGGGGAAACACGTACACTAGGTGCTGCCTTGGCCAAGGCTGTGTCAGGGCAATAACTCCCTTGGACTCTCTCTCCATGTGGCAACTGAAGAAACGGAAAACACTGGCACTGGAGTGGGTCACCATCAGATTCATTTTGGGGCGAGCCTAGCATCACAGAATCAACTGAAATGCCTCTTGACAACTCCCACTCTCCAGGATCCAGAGAGACAGCTGGCTGAAGAAGTCTGCTTCCACATTATCCACACCAGCAATATGCTGGACTGACAAGGCTAGGAGATTCTTTTCTGCCCAGGCAAACAGGAGAGCCATCTCCAAAGCTACCCTGGCACTCCTCATGCTGCCTTGCCGATTGACAAAAGCCGCCACCATGGTGTTGTCTGAAAACATTCGAACTGCCTGGCCATCAACCCAGGGATGGAAACACAGAAGAGCCAACTTAATGGCCCTCGTCTTGAGGCGGCTGATTGACCACACCGCTTCCCTGTGGTTCCAACAGTCCCAGGCCAAACTGTTTTCACAATGGGCTCCACAGCCTGAAAGGCTGGAATCTGTTGTCAGGAAGATCCAGGAGAAATTGTCCAGTGGCACACCCTTGGACCGCACCATCAATAGGAGTGGGAGCCTGCGCTCGAACCTCTGAGAACTTGGAGACCACCGAGTCAGCAGGGGCCGCTGGAGCAATCGCATGTGAGCATGCGCCCATGGCACCATCTCTATGGTCGCTGCCATCAATCCAAGGAGCTGAAGATAATCCCAGACTCTGGGGGCCTGCTGCACACAGAACAGCGCCAGGCAATCTAACAATCTTTTGACTTTCTCCTCTGGCAGGAAATCTCTGCCCACTCAAGTATTGAAACGTGCTCACAGAAATTCCAGGAACAGGGAAGGCAACAGCTGGCTCTTTCCCTGATTGATCACCCAGCTGAGGATTTCCAAAAAGACTCCACTCAGGACACCACCCGAGATGCCTCTGAAAGGGAACGAGCCTGGATGAGCTAGTCATCCAGATATGGGTGGACACAGATCCCTTGGCACCCCAATTGCTACCACCATGACCTTGGAGAATGTCCTCGTGGTGGCAGATAGCCCAAAAGGGAGGGTGGCAAACTGAAAGTGAGAGCCAAGCATGGTAAACTGCAGATACTGCTGCCGACTGGCCCAGATCAGGATATAAAAATATGCCTCAGCCAGACCCAGAGAAGCCAAGAACCCCCCCTCAGTGCACTGCTCGAATCACGGAGCATAAGGTTTCTATCCAGAAGCCTAGAACACACAAGAGCTTGTTGACACCCCCTTGAGGTTCAGATGGCCTAGAAGGAACAGTCCTTCAAGGGCACCATGAAATAGATGGAGTATCTGCCCTTGCCCTGCTCATCCAGTGGGACAGACACCACTGCCTTTAGGTGCAGTAACTTGTCCAAGTTGGCCCCCCCAGATCGCAGACTCACAAGGGGAGATGACAAAAGCATCTGGAATCGGTTCTTTGCACTCCAGGACATAGCCGAACTGAATGGTGTCTAGCACCTAGCAATCCTTGGTAACCTGGGCCCATTCCTGAAAGAAAAGGCTACCCCTGCCTCCAACTGGAGGAACCAGGGAATGTGCCCCCAAACCTTCATTGCGCAACCCAGGAAGGTCCTCCTCTAGAAGGAACCGAGTACCTGGATCCAAGCACTCCACAAAACTACTGAGAATAAGCCCCAAGCCCAGAAACAGAGGGGAAGAAAGTTTTCCAGGTCAGTAACAAGAGTCCCGAGACCCCCAGAAATCCAGCCAGCATGTCCTCGATAGACAGGAGGAGCCTAACAAGAAAGGGACACCAGCCCGCTTCACAGGCCCCTTGGACCTGTCTTCCAGAAAGCAGTTAAGATTTTGCCTCACCTTTGGGGACGAGGGAATGTTTCCAGTACCTGTTTGTAGTGATTGTAAACTGCTCTGATGCCCTTCAGTCTGGATGGTATTTCAAGAAATTGCATAAACACCCAGGCCCTTTAGCAGCTTCTCCAATTTGGCTCCAAAAAGAAGCTTCCCCTTAAAAGCCAGTTGGGCCAACCAGGCTTTGGAAGATGAGTTTGCTGCGCAGTGCCAGAGCCAAAACCAACACCCTTACACCATCATCAGAACATCATACCTGACCACTAAATGTACCAGGTCATACATGGCATCTGAAAGGAAGGCCGCAGCCGACTTCCAAAGAGGGGTAGTATCATCTGGCGGAAGAAACTGAATCAGAGCTTGAGATGTTGGGCTAATACATACCACCAGCTGCAGAACAGCCACCGCCATGGCGAACTGGATCCTCAACAACAAATCTGCCTTGTGATCCAGAAATTCCTTTGAGGCTGATACGCCTTCTGAAGGAATAGTGGTCCAGCTGGTAACCGCCATGACCTGTGCATCCACTTTGGGAATGCCAAATAACTCAACAAGCTCCTTCTCCAGAAAAGTGTAGACCTTCTTATATACCCTTAACCCATTAGGCAGGGAGTCAAGAGAGTCCCATTCCGACCGAATCATATTCTTGATCACATCTGGAAATGGAAAGAGAGTAGTAGATTTTCGCACCCCTTGAAGAAGTAGGTGCACCTTCGGCTCCTGCTTCGTGGCGGAAGCATCCGTCAAGTTCAAAGGTGGATGAGACCCTGGCCATCCACACTATCAGCTCCTCCTTCTGGAATAGGCGAATCACTCTGGCCTCTTCACAATCTTCTGAAGGCAAGAGTACTTCATCAACATCAGAGCCGAGTACCAAGCCTTCTGAATCCAATTCATAGTCAAAATCTTCGACAGCTCCCAGATGTTCCCCATCCCCAGGGAGCGCCCCTCGCCGGGGATGCTTAGCTAAGGGTAATCAAACAGGGCTTCCACTCTCAGCCTGCCCCACATGAGACTGTGCCCTGGGGCACCCAGTGGCCTCAGGGTCTGAATTTCCATGCCAGAAGGATCAGGCTGTTGCGAAAGGAAAGGAATTCCAGGGAGGACAATCCTGAGTCCAGACGTTCTCCTCTCAAAAATGATCTGCCAACATCAGAAGGCACAGCAGTCACCACGATGAGCCACCCACGTTGCGCTCAAGTGAGAGAGCCATCCTCAAGATGGTCACTCATGAGCATTCAATCAATTTTTCCCTCTCAATCTTCAGATTTAAATTTTTTTTTTTTTTTTTTTTTTTAAAGAGAGGAGAAAATCCATCCACCATCTGCTGAAGACAAAGAAATACTGAAGGGACCTCTGATGTCTGAGGCGAATAGAAGCATAGCAGTGATGTCATTGAAACCTAGGCTTTTCATCGGTTCTTTGTCTCCACCAATCTGCTGGTGGGGGGACACAACTCACTTGTCTGGACTAGTCTAGCAAGATGATATGAAATAAGGTATCACCTACATCTTCTTGGCTTACCTTAATTTCTAGATATGCAATAGAGTAATGCGGCAATCACAGCCTTTTACACAAAATATTTAGAAGAGGACAAAATCCAAATTACAGAAAGTTTGCAAAATGCCCTATATCCTGAGCAGTGACTGGCACTTAAACGTATTCTCGTAAGTATCTGCAAATATAAGATTTGCCATACTGGGTCAGACCAAGGGTCAGCCCAGCATCCTGTTTCCAACAGTGGCCAATCTAGGTCACAAGTACCTGGCAGGTTCCCAAAAAAGGTACACAGGTTCTATAATGCTAGTCCCGGGGGTAAAGCGTAGTTACTCACCTGTAACAGGTGTTCTCCAGGGGCAGCAGGAATCAGTCCTCACTTATTGGTGATGTCGGTACCAACGGAGCCCACGCGGAGCAATTCCCCAGCTTTCAAAGAAAGCCTTTGGGATTACTGCCACGCATGGGAGGTCTTCTTCCCACCCAAGGATGCCATCTTGCTGAGTCAGGTCCCATAGCTAGAGCCGTACTAAGCAGATGCAGTCCGCCACCCAGATGGAGAGGGTGTGCTTAGCGACTGCAAGCCCCAGATGGTTGGGATCGTAGGTGATGAAGAGCCAGTCGGATTTGCGATGACTCTGGGTGCGCTGCAGGTAGAAGGTGAGAACCCTCTTGCAGTCAAGGGTATGCAGGACCACCGATGCCCAGTTGGTAGGAACTTGGGGTGAGTGCGAAGGACCATGCTGTTCCCGTAAAACCTGGTGTAAGGGTTTGAAGTTCGCTGACTCACCAAGCCGAGGTCAGCGCCACCAGGAAGACTACCTTTCAGGAGAGGTGCTGAAGTGAGCACATCGCCATCGGCTCGAAGGGCTGCTGCATCAGCTGCATGAGCATGATGTTCAGGTCCCATTCCATCGGCAGAGGCCGGACGGGGGGCTTGGAAAGCAAAAGGCCATGCATGAAGCGGAAGACCCGTGGCTGGCCCGAGAAGGGTTTACCCTCAACAGGGCTGGCTGAAATGGCGCTCAGGTGAACCCTGCCCGAACTGGATTTCAGCCGCACCCGCGAGAGGTGGAGGAGGTACTGGAGAACCCATCAGGTGGAACAGGAGAACAAATCGATCTGGAGCCCAAAGCACCAGACCGAGAAGTGCTACCACTTTAAGGCGTAGACCCGTCTCGTTGAGTCTTTCCTCGATGCGAGCAGGACTTCCTCGATCTCCTCTGCGAAGTGCAGCAAGGCTAAAGAGACCCATTCAGCTGCCAGGCTGCTAGGGATAGTGAGTCCAGGTTCGGGTGAAGCACCTGTCCCTCCTCCTGTGTCAGCAGACCTGGGGCACTGCCCAGGGGGACCAGGGATTCCGACAAGAGTCGGAGGAGAAGCGAGAACCAAGGCTGTCAAGGCGATGCGGGAGCCACAAGAATCACCGATGTTTGGTCCTGCTGAATCTTGTGGAGGGTCCTCGCATTGATCGGGGTGGGGGGGGGGCGTGCATACAGAAGCTCGGAGGTCCAGTTCAGGAGGAACGCGTCCTGGGTGGGCTTTCCTGCTCGGGTGTGGTATTGGCCTGCAAAAGCTGGGAAACTGTGCGTTCAATGGGCTGGCGAACAGGTCTATGGACAGAATCCTCCAGTGGCGAAACAGGTGGAAAACCACTTCTGGAATCAGGCGCCACTCATGTGGGCAGAGAAGCCTGCTGAGCCTATCCACGAGGATATTGTCTTGGCCTAGGAGGTAGATATCTCTTAGGGTCATGCCCCGATGCACTGCGAAGGAGCAGAGGAGGACTGCCTCTGGACAGAGGAGGCAGAAGCCCGTACTCCCTACCTTGTTTATGTAGAACATCGCGACCACGTTGTCGGTCTGCACGAGCACAGACTTGCTTCGCAAGCGGTGCTCGAAGACCTTCAAGGCAAACCAGACCACTCAAAGTTCGAGCAGGTGATCTGCTGCCGAAATTCCTCGGGTGACCACCATCCCTGGGTATGGAGGTTGTTGCAGTGGGCTCCCCAGCCCAACAGTGAGGCATCCGTCATCAGGATGAGCTTGTGTTGCAGAGCCTGGAAAGGCATACCCCAAAGTAAGCTTCAGAGATTCTGCCACCAATCCAGGGAACTGGCTAGGCTGTGTGAGACAGAGATGGTGTCCTGGAGCCAACCTGAGGCTTGGGACCATTGCGCTCTGAGGCACCATTGAGCTGCTCGCATATGCATGTCGAGGCCATGTGCCCCAGAAGGCGCAGCATGGTTCGTGCTAAGACCCTGGCTCGGCTTTGGGTCACGGCAGCCAGAGCGCAGAGGCGGTCCGCGCGTGCTCGAGGAAGGAAGGCGGTCACTTGTCCCGTGTCGAGCAGTGCGCCGATGAACTCCAGTGCCTGCACCGGTTCGAAATGAGACTTGGAGTAGTTGATCAGGAAACCAAGGCGCTTGAGGACGACCACCATGCATGACGCCGAGAGGTGTGCCTCCTCGGCCAATGCACCCATGATGAGCCAATCGTCTAGGTAAGGGTAGACTGATATGCCCTGCAGCCAGAGGTAGGCTGCGGCCACTGACAGGCATTTGGTGAAGACTCACAGGGTAGACACGAGCCCGAAGGGGAGCACTCTGTACTGTTAGCGCTCCCCCTGCACCCTGAAATGCAGGTAACTTCCTGTGCTTGGGGTGAACAGAGATGTGGGCGTACACGTCTCTGAGATCCAAGGAGCATAGCCAATCACCCTGCCGGAGGAAGGGCAGCAGGACACCAAGCAACAGCATTCTGAACTTCTCCCTCAGCAGAAATTTGTTCAGGTTCCTGAGATCAAGGATGGGGCGCAGGCCCCCTGTCCTCTTCAGAATGAGGAAGTAACTGGAGTAGAACCCCCAACCTTGGAGATGCAGCGGGACCCTTTTGACTGCCCGTTGACAGAGGAGGTTGTCCAACTCTTGCTTTACCCAAAAAATAAAAATTGCTAAACACCCTCACCTTATACCTTAAGGCTCTATCCAATGCTCAGCCTTCTTTCTATCAACAAATATTTTTTATATATTTTGTATTTTTTTGTAAAATCATCAATCTATATATAAATGAGTATGTAAGAGTAGAATAGATGCGTAAATGGACCCCTGGTCTCAGACTGTTATGGCAAGGTTCCTACACCACAAAAGCGTTAGTGAACTAATGCCAGTATATTGCATCAATGACCAGTATTTATTTTAGGGTTCCTGAATGGATTTTCCTTAATGGCATATAATCAAAAATAGAGAGATTGTGCTTATCTTAAAGTGGAGACAAACTGCCCCAACGCCACCTGTTTGGCTCCCAATGTGCGTTTCGGTTTCTTCTTCAGGGGGTGGGTTTGTCAGCATATCTCTATTTTAATTCGTAAAA
Organism: Ichthyophis bannanicus; assembly: GCA_033557465.1. Lineage (NCBI taxonomy): Eukaryota > Metazoa > Chordata > Amphibia > Gymnophiona > Ichthyophiidae > Ichthyophis > Ichthyophis bannanicus. The sequence goes on along the minus strand of CM066033.1, from coordinate 384,921,932 downwards.
ATGTGCGAAGAACATGAGGAGAAGTGTAGCCGTTTCAACAATGGCGAGTCCTTCTCAAGCTGCTCTAAAACGCCGCGCATTTTTACGAATTAAAATAGAGATATGCTGACAAACCCACCCCCTGAAGAAGAAACCGAAACGCACATTGGGAGCCAAACAGGTGGCGTTGGGGCAGTTTGTCTCCACTTTAAGATAAGCACAATCTCTCTATTTTTGATTATATGCCATTAAGGAAAATCCATTCAGGAGCCCTAAAATAAATACTGGTCATTGATGCAATATACTGGCATTAGTTCACTAACGCTTTTGTGGTGTAGGAACCTTGCCATAACAGTCTGAGACCAGGGGTCCATTTACGCATCTATTCTACTCTTACATACTCATTTATATATAGATTGATGATTTTACAAAAAAATATATAAAAAATATTTGTTGATAGAAAGAAGGCTGAGCATTGGATAGAGCCTTAAGGTATAAGGTGAGGGTGTTTAGCAATTTTTATTTTTTGGGTAACCAAAACCCTCCAAAATCACGACCTACACTACTGTGTATCCCACAACTCTTGCTTTAAGCAAGCCTGGTGTGAGGGAAGCCAAGTAGGCTCCGCTGGGGAGAAGGGGGGGTGAGTCTGTCCAGATGGAGACGGTAACTGTCCCGGACGACCTGGAGGACCCAGATGTCTGATGTGATGGCCTCCCACTCGGGGGTGAAAAGGAACAGACATCCTCCTACCGGCGGGAGCGCTGCTGGGAGACCAGAGGCTATGCATATGGCGTCAAAATCCCAGAGCTGGCTTGGGTGGCACCGGTGGTTGGGTCTTGGGCCCCTTGGGTTTCCGGTGGCCCCGAGCTCCGCCCTTGCCTTGGCCGCTGGACGTCGGCTCTGGGGCAGGTAGATAGGGTGGGTATCCATGGTAAGTAAGCCCCTTCCTCTGAAAGAAGGGCTTCTTGCTGTGCTGTTTCTTCCGAGGAAGGGACGAGGATTTCCGAGAGGGATGGGTGCGAGTTACAAACTCAGTCGTGATCTCAGCTGCCTTGTCCTCCAAGGGCTTGCCAAACAGTTATTTGCCGAGGCAGGGAACATCCAAGAGTTTCTCCTGGACCCACTGTTTCAGGTCTGAGGACTGGAGCCATGCTTGATGCCAGGCTCTGATGCCAGCTGCTGCCACACGGGTGGAAGACTTGAACCCATCATACGTGGCACAAGAAAGGTATTTTGAGCAGTCCGCGACTGATCTCAGAAGGGTTTGAAATCGGAGGTGGTGGTCAACTTCGAGGCCCGCAGCGAAACCGAGCTCTTTAGCGAGGTCGCAAAGGAACATACCTATATATAGTTGGTAATCCTGGATGCAGCATGCCAGCATGGATCCCTGGTAAGCGTTACACCCGAGGGTATCGAGGGCACGGGATACCCTGCCGGGCGGAACCGAAGAATACTACTTCGGGCACTTCTGTTTACGCATCGCGGATTCCACTACCATGGAGGTATGAGGAAGCTGGGCCTTTCGAAACCCAGGGCCGCGCTGGACTCTGTACATGGCATCGAGTCTTTTACTGATGATAGGGACTGAGGCGGGTGCTTCCCACATGTGGAGGAGAAGCCAGATCAGGATGTATGGCCCAGGGACCATGAGAGACTCCCTTGGAGAAGACTCATTGCAAAATGTTGAGTTCCACTGCCCTTGGCTCTTCCTTGGTCTGCGTGGGCAGATTGAGGGCTCGAGCCAAATCCCGCACAAATACCAAAAAGGAGGTATTTTTGGAGGGTGACCACCTTCACGAGGCAGGCAGGGACGGGTCAGAAGGAAGGTCCCAGTGGGCGCAGGTTTCAGGAAATGTGTCCCCATCCGATTCCCAGCCCAAGAGTACCGAGAAGGACTCTGAGTCAGGCTGATCCCCACGTCCAGTGGCCGAGACCCGTCTGGAGCTGGAGGCACTAATTCTGGAAAACCTCGCCCCCGAGGAACAGGACGGCGAGCGAGACCGGTGCCGAGGATCCTTATGAGGCCCATGGCTCTCGGGGGTTTCCAAGGCAGTTTTCGGAACCACAGTCGAGGGACCCTCAGTCTCTGGGCGTGAGCCAGCTGTGCTGGGCAAGAACGCCTGCTGGGCATCTAGGAAGGCAGAAATGCTGCGCTCTAGTGGCACTCAGGAGTGGGTTCCTGGGACACTGACGCCGGGGTTACTGGGTCTGGCGTGGAGGAGAGGGGGTCCTCACCGGGACGACCCTCCGGAGACCGGGCACCATCGCCGGAGGCCTCCGTGTCTGTACGAGATACCTTTCGGGGCCGCTCCTTGTCTGACTCCCGGGAGCGCCAGGGAAGGCTATGGGAACGAGCGCGAGACCGCTCAAGCTTATCCAGGGCACCTGACAGTGTCTTAGAGGTTGTCTTCTTCTTACGCCGTTCCACCTCAGGCGAACCCTGATCAGAGTGATGCCTGGGACACAGAGTCACTGCGGGGCACCCCTCAAGTGGTGGATCGGAGGAGCGGGACACCACCGGGGACTCCGGTACTGACTTACAGAAAATGTCGTCTGATTTCTGCTTACGGCTTAGAAGGGCCTTAGTGGATATTTTCTTGCAAAGTGAACAGAGCTCCAGGTTATGGTCAGCCCTCAGGCACTGCAGACAACAGTCGTGGGTGTCAGTGTGCGACATGTTTTTGAAGCATCTGTCACATTTTTTGAAGCCGGTGGCCATGGGGGCAAAGAGAGCCCTTGCAAGGTTGAAAAACCTCGAGGACAGCAGGCAGAAAAGGACACGAAAAGGGCCCGAAATACTAAAAAACCAGAAAAGGGAAAAATAGGGGTCCCCTGGCCCACAGCCAAAGCGGGGGCATAAGGGAGGACAGGAGACAACCAGTGCAACCGGCAAAAAGGCCAAAGGGCCGAGAAGAAAAATTTTTTTACGAGGGACGAGGACGTGCGTCCGAAGGGCTCCGCGGAAAAAAGATGACTGAGCAAGATGGCACCCTTGGGCGGGAAGAGGATCACGCATGCGTGGCAGCAATTCCAAAGGCTTTCTTTGAAAGCTAGGGAATTGCTCCACGTGGGCTCCGTTGGAGCCATCACCACCTATAAGTAAGGACTGACTTCCTGCTTGTTTCTGGAGAATAGTAATTTACTTTAGGAGACTATTTATTTAAAATGTTTATAGCCCGCACTATCTAAAATCCTAAGAGGATTGCATCATTACATACATATTAGCCATTTAATAAAAACAGGTCACATAATACACAATGCGCGATACATTAAAACAAATATTTACAAACACCACATGATTTATTTCAATCAATCATTTCTGCCTCACAATAAAATGAATCTCCATAGAAAACCATCCAATCCCACATCATCTTACTAAAAATATACTGTATCTACTCTAATCCTAGCCTGGTTGATATCTCTTTCAAAAGTAACAATACTCTATTAAAAATTATTAAAATTCAATAATCTAGCAACTATGGTCAGATACAGCCATAGCCTGAAAAGCAAGTATGACAAAATAAGTTTTCAGCTTCTTCCTAAATACTGCAGTTTTAACTAGTAGGCCTCAGCTCAGCCAGCAGCAAATTCCGCAACTGTAACGCTGCCAAGAGAGAAAGCACAAACTCAAATTTCATCCAATTAGGCATACTGAATAGAAGGAACATTCAACACCACATGTTCACAAGATCCTAGTGCTCGAGTGCTCGAGATGGACGATGCAGTCTCAAAGCCGAGAAAATGCACTGAGGTAGTTCATTAGATAAAGGCATTAACACCAGTGTTCAAAATTTTAAAATTTATATGCAGCGTAACTGGAAGCCTGTGCAAGGCACCCAAAACCAGAGTCATACACTCATGATTTACGCCTTCTAATGAACACACACAGCTGCGTTCTGCACAATCTGAAGTGAGCGAATTGCATAGGCAGGAAGCCCCAAGTAAATCCCATCGCAATAATCAATGTGAGTGAATAACATTGTGCAAAATCATGACTCGGGAAAGTTTTCAGGCAGTGAATTAACCACAGCTTGAAAAAAAGCCGATTTAATAACCAATCCTAACTGGAGCTTCAAGGGCAGTCCCGAATCAAGTAGAACTCCTAGGTCATGGGCATGAATAATTCACTCTTCAATCTTTAACTTCTCTGGCCTAACTTTATCGGGAAATCAGGATAGGAAAAGCATAGCTACTCACCTGTAACAGGTGATCTCTGGGAACAGCAGGAATTTAGTCTTCACATATAGGGTATCGTCGGTACCGATGGAGCCTGCGCGGAAACGCTCCCCAGCATCCAATTAGAAAGCTTTTGGGAGCATCCCACAGCGCATGCGTGCTGCCTTCCCGCCTTTCCCAACTGCCTCTCTCCATTTGAGTTTTAAAGCTGAGAAAAAGAGAGAGAGAGGGAAAGAGATAGAGAAATACAACTACTAGAGGAGGTGGGTGGGTTGTGAAGACTAAATTCCTGCTGTTCCCGGAGATCACCTGTTACAGGTGAGTAACTATGCTATCTCCAGGAACAAGCAGGAATGTAGTCTCCACATATGGGGACTCCCTAGCTTTAGATACCAGGGAGATACCCCAGAAGTTGTGTGTCCCTGTGAAAGGGCTCCACTTCCCCCCATGGATCTCTGGCATCCAACCAGGGATGGTGGGTAGGAGTTGATTAGGTATGGAACAGGTGTTGGAGAACAGCCTGACCAAACAAGACATCCTGGCGGAAGTCCTTGTCCAAGCAGTAATGGGCTGTGAAGGTATGAACCGAGGCCCAGGTGGCTGCTCGACAGATGTCATCGATAGACAGAGAGTGTAGATGAGCCATTGAAACTGCCATGGCTCTCACATTGTGAGCTGTGACATGGCCCTCAAGAGGAAGATTCTTACTCTGATAGGCAAAGGAAATACACTGAGCAATCCAGTTAGACAGTGTTCTCTTGAAGACTGGAAGTCCCAAATGAGAAGGATCAAAAGCAACAAAGAGTTGAGAAGACTTTCTATGTTGCTGTGTTCTTTGTAAGTAAAAGGCTAAAGCTCTTTTACAGTCCAAAATATGAAGATTCCTTTCTGCATTTGATGCATGAGGCCTTGGGAAAAAACACAGGTAGGTAGACCGCTTGGTTTAGATGAAAAGGCGAGACCACCTTTGACATAAAGTGTGGATGAGTCCTAAGGACTACCTTGTCATGATGGAACCTTGTATAAGGAGGATCAGCTACTAGTGCCTGCAACTCACTGATGCAACGTGCTGATGTGATTGCAATGAGAAAGATAACCTTCCAAGAAAGGAATTTCAATGAGGTAGTAGCTAAGGGTTCGAAAGGTGGCTTCATGAGCTGACCAAGAACCAGGTTTAAGTCCTATGCCACCGGTGGTGGCCTAATGGGAGGCTTAGTTAGCAGAAGGACTCTCATAAATCTTGCTATAAGAGGATGGGAGGAAACAGGTTGTCCATTTAGAGGCTTGAAAGAAGCTGCAATAGCACTCAAATGGACTCTTACTGAGTTAGTCTTAAGTCCTGCATTGGATAAATGAAGGAGATACTCCAGTAATGATGCCAGAGGTATCGCAAGGGGGTTAAGACCCTTCTGCGAACACCATATGGTAAACCTTTTCCACTTGAAAGCATAAGAGCGTCTTGTGGAAGGCTTCCTGGAAGCATAAAGGATATCCTTTATTTGCTGAGGAAGGTTAAGATCATGGAGATCTAGGCCTTCAGCAACCAAGCCCTGAGGTGCAGAGACTGGGGATTGGGATGCCATAACATTCCATTCTCCTGGGACAGGAGATGTGGAGCAGACCCTAACTCCAGAGAGGGAGCTTGAGAGAGATGTAGAAGCAGAGGGTACCACACTTGCCGTGGCCAATGTGGAGCTATGAGAATTGTACGGCCTCTGTCTCTCTGAAGCTTGAACAGGGTTTTGGGAAAAAGGGGAATGGGTGGAAAGGCATAAAGGAAGTCTTGACCCCAGTGAAGGAGGAAAGCATCCCTGGCCTGAGAGCCCTGAGCCGGAATTCTGGAGGTCTATGTCCGGGGTTCCCCAAATTTGAAAAATCTTGGTCACCTGGTCTGCATGCAGAGACCATTCGTGTGGAAGCAGAACTCGACTGAGTCTGTCTGCCAAAGAGTTTTGTATGCCTGGAAGATACACTGCCAGAAGATGAATCTGATGCTCTCTGGCGAGGGCCCATAGTCGCAAAGCTTCGTTGCAAAGCGACAGAGAGCCTGTTCCCCCCTGCTTGTTCACATAGAATATGGCTACTTGATTGTCCATGTGAATGAGGACTATCTTGTAGCTAAGTAGGGTGTGGAACACTCGAAGAGCAAGGAAGATTGCTCTGGGCTCTAAGAGATTGATATGTAAATGAGTCTCCTGTGGAGTCCAAGTGCCTTGGGTGGAGAGGTCTTGCAGATGAGCTCCCCAACCCATTGGAGAAGCATCTGCTGTGAGAGCTGTCTGGGGTAAAGGTTGTTGAAATGGGGACCCCAGCAACAGGTCTTGAGTGGACTGCCACCACCGGAGGGACAAAATAAGGTGATTTGTGTTTGCTATTTTGTCTGACAGACACCCTGATGCCTGGGTCCATTGAGTGGACAAAGTCCACTGGGCTGCTCTCATATGGAGGCGAGCATAGGGAACCACATGTACGGTAGATGCCATGTGGCCAACAGTTGTAACATTTCTTGAGCAGTGAGATGAGGTTTTAGCACTGCTTGAGAAGCTAACTGCACCATGCGAAGGCAACAGGTCTGAGGAAGACAGGCCCTTGCTTTCCTAGTATCCAGCAAAGCTCCTATGAACTCTAAAGACTGAGTGGGAGTTAGACTGGATTTTGGGATGTTTATGACGAGCCCCAAATACTGAAGGATACGCATTGTGCAAGATAGAGAAATCCTGGCCTCTGACTCTGAAGGGGCTCGAATGAACCAGTCGTCTAAGTAAGGGAAGACGAATATTCCTAGAGCGCGAAGAAATGCTGCTACCACAGCCATGCATTTTGTAAAACACCCTTGGTGCTGAGGCCAGGCCAAAAGGAAGCACCCTGTACTGGTAGTGCTTTCCTTGAAAAAGGAACCGAAGGAACCTTCTGTGAGTTGGATGGATGAGAACATGGGTGTACGCATCCTTGAGATCTAGAGAACAAAGCCAATCCTGACTCTGAAGGTATGGCAGCAGAGTTCCCAGAGAAATCATCTTGAATTTCTCCTTGAATAGGAATTTGTTCAATTCTCTGAGGTCTAAAATAGGTCTGTGTCCCCCTGTTTTCTTTGGGATAAGGAAATAGGGGGAGTAAAACCCTGTACCCTGTTGATGAATGGGTACTTCTTCTATTGCCCCTTGGGCAAGAAGCATAGTGACCTAACAGGTTGATGAGAGAGGTCTGAGAATTGAACTGTCTTACCACTGTGGGAGGGGCATGCATGAAAAATGAAGCTTGTACCCCTCTTTTATAATGGAGAGTGTCCAATGTTCTAATGTTATCTGCCCCCATCTGGGGGCAAAGTGACAACCTTCCTGGAGTGGTGGAAGGCTCTGGTCCATTGAGAGCCAGGATGGCTAAGTTCTCTAGATGGAAGTCAAAGGCCTTGTGGAGGCTGAGACTGCTGAGACGGTTGAGGTTTAGCAGTCTTTGCTTTCCTTTGTTTTGGTTGTTGCTGACTCTTTCGAGCAGATTGACCTGCAGAATGTCCCTGCTGGGAATAAGAGGGATAAAACTTCTTCTTGGAGAAGAATGGTTTCTTGAAAGATTTCTTTCTTGCAGGATCAGCTGTGGCTTTGGATAGCACAGGTACACTAAAAAAAATTTTTTTAAACTGCCTCTAATGTTTCGATTGATTTTTACGTTTCTTGGTGCGCTGAATCCAAATCTGGTAACCAATTTGCTCCATCACGTACAGTTTTTTTGCTACATTGGGTTAGCAGTTTGAGGTGAACGTTTCAGATTGAGTGCGATCGAGATAAAAGTTTCTTGGATGAATTCTTTATACTAATTGTTTAGTAGTGATTCAAATAAGAATAAAGAAAATTGTAACAAGGCAGCACATAAGAATAGAGTAATGTCAACAAAACACACTGTGATGGTAGCAAAATTGTCTGCACTTAAAACAGCCACATACATGTGCACAAACATTGAGCATATAAGAGCGAGGTTAGACACAAAGCAAAGCAAAGAAATGTGCAAAAAATGTTGTACAGGTATGTATGTAAGAATAGAAAACGCAAACCACACCATTGCAATACATGAAGACAAACACCCGATGGTGTGAAAATAAAATTCTAATAAATGAGATCCGACACTGTGGTAATAACTAGCAAATTTTTATTTCAAAGTTTAGTAAAAACACAATATTTGTCAACACAGTTTAGATTTTAAAGTCATTCTTAGGTCAATCAATCTCCTGGTGGGCCCGTTTCTTCTTCCCCCGAATGCTTCTCTTGGTGCGCTGCTTGGCGTATTTTTCATCTGGGGTTTCCCGCAGCAGCAACCAGCAGAAATCAGCCATCATAGTGGTGTTCCATCTTCCTTGGTACCTTCTCTCTGCGTCCTTGATGTCCTGGTGAAAACTTTCACCTTGTTCTTTACTGTACGCCCCCAAGTTTTCGGGAAAGTAGTTCACATGGGAGTGCAAGAAATGGACTTTCAGGCTCATGTTACAGCCTTGTTCTTTGAAGGCATTGAGCATCCTGGCAACAATATCCTTATAGTTCTCATACCGCCTGTTCCCCAAGAATTTGAGAACAACATCCTTGAAGGAATCCCAAGCTTCTTTTTCCTTCTCAGACATCGTTTCAGCGAATGCTCCATCTGAAATGAGTTTCCTTATATCAGGGCCAACAAACACTCCTTCCTTTAGCTTTGCTTCAGAAAGTCGGGGGAACTTTGAGCAAAGGTACCGAAAGCACTCACCATCTTTTGGAAGGGACTTGATGAATTGCTTAATGAGACCCAACTTAATGTGGAGAGGTGGTAATAGAATTTTATCACGAGGTACCAAGCTCTCATGAAGAACATTTTTCTCACCGGGTCTCAAATACTCCCGAATTGGCCAGTCTTTTTCCCCCCAGTGTAGGTCGCGGGCCCGGCTATCCCACAAGCAAAGGAAGCAGGGATATTTGGTGAAACCGGATTGCTGCCCTAATAGCATGGATAGAATTTTAAAGTCTCCACAAATCATCCACTTATGCTCATCATAACGAATCTTCTGAAGAATCAGGGCCAAATTCTCGTATTTTTCTTGGAGAATAACAGAGTGAGCAATAGGAACTGAAGCGAATGTGTTGCCATTATGAAGAAGAACACCTTTTATGCTGTCTTTTGACGAATCAATGAACAGCCGCCATTCAGCAGGATCATACTTGAGTTTAAACTTTTCCATCACTCCGTATATATCGTTGCAAAATACCAAATCTTCCTCTTTGCTGAAATACTTCAAAAATTGTGTCTCGCGGTTGCGGTACCAATAAAAAGTTGTTCCTGGTGACAATAGATTTTTCTGTTTAAGCCGAGAACCTAGCAGTTGGGCAGCATCTTTTGGGAGTCCTAAATCCCGGACTAAATCATTCAATTCAGCTTGAGAGAAAAGTTCAGGTTTCGGATCTGGTTCAGTTTCAAACTCGGAAGTACTGGACTCATCGGGAAAAGCCATCTGATGAGTCTCATCATGATCAGAACCGTCCACACAAATATGATCCAAAGATTTTGGTGGTTCAGGCACAGGTACTTCGTTGCTATGAGGCATAGGCCTAATTGCTGAGGTAAGGTTGGGGTAACTTATTACGTTCTTATTTTTTAAGTTGTATCCCTTCACAATGCAAGAGCAAAAATAGCAGTCACTGCTGTGGTCTCTTTGTTCACGCCACATCATAGGTATTCCGAAACGAAATGCTCGTTTTTTACCTTTCATCCATAAGCGTAGATCTTCCTCACATGTCTTGCACACTTTATGAGGAGCCCACGGTTTGTCTTGATCGCCTAACTTCAAACCGAAATAGGCGAAATATACTTTTTTAATAAATGCAGAAATGTTCCTCTGCCGCTTTTTCACGGTATATTCCCCACAAAAAAAACAAAAACTGTCCGGAGAGTTGACGCAACCTCTGGCTCTGTGAGCCATCACAAATACACAGCACTGCAAACTACAACTGTAGTGAACCACTTCGGAATAAAGCTGGATTACGACTGAGCAAACAAAAGGTAATAATGAACTTGCAAGAAACTGAAATTTGACAGGAACGTTCATGTCGCAACCACCGTGTTGGAGCGAACGAGGCGAACAGGAAAGAACATGCGCCAGCGCGAGTACTGGATTTAGCCCCCCGCCTCCCAATTGTCCTGTTAATGTATAAAATGAATACAAAACAATCTAAAATATCATGAGGGAGTGTTTCTAGTTAGTTAACCATTACAACCTCTATTTTGGGCCAAGAAAATAAACTGCAGTCGGCTAAAAAGAAATTATGTGAACATTCCTTATATGGGTAAGAAATCTAATTTTGCAAGAAAACGTGACGTGATGGAACATTTTGGCTATTTTTCCTGGATTCAGCACCCCAAAATCTATAGGAGTCAGTTGCAAAACTGGAGGCAGTTTTTTGGTAGTGTACCTGTGTAGTCTATCCAAAGTAGAGTTGTGAGCATCTAATTCATTGGCTTTCTCTTGCCAATTCTTGCCAAATAGATTCTCACCTGTACAAGGAATATTGCCAAGATTGTCCTGCACCCAGAGCTCCAAATCAGATGCTTGGAGCCAGGCAATTCTGCGTGCACCTATGGCAATGGCAGAGGTTCTGCTTATGCACTCAAAACAGTCAAAAGCTGCACGATTGAGAAACTTAGAAACATCCTGGGCATGTTTGACCAGTGTGAGAAAATCCTGCCTCTTATCATCAGGAAGAAGAGGGCTCAAAACCTCTAAATCTCCTGTGACTTCCTTTAAAGGAACATGCCCATATATAAAATATAGGAACTGATCCTGGCAGAAAGCATGGAAGCCTGGAAAGTATGCGTCCAAAGGCATCCAAAGTTCTACACTCACGTCCTGGAGGATTAGAGGCATGCCTCTTTGCACTCCTGATCCTCCTCATAGCTGATTCCACTACAATAGAATGGTGAGGAAGCCAAGTCTTCTGCAACCCAGGACAAGGAGGGACTCGATACATGGTATCTAGTCTACGAGAATGAGGAGAGGTGGTAAGAGGTGTTTCCCACATTCTTAGCACAAGATCATGTAAGCTCTCATGGATAGGCAAAATAGCTGCCTCTTTAGGAGTCTTGGGATATTGTAGAATCTCCAATTCCTTTACCCTGGGCTCTGTTTCGGGAGCCACAGTAATGGATAGACCTCGAGCCACCTCCCTGATAAAATCTTGAAAGGAGATATCTTCTGGAGGAGACATCCTACGTTTAGGAGAGGAAGGCTCCTCTGGGAGAAGTATTCCGGTACCAACAGAGCTGTCGGAATCCTCAGAATCTTCCGAGGATTTTAAGTACCTTCTGTCCGGATGCCACTGAAGAGCCCGATACCCGTACCGACCGAAGTCGGTACCGGAGGGAATCGGTACCGGTGTGTCAGTACCGGAGGGCATCGCATGACTGGGTGCCGACAAAGCAGACACCGATGTCGATGCCATCGGTACCGGTATTGATACCGGTATTGATACCGGTGCCGGAGTCGGTGCCGGTACCGGTTGAGCTGTCTGACGCGGATCCGAGGGTTTCGATGCCACACCAGACTGCGTTCAATAGCCAGGAACCTCTGGTCTATCGATGCTGCCGATGCCTGGGTATCGGTACCGGAGAAAGCAGCCGTTACCCCAGAGCATGGCATCAGTAGTTCTGCCGAGGTCAAGGCCTTGAGAACATCCTGGAGCCCCGATAATGCTTTGGAAGCCGAAGCCTCCCGCCAGGGCAATTTTGCCGGTACAGAACCCTCAAGGGCAACGCCAGAGGCATCTCGATGCTTGGAACGAGATCTACCCTTTGAGGACTGACCCGACTTATGTTTAGTTATCTGAGATCCATGGGAGGAAGACGAAGCCCTGGAAGACGTCGATGCTACAGAGGCTGCATCGGAGGGAAAAAGGGTACTGAGCTTAGCAGCTCGGTTTTGTCGACCCCTCTTGGACATCATGGCACAAGCCATACACTCGGAGATGGAGTGGTCAGGACCTAAACATTTAAGACACCACTCATGGGTGTCTGACGGAGATGGTACCGCCACGCTTGGTGCACTTTTTGAAATCCGAAGCGGGTTTTTCCATAGTGGAGGAAATTTTGGGCCTAAGGCCCAAAATGGCGTGTGCACCTGGAAAAGAAAAATTTGGAAAAAAAAATACTATTTTTTTTTTTTTTTAAAGAAAGAAAAGAAGAACTGGCGGTACCGGTATAGTGTCGAGGAAGGCAGACGCGACCACAAAAAAAGAAGGAGAATAAGGAACATTTTCTGCGGTGACAGGAACGACGACCTGCTGGCTCCGCGGAAAACAAAGAACTGGAGAGAGGCAGTTGGGAAAGATGGGAAGGCAGCACGCAGGTGCTGTGGGATGCTCCCAAAAGCTTTCTAATTGGACGCTGGGGAGCATTCCCACACAGGTTCCGTCGGTACCAACGATACCCATATATGAAGACTACATTCCTGCTTGTTCCTGAAGATACCACCTTGACATTCCGAAAATAAATAAATTCCATTCCTATAAGAACTGCAACCTCTTTCTCTGTAGTATATTTATTTTATTTATTTAACAGGTCTTTTATACCGCTTTATCATTTCAATCAAAGCGGTTTACATTGTAACTTAAACTTGGTAATGTACATTAAACAGGGACATTGGTAACTTAGAATTTTCTGAGGCAATGGAGGGTTAAGTGACTTGCCCAAGGCCACAAGGAGTGCTAGTGGGAATCAAACCCTGGTCTCTTGGTTCCCAAGCCAGTGCTCCAATCATTAGGCTACTCCTCCACTCCATGTATATCATGTATTTCAAAATAATATGAAATATGTTTTTCTTTCTAATACATTATTAGTTATATATGATTTAAGCAAATGGAAATTAGACAATATTGGCCTTGCAGACCAAACCCTAGGTTGCTCGAGTCAGGTCCAATGTATCTACAGGTGTAGTGAAACCATCTAGAACAGGATGCTGACACTTTTCATGTTGTGACTACAATCACTGCAGATACACTAGCATGACCTCTGTCAGAAAGGAATTAGAAAAGCCTATCACACAGATATCAGTTTGGTTTTATTTCATATGCCATGGTTTCAATTTTTTAGCACACTATATTTAGGACTCTCATTGATGTTTTTAAATACATCTAGTAAAATCTCCAGGTAAAACTTCTGGGAGTAGCTGACAGATTGGCATGCTTGGTGGTTAAATACATTGTTTAATTACTAAAGCAGAACACAATTGTGCTCAGAACAAAATGATGCACTGGCAAGACAGTAAGGCTTCCGAAAAGGCTTACGGGAAAAGCCTTTATGGAGTAAAGCCCTAAATAGATTTCATAATTACAAGTACTCATGACTCTAGCATACAGCTACAGTTAGCTGCCAGACTGAACACCTTGAATAATTTCAGATGGATGCTTCTTAATCATAGTAAGACAGTTTCCTCCTACTCCTTCAAGCTTCTAGTTCAACTGGAACAGGTTGTAGGGTTGGGTTGCAGCACCATGAGTCTTCAAATTGCAACCACCTTGGGATTTCGTCCTAATTTTATATCCCCCTCCCAGTTCACTTAACTCAGTTACTGCAGGCCGATCCTCAGTAAGGGACCAAACACCAGGACTCTTTCCAACACCATGCAATTATGGGCCTTATTTCCTTCACTAGATAACACCCTTGCACAATGACTTGGGTTCCCTCCACAGCATCTTTAACCCAGGGAGCAAAGTCCTGGCCCTCTGCACTGAGCCATCTGGCTGGCACAAGAGTAGGCCATTTAACTGTGTAACACTTAACCGTGTAGCGTTCTAATACCCCTGCTAATCCCAAAAATAGTGGATTCTTTTCAGGTTGTTCAATAGAGTGCAGTTGCACTTTTATTTTCATCTCTTCAAGTTATCCAGAATGAGATTACCCATAAGTCTTCTTTCTCCTATCTGGCCCCACTTTTGTGGGAGAACCACCAGGTATGACAACCAAAATTAACTGCTCAAAAATGTAAAAGGGCACTGAGATGTCCTTGTTTGTGCACACTTTTACAGAGTACTATTAAATTTCCAACAATGGGCAAGTTCAGAAATTCTGGCCAAACTGGCTGTTTGGACAGTTTTCCAGCTAGCTGGTGTATCTTATGGTTTTATGTTGAGAGTAGCTTTTAACTTGTATTAACCCTTGTGCAACCCTTTTTTTTGTCCAGGTATGGCTGGCATTCCTCTTCCCTTTTTCTTTTTATTTTGTTGATTTGTATGGCTTGTAAATTGTCTTGTTGTATTGCCACAAAAGGTGATTCATCAAATGAATAAACAAAACATATTGGGCCAACACAGAAACTACCCAAAGATTTAGTACATAGGCATTCAAGGCTATGCAAGTTTCTTCTGCAAAGAATCCAGTATCCTCCTTGAAGGGAAGGGAAGGGATTTTGGATTTAGCTCATGCTTTTTTTTAATGGTAGCTCAAGGCAAGCTACATCCAGATACATTAGGTATTTTCTCAAAGCTATGCAATGGTTTAATATGTAACAAATGACCAAAACAGGAATTTCTACTTCAATGTTCTAGAACCATCGAACTGCAGTAGAGAAATCGGGCAGTCATGTTTCCCTTTAAAACATCCATAACCCTTGCAAGCACAAAGTAAGAGAAAACCTTTACTGGATTTTCAGTTTTATCAACACTACAAAGAAGATCTCAAAAGACCCTACTCACAACAAAGCTCAATAAATTTGTCAGAAGTGCAATAAATCTTCCTAAATAAAGGGCAGAGTAATATTGGAATTATTTTTCCTAAAGCTGGTCCCCACACCTTTAGGGGAACCCCCCCCCCCCCCAACACATACAATTTCAGTCAACTAGGAACACAAAATGAGTAGAAGCTTTTGGCTTTCCTTTTCTTTCCACTCTGTCCTCAAGCACCTACTCTGTGCTTTCCAAATGAATTTTAATTTTGCCCCAAGTAGGAGGCGAATAGGCTGTCACAAAAGGGGAGATGCAGATTTTCAGACTGTACCTTATCTGTATGAAATTGCTAAGTTGGTTCAAAGACACGAGAGGTAGCATCTGGTATCTCCTGCTGCAGAATTAGAAACAGAATTTGCTGCATGTAGACTAGCTCAGCTGAATATTAAAGGAAGAGAGTGCTGTGTTTAAAATTAAAAAGTTGCCTGTAGAAGGAACATATTTTCAGTCGTTCTTATTCAAGTACATTACTTGACTTGTAATCCAACACCACCAGAAATGAGGTAAAGGGATGAGTGGAAAGAATACTCAAACTAGTAGAGCAGGAACCTTTGTGAAAACACACCCCCACTAAGAGAAATAAAGCGCTTGTAGCTGAAGAGAAGGGCAGAGGTAGGAAGGGAGGGGATGCTTCCTCTGTGAGTCAGGGCTGGTTTCCAAATAAACAAATATTCAGTTTCCCACTGTAGGGGCTCTCTAAAAGTCAATAGAGTGGCAAGGCTCTCCTGGCCACACATCAGTCCCTGCGCTACAACTGGAAGGAATGGGCAGATGTATGTATACCTTTCTGCCTTCTTGCCCTCTATCTTCAATACCCCTTTCCCAAGGACAGAAAACTCCTCTGAAGAACATCCTCAGCACCACTCATTGGCTGCCAAAGTAAACGACAGTAGCGGCAGCTGTCTTCCTTTCTCCCCAGGCCCAAGCACACAACTAATGCAGCACACTCATGTCCAATAATCTCTGATGGGCAACAGAGCTGTAAGCTTTATTGTGCTATCTTCCTAAGAGTTTTCCACTAAAATGGGCAAATGACTTGTTTATAACCCTCACAAAATCACATCATTTTAGGTTGCTGAGCAAGTATACGCCTGAGCAGTATATCAAGCAACAAATAAATAAAGATAAAAAGATAAAGTCTAAGCAAAAACATTCCATGCAGTGGTATGTATATAGAGATTGTCGTATCATACCCTACAAATACCGCAATATTACCGGTAAGGCTCATATATGTTCAGGAATAAAGGGGGTAGGTCAGATAACTTTAGCCATCTATCAGACAAACTGAGAAAAAAGTGATGCTGTCTTCTCTTTGCATAGACAATCACACAAGTCTCTTTAAACCTTCTTCAAATTCAGGTCGTGCTTTATAGAATCAGATGTGGGAAAACATTTTTTAGGCCAGAATCACATTTTTTAATCCACTAATTTTGTGTAGTTAGAGTCAAAAATATAATATACTTGCTATTTCCTTTAGTAAACTCTTAACTGCCTTCATGCAGTTTGGGTTGCAGTTACTACAAAACCAAGATGAGAAACTTCCTCTCTCTCTTGCAGGGCAGCTCACCTAGTTTGCCGTTGCTGAGTCTCTTCTGCTCCACGTGGCCCTTGAGCGCTCGCACTTTCTTCAGCTTGGCCTCCTGTGCCTCCGCAATATCCCTCAGCCTCTTGAGTTTCTCCTGCTCTGTCACCTGCTGCTGCTGCTGCCGCTGGTCCTGCTGCTTTAGAAATTTCAGGCGTTGTTCCTGGAGGTGAGGCAAATGTCAGTCACAAAAGAGCAAAGATTGCAACGTTTAGTCCCCACAAATGGCGAAACAGCATTTGTTGTGCGTGCGATCTATATAGTTTCATTGAAATGTTTATAATCATCCTTTTTGAGAGTAGAGAATATCAACAACAAAAGAGTTATCAAATCTGGTGTTTGCATTTGTAGGCAGCACTTTTGTATTTTTTCTATTCAGTTCACCTCTCTCTACCGGTTTTGTGTTCATAATAACCTGCTAGATGCTTTTGTCTCCTGTTTTTCACTCATCTTCCTCAAGTTTGTTTTGTACTTGTATACAGTCTTTGCTCTATCATTTTACCTTTCATTTTCAATTGCTGTTCTTCTAGTACATTGTACTAATCACTTCTCTCTCATTTCGGCAGACTATGACTGTAAGACCTTTTACCCGCTTCTACTGCAATACGGAAAAACCCGCCTCATCTGTATCTAAGTGGTCCATGATTTTAGGATATGTAAATTCAAGGATATGTAAATTCAAGGCTATCAATTGCTCAGTCAAGTGAAAGTATCACCCTGGCTGAAATACATTTTAGGCTACAGCAAACTTATAAAATTATGCAGGGAATTTGAAAATAAGCTAGCTAACAGTCATTTTACATGGATAGTAAGACAGGTAAAAATATGATGGAGGACAGGCCTTTGTTCCCTGGAAAATGTGACAAAAAAGACAGCCATATGCCTCAAGACCTCTGGTATTTGTGTAAAACTTAATTTTGCATAAGCCACATCTATCCTAATTCATTCTGACCTTAACAAATACATCTGTGCCACAGTACATAAACATTGGAAAAGGTTTTATTTCAAGGCACTTATGTACATATTTTATGATAAAATCATAATGCCTTAAACCAGTGGTTCCCAAACTTGGGGTCAGACTCCAAAGGATGTCACATCTGTGGATGGAGTCACAGAAACATGATCAAACAAATCCCACACCAGGAGTACTAAAACAATCACACCAAAAAATCTCCCAGACACACTCAAAATTATTATCAGAAGATTATTTTAAAGAACTTTAAATTACTCAAGAAAAACCTCAAAAGACCACCTCACTACCTCTAATATTTTTTAGAAAACAGTCTGCCCGAACAGTGGCACACAGCTGACAGAAGAGCACAAATTCAAGTCACATTTTTCTAAGGGAGAAAAAGGCCTCAGCGGTTTAGTTGTACTCACTCTTTGCGGCAAATATTTGCCTAAAGGGGAAAGTGCTTCATCACACCATCACAGGCCCAAAAAACTCCCCAATTTTTTATTCATCGACAATCACTTATTTTTATTATTATAGTTTTAAGTATTTAGAATAAAACAGGTAAATACAGAAACTTTTTTAAACTGTTCCTGCGTCTTAAAGTAGTAATTAGGACTCTAATATCACCTGACAATATTGTTATACCTGAAAAGGAAAAAATGCAAGAGACTAACGAGAGGAGATTACAAACACACAGCACAGCAGAGATCACAGAAACATGGCAATTTTCCCTTCTCTCTGGCCTTTCACTGTGACCTATGCCAAGTCACCAGTCAGCATGTGGCCTGTGAGCCACTGAACATTTATAGGCCCTTGGCCCTTTCTAGGTAAGCTTCCTGTTAGACTGGAAACCCATGCAGAGTACTGGGGTCTGTAAGCACACACTGCACACTGATACAAGGGGCTCTGGGCTGACTGTTGCTGCTGCTTTCTGCTGCAGGGATCTGTCCTTGCTCCGATTCTGTTTAACATCTTTGTAGTGATATTGCGGAAGGACATTCGGGTAAGGTTTGCTTGTTTGCAGAGACACCCAGGAAGGAGTAGATAACACGAGGAGGGATCTAGCTAAGCTTGAAGAATGGTCTAGAATTTGGCAGCAGAAATTTAATGCTAAAAAAAATGCAGGGTCATGCATTTAAGCTGCAAAAATTCAAAGGAGCTGTACAGTGCAGGAGGCAAGGTACTTCTATCCACAAAAGTGTGGGACCTGTGCATAATTGTGTTTGATGATCTTAAAGTAGCTAATCAGGTAGAAAAGGTTACTGCAAAAGCCAGAAGGATGCTTGGGTGTATAGGGAGAGGAATGGCCAGCAGAAAAAAAAAGGAGGTGATAAAGATAAAAGGAAAAGGAAACCACTATGGCTTTTGAAAGTAGCTGAAAAGGTGAAGAAAAAGAGGGAGGCCTTCATGAAATACAAGAGATCACAGAGAGAGGAAGACAGGCATCTATATTTGGAAAAACTTAGAGAAGCTAGAAAAGTAGTCAGGAAAGCAAAGATTCAAAAAGAGTAGGAAATAGCCAATGCAATAAAATGGGGAGATAAGACATTTTTCAGATGTGTTAGTGAAAAGAGGAAGGGCAAAAGTGGTATTGTCAGACTCAAGGGTGAAGGGGAGGAATATGTAGAAGCTGATGAGGATAAAGCGGAATTGCTTAACAAATATTTCTGTTCTGTGTTCACAGATGAAGAACCAGGAGCAGGAACAGAAGCGAGGGACATCGTGAACAATTTTCAGAAGACTGTGTTCATGAGAAACTAGCTCAACTTAAAGTAGACAAAGCGATGGGACCAGATGGGATACACCCTAGAATACTGAGGGAACTTGGGGACGTTCTAGCAGCTCCACTGACTGACCTTTTCAATGCCTCATTGGAGTCGGGAGTGATGCCAAAGGACTGGAGAGAGGCTCATGTGGTGCCTTTACACAAAAGCGGAAGTAAGGATGTGGTTGAAAACTACAGGCCGGTTAGTTTAACTTCGGTGGTGAGTAAATTATTGGAAACGCTGCTGAAAGAAAGAGTAGTTACTCACCTGTAACAGGTGTTCTCCAGGAGCAGCAGGAATCTGTCCTCACATATGGGTGACATCGACGTCGATGGAGCCCTTGCGGAGCATTTCCCCAGCTTTCCATGAAAGCCTTTGGGAATGTAGGCACGCATGCGCGGTTCCCTTCCCGCCTAAAGGTGCCATCTTGCTCAGTCAAATGACATAGCTAAAAACAGCACACAAAAATGTAAAAATAAACTATGTACAACTGCAACTCCCAGGGGAGGAGGGAGGGTTGTGAGGACTGATTCCTGCTGCTCCTGGAGAACACCTGTTACAGGTGAGTAACTACTCTTTCTCCAGGACCAAGCAGGAAGTCAGTCCTCACATATGGGTGACTCCCTAGCTCTGGGCTAACAGGGAACCCAGGCTGAACAAGAGAACTCCCTCTAGTCCCAGCATCAAAGAAAGGCTTTTCACTGACAGAACCTCCACCGGTAGCCCAATGGAGGGCTGGAGGGCAAGAGTTGCCTAAACCTCAAAGAGATTCCGGAGTACTGCCTGGCCAAAAGCACTGTCCCTATGGGACTCCCTCTCCAGACAGTAATGGGCTGCAAAAGTCTGGCTTGAAGACCAAGTTGCAGCCCTGCAGATGTCCACCAACGGTACAGAGCGGAGGTGAACCACTGAGGCAGCCATTGCCCTAACACGATGGGCCGTGACCCGACCCTGCAAAGGAAGGTCAGCCGCCCTGTAAGCCCAGGTGATACAGTCAGCTACCCAGGTGGATAAGGTACGCCTGGACACAGCTAACCCCAAATTATTAGGGTCAAAAGATACGAAGAGCTGAGTAACCCTTCTATGTCCCTGCGTACGGTGAAGGTAGAAGGATAAGGCCCTCCTACAGTCCAGGGTATGCAGGACTGCTTCAGCCTGGCTTGCATGAGGCCTAGGGAAGAATGTTGGAAGAACCACCTCTTGGTTAAGGTGGAAGGAGACAACCTTTGGGAGGAACCTCGGATGAGTCCTAAGGACTACCCTGTTCCTATAGAAGCGGGTGTAAGGCCTGTCACAGACCAGGGCCTGAAGTTTACTCACTCGCCTGGCCGAGGTCAGGGCTACTAAGAAATGTGTCTTCCAGGACAGGAAGCGGAGAGGACAAGTAGCCATCGGCTCAAAAGGTGGGCGAGTCAGTTGCTGCAAGACCACATTCAACTCCCACTCAGGAGCAGGACGACGGATTGGAGGCTTGAGCAAGAGCAAGCCTCTGAGAAACCGGGACACCAAGGGGTGAACCGACAGAGAATGTCCTTCCACCAGTGAGTGATGAGCTGCCAGAGCTGAGAGGTGGACCCAAACAGAATTGGACTTAATCCCTGATTTGATAAGTGGAGTAAGTACTGAAGCACTACTGGTACCGCACAGGAGAAAGGATCTTCTGTACGTAGCTGACACCACACAGAAAACCTTTTCCATTTCAGGGCATAGGTTTTCCTAGTGGACTGCTTCCTAGAGGCTAGGACAACCTCCTCAACTTCCTGAGGGAGGCCCCAGGGAGCCAAAACTACCCTTGCTGCCTCCAGGCCATCAAATTGAGAGCTTTGAGATTGGGGTGCAGAAGGGAACCCTGATCCTGAGAGAGAAGGCAGGGTTGCAACCCTAGAGGCAGTGGGGGATCCACTGCCAGCTGAAGCAGAAGTGGAAACCAAGGCTGTCTCGGCCATCTTGGAGCTACCAGCAGGACCGAGGCCTTGTCCTGAAGAATTTTGAACAGGGTTCGGGCCACCAAAGGCGTGGGAGGAAACGCATACAGGAGGCCCTGGGACCAGGAAATTAGAAAAGCATCTGCTGCCAGCTCCAGAGGGTGCGGTAGCCTGGAGCAGAACCTAGTCAGACTGGCAAACAGATCTATGGTTGGAAGTCCCCATTTCAGGAAAATCTTCTGAACCACTAAGGGATGGAGCTGCCATTCGTGGGGCTGCAGAATCCTGCTCAACCTGTCTGCCAGGTAGTTGTCCTGGCCAAGTAGATACACTGCCTTGAGGAGCATGTTGTGCCTGAGAGCAAACAAGCAAAGGTCCTGTGCCTCCTGACAAAGGAGCCTGGACCCAGTTCCGCCCTGCTTGTTCACATAAAACATGGCTACTTGGTTATCCGTTTGAATCAGGACAGACTGATGAGCCAGTGTTTGAGAGAAAGTCTTGAGGGCTAACCGAATAGCTCTGAGTTCCAGTAGATTGATCTGCTTTGCGGCCTCCCAGGGAGACCACAGGCCCTGGGTGCACTTGCTCAGACAATGAGCCCCCCAGCACTGCAGGGAGGCATCCGTGGTCAACACCACTGTGAACCCAGGAATCTGAAAAGGCACCCCTTGCAGTAGATTGGGTGGGTGCAGCCACCAGCGGAGGGAGTTCAGAAATTGTCTGGACACCCTTATTCTGTCTCTGAGGCTCCCTGTGGCCTGTGACCACTGAGTTTGAAGGCACCATTGTGCAGGCCTCATATGGAGCCTGGCATTGGGGGTCACATGTACTGTTGAAGCCATGTTGCCAAGAAGCCTCAGGCAGAGTCTGGTGGAGACCAGTGACCTGCTGAGAAACTAGTTTGCCAAGTTTATCAGCCTTTGTGCTCTGTCTTCTGGCAAGAACGCCTTTGCCAGAAGAGAGTCTAACCTTGCCCCTATGAACTCCAAGTTCTGGGAGGGGAGCAAAGTGGACTTTGCGAAGTTTATGACAAACCCCAGGTTTTGAAGAAGAGCAATAGTTCGAAGAGTGGTTTGTCTGGCCTCCTGGCACGTCTGACCCCTGATGAGCCAGTCGTCCATATAGGGGAAGACAAAGATTCCCTGATTTCTCAGGTAGGCCGCAACCACTGCCAGGCATTTGGTAAAGACCCTGGGAGCGGAAGTGAGGCCAAAAGGCAGTACCCTGTACTGATAATGGTTTCCTCCCACAATGAACCTGAGGTACTTTCTGTGGTCTGGATGGATGAGGATGTGAGTGTACGCATCCTTTAGATCTAAGGAGCATAGCCAATCTCCCTGCTGGAGGTAGGGCAGAAGTGTTCCAAGAGTAAGCATCTTGAACTTTTCCTTCTCTAGGAACTTGTTGAGATTCCTGAGGTCTAGAATAGGCCGGAGGCCACCGGTTCTTTTGGGTACAAGAAAGTACCTGGAGTAGAACCCCTGACCTTGGAGGTGGGGAGGCACAGACTCCACTGCCTTGTCCCGCAACAGACCTTGGAGCTCTTGAAGAAGAAGATCTGTGTTGTCAGCAACACTTCCTTGGTGGCCAGTGGACGCCAGGGCAGGTGCGACACAAAAATATAAGGTTAAGATTGGAGAGTCTTCTGAAGGCCCAAATGGGAGTTGGTCCTTGTAGTTTCCTTTGCTCCAATCTTCAATGAAACAATCAAGCTGAGTGGTGGGAATTAATAAGGCTTTTATTTCCCTTTTCACAGTGGTTCTAAATAGTGGGTTACAACTTTAAAGCAAATGTCCTTAACTCAGGTAGAAAACAAACTCAGGGTTCAAAGCAAAAACTGTTATACGTCACAGGAATGGAGGTGCTCAAACAAATACAGAATGCTCTGCTGGCAATTCACCCAATCACAAGTCTGGCAGTGACTGTAAACTTTCAGAAATACAAAGTGTACAGTCCATCTCATGGTCAGATAAATCTCCTGCCAGTTCCACTTGCATTGGCTCGTTAACAGAAAGCTCTGATTCTATATCCCTGGTTTCTTGTAAAACACATTCAGGGGTTTTGTATATTTTCTGTAGCAAATCCCAATGTCCTTGGCCTAGCCTAGGGCGTTGGCCACGTGCTGTATTAGGCTTTAAAGTATCCTCTTTCTTTAGAGGTTTTCTAGCCGCTTTATCATAGCTTTTAACATTCACAGCTTTCTTATCAGGCATACATTTCTCATACCTTGTATGGCAGCAATCCTCAAGTACCCGGCTTTCTTCCACTGCCTGCTTTTCCCAGGCAGCAGCTTGGTGAATTCCTTTCTATGAAAGTTAAGCTTACCCTGTAGCCTTTGACTTCCTTCTCCTGGTGAAGGCCTGCCTCTGTACAAGCCCAGCTTCTGGCTCAGTGTGGCTTGGCTTCTCCAGCTGATTCTTGTTTGGCTTAGGGTTGCAGTTACAGCAGTGCTTTTGCCTCTGAGGGCAAACAGCTCTCGGTTTGGCTTGAGCTGACACCTCCTTAGGTCCTTCCTCAGCCCCTGGGAAATCACCTCTCCCTCTTGGGAATCCTCTAGCACTATAGTAGTCAGGTTTCCACTTCTACCTCTCTCTCTCGGTGCTGCCAGTGATTCTCCCCTTGCTTCTGCTTGGGCTGCTACTTCTGCTGGTGCTTCTATCTCCGAGGCTACCGGTGCTCCTTCTGCCTCTTCTCCTTCCTCCCTTCCAGTCTTCCATACTCCCCTTATGAAGCCCTCCTGCCTTTGAGGATTGGAAGCTGGTTGGCATTTCCTCGTGACCAGCTGGGCGTGGCTCTTCAGTCTCCCTGAAGACACTCTTGCTCCCTCTAGCTGGTTTCTGGGAATATTGCAAGTCTTTTTCTCTGTGAAAAACACCTTCTTTTCTCTCAACTGGGCTCTCATCAGCCCTCGCTGCATGACAGTGTGCAGGGGAGGCCTTGGAGGCTCCCCTGGAAAGTATGGAGGAGGCAGCTGTTGGAAGTGTAGCATATAGCCCTTGTGGACGATGCTTAGCACCCAACTGTCTCCAGTGATGAGTGGCCACTTGTGGGCAAACAGGTCAAGTCGACCTCCTGTGCAGGGTTGGTAGAGCAGGGACGGAGAGGCTATGCCTAAGGAGTCAAAAACCCCCACCCTGCTTAGTGGGAGCAGGGGCCGGAGGCTTGGGAGTCCTCTGCCTATGGGGCCCATTACCCTGCCTCTTGGCCTGCTGACCCTGAGGGGGTGCTTGGGAGGCCTGGTACTGTGGGTACTGTTTGTAGGCAGTGCCCTTCCTCGGGTAAAAGGGCTTTTTACCCAAGCCCTTCTTTTGGTGAGAAGGGGCAGAAGTCTTTCTAGACAGCCTTGTCCTCGTGAGGTGCTCGGTTTCGAGCTGTGCGGCCTTCTCGGTCATGGGCTTGCCAAAAAGGTTCTCACCTCGGCAAGGGACATCGACCAACTTGTCCTGAACCCATGGCTCAAGGTCCGATGACTGCAGCCATGCCTGGCGTCGAGCCACGATGCCGGCTGCCGCAACACGGACCAAAGCCTCAAAGCCATCTTAGGCAGCGTGGGACAAACTTGGTGCATTCCCGTATCCCCGAGGACAAGGACTTGAACCTCTGCAAGGGTTCCCCGGAGAGAACAGCAGAGAAGCCGGCCAGCTCCTTGGCAAGGTCCTGCAAGTACATGCCCATGTACAGCTGGTAAGACTGGACACGGCAAGCAAGCATCGAGCCCTGGAAGTACTTTCTACCAAAACCATCCAGGTCCCGGGCCTCCCTGCCAGGGGGCACCGCGGAATGCATCTTCTGACTTTTCAGGCGATGCATGGTCGATTCCACCACCATGGAATGGTGTGGTAGCTGCGCCTTTTGAAAGCCAGGGCTCTTCCGGAGTCGATAGATATAATCGACCCGCTTGCTTAGAACCGGCGCCGAGGCCGGTGCCTCCCACATCCAGAAGAGGAGCCGTTCCAGCATCGGAGGAACTGGAACAGTAAAGGCCTCCTTCGGAGGAGAGTCATACTGTAGGGCCTCGAGCTCCTCGGCTCGAGGCTCCTCCTCGGGGTCCGCAGGGATAGCCAACGCAGGGACCATATCCCGGACGAACTCCGAGAACCGGGTATCCTCCGGAGGGGATCTACTCTGGGGCTCAGACTGCGGTGAGTCCGACAGGACGCACAGAGTCCTGAAGGTGTCAGGAGACTCCTTGTCCTCCGTCTCCCAGGCGGACTCGTCCGATGAGGAATCGGGGTCCTGTGAGCACCCGCCCAGACGCCGAAGGCACCGGCATCGACGCCCTCGGTCCCGAACGGGAGGTCGAGGGAGACAGCGACCGAAGTCGACCTCGAGCCTTCATGGTCTCGAGTATCGGCTCGGTCTCCGGGGTCAACTTCGATGTCGATGTCCCAGTGGTCGGGGCAGATGCGCCAGACAGGCTGGCCATCAGTGCCCGCTGCTGTTCCATGAAGGCAGACAATCTGCTCTCAAAGGCTGTCAGCCTGAGACCCAGCTCAGGAGACTCAGCAGCCACCGACTCGGGCCCCGGCGCCGCCGGGCCTAACGTCGGCTCTCTGGGAGGAGAGTCCATGAGGACTACAGGACTTACGTGTCCAGCAGACTCCGGCTCCACACGAGATACTTTTGGAGGCTTCTCCTGTTCCACGGGCCCGGGGCGACGGTCGGGGTCTGAGACCTAGCTCTCGAGGAGCCAGGGACCTCCTCCGACGCCCTCACGAGCCGCTTCTTCCTCTTTCGTTCCCGGTCAGGGGACCCCCTGTCCGAGGAGCCCCGACGGTGCTCGGGATCCGATTCCCGAGATGTCGAGGCCTCAGATGAGGTCTGGGCCGGCCGGAGGCCGAGTCGGAGAAAAGCCTTTCCTTTTGGTGCTGACGACTTTGAAGCGCCTTGGAAGACATCTTTCCACATGGTCCACAGATCTTAGGATCGTGGTCAGGACCCAGGCACCGAAGGCAGCAGTCGTGTGTGTCGGTGAGAAACATTAGTTTCTTACACCGATCACACTTTTTGAAACCACTAGAAGCCATCGGGGAAAAAAAGAGTGCCCGCGAGGTCAAAGGACCGGCCTTCCAGGGAAAAAGAAAAAAAGGGCGCAAACGCCAGCCACGAAGGGCAAAAACCGAAAAAATAAGATCAGGCTCGATACCAGTGTACCGAACCCGGCGGGAGGGGAAACGGCGTTGAACCGGAGAAAAAATAGCGAAGGAATTGTGAAAAAATACAACTATTTTCCAGGAGGACTAGGACACACGTCTGGTGGGCTTCACGGAAAAAGAGAGACTGAGCAAGATGGCACCGCGCATGCGTGCCTGCATTCCCAAAGGCTTTCATGGAAAGCTGGGGAAATGCTCTGCAAGGGCTCCATCGACGTCGATGTCACCCATATGTGAGGACTGACTTCCTGCTTGGTCCTGGAGAAAAAAAATAGTGAGGTTTTTGGAGTCCAGCGGATTACAGGATCCCAGGCAGCATGGATTCACCAGAGGCAGGTCTTGTCAGACAAATCTGATTGATTTCTTTGACTGGGTGACCAGGGAGTTGGACCGAGGAAGAGCCCTAGATGTGGTGTATTTAGATTTCAGTAAAGCCTTTGACACTGTTCCTCACAGGTGACTTATAAACAAACTGATCACCCTAGGGATGGACCCTAAAGTTACTGCTTGGGTTAGAAATTGGTTGGGTGGGAGGTGACAAAGAGTACAGGTAAATGGAGCTCACTAAGAAGGATGTTACCAGTGGTGTGCCCTAGGGATCTGTCCTTGGTTCGATTCTTTTTAACATCTTTGTTAGTGATATAGCAGAAGGGCTGTCGGGTAAGGTTTGCGTCTTTGCGGATGATACCAAAATCTGCAATAGAGTATTTATTTATTTATTTTATTTTATTTATTTAACAGTTTTTATATACCGCACTCTTCATCATCAGCGCGGTTTACATTTTAACAAATTGTACTTAAGCATGAACATATGTTAAGTTTACAGATAACAGGGAATGAACATGGATAACTGGGGTTAAATAAATAACAAGTAGACACCTAGGAAGGTGAAGATAACATGAGGAGGGATCTAGCTAAACTTGATGAATGGCCTAGAATTTGGCAGCTGGGATTTAATGTTAAAAAATGTAAGGTCATGCATTTGGGCTGCAGCAATCCAAGGGAGCAATATAGTATAGGGGGTGAAGTACTTTTGTCCACTAAAGAAGAGCAGGACCTAGGCGTGGTTGTGTCTGATGATCTTAAAGTAGCTAAACAGGTAGAAAAGGCAATGGCAAAAGCTAGAAGGATGCTTGGGTGAATACGGAGAAGAATGGCTAGCAGAAAAAATGAGGTAACAGTGCTTCTGTATAAGTCTTTGGTGCGACCTCATTTAGAGTATAGTGTGCAATTCTGGAGACTGCACCTTCAAAAGCTCCATTTACCTGTACTCTTTGTCACCTCCCACCCAACCAATTTCTAACCCAAGCAGTAATGTAAATATTTGACTGATGTAAATAGTTCAGCATATGTATAATTATATGCGCCATGTTATTGTTCATGAAAAGTTAATGTTATTGTTCATAAAAAAGTTAATTGTACATAATTTAAAGAAAACACTATGTTCTATGTAAAACAATGTTCATTATGTTAATTGTAAACTGTTCATTATGTTATTTGTAAACCGCCTTTGATCTTGGGAAAAAGCGGTATAGAAGAAAAGTATAAATAAATAAATAAAATAAATAAATATAAACAAGATGGAAAGAAACAAAAACAGGAAGCGGCAGATTCGACACCCAATACCTTTATTAGTACCAATTAAGTGGCCTGAACCCAACACAGGACCGTGTTTTGTATGTCACTTCATCAGGGGCTATCAGGGCACACTAAAAAATAAATTATAAAATTACATTAAGAAATACAATCAAAATTAAAACAATAAATGTGCAAAAAGAAGGGTTAAAACAAAGAAATATAACATAAAAAATACAATATACATAAAAGAAAGACTGAATTGGACTATATCAGACAGCTTAGGTCTCAAAAGAAACTAAAAATACATTAATAAAACCCAAAAGAAACCCATCATGAATTTCCAAATTAAAATCATAAGGATAATACATGTATATTTGGAATCAATTCCAGTACATTGAATAAACAACCGCTCTATAATAAAATTATATATATGAAATTATGTACATACATATATACAAATAAATATATAAATAAACATATAAATAATTAAAAGTATAAAGATGCATAATGGAATACAAATGAAAATACTATAGAAAATAAGAGATCAAAAGAAAAATAAAAATTAAATTGCTTAATCAAACATTTATAATTGTGAAGTACTTGATCAAACACATACAGGGAACCTATAAAAAACTACATAAAAACAAAGAAATGGAAGGGATGAGGAGACCAGAGGAGTAAGTCCGAACAAAGCCTCGTGCAAAAACACTGGATAAAATATAATATAATATAAGGGGGGAGAAGACATTACCTGAAGGTGTGATGTACATAGACTTCACCAGGCTCAACTGAGTCAATGGAAGTCGCTATTATCTAAAAAACTTCTAAAAATAAAAACATGAAATTTATGCAAAATCAGAACATTGCCCAGTTGAACAAATTATTTCTTAAAAGGAGGGATAATTAAAAAGACAATAATGATAAGTATAATAAATTATAAATATAAAATTGTAAAATTGATGAAAAGTTCTGAATACTGCCCCGATTAAAATCTCATGAACATAAAAAAGGGGTAATAAAGAACAGAATAATTGAATAAAAAAGTAAACCATTCGAAAAACAAGAAATTTCATCATAGTTTTATATAAATGTTTAAAATATGATAACCGAGGGGGGGGGGAGGAAGAATTATAAATTAGACTTTCATTCGTTAGCTTATGTAACCCGCATTTAATACTAAAATAAAAAGCCGTAATCAGCAGGCTGACTGAAGGTCCTCAAAGGTATAAAAGGATATTCAAAATAAAATGTATTACTATAAAAGGATTTCCTCTTGAGGATCAATATTAAAAAAGTGCATAAATTCAACGAATGAATGAAAGGAAAGGGAAATACCCATATTGATTATACAGGTAAATTTAAAATCAAGACCACCTATAAACAACGT
Source organism: Ichthyophis bannanicus (assembly GCA_033557465.1). NCBI lineage: Eukaryota > Metazoa > Chordata > Amphibia > Gymnophiona > Ichthyophiidae > Ichthyophis > Ichthyophis bannanicus. The sequence goes on along the minus strand of CM066033.1, from coordinate 384,892,698 downwards.
TTAGGCACCATAAAACTCGAAAGGATTATATCAGGATTCAAAAAGCCGCCAAAAGCAGCCCATAAAAGTGCAAATAAACGCGTGTTAAATCTTTTATCTATCTTGCCTTTACAAAGCCCGAAGGACGCCTTGTATCACGCAATCCACTCCGAGCTTCTGGCCCAATGTTATACTTCCGTGAAACCTTAAAATAACATATATTGTATCATTATAACATCGAGAACACATAAAACATAAGAAGAACCCTACTTAGACGAAGGTTAAAAACAACGCTAAGGTACACTTAAGGCAATGACGGTAAACCCACTAAATTATAATGACTCTTTTACAAAAAGGGCAAACTGCTTTTAACATATTCCAACTAAAAAAAGAAACTTAACCGACTCACCAACTACAAAAAGCCGTATGAGGTTTCTCAGGGTGCTAAAAAACGCCGACACATGCGCATTTAAAGGGACTGAACTGGAAGTGTGAAAAATGTAGAATAGTTCATATGGACTAATTATGTGCGCAAAACTAGAAATAAATACAACCTAATGAACCTTTTTTGAAGAAACCAACCAACGTTAAAAAACAAAAAAAGAAGAAAACTATATACTCAACCAGGAAGGGATCGCAAATATCTATCCATCGACTATGTGAAATTACTCCATGGGCTCAAAACCCATGCCTATAAGATCGAAATCGAGTCAAATATATTCAAATTATGCACCCAACAACCAAATAGGACAAGAAATCAAAAATATGTTATAAAACCATAAATACAAATAATGTAATAAAAAAAAACTTTTATGTGATATTGCATTATAAAACCATAAAACCTAATAAACTGGCCATAGGAATGAAAAAACATATGTAACATTACAACCCTCCGTATGAAATCAAACACATAGTTAAGTTGGAACAAAAGGGAAGGAATTAACCTTCTAAACCCAAAACGGTATATCAATCATTGAAACTTGACCATTTACATATCTCCGAGGGGGAAGAAGGAAAAGGGGGGGAGGGAGGAAAGGAGGAATGGAAAAAAAGGGGGGGGGGGAAGGGAAAGGAAGGGGGAGGGAAAAGAAGGGGAAGGGGGGGAGGGGAGGGAGGACAACCTCTTCAACTTCCTGAGGTAGGCCCCAGGGAGCCAAAACTACCCTTGCAGCCTCCAGGCCATCAAATTGAGAGACTTGAGATTGGGGTGCAGAAGGGAACCCTGGTCCTGTGTGAGGTCAGGTTGCAACCCCAGAGGCAGTGGAGGATCCATCGCCAGTTGAAGCAGAAGAGGAAACCAAGGCTGTCTCGGCCACCTGGGAGCTACCAGCAGGACCGAGGCCTTGTCCTGGTGGATCTTGAATAGGGTTCGGGCCACCAAGGGCGTGGGAGGAAACGCACAAGAGGCGGCCCTGAGACCAAGAGATCAGAAAAGCATCCGCTGCTGTCCGCAGAGGATGTGGTTGCCTGGAGCAGAACTGTGGCAGTTGCTTGTTGATGGGGCTGGCAAAGAGATCCATCAAAGGGAGACCCCATCTCAGGAAGATCTTCTGAACTACTGAAGGATGCAGCTACCACTCGTGGGGCTGCAGTATCCTGCTCAATCTGTCTGCCAGGTAGTTGTCCTGGCTAGAAAGGTACACAGCCCTGAGGAGCATGTTGTGCTTGAGGGCAAAAGAACAAAGGTCCTGAGCTTCCCGACAAAGGATCCTGGACCCAGTTCCGCCCTGTTTGTTCACATAAAACATGGCAACTTGGTTGTCTGTCTGAATCAGGACAGACTGTTGAGCCAGGGTAGGAGTGAAAGCTTTGAGTGCTAATCGAATAGCTCTGAGTTCGAGGAGATTGATCTGCTGTGCAGCTTCCCAGGGAGACCAGAGGCCCTGGGTGCACTTGCCCAGACAATGCGCTCCCCAGCCTTGCAGGGAGGCATCTGTAGTTAGCATCACTGTGTAATCTGGAATCTGAAAGGGCACCCCTTTCAGCAGATTGGGTGGGTGTAGCCACCAGTTGAGGAAGTGCAGAAATGGTCTGGACACCCTTATCCTGTCTCTGAGGCTCCCTGTGGCCTGTGACCACTGAGACCGAAGGCACCACTGTGCAGGCCTCATATGGAGCCTGGCATTGGGGGTCACATGTACTGTCGAAGCCATGTGGCCTAGAAGCCGCAGGCAGAGTCTGGCGGAGACCAGGGACCTGCTGAGAAACTGACTTGCCAAGGCCATCAACCTTCGGGCTCTGTTTTCTGGCAAGAATGCCTTTGCCAGGAGAGAGTCCAACCTTGCCCCTATGAACTCCAAGTTCTGGGAAGGGAGCAAAGTGGACTTTGCGAAGTTTATGAAAAAAACCCAGGCGTTGTAGAAGGGCAATGGTCCTGAGGGTGGCTTATTTAGCTGCATTTATTTTATTTAGCTGCATTTATATTCCACTTTTCACTGGGTCAAAGCGGTTGGGGGATACATTTAACACGAGGGGATATGAGACACATACACTAATACTTACAGGGAACATGGGCAATGGAGGATTAAGTGGTTTGCCCAAGACCACAAGGAGCACCTGTGGGACTAGAAACCCCAGTCCTTCCGGCCCAAGGTTGCTGTCCTCTAGTGGGATTTGAACCACCGACCTTCCGGCCTGTAGTACCTTGCCCCAACCACTAGGCCACTCTTCCCTCCTGTCTGATCCCTGATGAGCCAGTCGTCCAGATAGGGGAAGACAAAGATGCCCTGATTTCTCAGGTAGGCCGCCACCACTGCTAAGCACTTTGTAAAGACTCTGGGGGCAGAGGTGAGGTCAAAAGGCAGCACTCTGTACTGATAATGGTTTCCTCCCACGATGGACCTTAGGTACTTTCTGTGGTCTGGATGAATGAGGATGTGAGTGTACGCATCCTTTAGATCTAAGGAGCATAGCCAATCTCCCTGCTGGAGGTAGGGCAGAAGGGTTCCAAGAGTAAGCATCTTGAACTTTTCTTTCACTAGGAACTTGTTGAGGTTCCTGAGGTCCAGAATGGGACGAAGGCCACCGGTCCTTTTGGGCACCAGAAAATACCTGGAGTAGAATCCGTGACCGTGCAAGTGGGGAGGCACAGGCTCCACCGCCCTGTCCACCAACAGACCCTGAAGCTCCTGACGGAGAAGGTCTGCGTGCAGAGGAGGCCTTGGAGGCTCCCCTGGAAAATATGGGGGTGGCAGTTGGTGGAAATGGAGGGTATATCCCTTCTGGATTATCTCCAGCACCCAACTGTCCCCGGTGATAAGGGGCCACTGGTGAGCAAAGAGGGCGAGATGACCTCCTGTGCAGGGTTGGGAGAGCAGTGGAGGAGAGGCTATGCTCAAGGAGTCAAAAGCCCCCACCCTGCTGAGTGGTAGCAGGGGCCTGAGGCTTGGGGGTCCTCTGCCTACGGGGCCCATTACCCTGGCCCTTGGCTTGCTGACCCTATGGGGCAGCTTGGGCAGCCTGATAATGTGGGTACTGTTTGTAGGCAGTGCCCTTCCTCGGGTAAAAGGGCTTTTTACCCAAGCCCTTCTTTTTATGAGAAGGGGCAGAGGTCTTCCTCGACAGCCTTGTCCGGGTGAGGTGCTCGGTCTCGAGCTGTGCGGCCTTCTCGGTCATGGGCTTGCCAAAAAGGTTTTCACCTCGGCAAGGGACATCGACCAACTTGTCCTGAACCTATGGCTCGAGGTCCGATGACTGCAGCCATGCCTGGCGTCGAGCCGCGATGCTGGCTGCCGCAACTCGGGCCGAAGCCTCGAAGCCATCGTAGGCGGCTCGGGACATGAACTTCGAGCAGTCCCGAATCCCCGAGGACAAGGACTTAAATCTCTGCAAGGGTTCCCCGGAGAGACCAGCAGAGAATCCGGCCAACTCCTTGGCCAGATCCCGCAAGTACATGCCCATGTATAGCTGGTAAGACTGGACATGGCAAGCAAACATTGAGCCCTGAAAACACTTTCTACCGACGCCATCTAGGTTTCGGGCCTTCCTGCCAGGAGGCACCGCGGAGTGCATCTTCTGACTCTTCAGACGATGCATGGCCGATTCCACAACCATGGAATGGTGTGGTAGCTGTGCCTTTTGAAACCCAGGGCTCTTCCGGAGTCGATAGATGGAATTGACCCGCTTGCTAAGAACCGGTGCTGAGGCCGCTGCCTCCCACATACGGAAGAGGAGCCGTTCCAGCATCGGAGGAACCGGGACAGCAAAGGCCTCCTTCGGAGGAGAGTCATACTGTAGGGCCTCGAGCTCTTCAGCTCGAGGCTCTTCCTCGGGATCCGCCGGAATAGCCAAGGCAGTGGCCATATCCCGGACGAACTCCGAGAACCGGGTGTCCTCCGGAGGGGACCTACTCCGGGGTTCAGACTGCGGTGAGTCCGAAGGGACGCACCGAGTCTTAAAGGTATCGGGGGACTCCTCGTCCTCCGTCTCCCAAGCTGACTCGTCCAAGGAAGAGTCGGGGTCAGACCCCGCGGGGGCCGGGAGCACCCACCCCGACGCCGGAAGCACCGGCGTCGACGCCCTCGGTCCCGAACGGGAGGTCGAGGGAGACCGCGACCGAGGTCGACTCCGAGCCACGATGGACTCGAGTATCGGCTCGGTCTCCGGGGTCGACTTTGACGTCGATGTCCCGGTGATCGGGGCAGATGCGCCAGACAGGCTGGCCATCAGTGCCTGCTGCTGCTCCATGAAGGCAGACATTCTGCTCTCCAAGGCTGTCATCCTGAGACTCAGCTCGGGAGACGCAGCAGCCACCGACTCGGGGCCCGGCGTCGGCTCTCTGGGAGGAGAGTCCACGAGGACTACGGGGCTTACGTGTCCAGCAGACTCCGGCTCCACACGAGGAACTTTGGCAGGCTTCTCCGGTTCCACAGGCCCGGGGCAACGGCCGGGGGTCTTAGACCTGGCCCTCGAGGAGCCAGGGACCTCTTTGACGACGCCATCGCGAGCCACTTCTTCCTCTTGCGTTCCCAGTCGGGTGACCCCCTGTCCGAGGAGCTTAGACGGCGCTCGGGATCGGAATTCCGAGATGTCGAGGTCTCAGATGAGGTCCGGGCCCGGCCGGAGGCTGAGTCCGAGAAAAGCCTTTCCTTTTGCTGCTGTCGACTCTGTAGTGCCTTGGAAGACATTTTTCCACAGGCCCCGCACGACTTAGGATCGTGGTCGGGGCCGAGGTACCGAAGGCAGCAGTCGTGTGTGTCGGTGAGAGACATTAGTTTCTTACACCGATCACACTTCTTAAAACCACTGGAAGCCATCGGGGAAAAAAAAGAGTCCCCGCGAGGTCAAAGGACCGGCCTTCCAGGGAAAAAGAGAAAAAAGGGCGTGAACACCAGCCACGAAGGGCAAAAACCGAAAAAGAAGAATCGGGCTCGATAGCTGTGTACCGAACCCGGCGGGAGAGGAACCGGCGTCGAACAGGTAGAAAAAAAAGAGGGCAAAAAATTGCTAAAAATCTGATTTTAACCGGGAAAACGGGACATACGTCCGACGGGCTTCACGGAAAAAAAGAGACTGAGGTAAGATGGCACCTTTAGGCGGGAAGGGAACCGCGAATGTGTGCCTGCATTCCCAAAGGCTTTCATAGAAAGCTGGGGAAATGCTCCGCTGGGGCTTCATCGGCACCGATGACACCCATATGTGAGGACTGACTTCCTGCTTGGTCCTGGAGAAGCAGATGATACCAAATCTGCAATAGGATAAACATTCTGGAAGGTGTGGATAGCATGAAGAGGAATCAAGCAAAGCTTGATTTGGCAAGAATTTGGCAGCTAAAATGCAATACTAAAAAATTCAGGGTCATGAATTTGGGATGCATAAGTCTAAAAGGTAGTACAATGTCAGGAGCAAAATACTTCAGTGTACGAAAGTAGAGTAGGACCTGGGGGTGATATTATCTGATTATCTTAAAAGTGGCCAAACAGCTAGATAAGTGTTGGCGTCAGCCAGAAGGATGCTTACGTGCATACTACTACTACTAAGCATTTATAAAGCGCTACCAGGCGCATGCAGCGCTGTACAATGAAAACAGAAAAAGACAGTCCCTGCTCAAAAGAGCTTACAATCTAAAAAGACAAAGCAAGAAAAGGAGTAGAAAAAAGATAAGAACAAGGGCAAAGAGACAAGAGCAGGAGAGACAGGACAAAGGAAAGAGGTAAGAACAAGTGTAAGAGGAAATGTAAGGTCAAGGAGGATAAGGACAGAGTAAAGGCCTTTAGATTTAGCCAGGAACAAGTCAGTCACTGGAAACTTTGACAAGAGCAGTTTCAGTAGAATGCAAAGGACGAAAACCTGATTGTAAGGGATCGAGAAGAGCATGGTAAGAGAGGAAGTCAAGACAACGGTGGTAAACTGCACGTTTGAGCAGTTTAGAAATGAAAGGAAGGAGAGAGATGGGGCGATAATTAGAAGGACAAGAGGGATCAAGTGAAGGTTTCTTAAGGAGAGGCGTGACCATAGCATGTTTAAAGTCAGCCAGGACAGTAGCAGTGGAGAGCGAAAGGTTGAGAATATGAGAAATGGAGGTGACAACGGTAGAGGAAATAGAGGAGGATATGGGAGGAGATAAGATCAGAGGAGCAAGTGGTGAGCTTGGAGGAGGAGAGAAGGAGAAATTAGGCCTTACCTGCTAATTATCTTTCCTGGAGTCTTCTCCGGGCCAGTCCAGGGAACAGTAGGGTTGTCAATCCTGTCCAGCAGCTGAGGACTGACAGACTAGAAGTTTTGCTGACAGCTTAAGCCCCTCCTCCTGATGCCAGTACTCCAGTCTTGTACTAACAAAGCAGCGAACTCAGACAGATAGAAAGAAGACGAAGCAGGAAAAAACAAAGACAACACAACCTAACAAAAACTAGAAACAACCAGAAGCCGCACTGATCACTGCTATACTCCCCGGGCACGGCCTGCACACGCCAATGCAATGTGATCCATAAACTCAATAGTATGGAAGAGCTCTTCCTGTCGGTGCCCAACGATACCTGGTGCACCTACTAGCATGTAATCTTATTCTTCCTTTTTTTTTTTTTTTTTAGTAGATCTTTGTTCTCGCAATCACACCAATATGCTGCAGAGTAGAGAGAGAAAAACCACGCTAAGCTCTCGCGGTCAGCCAAACTAGATTCAGCGAGCGAACGAGCTCTCCCAATGAAACTCCGGGTGGGGTCCTGGACTGGCCCGGAGAAGACTCCAGGGAAAGATAATTAGCAGGTAAGGCCTAATTTCTCCTTCCTAATCGCTTCTCCGGGCCAGTCCAGGGAACGGTAGGGCAGTACCAAAGCAGTACCTAAACACGGGAGGGACCCGCGAGCCCAGCAACCACCACTGCCGCACCAACCCTCGCATCCCCCCTCGCCAGCACATCCAACCGGTAGTGTCTAGTGAAAGTATGCAGCGAAGACCATGTAGCCGCCCTGCAAATATCCACTGGAGGCACTAACGCGAATTCCGCCCAAGACGCCGCTTGAGACCACATTGAATGGGCTCGGAGCCCATCTGGAGGTTCCTTACCCTCAGCCTTGTAAGCTGCCACTATCGCCTGTTTCACCCATCGCGCAATGGAGGTCTTTGTAGCCGCCTGGCCTTTACAGCGACCCGCAAACAGCACAAATAACCTATTGGAACGGCGAAATTCTTTAGTGACCTTAAGGTATTTTCTGAGAACTCGTCCGAGATCCAACTTCCGGAGAGCTCGGTCCATAGGAGAACCGGAAAGCTCGGAGAAAATGGGCAAAGCTACTGACTGATTGACATGGAAGGAAGACAGCACTTTAGGCAAGAAGGAAGGCACCGGTCGCAACAGAACCTTCTCTGGTAAAAATTGCAGGTACGGTTCCTGGCAAGAGAGAGCCTGCAAGTCCGAAATTCTTCGAGCCGAACATAACGCCACCAAGAAGGCCACCTTCCACGAAAACTCCTTCACACTAACCCCCAAAGCGGACTCAAACGGAGCCCGCGTCAACGCCTCCAGCACCAAGTTCAAATCCCACGGAGGAACGACGCTGCGCTAAAGGATCTTGGCCGCCCAAAAGAAGCGCTGCACATCCGCATGCACCGAGATACTGCGATTCCGCACCGGTCCCCGAAAACAACTCAAGGCCGCCACATGCACCTTCAGAGTGCTGACCGACAAGCCCTTATCCAAACCGTCCTGAAGAAACCACAGGAGTTGCGGCAACGTCGTCGACATTGGAGCAAAACCTTGAAGCGCACACCATGACTCAAAAGTGCGCCAGACTAGGACGTACGCCAGAGAAGTCGAAGTCCTCTTAGAACGCAACAAGGTGGAGATCACGGCCTCCGAGTAACCCTTACGTCTTAAACGAGCCCGGCCGTAAGCAAGAAGCAACCCACCTGAGGCATCAACATGGGACCCTGACTCAACAGGTTGCGCCGAGCCGGAAGCTGCCAAGGAGAACCGATCACCAGCCGCACTAGATCCGCATACCACGGCCGCCGAGGCCAATCCGGCACAATGAGAATCACCGTACCCCTGTGCCCGGCTATGCGGTGAATGATCCGACCGAGCATCGGCCAGGGCGGAAAGACATATAAGAGGGTGTCGAGTGGCCAGGGCTGAACCAACGCATCGAGTCCTTCCGACATGCGCTCCCTGCGCCTGCTGAAAAAACGAGACGCTTTGTCATTGTCGAAAGTAGCCATCAGATCCATTGACGGTTGTCCCCATCGCATCGTGATGTCGTGAAACACCGCCGCATTGAGCTCCCATTCTCCGGGATCGAGAACATGGCAACTGAGATAATCCGCCTGCACGTTGTCCTTGCCGGCCACATGCGCCGCGGACAAGGCCAAGAGATGATTCACCGCCCAAGCAAACAATTCCTGACTCTCCTCCAGCAACGACCGACTTCTGGTTCCGCCTTGCCGATTGATGTAGGAGACGGTCACCGCATTGTCGGAAAAAACGCGAACCGCTGTCCCTCGGAGCAGATCTACGAAATGTAGAAGAGCCAAGCGAATGGCTCGAAGCTCTAAGCGATTGATAGACCACGAGCTTTCCTCCAGGGACCAGCAGTCCTGCGTCACCTGATTCTGACAGTGAGCCCCCCAGCCGGAAAGACTGGCGTCCGTCGTCAGAAGCACCCACGGAGGATCTTGCAAGGGAACCCCCGCAGAAAGATGACCGGGATCCAGCCACCACTGCAGACCGCTGCGGACTGAGTCCGGGCAGGCCAACTTTTGCGATAAAGGATGGAGCTGAGGAGACCATATGGAGAGCAAGGCCTGTTGAAGAGGACGCATATGCGCCCTGGCCCACGGAAACAAGTCCAGAGCCGCCGCCATGGATCCCAAGAGCTGTAAATAGGTCCACGCCGAAGGTGCCGAAGTCTGCAAAAACATCTGTACCTGCCGACCAATCTTCTGAACCCTGCTCTCAGGTAGAAAGACCAAACTGCGTTCCGTGTGGAAGAAGGCCCCGAGGTAAGTTAGCTGTCGCACCGGCAGCAACTGACTCTTCGCTTGGTTGATGACCCAACCGAGTCATTCCAAAAGATGAACCACCCAAGCCGTTGCCTCGAGCGCGCCCGCCCGGGAATTGGCCCTGATCAACCAATCGTCCAGATAAGGATGAACTTGAATCCCGTCCTTCCGCAGAGCCGTTGCTACCACCACCATCACCTTCGTGAAGGTACGAGGAGCAGTCGCGAGACGGAAGGGCAACGCTCGAAACTCGAAGTGACCCATGGGCAGCACGAATCTCAAAAATCGTTGATGAGCTGCTCTGATGGGAATGTGTAGATAAGCTTCTGTGAGATCTATTGCTGAGAGAAACTCCCCTGGGCGCACTGCCCGAATGACAGCTCGCAAGATTTCCATCCGAAAGTGCGGAACCCGCAGGGCACGATTGACCTGCTTCAGATCGAGAATTGGTCGAAAAGAACCCTCTTTCTTGGGGACCACAAAATAAATCGAGTATCGACCTAAGCCGCACTGGTCTGGAGGAACTGTAACCACTGCCTGCAGTCGCACCAAGCGGGCGAGCGTTTCGGCGACTGCCTGCATCTTCGGGCCCGACGCACAAGGAGACACCACAAAGGCGTCGGCCAATGGGTATGCGAAATCCAGAGCATACTTCTCGCGAACAATCTCCAGTACCCATGCGTCGGAAGTGATTGTGGTCCAGACGGAGAGAAAATCCTGTAAGCGACCCCCCACAGGTATCCCCGCCTGGACCGGCCGACCTTCATTGCAACTTCTTAACTGCGGACTGCTGAGCATTGAAGTAGCTTCTAGCGAATCCTCTAGCCCCACGAAAGGGCTGCCCGCGAGGTCCGAAGCAGCCTCTGGAATAGGGAAGAAATCGAGCACCCCGAAAGCGACGAGTATCCCTACCGTGTCCCCTCTGCGCCGACCCCCCTCTAGGAGGCCTTGATCGATCCTCTGGTAACCGACCACCTTTGGAATCTCCAAGATCCTTAACAATCTTCTCCAACGCTTCTCCAAACAGTAACTTTCCTTTATAAGGCAACTTACTGAGACGCGCTTTAGAGGACACGTCAGCTGCCCAATTTCATAACCAGAGAAAACGCCAAGCCGCCACCAAGGAAGCCATGGACTTCGCGGCAATGTGAACCAAATCATAAAAGGCGTCCGCCAGGTACGCCGCTGCGGACTCTAACTTTTCTCCTTCCGCTGGAGCCGGTTCCGCTGCCTCAGCAGCCACCTCTCCCTGGAGCCATCTAATAGAAGCACGCGACACATACGCCCCACAAATGGACGCCTGCAGCGCTAGCGCACTAGAATCAAACGCCTGCTTCAAAAGCACTTCTAATTTCCGATCCTGCAGATCCTTCAGTGCCGCTGCGCCTTCCACCGGGATCGTTGTCTTCTTAGTCACCGCTGAAACTAAGGCATCCACCTTAGGCAACCTTAACAACTCTTTCTCCTCCTGAGGCACCGGGTAAAGGCGGCCCAAGGCGCGACTCCCCCTCAACGTAGCCTCAGGACATTCCCACTCAGATTCTGTCATTTGCTTAATGACGCAGTGCACAGGAAAACAGCACTGCTCCGCTTTGAAGCCTTGCAATAAGGGATCCTCTAGGGGTTCCTGAGACACGGAGGGCATTGGAATATTCAAAGCTGCCAAAGAGTGCGAGATGAGCTCTGCTAGCTCCTCCTTGCGGAACACCCGAAATACATTAGGATCCTCACCTGGAGCAATTTCCCCCTCTTCCAGCTCCCCCAGCCAAGGGTCTAAACCTGCCTCCGAGAGGAGCTCACCCTCCTCTCCTAAATTTGGCTCCACGGCCAGGGAGGCGCTGGGACCCTCTGTAGGAAGCGCAGTGAAAACACCCCGTGAAGAACCCTCTCCCGGGTCGACCTGAGGCCTCTCTGGATGCTCCCGATGCTCCTACCAGGGATCGGGCACCACCGCCGGCTGTGCAGACTTCAGTAAAAACGCCCGATGGAGCGCCAAAATGAACTCGGGGGGAAAAAATAGCAGCGACGCCTTCCTGAGCTTCAGGAGGCTGCTGCTTCGCCTGAACCGCCACCGGAGTGTCTTTACTGGATTTTGATTTGTGTTTGCCATGCTTTTGAGGCCCCGCGGCAGCCACCGAAGGCTCACCTAAGATGGCGGCCGTTCCCGCCTTTTCTGAAGGAAGAGAAGACCGCTCTGACACTGCCGAATTAAGCTCCATGCCTAACACACAAAAACAGCCCTAATACCCAGGCTTCCCCAAAACCGGAATAGAATCGCTACCAAAACCACGGCGCAAATAACCTACCGTCACCGCTCCCTGAGCTGTACGAGTGGTGCGCTCTTGCTGAAGTAGAGTGGAGTGCAGGTGATCCAAGGAAGACTCCCCTATGAAGAAAGTGGGGGTCAGCTCCTGGAAATTGAGTTGATATCCCACGCTAACCACTTTTAGAGTCCAGGGTTCAGATGTAATGAGGGACCATATTTGGGCAAAGTGGACTAATCTGCCTGCAATGTGGGAGGGGAAGGGGTCCTGTAAGGATAGACTGGCTATGCTCTCAAGGAAGCAGTCAAAAAACAGTTGGAGGCTGTGCCTACAGAGCAGGTTGAGGTTTTGGAGTCTTAGGCTTCCTGGGCTGACATGGCCCCTGTTTTTGATGTAGCCGTTAAGGCTGATAAGAAGAATAAGGCGGGTAGGAAGGGTAATACTTCTTTTCTGGGATAGAAGGGCTTTTTGGCAGGAACCTTCTTTTTAATTTGATCAGCCGTCTTTCGAGACAGGCGTTTCATGGTGAGATCATCCATTTCTAATCTTATACGCCTTTTCTCGCCACCCTTTTCCAAAGAGGTTTTCATCTGTACAAGGAATATTAGCAAGTTTATCTTGAACCTGTTGTTCAAAGTCGGAGGGCTTGCAGCCAGGCCATCCTCCTAGCTCCTATGCAAACTGCTGCTGCCCTACTGGTGGACTCAAAAGCATCAAAGGCAGCCCTAATGAGGAATTTGGAGGTATTTCGACCATGAGTGATCAAGGCCTGGATGTGGACCTTGCTTGTCTGGTGGCAACAGGGTGGTAAACGCAACCACATTTTTTGCTACATCTCTCAAAAACATACCCATGTAAAAGCATATTGGAGTTTATCCTGGATGCTAACATGACGACTTGGAAGCACTGACATCCAAATACATTGAGAGTCCTCGACTCTCTTCCAGGAGTAACCAAGGAGTGATATTTAGAACTCTTAATCTGACGCATTGCCGATTCCACCACCATAGAATGATGAGGCAACAGAGGCCTTTGAAAACCTGGGAAGGAGAAACTCTATAGAGATTTCCAGTCTCTTGCTGATCGATGGAACCATAAAGGGAACTTCCCACATGTGAATCATAAGGCCTTGAAGGATATGATGGATGTGTAGCATAGCAGCCTCTTTAGGAGTCGAGGGGTAATGAAGAATTTCAAGCTCTTCAGGCCTCAGCTCAGTCTCCGTGGTTACCGTCACTGAGAGTGCAGCCGCCATGTCCTGGATGAAATCTTGAAAGGACATATCAACACCTCTCATGTAGTGAAGAGGGACCTAAAGGAATGTCTGGGAGAAGCGCGGAATCAGACTCAATGTCCGATTGTGAGGAAGTGGAATCAGGAGCTGGCAGTAAGTTGAAATAGTGACAGTCGGTACCATGGCATCGATGTTGGTCCGATATCGACATCAAGTCTCTATCAATGCACCGAGGCATCGGAACAGAGGTGTCTGGAACCCAGGGCACCAATGGGTTCCAATGGGGGGGATAGCGGCCCTGGGTGTAAGGGTGCCAGTTCTGTTAGCGATGCCCTGGAGTGTCTCGATGCACCAACATCAAGGTCAGGCATTGGGTCCATAGATTGAGGGCCCCGGCACTACTGCCACCAGGATAGTGGCCAGACTCTGCTGCTCGACAGCCTGCACACGCTGATCGAGGGAGACTGGAGGTGACTGGGTGAACTCCTGCACGGGACCCTGTGCCACCATTCTAGAACACGGTACTGGGAGCTCCATGGAGGATGATGCCTTGGGAGAATCCCGGAGCCCCTCCGGTGCTTTGAAGGAAGTATCCTCCTGCTGGGGCTGTTTTGCTGGCCGGTCCAGGTCCGGATCCCCTGTTGGGGAGTGTCTGTGTCGATGCCAGGAATCGGCATCATCTTCGATAACTGTTCTGGGAAGGCTGACGCCAAGGTCTTTGATACTTTTCCTGCTTCTGTGGGGGACTTGTGTTTGCGCTATGTTTGGGCTTCGAGGAGGTATGGGAACCATGCAACGACCGTGACGGTGTGGAGGTCTAATGGAAAGAGCTTTCCCTGCTGTTGTTCACGGTTTTTAAGTTCCCTCTAGGGTCATCTACTGACACAGGGGGCAAGCCGAAGCATCGTGACCACAGATGCAAAATAAAAAAGGGCAATAGCGGTCTAGGCCAGCCAGGGAAGCAGCGATGTCACAAATGAAGTAAAAATGAAACAAAAAAGAAAAAAAAAAAAAAAAAAAGAGACCAGGGCGTCCGATACAGCACTGGGCCGACAGAAAGGCAAACACAATGTACCCAAAGGCACTTTGACAAATTTTATCAGCAGGATTAGGACGATGCCCTAATGGCTCCACGTTAAAAAGACGACTGAAGAGAATTGCTAGGAAAGTGGAAAGGCAAGCACGCAGGCGTGGAGAGATGCTCCCAAAAGCTTTCCTATTGGATGCTGGGGAGTTTTCCCGTGCAGGGCTCTGTCGATGCTGACATCACCCATATGTGAAGACTGCATTCCTGCTTGTTCCTGGAGATGAGAACTATATCTGAATTCAAGAAAGCATGGGACAAGTACAGAGGATCACTGAGAGAAAGGAAAGGATTGCAGAGCTTAATTGTTCCTACAGATTGGCAGAATGGACAAGCCCATCTGTAGGAACAATTAAGCTCCTGCCTTCATTTACCTATGGTTATAATTTTGTTGCTGATTAAAATGTGAAACCATCCCTCCAAGCCAAAGTTGGAATTAAGTACTGGATTTTGATTTTGCTTATCATTTTTACCAATTTTGGCGGGGTATGCAATGGAGCTACAACTGTTAGCCTGCATCATCTATTTTTAATTTGTTATTGAGGTGTACTGCAAATTCTAGGTTCTGCAGAATGGAAACATTTGGGAACTCCACGGCATATAGTCTTCTGGGCTCACCTGTTGAAACCACGTGCTTAATATGTGCCTGCAAACACATGATTTCATATATTACATGATTAAAATTTAGTATCAACATGAACTAAAATTAGGCCCTTGAAAACATTTTAGTAATTCTTTCAGTTCATTATGCAACGTTTATTCTCAGATTTTATATTTTTCTATGCTACAAAAGAGCAACACTGAAAACAACAACTCACCAACAGTTAACACAGATCCAACGCAAATGACGGAAGAATAAGTAATAACTGCAAACCCTGTTCTAGAACAAACTCCTGAAACATACCTTGGTGGCTAACAATTGTTGTTGAGCCTCAATCTGTTGCTGTTGGCGTGCAGCCATTTCCTGCAGTTCAGCTAAAGTCATATCCATCCTGGGACTACTGATCTGTGGATTTAAATTTAAAACATATTCTAAATAAAAGAAGAGAATTACAACAATATTCCACCTATGCAAAGCTTTGATCTTTCTATAAGTACTACAGCATAGAATGTTTGCAACAGGAAGCATAAAGGAATCCATCAAAACAATGCCTCTAATAAGCCAACCCAAGAAGGGTTTACTACTACAGTCCACCTGGAAAGAATGAGCAGATGATGAAATGTTATCAGAAATTACAGAAGCTAACAAAATTAACACAATAATAATGGCGATTTCAATTACCCAGATACTGACTGGATAAATATCACATCAGCAAAATGCTAGGGAGGCATAGATGAAATGAATGACTGCTTCATGGAGCAGCTGGTTCAGGAACTGAATAGAGAAGGAGCTATTTGTAATTGAATCCTTTCTGGAACATAAGATTTGGTACCAGAGCTAACTGCACTGGAATCACTTGACATCAGCAATCATAAATATGGTCAAATTTGACTTAATAACTAGAGTGAGAACATAAAGGAAATCGGTTTCAAAATGGTGGTTATGATAAAATGTATTTATTTTTATTTGCAACATTTTTTTTATACCGCCATAGGTTCAGAGAGATCATGGCAGTTTATAAACTTGATTTAACAGAAAGCTAGTATAAGGAGGAAACCGAGACACTTAAATCAGCAGCGTGCTCAGCCAGCCATCACTTACAGCCCCAGTTGGCATCAGCAGAAGGGAGAAGGCTCCTCTCCACTCCCACCGCCAAGGCTAATCAAGCGGAAACCAGGACATTTAAATCAGCAGTGCACTCAGGTGCGCCCATGACTGGCAGGCCCACGCCTGAGAGCCTCGCCAGTTGGCAAGGCCCTCAAGCACAGACCAAATCATAGCAGCTCCGCACATACCAAAGTAAGGATCAGCTCCCCCTAGTGCACCCGGAGATCAACGCAGAACCAGCAAAATACAGCAACGGTGAAAGAAAACTATTGACTATAATTCTTTTACAGAGACAAAAACCGTCCACATCTATTTAAGAACTGTGCCTCTCACCTGACCGGCCTCCTTCACTGGCCCTGCAGGACCATCGCTCCACGCCCAACCAACACCGACACAAAGCCAACAACCCCTGCCCAGCATTGGAGCTGGAGAGGAAGTCTGGTGGTAAGCTCCACCCCCCTATCCCGACATTGTCTCACTGCGCCGGTGACCCAAATCTCAACGCTGTGCCACATCTCAGGCGTACCCGTGGCCCTTAGGTTTCTGCTACAGTTCGCGCCTAACAAGCCCATCTGCACCACCTCATGCACTCACACTACACACCAAGGATCACACAATACCTCCCATACCAAACAAACCCAGAAGAAAATCGCACGCACCCCACACCACAAAACCCAAACCCCCAGAATCCACACAACCGCCGCCACACTAACAGCCACCCCAAAGACGCAAATACCATCACTATTACCCCCACCCCCTCCCCATACTACTCTTTATGACATACACATTACTAGCTCTTCCCCCTCTACCCCTTGAGTCCTCCAAATACAGCACACCTTTTCTCCTTACATGGCCCCTACTCTCAATCTACCCCCAAACCCTCTACCGCATTCTCACACCATCCTGAAACTCGCAAAACATTATAAACATACTCTCATCAAGGAACCCCTCCAAACACAAACTTTCTCCACAAAGTACACACACGCACACACAGTCCACTGTGCACTCATAAATGCACGCTCCGCAAAAAACTAAATCCCAGTCATACACGACTTCATTACTACACTAAGACTTGACATCCTCTGAATAACTGAGTCATGGCTCATGGATTCAGACACAGTACTCATGAATCAGATTACACCCCCCCCCCCCGCCCCCCTCCAAACTACAGCTTTCACCACTGCTCAAGAACTCACAGGAGAGCGGGAGGAGTCCCCATCATAGCCAGATCTGACCTATACCTCCACAACCAATCAGCAGAGAGCACAGAAGGTCTCAACTTTCCTCCGTCTCCAATAAACACCTAAACACTCTGTCTGATATACAGATCCCCATCCATCTCCACCTTAGATTTCTCAACCCTACTCCAAAAAATCACAGCAAGCTCAAAAACAAAAACCTCATTATCCTCAGAGACTTTAACCTCCACTCTGCTCAACTAAAAGAAGAAACTGCCTTCATTAATGCTATGACCTCGTTGGACTCTCCCAAGTCATAACATCACCCACGCATAACAAAGGACATACACTTGACCTCATCTTCATCTCCAACAACCTGCGCAACATCAACTCCCCTCGAACCACCCAAAACCACCCAGTACCGTGGTCTGACCATGAACTGATCACCTTCCACTCCCTACTTATTCAAAACACCACCCCACACAGCAACCCACCAGATGCTTCAAGAAATTCAACAAAGAAACCTTCCACAGCCTCTCCCCACTACTCAACACTACCCCTGAAAATCTAGGCACCTTTCTATCGACCTGGAACTACTTAACCAGCCAAGCAGCTTCTGCACCTGAACCACATCACCCAAAAACAACCAAGAATCCCAACACACCCTGGTATACCCCAAACCTCAGACAGCACAAGAGAGCTCCACAGACTCAAGCGTAAATGGAGAAGAATAAAGCTGCCAACAGATTGGACCTCTTATATGGCGAGTATGTCGGAATATTGCTCCAAAACAGACCAATGCAAGTGCACCTACTACTCCAACCTAATAAAGAACTTACTCACCCGCCCAAGGGAGCTATTCAGCCTAGTCAAGAATCTTACAACATCTACACCCAATGACCACTGCACCACTCCTAGCACAACTCAGCAACTTGACACAAACAGCCCCAATCACCCACTATCCAGCCCACTACTTAGAACACCTACACACCTCTCTGGAGCTCCTTTGACTTCATAGGCAACCAAAGCCATTGAATACATCATAAAAACCCTTATTACCACCACATCACCTCTTGACCCCTGCCCTGTGAGCTGGATAAAACTAACAATCACAGAGCTCACTCCCCTCCTCACGAAGATCACACAGACCTCCTTACTACTTGGCTACATGCTCAACTGCCTCAAACGTTTCCTCAATCCGCACCATCCTCAAAAAAAACAGCTAAATCCCCTTGATTCCTCAATATACAGACCCATTGCAAGCCTCCCATTCACTGCAAAAATAATCAAAAAGACCACACAACAGCTTCAAGACCACCCAGACAAACACAAAATACTTGATGACCAATAACATGGATTCCTTCCCCATCACAGAGTAGAGATACTGCTAACATCACTCCTAAGTGAACTCACAAAGAGAATTCAAAAGCCTAATCATGGATACATCCTGCTATTCCTTGACATCTCGGTAGCCTTCGACACCATCAACCATAACATCCTAATTAAACGATTACTACCTGAAGGAATAACAGGCTCAGTCCTAAACTGGTTTCAATCCTACCTCACAAACCACCAGCAACAAATGAAGATTGGAGCCTGCACCTCAACCCCATATACCCAAACACAAGGAGCCCCACAAGGATCCATGCTCTCCACTCTACTTTTCAAAATCTACATGCAACCACTCTGTGAAATAATCTGGTCTCATAACTTCTCCTTCCACATATCCGCTGATGACATTATGTTATATACCCTCTTCAACATCAACAACACATCACACCACATACTCCAGCAATGCTTCCTTAATGTCTCCAAACGGCTTGAAGAAAACCACCTCACCATCAATCTCCAGAAAACCAAAACACTTTTCACCACCAGAGACTGCACATACATCCCCACCCCCTCCTTCATTATGCTGGATAACTACCAAATAAAGGTCAAGAACGAAGTCAAATACCTTGGGATCACGCTTGACCAGCTTCTCACATTCAAATCCCAAATTGCCAACACAACAAGAACAGTTTACTTCAAAATCTGCACTCTCCAACACCTCAGTCCACTACTAGAACCATTTGACTTCCGCTCCGTTCTGCAAACTCTCACCATCTCCCACATAGACTACTGCAACTCCATATACCAATGCCTCTCACCATCCACCACCCCCTTCAAATGGCCCTCCACGATCAAAGGAGCACCCAGAACCAATCACATCTCGCCCATACTGAAACACCTCCACTAGCTCCCTCTATTTGTCAGAATACAATACAAATCCCTCCTAATAACCTTCAAAACCATCAACAACCTCTGTTCCGCCTACCTCTGATCACTACTACAACCTTGCTCATGAACCAGACCTACAAGGAAATACACAGCTAACACCCTTGCAATACCAGCCGAGAAACCAAGAAACAACCAGCAAGCCTGCTTGAGATCATTTGAACTATCCACCCTTCCTCTGGAACTCCCTCCCAGACAACATCAGAAACTCCATCAAACTGGCTTCTGTTCTAGCCAGCGAGCACAGCAGACATGTATGAGGAGAGTTCTTCCACCCCTGCCCCAAATCGCCGAAATACCCCAAATATCAAAGTATTAGCATGAGGGGAAAACAGGGACAATGCCGAAGACATTAAAAACTAAAGTTACAAAACCTCTCCCAGAAATCTACAAAACCAAGCCAAAAAAGTGGCAAAAATCGGCAAGAACAACAATGCGGGCTCCATCTCCGAGTTCATTCCTGGCAAGTGAGCCCGAGAAGGCAGATGCAGAACAAGAATCAGCAATGATCACAGTGTTGAAAGAGATCCACTCATCTAAAAATGAAATAATGGACACAGTTTTGATGAAAATAGAGTAAAAGTTTGTTGGACTGGGCACGCGGCTGGAAGAGGCAGAAAGCAGGAGTGGCAAAATGGAGGACACTCAGAGAATGATGGGAGATGAGGTCGCCTCCTTGAAAAAACAGTCTGGATGGCAGATAAAACTGAAGAACAAGAAAACAGAGATCGCAGGTCCAATGTTAAGATTTTTGTGGTGTCAGAAGGTGAGGAAGGGCAAGAACCAACAGCGTTCATACATAATCTCCTAAAGGCCTGCTTCCCAAACTGTCCTAACCCAGGGGACTTTGAGCTAGAACAAGTCCTCAGGGAACTGAGGCCAAGGCCAGACTCGCCCATTAAACCAAGAGCACTTATCGTTAAAATGCTCCAGTTCCAAGATAGAGAGTTCATAATCAGAGTGGCCCAGAAGACAGGCCATTTGACCTTTCGCAATTGGCAGGTTATGGTGTTTCCAGACCTAGCAGGGGAGACAGTCTGTCGCCTGACCTGACATCAAAAGGCATTAAAGCGACCCTATGGTACCCATCACGATTGGCCTTTCTGATAAATAGAGCCCACAAATTCTTCCCATCACCAGAAGTAGTCACAGCTTGGCTTAAGATGATGGAAGAGAAAGCAGCAACTTATGCTCAAGGTTCAGCTTCGACTCTACTGGCCTGAAAAAAAAAACAAATATATAATAGCGGAGGTGGCATGGGAATACCATCAGATGTAAGAATGAATACTGCAGGATGGGAGAATGCGGTGGAGGCATTAGAAACAGAGCGGGCACAACAACAGATGGATCAAGCAGCAGAAACAATGCAGATGCGGGAAAAGCAAGGGAGAAAAGAGTTGAGCACCAGATAAAGCGGACGACAGACTTTTCGCATACTTACTTGACACAGCAGGGACATTGCAAAGGACTTTGAAAACTATACAGTAATGAAAAAAAAAACCAGCAGCAAGAGGGGCAGAGCAGATGAGAGACTAAATGTAAGTTCTGAATGGAGGAAAGGGCAGCAAAAGGGGATTGCATGATATGGTATAATTTGGGTGGTAGGAAGAGAGAATCAGGTTGAATGAGTGGAAAGCTGTGAACGGGGGGAAGCGGGGATAATGTAAGCTGCAAAGAAACAAGGGAAGAGACCTTGGCTGATGCGGGAATGAATGGGGGGGGGGGGGGGAAATGAGCTGGCTATGGGGAGCCCAAAACAACAAAAATGGAGGGAGCAGTGGCAAGATATGAACAAAGAGAGGCATGTAAATAGTTGGGAGGGGCAGTTGGGGGATGTTTATGGTGCTGTGTTGTGTCCAAAAGGAAAGAATGTGTGTGAAAGCATGGTGGGGGAAGGGATAATCAGATCGGGAGTTTGAAAAGAATTTAAGATGGGGTGAAGCAGAACAAGGGAGGATATTCTGTGGCCACTCAATATCAGGGACCTGCATGGCCAATTAAGCGGAAGAGAGTCATGCCCTTGGCCAATAAAGCACATATAGATATCCTGCTCCTCCAAGTGACCCATTTAACTCAGAAAGAGCACGAGAAACTGCATGAGAAACTGCAAGCAGGGGGTTATCAACAGGTGTTTAACTCGGCCTATAATTCAAAGAAAAGAGTAGCAGCAATTCTCATTCATAAAAGAGTGCCATTTGTTTTAAATGCTTCTGGGGAAGATACAAAGGGAAGAGTGGTATAGAGTGCACTGGCTGCTAGGGTAGTATATGAAATACCTAATAAAGATAAAAGATAAAGATATAGGTCACTGGGAGAGTGGAAACAGAAATCTCTATTCTAAACCTGTATGCACCCAACGAAAACTAGGGATCCTTTTTTGAAGACTGGATGGAGGCTTCTGCCAAAGAAGTGAAAGGAGACTGGATAGTTACAGGAGATATGAACTGTGCATTGGGAGAGGGGGACAGGAATAATTTTTCTATCATAGCCCACCACAGAGAGGGGAAGGAACTAAGGGAAGTGATGCAGAATTGGGGCATGTTGGATGTATGGAGAGTAAGAAATGGGGGTAGTTAAGAGAATATACATGCCACTCTGCGAGCACCGACACGTACTCAAGACTGGATTATGTACTAGTTCACAGTGAGCAAATAAATCATATCAGGGGAGCGTGGATTCACCTGATAGTACTTGCAGACGCAGCGCTGCACAGACATGTAAGACAGTCCCTGCTCATCAGAGCTTACAATCTAGTCAAGACAGACAACACAGAAGTGGTAGACAGGGATAAAACAAGGGGGAAAGGTAAAGAAACAAGGAAGACAGGTGAGTCAAGATCCAAAAGCAGCAGCGAAGAGGTGAGTTTTCAGCCTGGATTTGAAAAGGGTCAGAGAAGGTGCCTGGCGTACAGACAAAGGTAGTTTGTTCCAGGCGTAAGGTGCAGCAAGATGAAAGGAGCGAAGTCTGGAGTTAGCAAAAGAAGAGAACGGCGTATTTAGAAACAGTTTGCCAGAAGACCGGAGTTCCCGAAGGGGGAGTGTAAGGAGAGATAAGAGAAGAAAGGTAGTGAGGAGCTGCAGAGTGAATGCATTTATAGGTCAGCAGGAGAAGTTTGAACTGGGGAACCATGATACAATCGCTTCTCAAAAGAAACGGGAGAGAAGGAAATAAGCGTCTCTAGGGCACTGGCTGAGCAATTACAGAAAGATCACAAAGCAACAGGGGCGAAAGGAGTGGCGAGACAATTGGGGGTTGCATGAGCTCAACTCAACGCCAAGCGCTTGAAACAGAAAAAATAACCCACATGCTTAGCTGACTAAGCATAATTATCAGGAACAAGGCAACCACGCAGGGAAGCTGCTAGCATGGCAATTGAGACAAAAACGAATGGCCTGATTGGTTCCAAAATTAAAAGGAAGCAGTGGGCAGAGGGTATGTATTACCCAAGGGATATGTCTGGAGTTCCAAGACTTCTATGCAACCCTTTATTCCTCAGAGGGGACGAAGGGAGATGTGACAATAGAATAATTTTTAGAATCCTTGCACATCCTTCAGTTGGAGGAAGAGGAGGGGGAGCACTTAGGTCACCTGGTAACTAAGGAGGAGATGAGAGGGGCGATTAATTTGCTTTCTAAAGGGAAGGCGGCTGGAGCTGATGGATACCAAGCAGAGTTTTACCACCTTTTGAAAGATGAGGTGTCCCCGCTTTTGGTGAGGGTCTTCACAGGAGCCCTAAATGGAGAGAAGCTGCCTCATACAATTGCACAAGCAAATATTACAGTCTTGTCAAAGGAGGGGAAACCCCCAGATCAATCTGGGAGCTATCGCCCTATTGCACTGATAAACTGTGGTGCAAAACTGTTCACTAAAGTCCTTGCTAAGAAAATAGAAGGGATCATGCCCCGACTAAAAAAATCCTGTTTGATCAGGGTGTATTAAAGGGAGGGCAATAGCTGACAATGTTAGGAAAGTGATAAACCTACTCACTTTAATTAAGGCCAGACAAAAGCCGGCATTGTGTGTACCACTCAACGCTGAGAAAGCTTTTGATGGAGTGGGAGTTTTTGTTTGCCATGTTGCCAAATTCAATCTTGGGGGTGGGGGGGGCGTTATACAGAGAATCAGGGCCCTGTACTCCACCCCTAAAGCACAAGTGAAGGTCAACAGGGACTCCTCACAGGAATTTCAGCTCTTTAAAAGGGATACAACAGGGATGCCCACTTTCACCACTGTTATAGAAGATTTTGCAGTCAGAATCAGACAGAACACAGCTATTACCCCGGTAGACATTGGACAGAGTCAGCATAAGATTTTATTGTATGCTAATGACATGGTGGTGTTCATGAAAAGCCTGGAAAAGTCATTACCTGAATTGATTAAAGAGACAGAGATATTCTCAGGCCTCAGTGTTCAAAGTTAATATAGGAAAGACGGAAGTCTTAAATCTGAGTGAGCTCACCAGAATGCAAATTCCCAACTTCCCCTTTAGGTGGGCAGATGAGATTTGGGAGTATATCTTTCAAAGGATCCACAATAGCTGTATACACTAAATTATGCTTCATTAATGAGAGGAATAGAAGATCTAGGGAGATGGCAAAACCTTCATTTAAGCTGGTTTGGGCAATTGGCGGCAATGAAATTGAATATTAGCCCAAAGTTCCTGTTCCTATTTGGTCAGCTACTAATCCACATATCAATGAAGGTTATAAAGAGATGAGAAAAACATCTAGTATGATTTCTGTGGGGAGGTAAGGCGGCGAAAATTGGAGTTAAACAAATAATTTGGCTGCAGGAGCAGAGGGGAGGGTCAAATTCCCAGAACTTATAAGATACTATAAAGCGGCTGTATTAAAAGGATTTTGAGTACACTATTTTAGGCCCATAATGGAAAGGGCCCAGGTTAAGCCGCTGTCAGTGTTCGAACTGATGGAAAGATAGAAAAGAATAGGGAACAGAGATGCAGAGGAGAGAAGACCGAGTGACAGTACACCCCTTCCTGGACCCAATGATCCGACAGGGAGAAAATTGTATTAGAGATGGGAGTCTCTCAGCTCAGGCGGCTAAATGATCCTGGGCTTAGAGACTACTCACCCTTGGCTATCCCAGAATTCTGATCATTGCGCGTGCTTCTGTAAAGGAAAGGGATGGGAAAGTTTGGGGATCTAATGGGGTTGGGAGGTTGCATTACACCTATGCGGCGCTGGAGAAGAAGACTGGGGCTAAAGTTCCGTTCTATTAATCTTTTAAACTGTTTTTACCTACAATGACCAGACCATAAGCCTGGCTTCCATAGAACCTCATCCAGTCTGGAAGTGGGGTTTTTATCCAAGCTTTATAAAAGCTTAGATGGGACAGCTGTAGAGAAACTACCCTTTCACACACAGCGTTGGCACAGGTGATGGGGGAGGCAGCTGGATGTCCATATCTGGCACAGAATCCATGAAAGGATCACAAAATGTACTCTGGTCATCTCATGGAGGCAGACTCTGTTACAAACAGTGCACAGGGCATACGTCACCCCTCAACAGCTTGGGAAGGCTGGAAGAAGAGGGAATGAGTTATGTTGCAGTGTGGGTTAACAGGGGATTTTTACCACATGTGGTGAGAGTGCCCATTAGCATAGCGATTCTGAAGGGGAGTGATCAAGGAAAAAGGAGAAATACTTGAGATAACAATACCAATGGATCCCTTAATTCTTCTATATCCAGAACAGGATAGGCAGACTAAGGGGGAAATATATCAGGAGTAGCTGAAAGCGAATATGCTGTTAGCCGCCAGAGTTGCATTGGCCTGGCGCTGGAAACAACTCAGGGGTCCCTCAATTGAGGAATGGTGGACTAAAGTAGGAGAGGCATATAGATTTGATAAGATCACATATGGTCTCCAGGGGAAGATCTGGAAATGGGAGAAAATATGGGCCCCATATATCCCCAAAGGCTGTGAGGAGGTGGAGAACTGGACAGGGGAGGGAGGTAGGGAAAAATAAATTTCATAGTAAACTACCTTGCCAGGGAAAAGGAAAGAGGAAGGAGAGAAGAGGCACAGCACAGCACTCTTGTGGAAGGGGAAGGTTGTTGCAGATGTTAATGTGTTTCATTAAAAACGTTGTTTGGAGAATGCATGCTGATTAAACTAGTAATGTTGTATTGGTATTATATAACATTCATTGGAAATGGGTCATATTTAATGAGCCACAAACCGGGTCATGTAGAGTGAAGAAGGAAGGGAGGAGCAGTATAACTCTGAAGGCATGGACAGCTAAGAAGATCAAGACTACTCTTCACTGGACTGTTAAAGACACAGAGACCAATGGAATCAAGAGATAGGGGGGAAAGGGTGGAATTATGATAAGACCTTTGGGTATTGTGGCTCGAAATGATGGCTGTAATTGCTCTCAATCCCAATAAAAAGATTGATATAATAGAAACTCCACTGAACTCTAACTTCAGAAAACTACTTAAAATTCACCTGTTTGTAAAGATTTTTGCAAATGTTACATACCCCTCCCCGACCCTATATGTAAGAAACACGCAACCACTTGCATGTAAATAGTTTTAATGCCTCTGCATGTCATAAGTTACTGACATAGTTTGAAGTTCTATGTAAACCCAATTAAAAATTGTTCCTTGTACACCGCTTTGACCCAGTGAAAAGCAGGTCTAGCTAAATAAATAAATAAATACATTTATCAATAAAAATAACTGGTTTACATAAGGAGGGGGATGCACAGCACAACAGTTTCAGCCAAGACAATGGTATGTTTAACAATTATGTCTAGGAAAAAACTAAAAAGAGCAGCTGCAAAGGTCAATCTTGGAAGCCCAGACCAAATGTATCTCATGCATTAAGAAAGGTGGAAGGAAGACCAAATGACAGTCAGCATGGTCAAAAGATGAGGTGAAAGAAGCTATTAGAGCCAAAACAAAAACATCTTTCAAAAAATGGAAAAAGGGTCAATGAAGAAAAGAGGAAACAATATAAGCAATGGCAAGTTAAATGCAAAGCATTGATAAGGAATGCAAAAAGAGAATCTGAAAAGCAGCTTTCTATAGAGACAAACTCACAATAAAAAACGTTCAGGTATATTCAAAACAAGAAGCCGGGGAAGAAGTCAGTTGGACCATTAGATAATCAAGGGATAAAAGTGGTACTCAGGAAGGACAAGGCCATTTTCAGGAAGGAGAGGCATTTTCAAAGGCGTTATGCCGTTCACAGACATGTAAACTATGTAAATGCCGCTCCGCGGGATATTCAGTCACAATAGCATGATTAGAGTCGCTGAATATCCATAGTGGCCACCACTACACACCCCGATGCTAAGCAGTTAGCAACACAGTGTTCTGGGGCAGAATGAAGACACCCATCGCTAACTAGGCAGCAACCGGCATTGAAAATTCCTCTCTCGTGTAGCAAACTCTCCGTTTTATCTATTTAAAAGGTAATCAACTCTCACCACATACCAAAGGCTAATATATAATGTCCCCTAGTATTAATCAAAATTAGTGTACTTCAATAAGAATATTCTCCCAGTACTTAGCTGAACACTGATTCTGAGGGGAAGAAAGTGGTGGAGAGGCCCTGGAACAGAGGGCTGAGGGGGAGGAGAGATACTGGTAGGAAAATACTGGGGGGGAGGGGCACGAAAGAAAAGAGATTTGTGGGGAGAGGAGGAGGGCAGCCTAGGAAAAAGGAACTGATGGGTAGGGACTAGGGAGGAGAGCAAAAGCTGGAGGAGGGGAAGCAAGACTAGTAGGACAGGCTGGGGCTGCCTAAAACTTTTGGATGTGAAAAATGGGTCCCTGAACCCAAAAAAAGTTGGGAACCTCTGCACTAGGTTTATAAACGTCACTTCAATTGTGCATCTTAAATTTAAATTTCAAGTCTGTAGTCCATAGTACACCCAACACTTAGGGTGGCACTAGCAGCAGCTCAAGATTAGAAGCTGCTGCTCTGCCCTCTGCTAATTCTATAATTGCAAAATTGCAAATACTTTGAAAACACATTGGAAAATGACAAATAGGAAACACCTGGATGAACAGGCCAAAGGATGAAGGGAAGACTGCTGTTCCTACTGCGGTATCTTCTACTAGCAAAAGAACGGCAGTGAGCGTGGACCTTGAAAGGAACGTCTCTCTGACCACTGGGCCAGTGAGGGCTCCTGCCATTCTACCCAAGCATACAAATTGGGAGAGAGACCCTCAAAGACAGCAAAAGATGAAAAAAAAAAAGCGTAGTTACTCACATGTAACAGGTGATCTCCGGGAACATCAGGAATCAGTCTTCACTTATTGGTGACGTCTGCATCGACAGAGCCCCGCACGGGAACACTCCCTAGCATCCAATAGGAATGCTTTTGGGAGCATCCCTCCACGCATGCATGCCTGCTTTCCCAACTGTTCTCCTCAGTCGAGCTTAGAGAAAAAAATTGTGGTAAAAAGAAGAAATCCCATCCTACAACTCCAAGGGGAGGAGGGCGGCTTGTGAAGATCGATTCCTGCTGTTCCCGGAGATCACCTGTTATAGGAGAGTAACTAAGCTATCTCTAAGAACAAGCAGGAATGCAGCCTTAAAGGACAGAAATGAGACTTGTACCAATGGAGAGGAATCCTGAAACACAAGCAGGATAAAGCAGGGATCTGTCACACACAGCCCCTTGGGCACACTCTTCATAAGGTAGCTAGCTAAAGTATGGTGGGAGGAGGTGGTGTTAAGTTCCAAAAAGATGCCGTAAAACAGCTAAGCCAAACAGCGTCACTGCTAGTCTTCGTCAAGACAGTAGTGGGCAGCAAAGATATGAACAGAAGACTATGTGGTCGCTTGACAAATTTCTGAGATGGAGACAAATTGCAGGATGGCCACCATGGCGGCCATAGTTCAGACATTGTGGGCCGTGACATGGCTTTGTAAGGAAAGTCCGGCTTGTGCATATGCAAAAGAAATGCAGACAGCAATCCAGTTGGAAGGAGTCCACTTAGTGACTGGGAGTCCTAAGAGACTAGGACAGTGATGGCTAACCTTTTTGAGCCCGAGTGCCCAAACTGCCGCACAAAACCAAAGAATTTCCTCAAAGTGCCAGCACGTCAATTTGCATAAATATTTGCATAATGCTAACATACACTAACTTTTAGTAAACATGTCTCTTAATGAGTGTATGGATAAAGACAGACTAAAAGATTTCTACATTACTATAATCCAGTGCCAACCGCCAGGCACATTAGGAACTACTACAAACACTGCCCATTTAGAACCAATAGCAAACCCGCCGTATCCTAACAGCACTACCAGGACTCACAAAGCACCACACCATACCTATCAAAAGACAACACTGCAAATATTAAACCAATACATTTCAGACAATAACAATACATGACCTACTGGGGAAAGAGAACAAGTGGCAATGTCAAAAAGGAATTACATAAACAGAATACCTCAGCTCAGTTACACAGTTGCAATTGCTCCAGCCACTTTCTTCTGGTTTCTTCATGTTTTCTGCTAACTCTCCATCATCTGCTGTCCATTTGTCCTTTCTTCTCTCTTCTAGTTTTTTTTTCCATTCTCTCTCTCTACATCCGCTTTAACATACTAATCTTTCTCCTTTTGCTCTTTCCTCATTCCTATTTCATCCACTCAAATTTTACCCCTCCATCCTCAATCCCCACTTACTCTCCCAATACCCGGCCAATTGTAGACTTTTATCCCTCCCACACAAAATATTTTTCCCCTCTCCATTTTACTCTCCCAGCCCCATCCCATTCTAATCCTCCCCCAACATCAGCTCCCTTCTAGTTCCAGCCTCACCCAGCATCCATTCCCTTCTAGTCCCTGCATCAGCCCATTTCCAGTCCTAGCCCCCCATCAGCCCATTTCCAGTCCTAGCCCCCCCCCCCAACCCAATACCAGTCCTAGCCCCCCCCCCATCAACCCACTTCCAGTCCTAAACCCCCATCACCCCATTTCCAGACAGCCCCCATCAGCCCACAGCCCATTAGCAGTCCTACCCCCCCAGCCCATTAGCAGTCCTACCCCCCCCTGCCCATTAGCAGTCCTAACCCCCCCCCTCCCTGCCCATTAGCAGTCCTAACCCCCCCCCTGCCCATTAGCAGTCCTAACCCCCCCTCCCTGCCCATTAGCAGTCATAACCCCCCGTCCCTGCCCATTAGCATTCCTAACCCCCCGTCCTAACCCCCCCCCCCTGCCTCCCTCCCTGCCCATTAGCAGTCCTAACCCCCCCCCCTGCCTCCCTCCCTGCCCATTAGCAGTCCTAACCCCCCCCTCCCTGCCTCCCTCCCTGCCCATTAGCAGTCCTTACCCCCCCCCTCCCTGCCTCCCTCCCTGCCCATTAGCAGTCCTAACCCCCCCTCCCTGCCTCCCTCCCTGCCCATTAGCAGTCCTAGCGCCCCCCCCTGCCCATTAGCAGTCCTAACCCCCCCCCTGCCCATTAGCAGTCCTACCCCCCCTCCCTGCCTCTCTCCCTGCCCATTAGCAGTCCTAACCCCCCCCTGCCCATTAGCAGTCCTAACCCCCCCCCTGCCCATTAGCAGTCCTACCCCCCCTCCCTGCCTCTCTCTCCCTGCCCATTAGCAGTCCTAACCCCCCCCCTGCCCATTAGCAGTCCTACCCCCCCCCCCTCCCTGCCCATTAGCAGTCCTACCCCCCCCCCTCCCGGCTTCCCCCCCGGCCCATTAGCAGTCCTAACCCCCCGCCTGCCCATTAGCAGCCCTAACCCCCCCCCCCCCTTGGCAAATTTTTTTTTTAAAAAAAGCAGGCTCTGGCTGCTGCCGCGGCAGATTGCAATGTCCCGCGGGGCCCCCTCCGCCCGCTAAGCCCCTCTGCAAGGGCTTTCAGATTCGCGAGGGAGAGCATCTCCCTCGCGTCTCTGTTAAGCCCGCAGGGGCTAATGGGAAATTTCCCATCAGTCCCTCGCGTCTAAAGGGGCTGATGGGAAATTTCCCATTAGCCCCTGCGGGCTTAACAGAGACGCGAGGGAGACGCTCTCCCTCGCGAATCTGAAAGCTCTTGCAGAGGGGCTTAGCGGGCGGAGGGGGCCCCGCGGGACGCTGCATTCTGCCCTTGCCGCATCCGCGGCAGCAGTCAGAGCCAGCTTTTTCTTTTTTTGCGGACCTTCCCGCGTGCCAGCTGCAAGGCCTTCGCGTGCCACAGCTGGCACGCGTGCCATAGGTTCGCCATCGCTGGACTAGGATCAAAGGAGACAAACAGCTGTGAGGATTGACGATGACCCTTAGTTCTGTGAAGATAAAAGGCCAAAGTCCTCTTGCGATCAAGCGTATATAGTGATGCTTCCGCCCTAGAAGAATGAGATCTTGGAAAAACGGTCAGAAGAGAAATGGACTGATTAAGGTGGAATGGAGAAATCACCTTTGAAAGGAACATGGTGGAAGAGAGTGTAAGGCACATAGTCCACAAGAGCTTGCAACTCACTGACATGATCGGCAGAGGAGAAAGCAATTAAGAAGATACCTTCCAAGTGAGGAATTTCAGGGAACCTGTAGCCAGGGGTTCAAATGGGGATTTGAGCAGTTGTGCTAGGGCAACATTGAGGTCCCAGGCTACTGTGGGTAGCCGAACTGGTGGTTTCGTTAAAAGAAGGCCACGCATAAAACGTGTCACAAGTGGATTGGAAGAAACAGGCTGATCCGTGACTAGATGGTGAGAGGCCAAAATGGCACTAAGGTGGATTCACACTCAGTTGGTCTTTAGCCCAGATGTGGAAAGATGGAGAAGATCTCAAAGCAGCTGCTCCACCAGATAAGAAAATGGGTCGATAGCTCTCTGAACACCAGAGGAAAAACCTACACTATTTAAAGGCATATGTTCGTCTAATGGAATCCTGCTTAAACGCTAGTTAAGACTTCCGTCACGTCCTCTGGAAGCCATAGGTGAGACAAGACAAAAGCGTTCAGCAGCCACACCATCAACCACAACGCTTTCAGATTGGGGTGCAGGAGGGTTAACTGGTTCTGCGAGAGTAAATTGAGTGCCCACCCCAGACTGAGAGGTTTGCCCCGTGTCAGCCGATGGAGCAGGGGAAACCAGTCGACAGGGCCAGAAAAGGGTCATGAGAATTATCTTCCACATGTCCACTTGAAATTTGAAGAGTGCCTTCAGAATGAGTGGAAGTGAGGGGAATGCATAGAGCAGAGCTGAACCCCAATGAAGCAGGAAAGCATCCAAGGCTGCGCTCTGTGGTGATGGAACTCTGGAACAGAAATGAAGGAGTTGGCAATTCACTGGGGTAGCAAAAAGATCAATGAGAGTTCCCTATAATCAAAACAAGCATTGTGCCGCTTCCTGATGAAGCATCCATTCGTGCAGTCGAAGTAGAGGCCACCGAAGCGTGTGCCAAAAGGGATGAATCTGACTGACAAAGCTTAAACCTAGTGCTGCTCCCGATTCTTGAGTCCTCGTGGGGTCATTTGCTGACAGAGGGTGCAAACCAACATATCGTGGTCAGGGCCCAAACATTTTAAGCATTAGTCGTGCTTATCGTTCACAGAGATAGTGGTTTTAAAAAGTGTACAAAATGCCAAGGTACTGTGTGGCTTCTCCACTAAAAAAAAAACTAGTGAGACAAAATCAAAATGAGCAATGGCGGCCTCAGCGCCTGAGAAGAAGAAAAAGAAAAATTGCCAAAGTGAAAAAGAGAGGCCCCAGAATGGTGTGGTACTGTTCCGATTTGACGGGAAGGCAAAACAAAGTATTGAAGAAATTTTAATCGAATTTTTACAGCGAGGTTAGGACAAGTTCCTGATGGCCCTGCAAAAAAAAATAAAACGACAACTTAGGAGAACAGTTGGGAATGTGGGAAGGTAGGCACACATGCATGGGGGGATGCTCCCAAAAGCATTCCTATTGGACGCTGGGGAGCGTTCCCGCGTGGGGCTTCGTCGATGCAAATGTCACCCATATGTAAAGAATGCATTCCTGCTTGTTCCTGGAGATAAAGCAAAACAAAGAAAACGCAAGAGAAAAACAAGGAGAAAATGTTAAAGAATATTTTAAAATGCTTTTTACCTAGAGGCCAAGTTTGAAAGAAAGTTATCCTACTGAAATTTTCTCTTGTTATATTGGGTACTTACTCCATTTTCTAATCTTCGCTCTCCAGGAATTTTGACACCATTTCTCTTTGCATTTGAATCTTGTGTCCTTTGCCCAACTACAAAAAAAATTTACAGTTATACTGAAACTAATATGTTTTTTGTAATCAAGACATACATTGTCTTTATACATAGGCTATCTTCTGCCATGATAGAATCTTAGGATTAGAAAGGACTTTTGACGGACTTTCTGCCTAACTTTCTGCTCATAAGAAATTAACCTCTTTTTTAAAAAACAAACAAACAGTTTATAAGACATCTACAGATGTAAAACTTTTTTTCTTGCACAAGTTTATCTGCTACAGTTTGGTTTAGAAGAGCTCATGGAAGTCTATCCAAAAGACCTTAAAATCCCAAGGCTTATTCATTTCTGCTGGTCATCTGATTCCTTCTTGGATCAAATGGCCATGATAGGCTGGAGTGCTTTTATAGTTATAAAAACAAAGGATGTGCAAAGCCTTGCTAAACTGGAATTTAAGATGTGAAACATGATATACATTTATAACACAGACATAAAAGGAACAAAATAAAAAAATTCAACCCTAATATGATAAGTAAGAGGAAATTTTGCACGTCATTGTTAATGAGAGGCCAGAGTAGTCTCTCTTCCCACCAGCAGGTAAAAGAATTCAGCCTTTCATTGGATGCGAATGACACCACCTTCTCTAGTGTGTCCTATCTCCAGGAACAAGCAGGAATGAGTCTTCACATATGGGTATCGTCGGTACCGACGGAGCCTGCACAGGAACGCTCCCCAGCGTCCAGTAAGAAAGCTTTTGGGAGCATCCCACAGCGCCTGCGCGCTGCCTTCCCGCCTTTCCCAACCGCCTCTCTCCAGTTCTTCTTTTCCGCGGAGCCAGCAAGTCGTGTTCCTGTCACCGCAGAAAAAGTTCTTTATTTTTTCTTTATTCTTTTGTGTCGCGTCTGCCTTCTTCGACATCGGACCGGTACCGCCGGTCTTTTCTTTTCTTTCTTTAAAAAAAAAACAAAAAAACAACTTATACTTTTCTTCACTGTGCATTTTAGGTTTTGGGCCTTAGGCCTAAAAATTTTCTCCTCATGGAGAAGCCCGCCTCCGGGTTTAAAAAGTGCACAAAATGTGGCGGTACTATTTCTGTCACCGACACCCATGATTGGTGTCTAAAATGTTTGGGTCCTGACCATTCCATCACGGATTGTATGTCCTGTACCATGATGTCTAAAAGAGGTCGGCAAAACCGAGCAGCCAAGCTCAGTACCCTGTTTCCCTCTGATGCAGCTTCGGTGGCATCGACGTCTTCCAGGACTTCTTCTTCCTCCCATGGATCTCAGGTAACCAAGCATAAATCTGGCCGGTCCTCGAAGGGCAAATCTCCCTCTAAGCATCGAGATGCTTCCGGGCTTGTCCTCGAGGACTCCGCTCCGGCAAAATTACCCCGGCGGGAAGTTCCGGCTTCCAAAGCGTTGTCTATGGGGTCACAGGTTGACATCGATGGCTCGGCCTCGACCGATCACCTGTTGCCGTGTTCTGGGGTACCGGTGGCTCCCACTGGTACCGACATCCAGACTTTGGTGGCGTCGATGGATCAGAAGATTCTGACCATGCAGCGCACCCTGATGGCATTCATGCAGGCTGCGACGCCTCCGGTACCGCAACAATCCCCATTGCCGGTACCGGCATCATTCCTGGTGTCGGTACCGATTGCATTGACATCGGTTTCGGTGTCGACTGCAACGGTACCCTGTCCTATGATGCCCATCGGTACCGAACCAGTACCGGTTACTCCCGATGTCGATCCCACTCGGTACACATATCGGGCTTTACAGGAGCATCCAGACAAGCGATACTTCGATTCCTCCGAAGACTCTGACGAGTCTGAAGGATCTGTCGAGGCATCGATACTTCTTCCTCAGGAGTCTTCTTCTCCTAAACGAAGAATGTCTCCTCCAGAAGACTTGTCTTTTCAAGACTTCATTAGGGAAGTGGCTAGAGGCCTCTCCATCACAGTGGCCCCTGAGTCAGAGCCTAGAGCCAAGCAGCTGGATATTTTACAATATCCTAAAGCTCCTAAAGAGGCAGCTACTTTACCTGTTCATGAGATTTTGTATGATCTCATGTTGAGCATGTAGGAGACACCTCTTACCACCTCTCCTCATTCTCGCAGGTTAGACACCATGTATCGTGTTCCTCCTTGTCCTGGCTTTCATAAAACTCAGCTTCCTCACCACTCTATTGTGGTAGAGTCTGCCATGAGAAGGATAAAGAGTGCAAAAAGACACTCATCTAATCCTCCAGGATGTGAATGCAGGACCCTAGATGCTTTTGGCCGTAGGGTTTTTCAAGCTTCTATGCTAGCTGCCAGAATCAACTCCTATAGTCTCTATATAGGGATGTTTCTAAAGGAAGTCACAGATCATCTGCAGACTTTAACCCCTTTTATTTCAGAAGATAAAAGGCAGGAGTTTCTCACTTGGCTCAAACATGCCCAGGATGTTTCCAAATTTTCCAACCGCCTTTGACTCTTGAGTGTGTAAGCAGAGCCTCGGCTATTGCCATAGGTGCACGCAGAATTGCTTGGCTACAAGCTTCTGATTTGGAACTCTGGGTCCAAGATGAATTAGGAAATCTTCCTTGTACAGGTGAAAACCTTTTTGGCAAGGATTGGCAAGCAAAGGCCACTCAGATGGATGCTGAGAACTCCGCTTTGGATCAACTTTCAAAGTCCACCTCTGCTCCTGCTAAGAAAAGATTGTTCAAAAAGACATCTTTTTCTAAAAAGGGAAGATATTATCCTGCTTATGGTCAGCAGGCATCTTCTGCAGGTCGTTTTGCTGCAAAACGTCAGCAACCACCTAAACAGGCCAAGTCAAAGGCTGCTAGGCCTTCCACAGCCCAGCAGCCTCAGCCTCCTCAGGGCCTTTGACTTGCAACTAGGAACTTAGCCTTTCTAGCTCTGGAAGAACCAGAGCCCCTCACCATTCCAGGAAGGTTGGCTTACTTTGCTCCCAGATGGGAACAAATCACAGCAGAGCAATGGACCCTCTCCATCATAAGGGAAGGGTACAAGCTCCATTTCTTAAGCCTTCCTCCTCGCACCATGGTGAAACAGTTCAATTCTCCAACATCTCTCCTCAACCTTCTGGGTCAGGAGATTGCCACCCTTCTTGCCCAAGGGGCAATAGAAGTAGTACCTCTTCTTCAACAGGGCTCATGGTTCTACTCCCCTTATTTTCTTATCCCAAAGAAAACAGGGGGTTACAGACCCATATTAGATCTCAGAGAATTGAACAAGTTTCTATTCAAAGAGAAATTCAAGATGATTTCTCTCGGTGCTCTGCTTCCATACCTTCAGAGTCAGGACTGGCTTTGTTCTCTAGATCTCAAGGATGCGTACACCCATGTCCTCATCCATCCAACACACAGAAAGTTCCTTCGGTTCCTTTTTCAGGGGAAGCACTACCAATACAGGGTGCTTCCGTTCGGTCTGGCCTCTGCACCAAAGGTGTTCACGAAATGCATGGCAGTAGTAGCTGCATTTCTACGCACTCTAGGAATATTCGTCTTCCCTTACCTGGACGACTGGCTCATTCGAGCTCCATCCCAGTCAGAGGCCCAGAATTGTCTAATCTGCACAATGCGTGTTCTCCAGTATTTGGGACTGATAGTAAACATCCCAAAATTAAATCTCATCCCTACTCAGTCTCTAGAGTTTATAGGGGCCTTGCTGGATACCACAACTGCAAGGGCCTATCATCCTCAGGCCCGTTGCCTACGCTTGGTGCAGTTAGCCTCCCAGATACAGTTAAAGTCCCAATTAACTGCTCGAGAGATGTTACAACTCTTAGGCCACATGGCATCCACCGTGCACGTGGTTACATATGCTCGTCTTCACATGAGGGCAGCTCAATGGACTTTGTCCACCCAATGGACTCAGGCATCAGGTTGCCTGTCAGACAAAATAGCAAACTCCAGTCGCCTTTTTTGGTCTCTCCAGTGGTGGAAGTCCTCTCCAAATCTGTTGCTGGGGTCCCCTTTTTAGCAGTCACTACCCCAAGCAACTCTTACAACAGATGCTTCTCCAATGGGTTGGGGAGCTCATCTGCAGGATCTCTCCACCCAGGGCATCTGGTCTCCACAGGAGACTTCTCTGCATATCAATCTCTTGGAACTCAGAGCAATATTCTTAGCTCTCAGAGTGTTCCATTCCCTGCTCAGCTACAGGACAGTCCTCATCCATACGGACAACCAAGTAGCCATGTTCTATGTAAACAAGCAGGGCGGGACTGGCTCTCTGTCACTTTGCAACGAAGTTTTGCGACTGTGGGCCTTCGCCAGAGAGCATCACATTCATCTTCTGGCAGTATATCTTCCAGATAGCCAGGATTTTTCGAATTTGGGGAACCCCGGACATAGACCTCTTTGCAAGTCCGTGGAATGCCAAACTTCCCCGGTTCTGTTCCAGAATTCCATGTCAGGGAGTTCAGGCCAAGGATGCCTTCCTCCTTCACTGGGGTCAAGACTTCCTTTATGCCTTTCCACCCATTCCCCTAATTCCCAAAACACTATTCAAGCTTCAGAGAGATCGAAGGACCATGATCCTCATAGCACCACATTGGCCATGCCAAGTGTGGTATCCTCTACTTCTGCATCTCTCTCAAGCTCCTTCCCTGGACTTGGGCTCTGCACCAGACCTTCTATCCCAGGAGGAGGGAACGTTGTGGCACCCAAACCCCCAGTCTCTTCATCTCAGGGCTTGGTTGCTGAAGGCCTAGACCTTCAAGGATTTCATCTCTCTCAGCAAGTCAGAGATATTATTCATGCCTCTAGAAAGCCTTCTATTAGACGTTCCTATGCTTTCAAATGGAAAAGATTTACCATTTGGTGTTCAGAGAAGGGTCTTAACCCTCTTGCAATACCTTTGAATTCTTTACTAGAGTATCTCCTGCATTTATCCCATGCAGGTGTTAAAACGAATTCAGTAAGAGTCCATTTGAGTGCTATTGCAGCGTCCCTCAAGCCTCTCAATGGACAGCCTATTTCCTCTCATCCTCTTATAACAAGATTCATGAGAGGCCTTCTTCTAACTAAACCTCCCATTAGACCACCTCCAGTGGCATGGGACTTAAACCTGGTTCTTGGCCAGCTTATGAAGCCACACTTTGAACCTTTAGTCACCACCTCCTTGAAATTTCTTTCTCATTGCAGTCACCTCAGCACGCCGCATCAGTGAATTGCAAGCTTTGTTAGCTAATCCACCTTATACAAGGTTCCATCATGATAAGGTAATCCTCAGGACCAATCCACACTTTATGCCCAAAGTGGTCTCGCCTTTTCATCTAAAACCAAGAGGTATATTTACCTGTCTTTTTTCCAGGTCCTCATGCATCAAGTGCAGAGAGGAATCTTCATACCTTGGATTGTAAGAGAGCTCTTGCTTTTTACTTACAAAGAACACAGCAACATAGAAAGTCTTCTCAACTCTTTGTTGCTTTTGATCCTTCTCATTTAGGACTTTAAGTTTCTAAGAGAACACTGTCCAACTGGATTGCTCAGTGTATTTCTTTCGCCTACCAGAGTAGGAACCTTTCTCTGGAGGGCTATGTCACAGCTCACAATGTGAGAGCCATGGCAGCCTCTATGGCTCATCTAAACTCTGTGTCCATCGACCAAATCTGTCGAGCGGCCACCTGGGCCTCGGTTCATACCTTCACAGCCCATTACTGTTTGGACAAGGACTCCCGCCGGGATGCCTCGTTTGGTCAGGCTGTTCTCAAACACCTGTTCCATTCCTAATCAACTCCTACCCACCTACCCTGGTTGGATGCCAGAGTTCCATGGGGGGAGGTAGAGTCCTTTTCAAGGACACACAACCTGGGGTCTTCCCCTGGCATCTGCAACTAGGGAGTCCCCATATGTGAAGACTCATTCGTGCTTGTTCCTGGAGATAGCACAGTTACTTACCTGTAACAGGTGATCTCTGGGAACATCAGGAATAAGACTTCACAACCCACCCACCCACCTCCCCTAGGAGTTGTATCTCTCTATCTATCTTTCCTTTCCTCCCTCTCTCTTTGTCTCAGCTTTAAAACTTGAACTGGAGAGAGGCGGTTGGGAAAGGCGGGAAGGCAGCTCGCAGGCACTGTGGGATGCTCCCAAAAGCTTTCTTACTGGACGCTGGGGAGCGTTCCCGCGCAGGCTCCGTCGGTACCGACGATACCCATATGTGAAGACTTATTCCTGCTGTTCCCAGAGATCACCTGTTACAGGTAAGTAACTGTGCTTTACTAACTTTCTCCACAAAATATTTTAATGCAACTTGTCTCCTGAGTGATAGCAATGTGGCCAACCAATGGTACTTCCTTTATGGAAGACTAAAACCAGCGTTTCTTAATCTCTTAAGAGTGTGCTTAGGAAACTTCAAATAATCTTGGTACCAAAATAATTTTTCATCAACAGATGTCAGAATTATAGTTTGTAATTTATCTTTTTTATGGGGATAAATGGGAAGGAACATACGCACTTGATTCCCTAGCTGGGGGCCGCACATGGCGAAGAAAAAAGCGGACTTCATTCCTCTGTATGCCTAACCGCTGGAGTGTGTCAAACATTCGCTCACTGTCAGCCACAGGGCGCTCTATAGAAATACAAGAAAAACATGTCAGCTGCTTTCTCCTCGGCATTGCTACTCATCGGTGTCGCAAGGGCTTGGTGAGAACATCAGATAAAGTGATCAATTCTAGTGCACATAGATAACTTTGGATTATAAAAATGATAGCAGTCAAAACCAAAACAATCATCTATGATCAAAGTAGTAAAGATTAGAGAATTCTGGTTTTAACATTCACTGTGTGACTGTTGCCTAGAGGAAATTGCTCGACTTCCCAGTGTTCTTTGATTATACACAGTAGCAGGAAGGGACCTTATGACCAAATATCTGTGCTGTACAGCATTGTGTATATTAACAGCACTATGGAAATTAAGTAGTAATGGTAGGCCCTGTTTAGTTCTCTCTGTCCAAATCATAAAATTTACCACTACAGCTAGCAATGACAATGACAGCCACGTTAAACAAGGACAGGAAGCAAAAATAAGCTCCTTATTAAACCGTGATGTACTGCAGAACGGACATAAGTAAAGAGGCATCAGCTCATACCATTTCTAAGACTTATAACTCCTGCTAAAAGAATACAAAGCAAGAACACAATTTGCTTTTTGTACATGGAATCCCCAATTACAAAAGGAAAATGTCTTTATGAGGTTACAGACATGCGACTTCTTTGAAAGTCAACCAACCTATACAACAGAGGTAAATAAGAAAAAAATCATGCATAAGTGTGTTTTTGGCTTTGTTGTGGTATGGTTGGTTCTTGTTTAAAGTGTTTGAACCACCAAACACACCACAACAAAGCCAATTCTATCAACAATAAAACATACTCCCCCCATATAATTTTAAACATAATATATCCTCAAACCATCACAGTTCAAAAATAGAGACCTTACTTGATATCAACACATTTAGCCTGTAACAAATGTTGCTGGTGTGATATCAGCGACATCAGGCATCATTGGCGCACCCTACAAGTATTTGATATTTTCTCAGAATGTCATCATTTTGCATATACATGGGGTAAGAATATTGGTAATTACTTGAAAGGAGAAGCCCCGTTTCCTGCTGAAGGGACCCATTTAGCCTGTGGCAAATGTGGCTGGTGTGATACCACGATAGAGGGGTCACACTGGTCTCATCCCCTTACTCATGAGCAATATCATTCTTGATAAGTAACATCATGCACTTCCTACAATGTCGCTGCAACCAGAACAGCAACAAAGCCAATGCTCTCCTCAGAACACCAACAATACGTTTTCGGCCCTTTGTTAGAGAAGAAATTCTGGAGAAAGTCCTCCCACTACTTACTAACACAACCCTTGATCCAGATGAAATGGTATCTAACTGGGATGACAGCCTCAAAGCCATCACTTGCCTCCCACCCAAGAGCAAGAAACCAAGGAAGCGGGAACATGAACCATGGTACTCAAAAGAACTACGAGCATCACTACTCCACCTGCGCAAGCTCGAGAGACATTGGCGCCGAACTCGAACCACCAAAGCACAACGTGCTTACATCTCATACCTAAAAACACACCAAGAGGAAACAATGGAGAAAAAGAAGCAATACCATACAGATATACCAAGGCGATCAATAAACAAGCCACATGACTTATTCAATATTGTAAAGACCTTAACAGGAGATCCAGCATTAGATCAACCACACATGCCACAGCCGCAAGACTACTCCGACTATCTACAATCAAAGATGATCCGGACAGACAAGAGCACAACCATCACAAACCACACCACTCCGCATAAAATGCCACAGCCAGCACCACTGTTCAAATTCAGCGAGGTATCTAGTAAAGAGATTGAAGACACTATTGCCTCTATCAACCTCACCACTGCACCCAACGATCCCTGTCCGGCTCTCTGGATAAAAGAGCTATGTTATGACCTAAGTCAATTCCTGAGCAAAATACTGAATCAATCACTTTCAATGGGATCTTTTCCACAGAGCCTAAAACACACATCAATCAGACCACTGTTGAAAAACAGCAGACTGGACCCATCCAAAGCTGAATCCTATAAACCAATTTCAAGCATCCCCCTGCTTGCCAAAATAATCGAAAAGGTAGTCCAGCGACAACTCCAACAGCACGTTGACACCGAAGCCCCACTGGATCCATCCCAACACGGCTTCAGGGAAGCACACGGTGTGGACACCCCCTCCTCATGACCCTCTTCAATAACCTAGTCGCAGGACTTGACATCCACCAAGGATTTGTCCTCATCTTCATGGACATTTCAGCGGCCTTCGACTCGGTGAGCCATGAGATACTAATAGAACGCCTCGAAGAAAAAGGGATACAAGGCACGGCACTAAAATGGTGCAAATCGTACCTGTCCAACAGATGGCAACAAGTGAGGACAGGCCCCACGACCTCAGAGCCATTTCTACAAAAACAGGGGGTGCCACAAGGATCATCTCTAGCTGCATTGATGTTTAACATTTATATGCAGCCCATCTGTGCCTTGATCAGAGCTTTCAACGTCAACTGTCTTGCCTATGCAGACGATATCCTGCTATACATACCACTTACGACTGACCAGCCAGATTTCTCCCCTATAATAAGATGTTTTGAAGCAGTAGCAGACTGGCTCCTTATGCAAAAATCTACGGATCAACCACAGCAAAACGGATGTTCTTTTCATCACGAGGAACCAGGATTTTACCCCACCATCTTCATTACAAGTCAACAATGCCAAGCTGAAAACCAAATCCACAATTCGTTACCTAGGCATTACACTCGACCAACGGCTGGACATGAAAACACATATACGAAACACTGTGAAAGCAGTATATCATAAGATACGAATACTACAACATCTATGACCACTGCTTGACCTCGCCGATTACTGAACGATCTTCCAAGCCTTAGTGATCCCACATCTTGATTTCGCTAATGTGATCCTTCACGGACTCCCACAGGCAACGCTAAGTCCGCTCCAGCTTGCGATGAACTCAGCCGCGAGAGTCCTAGTAGGACTTATCAAGGACAGACCACATAACACCAGTTTTGAAGAAACTCCACTGGTTACCTGTACAGGCCAGAATCCATTATAAGATCCTAGTCCTGACATTCAAAGCACTAAATAATCAGCCCCCCACGCCCATCAGCTAGTTGATTCACAGCATACCGGACAATAGAAACAGAAGATCTACAATGACGAACACATTAGAGGTCCCTAAAGTAATGACAAAATGCACAAAGGCAACGGCCAATAGGGCCTTCACGATATATGCACCTAGAGCCTGGAATGCCCTCCCTACAGATATTCGAACCATCACGAACTTGGCCCTATTCAGAAAAGCGTTGAAACATCATTTGTTCTTAAGATACTACCCAGAAACTAATTCTAGAAAGCAGGCAATAAGCACTCTGTCTACCCGCCCAAACCGCCCCAACAAACAGACCCAGCAAGAAAATGGTTAGTCAGCTCAATTCTCCCTGACCCAAATCGCCTAGATCCAGGAACTTACGCACCAGTGTAAATGAATTGTAAATAGTTTCCCCCTGTTATACCCAAGTTACTACCCTGTTCATTGTAAATACAATGTGGCTTGATGCATTGTAGTATGTTCTGTTTAATGTACACCGCACTGATTTGAATAGCGCGGTATAGAAGAAATGTTAAATAAATGTTATTTGCCCATGCCTAAAACTTAATTCGACCTATATGTGAGTGTTTAAACGAGCATTTTAGTAAAACTACCAACATAATCTCTCTACTTCAATGGTTTCTCATTTTGTTGAATATAACCATGGTACTTTGCAATTTGTTTGGAGAGTAATTGATCAGGTTTCTACTGATTGGCATTTCCTGTTTCTCATGGAGTGGAGGAGTGGCCTAGTGGTTGGGGCAAGGTACTTCAGGTCGGAAGGTCGGGGGTTCAAATCCCATTAGAGGACAGCAACCTTGGGCCGGAAGGACTGGGGTTTCTAGTCCCACAGGTGCTCCTTGTGGTCTTGGGCAAGCCACTTAACCCTCCATAGCCCATGTTCCCTGTAAAATAGTTATCTCCAAGTTATAATGCCCTGTTCAATGTAATTTCAGTTTGTTCAATGTAAACCGCACTGATGCAGAATAGCGCGGTATATAAGAGAATGTAAATAAATAAATAAATAAATAATTAAATAAGAAAAAGGAAATGTTTATTAATGCCTTTAGAAACTCCGTGGTCCAGCAGTTTAAAAGATAGCAGAGCCGCGGAAACAGAGAAATGTTCCCGGAGCTGCTTTCTTTTCTGAAGGACAAATCAGGGAGGGACAGAGGGCAGCTAATACAGAAGGAAAGGGATGGAAAGGTGCTAAAAGGGAGCAGACACGGGGGGAGCTGGAAAGGAACTGACAAGGGGGGGAGAGAGGCTGGAAGGTGGCTGGGTAATAGGAGGGGGTTGGAAGAGAGCTGACACAGGGGAAGGTGGGGGCTGGAAGGCAACAGACACGGATGGAAGCTGGAAGGGAATGATACGGGGGAGACCTGGAAGGTGGCTGGGTAATAGGAGGGTGGCTGTAAGAGAGCTGACATAGGGGAAGGAGGGGGCTGGGAGGGAGCTGACACTTGGGAAAGGGACTGGAAGGTGGCTGGATAATAGGAGGGGTTTGGAAGAGAGCTGATATGGGGAGCAGAAAAAGAGGGGAAGGAGGGGGCTAGAGAGAAGGTGGAGGCTGGAAGGGAGCTGACAGTTGGGGATGGGACTAGAAGGGAGCTGATAACTGGGGATAACACTTGAAGGCGGATGGACAGAGGAGAGGGTGACGAAGGGAGATGACACGGGAGGGGGCACTGGGACTGGAAGTTCACCGATACATGGGATAGTATTTGGACTAGAAGGGGCTAGACGGTGGGGAAGGAGGGGACTGGAAGGGAACAGACACCAGTGGCGGTGCTAGGAATGCAAGGGAGTTGACCTGGAAGGTACTGGGAGGGGAGGCTGTAAAGGGGGCCAATACTGGAGAGGGTTACTGGGACTAGAATAAGACTGATGGAAGAAAATGAAGAAAGCAAAAGGAAAGACAAAAAATGGCAGATGGACTATAGACCATAGAAAGACAGCTAAGAGAAGACAGAGGAAAACAGAAACCTCAGATTGGGACCAGCATGATCAAAAATAGTCAGACAACACAGGTAGAAAAAAGTATTTTATTTTCAATTTAGTGATTGGACTTTGCACTATCTTTATATTTCACATAGTATGGGGAACTGCATCTCTTATCTGTTGTGGCACCACATGCGGAGTCTGGCTTCTTGGGGTTTTAGTTTAATTTTTGTCCACATATTTTTACTTTAGGTTGTGATCAATTATTCTATACTTGGTGAGGGTCTGTGTTCTGAGTGTGCGACCAAGACCAGGTGTTCTGATAACATGGAGTTTGTACAGAGGAATCTGTACTATAGTAATTTGACTTGTTCAGCTTTTCAAATAGGTGCTGCTTTTTTCTGGGTAGGCCCCTTATCGTATGAGTTTTGGAAGTGTATGCTGGTATGGTATAGTAGATT
The DNA here is from genome assembly GCA_033557465.1 of Ichthyophis bannanicus. Classification (NCBI taxonomy): domain Eukaryota; kingdom Metazoa; phylum Chordata; class Amphibia; order Gymnophiona; family Ichthyophiidae; genus Ichthyophis; species Ichthyophis bannanicus. The sequence goes on along the minus strand of CM066033.1, from coordinate 384,848,329 downwards.
TGGCCTTGTAGATCTTCAGGGACTTTTGCAGTGTTTTATATTAGTTCACAATATGCCTAGCACTGGAGAATGTTTATGTTGTTGTCAGCGAGATGACCAGGATCAGATTTTTTTTTTGGACTATCACAGCCTGTTTGTATCATGCTAAGTATTTTTATTTTGGCTATGCATTTGCTCTTTTGTTCCAATTTTCTCACAAAACACGATTTGAAGGGGGAAATACTAATATCACTTGAAAAAGAGTTCACAAAGCAGTTTGGGGAAAAAGGAGGGTAGGGTGCAGCCAACATTAATAATAAGGGAGGGATGCCTATTTACAGATTGCAGGGGGGTGCTGGAAACCCTAGCACCAGCCCTGCTTAGAAGGGCTGTCCCAGCTGGCTCCACAGGCCAGATTACCTGTCAAGTAAAATGTCACCTTTTTGCTTATGTCGTCCTTTCCTTGAGTCTTGCTAGGCGAGTCCAGACAAATGGGTTGTGTTCCCCTACCAGCAGATTGGTAGACAAAAAGAACTAATGAAAAAACAGGGTTTCAATGATAGATATCACTCCCATGCCTCTACTCGCCTCAGCCACCAGAGGTCCCCCTTCAGTATTCAACCCAAAGCATATGGGAGAAACATGGCAAACTTCACACTACGTTTACCGTGGGCAACAATAAGTAATCAACAGTAGAGAACTATGTACAAGAAAGCATAAACATAGGGCTGTCGGTAGATAAGGAACCTACAGAGCCAAGTATAAAAATCATAGCGGACACAAGGGTACCACAATAGAAGAACAGAGTAATACTATTCCAGGGGCAGGCCCTGGACTAGTTTAGCAGAACTCAAGGAAAAGATATTAACTGGTAAGTAAAAGGTCACCTTCCATGTCATCCTACTAGACCAGTCCAGACAAGTGGGCCGTACCAAATCTACAATTCCACTGGGCAGGAAGACAACACAGCAGCATGCAAAACATTGAGCCAAAGGCCAAGTCCACCCTCACATGGGCATCCAAGCGGTAATGCTTTGGCAAAACTGGAAAGTACTGCCCATTTTGCTGCCCGACAAATGTCCGCAGAGGCTACAGAGCTCCGCTCTGCCGATAAGGATGTCTGCACTCAGGTAGAATAGGCACACAAAGACCTCCTTAATCCAGTGTCCCAAAGTTGACTTAGCCACCTTTACGTGATCCAGAAAACAGCATGAAAAGGTGGTTGAACTTACAAAAGGAATCTGCAACCTCCAAGTACGAGAGAAGCACTCTCCGGACATCAACAAGGCAAAACCCCTTATCCTTCCCACAACACTGTTCCTTAGAGGGCGACAGGCAGACCACCTAGTTCACATGAAAGGGAGAAAGGACCTTAGGCAAGAAGAAAGGCACCACAGTCAGCATTGTAATGACCTCCTTTGAAAAGAATCTCAGCAAAACAGAGCCTGCAGCTTGAAAAAAAAAAAAACACCTTATGGAACAAATCGCAAACAAGACCACCACCTCGAGTGTCAAATCCTTCAAAAGTAGTGCACTTCAATAGCTTAAAGGGTACCGCCATCAGAGCCCCCAGCACTAGAGACAGATCCCAGGAAGGGACTACAGATGCCAAACCCCCTGGAGAAAGCACGAGACGTCAAGGTGCAAGGCTAGAGACTTATCAGCCACCAGACCTCGGAAACAGGCCAGTGTTGCCACCTGGACTTTCAGGGAGCTAAGGGAAAAGGCCCTCCTCCGGTCCATCCTGTAGAAGGCCAACAGAGAAAGCACCTTGGCCACCTCAGGAGCCAACTGCCAAGCTCCGTACCATCACTTATAGAGGCACCAGATCCACATGTAAGTTAGCTTGGTAACATAGTAAATGACGGCAGATAAAGATCAGTAAGGTCCATCTAGTCTACCCATTAGATAGTAGTTAAGTTCATTTTGATTTTATCCTGTTGCTCTAAAGAGATCCACTTTGTCTGTCCCATGCCATTTTGAATTCTGTCACTGTATTTGCCCCCACCACTTCCATCGAGAGGGCGTTCCAAGCATCCACCACCCTTTCAGTGAAAAAGTATTTCCTGACATTGCCTTTAAATTTACCCCCTTGCAGCTTCATGTTATGCCCTCTAAATTTACAGCTTCCCCGTCTTTGGAAAAAGTTTGTTTGTTTGTTAGTTCACTATGTCTCTAAATATTTAAAGGTCTGAATCATATCTCCCCTATCCCTCCTCTCCTCCAGAGTGTACATATTTAGGTCTTCAAATCTCTTCTCATAAGGCTTCTGATGCAGGCTCCAAATCATTTGGTCTTTTTACATTCTTTGCAAAATATGGTCTCCAAAACTGAACAGTATTCCAAGTGAGGCCTCACCAGTGACTTATATAGTGGCATTAGTATCTCTTCCTTTCTGCTGGTAATTCCTCTTTGTATGCAACCCAACATCCTCCTGGCTTTTGCCAATGCCTTATCACCCTGTTTTGCCACCTTGACATCCTCAGAAATAATCACACCAAAGTCCTTCTCCTGGTCCGTGCATACCAACCTCTCGCCCCCTATTGCGTACATTTCCCTTGGATTTCTACTTCCCAAGTGCATGACACTGCACTTCTTCGCATTAAATCTTAACTGCCAAGCATTAGACCATCCTTCCAGCATTTGTAGATCTTTCCTCATGTTACAGACTCCCTCAGGGGAGTCCACTCTGTTGCAAATTTTTGTGTCATCTGCAAAAAGACAGACTTTTCCATTCAGTCCTTCAGCAATATCACTAACAAATACATTGAACAGTGCCAGGCCCAGGACCTCCTCCGGGCTCTGAGCAGAGTGGAGACCACCACTGCAGAGTAGTCCTTACACGCTAGCTGTCTCCTTTCAAGAGGCAAGCCGTAAGCGAGAAGGGAACCAGGTCCCTCCAAGGCAATAAGTTACTGATACAAAAGGCCCTGAGATGGAGGCAACTGAAGAGGAGGCACCTGCAGGAGCCGCATCGTCTCCGAACCACACTCGCTGCAGCCACTCCAGCGCTATTAGAACAATCCTGCCTGGGTGGCATTCTATACGCTGAATCACACGTACAACAGGTGTTGACTTGACCAAGGCTGGGTCAGGGCGTCGATGCCCTTGGACCCAGCCTCCATATGGTGACTGGAGAAACAGCAAACTGTAGCATTAGAGCAGGTTTCCATCAGATCCATTTCAGGGTGAACCCAGCAGCACACAATCAACTAAAATGCCTCCTGCCTCAACTCCCATTTTCCAGGATCCAGAGAGTGAAGGCTGAGGAAATCTGTTTTCACAATGTCCACACCAGCAAGGTGCTGAGCCAAGGATAGGAGGTTCTTCTCTGCCCATGTAAAAAGGAGAAGCCATCTCCAGAGCTTCCCCGGCACTCCTCGTGCTGCCTTGCTGATTGACATAAGCTGCCACCACTGTGGTATTGTCTGAAAACACACAAGTCGCTTGGCCCTCGACCAGGAACCAGAAATGTAGAAGGGCCCACCTGATGGCCCTCGCCTTGAGGCGCATGATGGACCATACTACTTTCCCTTCAGTTCCAACGCCCCTGGGCCATATGGCCTTGGCAATGGGCCCCCCTAGCCTGAGTCTGCCATCCATCAACAGGATCCAGGGGAAATTGTTTAGCAGCATGCCCTTCCTCAGATGATAGGGCTGCTGCCACCACTGCAGGCTGGTCTTCACCATCATCGGGAACGGGAGCCTGCACTTTAACTCCTGAGAACTTGGGAACCACGGAGTCAACCAAGGACTGCTGGAGAGGCCACATGTGAGCATGTGCTCATGGCACCACCTCTATGGTCGTCACCATCAATCCGAGGAGCTGAAAATAATCCCAGACTCTAGGAGCCTGCTGCACACAGAACAGCACCAGGAAATCCAACAATCTTTGGGCTTTCTCCTCTGGCAGGAAAGCTCTGCCCATTCAAGTGTCAAAACATGCTTCCAAGAACGCAACAGTTGGCTCTTTCCCTGACTGATCACCCAGCTGAAGCTTTCCAAAAAGGACACCACTCGGGACGCCACCCAAGATGCCTCTGAAAGGAAACAGGTCCCTAGGAGCCAATTGTCCAGATACAGCTGGACACAGATCCCTCAACACCACTGCAGCCCCCACCACCATGACCTTGGAGAACATCCTTGGGGCTGTGGATAGCCCAAAAAGGAGGACTGTGAACTGATAGTGAGAACCAAGCATGGCAAAAACGCGAATACTTTTTCTGATTCGCCTGGATTGGGATATAAAAAAATGCCTCGCCAGATTCAGAGAACCCAAAAATTCCTCTCGGCGCACTGCTTGAATCACGGAATGCAAGGTTTCCATCTGGAAGCGCAGGACAGGAAAGTGCTCATTGACCCCCTTAAGGTCCAGAATGGGCCAAAAGGAAGTCTTTTTTTGTTTTATTTTTGGAAATGATGAAATAAAAGGCGTATTTGCCTTTGCCCACTCATCCGGGAAGACAGCCATGACCACCTTTAGGCACAGCTACTTGTCCAAGGTAGTCCTGTACAGTGGAACATTTGATTGTAGACCCACAAGGAGAGATTATGAAAGCATCCAGAATCGGCTCGCTACACTCCAGGACATAGCTGAACTGAAAGGTGTCTAGCAGCCAGCAATCCTTGGTAACCCGGACCCATTCCTGAAAGAAAAGGCGAAGCCTACTTCCAAACTGGAGGAACCTTCATTGCACAGCCTAAGAGGCTCCTTTGGAGGGGACAGAGTGCCTGGGCCCACGTGCTCAATGGAAGGACTGAGAATGAGCACAAAGTTTATAAGGGGAAGAAGGGCTCTCAAAGCCGTTAGCGATGCAATTCCCAAGACCCTCAGAAGTCCAACCGGCAGGCAGAAAGTGGAAAAGGAGCTCTTGCTCGCTACACAGGCCCCTTGGACCTATCCTGCTTATTATATTATTTTTGCCGATTGGGGTTATAAGTATTTACTATAACATGGTTTGGTTCTTTTGCCATCATTCACTCCTGCTGCACTCTTGTTTAGGTTTTTTCTTCTTTTTTTAAAAACACGGTCAAATACACATATATATATGTAATACTTTTCTTAAAATGTTATGTATTTACTATATGCGGTATTTTAATCTTAATGTTGGTTATTATTTTTAGTTGTAAAAGCATAATATTTTACAAGGGTCACAAGTTGATGTGTCCTCACTATTCAACACGGAGGTATTTATTGCTGTTTTGTATATGTTCTTTGTCACATCCATTTTTTACTAGTTTTTAATTATTTAGTATATATGTTTATGTGATATAGTTAATCAATCATTGATTTGATTTTAATTATTTATTTACTGTTATTTACGTATTATACATTTTTACTTCTCATTTATTACATATTTTAGGTATTTGTGTTATTTATAAGACATATTTATGTATGATTTCATTTATAATATGTTTTAGTCATCTGTTCTTATCACGTTTTTATTATTTTAATTATGTATTTTATAATATGTGTTTATGTTTCTATGTTTTTAGTACCTTTGCCTGATCAACCCCTTACGAAGGGTAACGAAACACGGCCTGTGTCGGGTTGGTAATAGGTCAATAAAATAAAATTGAGGTCTGTTTTTCCACATTAATCACGTCTTGGACTGTGTTCCCTTGGACCTATCCTCCAGCAGGCAGAAGATTGTCTCGCCCAGGTCCTTTACTTGCTTCTCCCATTCAGACCCAATAGAAGTGCCCCTCTTAAGGCCAGATGGGCAAATAGGCTTTGGAAGAGGCGTCCACTCCCCATGTCAAAGCCAAGCCAATGTCATGTCATGTCACTGTAGACAGGGCACAATCCCTAGCCACTAGACATACCAGGTCATACATGGTATCAGAAAGGAAGGCTATAGCCGATTCCAAAGGAGGGGTAGAATCATCTGGCGGAAGAGACTGAATCCACTAGGGCAGGGCCCGAAATGTCAGGTCTACATATACTGCCATCTGAAGAATAGCAGCCGCCATAATGTACTCATTCTTCAATACAAATCTACCTCTCAGTCCAGAGTATCTTGCAAAGCCAGACCTGCACATCCACCTTGGAAATATCAAACCACATAACACACTCCCTTTTCCAGGAGAGCATGCATTTTCTTATACACCCTTAGCCCCTTAAGCGGGAGAGTTGGGGGAAACCCACTCTGATCAGAACAGGTCCTTGAGCACTTCTGGGAACAGGAGACAGTAGTGGATTTCTGCACCCCTTGCAGGAATGGATGCCTCTTCGGTGCCTGCTCCATGTCTGGAGCACCCACCAAGCTTAAAAGTGGATAAGATCCTGGGATCAATGCTTCCAGTTCCTACCCCCGGAAGAGGCGGATAACACTGGCCTCCTCAGAAGACACTGAAGGTAAAAGTACTTCTTCATCCACATCAAACACATCTCAATCCAAGTCACAATCCAAATCTCAGACAGATCCCAGCTGATCCCCATCTCCAGGAGGCGCTCTTTGCAGGGACACTTAGCCATCAATCGAACAGGGCTTCCACTCTCAGCTTGCCCCTCATGAGACTGTGCTCGGGGGAAACCAGAGATTGCAGGGTGTGAATTTCCATGCCAGAATGACCAGGCTTGCTGTAAATAGAAAACAATCCCGGGGAGAACATTCCAGACTCTGAAAGCTCTCCTTGTGGAAATGACCCCCCACACTAGAGGGCATAGTCGCCTTTGATCCCCTAGAGAACAGGGAGAGGCCCACAGCATAGTTGCCGGAGCTTCCAGCCGGCTGAATAGCCTTACCTGTAGCTCCATCCACCACTTCCCACCCTGAGAAAAGCAAGACCAGACTAACAGCCTCCAGGGACGACTCAGAAGCAACCATGCAAGAGCAGAATCCAGAAGCTGGAGATGAGGCACCTCGCTTGTCACAGGCCAAACAACGTTTCCCAGAAGAAGACAGAGAGTTAAGGCAAGTATCACAACAGCATGCAACAAGGCTGCGGCAGCCTGAAGGCATGCGTTAACAGTGCTTTTATTGCAATGCACATTTCAGGCGCTAGGGTAGGAACGTGCATTGGAGCCGCTAAGGCAGAACGTGAACAAGGACCGCATGACCGCCAAGCACACAGAAAATAGCAGGAAACCCCCACACAGTGCCAATTGTCACCAGCAGTCCCACCCCAAATTGCGTCCCACATAGACAGAATCAGGAGCCCCCAACAATAAAAATAAGGTCAAGCCTTGGTACTCTGCTCCTGAGAACCCCAGTCAGAGGATCCATGCCGGGCTCAGCTCTACTCAAACTATTTCTCTGGCTTGACAGCATTGCATTTAAGGTGGCTGGCAGGCAGATTTCTCTGAGAAGGTTTTGCAATCTTCAGAAGGGAGCAGGTGGGATAGAGGAGGTGGGAGGGGGCATTGAGGTTGTGTGAGGCTCCTGAATTCTTCCATCCTTCCAATTTTCTGGCTGCTCAACAGGTTCTTATCCAGGGTAAGAGCATGGAGCTGAACCAATTTTCCCTTCTCTTATGGCTACCAAAAAGACCACAGTCTAGTGGAGCATCCTACGTCGCGCTCAAGTGAAAGTCACCCTCAAAGTGATCTCTCACGAGTGTTTATCAATGTTTTCCTCTCAATTCTTCAGAGAAAATCCATCCACTATCTGCTGACGACAAAGAAATACTGAAGGGACCTCTGATGGCCGAGGCAAATAGAGGCATGGGAGTAAAGCCATTGAAACATGGGCTTTTCATTGGCTTTTTGTTTCCACCAACCTGCTAGTAGGGGAACACAACCCACATATCTGGACGGGTCTAGCAGGACAATATGGAAATGTCCTTTTTCTTTTTTAAATTTAGAACTCCTTTATTTTAAGTAGCCAAGTGCCAAATTGAAGCCAACTGAAATACAATGTATAAAAATAGCAGAAAAATTATCGCAAGCAGAGGACAGAAAGAGGGGAGAGGGGCAACCCTCCTTAGGAGCCCCACAGGTTCCTTCTATCGGCTCTCTGACTCACCAGCGCTGGAACCCTTGGGGAACTTCACTGGACACAAGGCAACGGTCGGCTTGAGGAGGGAATGGCATACGCAAGCTCCAAACAAATGATGGGCCTATCAGTCTCTGTCTCACAGGCCACACAACCGTGGACTAGGCCAGGAGAGACAGGTCTATCTGCAGTGCTGCACCAGTTCAGACACCTTGCCACCAGCTGGAGGCAAATACTATCTTCTCTCAGTGCTGTACCAATAGATATACCAAGTGATGGCATTGCTGTAAGTTACTCAGGTCTGCCTCCATCTACTGACTGGCTAGCATAATCTACTCGTCTGAACTGGACTGATGTAGAGGGATAAGGTGGTCTGGAATTTTCTTCTGCACTCTGGTCAGGATCAAAATCCTGATTTTGGCAATACTTTTTTATTTTTTAAATAACTGAAAATAAACTAATGAAAAGCACTGGAGAACAAATGGCTATGTAGCAGTTTGAAGACTAACAGTAGTACAGAGCAGAACACAAAGACAAATGAGGACCTGAGGAGACTGCTGCATGAGGCAAGCACCATGCGTGTTTCAAACTTTAGTGTAAAGTTCTGAGCTATAGAGAGCAATTTTCCCTGAGACCATTGAACGACATCACCCACTTGTGTGATTCATTCAATCCTGCATGTCAATGCAAAAACATAAGGGGGGATATTCAGCAGTGGCGGCTGTTGCCGCTTAATTCTAAGCCCAAATATTCAATGCCAGGTCCATATCCAGCCACTGGCACTGAATATATCCAGGTCACCACAGAACCTGTAAGCTAACCGGGCAATGGCAATATCGAGATGCTGCCCAGTTAGCTTCCATGGTTAAAGTTAGGCCAGCCTTTGCTGCACCTTACTTTGCCCGCGTGTCGCTAACCAGGCAGCAGCTCAATATTGCCGCTGCCCGGTTAGTGATGGGTGCCGCCTTCTATCCACTCCCAAATGCCCCCCAATGCTATCCGCTTAGCATCGGGGCGTGTAGTGCTGGCAGTCACGGATACCCAGCAACACTAATAGTGTTAATTCCTGCAAACCGTGTAAATGCCTTTGAATATCCTCCCCCAATAGTATAAAACAATTTGGATTCTATTAAAAGGAGCTTATTTTACTGATCTACAGAATATATTCTACACTTTCTATGTGAACAGTAATAGAAATACTGAAAAAGTAATTAACAATAAAAAAAAAATCTTGACTACATAAAAGTTTTCATACCCTTTGTCAAGGCAAACCCAAATTAGCTCTGGTTCCAAATATTTCCTTAAAAGGCTCATAATAAGTTAAATTGAGCCATGATCCAAAGAATACTGGAGGAAGAAACAAGCTATTTCTGTTGTATGGTATGAACTTCTAGAAAATGTCCAAACATGCTGAACACAGAGCTGCCAAAAGAACTCGGGGAGGTTGTGAAGATCGAGGTTAAGACAGATGGTGCAGGCAAATCCTGGAGAAAACCTGTTACGGTCTACCAGAGATCTGGGACTAGAGAAAATATTCACTTTTCAGAAGGATAGTGATTATAAGCACATAGCAAAAGCAATAATGGAGGGATACAGCAAGAAAAAGTGAATACCCTCACGTAGCACAGACTTAAATCCAAAAGAAATTCTGTAGCAAAAATCAAAGACTGCAGTCTATAGACGATCCCAGCTCCCTTGAATGAACTTGAGTTATTCTGACAGGAATAGGCAAAAACTATACCATCCTGCTGTGCAGAGCTGCTAGGCACTTAATTTTAAATGATTCATGGCCATTATTGCTGCAAAGATTCCTCCAACTATTGAGTCAAGGAATGTAAAGACTTATGAAAATCAAATAAAAAACCCACTTTGATTTCTTACTGCTAATTACTTTTTCAACATTTCTAAAATTGCACTTTCACACTGAATAATGTCACTGATCTACACAACACATTCAACAACTCCTACTTTAACGCATTTTGAATGGAAAAAAAATCACAGACTGCACAGCAAAGGTTATTGTTGATACCACAATATAGTTTTATACAAATTTTCCTTAGATTGCAATAACTGCCCCTGTCGCAGTTTTATTGTGCCAAAACATGGCCGTGTCAGGCTGAATAAATCTACTGAAGTAGATAATTTATTCTGGAGCATTTTCATTATCCCCTCCACTTTTTTTTTTGTCATGAACCTTTATTGGTATGGGTTGTCCCCCCTCTTCTTTTTTATTGTCTAGTAGGATTCAAGGAAAGAAAATTATCGGATATGTAAAAGCTCACCTTCCTTATTATCCTGCTAGACCAGTTAAGACACGTGAGAGGTATCAAAGCAGTCAGGATGCAGGGTGGGAAGATGATATCAGGACAGAATGACTCTGCTAAAGTCACCATCTATAACACCCACAAGCAACTTGCAGCGCATTACAAAAGGTGCTCAAAGCCTTGGTGGAGTGAGCTCTAACTCCTTCTGGCACATGCTTACCAGACAGAATATATTGCTGACCAATGAACTTCTCAATCCAGCATGCAATAAAGGATTTGGACACTGCTAGTCCCTTCCTCTGGATGATGGTGGACAAAAAGATGATGCAACCAGCGGAAGAATGGGCAATTCCCAGATATCCGATCAAAACCTCCACACAGTCATGAAATGCAGCGAGAGGTCCTACTGAAAATCACCCTCTGAGAAAAAGGTCCGAATGACAGTCTGGTTGAGATGAAAAAAAAAAGAGGCTCACACCTTTGGGAGAAAAATGGCACAGCCCACAAGCTAATTAAGAAGACTAAGAAAATGTTCCCCAAAAGCCTAGGCCTCCAACTCGGACATCCCGCCCGGCAGATGACCTAACCACCAGAAAAAAACAAATACCTTAAGGGTCCAATCCTTGAAGGAAGCTTTATGAATGGGTCTAAAGGGAAGCCCCATTCCGTGCCTTCACCATTAGAAAGACTCCAAGAAAAATTGGACACACAGGCAGGAGACATCAGGGTGCACTGCCAATGAAATCTCTTGGATCAAGTCGTTAAGTGAGACGGGACCGGAATCTGCCACTGGAGGCCCTGCTCTTCAGGGAGTAAGGAAGAGGGGCCCCCGCCAACATGTTCAAGGGAATCATGTACTACAGCCTGTGAGGCCAGTCTAGGGCCATCATGATCATCAGGGTGGAATGAGCTCAAAGCCTGCATAAAGGACAGCTCATCAGGGGTCAGAGAGGGAGACATTACAGAATCTTGTCCTGGGGCCACTCGGCATGCATGAGGACTGGGCTCTCATTCTCCCAGATCCATAAAATTCCAACTTGGGAAAAATCTGCATATTGTCTATGCCTACAATTTGCACTGTAGGCAGGGCAATCAGATGCTCCTCCACCCAATCACACAGCTACTTGACCTTGAGAGCCACTCTGGCACTGCGAGTTCCACTCTGCTTGCTGATATATGCCAGCACCATGGCATTGTCCGAGAACACCTGGACTGCCTTTCCTGCTAAGAGAGCCTTGAATCCCTCCAGGCAGATACACGCAAGAGGCCCTCCCCTCCAAGGGGACCAGAGTTCTTGGGCATACTGACGCAGGCAGCGCAGTGCACACCCCAGCCCTTTAGGCTGGCATCCAAGATGACAATCACGCAATCCGTGTTTGCAACTGCAACCCCGCTCCTCAGATGGCAGAACTGCAACCACCACCTCAACTGCTTCTTGATCTCCCAGGGGAGAAGGGGGGTCTGGTTACACAACTGTGGACAGGGAGATCAAAGGGTTAGCGCAGGACTTGACAAATTTTGTGTGGATTTAGGAGTCAATCCTTGTGACCTCCTCGTACCCCCATCCCACCCCCAGTTGTCTCTTGCGCTGATCTCATATTCTCAAATCTCATGAGACCAGCTCTAGGGTTCCTACACTGCGCATCATCTTTAGAAAGCAAGTGTCTACATTATGTGGATGTGTGGTGCAACGGTAGGTGCCTTTGTGTGGGTGGGGTGCAGGGCTGGGGAGCCTGTGTGTGTGTGATGTGCAGAGGTGAGCTGCCTGTGAATGTGTGAGTCAGAGTGTACATAGTGTGTAGTTGGGATGCATGTCTGTCCTACAGAGGTGGGGTGCTTGTGTGTGTGTTTTGTCCCCATGATTTCATCCTTTTAACATCCAACACCTTGCACTCTACCTTCTCCCTCCAACCCCTCCCCACTCTGTTCCCCTTCAAGACCCTCCACCCCCCCCCCCTTCTCCCTCCCCCTAGCACTACATTACACATACTATTCCCTTTGTTGGTTTCTGTTCCTTTACGTTTTTGACGTTTTACTCTCCCTCCATCCCCCTTCCGGCTCTGAAACTTGAAGAACTTTTCCATCATGAGAAATTCGACTCAGGAGAGAGTCGGGCCTATCTGCACTGCTGCATCAGCCCACACACCTTGACAAATACTAGCTTCTTTCAGTGTTGCAATAGAGGATATACCGAGTGATGACATCACTGAAGTTGCTCAAGTCTGCCTCCACATGCTGGCAATTTAATTTCATTTAATTTAACCTTTTCTATCCCATCCATGCCAAAAGCTCAGAACAGCATAATCCCACATATCTGCACTGGTCTAGCAGGATGATAAACAAGGTGAAATTAGACTTACCTGCTAATTGTTGCTCCTTGAGGAACTCCAGTCCAGTCCCAGAACCTCTGCGGGTTAGTACCTCCTCCAGCAACTTTGGAGACTGAGCACGTCATCTCTTTTGATGACACTGGTATAAGTAGGCAAGGACCGCCTCTCCACTCCAGTACCTATTGACAAAGCAGACTCACCAGAGCAACAAATAAGTAGCCAGTATAATCAAAAACCCTTCTAATTGTTTCCTTTTCTTTATTATCCTTTATCTATCTATTTATTTATTTTTTAAACAAACCCAATTGAACCGCAACTTTAACTTAACACTAACACTAAACTAAGTTTCCCCAGAAGGAAAAACTATGTAAGCGTATGTCGCTGCATAGGTGGGCCCCCATCCTTCCTCTTGAAGACCGAGAACCCGTTCAGATCCCCACCTGTAAGCTAATGGACTGTCCACCCAAGAAACAGAACCTTTATCCTAATCTCAGCGTTAAACCGCTTCAGGCTGCAATCCAAAATTGAAACCAAGGGCGGGATCCGGGACTGGACTGGAGTTCCTCAAGGAACAACAATTAGCAGGTAAGTCTAATTTCACCTTCCTTTTTGTCCCTCCGGTCCAGTCCTGGAACCTCTGGGATGTAACAGAGCAGTAAATATCAAGAATGGGAGGGACCTGCTAGACCAGCCTGAAGCACCACTGATCCAAACCGGACATCCCCCGCCGCCTGCACATCCAGACAGTAATGCCTGACAAAAGGAACTCAAAAGACGACCAAGTCACCGCCCTACAAATATCCACAGCCGGTACCAAACTATACTTCGCCCAGGAAGCAGCATGCGACCTAGTTGAGTGTGCCCTCAGACCTTCCGGCACCGCCTTACCTTTCAAAATATAAGCCGCTGCAATGGCCTCTTTTAGCCACCTGGAAATAGAAGACTTCGCCGCAGCTTCTCCTCTCCTAGGTCCCCCAAACAATACAAACAAGCTGTCCAACTTACGGAAGGACACTGTACCGCAGAGATACTTCTTGAGTGTCCGACGAACATCCAGGAGACGCAATTTCCCCCAGTCATCGCTTTCGCCTCCTCCGTAAATACCGGCAATAAAACTACCTGGTTGACATGAAAGATAGAGACCACATTGGGCAAGAAGGTGGGTACCGGGCACAAAACCACCTTTTGATCAGAGAAAGAAAGAAAGGGCTCCTTACAAGATAACGCCTGCAATTCCAAAATCCTATGAGCCGAGCAAATGGCTAACACACACACCGCTTTTAACATCAGATCTTTCAATGAAGCCTTACCCAACGGTTCAAAAGGCTCTCTAACCAACGCTTCCAGCACCAGATTCAAATCCCAAGAAGGAACCGTGAACCTGCACGGCGGCCGAATGAGCAACGCGGCCCTTTTAACATCCACATGAGCCCCCAACGCTTCACCTTGAATCTTACCCCGATAACGCTGTTAGCTGAACTCTTAAGGAACTGGCCGCCAGACCCTTCTCAAAACCATCCTGCAGGAACACAAGGATCTGCGAAATAGACGCCGCTGAAGGGCGCACCTGTCTGTCCGCACACCATGATTCAAAAATGCGCCAGACTCGTACATATGCCAATGATGTAGATCTCTGTCTGGCTTTCAACAGCGTAGAAATGACCACTGCCGAATATCCTCTGGCTCTCATCCTTGCCCTTTCAAGAGTCAAGCCGTAAACGAGAACAGACTCACCTGCGGCATGCGTAGAGGGCCTTGAATCAACAGATCCTCCCACGATGGCAGCCGCCACGGACTGTCTACCAGAAGTCAAACCAGATCCGCAAACCATGGTCTCCTTGGCCAGTCCACTGCAATGAGAATCACCAGCCCCCGGTGAACCTCTATGCACTGAACCACACGCCCTATTAGGGCCCATGGTGGGAATACGTATACGAGACCTTCCACTGGCCACCTCTGCATTAGAGCATCGAGGATTTCAGACACCCTCTCTCGCCTTCTGCTGTTAAACTGTGGAGCTTTTGCCGATTCGAATGTCGCCATCAGATCCATAACCGGTGCCCCCCCAGCGCCTCGTAATTAGCGCAAACATGTCCAGGTGAAGCACCCACTCTCCTGGATCCACCTTGAAGCGACTCAAAAAAAATTTGCCTCCACTGTCCACTCCTGCCATATGCTGAGCCGACAGAGTGAGCAGGTTTCGTTCGGCCCAATCCAACAGTTGACCTGCCTCTGCCTCCAAGGCCGCACTTCCCGTGCCGCCCTGCCGATTGATATAGGCCACCATGGTCGCATTGTCAGAAAGCACCCGAACCGCTGCCTGTTGCAACCACGGCTGAAACGCTTGGAGAGCTAAGGCCACTGCCCTCATTTCTAGCCTGTTGATGGACCACTACTTCTCTAGTGACGTCCACAGATCCTGTGTGAAACGTCCTTCGAAATACGCCCCCCAGTCCGTCAGACTGGCATCCGTTGTTAATGGTCTCCAGGCTGGGGCCTCCAATGGTATTCCCTTCTCCAGGATCCCTGGAAGTAACCACCATTGACGTTTTGACTCACCTCCGGTGGACAGGGAAGGCGCTGAGACAGCAAGTCTGCTTGATGCAACCATTGCCATAGCAGAGCCCTCTGCAACGGCCTCATGTGACCTCTGGCCTATGGCACTAGCTCGAGCGTGGCCGCCATTGTTCCGAGCAACTGCAGATACTGCCAAGCTGTGGGAGCCTTCTCGACCAGGAAGCAGCGCACGAGCGACCTCAGGCCCTGCGTTCGCAGAACCGGAAGAAATACTCTCCCCTGAACTGTATCGAAGCAAGCTCCCAGATATTCTAGACTCTGCGATGGAATCAGCCTGCTCTTGGCCAAGTTGACCACCCAACCCAGGCTCCGAAGCAATTGCACTACCCGGGCCATGGCCAACTCGCTCTCGCTCCTTGATTTTGCTCGAATCAACCAGTCGTCCAAATAGGGGTGCACCAACACCCCTCTTTGCGGAGAGCAGCCACCACCACTACCATTATATCTTGGTGAAAGTCCGCAGCGCTGTGGCTAGCCCAAACGACAATGCCTGGAATTGAAAGTGCCCCATGGGTACTGCAAACCGAAGAAATTGCTGATGCTCCTGCCAAATCGGAATGTGCAAATAAGCCTCCGTCAGATCCAGTGAAGTAAAGAACTCTCCTTCTCTTACAGCTACTATAACCGAACAAAGGGTCTCCATATGGAAATGAGGAACGCGGAGACAACGATTTACCCTTTTTAGAACCAAGATGGGCTGAAAAGCTCCATCCTTCTTTGGAACCACAAAATATATGGAGCACCGACTGCACCCGCACTGTTCTGGCGGCACTGGCACCACTGCCTTGAGCTGCAGAAGCATGTCTAAAGTTTCCTGAACTGCTATTCTCTTTAGTTGCGCCTTGGAAGGGGACTGAACAAACGAGCTGGCCACTGGCCGTTGGAACTCCAGAGCATATCCCTCTTGAATGACCTCCAACACTCACTGGTCTGACGTGATTTGGACCCAGGCAGGATAAAAGTCCTGCAGCTGTCCTCCTACAGGCTCGCCTCCTACCCGAGTCCTCCTCATTTCATTGTGATTTTCTAAGATTTGAGGCAGAGGACGGCGCGAAACGCCTGCCTGCACCCCGATATCCTTGAAAACCCTGGCTCTGCATTGGAATCCAGTCCCTCTGAAACTGTCCGAAACGAGGCGAACGAAACCTACGAAATTGTCTGTGCCCCTTTGGGCGCCGGACTAGGTCGGCCTTGCTCTGACTTATCTTCTGGCAACCAACCCCCCTTGGATTCCCCAAGGTCTTTGACTAACTTGTCCAAATCCTCTCCAAACAAAAGCTTCCCTCGAAAAGGAAGCTTGCTCAGACGCGCCTTAGACAAACTGTCCGCAGACCAATTGCGCAACCACAAATATTGCCAAGCTGCCACCACCGAAGCCATACTCTTTGAAAGACCCTGAATAAGATCATAATGGATGTCCGCCAAATAGGTGGCTCCCGATTCCAAACAGGCTACCTCTTCGACCTGTTCACCCATTTGAACAACATGCAGCCTCTGTGACCAACGAAGACAGGCCCTAGCTACCCACGCACCAGAGATAGAGGCCTGCATTGATAGGGCACTGATATCAAACACCTGTTTCAACAACGTATCCAATTTCATATCCTGACTATCCTTGAGGGCCGCACTGCCCTCAACCGGAATAGTCGTCTTTTTGGTAACCGCCAACACCGCTGCATCGACCTTTGGTGAGCGGAAGAGATCCCTATCCTGATCCGACAAAGGATAGAGTCGGGCTATTGATCTAGACCCTTTAAGGCCCGCTTCGGGCAGATTCCATTCCTCCTGAATCATGTCCCGCACCACTCTGTGGATCTGAAACACCTTCTGCATACTACGGATGGCCTGTAACAACAGGTCTTCTAACATCTCATCTGCTGTCGGAACAGCAGAAGGCATGTTCAGAGCCTTGAATGTTTCCGCAGTCAGCACTGGTAACTCTTCCCACCTAAACACTCTTGACTACTCTCGCTTGCTGCTCCGGATCTGCCAGCTCACCTTCCTCTAACGCAGTGGTTCTCAACCTTTTATGTACCGTGACCCCTTTTACCATTGGTCAACTTGTGATGACCCCCAATGATAAAATCAAATGCGCCTCTTCCTTTACCGTTAACGCATTGTCGCTGTGATCATTTGTTGAATTATTAATATATTATAGGCCTTTGCAATATGTTTTTATTTATAAAATTTACTTATTTAAACCACCATAATTAATCACAAGTAACAATATTTGATTTCAAAATTATTATGATTTTGTAGTCAAATCACTAATATGAAATAAAATTATTTTTTCTACCTTTGTTGTCCGACCAATTTATTCTGTGATCATGCTGGTCCCGATCTGAGGCTTCTGCTTTCCTGTCTTCTCTTAGCTCTTCCTGTGGTCTTTGATCCATCTGCTATTTCTTATTTCTTCTTTCATTTTCTTCACTTCTTTCCATCAGCCTATTTCCAGTCCCAGTAACCAATGTTCCCTCTAACTTTCTGTAGGCTGTGTGCGCATAAAATATCAGCTGTGCAGCTTTTGAAGGAAGGTTAAATTTTTGTGCGCCACATAACGACACTCAGAGTTATATACTTTAAAATTTGACTACACGTCAGAATTCAGTATGTACACCACATTGATTGCACAAGAAAATATTGTAGAACTTGTGAAAACCATAAATACACAACAACTTTTAAATTTTAAGACGTCTGTGTTGTTTTCTGTCAGAATCAGAACCGTAATTTTTGTGCGCTCTGTTGTAAAGTATGTGCGCTCACTCGGCGAGGTGTGTGCGCGCGCACACGTGCACAGCTTAGAGGGAACAGTGCCAGTAACCCTCCCCAGTATCAGCCCCTTTCCAGTCCTCACTTTCAGTACCTTCTAATGTCAACTTGCATTCCCATGACTGCCACTGGTGTCCATTCCCTTCCAGTCCCCCTCCTTCCCCACTAACCAGTCCCTTCTAGTAGAAATACTATGGCAGCCCCTCTCAGATCCATTCTCCCATCCCCTCGTATCAGCCCATTTGTAGCCGTAGCCCCCAGTTTTCTTCCAGGGCCAGCAACTCTATCCTCCCCTCCCCACCATCAGCCCATTCACAGTCGAAGCCCCCCCAATCAGCTCACTTCCACTGCTAGACCCCCCCTCAACCCCATTACTAGCCTCCCCTAATTAGCCCAATATCAGTCCTACCCCCCCCATCAGCCCATTTCCAGTCATAGCCCCCCCCCCATCAGCTCATTTCCAATGCTAGCCTTCCATCAGTCCATTACCAGTCCTACCCCCCCATCAGCCCATTACCAGTCCTAGTCTCCCCGATCAGCTCATTTCCAATGTTAGCCCCCCATCAGCCCATTTACCAGTCCTACCCCCCTATCAGCCCATTACCAGTCCCAACCCCTCCTTGATCAGTCCATTCCCAATTCTAGCCTTCCCTAATCAACCCATTACCAGTCCTAGCCCCCCCATCTGCCCATTATAATCCTAACCCGCACTGTCTCTCCCCTCTATCCAGCATTTAACCCCTGTCTGTCCGATATGTCCCCCTGTCTCTCACCTTTGTCCATGTCAGCCCCCCCCTCCCTCTATCCATCCCTCCCTCCATGTCAACCCCGTTGCAGGTTCCCAGCCCCCTCCTCCCCTCTCCCTGTCTGCCTGCCTGCTACTGCCCTGTTTTACTGCAGCTGCATCTCCCTGTCTCTTAGAGAACCGTGGCTGTGCCTGTGAAGCTGTTGCGGAGCCTTCCCGTCTCTCGACAGGCTCCGTGCAGCATTGTCCCATCTCCAAAGGAAGTTATTTACCACTTCCTTTGGAGGCGAAACAATGCTGCACGGAGCCCGTCTAGAGACAGGAAGGACTCCGCAACGGCTTCACAGGATCAGCCGCGGTTCCCTAAGAGGCAGGGAGCCGCGGTTCCCTAAGAGGCAGGGAGCCGCGGCTGCAGAAGATTGGAGGCGGTGAGTTTGCTGCTGGCAGCGGCAGCAACTTGTGCGCTTTTATTTATTTTTATTTTTTTTAACTTGGCGGAGTGAGGCTCAGGCGACCCCTGCTAAATCCTGTGGCGACCCCTGTGGGGGTCACAACCCACAGGTTGAGAACCGCTGCTCTAACGAATCCTCATCGAGATCACCTTCTGCAGATTCTAGACCATCTAAAGGTGTCAAACTCTCAAGCCCCTCTTCTAATATCCTTCTCTTCTTTGCAGGGGCCCCGTCAGCTCCCACAGTAATCAGGGTTCCCAGACGTTTAACTCCCCTGTCCCCGATGGGAGAGACTACCATTCCCGGCTGTAGCAAAGAGAAAGCCTGATGCAGCAACATAAAGAAATCTGAAGGGACTATGGCAGGCCCAACCGCCTGACCCTGCACTTGCTGAGGCGCCAGCCCTAATGCCGTGGACGGTCCAGCTATCGGCTCCAGGGGAGATAGAGCAGGAGCTAGGGCCTCCGCGTGACCCTGAGGAACCATCTTCTGTCCTTCTGCCCCCTCTTCTAGGGCATGCTCCATCAAAGCCGCCTCCTGCGTGCAACCTCTGCAAACCCCCATGTCAGAAACCGTGCCTCGTCTAGTGCCACAAACTAAGCACTGAGGCCTAGACGGCATGGTATCTTTGCAGAACAAAATATACCACAGAAGGAAACAGCAACGTTAAAACAGAACACAGCCCTGTTTTTTTAATGAATAAAGTTTTTTTTTTCCTTTTTCAAAAACTCAACTGCATCGTCTAACCAACAGTGCCCCTGACGAAAACGGGGCTCAAAAAACACTCGGGCAGCACTCCAAGCCCACTAAAAATGGGCCGTGAAGAAAAGACAACAAAATGCCACCAACCGCATGCTACTCCTGCTCAATGTTCCCTCTAATTTTCTGTAGGCTGTGTGCGCATAAAATATCAGCTGTGTGCAGCTTTTGAAGGAAGGTTAAATTTTTGTGCGCCACATAACGACACTTGGAGTTATATACTTTAAAATTTAACTACACGTCAGAATACAGTATGTAAACCACATTGATTTTAATCAAATTAAATGAAAATAGATGATTACTAAATGAAGTGGGAAATTTCTAGTAATTACAATCATAACTTTTAAATTTTAAGACGTCTGTGTTGTTTTCTATCAGAATCAGAGCCGTAATTTTTGTGCGCTCTGTTGTAAAGTATGTGCGCGCTCTCGGCAAGGTGTGTGCGCGCGCACACGCGCACAGCTTAGAGGGAACAGTGCTCCTGCTGGCAGGCTCAGTTACCACGATGGGTGGGGAAGAGTAGACTAGAGAAGCATTGGGAGGTAGAAGAGATATACTGGACCTGCAGGGGCACAGGGAGACAGATGCTGGATGCATAGAGAGGAATAAAGAGGTAGCAGGGACAAGCTAGAAGTGAGGGGGGGGGGGCGGCAAGAGAGATTACTGGACATGGAAAGGAGGCATAGGAAGGACAGGCACAGGGATAAGCAAGAAGGGAAAATGGAGTGGTGATGCTGGATGTGTGTTATAGGGAAACTTATTTATTTATTTATTTGGCATAGATTTGTATACCGCTACTTCCAGCGATCATCAGCGGTTTACTTTGTGTAGCAAGGGTGGCTGTACAGTACAATTTAAGTATACAAATCTGATTTCAGGGAGTATCACACATCAACAAAATATGGTACAGGTTATACATTTGATCAATGGGGTAGTATAGTAGATCTGCAGATGAGCATGGAGGGTAGATATATACATATAAACATTTTACAAGATCACAGGCAAGCCTTTTAATGAGACATAGGTGCCTGAATATTTACATAAATATAGTCTTCTATATCTCGGATGGAAATTCCATTATTCAATGTTCAGAGGAAAGGTAGGCGAAGGAGGTTTAGAGAAGTGGTAATTCAGCCTAGGTGATGCCGTAATGAGTCTGGAAAAGGTGGGTTTTGAGCTTTTTCCTGAAGTCCTTTAGGTCTTTGATTAGACGTATCTCGTGAGGCAGCTGGTTCCAGAGCATGGGTGCTGAGTACGTGTAAGCTCTGTTGCTCGTCAGTTCTTTGACTGCTCTTATGCTACTTGGTACGCAGAGGGTGTTAAGGTTAGTGGTCCGTCTGCTTCTGTTGTGGGGTTGTGTGGTGATTAGGTTAGTGAGGAAAGAAGGGGATACGTTGTGAATAATTTTAAATGTTGTTACTAGCACTTTGTATTTTATGCGTGCAGTGATGGGGAGCCTTTAAACGGCAGCCGCCGACGGCGGGAAGAACAGCTGAGCCGGTCTGAGAGGCGCGAGACCAACAAACTGCCTCCGGCCCATTCGGGGCTGTGGGAGGGGAGCAGCAGCTCCTTTAAACGGCAGCCGCCGACAGGCGGGCCCGCGCCTGTCGGCCTCGCCAGAGGGCCCTTTGGCGTGGCCCTTAGGCGCGGGCCCATGGCAAAAATTATTCTCTGTACAACCTTCTCCTTCTGTCTCTCCCTTAGGCTGTTCCTCCGTTTAGAGGTATGTCTGTATTATATGTTAACATGATGTAGTCTTTCCCTGTTACCTATGGATCCTTTGCTTATCACTTTGATATTTGGATAAGGTGGTATAAACTGGATTTATTGTTTGGTCTGTATAGTCTGTTTGTATTTTATGCTAACCTGATGTAGTCTTGTAACCGCTTTGATTGTAAGAAAGGCGGTATAAAAAAACCTGTTAAATAAATAAATAAATAAAATCAGGACTGGTATGATGTGGTCCACCAGCTTCTTGTTCATGATAATCCTGGCTGATACATTTTGTGCCATTTGTAGGATGTTTAAGATTTTCTTCGGTAGACCTTGTAAGATGGCGTTACAGTAGTCAAGGTGGGGAATGATGAGAGCCTGAGCTACTGTTCTGAAGTCCGAGTGATCAATGATGCTGCGTAGTGGTTGTAGAACTCTCAGCTTGTGAAATATTGCTCGGTTGGTTATCCGTAGGTGTTTGTCCATTTTTAAGTTATCATCAATCAATACACCTAGATATCTGATCTCATTTTTAGAGTGATAGGTGTTGTTGTTCAGGGTGATAGTTGCAGGAGGACTGAAGCCCTGTTTTCCAGAGATAAACATTACTTCTGTTTTTTTTTGTGGTTAATAGACATGTTTCGTTGCAGCCAGGTTTGCATTTTGTTTAGGCATTCTTCTAATTGGTTGTAATTAGGGTCGTTTAGAACGAGTTGCGTATACATCATAATATCATCTGCATATATGTGGTAGCTGATATTGTGTTTCTGGAATATCATACATACTGGCTGAATGTACACGTTGAATAGCAGGGAGGAGATAGCTGAGCCTTGGGGTATTCCTTGGGTTTGGGGGAAAGGCTTTGCTTGTTCGTTATTGAAGCGTACCTGCTGCATTCTATTTGTTAAGTAGGACTCGAACCACTTTAATGGGGTTCCTGCTATTCCTATGGACGCAAGTCTGCTCAAGAGTGTTTCATGATGTACTGTGTCAAATGCTGATATATCTATGAATATAAGTATGAACATTTTGTTTTTGTTTTCCAGGCCCTTGATGAGGTTGTCTAGAAGCGCTATGAGTAGGGTTTCTACTCCATGGTGCTGTCGGAAACCGTATTGATGAACATCAAGGATTTTTCTTTCGTCTAGGTGGTCCTGCAGTTGCTGTTGGGTTACTTTTTCGATAACACAGGTACACTAAAAAAAAAATTTTTTAAACTGCCTCTAATGTTTCGATTGATTTTTACGTTTTTTGGTGCGCTGAATCCAAATCTGGTAACCAATTTGCTCCATCACGTACAGATTTTTTGCTACATTGGGTTAGCAGTTTGAGGTGAATGTTTCAGATTGAGTGCGATCGAGATAAAAGTTTCTTGGATGAATTCTTTATACTAATTGTTTAGTAGTTATTCAAATAAGAATAAAGAAAATTGTAACAAGGCAGCACATAAGAATAGAGTAATGTCAACAAAACACACTGTGATGGTAGCAAAATTGTCTGCACTTAAAACAGCCACATACATGTGCACAAACATTGAGCATATAAGAGCGAGGTTAGACACAAAGCAAAGCAAAGAAATGTGCAAAAAATGTTGTACAGGTATGTATGTAAGAATAGAAAACGCAAACCGCACCATTGCAATACATGAAGACAAACACCCGATGGTGTGAAAATAAAATTCTAATAAATGAGATCCGACACTGTGGTAATAACTAGCAAATTTTTATTTCAAAGTTTAGTAAAAACACGATATTTGTCAACACAGTTTAGATTTTAAAGTCATTCTTGGGTTAATCAATCTCCTGGTGGGCCCGTTTCTTCTTCCCCCGAATGCTTCTCTTGGTGCGCTGCTTGGCGTATTTTTCATCTGGGGTTTCCCGCAGCAGCAACCAGCAGAAATCAGCCATCATAGTGGTGTTCCATCTTCCTTGGTACCTTCTCTCTGCGTCCTTGATGTCCTGGTGAAACCTTTCACCTTGTTCTTCACTGTACGCCCCCAAGTTTTCGGGAAAGTAGTTCACATGGGAGTGCAAGAAATGGACTTTCAGGCTCATGTTACAGCCTTGTTCTTTGAAGGCATTGAGCATCCTGGCAACAATATCCTTATAGTTCTCATCCCGCCTGTTCCCCAAGAATTTGAGAACAACATCCTTGAAGGAATCCCAGGCTTCTTTTTCCTTCTCAGACATTGTTTCAGCGAATGCTCCATCTGAAATGAGTTTCCTTATATCAGGGCCAACAAGCACTCCTTCCTTTAGCTTTGCTTCAGAAAGTCAGGGGAACTTTGAGCAAAGGTACCGAAAGCACTCACCATCTTTTGGAAGGGACTTGATGAATTGCTTAATGAGACCCAACTTAATGTGGAGAGGTGGTAATAGAATTTTATCACGAGGTACCAAGCTCTCATGAAGAACATTTTTCTCACCGGGTCTCAAATACTCCCGAATTGGCCAGTCTTTTTTCCCCCAGTGTAGGTCGCGGGCCCAGCTATCCCACAAGCAAAGGAAGTAGGGATATTTGGTGAAACCGGATTGCTGCCCTAATAGCATGGATAGAATTTTAAAGTCTCCACAAATCATCCACTTATGCTCATCATAACGAATCTTCTGAAGAATCAGGGCCAAATTCTCGTATTTTTCTTGGAGAATAACAGAGTGAGCAATAGGAACTGAAGCGAATGTGTTGCCATTATGAAGAAGAACACCTTTTATGCTGTCTTTTGATGAATCAATGAACAGCCGCCATTCAGCAGGATCATACTTGAGTTTAAACTTTTCCATCACTCCGTATATATCGTTGCAAAATACCAAATCTTCCTCTTTGCTGAAATACTTCAAAAATTGTGTCTCGCGGTTGCGGTACCAATAAAAAGTTGTTCCTGGTGACAATAGATTTTTCTGTTTAAGCCGAGAACCTAGCAGTTGGGCAGCATCTTTGGGAGTCCTATATCCCGGACTAAATCATTCAATTCAGCTTGAGAGAAAAGTTCAGGTTTCGGATCTGGTTCATTTTCAAACTCGGAAGTACTGGACTCATCGGGAAAAGCCATCTGATGAGTCTCATCATGATCAGAACCATCCACACAAATATGATCCAAAGATTTTGGTGGTTCAGGCACAGGTACTTCGTTGCTATGAGGCATAGGCCTAATTGCTGAGGGAAGGTTGGGGTAACTTATTACGTTCTTATTTTTTAAGTTGTATCCCTTCACAATGCAAGAGCAAAAATAGCAGTCACTGCTGTGGTCTCTTTGTTCACGCCACATCATAGGTATTCCGAAACGAAATGCTTGTTTTTTACCTTTCATCCATAAGCGTAGATCTTCCTCACATGTCTTGCACACTTTGTGAGGAGCCCACGGTTTGTCTTGATCGCCTAACTTCAAACCGAAATAGGCGAAATATACTTTTTTAATAAATGCAGAAATGTTCCTCTGCCGCTTTTTCACGGTATATTCCCCACAAATAAAACATAAACTGTCCGGAGAGTTGACGCAACCTCTGGCTCTGTGAGCCATCACAAATACACAGCACTGCAAACTACAACTGTAGTGAACCACTTCGGAATAAAGCTGGATTACGACTGAGCTAACAAAAGGTAATAATGAACTTGCAAGAAACTGAAATTTGACAGGAACGTTCATGTTGCAACCACCGTGTTTGAGCGAGCGAACGAGGCGAGGCGAACAGGAAAGAACATGCGCCAGCGCGAGTACTGGATTTAGCCCCCTGCCTCCCAATTGTCCTGTTAATGTATAAAATGAATACAAAACACTCTAAAATATCATGAGGGAGTGTTTCTAGTTAGTTAACCATTACAACCTCTATTTTGGGCCAAGAAAATAAACTGCAGTCGGCTAAAAATAAATTATGTGAACATTCCTTATATTGGTTAGAAATCTAATTTTGCAAGAAAACGTGACGTGATGGAACATTTTGGCTATTTTTCCTGGATTCAGCACCCCAAAATCTATAGGAATCAGTTGCAAAACTGGAGGCAGTTTTTTGGTAGTGTACCTGTGTAATCTTTGCAAGGAAGGATATGCTTGATATCGGACGGTAGGAGGTTGGGTCTTCTTTGTTGAGGGTTTTATTTTTTAATATAGGTCTAATGAGGGATCTTTTGAGTTGTGCTGGCATGATACCTTGTTGCAGAGATTGGTTTACTATGTGCGCTATATGATGAGCAATTTCTTGTTTAGCAGATTTGATCCATTCAGCTGGACATGGATCTAAAAGTGAGGTTGTTGTATTTAGGTTTGAGATGATATTTATGATTAGTTTATCATCTATTGTTTGGAATGTACTCCATTCTTCTTTCAGTTTAGAGCTTGTGTTCTTGCTGTTTTGCTGACTGGGGCATGTTGTGTTCCAGTCCTGAGGATGGAGTGTCGGGATAGGGGGGTTAAGTTTGTTTGCATAATGATCAGCCAAGTCTTGGGCCTCTATTTTGCCATTGCAGTCATGTTCTTGCGAGGTTTTTGTGAGCGACTTGACTAATTCGAACAGCTCTCTGGGTCTATTAATGGCCTTGTTGAGTATGTTGGTGTGGTGCACTTTTTTGGCTTGGTTGTCCTCATTTTTGTATTTAGCTAGGAGCGCCAGGTATTCCATCTTGTGTGCATCATTTTTGGTTCGTCTCCATTTTCTCAGTTCCTTCTTCATTTTGTGCAGCGGTGGTGTGTACCAAGGTCCATTTCTTGTTTTAGTCGCGCCGGTTGAGGACTTCCATTTTGGCTCCGAGGTTGCTTCTATTGCAGAGGTCCATTGTTGTATTAGGTCTTCGATGTCTGTGTTGTCTGAGGTTATGCGCTCCTCCAGAGAGTTTATTAGTGTTTCTTTGTTGAGTTTCTGGAACCTTCTTCGAAGGTGTTCCGTTGAGCCAGCTTCTTGTGAGTCTGCTGTGGTGCACAGATATAGAGTGAGATCAATTTGGTGATGGTCGGACCATGGTACTTGAGTTACTCGAGTTTTGGGTTGCTTCCCTTACATTTTCTGCGGCTTCTTGGGTAGGAATACCATGTCCAGGGTGTTCCCTTTGTTATGGGTCGCCTCTTGTATTAATTGCTTATACCCGAGCTGGTCCATGGCTTCTAAGAAGGAGCTTGCCTGCATGGGTGGGACTGATGTTAGATTTAGGTCTCCCAGAATTATCTGGTACTTAATTGCAGTGGTTGAGATAGTTTCCAGTGCGTCTGCGAGAGTTTCGTGGTGTGCCGTTGGAGGTCTATATATTAGGCAGATAGACAGGGTCTTGTTCTCAACTTTGAGAATATTGATTCCTTGAGTAGTGTCTTTTGATGTGTTTGTCAGACCAAGTGAGGCCTTAGCAAGGATTAGGACTCCTCCTCCCCTTTTGTGTGTGCGTGGACAGTTGAATATCTCATAGGCCGGCTTGATTTGGTTCGTTATAGCTGAGTCGGTGTCAGTGAGCCAGGTTTCCGTGATGCAAAGGAGGTCAGGTTTTTCATCGGTGATGATGTTGTGTATGATGTGGGTCTTGTTCCTTATGGACCTGGCGTTTATTAGAATGCATGAGAATAGGGCTTGTGATGGCGTGTTGGGTTGCAGAAATGTATTATGTTTTTCTTTGTTCTTAGCCTTATGTGGTTTCATTTGTTTTGAGGTCTTAGTGGTGCGGGCCATGTTGAGTGGCCTCAGGGTGGGTTGGGTGTAGCTTTTCTGTGGGCAGTGTTGATATGTCCGTGCAGTACGAGTGTAGGCATAGTGAGTGGGGGATAAAGAAATACTGAGCACCATATGTAAGGCGTGTAGTAGAGCAGGATTTGGTTGCAGAGAGCATCAGATAAAGATAAAGCAAACGTTAGGTAGCAATATAATATAAGTACATACTTAATGAGATACATTGTATGGCTGATTCTGAGGAAAATCTTTTTAGAGAAAATAGGTGGGGTTCTTAGCTACAAAGTTGAGCTGAGCTTGTCGGTACAGTGCTACAGTTACTTGTCTAAGTTACAGATCCTCCTTGTCTACTGTTGCAGAGTCGGAAAGTTTGTCAATATGCAGAGGTTCAGCTTTCTGAGTGTTGTATAGGAATTGTGTTACCTTCTTATCTCCTTGTCGGTTGCTATCCCGAGTTCGTGAGCTCGACCCACTGGGGGAGCTCTAGTTGTGTTCGCCTGGTGTACCGACGGGGTACCAGCTGGGCTTTGTGGTTGCCTTGGCGTGTGGATTCGATCTTCTGCTCTTCTGTGGTGGGCGCCTTTCTCGCTGTTCTTTCGGTTAGTGGGCCTCTGCCTAAGGGCCATGCCAAAGGGTCCTCTGGCGAGGCCCTCAGGCGCGGGCCCGCCGGCGCGGGCGCACCTGACGGCGCTCTGCTTTTATCCCAGGAGCTGCCTGCCCCGATTGGGCAGCACAGCTCTGTCGGCAGCGATGGAGGGGCAGCTGATCGTTGGAGCTGGCTTCCGCCTGCTCTATCCCCCGACTGGGGAGCCTTCTATGGGAAGATCCTGAGCATGGGGGGTGGGGGGCAGAGGAGAGATACTAGACATGGGGGTAATAAGGGGAGGGGAAAATGCAGGACATGGAGTAATAGGGAGAGAGGGGGGAGAAGATGGAAAGAGATGGAGAGATGCTTGGCATGGGAGTAAAAGTCAGGGATGTTATGGTATGGAGATGCTGGATGCAGGGGAAGAGGGGGGAGAGGTAAGACATGGAATGATAGAGACAGTAAGATTGAGGGATAATGGACCAGGAAAAAAAATAGAGTTGGGGAATGGAAGGACTGGTGTAAGGGTTGAAAGGTGTTAGGTAGATGGAGTTAAAAAAAGAGGGGGACTGAGGACTGGATAGCAAGAAAGAATAGTGAAATCTGAGAGAAAAATAAATGGAAAAAAGCTGAAGGGAAAAGATCAATATTCAAGATAGAACAAAGTGAAGAAAACAAAAAAGAGGAGATAAGAAATGGCAGATGGTCTAGAGACCATAGAAAGAGAGCTAAGAGAAGACAAAGGAAAGCAGAAGCCTCAGACTGGGACCAACATGATCAGAGAATAAAATGGTCAGACCACAAAGGTAGAAAAAATAATTTTATTTTCAATTTAGTGATCAGACTTTGCGTTATTTTTATATTTTATACTGTGATAGGCTATGGCCTAGGATAGCCTGTAAATGTATGTTAGGTAGCAGAAGCAAGCCTGTAGGTTAGGCCTGAGTCTCCAACCCCCACTTCAGAATATTATAGCTGCACAGAGCTGAAAGCCAGAGAAAACAGAAATCTGCTTCAAACTGCTTTTCTGATAAGGAAGTAAAACTTTTCCATTGAGTGTGTTATGTTATTTACAGATGTATTTCAGAATTCTGCTTTCCACACAGCTTTTGTACTGTAGAGTGACCTTGTAAGCAAAAAGCAAGACAGAATATGTTATGTCTAGTTACTGAGCATGGCTAGGAAGGCCTGAGAGCGGGGGGAGAGCGCTGTGGGCCCGGTCAGAAATTTTCCATTGGATGGGG
Source organism: Ichthyophis bannanicus (assembly GCA_033557465.1). NCBI lineage: Eukaryota > Metazoa > Chordata > Amphibia > Gymnophiona > Ichthyophiidae > Ichthyophis > Ichthyophis bannanicus. Next base: position 384,819,332 of record CM066033.1, on the reverse strand, counting down.
GGGGTGAGGGGGCCACCGGGACCAATGAGGAGTTTGCCTGTATAGAACTGATGAGGAAAACTATAAATGCTGTTGTTTTATTGAACGCCATGCTCAGACCATTTTGAAAGTGACAATTGACAGGTGTCTGAGCCTGTGCACAAAACAAACTGGTTTGAATTCTAGAAATAGACTCCTGGTGCATTCATTGCGTGCGCTTCGCTACTACATTGGTTCCCTGACATCTATTTCTATGGTGTTGCATTTATGCAGAATCTGGCAAGGCCCGCTGCAGTATTTATTGTGCTGCTTTTTTTGAGTAGGCTTGTTATGTGAGTTTTGGACATTGGTGCTGATATGGTATGGTAGATTTAGTCTATAGATCCTCAGTGACTCTTGTAGGGTTTTGTATTAGTTCACAATATGCCTTGGTACTGGAGAACGTTTCTGTTAATGAGATGATCAGAATCAGAATTTTCCTTTTTTTTTTTTAAGATACTGAGTTCTGCTCTGCACCCATTGTCGAAGGAGGGGTTCTGTGGATGCAGAATATATGTTCAAAAAGAAAAGGGAAGAACTAAACGCAGTATATAACAAAATTAAATTAGTTATAATTTTATAATTTGGTGTTATAAAACTATGCTGGTCTCACTTTTTCTTCTAGTTCCTTGGTGTGTGAACATCTTGCATTTCCTTTGCTTTTTGTGGAATATATTTATATTAACACCATGCTGGTCCTGTGCACAGTTTCAAGTTATGTTGGAAATGCCAAGCCCCTCTTGGTGTTTATATCGGAGTGGAAAGTGTTATGTTGGGGGTCAACAAAGCCCCTCTTATTTTTCCGAAGATGAGAAGTGCTGTGTAGGGGCCACTGAGACTCTCTTGTTTTTGTGAAAGTAGAAAAATGTTGTGTTGGGGCCGCCAAGTCACTCTTGTTGTTTTTGTGAAAGTGAGAACTGCTGCATTGCTGCTGTTGAGAGCCTCTTGTTGTCTGGCATATTTAGCAGCATGTTTCCTAAGCTCTGTGCTGGTAACACATGTGTGGGTCGCATTACCGGCACAGGGTCTTAGTTACATTCCCCTGCAGTTACCACATTTCAGCGTGGCAAGGCCACCCACTGAGATGGCATTAGTTGCACCCATGCTACTTGCGCTGAGACATTATGTTAGCTTCTGCAGACAATGCAGATGCCTGCATGTCAGAGTTCTTTCTCTCGCCTCACTCTGGAAGAAAGTATAATTTTGCAAAAGAAATACTGAAAACATTAAAGTAATGGAAAAAACATGGAACTTGCTCCCTGGTCTGACCGGAAAGTGACCATGTTATGTTTGCTTTTTGTCGCTTCAGCTTCACTTCCTACTGCCAGTACATTGTCTCCATGACTGTCAGTCAGAAGTGAAGCTAGAGCAAGAAAAAGCTAAAACACATGCTTTAACAAGAAATGAAAACACATCCTGTGACTTAAATCAGCAATATATTAACACTGTCACTGTCTTCCTATATTGTGACTATTCTTTGTATCAACATTATACCAATTTTGCTTATAGTTTCTAGAGGTACACTGACTGTATTGGTTATCATGTTTTTGATTCCTACATTATGTACAAAATCTTTCTCCTGCATATTTTTTCAATGAGTAAATATTTTAGAGCTGTCCGTACAGATGCGTGTTTTTCTTATAATCCATATTTAAACTTTAGCATGCTGATTATGCCTGTTCATATGCTGCTAAGTATGTACTGCTCAGTAGTTATTTTTATTCTGGCTATGCATTTGCCCCTTCACTTCAATTTTCTTACAACACTGGACTTGGAGGAATACTAGCATCCTGTGAAGAGTTCACAAAGGAGTTTTGGGAAAAGGGGGGATGGGGTACAGCCAGCATTAATCATAATGAGGGAGGGGGCACCCATCTACAGGTTGCAGGGGGTGCCAGAAACCCTAGCACTGGCCCTGTGCTGGTGGATTTGTGCTGTGCTGCACTGCAGGCAGAGGGGTCATGACCCAACTGATTAAAATCAAGGATAAAACAAATTATTTGTGCAAAGAGCAGGCATCCCAGACCCTGCCTGAAAAAACAGCAGAGGTGGTGGTACTGGTGAAGGCAGGAATATGAAAGAAAGTCAATATGGAAAATAGAAGAAGGGAATAAGAAGGTTTGGAGAAAGAAGCGTGAAAGAGATTGAGGGTAAAGGGAAGAATGAAATCATCAGCAAATCGACAGTACAAGAAGGGAAAGAGGGGACTAAGCATATCCCACTCATTCGCCCTCCTACTTAGAAAATGGTACAGAGAAGAGTGATGAAAATAATATAAGGGAAGGCTAAAGAGGCTAGAGCTCTTCAGCTTGGAGAAAAAAAAAAGCTAAGGAGAGATATGATAGAGGCCTATAAAATCCTAAGTGGCGTGGTATAGGTAATGCAAATCAGTTGTTTATTCTTTCAAAATATACAAAGACTAGAAGGCAAGTCATGAAGTTTCTAGGTAGTACATTTAAAACAAATAGGAGAAAACCTTTTTTCCACTCTATGCACAATTAGGTTCTTGAATTCACTGACAGATGATGTGGTAAAAACAGTTAGCATAGCTGGGTTTAAAAAAAAATTTGATTTTGACAAGTTCCTGGAAGAAAAGTCCATAAAAAATTGTTAAAAGGAAGGCTTGGGAAAAACCATGGGAGGTAAGCAGCATGGAATTTACCTACCTTTTTGGAATGCTCCCAAGTAGTCATGACTTGGATTGGCCACTGCTGAAACCCAGGATATTGGGCTTGATGGACTTTTGGTCTGATCCAGTATAGCAGTTCTTATAGCCACACCCCACCCAGCCCATGTGCTCACTTGAATTTTTCCAATGCTGATCAAGAGAAAACACAGCTATACGCAACACTTCTAAGCATGTGCTTTACAATCTGCAGCACTGTGACTTGAAAATTAAAAAAGAAGGAATGGAAAACTTAAGGCCATCAAACTTTCCAGAGTGGTTAGAAGATTGTTTCTATTCATGATCACTTATTTAGAGAGAAACAATTCTCTTCTCCAGCTATCGAAGCTGCATGTGGAAGCAACTGAACAGGAAAATACTCTTAAGCCCCCTCCTACTCCTTAAAAAATAATGTTAAAAAAAACCTTTGTCTGAATGAGAAAACTACTTATGATTAAAGGAATCACTTCAACATCATTCCTAGGAATATGTATCCATGAGTACTACCAATTTGATTATTAATCTACATAAGAGAGAAAAGTAATAGCAGAATAAGATCAAACTGCAAAACCTCTGGGCCAAGCCCATGGCTTAGGACAAAGCTGCAGTATGGAGCATCGGAATTCCATCAGGATTAGCTGGAGCTTGTTACACCAAGGCAGTGATGCACTCAGACACCCAGGGAGATAGGAAAAGTGCACCTACTAATGAGGTGGTGCCCATACAATCAGTGAGGAGTCTACTGAGTTACATAGGAATGCAGTCCAAGGACAGAGGAACCAAAATATCAGAAATAAAGGAATGGGTAGGGGACAGGGGGATGTATTTTCAGTAACTTGTCTACAAACATTAATGAGATGTCAGCACTATCCACTTTCATACCTGATCCACGGCACACTTCGGCGAGATGGCAGTCTGTCTCGCCTGGTTCTTTACAGAGCTCCACTACATCTCTGCATGTGGTCTCTGGCATTATTGGAACCTCGGTGACATCTTGTTCATTGTTACTGAGGTACACTGTCAGAAACATCTGAAAAACAAAGGCCAAAACCTACTCAATTCTGAAAAATGAACAAGCTCTATGAAGTTGGCCCTGAGCTAACAGAAAACTTGTTGCAAATCTTTTTCTGTAAGGATGGAAAAATTGGTTTGTCTTTGGAGAACAATATATTTTTCATTAAGAACTTCAGTAAAGTATATTAAAGCATTTGCAAGAGCACGACATGCATCTCAAGACTAAGTAGAGTTTGGCCGAATCGAGCAATAGCATCAAAACTGGTCACTTAAAACGTACGCTAAATAATCTGCAGGGAACTTTCTTCTTCAGACTGTCGAGATTCTTCATTCAGGTTAATATAATAAAAGACTACTAAAAATCTGTGAAGACTTTGAACACTGATATTTTTATTTTATTTTTAACTTTTGTGTTAAATGTATTACTTTGGAAGGAAAATAAAAAATGAGCAAACATTAAATTTTTTAAAAAAGGTATTTAAATAGAGGCTGGATTAACTTCTGAGGCTCTCTAGTTCACTCCCAAATACAGTGGTGTGCAAAAGTTTGGAATCACTTGTGAATTTTGCGTTTTTCGTACTTTAACATTTTGGGTTTTTTTAAGTTATGCGTTAGCCCAGCATATTCATCTTTCCACCACGTTAAAAGGGATACATTTGGCTATTAGTGTTGACTTTTTTTGCATTCCTTGCTTCCAATTTAAATACTTTACAGACATTGGGAGATAGCTACTGTGATTTTTGTGGATCCTGCGTCAAAACTGGATTGAGATTATCCTATATGCACACGTTATTTCTGACCAATCACAATGCAGATATCTAGCCAACAGTACAGCTACAGAGACGCATGGAATTTTTGAATTTCATACGCTTTCTGGATCGACCATGAAGATGACTCGGACCCTGACGGAGGAGCATGCTCGTGTATCCTTTATGAGAGAGGAAGGATTTTCAAGCCGTCAGATAGCCAGGAAAGTTGGCTGCAGTCAGAGCGCTGTTGTTAAGATTGTACAGAAGAAAGAAATGTGTTGGTTCAGTGGTGGATAAGCCTCGTTCAGGTCGTCCACGTGCATCAACATCATGCCAGGACCGCGCACTACAATGCATTTCACTGACTAATCGCAAGTTGACCTCTCCTCAGCTATTTCGAGAGTGGTCAAACAAGAGTGAGGTCAGTGTCAGCTCATCAACAGTTTGTCGCCAGTGCCTGCGGTTTGGTCTCCGGGGCTGCAAAGCACAGAATAAGCCACTGATGACTGACATACAAAGGCGCAACTGGATCGCGTGGGCAAGAAAGCACTCAACCTGGTAGACTGAAATGTGGGAAAAGGTGCTATTCAGCGATGAAAGCACCTTCTGCCTGTTTGGTAACCAGGCCCACACCTATGTGAGGAGATTGCCTGGAGAGGAATTCAAGCCTGAGTGTCTCAACCTCACTGTGAAGCATCCTTTGAAGGTCATGGACTGGGGCTGCATGGCTGCCAGTGGCGTTGGACGTCTTCACATCGTCGATGGAATGGTCAACGGGGCCAAGTACATCATCATACTGCAGATGTGTATGGTGCCAGCAGCATACCAGCTGTTTCCCGGCCAGTTCCTGTTCCAAGATGACAATGCACCCTGCCATCACTCCAGACAGGTGATCAGCTAGAAGCAGCGGAACAACATCAAGTCAATGGACTGGCCTGCCCAGTCTCCAGATCTGAATCCAGCCGAGAACCTGTGGTACAAGGTGGCCTTGGAAATATCCAAGAGGCATCCGACATCAAAGCGTGAGCTGACTGAGTCACTCATTGCAGCTTGGAACCGCGTTGTCCCCAACGATCACCTTGTCAGACTGGTTCATTCAATGCCGACAAGGTGCAGTCAGGTGATCAAGAACAAAGGGTGGCCCATCAAAATACTGAGCCATCACTGACACATAAAAACTGCCCTTTTCAAGGCCACATACATTAATTTGACGGAAACCTGGCGTGCGTCCATAATATTTTAAAGCATACTTACAATAATATATCGTTGGCCAATGAAGTACATTACGCGATTTTCACAGAAAATCTATCAACAGTACAACTATGGGGAACAAACTCAGAAAATAAGGGCCAAACCAATACTAAAAGTTGGTCCTAATAGCCAAATCTATCACTTATCATGAGATACACAGAATAAGCCACTGGGAGGAAAAATAAATTAAGATATAAGGTTATGAAGTTGAAAAAACATCAAATTTACAAGTGATTCCTGACTTTTGTACACCACTGCACCTAGAAACCCCAAACCAGAAGACCTTGCCCTGGGACCCATGAACAAGAGCATCCTGGGAACACAGCGCCCCCCATGCATACTTTATCTGACAAAAGCCTCATACTCCTTCAGTATCTGCTCCTGTTGGCCTTCATTTTACAAATGGAAGGGGCTCAGCAAGAGTCAAAAACCTAGACTGAACCCCTGCCATTTTTAAAATAGTGTTTGGCAAAAGTAGATGCTGAAGTAAAATGACGATGCTCTCCCCAGATAATGTATGTATGGGGGAGGGTAGAGGGGGCATGTAGGAGCTCAGGGAAATTCTATCCTCAGTTTTTAGGACCTGGGAATCTTGGGTCAAGGGAACTGTGTGTCTGTCTCCAAACTGAAAATCCCATCTTTACAGGGTCCCCATATTCATTGGTGGCCGATTTTTCTTTAAAAAACAAACAAAAAAACCTCTTTGAAGTCAAAAAGAAGTTAAGGTTTTACTTTACTACCAAAGTAAGTAAAAAAAATAAAATAAAAAAAAAAGACACAAACAAAACAAAAACTGCACTCAGTTTTAAACACCATTTCCTGCATCAGAAGAAATTCTGTATGCAGCTCATTAGCACACATTTTACATACTTATCATGCTAAGATTAGAACAGTGCATTACTTCTGGATTAATAAAGATTTTTTATGCACTAAAACCCTTGCCACATGGTATGTAATTTTGGCACACACACACACACCACACGCATACACAAAAAGAAATTTATTTAAACAGATTTATATACCGCTTTATCCTAAAACCAAAGCAGATTACACAGCAAACAAATCAAGTGGCAGAGTGTGCGGGTGCGGCTATGCAGCGATACGTTGAGGTATGTGTGCGTGAGCGGTGTGAGGTTGATTACGTAGTGTACTATATACAGTAGGAGCTCTGTACAGGAACAATGTACATTTCTACACTTTCTTGCTGCAGGTTATCTACAGCTGTAGGCTATGTACAGGAGCTATTTACATTTTTACATTTTATTGGCAGTGAGGGAGTTTGTTTGAACAGTTCATGTGATGTCCTTGTAGTGTTCTGTGAAGAGTGCAGTTTTTAGCGTCTTCCAGATGACTGAGGTCTTTTGATGACCTTAGGTTGTCGGGGAGTGATTTCCAGAGTGCAGGAGTGGCCCATGATAGTGCTCTTCTTGAAGAGATTAGTGTGATTGGTGGTCTTCATTGAATTGCTCAATGAATAGGGTGTTTTTTAGTAGTTTCCTGAATTCTTTTAAATCTGTTGTTGTTTTTAGTTTATCTGAGAGGGCATTCCAGATGGCAGGGGCAGCCAGCGAGAAGGCTCTCTGGATGTGGATTTGTTGGTTCTTGTAAATAGACTGGGTGTTGGTATATTGTTTTTGGTGCTATTTCTGTCTGGTCTTGTGCTTGTTTTGGATCCGATATGTTCATGTAGTATTTCTGTTGACATGTTTTTAATTTTGAAGACAGTTAGTGTTGCTTTATATTTTGCACGTGATGATAATCGGTAGCCAGTAGAGGTCATGTAGTATTGGGGTTATATGGTCTTGTCTTGATGCGCTAGCAATGATGCGGGCAGCAGTGTTCTGTATTATTTGTAGTTGACGGATGGTTTGTTTGGGTAGACCTCGATATAATATATTACAGTAATCCAGTACAGGTGTAACGATGGCCTGGCATACTGTGCAGAAGCGTTCTTTGTTGAGGAGAGGTTTTAGTCTCCGGAGTGTTGCGAGTTTCAAATATGCTGTTTTGGATATCTTGTTTATATGTGGCTGGAGGGTGAGTTGCTGGTCTAGAATCACTCCAAGGTATCTGACTTCATATTTTATTGTAATCGGTGTATTGGATAGGTTGATAGAGGTAGGGTGAATGAATGTGTTTCTCGTTATGATGATTGCCTCAGTTTTTTTTTATGTTGATGTTTAGGTTGTTATTTAGCCAGGTTGTTGTTTCTTGAATGCAAGTAGATATGGTGGTGTAGTCTGGTGAGTTTAGTTGAATGGAAGTATATGCCATGATGTCTTCGGTGAATATGGCCTATTGTATTTTGTATTTGTTAAATATTTTGCAAATAGGTTGAATATAAATGTTGAAGAAGAGCTGATAGTGATGAGCCTTGAGGAACGACTTGAGTAGTTTTGAAGAGTGCTGAAGTGAGGTTCCCAGTATTTACTCTCTGCTGTCTGTTTTCCAGGTATGACTGAAACCATTTAATAGTGATATCTTGAAGGCCAATTTCCCTTAGGCATGTCAATAAGATGTGATGATAAACTGTGTCGACGGCTGCTGAAATATCTATAAATATTACTAAGTAGCCCTGCTTTATATTGTCTATTCCTTTGATTATGTTGTTGCATAGATGTATAAGGAGTGTCTCTACACCATGTTTTGGTCGGAATCCATGTTGGTGTGGGTCTAGTGGGGAAAATTCGTCAATGTGGTCTTGGAGTTGTCTCTGTACTATTTTTTCAGTTATTTTAGCCTGGAATGGGAGGCTGGATATAGGTCGGTATGTTGAAGGGTCTGTGTTGTTGGGCGAGGTGGTTTTAGGAATGGAGCGTAAGGTGGATTGTTTGAGTGCTTTTGGCATGTAGCCCTCAGTTAGAGATGTGCTTACTATCTTTTGGATGAATGTCTTGAGTTCTTCTTTGGTGGATTTAATCCAAGTCACCGGGCAGGGTCAGACGGAGAGGTGGTGGTGTTTAGGTCAGTGATGGTTTGTTCTATTTGTTTCGTTGATGGGATGCAGAAGTTCTTCCATTGACTGGTAGCTGTAGAGCCATCTTCAGTTGCTGTGTCCATAAGAGATGTTCTTTTGGGGTGTGGTACTATTCTTGAGATAATCAGCAAAGGTTTGTGGGTGCATCTTGCTTTCGTCTTTCATCGTTGGGTCATTTGTTAGGGTCCGAACGATGTTGAAGAGTTCTTTAGGTTTATTACAGGCTTTTAGTACAAGGTTTGTGTGGTATTGTTGTTTATGTTTGTTTATTAGGTTATTGTATTCTTTTTGCTTCTCCTGGTATTGTTTCAAAGTAGTTTCTGCTTTGTTCCGTCTCCAGCGACATTCGAGTTGTCGTAGTTTTCTTTTGGATTCTCTTATTGTGTTAAGAGTACCATGGGTGGATCTGGGCCTGTTTTTGTTGTGGTGTGGATTCTTTCAAGGTGTGAGTTGAGATGCGGCAAGTATGGTGGTATTCCATGCATCAACAGCTTCGTCCAAGTCGGTGAAATCTTGGGGGTAGGGACTGCATGGTGTCTTTGAAGAAGTCTTCTTTGTTAAAGGCTTTGAAGCATCTGGTTGGCTGTTCAGTTTTCCCGAGATGCCTGAGGTGGAGCTCAAATAGTATGGCATGGTCATCCGACCATGGTATTGGTGTAGTTTTAGGTGGTGACATGAGACCATGATCTAGGTTGGTACATATATGCGATCTAGTGTAGAGCCAGAGCAGTGGGATGGGCCCAATAGTACTTGCTTGAGTTGAATGGATTCCATTGCTTTGTGAAAAGCCATTTCAATTCTTGTTGAGGCATATGTGAGGTTTAGATCTCCTAGCACAATGAGGGTCTTGTGTGGGGAGTTAGCTGCATATATCATATCCAGGATATTGGATGTGTCCTCTGTTGGGGCGTGGGGGGGGGGGGTCGGTAGATCAGGCAGATGGATAGATGCTTGTTTTCAGTGTTGATGAATTTGCAGTGTTCAGAGCTTTTGGAGGTTGACGTCTTGAGCCTTAATTCTGTTTTAGCCAGGATTAATACTCCGCCTCCTCGTTTGTGGGTTCTGGGGCAGTTGTATGCTGTGAATGCTGGTGGTGTTATTTGATTCAGCATTACCTGGTCTGTATTCTTGAGCCATGATTCAGTAATGCATAGGATGTCAATGTTGTTTTCATGGATGTAGTCGCTAATGGTGTGTTTTGTTGCATATTGATCTTGCGTTTATCAGGTCTATGGTTATGCCGGTGGTATGTGAAGAATGTGATTGAGGTATGGATTTGTGTGATGGTGGGTTTGTTTGAGTGTATCTGGCAGGTCTTTTGCTTTGAGGTTTGTAGTAATTAGGTATGTGTATAGAATGGTACATGGTAGGGAGGTATGATACGTATATGGGGGGAGCTTGTAAGTCTGTAAAGTAGGTAGTATAGTATGCATTTGTTTGGTAATAGCATAGGGTAAAAATTAGTATAAGAGCATACACTTGTTGGTAGAATGTCATTTTGAACATTTGATGTCTGACCAAAACAGATGTCCAGCCAAAAGTTAACCAATCATTGGACCCAAGCTTTCAAAAAGTGCTTTATCCAATTAGTTCCTGAAGTTAACTGACTAAATGTAGTAGTAGATGGTTTTGACTATTGACCTTTTAGGGCTTTCCTATTCATATATCTCACCCCTTTGAGTTCTTCTGGTTTACAAAGTTCTGACAGTTCAATCCTAAGATGTTTAGCACCTTCAGTCCCTGCTACTCTACCTGTTAGTTTTGCCTTACCTACTATTTTTTTTTCTGTGGTCTGTTTATAATTTACCTTCTCAAATACAGGAGGCCTGAGGATGGAGCAAAATCTTCTAAACAAAGTTGTAATAAAAAGAACACAAGCACAACAGTATTTTATAAATATATATTTCTATTTTTTTCTCTCCTTCCTTCCCAATAAACTCTTGTGAAATTTGTGGAATTTGCAAGTCCAGTGTTACAGGGTTCTTTTGTCTGCCACAAAATGCAACTGGGATGGTGACTTTCTGATCTAAAGTGTAGTTAAGGGTAAATATTGTCGAGCACCCTCTTCTACACAGCAGGCTAGAACCCCGAGATAAAAAGAACAAAGGAGAACATTTCTGGATTTTTAAAGAAAGGAAAGGATCAAGCTCAGCAGGAAACCCTGCATCCTAATTACATCAGCAAAAGAGAACTCCTGCCTGTCCCCTGCTAGAGGTGAAGAATTATGCGTAGCCTTTATTTCTCCCAGGACAAACAGGATGAGTCAGCCACTAGTGGCGACGTAGACTCTCAGTAGCCCAGAAGGCTTTTGCCTTCTGGGCATGGCTAGTAGCCCCACCTCTAGACCTGCCCCTAGCTAGCCAGTCTTTGTCTTCCTCCTTGCCAGCAAGACGTCTTTCTCTCACTCTCAAGAAACAAACTGCAATAAAGAAATTACCTGCAAAACCGGGTTTTAAAAAATGTCCCAAGTGCTCTAGGAAGATGAGCAACTCCGACGCTCACCAGTTCTGCCTCCGATGCCTGGGTAAGGAGCACCCCGTCGAGAACTGCCCCCTCTGCGCCCGCATGTCTCCCCGGGCCTTGAAATCTTGCCGCCACGCTCTCTCGGAGTACCTCTCTCCAGTTGCAGCCTCCAGGTCTACCACGCCTGCTGCAGCCCTCCCTTCTCCTGCTGCCAATATCCCTTCTGCAGACACGCGTCTCCTGGCGTCTGGGTCCGCTGATGCTGCCACTCCTGATGCTGCCACTCCGGCTGGGGACGCGCCTAGTCAGGCCTCCGGCTCCCGCCGCAACAAAGGAGCTCCTCCACCCACGTGTCTGCCTCTCCTTATGGCCTCCATTGCTGCAGGGACCGCCTCCTCCTTGCCCTCCGTGGGACTTCCGGCATCAGCACTTCCGGCTTCATACCAGCTGACAAGGGCGTCCACTTCTGACCTGCACAGAAGAAACAGCCCCCCGAACCGGCGCAGAGACTCCGGAAGCCTGCGCAGAGACTCGGACCGCGAATTGATCTCTTTATGACCAAGGAGAATACCAAGTGACGCCTGTTTTGCTCCAAAAGACCCACACTCAGAGTAGCAGCAGACGCCTTAGATGTGACCTGGGGACAGTGGCCTCTGATCTACGCCTTCCCCCCACCCCGCTCATATCACGGACCATACAGCGCCTGATCAGAGACAGGGCACTAGCCATTCTGGTGGTCCCACACAGGGGAACCAGACCTGCCTGGGCCAATCTGCACCGCCTGGCCCTGGAACCCCCTGTTCACCTGCCTCTGAGGCCGGACCTACTCTCCCAAGACAACGGCACAAACCTTCACCCCAACCTGAAAATGCTAGCGCTAACAGCATGGAAGCTGAAAGGATGACTCTCGCATCCCTCGATCTGTCAGCCGAAGTCCAGCAAGTCATACTGGCGGCTCGCTGCCTGTCTACTAGGAAATCATACAATCTAAAATGGCGACGCTTCAGCATTTGGTGCGAGTCACATCATCTGGATCCGTTCTCCTGCCCTGTACCTCAACTCCTCGCCTCTCTCTCGGCGCTTGGATTAAAAACCAAGACCATCAGGGTCCACCTGTCTGCCATTGCAACCTTCCACCACCGTCCCGGAGACACGTCGATAGCAGCGCTGCCACTGGTGGTTCGCTTCATGAAAGGCCTGGCCAACCTCCATCCCCCTGTCCGAGAACCAGTCCCGGCATGGGACATGAACATCGTTCTCAAACAGCTCACAGGGGAGCCCTTCGAACCACTGCAGTCAGCGGAACTTAAGTTTGTCTCCTGGAACACTCTTCCTCATAGCCATCACATCTGCCAGGCATATCAGCGAGCTACACGCCCTGGTGGCTTACCCGCCTTATACCATACTCCACCACGACAGCGCCTGCCTGTGGCCACACCCCAGGTTGTTTTCCCCCAAGGTGGCAACTGCCTTCCACATTAATCAGACCACTGAATTACCCTGTTTCCAACCCGAGTCACATTCCAACCGGGAGCAGGAGAGGCTCCACACTGGACTGTGTCAGGGCCTTACGATGTACCTACACCAGACCTCCTCCCTGCGGAAAGGATCACAACTCTTTGTCTCTTATGACCCCAACAAACCGGGGCGCCCGGTGTCCAAACGAACACTTTCCATCTGGATCTCCTCCTGTACCTCCCTTTGCTTATCGCAAGCGGGGTCCCAGCCCACCACAGGAGTCAGGGCACATCACCTGTGAGCGTTGGCTGCCACTATTGCCAACCTACGCTCCATTCCAGTGCCCGGCATCTGCAGGGCCACCACATGGGCCTCCATCCAAACCTTCTAGAGACACTACTGCTTGGATCATGCAGATCAGGGTGGCTCTGCCTTCGGCCCGGCGGTGTTATCCACAGCCGCCCCCAAGGCACCAGATCACGGTACAGATACAGACCCTTGTGAATCATGATGCTGCGTTCGTGCTTCTGTGTTTCCTTATGATGCTGTGTTTTATATTGTGCTCTACGGTTCAGGCTCGAGTGACCCTGACTATTGCTTATTATTGCTAGTTGCACATTTTTGCTCCTTTGCACCATTTGTTCAGTTTGCACTGCTCGCACTGTATTGTTCAGTTGTTTACATGCTATGTTGCACAGTCCTTTACCCAGCACCCATGTTGGGTTGCGCATGTTGCCTTATATACCTCTTGTTCGCACCCAATGTTGGGATGCCCTTATATGCCTCATTAAAACTGGCTTGTTGCACCTGAATGAACCTGCCTCCGTACTTAATTACCGGCCTATAACCCCCGCCGCTGCATGTGTAGCTGGGGAGGCACCACTAGTGGCTGACTCATCCTGCTTGTCCTGGAAGAAAGCTGAGTTACTTACCTGTAACGTGAGTTCTCCAGGGACAGGATAAGTCAGCCACATTTTCCCATCCTTCTCCCTGGCAGGGGGGAGGGGCCGTTCCGCAGCATTACCGCCTCCTAGCTCGTGGCAGTGCCTCAGCTGGGGAAGATCTGACTGGCTAGCTAGCTAGAGGCGGGCCTCAAGGTGGGGCTACTAGCCATGCCCAGAAGGCAAAAGCATTCCGGTCTACTGAAAGTACTTCCGTCTATGGCGCTGCCGGATCTACTGAAAGTACTTCCGTCTATGGCGCTGCCGGATGACGTCACCACTAGTGGCTGACTTATCCCTGCTGTCCCTGGAGAACTCACGTTACAGGTAAGTAACTCAGCTTTCCTGGATCTGCCTCAAGAGTATTACTCATGTTGGTTACGTCTAGCAGCAGTATCACTTCATGATGAACCATTAATTAGCTGAATGGTTGCAACACAAAATTAAAACAGTGAAACTGATTTTTAAAATTCTACTTTTAGCACCAGTTAAAAAAAAACACACAAATTCACTCACAGAATCTGGTAACAAAATAATAATCATGTTGAGTAGATACAAGTATGTTGCTATTTTTTAAAAATAACTAACTGAATTAGTAGTGCTTCAGACACCCTGTCTTATAATTATGATAAAATCTTTAAATGGATCAGATTATAATGCTTTTGTTTATGTTGCTTCGGCAACTTTTGAGTGATTGCTTTTTAAGGGTATGGGGTATGTTTAATGTTGCCGATCCAGCTTAAGAAAAGACAGGTGAACCTTTGGCACACCACCCTCCTGAGCAGCGCCTGTCTTGACACATCAGACCACTACTAGATTTTGAGGATGTGGATAGTAAGGAATATCATCCACGTTACCAAGAGACATGGAGGCTACCAGTCACCAACAAAAAGAAGACCCCCCCCCCCCCCCAGGCCCCAAAAGCAGAGCTTGCGGCAGAGGTTTCTGTCCCTTTATCTTTTTTTTTTTTTTTTTTTTTTTTTTTTTTTTTTAAACACACCTAATAGTGTTTCAGGCTCACTATTAGCAAGATAGAGAAGGGTACAAAATTACATCTAACCTCCCCACTGACGAGGAGGAGGATACAGAAATGATTTTCACCAAAGCTGGGCCAGACCTTCACACTCCATCCAGGCAAGCTGGATGAAAGGGGGGAGGAGGGGAGGATCCAGGACCACCAGGTTGTGCACCCCATATGGAAAGGAGAGAAGGGACCTGGAGACACTCGAGTGTGCACCTCAGGGAAAGGGACCCAGATCCACAGAGTTCTGCACCCCCAGACCTTTCAGTTAGCATCTTCTGCACACTGCCCAGCCTGCTTGTTTGAATCATCCATTCTCCAATTCAGTCCAGATTGCACTGATCTAAAGCACTTTCACCTGCTAGAGACTGAGAAAATACTAGTCAGAGGAGGGCTGCACAGCACCTTTATAGGGTGACAAACTAATGTTCTCAGTCTCCATCTGCTGGTAGAACATAAACCCACGTGCCTGGACTAGAAGGGAGGGATGATGAGGAAAGCTCGATTGCACCTTGCCAAGAAAATCCAGGGGCACTGACTCAAAAGCACACACACAAAGCCTGTTTTACACAGTCATATATATGCGTAAAAGAAGTGCATGCACCATGGCGGGTACTTTTATGTGGACAGCACATAGGAATTCCTAGGGACATAGTTTGAACAGACGCAGAGTTATGAAGTGCACATGCATTTTATAAGATACGCAAGCACGTGACTTCCGGTGTGGTAATGAGCTGACCAGACGTGTGCTGATCGGCTTCGGGCACCCTACCCCGCAAAACTGCTAATTTTCCTGCTACAGAGAAGCTGAATGCCCCTAACACAATCTTCGGGTATCAGAGACGGGGGTCGGAAAGCCGTAGTGCCCATCCAGTCTACCGGGGGCAGCCTGATGGCGACAAAACCTTCGCGGCGAGAGAAGGCTCGGACCCTGGAACCTAAAATGGCGGAGGGAGACCCGCAGAGTCCCGCTTCCGATAGCGAGCACACCATGGTGGCAGAAGTAAGTGCTGCGGTAGTGCGAGCCCTTGATGACCGATTCCGGGAGCTGGGAGATCAACTACACTCAGTGGCTCAAAATATCACTGATTTCACGGGGCGGATAGAACAGGCGGAAACCAGGATATCGGGTCTTGAAAACACTCAGCACTCCCTGGTCGCCAAGGTACAGGCCCTGGAAGCCACCGTCAAGCAACAAGGGGAGAAATTGGAAGACCTGGAAAATCGGGGACGCCGAAGCAATTTGCGCTTTGTCGGAATCCCGGAAAATATTGTGGACAGTGCTCTCCCCAATTACTTACAGGAATGGATCGTGAAGATCTCCAATGGCGGGATGGAGACACCTCTACAGATGGAACGGGTGCATCGGCGGGAGCAGGCAGGCCGGCCACGTGCGGTGATAGCCCGTTTCTTAGACTACCGCCAAAAGGAAGCAGTGCTGCGAGCAGCCCGAAGTTCTCGGCGAGACACGGGAGATCGTGAAAAGATCCTTGTATTCCAAGACTACTCACAGCTGGTTAGCCAGCAAAGGAGAGCCTTCTCTGCTGTGTGTGCCCAACTGAGCAGCAAGGGGCTGCGTTTTTCACTCCTTTATCTGGCCCGTCTGCGTGTGGAGCACCTTGGACAGACACGTTTCCTGGGCTCCACGGCAGAGGCTTTGGCTTTTGTGGAGCAGCTGGGGGAGTCTTCAGTGGCAACCTCCTAGGTGTGGGCCCTATCCACTTGGGTATGACATTGTAGCATTGAGTTGTATTAACTCTGGAGCAGAGGGAAACAGTTTGCAACAGTGTGTAACAATCTGTAACGGTTTTGCAACAATATGTAACAGTTGTGCTACGCCTGGATTATCTGCTCCCGTGGACACCCTGAGACTCTCTTTTGTATGCTTTGGTTGAGACTATAGCGTGATTATGCACTCTCTTGGACAATCTCTCTGCCCCGGACAGTGAGGCCCATCGTGCAGGCCGGCACGATTACTAGCTGTTTGGCCTCTGTTATTAATATGTCAGCATGCTATTGGTCTCTGGGGGTGGGTCGGGATTTGGTTTTTGTTTGGGCCTTGTTGTGTTGGGATCTCGTGGGGGGAGGGATTGTATTGCTCCCTAGGGGCCTCCCCGGAGGATGTAGAAGGGGTGACACCCCCGAGCCCTTTGACCTAGATGGGAGTGAATAGTGGGGCGGTGAATGTTCGGGGCGATCTGGTTCCGTCACTCCTCGATGTTGGGGAACGGTCCAGACCGCCCGGCGGGAACAAAAGGGGCCCTTTCTTCTATCTTTCTTCTCTTCTCTTTTCTCTTCCTTTCCCTCTCTTTTCAAGTCCCTCGTTACTATTAATTATGCGCAAGGTTTTTGGTCGGGGCAGGGCATTGTTGGGTTTTGCTGTTATTTGCCCCCCCCTACTTGTATAGCTTAGTGGATTTGATTCCGCATCTGGGTCATATTAGATTGCAGCAGTCGGATGGCTGCCTCGGTCTCGGGATAAGGGGGAGTCATATTTGTTTGCAGTACCTACAGCCGAGATACCCATCTCCTTGGAACCGGGGTTGAGGGGAGGCGGGCGGAACTTGGGATTAGCGCTGGGGGAGCGGGCAAATGTACGAAAGAAGATGCTAGTGGGCCCTCCTGTGCAGCCCGATCCCTTGCGACTTAATTAGTGCAAGGGGAGGGGGTGGTTATCGTGGGGAAAGGTCTTTTGTAGATAAGGCCATGGGTTTGGAGGGTCTACCCCCCCCCTAGGGTCTGGTTGTGGGGGGATAGAGGTCCCTTGGAGAGCGGGGGTGTATGTGGAGTGGATTCGTTAAGGGGTAGTTTGGGGCAGGAGGGGTTGGCGAAGGGAGGGGGGTTTCTCTGGGAGTGGCGACGGGTTTGTTCATAATGGGGTAGCCTGATTACTACAGGAAGTTTCTCGGCCTATGTGTAGGCTGGGTTTGGGGATTGAGGAGGGGTTGGGGAACGAAGTAGGGGGGAGGGGAGTGGTTAATAGTATAGTACTAAGGGAATGGAAAGGGAGGGGGGATAGGTTAGGATGGGGGAGGGAAGGGCCAGAGTGGAACCGCTTAACACAAGGGAGACTGACATTTCGGAACGCCTGGATTTTTGGAGGATGGCTGCGGGCTGGGACAGCCACCCTCCTCTCAATTGGCAGTTGTGCATGGGAAGACATCGGTAATAGTTTTGCGTTCTGAAGATTGTATCTTGGAATGTGTGTGGTATCGGCAACCCTGTCAAGAGATATAAAGTGTTGCAGGCCTTGGCTCGTTTCCGCTGTGACGTGGCCATGCTACAAGAAACTCACCAGACTGTGGTTGAACATAACAAATTGCAACGGGACTGGGTGGGGCAAGTCTGGGGTGCCCCGGCCCGTGGGAAGAAGGGTGGGGTGGTCATTCTAGTTCACAAGCGCCTTCGGTTTGAGGCAGTGCGGGAGTATGCGGACCCGGAAGGTCGGTATTTTTTGTTGTATGGTACCCTAGCTGGAAAGCCTCTTATTCTTGGGGCCATATATAGCCCAAATGTACTGGATAGGGCACTATATGCTCGTCTGGCCTCTAGGATTGAGCAGTGGCCGGAGGCTCCTCTGGTGCTGGCGGGCGATCTGAATGGGGTCCTTGATATTGCTTTGGACACTGAGATGGGAACGGGGGAGCGATCTCGGGCGCCGACCACCAAAGCTCTGCAGGCCTTACGTACTCGACTGGGACTGGTGGACCCTTGGCGTTTGTTACATCCCACGGAACGCGACTTCACCCACCAGTCTCGCGCCCATGGTTCGCACGCTAGGATAGATTACATTCTTATTTCTGAGAGGCTTTTTGCGCAGGTGGAGGAGGCACAGATTGGCCCCATGGAAATATCGGATCACGCTCCTATTTGGGTGAGTCTCTCTTGGGGACTTCGAGCCCCGCAATCGCGGATCTGGCGCTTTCCCATGGACTTATATCGTGATCAGGCTTTCCAGGGTTATCTCACGCAATGTTGGCTGGATTTCCGGAAAAATCATGAGCAACATGAGGTTGACCCGGAATTGCTGTGGGAGACAGCGAAGGTGGTGTTGCGGGGAGATATAATAGCTTATGCAGCTAGGAAACGCAAAATGTTGGCAGCACGGATTATTCACTTGGAAAAGCAGACCGTGAAAGAGCGCAGACGATGTGCAAGTGACTCCACCCCGGCTAATAGAAAAAGATTATGGGAGGCCCAGGTGGCTCTTAATGAGCTCCTACATCAACAGGCAAAAAAGTCCCACATGTATTATCGCTACCAACTCTATCGCTTTGGAGATAAACCGGGGAAGCTCCTAGCAAGATGTCTTCGGGGAAGTAGAGGGACTCGTTCGATAGTCGCCCTGCGGGATGATCAGGGGCAATTACGGAAGGACAGTAGGGAGATAGCACAGGTGTTTCGCACCTATTTTCAGAAGTTCTATGCTAGAAGGCAGGGGTCTCCGTTGGATATGATTGAGTATTTTCGGGAGCTACGGCTCCCCAGGATTACGGTTGCCCAGCGGGCACACCTTGACTCGCCAGTGTCAGTGGAAGAGGTGATTAAAGTGATACGTGGTGCTAACTGCTGCCGTGCTCCGGGCCCCGATGGGTTTGGGGCAGAATTTTATAAGCTGCTCGGAGAAAAGATGTCTCCGGTTCTAGTGGAAATGTATCGAAGCCGGATTGATCGAGGCACATTTACGTGGGGAAATAACCATGCCCATATCATTCTGATACCTAAGCCAGGGAAGGATCCCACTCAAGCTGCCTCATATCGGCCTATCTCCCTACTAAACTTTGACTTGAAAGTGTTAGCCAAAATTCTGGCCGATCGATTGGTACATGAGGTGCAGGTGGGGTTTGTAAAAGGACGTTACGCTGTCCGTAATCTGCGTAAAATCTTGGCATCATTAGAATGGGTCCGAGAACGAAATTTATCATCCTTGTTAATAAGTTTCGACGCCGAGAAGGCCTTTGATCAGGTTCACTGGGACTACTTGCAGTTTCTTCTGCCTAAATATGGTATTGGAGAGATGTTTTGTAAAATGGTGGACTTACTTTACACAGATCCGACAGCAGGCATTTCCTGTAATGGGGTGCTTTCGGATTCCTTTTCACTAGAGCGGGGTACGCGACAGGGTTGTCCCCATTGCTCTTTGTGTTATCCTTGGATCCGTTGGTGCGTAGAATTGAGTCCTCTCCAAGTATACGGGGGGTAAGGGTACGGGCTCAAGAATTCAAATTGGCGGCATTTGCTGATGACTTATTAGTACATGTGCTCTCGCCTCAGCAATCGCTCGCCAACTTACTAGAGGAGTTTGTTCTTTTTGGAGCATTTGCAGGATTGCGGATAAATATGGACAAATCCGAAGCGTTGGATGTTGTGGGGTCATTAAGGGGAACTTGGCGGGGAGTTTTCCTTCTTCGTTGGGCGGAGGAGGCTTTCCTATATCTGGGCATTTTGCTGCCTCGGGATCCCAAGGCGCTTTATAAACTTAACTTCGACAGATTCTTCTCGAAGATACAGACTCAGCTGCAGGCTTGGACCCCTCTTCCTTTGTCATTGTCTGGCCGATTGGCGGCTATAGGGATGGTTATTTTTCCTAGGCTGCTGTATTGGCTGCAAACACTACCGGTGTGGTTGCTGCATAAGGATTTTCGAAAGATAGAAAGGGAAGTCCGGAAATTTCTTTGGGGGGCAGTTAGAGCTCTGATACCCTTGTCTAGGCTGAGGGGTAGTTGGAAAATGGGCGGAATGGGACTTCCCGACCTGTCCCAGTATGCTTTGGCATGCCAGGCCAGACATTTGGGGGATTGGCTGGGTGCTACAGATTATTATACGCCTAGGACCCTAGAGGCGGCCTTACTGACCCCCCACGCGCTCGAGGCGGTGGTGCACCTGGATGGTGCGTTTTTGCCGCCTAGGGTGAGGAATAGCGTTTTGGTGGCCCCGCTTCGGCGTACTCGGCAGAGGTTGAATAGTATTTGGGGCAGTTCTCCGCGGGTGTCTAGTTGGCTTCCTTTGCAGGGAAACGTTACTTTTGTTCCGGGAACGGACTCCGCTTTATTTAGGCAGTGGAGGGGGAAGGGGATAAAGTGTCTCGGGCATGTGGTCACGTTAGAGGGCCGTTGTAAATCCTTGGACATGCTATGTAAAGAACGCGACTTGAATCAGGGTACTTCCCTCTTTGCATATATCCAGCTCCGGCATTATGTGGAATCTTTACCACAGACGGGTTTGCATGAGGCTCATTCTGCGAGAATTATTGACTTTTTGGCCCTGGGGACGGATTGTCCACCTCGGGTAGCGATGTTAAAGTGTAAGCTGGATCAATATGACACCCCCTGGGACTTTTCAAAAGAGGCGGCGGCTTGGGCACAAGAATTAGGGTGTGAGGTCCCTCCAGGCACGGTTGGAGCGGCCTTACGGCGGATCGCCCGACTAGTTGAAGGTACCAGATGGCGGGAGACGCAATTCAAGTGCATAATATGGGCCCACTTCTCTCCGAGATGAGCGCTGCGAACGGGGCTTACTGACTGTGGAGGTTGCCCTAAGTGCGCCTTACCTTTTGCAGACTTGGGCCACATGTGGTGGGGTTGTGGGTGCATTAAAGGGTATTGGACGCGTATTGAGGCTTATTTAAGCATCGTATTACGTCAACCCGTCCGGTGGTCTGGTTTGTTGGTTGCCTTGGACTATTTGGGCCCCCTACAGGTCAAAGAGAAATGGGGGCGCATTTTAGCGCGTAAAGCTTGTTTGGTGGGGAAGGGCCCCATTCTTCGTAGGTGGAGAGAGACGTCAGCCCCTACTTTTTGGGAGTGGCGTACTAGCTTTCATCATCTCATGCTACAGGAGAGTAGAGCGGCCAGGGGGACCCCTCAGCGTTGGGCCTCTTTCTTGCAGATATGGACTCCTTACATCCAGAGTTTAGGTCCTAAAGCTAGGAGCGAGGTTTTAGCCATGGGGTAATTCTGCACTCCAGGGTTGTCGGGTGGGGGGTGAGAGTTGGCTGTTGATCGGGATAGGAGATGTGTGGGTTCCCAGTGGATAGCAGTTTGGCTCTGGTTTGGGGGTGGGGGGCGGAGGGGAGGGGCTATTTAGTATACAACAAGGGAAAGAGTCCCTAGAAGGCTTCTATGATTACTGGTGCCTTCTTGCTCTCCTGTTTTTTCCTCTCTGGGACCCGAGGGCTCTTGGATGGGGATAAGACACAACCCTGTCCAGGAGATTGTTTAGGAAGGATGCTTTGCTTGCCATAGCCTTCGGTGGGAGGGGGGAGAGACAAGGGGGGGAAGAATTCACGAAAATAAGTATCTATGTTTTTATAATGGCTGTATTTGTTGACTTGGTGTTTAATAAACAGATTTTGAAAAAAAAAAAGATACGCAAGCACATGCATAGAGTGCACACTCTTCCGCCACCTTTGGTGCAGGTATAAAATCTGTGCATGTGAACTTGCACTCTACTGGTGCTGGTTCTGGGTGCCTACTTTATAAAGACACAAGCATCTATGCTGACTTTAACACATACAAACAAAACAAGCCATAAGAATGCATTTTAATGAACTTTGCAAAAAATTAAAATTTAATCAGCCTCCTTACCCCCTATGTTGATCACGTCCTACAAAAATCTTATGAACTTAAAGAATTCAAATGGCAAATTACAGACCAGGCTGGAACCGATTGGAGAGAGACTGAGATTGTGAGTATCTACTTAAATTATAGGTAATAGTTTTGGATCTTTACATTATGGGCATTACATTCAGCAGGATTAAATACAGAGGATGAAAGGAGGACACTGGAATAACATTTTTTGATGGATTGGTGGATTTGAATGATTAATTCTGATTGCTGATAATAGATAGCGATACCATTTTCTGAATCAGAGAAGGTTAAAGGGATGTCAGACTACAGAGCATGTCTGATTTAGAGAAAAGCCCTGACACAGATGGCAGCTTGAGAGAGAAAACAATTGGGAACCAAGTACTTGATATTATCTATTTATGAATGCCTGAGATGGATATTGAAAAGCAAGACTTAACATTTCTTGATTTACTAGATACATAACTATCAAAACACCGGAAAAATAGAATGCCATTTGAAAGCAAGGTGATGGACTTCCAGTATTTTAAAAAGATATACAATTGGACCACAGATAATATTGGAGTATAATCACATATAAAGGCATTTTCTTCAGAAGCAAATCTCTATATATGTAGGAATATTCCCTGTTGAACTGCATAGGAGCAAAGTGTCATCGCTTTGCGGCAGAGGATGCAAGACCCCATGCCCTCCTGTGTGTTCTCATAGAACATTGCCACCTGATTGTCTGTTCGGATCAGCACCGGCTGGTGCCTCAGGCAGTGGACAGAATGCTCAGAGGACCATATATATTGTCCAAAGCTCCAGGATGTTGATCTGTTGGTCGCCCTCGACGAGACCAGCTGCCCTGGGTGCAGAGTTCTTCGCAGTGGGCTCCCCATCCTAGCAGGGAGGCATCTGTAGCGAGGACCCGTAGAGAGCTTCGGGTTTGGAAGGGTATCCCTGCCTTCAGGTGTTGGGGGTTTTGCCACCAAGTCAAAGATTCCTCCAGCTGAAGGCACCACTGAGCAGCTCTCATTTGCTGATGGGCGTCTAGGGTGACATGGACCATAGAGGACATGTGCCCAAGCAGGTACAGTAAAAGCCGAGCTAACACCAAGTGACAGTGTTGCACATTCACGGCCAGTGCCCCGAGACAGTCTGCCTGGTCCAGGGGAAGGAAGGCCTTTGCCTGAAGAGTGTCAGGCCTTTGCCTGAAGAGTGTCCGGCCTTTCCCCTATGAACTCCAGACATTGTATGGGAGGAGGTGGGATTTGGGGTAGTTTATCACGAACCCCAGGTGTTGGAGGATCTGGATGGTGCATGCTGTGGTCTGCTGCACCTCTGTTGCCATGCCTCCTTTTATGAGCCAGTTGTCCAGATAGGGGAAGATAAATAACCCCTGAAGGCGGCCACTACTGCCAGGCATTTGGTGAAGACCCAGGGTGTGGAATCCAAGCTGAAGGATACTACCCTGTACTGGTAGTGGCTGCCCCCCACCATGAAGCAAACTTACTGCCTGTGGCTGGGATGAATGAGGATGTGGGTATATTTATCCTTCAGATCCAAGGAGCATAGCCAATCTCCCTGCTGGAGGTAAGGCAGCAATGTTCCAAGGGAGAACATCTTGAACGTCTCCCTCACCAGGAACTTGTTCAGGTTGCGCAGGTCCAGGATGGGCCTTAGGCCCCCTTTTCATTTTGGCATGAGGAAGTACCTGGAGTAGAATCCTTGCCCCTGAGATGTTAGGGTATTGGTTCTACTGATTTGTCATCGAGAAGGCCTGTGAGTTCCTTCAATAGGAGGTCCCAGTGAAGGGCAAATCTGGGGGGCTCTCCCGGAAAGAAAGGAGGAGGTGTCCGAGTCAGATGGAGGCAGTAGCCCTCCCTGACCACCTGAGTGTCCAGGAATCAGTGGTGATGGCTGGCCACCTGTGGGCATACAGGATTAAACATTCCCCTGTGGGCTGCTGTCCTCCTTGGGGTAGAGAGGCTATGCTCAAGGAGTCAAAAGCTCCCCCCTCCTGGCTGGGCCAGAGCCAAAGGCTGAGGCTTGGGAGCCTTCTGCTTACAAGGGCCTTGCCCATGTCCCTTAGCCTGCTGACCCTGCTGGAAAGACCTGAAAATGTTGCTAGTTTTTGTAAGCAGCCCATTTCCTCGTGTAAAAGGGCGTTTTATCTGGGCCCTTCTGTCAGGGTGGAGCAGCAGTCTTTTTGGAGAGCCTGGTCCTAGTCATGAACTCTGTCTCCAACTATGCGGCCTTTTCCGTCATAGGTTTGCCAAAGAGGTTCTCCCCTTGGAATGGGACATCGAACAATTTGTTCTGAAACCATTGCTAGAGGTCGGAAGACTGTAACCAAGCCTGGCATCAGGCACCAATGCCTGCCATGGCTACTCTAGTCGCCGACTCAAAGCAGTCATACACTGCTCGAGACATGAACTTGGAGCACACTCAGACGGCCTTGGACAGATTACTGAACCGCTACAGGGGTTTCTCGGAGAGCCCAGACGAGAACCCGACGAGTTCCATCGCCAGCTCTCTCAGATATAGCTGGTAGGCCTGGATCCAGCTGATAAGCATCGAGGCCTGGCAGCACTTTCTGCCACGGGCATCCAAGGTGGGGGCCTCCCTACCCGGGGGCACCGAGGAATGCATCTTCTGACTCTTGAACCAATGCATGGCCGACTCCACCACCATGGAGTTATGTGGCAGCTGTGACTTCTGGAAGCGTAGGATCCAGCGGATCCGATACATCAAGTCGGGGCACTTGCTCACCACTGGCACCGATGCCGGTGTCTCCCACATATGGAGCATTAGCCATTACAGGATGGGTGGGATGGGTACTGTAAGCGATTCCCTCAGTAGGATCTCGAACTGGAGGATTTTTAATTCCTCCGTTTCCATCGGGAATGAGAGGGCTTTTGACATATCCCACACAAAGTCGAGGCATGCCATATCCTCGGGTGGGGATCAAAGCCAAAGCTCAGAGAATGGCGAGTCCGAGGGGACGTCACAGTGGCGTCGAGTGTCTGGGGACTCCTCGTCCACCCACACCGAGTAGTCGGCGGAAGACTCGAGGGAAGGGTGACTCATGGGCTCAGGGCCAGAGCCCTGCCCACGTCCCTCAAAAGCCCCGCAGCTAGTGCCATGGCGCTAGCCGGGTAAGACCTTGGACATGTCAAACAGGACCCGGATCAAGATCTAGGCCGAGGACCTACTCGACGCCATATAGTCTCGAGGATTGGCTCGGTCTCCGGGGACATCCTCGACATTGAGGGCACGGTGGTCTGGGTGGAGGAACTGGTAGTACTGGACAGCAATGCCCACTGCTGGTCCATGAAGGCAGTCGGGCTGCACTCCAGGGACGCCATCCTGGATTCGAGTCCAGAAGGCTCCATGGCCTTTGGCGTGGGCACCAAGGAACTCTGGGCCGGCACCGGTTCCTCCAAAGGGGGGTCCTCAACAAGGATAGGCTCTGGCGATCGAGGATGATCTGCAGTCGACTCCTTCCAAGCAATCTTTGTAGGCCACTCCCGCTCCGAACCCTCAGACAACCGTTCTGGACTGCGGGCCTGGCCCGGGGCTTACCTGACCTGTCTAAGCCATCAAGGGACACTGCCTTTGAGGGTTGTTTCTTCTTTTTGTGCTCCCTTGAGGGAGACTCCCTTTCTGAAGGGCCACAATGTTGATCAGAGAGTCTGCAGTGGCGCCACAGGATTCCGCAGCTTCAGAGGGGGCCTTGGCCTTTGCAGCTGGAGATTCTGGGAAGAACTTGTCATGCTGCTGATGGCTCGAGTGCCTTGGTGGACATCTTTTTGAACAGACTGCAAGCCATGGGGTCGTGGTCCAGTCCTAGACAGCAGTCATGTGTCCCAGGGAGGGACATTATCTTAGCACACCGATCACACTTCTTACAGCCACTGGTAGCCATGGGGGAAAAAAATACTCCAGTGAGGTCGAAGACCCACGGGACTGCCGGTTGGAGAAAAAAAAAAAAAAGGGTGCGAAGGCACCAAGAAGAAGAAAAAAGTAGGGATCCGAGACTCGATGCCTGGGCAGTGGGTTCAGGTGGCAGGAAGAGTACCGGTGCACAACTGGAGAGAGTTTGAAACTCATGCCGAGAAAAGTCAATATTTTCCAGGGGAAACCAGACATCTAAAGGGCTCCATGGAAAAAAAGGAGACTGAGCAGGATAGCACCCTTGGGCGGGAATAGTACTATGCACACGTGGTGGCATCTCCCAAAGGCTTTCTTGAAAGCTGGGGAGATGCTTCCGCGAGGGCTCCGTCTGCACCGTCACCCATATGCGAGGACTGACTTTCTGCTTGTTCCCGGAGAATTACCACAGTTTCCCTTTGAAAGCAGTTATACATAATTTATCCTGACCCCTGATGTAGGCTAGTCCACCGAAACTCAGCTGAGTCGGGTTCACCAAGAAAGTTGTTTGGATTTTTCTTCTGGATATTGTCTACCTCCATTTTAGTTTTATACTGCTAAATATATAAACAAATAATAATTTTACAGGAGAGATTTGCTATTTATATGTTTCTCTTTCTGGTACTTAGTGGGTTAATACTTTTATAAAATGCAAGACCAACTCAAACTCAATCTGTATGATTCTGAATCATGAACAAATGTTCCAGGTTCCTCAAGAGCGGCAAAGCCAGCAAGGTAAGGGGTAGTATAGTTAGCTGGGGGACAGAGGATATGGGGGATTGAGAGAGATACCTGTGAGGACTCAGGCCACAGTAACAAGCGAGCAAAGAGGCAAGCTCACCTCTGGTGTAGCTTTCAGAGGGGAATGGAGTTGGGGATATGCTAGCACCCAACTATCCATATACTTTGAGTAGGAGTGGGGACAATGATTTACTAAGCTTTAACACCTCAGACCCTGAAGAGGAAACCCTAATGTTTGTTTATTTTTATTTATACCATTTGCCACCTATAAAAGCTTCTAAGCAGGTGCAATGAAACATACATAATCTGCAACACAAAATCAAAACATTACACAGCCAAGGAAGCCAAAACCCTCACAATAAAACGTGAACAAAAACACAAATAAGCCCTTTGAAAATAATAGGATTTCACCCTCTTATGAAATCCTAAATTATCTGTACACAAATGCAGAGACACAAAGATCATTCCATAAAACTAGAGCTGTAATAAAAAAAAAATCCTGCAACGAATAGGAACTCCACATATTACACAAAGAGGGCCCTTCCAATAATACCTGCGATACTGAACGCAACATCCAATTGGTAGAATATTGTCCCAAGTTTCCCCACAACTCATTCTGTTGCAAAAAAAATGTAAATTTAAAAAAACGACGACGACACGTTTAAAATCCACCCTATGGTGCATTGGCAACCAGTGAAACTCCATCAATGGCTGAATATGCTCCATAAATCTGAGCTGCAGAATTCTGCACAAGCTGCAAGGGACAAATCACACTTTGAGAAAGACCCTTATAAATCAAAATTACACTAGTCCAAGTGCTGTAAAACAAGTGTTTGAACAACTGCCCTAAAAACACTCAAGTCCAAATAAAACTTCAACAGACGCACCATTCACATCTTGTTGCGACATTCTCTCCATTTTCTCCTTCGACTTCAACTTTGATGGGGATAGAGAGAGAAGATTTTAGTCTTGGGCTGACTTCTAGAGCCAAGGAAAATCTGTCAAGACCAGACTTGAAGGAGCCTTGATTTCTTTATGAACTTATACATGAGTTAGGACATAGAAGGAGGGATTTCTTGAATCAACAGACACTCGTACAAGCAAGCCAACTTAGGGGTAACAAAACTAAATTTATTATAAAACTGCAGAAGTCCATCTGGGGTTGTAAAGTTTGAAAGCTTCTTAAATGCTTCCCACACCTCCCCCAAAGAAAATGTTTTTGTTAATATCAAATTATCTTCTATCAAAACTTGAAGAAATGCCCCATTTCCTCAAATAATGCATCATATTTAATAATTGTATTTTGTTTCTTAACAGGAATACAGAATTCTGTAATATTAAGCCAACTCCTTATAAAACATCAGCTGGATAGGCAATAAGATTTTCACCACTGATATGAACTGTTGTCATGCCCCGACTTCTATTCTATGCACCAATTAGATGACCCAAGCTACTCTTATTAGGCAAGCTTCGCTAAGATGTAGCATTTAAATTGTCGAGAGTTCAGATGACAGGGAAATCAACTGTCCATATACATGTTTGTTTGCACCTGTGTAAGCCAATGCCACAGTTCAGGCTTCTCTCACGGTGATCCGCTGTCTGAATGGCAGAGCCCATGCAGCACAGGAAGTTTGAGATGACCTCACGGTTTGAAGTCCAGCTCCACTGTTCAGAGAGCCTAAACTGCAGCATTTTTGAGGTGCTGCAGCCAGAGACAAGAATGGGCAGGTGAAAGAGGAACTGGATGATGGGAGGACATGAGCAAGAGTAGGTGAAGCCTGGGAGTGGAGGGTTATGGGAGAGAGAGAGACACTGGCTAAAGCCAGGGAGGAAGGATCATGAAAAAAAGACAGAAATATTGAGGAAAGACTGGTGGGTAGGAAGAAGGGTTATGAAAGAGAGAGACACTGGAGGAAGCATTGAAAAGGAGGAAGGGGGTCATGAGAGAAAAAAAAAAAAGAGACACACATACATAGATACACGCACGCAGCCCTCACTCTCCATGACACACACACACATGCATGCATGAAGCCCCCCACATCGCTCAGACACTTGCTATAACACACACATATGAACCCCCACAGGCCTGCTTCTGGAAATGATCCATTATTTCACACTGCTAGTGTATACTTTCCAACTTTTTCCCATATCTATATTTGCACTTGGTTGATCTTAATGCTTTTTAATATATGGGTGGTTATGTATACACGCACACACACACACTGTTTAAATTAGCCTCTGAAATATTATGCTTAAGTGGTAGTAGAATTAAAGCACAGACTATAAAACGTCCCAACGAAAGAGTTTCCAAAATCCTCCAATAGTCAAGTCTCTCCCTGGTCTTTATACGGTAGAGTCATTGATAAGCAAGGGAGCGAAAAGTTATTTTCTGCTACCCTAAGATCAATAACAGAAAATCCTTGAATGGAAGGTCAACTAGGAGAAAGTAAACGGCAATTTTGAACATATCCACAAAGCAATGTGACCTCCAAGAGAGAGGTAGGCTAAGAGAGCAAACCCCAACTGAAAATCAGAAGTGGAGCCAATGTTACCATTTTTTTAAACCGCTTTATCCTTCAATCAAAAGCAGTTTACATTATAACTCAAAAGTATACAACGAACGCATGAACAGGGGAAGGTAGATCAATAACAAGTTAACCTATGTACAATGTCATATATATATAACAAACTATGTACAATCCAGTCCATGGCGTTAAAGAGAAGCTATTGGTTCATTGCCTAGGGTCAACAGGTGGCAGTTTGGGTCTTTTCGTCTGTCAGGTGGTTAAGTAATGTGTCCCAGGAGGTTTGTGTAGAGTACAGTTTTCAGCTTCTCGCTGAAGTCTTTGATGTCTGTTATCACTCACATATCATCTGGAAGTGAGTTCCATTTTGATGGGGCATATAGTGAAAGCACTCTTCCGGATGTGGATTGTTTGTTTTTATGGTAATTGTGGGGTGTGATGATCATAGGCTTGTTTTTGTTTCTCCTGGGTTGGGCTACTTGTGACTCTTATTATGAGGTCTTGCAGAATGTCGGCTGATGATTGGTGGATGATTTTAAAGATGTTTAAGGTTGTCTTGAATCTGATGTGAGTGAGTAATTGGAGCCAGTGTAACTGGTCAAGTATAGGGGTGATGTGCTCTTGTTTGGGTGTTCCTGTGATGATTCGTGCTACTGTATTTTGTGCTATTTGGAGCGGTATTATGGTTTGTTTTGGGAGCCCCTGATAGAGTGAGTTGCAGTAATTAAGTGTTGGGGTGATTACTGCCTGGCAAATGGTGCAAAAGTGATCTTGGTCCAGGATCGGTTTTAGCCTCCTGATCACTTTCATTTTATGGTAGGCATTTGCAGTGGTTCTCGTTATGTGAGGTTGCATGGTGAGTATTTGTTCCATGATGATTCCTAGAAATTTGATCTTTTTTTTCCTACGGTTATGGGCCTTTGCCATGTTGATTAATTGTGGTGGGACAAATGAGGTATGCCTTGCGATGAAGAATGCCTCTGTCTTTATGTAGTTTATAGATATGATCACTTGGCTCAACCACCACCACCTATCTTCCACGCACAATGTTATGGTTGAGAGGACAGGCATGTTTATTTCGAGTGGGGCATATACCATGATGTTGTCAGCGAATAATCTTTAGTGAATTTTGTGTTTCTTGATGATTTCACATATGGGTTGTATTTAGATGTTAAATAAACGTGATGAGAGTGATGAGCCTTGTGGTACTCCTTGATGTAGGAGGAACGGTGTCTATCTGTTCCGCATTTGACCTGCTTTTGCTGGTTGCCAAGTAAGATTGAAACCATGCTAGTATATTGTTATGTAGGCCAATTTCTTAAGAGACATCACAGCATGATGCTGTGGGAGATAGTATCAAAGGCAGAAGATATGTCCATGAATATGAAGATAAATCCTGTTTTAAACGTTATCTATTCTTCTGATGATACTGTCAAATAGTGATGTTAGAAGAGTCTCTGTACCATGGTTGGGTCTGAACCAGTGTTGATGTGGGTCCAGTGCTGCATGTTGGTCTATGTGGTCTTGTAGTTACTTTTGAACCCCCTTTTCTAAGATTTTAGCGATAAATGGTAAGGTGGAAATTGGTCGGTACACAGCTGGATCATTTTTGTTGAGGGACATGTCTGAGTATAGGTCGTATGGTAGCCTGTTTGAGCGATCTTGGCATATACTCTTGGGTGAAAGACAAGGTTGTCATTTTGTGAATGAAGTGTTTGAGTTGTTCTTTCTTTGACTTTATCCATGTGATGGGACATGGGTCTGAGGGTGATGACATCATATCCTTGCTTAATACTACCACTTCTATCTGCTGGGTAGATGGGATACTGAATGTTCCCCATATTTCTTTGTGGGTTGAATCCTAAGGTCGGTATGTTATAGTCGTTGTGGTTATCTGGTTTTGTTTGGTGTATTTTCTCTTAGGTAGTTTGCTATGCTTTGAGGGTAAATTTCAGGGCGTTATTTTTTTTAGTGGTCTCCAGTAAGTGTTCGCATGATATCGAATAGTTCTCTTGGTTTGTTAGCCAATAGTAAACACCACCATACAAATCTCATAATACATTATTGATTGTATTGGTGTATTCCATTTGTAGGATTCTGTATTGATGTAGGATGTTTGGGGCTTTCGTATGTCTCCATTTTCTTTCGAGTCTTCTTAGGAGTCTTTTAGCTGTTCTGATTTCCTTATTGTATGAGGGTGCCGTTTTTGTTCTGTGTGTGGTTGCATGTTTTCTGGTAGGTGCTGCTACTACTGCAGTTATGAAGCTATTCCAGGTATCAATAGTGTCATCCAGGTTATCCGTGTCTTTCTGTAGATTGGGGATTATTTTGTTCAGGAATTCATCTTCGTTAAAGTTTTTAAATCTTCTGCATTTGTGTTTCTGGAGTTCCAATTCAGCTGGGCGTGTGATGCGCAAGGTAAATGTTATTAGGTGGTGGTCGGACCATGATATTGGGGTGATTGTGGGGTATGTTAAGTGGTTGTGGTTTAGTATTGTTTGGAGGATGAAGATTAATTGTGGTGGGCCAATACGGAGAGTTTGCCGAGACTCATCAAGCCCACTGACTATTACCCAATGTTGCTAATCCATGTTGGAACAAATGATACTGCCAGATATACCTCGGAACGTATCAAAAGTGACTTCATGGCTCTGGGACAGAGGGTGAAGCAGTTAGGTGCACAGGTGGTGTTCTCTTCAATCCTCCCTGTTGAGGGTAAAGGCCAAGGCAGAGGCTCGCATCCTGGAGATGAATGTATGGCTGCGTGGATCGTGTCATCGAGAGCGTTTTGATTTCCTAGACCATGGGCTGCTGTTCCAAGGGTTGCAGAGCAGAGATGGCATCCATCTGTCCAAGAAAGGTCAACGCATCTTCGGTAGTAGACTGGCTAATCTACTGAAGAGGGCTTTAAACTAGATTCGTTGGGGATGGGTGAAGAAAGCCCCCAGGTAGGTGATACATTGGGTACCTTTGTGGAAATGGGTAACAGGGGTAACATATGGAGAGCAGTGTGTATAAATGCCGGTAGCATGGGAAATAAGATCCTTGATGTTGAAGCTTTGGTGGGAGTGGCTGACTTGGATTTAGTGGCAGTTACAGAAACATGGTTCACAGAAAACCATGATTGGGATGTAACTATACCTGGCTATACTTTATTCAGAAAGGACAGGGGAGGAGGAGTGGCACTATATGTAAAAACTACTATTAAAGCTTTGGAATTACAGAGCTTAAAAGGGAGAGAGGAGGCATTGTGGGTTAAACTAGAATGAGGGAAAGAGAAATGTATTTGCATTGGTGTGATATACAGACCTCCTTCACAAGAAGAAGAGTTGGACAGAGTTAATTGAAGACATACGCAGCATTGCTAGGAAAGGGGAAGTGCTACTGACAGGAGATTTCAATATGCCAGATGTTGATTGGCACATTCCTGCTGCAGTATCATCTAGAAGTAAGGAGATCCTGGATTCTCTACAGGGAGAACTATTCAGGCAATTGGTAACAGACCCCACACTGGACTTGGTGCTTACCAATAGTGAACATGTTTCTGATGTTGTAGTGGGAGATCATTTTGCATCCAGTGATCACCAGATGGTGTGGTTCAGTATTAGGACTAGGGCTGTTAGAATCCATTCAAAGGTGAGGATCTTAGACTTTAGGAAGACTAACTTTGCGAAGATGGGCCAATACCTCAGGGAGTCGTTAGTGGGATGGGAACAGCTGGGGGATGTAGAAAAACAAACAGTGGGCAAAACTGAAAGGGAATATTTTAAGGGCAACCAACCTTTTTGTGAAAATGGTAAATAAAAGGTAAAAGGAAAAGGAGACCGCTATGGTTTTTGAAAGAAGTAGCTGAAAAAGTGAAGAAAAAGAGGGAGGCCTTCATGAAATACAAGAAATCACAGAGAGAGGAAGACAGGCATCTGTATTTGGAAAAACTTAGAGAAGCTAGCAAAGTAGTCAAGAAGGCAAAGATTCAAAAGGAGGAGGAAATAGCCAATGCAATAAAATGGGGGGATTAAGACATTTTTCAGATATATTAGTGAGAAGAGGAAGGGCAAAAGTGGTATTGTCAGACTCAAGGGTGCAGGGGAGGAATATGTAGAAGCTGATAAGGATAAAGCGGAATTGCTTAACAAATATTTTTGTTCTGTGTTCACAGATGAAGAACCAGGAGTAGGACCTCAGAAAACACCCACAAATAGGAACAGAAGTGAGGGACATCTTGAACAATTTTCAGAAGACTGTTTGTGAGAAACTAGCTCAACTTAAAGTAGACAAAGCGATGGGATACACCCTAGAATACTGAGGGAACTTGGGGACGTTCTAGCAGCTCCACTGACTGACCTTTTCAATGCCTCGTTGGAGTCGGGATTGGTGCCAAAGGACTGGAGAGAGGCTCATGTGGTGCCTTTACACAAAAGCGGAAGTAAGGATGTGGTTGAAAACTACAGGCCGGTTAGTTTAACTTCAGTGGTGAGTAAATTACTGGAAACGCTCCTGAAAGAGAAAATAGTGAGGTTTCTGGAGTCCAGCGGATTACAGGATCCGAGGCAGCATGGATTCACCAGAGGCAGATCTTGTCAGACAAATCTGATTGATTTCTTTGACTGGGTGACCAGAAAGTTGGACCGAAGGAGAGCCCTAGATGTGGTGTATTTAGATTTGAGTAAAGCCTTTGACACTGTTCCTCACAGGCGACTTATAAACAAACTGAGCACCCTAGGAATGGACCCTAAAGTTACTGCTTGGGTTAGAAATTGGTTGGGTGGGAGGCGACAAACCATACAAGTAAATGGAGCTCACTCTGAGGAGAAGGATGTTACCAGTGGTGTGCCCCAGGGATATGTCCTTGGTCCGATTCTTTTTAACATCTTTGTTAGTGATATAGCGGAAGGGCTGTCAGGTAAGTTTTGCCTCTTTGCAGATGATACCAAAATCTGCAATAGAGTAGACACCCAGGAAAGTGTAGATAACATGAGGAGGGATCTAGCTAAGCTTGAAGAATGGTCTAGAATTTGGCAGCTGGGATTTAATATTAAAAATGTAAGGTCATGCATTTGGGCTGCAGCAATCCAAGGGAGCAATATAGCATAGGGGGTGAAGTACTTTTGTCCACTAAAGAAGAGCGGGACCTAGGCATGGTTGTGTCTGATGATCTTAAAGTAGCTAAACAGGTAGAAAAGGCGACGGCAAAAGCTAAAAAGGATGCTTGGGTGCATACGGAGAGGAATGGCTAGCAGAAAAAAGGAGGTGATAATGCCTCTGTGTAAGTCTTTGGTGCGACCTCATTTGGAGTATAGTGTGCAATTCTGGAGACCGCACCTTCAAAAGGATGTGAACAGGACGGAGTCGGTGCAGAGGGTGGCTACTAAAATGATTAGCGGTCTTCATTATAAAGCATATGAGGACAGACTTAAGGATCTTAATATGTACACCTTAGAGGAAAGGCGGGATAGAGGTGATATGATTGAGATGTTTAAATACCTCCGTGGCATAAATGTTCAGGGAGAGAGCCTCTTTCAATTGAAAGCAAGTTCTGCTACGAGGTGACATGGGATGAGGGTGAAGGGAGATAGATTCAGGAGTGATATGCGGAAATATTTCTTTACGAAAAGAGTAGTGGATCCGTGGAATAGTCTTCCAGTGGAGGTGGTAGAGATGAGGACAGTAATTGAATTCAAAAAAGCATGGGACAAACAGAGGATCTCTAAAGGTAAAAAGGGGACTGTTGGAGCTGCTTTATTTCCTACTTGGCTTCCTGCTTGATTGGTTCCTGGATCCGCGTTTGCTTCAGCACCCGATTGGTTGTTTGCTGGGAGGAGGGCCATAAGAACTCGGCTCCAACGCGGGACGGTGAGCTGCTTCATTTCCTACTTGGCTTCCTGCTTGATTGGTTCCTGGATCCGCGTTTGCTTCAGCACCCGATTGGTTGTTTGCTGGGAGGAGGGCCATAAGAACTCGGCTCCAACGCGGGACGGTGAGCTGCTTCATTTCCTACTTGGCTTCCTGCTTGATTGGTTCCTGGATCCGCATTTGCTTCAGCACCCAATTGGTTGTTTTCTGGGAGGAGGGCCATAAGAACTCGGCTCTAACGCGGGACGCGGAGCGGGCGCGCGTCTTTGGCGCGCGTCCAAAGGGGCAGGCACGCCCCTTTGGTGCCCCTTCGGTGCTTGAGGTGCCGAGGGTGGCTCCTTGGGATGGGAAAGAGAAGGAAGCACTATCCTCAACCTGAACAGACAAAAGCAGTTAAGGTGGTGGGCCCTATGGATGCTCACATTCGGGTGGAATCTGCTGTGTCTGCTGGGGGACTTTTTACCATCGACCCCGAGTAATACGTCAGGTGTGAGTACTGTCTCCTCTACCCCCTCGCCCATGTTGGGATTAGCTCAGCCCTGTCAGGAGTTGGATGTACTTGCCAATAAGGTCCCTCTGTCGGATGTTAAGCAGATAGAGGGAGCTGGCTGTGATGTGCTTCCCGGTTCCTTTTTACAGCTGGAACCTGCCTCGGGAGAACTTCCTCCTCCACTTCCGTCTGTTGTTTCTTTTCCCTCTATTGGGCAGCCCTTGTCCCCTCCAGCTGATGTATCTATTAAAGATGTTTGGGTAATGTTATCTCGTATGGAGGTGGCTTTGGGTGTGTCACTACAGAAGGTTGCCGTATTTACTAGAGAAACGGTAACTAAGTTAGCTGACCACGATGCTCGTTTGCTAGAATTGGAAAAAGGGGTTAATTTGCATACAGATCAATTGGCCTCTCATCAATCTGTTTCAGCTAAATTTATTCAAGATTTTTCCTCTTTGCATCAACAAGATGAAATATTGGAAAATTTAATCCGTTCTAAGAACCTCCGCTTGCTAAATTTTCCTAAAACCCATTATTTATCCCCTTTAATTGTGTTCAAGAAATACCTTAAAGATATTTTATTAATTAATGATGGGAGTGATATTTTGATCTCTCAAATCTATTATGTCCCTAAAGGGAGGGTGGTAAGAGATTTAGATCAAGTGGGAGATTTACCATATGGTGAAATTAGACTTACCTGCTAATTGTTGTTCCTGGAGTAGACCCAGTCTGGTCCCGGACCTCTGAGTTGTCAACCTTAATCAGCAGCTTGGAGACTGAGGAACCTCCTTTTTCATGATGTCACTCCTATATATCTCTGGAATCCGCCTTCCTCCATCAGTACCTTAATGACAAAGCAGACTCACCAGAGCAACAAATAAGTTAAGACCTCACTTACCACCCGCAAGGTCCAACCACCCAGCACTGAAACATCAAAAATAATCACCTAACGAACTGTGAACACTGAGGGTGCCTAGACTATCCTCTCACCTGTCCGACCACCCCCCTTAAAGAAGACATCCAAATGTCTCTTCTTACCTGTCATCCTAGACCAACAGTAGACCGTGCTGCAAGCCCTCTTTTTAACCCCGGGTGGGATGCGGGACCAGACTGGGTCTACTCCAGGAACAACAATTAGCAGGTAAGTCTAATTTCACCTTCCTGTTCGTAGCCCCAGTCTGGTCCCGGACCTCTGAGTAAGTACCAGAGCAGTAAAGTTAACGGGAGGGCTTAGCCGCAACTGCTTGCAGCACCGCCGCCCCGAACCCGGCATCCTGAGCGGACTGGACGTCCAGATGATAATGCCTAATGAAGGGAGACAAAGAAGACCACGTGGCCGCTCTACAAATCTCCGCCGGAGGCACCGCTTGGAACTCCGCCCAGGACGCCGCCTGAGCCCTGGTGGAATGGGCCCGCAGCCCCTCCGGCACCGGTCTCCCCTTCAGCAAGTAGGCCGACGTAATCGCCTCCCGGATCCATCGGGCGATGGAGGCCTTGGAAGCCGCTTCTCCTCGACGAGGACCCGCGAACAGGATAAATAACCTCTCCGAGCGGCGGAACCCTGCCGTACGCCGAAGATACTTCTTCAGGACCCGACGGACATCGAGCGTCCGTGACGCAGAACCCGTTGCGTCCGCCCGGAACACAGGCAAGGAAATTTCCTGATTCAAATGAAACGCAGACACGACCTTGGGTAAGAACGCCGGCACAGGCCGCAAGACCACCTTGGACTCGAAGAAAGACAAGAAGGGTTCCTTACAGGACAACGCCTGCAGCTCCGAAATGCGCCTGGCCAAGCAGATAGCCACGAGAAACACGACCTTTAAAGTGAGATCCTTTAGAGAAGCCGAGCTCAAGGGCTCAAAAGGCTCCCGCTCCAGCGCCGTCAGCACAAGCGGAAGGTGCCACTTTGGTATCAGCTGTCGTCTGGGCGGACGAATTAACGCTACCGCGTGCAAGAACCGCTTGACATCCCGATGTTCTCCAATGGATCGACCGGCCACCCGTCCGCGGTAGCAAAACAGGGCCGCGACCTGAACCCAAAGCGAAGCCGCGGCCAGGCCCTTGTCGAAGCCGCCCTGCAGGAAATCCAAAATCTGAGAAAGAGACGCCTTGAGCGCCACTGAGTGTCTCTCACTGCACCACGCCTCAAAAACTCTCCAGACCCGGACGTACGCCAAGGACGTTGACCTTTTGCGAGCCTTCAGCAGGGTAGAAACCAATGCGGGGGAATAGCCCCTAGTCCTCAACCGAGCCCTTTCAATAGCCAAGCCGTAAGCGAGAACCGATCCACATGAGGCATGAATAGAGGCACCTGCGCCGGCAGATCCGGACGGACCGGGAGCCTCCACGGCCGCGCGACCAGAAGCCTCCGCAGGTCTGCATACCAAGGGCGGCGAGGCCAGTCCGGAGCTATCAAGATCACCAGCCCCCCGAAGCTCTCCACCCGCTGGAGCACCCTGCCGATGAGCACCCACGGCGGAAAGATGTACAAAAGCTGGCCCTCCGGCCAGGGCTGAATCAGCGCATCGAGGCCCTCGGACATCCGCTCCCTCCGCCTGCTGAAGAAGCGGCTGGCCTTTGCCGAGCTGAAAGTGGCCATCAGATCCATCACCGGCGTGCCCCATCGCCGCTTGATCATTGCGAACACCCCCGGATGAAGGACCCACTCTCCTGGATCCACCCGCACACGACTGAGGAAGTCTGCTTCCACGTTGTCCACTCCTGCCACGTGCGCCGCCGACACCGCCAGAAGATGCCGCTCGGCCCACGTGAACAGCGTCTCTGCTTCCGTCTCGAGAGCCGCGCTGCTGGTCCCACCCTGGCGACTGATATAGGCCACCGCAGTGGCGTTGGAGAAGACTCGTACCGCCGACCCACTGAGAATCGGCTGGAAACACTCCAACGCCAGCGACACCGCACGCAACTCCAGGTGATTGATCGACCACGAGCGTTCCTGAGGGTCCCACTGTCCTTGAGCGAACTGACCCCGACAGTGGCCCCCCCAACCCAGGAGGCTGGCATCTGTCGTCAACGCTATCCACTCGGGCACCGCCAGGGGCCTCCCCCTCTGTAAGGAGCGGGGATCCAACCACCAGCACAGCCCCGCCCGCGCCTCGTCCGGACAAACAAGCCTTTGGGACAGCGGGTCCCGCTGGTGCGACCAGCGCCTGAGTAGCGCTCTCTGCAAGGGCCGCATGTGCGCCCTCGCCCACGGTCGCCGCCATGGTGCCCAGCAGTTGCAGATACTGCCACGCCGTGGACTCCCGTCTCTTCAAGAACTTCCGAACCAATGACCGCAACTTCTGCGCCCTTTGCCGAGGAAGGAACACCTGCCCGGTTCCCGTGTCGAAGCGCGCGCCTAAGTATTCCAAGTCTTGGGAGGGGACCAACTTGCTCTTCGCCCTGTTGACCACCCAACCGAGGCTTTCCAGGAAACTGACCACCCGGGACGTGGCCATCACGCTCTCGTCCCTCAACTTCGCCCTGATCAACCAGTCGTCCAGGTATGGGTGCACCAGGACGCTTTCCTTGCGCAAGGCCGCCGCCACCACCACCATAATCTTCGTGAAGGTGCGCGGCGCCGTCGCTAGACCGAACGGCAGCGCCCGGAATTGGAAATGACCGAAGGGCACCGCAAAGCGGAGGAAACGGAAATGCTCCCGCCGAATGGGAATGTGAAGATAGGCCTCGGACAGATCCAGAGCGGTGAGAAACTCTCCCGGCCGCACCGCTGCAATCATGGACCGTAGAGTCTCCATGCGGAAGTGGGCCACCCGAAGGCACCGGCTCACCCCTTTGAGGTCCAGGATAGGCCGGAACCCTCTGCCCTTCTTTGGGACCACGAAATATATGGAGTATCGACCGCAACCGTGTTGGTCTGGCGGTACCGGTTCGATCGCCTGGAGGTCCAGCAGCCTTTGCACGGTCTCCCGCACCGCCGCGCACTTGCTGGGCGCCTTGCAGGGAGACCGCACGAAGGCATCGCGCACTGGACGCTGCAGCTCCAGCGCGTATCCCTCTCTTAAGACCTCCAGCACCCACTGATCCGAAGTTATTTGGACCCAGGCGCCATAGAACTCCCGCAGTCTGCCCCCTAAGGGAACTAGCGGCCCCTGGGTCCGCCGTATCTCATTGCGCCTTGCGCAGGGCAGAGGCGGAGGAGGAGGAGGCCGAGGCCCCCCCCCAAAGCCTCTGCCGGCTCCCCGGAAACCCCGAAACCCCTGGTTTCGGGCGGGAAACCTGCCCCTCTGACTGGTAGCAAACCGAGGGAAACGGGAGCGGCGAAAGTCCCGCTGCTGAGATCTGCTGGGCGCCACGCCACGGCTTTGCTTGGGCTTGTCCTCCGGCAGCTTACCACCCTTAGACTCGCCCAAGTCCTTGACCAACTTCTCCAGATCCTCTCCGAACAAGAGACGCCCCTTGAACGGGAATTTA
This sequence comes from Ichthyophis bannanicus, assembly GCA_033557465.1. Lineage (NCBI taxonomy): Eukaryota > Metazoa > Chordata > Amphibia > Gymnophiona > Ichthyophiidae > Ichthyophis > Ichthyophis bannanicus. The sequence goes on along the minus strand of CM066033.1, from coordinate 384,779,228 downwards.
CTCAGCCTGGTCTTTGACGAAGAATCCACCGCCCAAGAACGGAGCCACAGGTACCGTCTGGCAGCCACCGCCGATGCCATGCTGCTGGAGAGACCCCGCATGAGGTCATAGTGAAGATCAGACAAATAGGCCGCCCCCGACTCCAGTCGGGCCGCCTCCACGGACCTGTCCTCCGCCGGCGCCGGTCGTACCTGTTGAGACCAGCGAAGACAGGCCCTGGCCACCCAGGCCCCACAAATAGCCGCCTGTAGGGACAGAGCATTAGTGTCAAACACTTGACGCAGAAGGGCATCCAGCTTCCTGTCCTGAGCATCCTTGAGGGCCGCGCCGCCCTCCACTGGGATGGTGGTCTTCTTTATCACCGCCGCCACAGCTGCATCCACCCTGGGGGGCGTAAAGATCTCACGATCCCGATCCACTAGTGGATACAGCCGTCCCAACACCCGCGACCCCCTCAGGGCCGCCCCCGGGACGTTCCATTCTTCCTAAATCAGCTCCTGGAAGACCCTATGAACCGGGAAGGCCCGCTGAGACTTACGGAAGACTTGCAACAAAGGGTCCTCCAGAGACTCGTCCTCCGACGGCCCCTGCGCTCGCATATTCAAGGCGCTCAGCGTCTCAGCGATAAGGGCCGGCAGTTCTTCCCTCCGGAAGACTCGGACCACCCTGGCTTGCTCCTCCTTGCCGTCGAGCTCCCCCTCTTCCAAATCTTCCTCAGGGAGTCCTGTCTCGCCTTCCTCCTCCGACAGGCGCCCCTCCGAGGCCAGAGAGGTCTCCACCGACTCCGCCTCTAACCGCAGCCTCTTGCCGCTGGGTTGATCCTCTGCAGAGAGAGCCGGAGGGCCACGCTTCGCGCGGGCCCCTTCTGAAAGCTCTGACAGTGGAGGGGGCAGGCTCCCCACTGCGTGCCGCAGCAGAGCCACAAAGTCAGGGGAAAAAATGGACTCAAGCCCCCTTGCCCAGGGCCCCTGGGGTACTGGTCCCGCCGTGGCGGTCGAGGGCCCCGCCACCGGCTCCACACGGGCTAAGCCTGAAGGAGAGCCGTCCGAAGGCCCTAACTCGGACCCCGGCAGCTCCCCCACGCTCGCCCCAGGAGGGTCCAGAGTTGCGGCCTCCTTAGAGCAACTTTTACACACCCCGGAGTCCAAGAGAGAGGACTTCTTAGCCCCGCAAATCATGCAATGGGGCTTGGGCGACATACCCCCGAGAGCGCTTCACTTACCCGCTACCGGGCCCCTCACACGCACTGCCCCCAACTCCCAAGGCACCCGGGAAAGCCTGCAGTCGGCCAGGGAGAAGATGGCCCGCCGTGGGGAACAGAGCGTATATTTTTCGTTTAAAAAAAAAAAAAAAAACCACAAGAACAAACGCCCCCAACAATAAAAGAAAACAGCCTAGCTGGCTCCCCGGAGCCGCCCGCCTCAACGAACGGAGGCCCCAGCAGCCGGGGAAAAATGCGGGAGCCGAAGGAGCACTCCCGCGCGAGTGCCACGTGGCCGGGCCTGTACAGCCTCAAGGCGCAGCGCGCCGCAGTGAAGAGAAACTTGGCAGAGGAGAAATCGCGCTCCCTCCCTCCCCCGCCTGCCCTCTTACCTGAGCTGCCACCGCAGGGAAGTATGAGGAGAGAGCGCCGCAATGTCCGGGAAGGAGGGAAGGCCCACAGGTCCGCCCAGCAAGCTCCTCTCCGAGGACCGGCTCGAGACTCCCCCCTGCCCGTCCAGCCAGAGGCGCGCTCACAGGCAGGTCCTCTGTTTGGCGCGTGGCTGGACGAAGATCACTCCCCGCCGGCTCAGCTCCACAGCCACGAACCTGGAGCGAACCGGCTCTCCGCCCACGCTGTGCACCGCACAGGGGCAAGACTAAAAGCGGGAAAGGAGAGGCTAAGGCACCGGCAGGCACAGCTCTTATACCTTAAAAGGTACAAACCACCTTATTTAATTTTTTTTTTTTTTTTGAATCTATAACCTGCAAACTTTAACTAAACTAAAAATAAACCAATCACTACACTGACACTAATCCTTAGTTGTTCCTCCAGTGAGCCCGGACCCCCGGGCTCGACCTAGTCAGCTGCTTGGAGACTGAGGTAACTGATGGAGGAAGGCGGATTCCAGAGATATATAGGAGTGACATCATGAAAAAGGAGGTTCCTCAGTCTCCAAGCTGCTGATTAAGGTTGACAACTCAGAGGTCCGGGACCAGACTGGGGCTACGAACAGGAACAACAAGTTGTTTCTTCTACATTAGATATTTCAAATTTTTTGGAATCTTCCACGGATGAAATATCCTCTAGGGATACATTATTAGTTACTTTTGTATTACATACGGATAAGGAGAGAGTTTTGAGGTCGTATTTTAAGCAGAAATCTATGAAATTATGTGGTCAGCCCATTCAAATATTTCCCGATGTTTCTAGGACTACACAAGTGCGACGCAAAGCCTTTTTGCAGCTGTGATCGCAAGTGGTGTCCTTGGGAGCCTTGTTCCATCTTAGGTTTCCCTGTAAATGCCAGGTGATATATCAAGGTAATCGTTTTGTGTTTTCTGAGGTGGAGCACTTACAGAATTTTCTTAAAGATAAATAATGGAATTTATATCTTTGATTCTCCTGACAAAGTATATTGAGCTTATGATTGTATTCCAGGTCCAGTCAGTTGTTTGTTAGTATTGTTTCTTTTTTGAATAGTGTGCTCCTTAATGTGGACTAATTTGTTACTTTTGTCTTCCTTATAATAATGGTATTGTTATACTGTTATTTTTTTTTTGTAACGTTTTCAAATTTATAAATAAATAATTTAAAAAAAAAAAGGGGGGACTGTTGTAGTTGTTGATGTGGAGGGACAGACTAGATGGGCCATGTGGTCTTTTTCTGTCATCATGTTTCTATGTTTTATAAGATAAGATCAAGAGTCGTGCCTGTTCGGTGTGTGGGATTTTTTAGTAGTTGGTGGTAGTGTAAGGCTTCCATGGCATTCAGGAAGGATCTGGCCTCCCAGGGCTATGAGTGTTTTTTGGGGAGTGCTGTGTGCACATACTGACTCGAGAACTGGAGAGTTCATCACTCTTGGCAGTAGAGGCTCTGTATGTGAAGCTCAGTGTGATATAGTTATTGGCTATGTTGATTATGTTGGATTCGCCTGAACTGCTAGATGGGAGGAATTTGAATTTAATTTGGTCTTTGCTAGGATAAGTACTCCTCCTCCTCTCTTATGGTTTCTAGGGCAGTTGAAGGTTGAGTAAGTGGTTGGGGCGATTTGATTGATGATGACCTGGTCAGTTTCATTTAGCCATGTTTCAGTGATGCACAGTACCTATATCTGTTTTGTGCGTCACTAGGTAGTCTGTGATGGTATATATTTTGTTTCGTTATCGACCTTGCGTTGATGAGGGTGTGATGATTGTTTGCGGTGGGTAGGTTTTATGTATATGAGCAAGTGTGCTTTCCTAATATGTTGAAAGTTAAGGAGTTTCCAGGGGGTGATGGTACCAGGTATGAGTTGATAGGAGGAGTAATAAGGTCTTTGCATAGCTTTGGCTAGTCGCAGTGTATCTCTGAAGCAGAATTACCATTATTAGGATACAGAGGAGATATTTGCAGTGAGCCATCATGGCATGTGAGGTCACAGGATAGTGTCTGTTACCTTGAATGACTTGGGTAAGACTGTTCCACCTGGATCATGTAGCTTGTTTGTTGGTAGACAAGATAGTTGGGCGAGGCAGTAGGTCCGCTGGCTGTTTGTTCTCTTTTAAGTGGCTTCCTGTTGTTTGAGTAGCGATCAGCTTTTCGCCTACGGTCCCCTCCTAAGGGCCACGCCAAAGGACTCTCTGGCAAGGCTCCCAGGCGCAGCGTGCCTGAGAGTGTTGTGCTGTTTAAATTGTCCAGTGCGGCTCTGATTATTCTCTGCTACAGGGGGTGGAAGAATCCTCCATCCTGCTCCCCTGTGGCCGATCACCGATCAGGGTTGGAGAGGAGGAGGAGAGTCGCCGCAGAAAAAGACACTCGGCGTCTGTCTCAACACTGACAACTCCTGAAACAGCACTCACGAAATTTACATTTCCCCTCTCCTCTCATGATACACAGGTTTACAGATTTACTAAGAAAAAAAATCTTCCAGGAAGGTTTTGTCAATTTCAGGCCAAATAGATATTTTCCATAGAGACAAAATGGTATAACACGTAGATGACTAGAGACATCATCTTTTCTCCCTCTCACAATGGTTCTGCTATGATTTTTGATACTGTCAGAAATTTTTTTTTATTTTGTTTAATCAATCAATCAGGAAATAACCCCTAATGGGTTATATAAAACACTAATTTTTGACATAAGCAAACATAAATGTAGTTGCCTCGTACCATCAGGAAATCATCTATTTATTTAGTGATTTATATAGCTTTTTCATGGTACAAGACATTACATATGAGGTAAAGTATAGCCAACAGTTTGAGACGTTATGATCTGAACAAGACTCAGGACAGAATGGCAAAATTTCAAAGTTTACAGTGAGAGCAGAGAATTTACAACCATATCAAAGGCAAAGCAATTTCACTTTCAAAGAAATACTTTTAACAGGCTCTCTCTTGGCAGACACACCTGTTATATATTCTCTACTTAGAAATTCTTTACATTTCTTAAAAGCTCTACCTTCAAGGTCAAACATTGTCCTAGTTTGCAAAGGGGACTCTCACATAAATTTTGTCTTTCTACTTTTAACCTTAATTACCTCCAACAATCTTACACAAAGGGCATCCAGTAACTCATAAGATGCAGCTTTATGTTGCAATAGTAAGCCTAGTTTAAAATGTCAGTAACAAATATCCTGAAACCGGTAAAGCATTTTCAGGAAATTTCTGTGAAAATGTAGGTCAGCGAGTAACGAAACATTTCCCAACAGACACACCTGCCGACCTTGACAGGTTCTTCATGTTCTATACTGTGTCAGCTTCTAAATTTAAAGTGAGGGAGTTGCACACTTAAAAAGAAACCAGAGAGCAGTCACATGAACTAATACGAAAATCAGATTAGCTACAAGCAGTAAAGAGTCAGAATGTACTGGATAAATAAACATAAGAACTGCCATACTGGGTCAGACCAAAAGGTCCATCAAGCCCAATATCCTGTTTCCAACTGTGGCCAATCCAGATAACAAATACCCGTCAGGTTCCCAAAAAAGGTACACAGATTCCACAATGCTTATCCCAGGGTAAGCAGTGGATTTCCCTGGTCTTCTTTAGGTTTATGGACCTTTCCTCCAGGAACTTCTCCAAACCTTTTTTTTTTTAAACCAGCTATACTAACAGCTTTTACTACATCCGCCGGTAACGAATTCCACGGTTTGATTACATGCTGAATGAAAAGATATTTTCTCCTAGGACAAGCAGGATGAGTCAGCCACACCTGATGACATCATTCAATGGCACCATGAATACAGAAATGCTCTCCTAGAGCTCAGATAGGTGAGCCTTTCTGAGCACGTGCTGGTTGCCCCCACCTGGCTCAGCTCTTGTTCTTCCGTCCTGCCACATGAATGGAATATCAGCTCTCCTACTTCACATTACCATTGATAAAGAAAAACCTACCAAGAAAAACAAGGACAAGCAAGAAATTTCCAACAAACCCGGGTTCAAAAAATGTCCACGGTACTCAAAGAAGATGAACTCAGACGCCCATGATCACTGCTTGCGCTGCCTGGGTAAGGACCAACGCATGGAGGACTGCCCCCACTGCGCCCATATGTAACCCAGGGCCCGCCGATCCTGCAGCCATGCCTTATAAGACTACCTCTCTGAGAAGTACTGGCCAGCACCAGCAGAAAAAGTAGTAAGCAGCTGGTAGATTCTGAGAGGAGCAACCTCATGGCTACTTCCAAGATGGCCACTGTCCAAGACTCCTCTGCCACAGCCATGCCCCGGGATGTGCCTCAAGGGACCTCCATCCTTGGTTCGACTGCTGGATCTCCTTCCCTCGCGCCCACTGCCCCTCCAACTAAAAGCAGTGCAGCCGTGAGCAGCAGGGATCAGGAGCTTCCCCATGCCGGCCCCAATCCCCGCACTTCCAGTAAGGCCCCACTTACAGACCACCCGATTGGCCGACATAGTGGTGACGTCAGCAGTGATGTTGGCCACCACTGCGCCAGCCCTGAAGTCAGCCAGATCTGCTCCCTCCGAGCCAGGCACTCTCCATCTCCTTGGCGCCAGAGCCATTTGAACAGCGGCACCAGGAGATCTCATAGCAGCAGCAGTTGGGAAACAGGGAGGAGGCACAGACACCTGGAGCGAAGTCCCTAAAGGAGCTCTCTCTTCCCTACCTCCTACTCATCCCCACGGAGGAGCCAGAGGAGAGATTTCAAGGGGCACAAGAGGTACTCCCCTCACAGATCTCCAGATCCAGTCTCCTTCGACCCAGAGCGCCCACCTACAACTATGATGGACTTATGGAAGAGTTTTTTGTCGCAGAACTTCCGCACAAAAAACATCCAGGCACCACAGCATCAATCCTCAGCGCCAAACACCCTGACACCAACTCCGCAAAGACCTCCCTCGCTTATCATATTTTTCCTGGAGCCTCCGTCCTCGGAAAGCGAAACAGAAGAGGCAGCTGAGCATATCACAGCAAAAGCGGGATACCATCAGAACCCTCTCCTGCCTTCATGTATCCTGAATTCTTTCAAAAACTATCCTCATGCCTAGTTCTCAACCCCACGGATAGCCCAGACCCAAGGAGTGAGGTCCTGGGGCTTCTGAAGTACCTGGATGTGTCCAGATCAGTGGTCTCCATCCCAATCCACCGCCTACTGCTGGACACTCTCAGCCACAAACTGGCAAACACCTGCATCCATTCCAGCCACATCACGGCGGTTGGACACAAAATACCAAGTACAACCAACGTCAGGATTTGACAAGTTCCAGCTACCGCACCAGTCGATCGTGGTGGAGTCTGCCCTAAAACAGGCAAAGAGCTCTCGCACGCATACCAACACACCACCAGGCAAGGAACACAAGATCCTGGACGATCACGGAAAAAAAAAGTATTCCAAGCAACCACAAAGTGCGAAAATTGAGGCACACCAGTTTCAACAGGTCCTATAGCTGGACACCATCCTGGACAGTCTCAAGAAAGCCACGGATGAGCTACCCACCGAATCCAAGACTACCTTCACTCCTTCTGGGAGACCTGAGCGAGTGCGACAAGCACCTCATACGCTCCACTTTTGATGCTGCCTCCAGGGGGGCTTCAACAGCCATTGCAGCAAGGCACACGGCCTGGGTTCGAGCATCATGCCTGAGAGAGGACACACACAAACGTCTGGTGGATGCATCTTGCAGCGGGGCAAACCTTTTTGTAGCAAAGGTGAAGGAGAAGGAGCACTTTGACACACTCCAGACCCTAGCTTCTGATGGTCTCAACAGAAGCTCCAGTTCCAGGAAGTTGCAAGGATCCTACTACAGAAAGTCCCAACCATCCAGGAACTACCAGCCCCACCAAAAGTGGCAAGCAAAATGCTCCAACTATCATTCCTACCAGCCGTACAACCAAAGACCACGCGCCAAGGAATGCAGGCAGCAGAAATAAGCCGCAACATCCTCGGGGAAAAGCAAAGCACACTGTCCTTTTGACGGCACAACACCCATACGCCTGCCAGTGGGAGGACACGCGACCTTCCTCAAGGAGGCATGGGGAAAAAAAAAAATCACCAGACAAGTGGATATTACGGATCACAGAACAAGGTTACCACACCCGCTTCATGGCAACCCCTCAGCAGAAGTCCATTCCCCACAGCCACATGCCAGCCCATCTCTGCAATATAATGCCCCAGGAAATCAAGGCCCTCCTGGACACCTGAGCAATAGAGTATATGCCCCAAAAATAAATAAATAGCGAGTGGATTTTACTTCATGGTTCCCAAGATGTCAGGAGCGGTGCGTCCGATCCTCAATCTATGCCTCCGCAAGGAATGCTTCAGGACGTACTCTCTAGGGTTCATCCTGCCGCTCATACAGCATAACGCTTGGCTGGCCTCACCGGACCTGCAGGATGCCTACGCCCACATCCCCATCCATTCAGTGCACAGGATGTTCCTGCATTTCTGCATCATGAACAACCAATACAGGGTGCTCCCCTTTGGCCTCTCCCCTGCCCCGGGGATGTTCACCAATGCATCGCAGTGGCAGCTGCTCAACTCCAGAGATCCGGCATCTGTGTTTTTCCTTATCTGGACAATTGGCCGATCACTAACCCCTCTAGGCCAACAGTGGAGGAGGATGTACACAGCACCATCACACTCCTATCCAACCTGGGCTTCCTAGTCAACTTCAAGAAATCATATTTACGGCCCACGCAAGCATTGGACTTCATTGATACGACTTTCTACACCCACCAAGCAAAACCTTCCTCCTGTCGACTCGTGTGGACACCATCACACACCTGGCACGGGAGGTTTCAGCAGTCAAGGATGTAACTGCCAGAGCTCTCTTGCTGCCATATAACCCAAGAGGCGCACCTATGCATGTAATCCAGCTCACCAAGCACTACATGAGAAGCCTGCAGAGGCATCTCACAGTCCAAGTCACAACGGATTAGCATAGACAAGAGGATACGGGCCTCACTTACCTGGTGGACATGCAAAACAAACCTCTCTCAGCAGACCCTTCAAGGATTCCCCACCCGACCTCATCACCACCATGGATGCCTCCAAGCGTGAGTGGAGTGCCCAACTCCTGCTCCTGCACACCCAAGGAATGTGGACGGGACAGGAGGGCCGACTCCACATCAACCTGCGACCTTCTGCCCTGGACAGTTGTGCTTTAATGTAAACCGCACTAATGCAGAAGAGCGTGGTATATAAGAAAGTTAAATAAATAAAATCAGGTCTGCACTCCAAGCGATCCAGTCATGGCTAAACAACAAAGTTGTCTGTTTGGATCAGCACAACTAAGTTGCCATGTTCTACATCAACAAACAGGGCGGCATGGGGTCATTATCCCTCTTGCAGGGAAGCCCGCACAATATGGGACTTTGCTCAATCCAAGAATTGGCACCTACTGGCCACCTATCTTCCCGGCAAACATAACCACCTGGTGGACAGCCGCCAGTTGCAACCTCACGAGTGGTCTCTCCATCTGGAAATCACAGCCTCCCTCTTGCGGAAGTGGGGCCAGCCACAGATGGACTTATTCACGCACCTGACCAATGCAAAGTGTGCAGAATTCTCTTCCAGACATCCGGCAGAGCAGAAGGTAGCAGTGGATGCGTTCCATATGCACTGGGGGAGCCGCAAGCTGCTATATGACTACCCTCCCCCGAAGCACTCATCTCCAAGACGTCCGCCAGGGGGGTGAGAGTGAACTCCAGGCACTAGTAGCACACCTTCCCGACAGCACGCTCCACCCGAACCACGTATCTCTACAAACCCACCCCAAATTCTTACCGAAGGTGGCCTCACACTTTCATATCAACCAAGCCATTGAGCTACCTATCTTCTACCCGGAGCCGCACGGCAGCGCAGAAGAGCATCCCCTACACACCCTGGACTGTGTGCGCACGCTGCACACATACCTAGCATGGACGGCCACAAACCGCCAGGGAAACCAACTCTTTGTGGCCTTTGACCCCAATAGACCCTGACAACCTGTCACCAAGCAAACACTGCCCCAATGGATCACCGTGTGCATTGCCTACTGCTATTCACGGGCTAGGACAGACGCCCTGGCGCATGTCCAGGCGCACCAGCTTCAGGCCATGGCTACCACACTGGCAAACCTCAACACAGTTCCACTTAACCACATCTACAAGGCGATGACATGGGCCTCGCCCCACACCTTCCAGAGGCACTACTGCCTGGAACACTTGACTAACAGCTTGTTCAGCTGTTCTGTGCTAGACACGGGAATCCAGCCTACGGATGGGCTCGTCAATGGATAAGAGTACTGCCATTGTTGTTCTTGTTCTTATCAAGGTACTCCTCGACAACTGTTGCAACAATAGGGAGGACTGTTGTTGCCGATGTTGAATGGCTGACTGACCTTTGCTCCTTGCCACTGCATGGAGCCAGTTATATTGTTTGCTACAATGTTTGATTTCAGTTGTTGTAATAATGAACCGAATAAAACAACCTGCTGCATCCAAAGGTGTTGTGTTTGGGAAAGGTCCCATGGCAGGACCGCCGACCTTCATCCTACCACAGCTCAGAACAAAGCCGCACTGATGAATCACCAGGTGTGGCTAATTCATCCTGCTGTCTGCGGAGAACTCCCGTTATAGGTAAATAATCCCGTTTTCTCTTCTTATTAATCCTAAATGGGCTACATTGAAGCTTCATTGCATGTCCCCTAGTCTTTCAACTTTTTGAAAGAATAAGCAATTGATCTAAGTTTATTCATTCCACTCTGTTCATTAATTTATAGACCTCTATCATAACTCCCTTGAGCCATCTCTTTTACAAGTTGACAAGTCCTAATCTTTTAAGCCTCTCCTCACAGAAATATTGTTTGATCTCCTTTACCATTTTGGTGACTCTTCTCTGTACCTTTTCTAATTCTGCTATATCCTTAAGATACGGCAACCAGAAATGCACACAATATTCAAGATGAGGTCTCACCATCAAACGAAAATAGTAATTAGATCTTACCTGCTAATTGCTGTTCCTGAAGGAACGACAGTCCAGTCCCTTCACTTCTGGGTTGCGTAACCCTTCCAGCAGCTTGGAGGCTGAGCCCATCTTTTTGGGGGATGGAGCGGTATAAATACCACTGGGACCACCCACCCACTCCAGTATTCGATTGAAAAAGCAGATCTAACAAACTCTTACTGGAAACTTAACTATAACAAACTCAAACCTATGCAACAGGCATATATATTGAAAAATCTTTTTTTTTTTTTTTGTAATGGAAAACCAAGGAGAGGAGGCCTGGGAATAGCCTGAGGAGATGTCTGCTTCTACCCGAGCCGGCTTCCTCCCGGACTTCTTCCTGCCGTACCGGAGCTACGGCCCCAACGATGCCTTGCCCTGAACCCGAGGTGTGAAACGGTTGCCGGAACGGGTGGGATCAGGGACTGGACTGTCGTTCCTTCAGGAACAGCAATTAGCAGGTAAGATCTAATTACTATTTCCTTATCGTCACTCCAGTCCAGTCCCTTCACTTCTGGGAAGTACCAGAGCAGTTCACCCCTGGGAGGGTTCCGGCATACCGGACTGAAGAACCGCTAGCCCGAACCGGGCGTCCGCTGCACTCTGCACGTCCAACCTATAGTGCTTGGAGAAGGTATGCAGCGATGACCAAGTCGCTGCCCTACAGATGTCCAGCGGAGGTACCAGGGAAAATTCCGCCCAAGAGGCCGCCTGAGCCCTAGTGGAGTGGGCCCGCAGCCCCATCGGAACCTGCTTCCTCTTCAGGATGTAAGCGGAGGCAATCGCCTCTCTGATCCACCTGGAGATGGAAGCCTTGGCCGCCGCCTCCCCTTTGTGCGGCCCTCCAAACTGGATGAATAGACGGTTGGACTTTCGGAATGGCGCTGTGCGCGAAAGGTAACGTTTCAAGATTCTCTGGACGTCTAGAAGACGCAGCCTGTCGTCTTTACCTATCTGCCCCTTAGACGCTAAGACTGGCAGGGTAACTGTCTGGTTCACATGAAAAGGAGAGATAACCTTGGGTAAGAAGGACGGTACTGTACGCAGAACCACCTTGTCCCTGAGAAAGGCCAGGAAGGGGGGCTGGGACGAGAGCGCCTGCAATTCTGAGACCCTTCTTGCCGAGCAAATGGCGACCAGGAAGACTGTCTTTAGAGTTAAATCCTTTAAGGAGGCTCTCTTCACTGGCTCGAAGGGTTCCCCGACCAAGGCACTTAGCACTAAGTTGAGATCCCAAGGAGGGATGACCGATCTCCGTTGCGGACGTAGCCGACTAACCGCTCGTAGGAACCTGGCAACGTCCGAGTGCGCCCCTAAGGGTCTGCCCCGGACCTTTCCTCTATAGCAAGAGATAGCCGCCAACTGAACCCGCAAGGAGCTATGCGCCAGGCCCTTTTCGAAGCCTGCTTGCAAGAAGTCCAGAATCTCCGGAACCGAGGCCGAAAGCGGTTTCCGACGATGCTCCGCGCACCAAGCTTCGAAGATGCGCCAAACTCTTACATAAGAAAGACAGGTCGAGCGCTTTTTGGCCTTCAGTAGAGTCGAGATTACCGCTCCTGAGTATCCTCGTTTTAGCAGCCGCGCCCTCTCAATAGCCAGGCCGTAAGCGAGAACCGATCCACGTGAGGCATCCGGACCGGACCCTGCCTCAGCAGGTCCCTTTTGAAAGGGAGCCGCCAAGGACGGTCGGCGAGCAGCCTGATCAGATCGGCATACCATGGGCGGCGAGGCCAATCCGGAGCTATGAGAATTACCAAGCCATGGTGAGACTCTACCCGTTGGAGAACTTTCCCGATCATAGCCCAAGGGGGGAATACATAGAGAAGACCCTCCGAAGGCCACTTTTGAGACAGGGCATCTAAGCCTTCGGACATCCTTTCCTTCCTTCGGCTGAAGAATCTGTCCACCTTGGCTGTAGAGAACCGTGCCATGAGGTCCATGACTGGGCAGCCCCAAAGGGCTACTATCTGGTTGAAGGTCTCTTGTTCCAGCTCCCATTCCCCGTGGTCTACCTTGCACCTGCTGAGGAAGTCGGCCGTGACGTTGTCCTCTCCCGCCACATGCTGCGCTGACAGAGCTAGAAGCCGGGACTCCGCCCACTGGAAAAGAGAGTCCGCCTCCTTCTCTAAGGCGCGACTGCTGGTGCCTCCCTGGTGGTTGATGTAGGCCACCGCGGTGACATTGTCGGAGAGAACTCGAATAGCCTTTCCCTGCACTAATATCCTGAATGCCTTGAGAGCCAGAGTGACAGCCCGTAATTCCAGTCTGTTGATGGGCCACTGTGATTCCAACTGTGACCAGAGACCCTGGACGAACTGGTCCTCGCAGTGCGCTCCCCAGCCTGTCAGGCTGGCATCCGTCGTTAACAACAACCACTGATGGGGATCGAGGGGCATTCCGCGGTCCAGGTTCTTCGGGCACCTCCACCATTGTAGGGACTGCTTGGTCCGTGGAGCGCAAGGTAACTGCATCGAAAGGGGCTGATGCTGAGGAGACCAACGACGCAATAGCGCCCGCTGCAGCGGTCGCATGTGGGCCCTGGCCCATGGCACCACCTCTATTGATGCCGCCATAGTTCCCAGAACTTGGAGATAATGCCAGGCTGAGGGATTTCTTCTGGCCAGGAACTGCGTGATTAGAATCCTTAGATCTCTTGACCTTGACCGGGACAGGAACACCCTGCCCCTGAGGGTGTCGAATCTTGCTCCGAGATACTCGAGTTCCTGAGAGGGAGTCAACCTGCTCTTTGTCCGGTTGATGACCCACCCCAACTCCTCTAAGACCTGAATCACTCTGGCCGTTGCCGAGTGGCTCTCCGGAGCTGACTTTGCGCGGATTAGCCAGTCGTCCAAGTAGGGGTGTACTAATATGCCTTCCTTCCTTAGGAAGGCCGCCACTACGACCATTACCTTGGTGAACGTCCTGGGAGCCGTGGCAAGGCCAAAAGGCAAGGCCTGGAACTGAAAGTGGCCTCTTGGTACCGAGAATCTCAGGAATTGTTGATGGGACTTCCTGACCGGGATGTGCAAGTAGGCTTCCGTCAAGTCGAGGGAAGTGAGGAACTCCCCCTCCTCTCACGGCCGCTATGACTGAACGTAGGGTCTCCATCCGAAAGTGAGGTACCCTGAGGCAGCGGTTGACTTGTTTTAGATCTAGGATTGGCCGAAAGGAGTCCTCCCTTTTCGGGACCACAAAGTAAATCGAGTACCGACCGGATCCGTATTGGTCTGGGGGTACTGGAATTACCGCCCCTAAGTCTATTAGACGGGCAAGAGTAGACTCGATCGCTGCCCTTTTTGCTGGAGCTCCACAGGGCGACTGAACAAAAGCCGGTGGGATTTGCTTTGCGAATTCTAGCGCGTAACCTTCTCTGATCACCTCTAGAACCCATTGATCGGACGTGACCCGGGTCCAGGCGGGGAGAAACAGCCTCAGGCGGCCGCCTACCGGCCGTCCTTCCCCCTGGACCCCCGACACCTCATTGTTGCTTCCTAGGGCCCGAGAAGGAGGAGGAAGAGGAGGAGGAGGAAGCTCCAAACCCCCGACCTGCCCCTCGAAAACCTCTGAAACCTTGTCCCTTAGAGGGAAACCGGCCCCTGGAAAAGGGGTTTGATCTGGCGGTCCGAAATCTCCGCGTCTCCCTAGGCTGAGTGCGCACAGGGGCTTGGGAGCGGCCTAGTCTCGGTCTATCTTCCGGAAGCCTCCCTCCTTTAGACTCGCCCAGATCCTTGACCAGCTTCTCCAGATCCTCCCCGAATAAAAGTTTCCCTTTAAAAGGGAGTCGACTTAGCCGCGCCTTCGAGGACGCATCAGCTGCCCAATTACGTAGCCACAGATAACGCCTAGCCGCCACCACCGAGGCCATGTTCTTGGCTAGGCTTCTGATGAGGTCATACTGACTATCCGCCAAGTAGGCTGCGCCGGATTCCACTTTGGCGGAGTTTGCCTGGATCTCGGCCGAAGAGTCCTCTGACTGAAGCTGCTGAGCCCATCTTAGGCAGGCTCGAGCTACCCAGGCTCCTGACACGGAGGCCTGTAATGCAAGGGCACTTACATCAAAGGCTTGTTTCAGGAGTGTATCCAGCTTCCTGTCCTGTGCGTCTTTTAAGGCTGAACTGCCCTCAACTGGGATAGTCGTCTTCTTAGTGACTGCAGATACCGCTGCATCCACCCTGGGTGATTTTAGCAGTTCCTTATCTGACTCTGGGAGAGGGTATAGGCGGGACATGGCTCGGACTCCTCTTAGACTGGATTCCGGTTGGTCCCATTCTTCCTGGATCATCTGGCGTACTACTCTGTGGACCGGAAAGACCTTCTGGGATTTCCTAATGGCCTGTATTAAGGGGTCCTCCAATGCCTCCTCCTGTGATGGTACATCTGAGGCCACATTGAGTACTTTTAAGGATTCATTAATTAGCGCCGGAAGCTCCTCTCGCCTAAAGACCCTAACTATCCGAGATTGATCTTCTTCCGGGATCTCTCCTTCTTCCAGCTCCTCCTCATCCTAGTCCAAATCCTTCACCGAACCCTCCTCCTCCGGAGTCCCCTGGGAAAAAGACGGTAGGAGGTCTTCCCCGTCCAGCCGCTGACGCTTAGCAGGGATGCTGGATTCTGGATTGATCGCCCCTAGGAGTCTGGATGATCTCTCTTCCCCTGGTGTGGTCACCTCATCTGCCCCTAGGCCCTGCTTGCGCAGGCAGTAGGCCTTATGGAGTAACAGGATGAAGTCAGGGGAGAAAAATTCTCCGTCCCCTCCTGCACTCGAGGGAGGGGGAGGAGGAAGCAGAGGAGGCGTGGGTAGCTCAGAGGGGGTAGAGACCGAACCCTGGGACCCCCCTTCCCCTACTAGAGGGTCAGACGATCCCTAGGAAGGCTGCAATATCTCCTGTTCCACTGATGTAGCCACTGCGGCGCAGCTCCTGCAGATTCCTGTCTCTGCGGAGGTGCCCCTGCGTGTCCCACATGAAGGACAGCGTGGCTTGGATGCCATGGGGAAAGATTGGGGTTTAACTTAGTAGGCCCTTACCACCAGAGCCCAATTTCCCTTAGGGCTCAAATCCTAACAAAACCCCCAGGAGATCTAAAGGGATTACCTTAACTAAAACCAATTGAGATAATGGCGATTAAAAAATAAACGTTAAATAAATCGAATAGACATCTAGCCTGAAACTAACCAAAATACATCGAAAATAATAAAATTAATAAAAATTAGATACAAATAGTGGCTAGCTCTCGTTTGTCCCCTAAGGGAGGTACTTGCAGTTTGTAGATCCTGGGCCCGATGCTGAGAATCCCACCCGAGGGCTCTACACGTGGTAGGCCTCACCACGTGGAGCCTGCTCGGGGAAAAAGGACTCTGGCGTCTGCCTGCACTCCCCCGCTGCGACCGGTGCTGAGTCCTTAGAGAATCACGGGTGCGATCGCCGTCTGATCGCACCGTGAGAAAACCGGGGTACCTCGTGGTTCTTCTCCGCGGTCAGTCGCGTCGGGCCGGGATGGAAGACTCCCCTCCGGTTGTCGTTGCAGCCTCTAGCGCTCAGCCACCTTCAGGGCTTCGGCGCGAGGCTGTTTTTTCCCCCACGACGGCAGAGCAAGGAGTGAAGGAAGCCGGGTAGAGCAGAGCACCTCCCCGCTGCTACAACCCGAGGCTTTGCTCTGCGAGCCGCGTCGGAGCTTGAGGAGGGGGGGGGGGGGAGGGAGAAAACAATTCTTAAAGGAGCAGAGCCCCTAAAATCGCCAAATAAAGGAAATAAAGGAAAATTACTGAAAGGTAAAATTAAACACAAATTAAGTTAAAAATTAAGTAAACTAAGCAAATTAAATGTAGGACTCCAGTAAGCCCCAGGCTTACGGAACCCTCCAGCTGCTTGGAGGCTGAGAATACTGGAGTGGGTGGGTGGTCCCAGTGGTATTTATACCGCTCCATCCCCCAAAAAGATGGGCTCAGCCTCCAAGCTGCTGGAAGGGTTACGCAACCCAGAAGTGAAGGGACTGGACTGGAGTGACGATAAGGAACAGAGGCTTTATAATATCCTTGGTTTTGTTCTCCATTCCTTTCCTTACGATTCCTAACATTCTATTTGCTTTCTTGGCCACTGCTGCATACTGGGCAGAGGGTTTCAACGTATTATCCACAATGACACCTAAATCCTTTTCTTGGGTGGTTGTTCTTCCTTAAGTGCATAACTTTGTTTGTCCACACATTAAATTTCATCTGCCATTTGGACCTCCAGTCTCACAATTTATCTCAATCCTCTTGGGTTTCAAAACTTTGAATAATTTTATGTCATCTGCAAATCTGATCACCTCACTCGTTATTCCCCTTTCCAGGTAATTTATAAAGCAACAGGCCCAGCACAGATCCCTGGGATACTCCACTATTCACCATTCTTCATTGAGCCCTACTCTTTGCTTTCTATCTTTTAACCAGTTCCTTATACACAATAGTATATGCCTCCTATCCCATGAGTTTTTTATTTTGCCAAGGTTTGGACAAGTTCCTGGAGGAAAGGTCCATAAACCATTATTAAGAAGTGACCGAAGATATCAATGCTTGACCCAGTACAAGCATTGTGGAACTTGTGTCTCTTGGGGAAACTGCTAGGTACATATGACCTAGATTGGCCACTGTTGGAAACAGAATACTGGGCTTGATGGACCTTGGTCTGACCCAGTATGGCATATCTTATGTTCTTATGTTCTCATGAGGGACCTTGACAAAGGCTTTTCTGAAAATCCAGAAACACTCAATTTGCTTTAAAAAAAATAAAAAGGAAAGTAAGCAAGCTGTGAAGAAAGAAAACACACAAATATAGCAAGAAATACTTGGTAGACAACTTTGCTATAGTTGCTACTATCGTAATGGAAACATAAGCTAAAAAAAAAACATATTTAACATACCTGTGGGTGTTCTCCCTCTTAGACACAGCACACTTGCTTTCCCTCCTTTATGTTCAAGTCCAACATACTCAAAAATAGGCAAGAAACAAGGAAATGATGTAAGCTAGGTGGGGTACAAGAAGAGGAAGCACTCTAGAATAGTTTGGGATTATTCTGGGCCCAAAAAACAAAAACAACCTTTTTCCTTTTAATTGTACTACTAAGAATATAAATTGCCTCTTGGCCATTACTAGGTAGCAACTTCCAGTTTCTAAACAATATTAACCATGACTCAAAGCAAGCACAAAGAAAAAGAGAAGCTAGTCTGCAGCGCACAGCCTTTAACTCCAAATGTTCAAGTCACCAAAAAACTATCAAATTTCTTTCCTGGAAATGATAAAAATTGTATCAAAAATTTCTGAAACTGAAACATTCCAGAATGGCTTTCCAAGAACGAAGGCTTATGTCAGCATTTCTTATATGTGACTACTAACAGATGTGTTTGGGTCACCATAGACGAATGAGTGTGCTAAAGCTGATCTGGTATTCTAGAAAAGCTGTCTATATTGCCACCAGCCAGAACTGTTTGTTGCATGCGAGAGGTCATCTAAAACTCCTGGTGTAGGCAACAGCACACTACATACATTGTATGTACAGTAAAATAACAAGGCCTTGTCTTTTACTCATGTACATTTCAGAAGTATTGCAGGTGGTTTGCACTATTTAAGATATAGTTGCAACTCTTTACTTTTCAGCCCTAATGAAGACGCAGAAATATTCTACTGTACATCTGTGGTTCCCAAAATGAGGTTGCAAAATCCTCATCTGAGGTTGTGATCACTTGCAGTTAGAGGGGAAAAAAAAAAAAGTGTTGCACCATTCTGTAGCAACCAAGCAAGCAGCAAGCCCATATTCCTACAGCTATGTGTGTGGTGAGTGAACAGCATGGAGCTGGCTGCTCTGCTTTAACTGTCCTGAAGTGTGCACCCCTGCCCCTGCTGCGGTTTGGTAAGTACAATTCTGCTTCTTCTCCACGCCCATCAGGGCTGCTGCTGCATATCTCCATGTATTCCCTACTGAACAAACTTCCTGCTGCCACTCTGCGGTCTCCTCTGCTTACCACTGACACAGTGGAGTCTTCTTACCACCCTGCTACCACCTTCAAAGCCTTTTTGCCTGTTGCACAGCTCCAGGATTCTCTCACTGTCCCCCAGGGACATTTCTGACCGTTTCTACTGCTCCTGGGAATTTATTTTAATTTTATATTTATGCAATTTCAACAAACATAGCCAAGAAAATCTTCTACGGAAATTGAGCAGAACATCATGAAACATACTAAAGGCAACAACTTAAACTTCAATTAATATCAACATTACAATTCTGCCCACTCCAGCCCATAAATAACCCCAGGGACCATAAGAAATAGAAATATAGCATTATACAAAGGAACATGTAAACCTACAATTAGTTAAACATATTTTACGGGATCTCAAGAGAACAGCCAGGGGGTTTCCGAGCGGTGGGAGTTCAAAAGGGAAAGCAGTTGGAAGGCTCAAAAAAGAAAAACAAACAAAACCTAATCATGCATTTGCATGGATACTTAAGAAAAAAAAAAGAGCCCTCTCAACTGCTGGACCCCTGAATAGAGAAGAAATTCCCTACTACACCTTTGAGTAGATTTGGCAAAGTTAGGAAATATATGAACAGATAAACCACAGAACAAGTTCCTCTTCCTAAAAAATAACCTCAGTCGCCATTCCTTATCAGACAACAAAGCAAAAGTAATCAATAAAGTAGAGGGAACAGACTCCTCTTGAGAAGACTCTATTAAATCAGACACATTGAAAATATTAGCATACCGTGTCCCTATTACAGTTCTTCCA
Organism: Ichthyophis bannanicus; assembly: GCA_033557465.1. NCBI lineage: Eukaryota > Metazoa > Chordata > Amphibia > Gymnophiona > Ichthyophiidae > Ichthyophis > Ichthyophis bannanicus. Next base: position 384,759,844 of record CM066033.1, on the reverse strand, counting down.
AAATGACATTTTCTTCCCCGACAGGAGATAGAGTGTAGTTACTCACCTGCAACAGGTGATCTCTGGGAACAGCAGAAATTTAGTCGGTACCGACGGAGCCTGCGCGGGAATGCTCCCCAGTGTCCAATAGGAAAGCTTCTGGGAGCATCCCACAGCTCCTGCGTGCTGCCTTCCCGCCTTTCTACCTCTCTCACTTCAGTTGAGTTTATAGCTGAGACCAAAGGAGAGGAGCAGAGAAAGAGATAGAGACAACTCCTAGGGGAGGTGGGTGGGTTGTGAAGACTAAATTCCTGCTGTTCCCGGAGATCACCTGTTACAGGTGAGTAACTACGCTACCTCCGGAACAAGCAGGAATGTAGTCTTCACATATGAGGATTCCCCAGCTTATAGATGCCAAGGGAATGACCCTAGCAAGCTGCGAACCCAGGTGAGATGGGTCATGCTTCCTCCCATGGACCTCTGGCATCAAACTCGGGACCGGCAGGTAGGAGTTGTATTAAGTATGAAAGAGATGCTGAAGAATAGCTTGGCCAAAACGAGGCATCTCGACGGGAGTCCTTGTCTAAACAGTAGTGGGCTGTGAAGGTATGCACCGAAGCCCAAGTAGCTGCTCTACAGATGTCATCAATAGACACAGAACAAAGATCAGCCATCGAGGCTGCCATGGCTCTCACACTGTGAGCTGTGACATGGCCCTCGAGAGAAAGTCCTTTACTCTCATAAGTAAAGGATATGCAATCTGCAATCCATTTAGATAAAGTTAGTTTGGAAACTGGAAGTCGCAAATGACTAGAGTCAAAAGCAACAAAAAGCTGAGAAGATTTTCTATGCTGCTTATTTCTTTGAAGATAAAAGGCTAAGGCCCTTTTACAATTCAAAGTGTGAAGATTCCTTTCTGTACTGGAGGCATGAGGCCTAGGGAAAAATATAGGAAGATAAACCGACTGGTTTAGATGAAAAGGCGAAACCACCTTTGGCATAAAGTGAGGGTGAGCCCTGAGGACTACTTTATCTTGGTGGAACCTTGTATAAGGAGGGTCAGCCACTAAAGCTTGCAGTTCACTAATGCGTCTTGCAGAAGTGATAGCAATTAAGAAAATGACTTTCCATGAAAGAAAAAAACTTTAAGGATGTAGTGGCTAAGGGTCCAAAGGGCGGTTTCATGAGCTGCCCAAGAACAAGATTTAGATCGCATGCCACTGGTGGTGGTTTAATGGGAGGTTTTGTTAACAGTAGGCCTCTCATGAACCTTGATACGTGGATGAGAGGAAATAGGTTGTCCATCAAAAGATTTATGAAAAGCAGCAATAGCACTAAGATGGACTCTCACTGAATTGGTCTTAAGACCAGAAGTGGATAGTTGGAGGAGATACTCTAGTAGCGACTCCACAGGTACCAAAAGGAGGTTAAGTCCCTTTTGTGAAAACCAGACAGAGAATCTTTTCCACTTAAAAGTGTAGGAATGCCTTGTGAAAGGTTTTCTGGAAGCCAGAAGGATATCTTATACCTGCTGAGAGAGGTTGATATCCAAGAAATCTAGGCTTTCAGTAACCAGGCCCTGAGATGCAGGGACTGGGGATTCGGGTGCAGTAAGGATCTGTCCTGCTCGGAAAGGAGATCTGGAGCATTTCCCAACTCCAGAGGAGTGGTTTGAGAGAGACGCAGAAGCAGAGGATACCACGTTTGCCGTGGCCAACGTGGAGCGATAAGTATCATACGACCTCTGTCTCTCTGAAGTCTGAATAAAGTTTTGGGAATGAGGGGAATGGGTGGGAAGTCATAGAGGAAGTCCTGACCCCAGTGGATTAGGAAGGCATCCCTTGCCTGACAGTTGTGAGCCGGGATTCTAGAACAGAATCGTGGAAGTTTGGCATTCTGTGGACTTGCAAAGAGGTCTGTATCTGGTGTTCCCCAGATTTGAAACACTCAAGCAAGGTGGTCTGAGTGGAGAGACCACTCGTGTTGCAGCAGTATTCAACTGAGTTTGTCTGACTATGAATTTTGAATGCCTAGAAGGTATACCACAAGAAGGTGGATTTGAAGCTCTCTTGCTTGTTCAGATAGAACATAGCTACCCGATTGTCGGTTTGGACCAGAACTGTCTTGTGGCTGAGATGGGCCTGAAATACTCGAATAGCATTGAAAATGGCTCTCAGCTCTAGGAAGTTTATGTGAAGAGAAGCCTCCTGTGGGGTCCAGAGACCCCGAGTTGAGAGATCGTGCAAGTGGGCTCCCCAACCCAACTTGGACGCATCTGTTAGGGTGACTTGGCACAGAGGCTGCTGGAAAGGAGAGCCTACGAGGAGGTTTTCCAGTGATTGCCACCATTGCAGGGACAAAATTAGACGTGTGGAGTTTCTGATTTTGTCCGTTAGCTGACCCGAGGCCTGTGTCCACTGAGAGGATAGGGTCCACTGGGCTGCTCGCATATGAAGTCGAGCATAGGGAATGACATGGACAGTGGATGCCATATGCCCCAGAAGCTAAAGCATCTCCAGAGCAATTAAGAAGACCTTCATAGCTGCTTGGGATGCCAGCTGTATTATACGTAGACAGCGCGGCTGTGGCAGGAAAGCTTTTGACTGCCGAGTCTAGACAAGCCCCTATGAACTCGAGAGATTGAGAGGGGATGAGATGAGATTTTGGGAGGTTTATGACCAAACCCAAGTATTGAAGGATTCTCATTGTTCGAGAAAGAGCGAAGCTGGCCTCTGGAGCTGTTGATGCTTGAATGAGTCAATCGTCTAAGTAAGGGAAGACGAATATTCCTAGAGTTCTCAGAAATGTTGCTACTACTGCCATACATTTTGTGAAGACTCTTGGGGTAGAAGCCCGACCAAAGGGAAGAACCCTGTATTGAAAATGTCTTCCCTGGACCAGGAATCGAAGGAACTTCCTGTGATTTGTGTGGATGAGAATATGCGTGTACGCATCTCTTAGATCTAGAGAACATAGCCAGTCCTGACTCTGAAGGTATAGTAGGAGTGTTCAGAGGGAGATCATTTTGAACTTTTCTCAGAACAGATATTTGTTTAATTCTCTGAGGTCCAGTATAGGTCTGTGTCCCCCTGTTTTCTTTGGAATAAGAAAATAGGGGGGGGGGGGGAAGTAGAACCCCGTACCCTGTTGGGATATGGGTACTTCTTCTATTGCTCCCTGAGCGAGAAGTGATGTGACCTCCTGCCACAAGAAGCCGGTAGCAGGGACCTGAAAATTGAAATGTTTGATTACACTCGTCAACACAAGTTTTGCCACAGACCCGCTCTGACCTGTTTCATATGTAATTTTTCCCATTGTTTACGAATATGGTATCAGAAGTTTTCTATCACCCATACTTCAGGAGATATCATCTAGTAAAGTGTGTATATTACTGTAAATTAGCCGTTAGTTTTGTTTCAGTAAACAAAAGGTTAAATACGAAAAATTCAAATCATAATTATTGTATGCTGTCAGCCACAACCAAAAACGCTGAGTCATGTAGTTATAATATACCGGTAATTAACCAGGCCCCTTGCCCTACTGGTTCGGCTGATTCAAGCAGAAAACGCTGAATCATGTATTGGTATGCTTTCTGTCGCTGTCAGCGATTGTGGTTTGTATTGTTTGAAAAAAACAGAATCTGAATGGATGAGAGTTTGCGTTAATCTATTTTATAAACAGCAGTTTGTTAATAAATATTACGGTTATCGCTTGTAGTTGTTTAACAATGCCTCGAAAGTGTGTTAATCGTCCGGATTCATTTTGCTACATTTGCGGTGAGGTTACTTTTAAGAAGCAGAGAAGACGTTTCACTCCGCTTGTTAAAACATGTTATAAGCTGTATTTTGGATGTCAAGTCGGTGACCAGGACAAAAATTGGGCACCTCACGTCTGCTGTATTACCTGGGTCAGACTCCTAACAGGTTGGGTAAAGAGTGTTTGACACATGAATTTTGCTGTTCCAATGATCTGGAGGGAACCAAGAGATCACTTGACAGATTGCAGGCATTACTTCAAAATCAAAACAAACTGTAAATTGGAGTGGAGGAGTAGCCTAGTGGTTGGGGCAAGGTACTTCAGGCCGGAAGGTCGGGGGTTCAAATCCCAGTAGAGGACAGCAACCTTGGGCTGGAAGGACTGGGGTTTCTAGTCCCACAGGTGCTCCTTGTGGTCTTGGGCAAGCCACTTAACTATTTTACAGGGAACATGGGCTATGGAGGGTTATCTCCAAGTTATAATACCCTGTTCAATGTAATTTCAGTTTGTTCAATGTAAACCGCACTGCTGCAGAATAGCGCGGTATATAAGAGAATGTAAGTAAGTAAGTAAGTAAATTACCCAAATTTACCATCTGCCATGAGGCCTGAGCCTCACTGTCAAGAACTGCCGGTGCCAAAATCTCCAGAAAATCTTACAGTGAATGAGGATGAAGAAGAAGAACCGATGAATGCTGATGATGTTGACGATGCTGTAATGCAGGATCCAAGCTTTGAGGCATCCGGTTCCTCTTCTAAACCACATTTACTGGACCAAGGCAATTTGAATGATCTCGTCAGAAATTTGAATCTTTCAAAGCGACAAGCAGAACTGTTAGGGTCATGATTGAAAGGCTGGAATCTTCTTCAGAAAGAAACCAAATTGTGCACTTTTAGAAATAGGCATACCAAGTTTGTGGATTACTTTACCTTTGAAGATGGCATTGCTTTTTGTTGTGAAGTTAAATCCCTAATGGAAACACTTTGTCCAGATTATAGAACAGAGGATTGGTGACTATTTATTGATTCTTCTAAATATAGCCTAAAAGCTGTGCTTATCTACAACGGAAATATTTTGCCATCAGTTCCAGTAGCTCATGCCGCCAATATGAAAGAAACTTACAGCAGTATGCATTTCCTGCTAACAAATATCAAGTATGAAGAATACAAGTGGAATATTTGTGGTGATTTAAAAGTAATTGCCCTCTTGCTTGGACAACAGCTTGGTTGGACAAAGTATTGTTGCTTTCTGTGTGAGTGGGACAGCAGGGACAGGAAAAATCATTACATCCGGAAACAGTGGCCAAAGAGAACATCACTAGTCCCAGGCCAGAAAAATGTTGCACATGACCCACTTGTGGAGCCGAATAAAGTATATCTACCTCCACTCCATATAAAGTTGGGCCTTATGAAGAACTTTGTAAAAGCCATGGATAGAAGTGGACTTGGATTTGCATATCTAAGAAAGACATTTCCACGAATCAGTGAGGCGAAGATCAAAGGGATCTTTGTAGGACGTGATATTAGAAAACTGATGAAAGATGAAAACTTTGACGGTCAGTTGAATGAAAGAGCTGCATGGGAGTCCTTTAAGACTGTTTGTCGCGACTTCTTGGGAAATAAGGCAGACAACTACATAGAATCAGTGGATACTCTACTGAAATCTTATCAGAAACTGGGATGTAACATGTCTTTTAAAATGCACTTCTTGCAGTCACACCTGGATTTTTTTCCTGCAAATCTAGGAGCAGTCAGCGATGAACATGGGAAAAGGTTTCATCAGGACATTTCGGTAATGGAAAATAGGTACCAGAGTAAGTGGAGCTCCAGTATGCTTGCAGACTATTGTTGGACCCTTAAGAAGGAAAAGTTGGGCCTAGTGCCACACTTGGAACGTATATAGATGTATATTGTAACATAATGTTTCCTAAAAGGTAGTTGTATATGATTTTCTGCTGTATTGTGCCTCAAGAACATCCTTAAGAGGGATGTTCTTGAGGCGCAATACAGCAGAAAATCATCTCCAACCACCTTTTAGGAGACATTACAATATACATCTATATACGTCTAATGTAATTATGAGCAACATAGTCTAAATTTAAACTACATGTCATTCAAAAACGTTACGTGATGGAGAATTTCTGCCATTTGAGCTAACAAGCAAGAAAAGCATGCACAGCACGGCTTATGGAATTCCTTCAGACTTCCAACTGTGATCAGATGAGGAAATGACTGGGGGAGGGGGGCAGTTTGAAAGGTTCAGTTTCCCGACTGTTGTCAATCAGTATATGTATGCTGCAACTGATGGAACCGCTTTCCCGAAAGAAATCTATTGGGGCATTTGGGGGGGGGGGGGGTCAAACATGGTCAAATTTGTAGAAGATACAAAGGATTCAGAGTTAAAATTGCAGATGATCATAAACAAAGGCAGAAGAATCTTGTGAGACTTGAAGATTGGGCATTTGAATGGAGAAGGGATTGAATGAAGTGCAAAATAGTTGGTGGGGATAGGCAGACTGGTTAAACTGTATCTCCAGGAACAAGCAGGAATGTAGTCTTCACATATGGGTATCGTCAGTACCGACGGAGCCTGCGCAGGAACGCTCCCCAGCGTCCAATAAGAAAGCTTTTGGGAGCATCCCACAGCGCCTGTGTGCTGTCTTCCCGCCTTTCCCAACTGCCTCTCTCCAGTTCTTTGTTTTCCGTGGAGCCAGCAGGTCGTTTTTCCTGTCACCGCAGAAATTATCCCATCTTTTTCATTCTTTTTTGTGGTAGCGTCTGCCTTCGTCGACACTATACCGGTACCGCCGGTTCTTTTTTTCTTCAAATAAGTAATTTTTTTTCTGGATTTTCCAGTCTTTTTTCTGTCAGGTGCCAAGTGCCATTTTGGGCACTAGGCACAACCTTTCCTTCAGAATGGAAAGACCCGCCTCGGGTTTTAAAAAGTGTTCCAAGTGTGGCGGTACCATCTCCGTCACCGACACTCACGAGTGGTGCTTTAAATGTTTAGGTCCTGACCACTCCATCTCGGAGTGTGTTGCCTGTGGGATGATGTCGAAGAGGGGTCGGCAAAACCGAGCTGCTAAGCTTAGCACCCTTTTTCCCTCCGATGCAGCATCCGTGGCATCAACGTCTTCCAGGGCTTCGTCTTCCTCCCATGGATCTCAGGTAACCAAACATAAATCTGGCCGGTCCTCAAAGGGTAGATCTCCTTCCAAGCATCGAGATGCCTCTGGCGTTGCCCTTGAGGGACTTGTACCGGCAAAATTGCCCCAGCAGGAGGCTTCGGCTTCCAAAGAATTGAAGTAAATATCGATACATCGAGAAGATGTATTACAACTATTAGATAAGCTGAAGAGTAGCAAATCACCTGGGCCGGATGGTATACATCCAAGGGTATTGAAAGAACTGAAATATGAGATTGCAGACCTGCTATTAGTAATCTGTGAACTATCATTAAAATCATCTCTAATACCTGAAAATTGGAGGATCGCCAATGTAACACCAATTTTTAAAAAGGGTTCCAGGGGTGATCCGGGAAACTACAGACCGGTGAGCCTGACGTCAATACCGGGAAAAATGATAGAAACCATCATAAAGAATAAAATTACTCAGCATGTAAAAAGTCATGAACTAATGAGAGACAGCCAACATGGCTTTAGACAAGGAAGATCTTGTCTTACTAATCTGTTATGCTTTTTTTGAAGGAGTGAATAATCAGGTGGACAAAGGTGAGTCGGTTGATATTGTGTATCTGGACTTTCAGAAAGCCTTTGACAAGGTCCCTCATGAGAGACTTTTGGCAAAACTAAAGAGTCATGGGATAGGAGGCAGTGTACTATTGTGGATCAGGAACTGGTTAAAAGATAGAAAGCAGAGGGTAGGGCTAAATGGCCAATTTTCCCAATGGAGAAAGGTGAATAGTGGTGTACCCCAGGGATCTGTGCTGGGTCCGCTGCTTTTTGACATTCATAAATGACCTGGAAAGTGGAATAACGAGTGAGGTTATCAAATTTGCAGATGACACAAAACTATTTAAAGTTGTTAAAACCCAAGAGGATTGTGGAAAATTGCAAGAGGATCTTGATAGATTGGAAGACTGGGCATCAAAATGGCGGATGAAATTTAATGTGGACAAGTGCAAGGTTATGCACCTAGGGAAGAACAACCCAAACTATGGTTACACGATGCAAGGTTCCACATTAGGAACCACCACCCAGGAAAAAGATTTAGGCGTCATTGTGGATACCATGTTAAAACCCTCGGCCCAGTGTGCAGCGGCGGCCAAGAGAGCAAATAGAATGCTAGGTATGATAAGGAAAGGAATGGAAAATAAAACAAAGGATATTATAATGCCTCTATATCGTTCCATGGTGAGACCGCACCTTGAATATTGTGTGCAATTCTGGTCGCCGTATCTTAAAAAGGATATAGAGTTATTAGAAAAGGTTCAGAGAAGAGCCACCAAAATGGTAAAGGGGATGGAAGGATACTCCTATGAAGAAAGGCTAAAAAGGTTAGGGCTCTTTAACCTGGAAAAGAGACGGCTGAGGGGAGATATGATAGAAGTCTATAAATTAATGAGCGGAGTGGAACGGGTAAACGTAGATCGATTGTTTACCTTATCAGAATATAGAAAGACTAGGGGACATGCAATGAAGCTACAGGGTAAACTATTTAAGACTAATAAAAGAAAATATTTTTTCACTCAACGTGTAATCAAACTCTGGAATATGTTACCGGAGGATGTAGTAAAGGCTGTTAGTGTAGCTGGGTTTAAAAAAGGTTTGGACAAGTTCCTGGAGGAAAGGTCCATAAGCCATTATTAAGAAGGGACCCAGGATATCAATGCTTGAACCAATACAAGCATTGTGGAACCTGTGTCCCTTGGGGAAACTGCTAGGTACATATGACCTAGATTGGCCACTGTTGGAAACAGAATACTGGGCTTGATGGACCTTGGTCTGACCCAGTATGGCATATCTTATGTTCTTATGTTCTAAAACCTCTCTCTGGAAGGCCACGTCACAGCTCACAATGTGAGAGCCATGGCAGCCTCAATGGCTCAACTACACTGTGTCTATTGAAGACATCTGTCTAGCAGCTACTTGGGCCTCGGTTCATACCTTCACAGCCCATTACTGCTTAGACAAGGACTCCCGCCGGGATGCCTTGTTTGATCAGGCTGTTCTACAACACCTGTTCCATACTTAATCAACTCCTACCCACCATTCCCAGTAGGATGCCAGAGATCCATGGGGGGGGGGGGAGAGTGGAGCCCTTTCACAGGGGCACACAACTTCTGGGGTCTCTCCCTGGCATCTGTAGCTAGGGAGTCCCCATATGTGAAGACCACATTCCTGCTTGTTCCTGGAGATAGCATAGTTACTCACCTGTAACAGGTGATCTCCGGGAACAGCAGAAATTTAGTCTTCACAACCCACCCACCTCCCCTAGGAGTTGTATCTCTTTTCTTTTCTTTCCCTCTCTCTCTCTTTGTCTCAGCTTTAAAACTCAACTGGAGAGAGGCAGTTGGGAAAGGCGGGAAGGCAGCACGCAGGTGCTGTGGGATGCTCCCAAAAGCTTTCTAATTGGACGCTGGGGAGCGTTTCCGCACAGGCTCCGTCGGTACCAACGATACCCATATGTGAAGACTAAATTCCTACTGTTCCCGGAGATCACCTGTTACAGGCGAGTAACTATGCTATATCTGCAAACATTTTTCTGTTTTAAAATGGCAGTTGAAATTTCTTGTGGATAAATGCAGGTACAAAATACTGCATCCTGAGTTAGGAGTCACTACCCACAAAAAAGATCTTGGAGTCACTGTGCATAGTAAATCGACAATTTCTATATGCCACAGCTGCTAAACAAAACGAAATAGAACGTTAGAGATGAGAAAACAATGGCGAACAAAACAAGAGTATAATTATTATACATCTATATAGCTCTATGGTGTGACCGTATCTTGAGTATTGTTTGCAGTTCTGATTTCTGTGTCTCAAAATGAATGCAGCGGAACTAGAAAAGTTTGTCACTAAGGGGCATCAAAAATGGTAGATGATGGAACACCTAAGCATTTTGAATAGCTTCAAGTTTTATGATGTTATAATTTTTAAGTGTTTTGTTGTAATCGTTATTTTGCTTGTATTTTTAATTGTAGAATGGTGTAGGTTATTTTAAAAATATATATATTTTTAAAAATGTATATATTTATTAAATTTTGCTTCAATTGCAAACAAATACAACTTACATAATTCTTCAATCTGAAGCAACTACGAAAAAGAAAGTAAAGAAATTAAAAAGCAAAACACAGTACAATAAACATGATCAATTAATTAAAGCCTCTGTATATGCAAAAACAGTATTTAAAAGATGAAGGCCCTCCATGTTAACAGAATAATCACAATAATCAGGCCAACCCCTCCCCCCCCAAAAAAAAAAATCTTGGCTATATATGCACATCTCATACTGAATTACCCAACTACTACCCCCCAGATTGGTTCTCATCAGGCAGATTGAAGTTTTTCTATCTTTAATATGGGCCACAATTAGTGACAGCAATTGAGAGAGAGAGAGAGAGATAGATAAACACACAATCTTTTACCCAGAAATTTAATACAACATTTACGAGGATACTTAAAAAGAAAGACCATTCCCAAAGACAGAGCCCTCAGCTTTAACCGTAGGAAAGCCCTTCGAATTTGCTGGGTCTTAGAAGAAAAATCAGGAAAAACATGTATTGCATGTCCATGAAAGAGTGTCAGCATTTCCTTTAAAGAAAGCTGAAAAAACACTACTTATCTAGAGAATCTCAAAAGGTCGCCTCCACAGTACTCCTGTTGGCAGACTCCTCTATCGAGAACTTTAGAACTAGAGCTGTTAAATCACCTTCATGGGGAAGGATCAAGCTACCCCCTGTAATGTTCTTAAACTATGGTTATACGATGCAAGGTTCCACATTAGGAACCACCACCCAGGAAAAAAGATTTAGGCGTCATTGTGGATACCATGTTAAAACCCTCGGCCCAGTGTGCAGCAGCGGCCAAGAGAGCAAATAGAATGCTAGGTATAAGGAAAGGAATGGAAAATAAAACAAAAGATATTATAATGCCTCTATATCGTTCCATGGTGAGACCGCACCTTGAATACTGTGTGCAATTCTGGTCACCATATCTTAAAAAGTATATAGCGATTTTAGAAAAGATTCAGAGAAGAGCGGCCACCAAAATGGTAAAGGGGATGGAAGGATACTCCTATGAAGAAAGGCTAAAAAGGTTAGGGCTCTTTAACCTGGAAAAGAGACGGCTGAGGGGAGATATGATAGAAGTCTATAAATTAATGAACGGAGTGGAACGGGTAAACGTAGATAGATTGTTTACATTATCAGAATATAGAAAGACTAGGGGACATGCAATGAAGCTACAGGGTAAACTATTTAAGACTAATAAAAAAATATTTTTTCACTCAACGTGTAATCAAACTCTGGAATTTGTTACCGGAGGATGTAGTAAAGACTGTTAGTGTAGCTGGGTTTAAAAAAGGTTTGGACAAGTTCCTGGAGGAAAGGTCCATAAACCATTATTAAGAAGGGACCCAGGATATCAATGCTTGACCCAGTACAAGCATTGTGGAACCTGTGTCTTTTGGGGAAACTGATAGGTACATATGACCTAGATTGGCCACTGTTGGAAACAGGATACTGGGCTTGATGGACCTTGATGGACCTTATGTTGTTATGGACAAAATATAATGCACACTTAGGGGCTTGTTTACAAAGCCGCGGTAGCGGTTTGCGATCGTAATCGGAGCCGCGGCCCCATTGATTTCAATGGGGCCGCGGCTGCGATCGCGAACCACTACCGCGGCTTTGTAAACAAGCCCCACAGAATTTCAAGGAGTTTGTCCACTTCATTAGGTTTGTTTTTATAAAATCATGAGTGAGGGTTAAATAGGGAGTGGTTGTTTTTAATAGTTTCATGGACTGTCCAGTTTTAAATAAAAACCAACAAATTGAAAACAAAACCGTAGAAAGCTTCTTTTTACAGAGTGCATAACTGAGCTGTGGAATTTGTTGCTGAAGGATGTGGTCAAGGATACTAACATAGCAAGGCCCAAAAGAGGTTTGGACAAGTTCCTGGAAGAAAAGTCCATAAGATATTAGCCAAATAGAATTGGGGAATGAGCTACGTGATCGAGGATCTGCTTTTTGGAATTTGCTGGGTACTGGTGACCCAGACTGGGTGCTGTTCTCAGCTCTTGCTCTGAATTATGAAAGGAGTGATAAAGTTCATACTGACTGCCCGTTACTCAGAATATAAAGGTGACCACCCTTAGCCTTGGCACTAGGGCTAATTAGAAGGGTAGTGATTAGTGCCAACATCACTGCATGTAGTGTAGGAAGAGACTATGATGAATCTGTTCCTGGACTTGCTGCAGCAGGAAGAACACAGAAATTTAATGGAAAATGTTTAAGAACGCCAAATACAGCAGGCACCTGAAGATATAAAAAAAGGAGATAATGTACTTCTTTCCACAATTCCTAGTAGATTTAATATATTGTTTATAGGATGAACAGCTAGATTCTCCTTTCGTTGCATATAAAATACATTTATACGTTTAATGGACTTGGCACTTGGGCTTGTAAATTCACATAAGCCAGGGCTTGATAAATTGTTTTTGTACTTTAGGATCCAGCTGGTTAGATGTCTTTTGCCACTCTCTCCTCTCCATCATCATCTCTGCCAAAGGTTTTAGGGGGAGGAAGTAAAAGTATCTCCTCTGTTAACCGGGATGGAACCAGGCTGCTGGCATTAACCTTTAAAAAGGAGATAGAGCAGCTTTTAAACTAGATAATAGGGGAAAGTCAACAGTCGCCCAAGAGCGCATGTATCCTTGAAGGATACTACCAAAAGCAGAGATATATCAAAAAGCGTAAAGTAGCCCACATGTCCTTGAGTATGGGGCTGACAGAGCTTAAAGATTCCAAAATTACCCATGCCTACCAACAGCCAGATAAATATGAATAAAATACATAGTAACATAGTAAATGACGGCAGATAAAGACCAGCATGGTCCATCTAGTCTGCCCAGTAAGATGGCAAGAGTAGGTGCACCTGCCACTCCGTGCAGGCCACCCTCCCCATGTCTTTGTTTTAAGGGTGAACCCACCGCTCCATGTAGGACACCCCTGTATGTTGAGAATTTAGTTAAGTTTTATTTTGATTTTATCCTGTTGCTGTGTAAAAGGATCCACTGTGTCTGTCCCATGCCATTTTGAATTCTGTCATTGTGTTTGCCACCAACACTTCCATCGGAGGGCATTCCAAGCATCTACCACCCTTTCAGTGAAAAGGTATTTCCTGACATTGCCTTTCAATTTACCCCCTTGCAGCTTCATGTTATGCCCTCTAGTTTTACAGCTTCCCCATCTGTGGAAGAGGTTTGTTTGTTCATTATGTCTCTTTAAATATTTAAATACGGTCTCTAAAAGCTTGTATGCAAATGCTAGAAGTCTAAAAAATAAGATGGGAGAGTTAGAATATATAGCACTAAATGAGAGATTAGATATGATTGGAATCTCAGAGACATGGTGGAAGGAGGAAAACCAATGGGACACTGATACCTGGGTACACACTATATCGTAATGACAGAGCGCAACCCCTCCACCAATTTGATCAGCTCTATGTTAGAGAGGGCATTGAATCAGAAAGGATTAAAGTTTTGCAGGAAAGAAAATTTGCTGTAGAATCTCTATGGATTGAAATTCCATGTAAAAAGGGGAAGGCAATGGCAGTGGGGGTGTACTATCGACCATCTGGCCAGAATGAACAAATGGATGATGAAATGCTCAAAGAAATCAAGGAAGCTAACAAACGTTACAGCATAGTAATAATAATAGGTGATTTCAATTATCCCAGTATCGACTGGGTCAGTGTCACGGCAGGACATGCTAGGGAGATAAAGTTCCTAGATAAAATAAATGACTGCTTCTTGGAGCAGCTGGTTCATGAACCAACCAGAGGGGAAGCCATATTGGACCTAGTCCTTAGTGGAACACCAGATCTGGTGCAAGAGAAGGGTATGGGGGCCACTTGGCAATAGTGATCACAGCATGATTGCATTTGATTTAATTAGTAGAGGAGGGACGGTAAGAAAACCCACAGTACTACCTTTTCTCTTTCGAAGGGGAGACTATGATAAAATGAAGAAAATAGTTAAGAAAAAAACTAAAAGGAGCAGTTGCAAAGATTAAAGACTTAAATCATGCTTGGGTTTTGTTGAAAAATAGTATCTTGGAAGCCCAGACCAGCTGTATGCCACGCTTTAAGAAAAGTGGAAGGAAGTCCAAAAAACTGCCAGCATGGTTTAAAGGTGAGGTCAGAGAGGCTGTTGTTGCCAAAAAAGCATTTTTCAGGAAATGGAAAAAAGAGCCAAATGACGAAAACTGGAAACAGCACAAGTACTGGCAAGTTAAATGCAAGACATTGATAAGGCAGGCAAAGGGATAATTTGAGAAGCTTGCTGCGGAAGCAAAAACATGTAATAAAGACTTTTTCCAAGTACATTCGTAGCAAAAAAAACTGTGAGGGAGTCAGTTCGTCCATTAGATGATAGAGGGGTTAAAGGGGCACTAAGAGGCGACAAGGCGATAGCAGAAAGACTGAATGAATTCTTTGCTTCGATCTTTACTGAGGAAGATGTAGGAATGTTACCCATGACTGAAGTGGTATTTAAAGGTGCGGAAGAATTGAAGGAAATATTGATACATCGGGAAGATGTATTACAACTATTTGATAAACTGAAGAGTAGCAAATCACCTGGACCAGATGGTATACATCCAAGGGTGTTGAAAGAACTGAAATATGAGATTGCAGACATGCTATTAGTAATATGTGAACTATCATTAAAATCATCTGTAATACCTGAAGACTGGAAGATTGCCAATGTAACGCCAATTTTTAAAAAGGGTTCCAGGGGTGATTCGGGAAACTACAGATCAGTGAGCCTGACATCAGTATTGGGAAAAATGGTAGAAACCATCATAAAGAAGAAAATTACTCAACATGTAGATAGTCATGGCTTAATGGGAGATAGCCAACATGACTTTAGCCAGGGAAAGTCTTGTCTCACCAATCTGTTATATTTTTTTGAAGGTGTGAATAAACAGGTAGACAAAGGTGAGTTGGTTGATATAGTGCATCTGGATTTTCAGAAAGCCTTTGACAAGGTCCCTCATCAGAGACTTTTGGCAAAACTAAAAAGTCATGGGATAGGAAGGAGGCAGCATACTATTCTGGATCAGGAACTGGTTAAAAGATAGAAAGCAGAGGGTAGGGCTAAATGGCCAATTTTCCCAATGGAAAAAGGTGAATAGTGGAGTACCCTAGGGATCTGTGCTGGGTCCGCTGCTTTTTGACATATCCATAAATGACCTGGAAAAGGGAATAACAAATGAGGTTATCAAATTTGCAGATGAACCAAACTAAAGTTGTTAAAACCCAAGAGGATTGTGGAAACTTGCAAGAGGATCTTGATAAATTGGAAGACTGGGCATCCAAATGTCCGCATTAAATTTCATCTGCCAAGTGCAAATGAAAGAACAACCCAAACTATGGTTACACGATGCAAGGTTCCACATTGGGAACCACCACCCAGGAAAAAGATTTAGGTGCCATTGTGGATAACATGTTAAAATCCTCTGCCCAGTGTGCAGCAGCAGCCAAGACAGCAAATAGAATGCTAGGTTTCATAAGGAAGGAAATGGAAAATAAAAAAGGATATTATAATGCCTCTGTATCGTTCCATGGTGCGACTGCACCTTGAATACTGTGTGCAATTCTGGTCACCGTATCTTAAAATGGATATAGCGTTATTAGAAAAGGTACAGAGAACAGCCACCAAAATGGTAAAGGGGATGAAAGGATACTGCTATGAAGAGAGGCTAAAAAGGTTAGGGCCCTTCAACCTGGAAAAGAGACGGCTGAGGGGAGATATGACAAAGGTCTATAAATTAATGAATGGAAGGGGTAAACGTAGATTGATTGTTTACATCATCAGAATATAAAAAGACCAGGGGACAAGCAATGAAGCTACAGGGTAACCTAGTTAAGATTAATGAGTGAAAAAATATTTTCTCTTAACGTGTAATCAAACTCTGGAATTTGTTACCGGAGGATGTAGTAAAAGCTGTTAGTGTAGCTGGGTTTAAAAAAAGGTTTGAACAAGTTCCTGGAGGAAAGGTCCATAAACCATTATTAAAAGAGACCCAGGATATCACTGCTTGACCCACTACAAGCATTGAGGAACCTGTCTCTTTTGGGGAGACTACTAGGTACTTATGACCTAGATTGGCCACTGTTGTTAACAGGATACTAGGCTTGATGGACCTTGGTATGACCCCGTATGACATATCTTATCTTCTTATGACCATTTAGCCCTATTCTCTGCCTTCTGTGTTTTAACCAGTTTCTGATCTACACAATACTACACTGCCTCTAATCCTATGACTTTTTAATTTTGCCAAGAATCGCACATGAGGACCTTGTCAAAGGCTTTCTGAAAATCCAGATCTTACGTTTCCTCCAGGATATCAATCAAGCAAACCTTTCTGGCCCCTTAGTATTTTCATTCATTGGCCTTAAGTGTTTTCGCGCATGATAACTACCAGCCTCTCTCCCCATAGCCAGGGCCGAAAAGCTTCCCATGCTTCCTCCTGCCGTACATTCTATGGGCACCACAGACAAAACCAATGATCTCCCAACATCCCAAATCTCTCTCACAATACAGGTAACTTCCTGCCCTCCCACTTCCGGCAATCATGCCCGCGCACACACTGCCGGCTTCCATCTCCAAGCTAGGCCGCAGCACAGAAGCTGCCCGCCACCTCTTTGCAGAACTCCCCTGTGGCCTTTCACCTACTCCATTCCCGATACGGCCTCAGCGAAACTCGCCCTTCATAAAGCAACTCGACTGGTACTAACCTGAACTCCTTTCCACTAGTCAGCATTCGCCGCAGCAACAGGTCCCCTCCGTCGTCACGTGCCAGGAAAGACAGAACGATGGACACGGGCGCACCCTCGCAGTCATCCGATTACGTACTACAAACCCCCTCCCACCTTCTTGCCTGTTGTGTTAGCTACTAGTGGCCGCGTTCCGTCCTTGGTTGAGCCACGCCATTGGTTTCGGAGGTGTCAACGAAGCCTCCAAAGCCCTCCCTACTGTGCTGCCATTCGTGGAGCGCTTCGATTTGTTAGCTCGTGTGGAGGAAGTGTATGAGGGATTGGCTAGCGTGGTGTAAGAGGACTTCGGCGCCGAGGGGTGCCTAGAGACATCAGCGAGGAATCCGAGGATAGATGAAAGTGCACTGTGGAAGTGCTGCTTTGGGAGAAATTAGGCGTTGACGTCTCGGATCGTGACTTTGGGAAGACGTGTTGTTTTTTTTAAATATCAGAACAATGTTGTGACTGAATGCACTGTAATTCCGACCTCCTTGCTACCTTTCTCTCGCATCCCTTTTTTTGTTCTTTCACCATACATCTCTTGGCCCATATGCAACCTTGGCTTCTAGCAGGAGCCAACTTTCTCCTGTTGATGGGTTGGGGACGGGACAGTTTGTTTCATTTCCTGTGATCCTTAGCATTTTGATTTACATTATAACTTGGGAATTCTTATGGTGTTCTCTTATGTAGTTGGTCCCCCATGCTTCTTTTGTGTTGTCTCTCTATTTAGCTTTTGATTATAAGCTGTTTAGATTTACAGAGTTTGTGAGGTACAGTCCTCCCTCGTTTATCGCGGTTAATCAGTTTTCTACTGCAATAAGTGAATTTCCACGAAGTAGGATTCTTTATTTATATCCAAGAGTTTTACCTTCTCCTGGATGGTAAGCATCTTCCTCTGGCGCATAGTTTTATCGTCAGAAGGCTTAGAAGAAGTAGCACTTTTAGGAGACATCGTGGGGCTTTGATAAAGGCCTACAGTCCATACGTACAGTAATTTTAATTGTAATACAGGGGTGTATCATTGACTCAGACAACCGAGCGTGCACTATATCATTTTCACTGTCTCAATCAACCTTTTAATGAATATACATGTATTTGAAAAAAACATGATAGATAGTCGAAGCGCAAAGTGGTGAGTGACGACTGTATATCGAATTAATAAATGTAAACGATTGGGAGTGTTAAATTCAACACATTCAGAAGAGACTTGGGTTCAGTTTCCAGTCAATGCAATCTTCTCTAATTTTTGTAATATTCTGTTGACAGGGGTGGCCCAAGGGGGTGCAGGGTCATGTGTGGAGACTCGGTGCGGGACCTTTTTTGCATAAAAATTTGCATAATGTTACCATACACTAACTTTTAGTAAACATGCCTCTTAATGAGTGTATGGATAAAGAAAGACTAAAAGATTTCAACATTACTGTTATCCAGTGCCAACTGCCAGGCACATTAGGAACTACTACCAACACTGCCCATTTAGAACCCATTGTTAGAACTTTACACCCTTGGAAACCAACCACAGAAATCCCAAAAAATCTCGATTTCCCTACCTGCCTCTACTACAGGAACTGAACCCACACCCCATACATTACCCCACATGTATGCGAGGACTGCTATAAAAGTTATTTTTTTGTCGGATCACTCACCATGAAAAGAAACATTTCTCTCAAAGTGAGCCCTCCTTTTAATCAATTTAAATAGACCGTATACCCGGTCAAAACCCGACCAAACAACACTTGTTGCTGTCAGACACTAATAGTGTTTCAAGCCGCTCCACAGCTCTCACAGCTCTTCAGGCGAATGAACCCCGCGATGTATCAGTTCCGGTTAAATAATGATGTAAGGATGACGTCAACACCGGCACTTTCAATTAGAGGCATAACTGCACCTGTTGGAATCATAAACGCAAACCCCACAAATCAATGTCCATATTCATACCTTCTGGAGCCATAAACCGCAAACGATAAATCCATTGTTGCTCCTTGTACTGCAATCTCGCCTGGCGATCACCCCCCCTATTAAGCTGCGGAATCACTTCCAAAATCCGCCAATGTAGATCATTAAATTGATGGCCTGCTTGTTGACAATGGGGCACTAAAGGGGCAGAGCTCAATCTTGCATTGATTCTTGAACGATGCCCCAGCAACCGCTTCCTAATAGGGCGTATTGTTCTCCCCATATACTTTTTTTGACAAGGACAAATCAAAAGATAAATCACGAAGGCTGTTTGTGATTTCTGTATTACAACTTTACAGGGTACACAAGTTGGGAAGATCCAAGTACGGGGTATCGATATACTTCTATGCAATTTTCAGATTGTCAAACAGCCTTCGTGATTTATCTTTTGATTTGTCCTTGTCAAAAAAAGTATGTGAGGAGAACAATATGCCCTATTAGGAAGCTGTTTCTGGAGCATCGTTCAAGGATCAATGCAAGATTGAGCTCTGCCCCTTTAGTGCCCCATTGTCAACAAGCAGGCCATCAATTTAATGATCTACGTTGGAGCTGCGGAGCAGCTTGAAACACTATTAGTGTCTGACAGCAACAAGTGTTGTTTGGTTGGATTTTGCCGAGTATACGGTCTATCTAAATTGATTAAAAGGAGGGCTCACTTCGAGAGAAGAAATGTTTCTTTTCATGGTGAGTGATCTGACAAAAAAATAACTTTTATAGCAGTCCTCGCATACATGTGGGGTAATGTATGGGGTGTGGGTTCAGTTCCTGTAGTTGAGGCAGGTAGGGAAATCAAGATTTTTTGGCATTTAGAACCCATAGCAAACCCACCGTTTCGTAACAGCACTACCAGGACTCACAAAGCACCATACTCTATCAAAAGGCAACACTGCAAATATTAAAACAATACAGTTCAGAGAACAACAATACATGACCTACTGGGGAAAGAGAACAAGTGGTAATGTCAAATAGGAATTGCATAAACAGAATACCTCAGCTCAGTTACACATGCAGAACATAGGAATCACAATTTAGAAACAGGAAGACAATAATTAAACTGGGAACCCCAAAAGCCAAACTTGGAATGTATAACACTATAGAAATAAAATAAATTAATTTCCTCTTGTACTAAACAAAGCGCAGATGTTAATGATGCACATTTCCCAGAGCTGACATATTCCAGTTAATAAATTCAAAATAAAGAGATATTTTTCTATATTTTGTGCATTTTTTTTCAGTTGAAATTGCTCCATCCACTTTCTTCTGGTTTCTTCGTGTCTTCTGATAACTCTCCATTGTCTGCTGTCCATTTGTCCTTTCTTCACTCTTCTAGTTTTTTTCCATTCTCTCTCTACATCTGCTTTAACATACTAATTTTTCTCCTTTTGCTCTTTCCTCATTCCTGTTTCATCCACTCAAATTTTACCCTCCATCCTCAATCCTCACTTACTCTCCCAATACCCGGCCAATTGTAGATTTTTCTTCCTCACACAAAATATTTTTCCCCTCTCCATTTCACTCTCCCAGCCCCATCCCATTCTAATCCTCCCCCAACATCAGTTCCCTTCTAGTTCCAGCCCCACCCAGAATCCGCTCCCTTCTAGTCCCCGCATCAGCCCATTTCCAGTCCTAGCCCCACATCAGCCAATTTCCAGTCCTAGCTCCCCCATCTATTTCCAGTCCTATCCGAGTCCCTCCATCAGCTCATTTCCAATCCCAGCCCCACATCAGCCCATTTCTAGTCCTTTCCTAGCCCCACCATCAGCCCATGTCAAATCCTAGCTCCCCTCCATTCAGCCCATTTCCAATCTTAGCTTCCCCCAACAGCCCATTTCCAGTCCTATCCTAGCCCCTCCATCAGCCCATTTGCTGTCCTACCCCCACCCCACTCAGCGCATTTCCAATTCTAGCTTCCTCCCCTCACAACCCATTTCCATTCCAAGCCCCCCTCCTCATCAGCTATTTGCAGTTCAAGCCCCCACTTCCATTCAGCCCATTTCCATTCCAAGCCCCCGTCCACATAAGCTATTTGCAGTTCAAGCCTCCTCTTCCACTCAGCCCATTTCCAGTCCTAGCAATCCCCCCAACCCATTACCAGTCATAGCCCATTACCAGTCCTAACCCCCCATTAGCCCATTTCCAGTCTTAGCCCCCCATAGCCCATTACCAGTCCTAACCCCCCAATAGCCCACAGCCCATTACCAGTCCTTACCCCATCAGCCCACCTCAAGTCCTAGTCCCCCCCATAGCCCATTTCCAGTCCTAGTCCCCCCATCAGCCCACTTCCAGTCCTATCCCCCATCACCCCATTTTCAGTCTTAGCTCCCCCCCATAGCCCATTACCAGTCCTAACCCCCCCATCAGCCCACAGCCCATTATTAGTCCTAACCCCATCAGCACACCTCAAGTCCTAACCCCCCATCAGCCCATTTCAAGTCCTAGACCCCCCCCATAGCCCATTACCAATCAACCCTCCCCCGCCCCCCATCAGCCCATTTCCAGTCCTAACCCCCTTCCCCCCATCAGCCCAGGGAAAGTTTAAAAAAAAGTTGGCTGCTGCTGCTGCCGCCGTGGCAGCGGCAGAATCGAGTGTTCCGCGGCCCCCCCCCCCCTCTGCCCAGCAGAGCCCTCCCTCCCTGCATCAGTCCCTTCAGTGCGGCTTTCAGAGCTGTGAAGAGAGAGTTTCTCAGTCGCAACTCTATTAAGCCCGCCGGGGCTGATGGGAAATCTCATCAGCCCCGGCGGGCTTAACAGAGTCGCGAAAGGGAAATTCTCCCTTCGCGGTTCTGAAAGCCGCACTGAAGGGACTGATGCAGGGAGGGAGGGCTCTGCCGGGCAGTGGGAGGGCCGCGGGACACTCGATTCTGCCGCTGCCATGGCGGCAGCAGCCAGCCAGCCTTTTTTTTTTTTAAATTTACTTTTAAAGTAGAATGTTGTTTGCGCAGGGCCCCCTGAAATGCGGGGCCCTGTGCAAAAACCATTCTCGCTCAATGGACGGGCCGGCCCTGTCTTGATTTTGCCAGACTTTTATCTTACAGGCTTGAGCCCATCCTGCTTTATTATTTCACTTAAAGAATTGTTTTAAACCTTCCAACCGGTGGGTTATCTTCCCTAACTGCAATTGGAACAATTCTTGGCAAACCTTCTCTAGTGCTTTCAATTTCTTTTTGGTTAGGGAGTGGAGGTGTTATCTCTGTAATTCCCTCATGTGTCTCAATAAGCTATTTTCCTGTTTGCCCCTTTGCCTTTTCTGATGGGCTGCTATACCAATAAACCGTCCCCTTATTACAGCTTTAAGGCCATCCCACTGTACTTGTACAGATGTTCCTTCCCTTGTGTTGACCTCCGGGTATTCTTCCAGTGTTTTCCTTATCTGCTCTCGTGCTGCTTTTTGTGTTGATATCTCTTCATTTAATTTCCAAAATGTCAACCTACCCTTTTCTTGATTTGCCTCCAACTTCATTATCACTGGTGTGTGGTCTGACCACGTCCTCGCATCTATCTCTACTGATTGTATTTTGGGCATAATTTCTGCTTCAACCCACAGCATGTCTATATGGCTGTATTATGGGAGTTAGAGTAAAAGGTGTATTGTCTATGTCCCCCATGTTTCTGCCTCCACATATCTACTAATCCCAGTCCTTTCAGATTTTCTAACATACACTTCCTTTCTTTACCCAACCCTCCTTTATCATTTTTTTATTATCTACCTGGGGATTAACCTGAGGTTAAAGTCTCCTCCCAGTATCAGATGTCCCTCTCCCAGGTTCTCCAAAATCCTTTTTATCTTTTGTAAAATTTCCGTTGAGTTTGGTTGGGGGCATATATATTAACAAAATTATAATTATTACCCCCTATAGTAGCATGCATCACCATATATCTCTCCTGTGCATCTCTGGTGGTCATATTAATCACTGCTGATTTACGATTGGAGACTAGTATACCTACTTCTCCCTTTTTTGGGCATACAGTATTGGCAGATAAAAACACCTGTGGGAACACTTTATTCCTCAATGCCCCCGCAAATGAGCGTTTTAGATGGGTCTCTTGAATCATAAATACATCAGCCTGTAAACAGTCTCCCTCCCTTGCCATCAAATCGTTTCTGCCAGGAGTTCAGCCCATGCATATTTAATGTTACCACAACTCTCTCTCCATCAGGCTTTCCAGACATTCTCTGTCTTCCTTCTGTCCCATTCAGTCATAAGGTTTGCACACATCTACCCACTTAACTCTCCCCCCTCTGCCTCTCCTCCCTTCCACATCCTTTCCCGAACAACTGGCATACCTGATTTGCCAGGTTTTGGTGGAGTAGCGACCACTTCACCGCATGTTCTACCTCCCCCCTTTATGTTAGACCCCTTCTCTAACTTGCTTCCTCAGCCCTTCCCCTTCCATCTCCAGTGTTTCCACATATTTCCCCCTTCCCCCCCCCCATTATCGTCATTCGTTAATTGCATTTCCTTGTACAACTTTTATACCCATGTACTTCACTCCTTAAATTCACCTTTCATCTCACATTGCTCTTACCAAATCCCTCAATATAATGTCAGCCATCATATTTAAACACATAATCCATCTCTGAACTGCAACAATAGAACTTATACTTATAGTCCCGCTCTTTCATCTCCTGCACCATCATTCAAGGCTTTATCTCTCCCCATATTCTTCTTCCTGGGTTTCTTGCCTCTTTCCACCATTGTCCATGGTTTATTTCTGGTTTTCTCCATTGGTCTTCTGTGCATGGTGTTCTGGACATCCGACAGCCCTGCGGCTTCTAGTGCTTCAAAGGCCTCCTCCACTGTTGTATCTCTTTTGAAAGATAGCCCTATTGGGTAGATCCATTTATATTTGATTTGCTCCTTCCAGAACCTTCCTGTGATGGGCCCATAGCGTTTCCATTGCTGTAAAGTTCCCTTTGCTAGGTCCACAAACACCGTTAACAGTGTGGCCTTGCCACTGGAATTTCCCCGCTTGCCGCATCCTTGCTGCCATTCTCTCTTTAACCTTATAGCTATGAAAGCAGGTTACTATATCTCTGGGGCATTCACTTTGTTGGGGTCCAAGCGATCTATGTGATCTGTCCAGTTTTAGCTCTAACCCTTCAGATGTTTCTTCTCCTTCTCCCAATAGTGCTTGGAAAAAAGAGATTGCTACTACCATGCAATTCTGGTATTCACGCCCTTCCGATACTCTTTTTATTCACAGGTTATTATGTCTACTGCAGTTTTCCAAGTCCTCAAGTTTTAACTGTACTTGCTGTGCCACCTCTTCCATCTTACAGAGGCTTTCTTGTCTCTGTTCCCTCTCTGCTTGGTAGTCTTCTATTCGCCCTTCCACCTCCTCCACCCGTTTGCCAAGCTCATGTATGATCTTATGTCGTCCACCTTACACCCAAGTTCAGTCCTTACCGCTCCGATTTCCCGTTTTAGTTCACTGAACCACTGCTGCATTTCATATTTGCTAACATGCACCATTGTGCCCACTGCATCCTCCTTTGCCATGCTCTCCTCTGTCATTTCTACCCCAGCTTCTCCCGCTGTAAGCGCCATTTTGGAGACTGAGTCCTCTTGGTACTCAGTCTCCAAAATGGTAAGAGAATTCTTTTAGGTCTGATGCTTTTCACCAAGTCTGGGTCATCCTGCCATGTCTAGGTGTTCTCCCCTCTCACCTGCATGATAAGCCACTTCGCTGGTAGGCCAGAATGTGTTTTTCTACCCCATTAGGGCAGGTGGGTTGTCGGAGCACTCAGCTCAACCGTCCATGCGGTGACCTGATGTCACTTCCTCCTCCTAGTCTTTTTAAATATTTTTAATCACACCCCCCAAACCAATCTTCTTTTCATAGAACACCTAAAAACCTCAAGCACCAACACAACAACGTGTTTCGAACTGGAAAAATACTTTGTTCTGCTTCAGGGTACAATGATAAACACTTGTCTGAAACAAGCTTGTCCACTTTCAAATTTAATTCCCGCTGCACATCTCAAAACCACATCCTTTCACTCACGAAGCGGGTTTTCAAGCAACATGATAGTGGCGTTTTTATGCTTATTCCTACCAGTGACATCAGTATTTAAAGGAACACCATTTCCTTAAATCAGAGTATACCAATCAGTCTATTGATTCAACCCAGCAGGTGTCACGGTTGATAAAGTATAGATCTTACTGTTCCCCCAGATTTAATTTCACTTCACAATCACCCCCACAAAATTAGGGGGGGACGATCCAACACTCTCCACCTTAAATCAGCAAAGACGTGTTGATATTGCAGGCATGTTGAACAATCTGTGCTGACATTATCTACCAAAACAATCTCTCCGGGAACAAGCAGGAAGTCAGTCCTCACATATGGGTGACTTCAGTGCTGTCAGAGCCCTTGCGGAAGCATCTCCCCAGCTTTCAAAGAAAGTCTTTGGGAGATGCTACCACGTATGCGTGGTCCCCTTCCTGCCCAAGGGTGCCATCTTGCTCAGTCTCCTTTTTTTCTGCGGAGCCCTTCAAACGTCTGTCTTTCCCTGGAAAAAGCTGATTTTTTTTCTTCTTGAGTTCTTAACTCGTCTCCGGTATTGCACTGGTACTCTTCCCGCCTACTGATCTTGGTGCCTCGGTGTCGAGTTCGGTTCATTTTTGTGTTTTTGTTCTTTTTGGGTGCCTTCGCGCCTTTTTTCCCCGCTGGCAGCTCAGAGGGTCTTCGGCCTCGCAGGGGTTCTTTTTTTCCCTATGGCTACCAGTGGTTTCAAAAAGTGTGATCGGTCTGCTAAGCTAATGTCCTTAAGTGACACACTGTCACCATGCCCCCTGCTGGTAGCTTGTTGAAGGGACAAGGTGGACATTTTAATTATTTTGTAGAAGTAGGAAACCTTTTTGGACCAGAGGGATCATGGTCCTTGTAGTCCTTCTTCTTAAAGAAATGAGTTGTGTACGCCTTGTGTAGGGTAAAACAAAAAGGCTTTTATTCCCCTTTAGCACTAAGGTTCGCTAAGAAACCAAAAGTAGAATTTACCTTATTTTCATGTTTATGCCAAAGTAATTACAGAGCAAGAAAACTGTTATGAGAGCTTCACAGTTCCTTGTAAAAATACACAGGGTTTTCAACACTGTAGTAAAACAAATAAACAAGCTCTTCTTTAGCTCAACACAGGCAAAAGATATTGTTTAAAACATGTTCTGGTAATTACAGCTCTGGGAGAGACTCTAGGCTTTCAGCAATACACATCGAACAGTCCATTTGTTCTTCAGGCATCAACGGCTCTGGTTCCCCAAGTTCAATCTGCATGGGTTCCAGCTCAGCCGTGCTTTCTTCTACACCTGAGCTTTCCCTGGCTGAAATAGTTTGCAGTTCAGAAGTTCTCTTCCCTAGTTTCCAGCCTGGCAGTTCTGGGTTTTGCAAATAAGTGGTATGTCTTGTTCCTATGCTTCTTTGTAGTGGTTTCCAAAACTTCTGCCAGCTTTCTTTCCTCTCAGTATTGCTATCTGAATTATAAGTCTTTCTAGGACCTGGCTTCTTTGTGAGAAATAAAGTATCACTGTACCTTGGCTCCTTGAAGTCTGTGCCACTGGTATTCCCCCTACCAGGCACCCTCCTTCTGATACCGTCTTCTCTGAAGACTGTTTTTTGGAGTTCTCTGGGCTGGGCTTGTCTTCCCTGGAGCTTAGCACTGCCACGTAAGGATTCCAAGCTCCTCTGCCTTGCAGTATAGGAGGTTCCTCTATCAGGTCTTTTCTTCCCAGTATCCTTGGGTTCCTTTCCAGATCCTTTCTCAGAGCTTCTCTCTATGCGTAGGCCTCTCTCTAGGCATGGCTCTCTCGGCAGCCGTGGCTCCCCCTCTAGCCGGAGCTCTCTCTCTTCTTGCCTTCCTGCAGAGCCCTGCTTATAAAGCCCTTTTTCCCTTGAGTTTTCTGACCCTCTCCTCAGGTGCACCTGATTAGCTTCTGCTTCATCAGTACCTGGGTGTGTCAGCTCAGCATCTGCAGGCTCGTGCCTGCCCCCTCTAGCTGTCCTGCTAGGTAATTGCACCCTCTGCAAGTCAGTTGCTTTATGAAAAACAGCATTTTTTTCTAAGTTCATAGCTTCACTAGCTTCAGCTCTTTCACAACACATGACTGTTGTCTCTGTTGCCTTGGCCAGACCATGGCCCTGCTGCCTGCAGCTTATCCAAACGGATGTCTAGCAAGGCCCTGAAGAGCCACCAGCAGCAGCACGATATGTTTTTCCCCAACGTCTGGGGCGCCAACATCTCGGGAGGAGCTCCCCGAACCCGAGAACTGTAGTGGGTCCTCGGAGAGGGGGTCCCCCTCGAGGGAACATAGGAGGAAGAAGAAACCCGCAAAGGCGGCGTCCTTGGATGACTCCGACAGACAGGGGTCCTCCTGGGCCCGATCCCGCAGCCCCAGGCACACACCCGAGGCTTCAGAGAAGGAGCGGCTTGCGAAGGTCTGGCGGCGGACCGACCTCGATCCTTGGAGGCTATCCTCATTGAGGATTCCCCTTCGGGGGAGCCGGCGTTAGGCCCAAGTTCCTTGGTGCCCGCGCCGAAGGCTGCGGAGCCTTCTGGCCTGGAATCCAGAATGGCAGCCTTGGAGCGCAGTTGTCTGCCTTCTTGGACCAGCAGCAGGTGCTGTTGTCTGGCACGTCCGGTTCCTCCACCTCGACCACCAGGCATTCGATGCCTAAGACATCCCCCGAGGCCAAGCCGATCCTCGAGGTCCTGCAGCCTGAAGTCAGTCCTCGGATGAGATCGTGCTCGGTGTCCCACTCAACGGGGCCGCAGTCGTCCCCGATGTTCCCCCCCGGGGGTGGATCGTGCAGCGTCGGGCCCCTCGAGGCCCGCGGAGCAGCCCACCCTCGAGTCTTCCTCGGACTACTGCAAGTGGGAGACAGAGGATGACAAGTCCCTGGATACCCGTCGACACTGCAACATCCCCTTGGACTCCCCAGTCTCGGAACCTTGGAGAAGGTCTCCGCTGGAGGACATGAGATTCTTAGACTTTGTCAAAGACATGTCTAAGGCCCTGGTGTTCCCGACAGAGTTGGAGGAGGACCCTCAGGCTGATGAGCTCGAGATCCTCCAGTACGAGGCTCCCCCTCGGGAATTGCTCACGGTGCCCATTCCTCCCATCCTGGAACGGCTCATGTGGGAAACGCCGGCATCGGTGCTGATGGTGAGCAAGCAGCTTGACTCAATTTATCGAGTCTGCTGGAGCCCTGGCTTCCAGAAGTTGCAACTGCCGCACAACTTCATGGTGGTGGAGTCGGCCATGCGTTGACTGAAGAGCCAGAAGACACACTCCTCGGTGCCCCCTGGGAGGGAGGCCCACACCTTGGTACCCTCAGCAGGAAGTGCTACTAGGGCTCGATGCTCATTTGCCGTGTCCAGGCCTACCAGCTGTACATGGGCATGTACCTGAGGGATCTGGCGAAGGAACTCGCCAGTTTCTCAGCTGGTCTCTCCGAGGAACCCTTGTAGCGCTTCAGGAGCCTGTCCAAGGCCATCCGTGAATGCTCCAAGTTTATGTCTCGAGCGGCCTATGACGGGTTTGAGTCAGCAGCCCGGGTAGCCGCGGCAGGCATTGGTGCATGCCGCCAGGCTTGGCTCCAGTCGTCCGACCTCGAGCAATGGGTCCAAGACAAGTTGGTCGATGTTCCCTGCCAGGAAGAAAACCTCTTTGGAAAGCCCATGACCAACAAGACCTTCCAGCTGGAGATTGAGTTCATGACGAGGACCAGGCTCTCTAAAAAGACTGCTGCCCCTCCCTGACGGAAGGGCTCGGGTAAAATGCCCTTTTACCCGAGGAAGGGAGCTGTTACCACATTTTCAGGCCTCCCCGACTCCTCAACAAGGGCAGCAGGCCAAGGGACCAGGGCATGGCCCATGTTAGCAAAAGGCTCCGAAGCCCCAGGCACCGGCTCCGGCCCAGCCAGGGGGAGTTTTGACTATTCCAGCATAGTCTCTCTACCCAAAGGAGGTCAGCAGCCCACAGTGGGACAACTGACCCTCTGTGCCCCGAGGTAGGTAAACATCACTACCGATGCCTGGGCACTGAGGGTGGTCAGGGAGGGTTACCTCCTCCGCTTGACTCGGATGCCTCCTCCTTATTTTCCGGGAGAGCCCCCCAGGTCTCCACCGGGACCTTCTTCTGAAGGAACTGGCAGGTCTTCTCAAGGAAAATGCGGTGGAACCAGTGCTCCACCACCTCCAAGGCAAGGGGTTCTACTCCAGATACTTCCTCATCCCAAAGAGGACAGGGGGCCTAAGGCCCATCCTCAACCTGCACAACCTCAACAAATTCCTGGTGCGGGAGAAGTTCAGGATGCTCTCCCTTGGAATATTGCTGCCCTACCTCCAGCAGGGAGACTGGCTATGCTCCTTAGACCTCAAGGATGCTTACATACACATCCTAATCCACCCACACCACAGGCACTATCTTTGGTTCGTAGTAGGGGGCAGGCACTTTCAGTACAGTGTGCTCCCATTCGGTCTCGCCTCTGCCCCAAGGGTGTTCACGAAATGCCTGGCAGTCGTGGCCACCTTTCTCAGGCTTCAGGGGGTCTTCGTGTTTCCCTACCTGGATGACTGGTTGGTAGAAGGGGACACGGTGTCTGAGTTGCAGCAGGCCACCGCACGCACCATCCAGGTTCTACAGCACTTGGGCTTCGTCATAAATTACATCCCATCTTCTTCCGATACAGTGCCTGGAATTCATCGGAGCGAAGCTTGACACCCGCCAGTCAAAGGCTTTCTTGTCCATGGACCGGGCAGATCATCTCAGATCTCTGGCCCGGGACATATAATACTGTCCCTCGGTGTCTGCACGCCATCTTCTGCGCCTCCTCGGACACATGGACTCCACGGTCCACATCACTCCAGATGCCCGTCTCCACATGTGAATGGCACTGTGGTGTCTCCGGGACCAATGATCCCAGGCCACGGACCGCCTCAGGGACAGAGTTTGAGTGACCCGCTAGTTGGCGGACTCCCTTGTCTGGTGGCAGTCATCTCAGCACTTAGAAACGGGCGTGCCTTTCCAAGGCCTCAGATCAATGGTCCTCACCACGGATGCCTCCCTACTTGGCTGGGGAGCCCATTG
Source organism: Ichthyophis bannanicus (assembly GCA_033557465.1). NCBI lineage: Eukaryota > Metazoa > Chordata > Amphibia > Gymnophiona > Ichthyophiidae > Ichthyophis > Ichthyophis bannanicus. Next base: position 384,730,066 of record CM066033.1, on the reverse strand, counting down.
CGAGGGTCTCTGCACCCAGGGCAGCTGGTCACCAGACGAGAGCACCCAGCAAATCAATTTCCGGGAGCTTTGAGCCATTCACCTCGTCCTGAGAGTCTTCGACCGGTCCTGGTCCAGACAGAACATGGCCATCTGGTTGTCAATGTGAACAAGCAAGGGGGCACGGGATCACGTGCCCTCTGTCAGGAGGCACTGGCCCTCTGCTCTTACGTGACCAAGCAGGGGATCTTCCTCAAAGTGGTGTACCTGCCATGACAGGACGACCTACTGGCCGACAGGCTAAGCAGGGTTCTCGGACCGCACGAGTGACAGCTGGACCACAAGGTGGCCAGCCGGCTTTTCCAACTCTGGGGGGAACCCGTGATGGACCTGTTTGCCAGCCCGGACAACTTCCAGTTGCCCTGCTTTTGCTCTCGGCAGGCTCACCCCTCCAAGGTGGCAGTGAACGCGTTTCTAGTTCCATGGTCGGGGGGCCTCATGTATGCCCTCCCTCCGACGCCGCTGATTGCCAAGACCTTGTTCAAGACCCTCCGTGGTAGGGCCTCGCTCATCTTGGAAGCCCCCTGATGGCCCAGGCAGCCATGGTTCCCGCTGCTTCTGCAGTTGGCAGTGGAAGCCCCAATCCCAGTGGGGACTGCCCCGGGGCTTCTATCTCAGGAGGGGGGCTCCCTCCTACACCCCAACCTGGGGACTCTTTAGCTCACAACTTGGCTGCTGAGAGGATAGCCCTGGCCCATTCTCCACCTTCCCACTGAAGTGGAGAATGTTCTGCTGGCCTCCCATAAGGCCTCTACAAGGAAGGCATACACCTTCAAATGGTGTAAGTTTGATGTGCTGAGTGAAGGGCTGACCCTTTCTGCTGCCCGGTGGCTATGGTGTTGCAGTACCTTCTCCACCTTTCTCACTCCGGGCTCAGGTCTAATTCCATTAGAATGCACCTCAGTGCCCTGGCGGCTCACCATCACCCGGTGGATGGTAAGCCCCTTTTAGCCCAACCTCTGGTGGGCCGCTTCCTACGAGGCCTGCTCTTATCTAAGCCCCCGGTTTGCCCTCCAGCGACCGAATGGGACCTCAAGATGGTGTTGGGGCAGCTCACCCGTCCACCATTCGAACCCTTGGCTACTTGCCACCTTTGCTATCTTTCATGGAAGGTGGTTTTCCTGGTTGCGCTCACTTCCGCTCGCACGGTTAGTGAGCTCCAATATTTTGTGGCTGAAGCGCCCTACACCAGGTTCTACAAGAACAGGGTGGTGCTCCGCATACATCCCAAATTCCTTCCGAAGGTAGCATACTTGTTCCATCTCAACCAGGAGGTGGTACTCCCTCCTTCTTTCCGAGACCTCACACAAGTCAGGCGGAGACAGTCCTCCACACCTTGTACTGTAAGAGGGCCTTGTCCTTCTATATCCAATGCACTCAGGACCACCGCAAAGCCTCCTAGCTCTTCGTCTCCTACGACCCCAGCAGGCTGCGGGAAGCAGTGACTAAGCGTATGCTGTCCACATGGGTAGCAGACTGTATTGCCCTCGCCTATGAGCAGGTGAAGCTCCCGCTGCATGGTTGCATCACAGCACACCATATCCAGACCATGGCAGCTTCGGTGGCAAATCTGCACTCTGTCCCAATGGCGGACACCTGCCGGGCCGCAACCTGGTCTTCAGTCCATACCTTCGCAGCCCATTACTACCTGGACAGAGAATCCCGAAGGGATAGCGCCTTCGGCCAGGCTGTGCTCTGTAATCTTTTCAGGGTCTAGGCAACTCCTACCCTCTGACCCCTTCTGTGTTCATGCTACCGGAGTGCTGGTTTCATTGGACACAAGGGTCCTACTGTAGTCTATACACCAGACTGAATTGCTGCTGCTTGCAGCTCCCCTTGAGGGGGCCCAATTTTTGCTACGGGTCTCCCAGTAGCTTGTAGCTTGCGAGTCCCATATTTGAGGACTGACTTCCAGCTTGTTCCCGGAGAAAGTGTAGTTACTTACCTATAACAGGTGTTCTCCGGGGACAGCAGTAATCAGTCTTCACAACCCTCCCTCCTCCCCTTGGAGTTGCTCCTTTACCTTCTTTTATTTTGCTATCTTCAGCTATGTCATTTGACTGAGCAAGATGGCACTCTTGGTCAGGAAGGGGACCACGCATGCATGGTGGCATCTCCCAAAAGCTTTCTTTGAAAGCTGAAGAGATGCTTCTGTGAGGGCTCTGTCGGTGCCGATGTCATCCATATGTGAGGACTGATTTCTGCTGTCCCCGGAGAACACCTGTTACAGGTGAGTAACTACGCTTTAAAGATGTTCTTGTAACGGAGTCTTAATCATACGTTTCATGTGACCAACATATAATTTATGGAATGGACATTTCAATATATATACTACATATGTGGAATTGCAGGTAGTATAGAACTTACCATCAAGATCATGAATCCCTCCCAGTGGTATCCATTTGATTCCTGATATTGTCTGATCACACATGTTACAACCTTTGCGGGCATAATGACCCACATGCTGATCGCAGCACTCCTGGGTGTTCAATCAATTCACAGATTTACTAACCGTATCACCTATAGTCCTACCACATTGATAGGCTATAACGGTACAATGTTGAAAATACATGTGCGATTATGATACGGGCCATAGTCGATGTACAGTAGCGGAAGCCATTGCCCAAGAAGCACTCAAACCAAACGTTCCTCAGTCTGCTTGGACTTTTCTTGCAAAAATATTCCCACTGAGCCTATAAACCCCCTTAAATATGCCTTTTTGACCACGTTTGGGGTAGCTACGATGCATATATTTAGAAAGCAATAAAACTGCTTGATGTTTATATTCTTGCAATGAAAAGCAAAAACGCCAGATTCACAAAAATTGACTCACTGGCAATCCATGTGGATTGTGTCGATGTTTGAAGTTTTTAGGTGTTCAATGAAAAGAAGATTGGTTTGGTGAGGAGGGAGGGGTGTGATTAAAAATATTAAAAATGACTGATTGGCCGTATTCCTAAACTGGTTGCTGATATTAGTTTGGCTTGAAAGGTCCAACAATTTTTTTTTTAGATTTTTTTTTTCACATTTAATTGCTGGGTTTTGGTGTTCAACATGGTTGTGTGTTTACCCTTGTATAAATGCCCTGTTTGCATAGTAGTGCTTACCAGGCAAGATGCAGCTTGCACCCAACGACTTCTAAAGGTCAATGGGCAATGGAGGACTTGACCTCTGCTAGCACTTTCCTTGAACTACCGAAGAGGACGGAGAAGGTCAAATTAGCAGGAGGAATGAGCAATTACTATGAACTCTAGTAACACCCTGTGCTTGTCTACCAGACTGAGTGAGGAATTCATTTGAAGATCCTTCTCTACAAAGGAATCCAGAATCACAATCTCATCAGGATGATAAAGAAAGGGGAAACCCCCTTGATGAAAGGATGGCATAGGCTTTTCAGCAAAAGAAGTTGTCAAAAGAACCAGAATGGTGTACTTTAAGCCAAGGACTGTAGCACGGACACTAGTCTGCAGATGCTATATTCCCCCAGAAGGGATCGTAAGGAGCCAACCTACCAGGGAGGCCTTACACATAGTCCCAATGAAGGATCCTTCCAGGGTTCTCTACAGCAGGAACCCATTGAGACCCAACAGGATACTCAGGTGGACAGAATTGTTTTCACTTCTGCTGAAGGGGGCTGCACCAAGATACACCCTGAGGCATCCCTTTGAAGTGACTCCTGTAGCAGAAAAGAATCACCACTGAACCACGAGAGTTCAGGACCTAGCCTTAGTCCAGGTTAAACTGCTAAAAAGCTCTAACATCTGCTAAGGGCCTAGAGGCTCACCAGGTCCCAAGCAGGGAGGTTACTACCATTCCCAAGCAGTTCATACCGACTGCTATTGTTGGGATAAAGCAGGCTTGTGAAAGGCTCCATTGGAATTGGGAGGGGGGAGGGGAGGGGCAGCACAGAAATCACTCGCTCAGGGCATCAAAAAGGTAGCACCAGCCCTTCTCATAGTCCCTTCAGCCTAGGGAAAAAGGGTCATTAAAGGAAAAAAAAAGTGAAGCAAACACTTATGTGAAATATACTTTTCCAAGTCCCAATAGCTCACAGCTCTAAACTGAGCCCGTCTGAATTTTCCTTGTCCCCACACTGTGTCTACTCAGGCCAACTGACTTCGCCCCAGCAGAGCCAGATAGGGAAGACATTCCCTCTCCTCCCTCTTTTGCAAAAGTAATAAATAGTCTCTTTGCTGAAACTAGTCCTTTTAACAAAACCAGTTTATATCCTTGCAGAAAAAGCTGTCAAAATAGCAGATTTTTAACATCCGCGCTCTCCAAAAAAAGACAAACACTTGCTCTTTTCTTTCTCTCTTCTTTGGCCAGGGGATCAAACCACCGCTGATGACAGATCTCATCCTCCTCCCACAATGCCAGCCCTTTTTTAGCTTGGTCTCTGCAGGAGTGCTAAAATAAAATAGGTTAGTTGTTAGTAGCATGTTTCTTGATACTCCATTTCTTCTGAATCCATCTCAGGTCTCTCACAAGGCTGGATTTCCAGGAACACAGGTAGCTGTTGGGGCAGAACTGGTCAGGAGTCAGGCAGGTTCTATCACATACTGATTATATGCCCAGGGAGGAACATCTGACACACTCTTCCCCCCTGGATACTGGGGAAACAGCACCTACTCCTTGAGTTAGGGATTGTTTCTCCCTTAGGGTCTGTCTTACATTTCCCACCCCAGGGATCCAGCCTAATGTCCTTCTGGATGTTTGCCTTCAACTCAGGGGATAAAACTCTGAAGCATCGAGAGAAACCTCCCCTCTTTCAGGGAAGTTCTGCACTGTGTCCTGGGGAACTCAAGGGACTCTGGACACCTTTTGAGGTGATCTGTACTAGGGATTGCTTCCTTGGCACAAGGATTCAAGAGCCCTGTGCCTATCACAACACACAAACATCCCTTGCAGTGTAAACATTTGAGTTAATTGTCTCTATTTGGATGTGCAGTTTTGCCAAATCCAGTACTTGTGTGTGTAAGTGCTAGCACATACATGTACAAAGCCTCAAGTGATGCCACTATTATCGTCAACAAGCTGATAGTTTGCTGGCTTGGCCAGTTTTCTGAAAGGGACGCCAGTAGTTAACAAGACTGAAAACCAGCCAAAGTAAGAGTCTGGTTTTCGGTCTTATCAACTGTTGGTCTTCCTTTAAAAAAACTGACCAAGTCAGACAACTATCAGCTGGTTGACAACTATAGTGGTGTCATTCAAGGCTTGAAGCTGTGATGAGCGGGGCTGTCTCTTACTTGTACGTGTACAGCACTCTGTATGCCTCGTAGCGCTGTACAAATGATAAGTAGTAGTAGTAAGTGTGGCACTTAACTACTTTCCCTGTGATGCAGTGCCCAGACAATCTATTCTCATGCACCCCACCCCTCCCCTGGGCTGGCAACAGCAGCCATGCTTAAGTACCCATTAGCTGCTTCTACCACAGGGTTGATCTGTTAATAAGCTGTGTGACTGTCTCCACATGTTCCTGCTGTCAGACCAGGGAAGGGCAGGAAGGGACGCATGGGAGAAAAAAAGACTTGCAGTGACTTAGTGTGAGAGATCTAAGCTGTTAACTCCCCGTCACCCCCCATGCTCACCTCTACCATTACAACTGGCTCTGGCAGGATTTCTAGCCCATATTTCATCTCACTGAGCTCCTCCAGGTTTAGTAAGGTTGATGCCAAAAAGCCCAGGGCAAGAAAAACAACAAGAGGCCCACAAATTCTAAAGCATCTCTACCAACCAACTGCTGCTGCTATCATCTTATCAAAGAAATAAAAAATGCAATGTGTGCTTTTGAGTCAATGTTGACTCCGGGCAACCCAGCAGCTCTTGGGTTTTCTTGGTAGTGTGACTGGAAGTAGATTGCCAGGCCTTTCTTCTAAAGCAGTGGAAGGTTAAGTGACTTGCCCAAGGCCACAAGGAGTGCCAATAGGAATCAAACCCTGGTCTCTTGGTTAGCAAGCCAGTGCTCTAACCACTAGGCTACTCTTCCACGTCATCATCTCACCACACATACATAAAAGCTCCAGTCCCATCGTCCCACCCACTGTATATAATTCAGTGCTTCACCGGCTGTCGATTAGCTCTTTCCAGGTTGTGCCCCTGATTAATTTAGAAGGAAATAAGGATGCTTCTGGTGAAGATGCAGGTTTGTTTTGACTGTTATCTGCTGCATGCTAGTTGGTATGAGTCAGCTGTAGGCTTGACCAGTGGAATGTTCTGTTTGTCTGGGGCAGGGTGATGATAGATAGTGTCATTGGTAAGATTCACATGGAGGGACAATTATTACTACTTTGGATTTAGCTCACACCTTTCCACTAGTAGCTCAAGGTAAGTTACATTCAAATACTATAGTATTTCCCTGTTCATGAGGACTTACTATGTTTATACCTGAGTCATGGAGGTTAAGTAACTTGGCCACGGTCACAGGGGGGGCATCAGTGAGATTTGAATCCTTGTCTCCCTAGTTCTTAGTTCACTATTTTAATCACTAGGCTACTGCACACCTTTGCCATCTTATTTAAGTGAATGTCGTAATCAGGGCCATCCTGTCCACTAGGCGAACTAGGCAGTTGCCTAGGGCAACAGACCCTGGTGGGCGGCTCAGCCCTATACAGTCCCGATGTTCACCACACCACGTACTGACATCCAGACTCTCACCGGGGTTGATGGGCAGCATGGCGATCACCTCTTTGAAGTCTTGGCAATCTTGAAAGCGTGCACATGTGTGCACTTACATCCTGCTGCTGCTGTCCCCTCAGAGGTCCAAGGGGCAGGAGTGGCAAGCCATGAGTGTGCACATGCGCTTTAAGGCCTGCTACAGCTTCAAACAGATGATTGCCATAGCGCCCATCAGTCGAAGTAGAGGCCACCGAAGAATGCTCCGAAAAGGATGAGTCTGACTGACAAAGCTTAAACCCATTGCTGCTCCCGATTCTTGAGTCCTCGTGGGGTCATCTGCTGACAGAGGGTGCAAGCCGACATATCGTGGTCAGGGCCCAAACATTTTAAGCACTAGTCATGCTTATCGGTCACCGAGATAGTGGTTTTAAAAAGTGTACAAAATGACAAGGCGCTGTGTGGCTTCTCCATTGAAAAAGAAACCTAGTGAGGCAAAATCAAAATGAGCAATGACGGCCTTAGCGCCTGAGAAGAAGAAAAAGAAAAATCGCCAAAAAGTGAAAAAGAGAGGCACCAGAATGATGCGATACTGTTCTGGTTCGACAGGAAGGCAAGACAAAGTATTGAAGAAGTTTTAACCACATTTTTACAGTGAGATTAGAAAAAGGTCATGATGGCCCTGCAGAAAAAAAAGACAACTGAGGAGAACAGTTGGGAATGTGGGAAGGTAGGCACACATGCATGGTGGGATGCTCCCAAAAGCATTCCTATTGGACGCTGGGGAGTGTTTCCACGCAGGGCTCCGTCGATGCAGACGTCACCCGTATGTGAAGAATGCATTCCTGCTTGTTCCTGGAGATAAAGCAAAAACAAAGATAAAATGCAAGAGAAAAACGAGGAGAAAATGTTAAAAAATATTTAAAAATGCTTTTAACTAGGTGCCAAGTCTGAAAGAGAAAGTTATCCTACTGAAATTTTCTCTTGTTGGGTACTTACTCCATTTTCTAATCTTCGCTCTCCAGGAATTTTGACACCATTTCTCTTTGCATTTGAATCTTGTGTCCTTTGCCCAACTACAAAAAAAATTTACAGTTATACTGAAACTAATATGTCTTTTGTAATCAAGACATACATTGTCTTTATACATAGGCTATCTTCTGCCATGATGGAATCTTAGGATTAGAAAGGACTGTGTGAAGATCAGCTACTTATGTTGACGGACCTTCTGCTTAACTTTCTGCTCATAAGAAATTAACCTCTTTTTTAAACAACAGTTTATAAGATATCTACAGATGTAAAACCTTTTTTTTTGCTTGCACAAGTTTATCTGCTACTGTTTGGTTTTGAAGAGCTCATGCAAATCTATCCAAAAGACCTTAAAAACCCAAGGCTTATTCATTTCTGCTGGTCATCTGATTCCTTCTTGGATCAAATGGCCATGATAGGCTGGAGTGCTTTTATAGTTATAAAAACAAAGGGTGTGCAAAGCCTTGCTAAACTGGAATTTAAGACGTGAAACATGATACACATTTATAACACAGATGTAAAAGGAACAAAATAAAAATTCAACCCTAATATGTTAAGTAAGAGGAAATTTTGCAGGTCATTGTTAATAAGAGGCCTGAGTAGTCTCTCTTCCCACCAGCAGGTAAAAGAATTCAACCTTTCATTGGATGTGAATGACACCACCTTCTCTAGTGTGTCCTTTATTGACTTTCTCCACAAAATATTTTAATGCAACATGTCTCCTGGGTGATAGCAATGTGGTTGACCAATGACACTTCCTTTATGGAAGACTAAAACCAGCATTTCTTAAGAGTGTGATTCCAATGCAATGTGTGCCTTTGAGTCAGTCCTGACTCCTGGTTTTTTTTGGCAGTGTCACCAGAAGTAGATTGACAGGCCTTTCTTCCAAGGCAATGGAGGGTTAAGTGACTTGCCCATGGCCACAAAGAGTGCTAGTTGGAATTGAACTATGGTTGCTTGGTTACCAAGCCAGTGTTCTAACCACTAGGCTACTCCTGCACTCCAAGAGTGTGATTAGGAAACTTCAAATAATCTTGGTACCAAAATCATTTTTCATCAAAAGACGTCAGAACTATAGTTTGTAATTTATCATTTTTATGGGGATAAATGGGAAGGAACATACGCACCTGATTCCCTAGCTAGGGGCCGCTCATGGCGAAGAAAAAAGCAGACTTCATTCCTCTGTATGCCTAACCGCTGGAGTGTGTCAAACATTCGCTCACTGTCAGCCACAGGGCGCTCTATAGAAAAACAAGAGAAACCTGTCAGCTGCTTTCTCCTCAGCATTGCTACTCATCGGTGTCGCAAGGGCTTGGTGATAGCATCAGATAAAGTGATCAATTCTAGTGCACATAGATAACTTTGGCGAACTAATCACTTAGTTCTAAATTCACCTAGTAAAGCAATAATCCTGCTCACAGTTGAAGATCCTGTCAAGTTCATTGTACGTAAACAAAATGATTAGTTCTCTGTACATTGTTATTGCTTAAATCGACCGATTGCTGTTTTAAGTTATTCTTCACTTAATCCCCATCACTCCTCGTTCACAATGTTACAAGTAATTTTTGTTAAATGTACTGTTCAATTCTTTGAGTTCATTGTAAACCGCTTTGATTCACGAAAGGCGGTAAATAAGCACAAATAAATAAATAAAAATGATAGCAGTCAAAATCAAAACAATCATCCATGATCAAAGAAGTAAAGGTTAGAGAATTCCAGTTTTAACATTCACTGTGTGACTGTCGCCTTGAGGAAATCGCTTAGCTTCCTAATTTTCTTTGATTATACACAGTAGCAGGAAGGGACCTTATGACCAAATATCTGTGCTGTACAGCATTGCGTATATTAACAGCACTATGGAAATTAAGTAATAATGGTAGGTCCTGTCTAGTTCTCTCTCCAAATCATAAAATTTACCACTACTGCTAGCAATGACAATGATAGCCACAACGTTAAACGAGGACAGAAAGCAAAAATAAGCTCCTTATTAAATCGTGATATGCTGCAGAATGGACATCAGTAAAGAGGCATCAGCTCATACCATTTCTAAGACTTATAACTCATGTTAAAAGAATACAAAGCAAGAAAACAATTTGCTTTTTGTACATGGAATCCCCAATTACAAAAAGAAAATGTTTTTATAAGGTTACAGACATGCGACTTCTTTGAAAGTCAACCAACCTATACAGCAACAGAGGTAAATAAGAAAAAAATCATACATTAGTGTGTTTTTGGGTTTTTTTGTGGTATGGTTGGTTCTTGTTTAAAGTGTTTGAACAACCTTCAACCAAACCACAACAAAGCTAATTCTAATCAACAATAAAACATACTCCCCCATATAGTTTTAAACATCATATATTCTCAAACCATCACAGTTGAAAAATACAGAGACCTTATTTGATACCAACACATTTAGCCTGTGACAAATGGTGGGTGTGACTTGAGCGACATCAGGCATCATTGGCGCACCCTACAAGTATTTAATATTTTCTCAGAATGTCCTCATTTTGCATATAGATGGGGTAAGAATATTGGTAATTACTTGAAAGGAGAAGTCCCATTTCCTGCTGAAGGGACCCATTTAGCCTGTGGCAAATGTGGCTGGTGTGATACCACGATAGAGGGGTCACACTGGTCTCACCCCCTTACTCATGAGCAATATCATTCTTGGTAAGTAACATCCTGCACTTCCTACAATGTCATGTATGTTATTTGCCCATGCCTAAAACTTAATTTGATCTTTATGCAGGTGTTTAAATGAGCATTTTAGTAAAACTACCAACATAATCTCTCTGCTTCAATGGTTTCTCATTTTGTTGACTGTAACCATGGTACTTTGCAGTTTGTTTGGAGAGTAATTGATCAGGTTTCTACTGTTTGGTGTTTCCAGCAGTAACAAGCATTTCCTGTTTCTCATAAGAAATAGGAAATGTTTATTATTGCCTTTAGAAACTCCGTGGTCCAGCAGTTTAAAAGATAGCAGAGCCGCAGAAACAGAGAAATGTTACCGCGGCTGCTTTCTTTTCTGAAAGTCGAATCAGGGAGGGAGGGAGGGCAGTTGATACAGAAGGAAAGAGATGGAAAGGGAGCAGACACGGGGGGAGCTGGAAAGGTACTGACAAGGGGGAGTCTGGAAGCTAGCTGGGTAATAGGAGGGGGGTTGGAAGAGAGTTGACACAGGGGGAAGATGGGGGCTGGAAGGCAACAGACATGGGGAGCTGGAAGGGAACTGACACGGGAGGGAGTTGGAAGGTGGCTGGGTAATAGGAAGGGAGTTGGAAGAGAGCTGACACAGGGGAAGGAAGCGACTGGGAGAGAGCTGACACTTGGGAAAGGGACTGGAAGGTGTCTGGGTAATAGGAGGGGGTTGGAAGAGAGCTGACATGGGGAGCAGAAAAAGAGGGGAAGGAAGGGGCTGGAGGGAAAGTGGAAGCTGGAAGGGAGCTGACAGCTGGGACGGGACTGGAAGGGAGCTGATAACTGGGAAGGCAGATGGACAGAAGAGAGGGTGACTGAAAGGGAGATGACATGGGAGGGGGCACTGGGACTGGAAGTTCACCGATACCTGGGATGGTATTTGGACTAGAAGGGGCTGGACGGTGGGGAAGGAGGGGACTGGAAGGGAACAGACACCAGTGGCGGTGCTGGGAATGCAAGGGAGTTGACCTGGAAAGTAATGGGAGGGGAGGCTGTAAAGGGGGCCAATACTGGAGAGGGTTACTGGGACTGGAAAAAGGCTGATGGAAGAAAATGTAGAAAGCAAAAGGAGAGACAAAAATGGCAGAGAAAGAGAGCTAAGAGAAGAAGGAGGAAAATAGAAACCTCAGATTGGGACCAGCATGATCAAAAATAGTCAGACAACAAATGTAGAAAAATAATTTTATTTTCAATTTAGTGATTGGACTTTACGCTATCTTTATATTTCACACAGTATGGGGAACTGCATCTCTTATCTGTTGTGGCGCCACATGCGGAGTCTGGCTTCTTGGGGTTTTAGTTTAATTTTTGTCCACATATTTTTATTTTTACTTTAGGTTGTGATCACTTATTCTGTACTTGGTGAGGGTCTGTGTGTGACCAAGACCAGGTGTTCTGATAACATGGAGTTTGTATGCAGGAATCTGTACTATAGTAATTTGACTTGTTCAGCTTTTCAAATAGGTGCTGCTTTTTTATGGGTAGGCCCCTTAACGTATGAGTTTTTGAAGTGTATGCTGGTATGGTATAGTATATATGGCCTTGTAGATCTTCAGGGACCTTTACAGTGTTTTAGTTCACAATATGCCTAGCACTGGAGAATGTTTATGTTGTTGTTAGTGAGATGACCAGGATCAGATTATTTTTTGGACTATCACAGCCTGTTTGTATCATGCTAAGTATTTTTATTTTGGCTATGCATTTGCTCTTTTGTTCCAATTTTCTCACAAAACACGATTTGAAGGGGAAATACTAATATCACTTGAAAAGAGTTCACAAAGCAGTTTGGGGAAAAAGGAGTTTAGGGTGCAGCCAACATTAATAATAAGGGAGGGATGCCTATTTATAGATTGCAGGGGGGTGCTGGAAACCCTAGCACCGGCCCTGCCTAGAAGGGCTATCCCATCTGGCTCCACAGGCCAGATTAACTGGCAAGTAAAATGTCACCTTTTTGATTATGTCCTTTCCTTGAGTCTTGCTAGACCAGTCCAGACAAATGGATTGTGTTCCCCTACCAGAAGATTGGTAGAGACAAAGAACTAATGAAAAACCCAGGTTTCAATGATAGATACACTCCCATGCCTCTACTTGCCTCAGTCACCAGAGGTCCCTTCAGTATTCGACCCAAAGCATATGGGAGAAACATGGCAAACCTCACACTACGTTAACCATGGGCAACAATAAGTAATCAACAGTAGAGAACTATGTACAGGAAAGCATGAACATAAGGCTGTCGGTAGATAATGAACCTACAAAGCCAAGTATAAAAATCATAGCAGACACAAGGGTACCATAGTAGAAGAATGGAGTAATACAGTTCCAGGGGCAGGCCCTGGACTAGTTTAGCAGAACTCAAGGAAAGGACATTAAGTGGTAAGTAAAAGCTCACCTTCCATGGCATCCTGCTAGACCAGTCCAGACAAGTGGGCCGTACCAAATCTACAATTCCACTAGGCAGGAAGAAGACACAGCAGTGTGCAAAACATTGAGCCAAAGGCCGAGTCTACCCTCACGTGGGCATCCAAGCAGTAATGCTTTGGCAAAACTGGAAAGTAATGCCCATTTTGCTGTCCGACAAATGTCTGTAGAGACTACAGAGCTCCGCTCCGCCCATGAGGATGCTGCACTCGGGTAGAATGGGCACACAAAGGCCTCCTTAATCCAGTGTCCCAAAGTTGACTTAGTCGCCACGAAACCCTTATGTGATCCAGAAAACAGCATGAAAAGATGGTTGAACTTACAAAAGTAATTTGCAACCTTCAAGTACGAGAGAAGCACTCTCTGGATATCAACAAGGTGAAGATCCTTATCCTTCCCCCAACACTGTTCCTTAGAGGAGGACAGGCAGACCACCTGGTTCACATGAAAGGGAGAAAGGACCTTAGGCAAGAAGAAAGGCACCAGAGTCAGAATGGCAATGACCTCCTTTGAAAAGGATCTCAGCAAAACAGAGCCTGCAGCTTGAAAAAAAACACCTTATGGAACAAATCGCGAACAAGAAGACCATCTTGAGTGTCAAATCCTTCAAAAGTAGTGCACTTCAATGGCTTAAAGGGTACTGCCATCAGAGCCCCCAGCACTAGAGACAAATCCCAGGAAGGGACTACAGACCAGAGGAGAGGACGCAGATGCCGAACCCCCTGGAGAAAGCATGAGATGTCCAGTTGCAAAGCTAGAGACATTTTGCCACCAGACCTCGGAAACAGGCCAATGCTGCCACCTGGACTTTCAGGGAGCTAAGGGAAAAGGCCCTCCTCCAGTCCATCTTGTAGAAGGCCAACAGAGAAGGCATCTTGGCCACTTCAAGAGCCAACTGCCAAGCTCCACACCCATCGCTTAAAGAGGCACCAGATCCGCATGTAAGTTAGCTTGGTAGACCTCCTCTGGGCTCTGAGCAGAGTGGAGACCATCACTGCAGAGTAGTCCTTACGTGCTAGCTGTCTCCTTTCAAAAGGCAAGCCGTAAGCAAGAAGGGAACCAGGTCCCTCCAAGGCAATAGTTTCCTGCCACAAAAGGCCCTGAGATGGAGATAGCCGAAGAGGAGGCACCTGCAGGAGCCACATCAGGTCTCCGAACCACACTCGCCTCAGCCAATCCAGCACTACTAGAACAATCCTGCCTGGGTGGCATTCTATATGCCGAATCACACGTACAGCATGTGTTGACTTGACCAAGGCTGGGTCAGGGTATCGATGCCCTTGGACCCAGCCTCCATATGGCGACTGAAGAAACAGCAAACTGTAGCATTAGAGCAGGTTTCCATCAAATCCATTTCGGGGTGAACCCAGCAGCACACAATCAACTGAAATGCCTCCTGACTCAACACCCATTTTCCAGGATCCAGAGAGTGAAGGCTGAGGAAGTCTGCTTTCACAATGTCCACCCCAGCAAGGTGCTGAGCCAAGGATAGAAGGTTCTTCTCTGCCTGTGTAAAAAGGAGAAGCCATCTCCAGAGCTTCCCCGGCACTCCTCGTGCTGCCTTGCTGATTGACATAAGCCGCCACCACTGTGGCTTTTTCTGAAAACACACGAGTTGCCTGGCCATCGACCAGGAGCCAGAAATGCAGAAGGGCCCACCTGATGGCCCTCGTCTCGAGGCGAATGATGGACCATACTATTTTCCTTGCAGTTCCAACGGCCCTGGGCCATATGGCCTTGGCAATGGGCTCCCCAGCCTGAGACTGCCATCCATCATCAGCAGGATCCAGAGGAAATTGTTCAGCAGCATGCCCTTCCTCAGATGACAAGGCTGCTGCCACCACTGCAGGCTGGTCTTTACCATCATTGGGAACAGGAGCCTGCACTTTAACTCCTGAGAACTTGGGGACCATAGAGTCAACAAGGACTGCTGGAGAGGCCACATGTGAGCAAGTGCCCATGGCAGCACCTCTATGGTCGCCACCATCAATACAAGGAGCTGAAAATAATCCCAGACTCTAGGAGCCTGCTGCACACAGAACAGCACCAGGAAATCCAACAATCTTTTGGCTTTCTCCTCTGGCAGGAAAACTCTGACCATTCAAGTGTCAAAACATGCTCCCAGGAACGCAACAGCTTGCTCTTTTCTTGACTGATCACCCAGCTGAAGCTTTCTAAAAAGGACATCACTCAGGACGCCACCCAAGATGCCTCTGAAAGGGAACAGGTCCCTAGGAGCCAATTTTCCAGATACAGATGGACACAGATCCCTCAGCACCACTGCAGCCCCCACCACCATGAACTTGGAGAACATCCTTGGGGCAGTGGATAGCCCAAAAAAGAGGACTGCGAACGGATAGTGAGAACCAAGCGTGGCAAAGACACAAGTACTTTTGCTGATTCGCCTGGATGCCTCGCCAGATTCAGAGAAACCAAAAATTCCTCTCAGTGCACTGCCTGAATCACGCAACGCAAGGTTTCCATCTGGAAGCGCAGGAAAGATAAATGCTCATTGACCCTCTTAAGGTCCAGATTGGGCCAAAAGGAACAGTCTTTTTTGTTTTTTGATACGATGAAATAGAAGGAGCATCTGCCCATGCCTCCTCATCCGGGAGGACAGCCATGACCACCTTTAGGCACAGTTACTTGTCCAAGGTGGTCCTGTACAGTGGAACATTTGATCACAGACCCACAAGGGGAGATTATGAAAGCATCCAGAATTGGCCCTTTGCATTCCAGGACATAGCTGAACTGAAAGGTGTCTAGCAGCCAGCAATCCTTGGTAATCTGGACCCATTCCTGAAAGAAAAGGCAAAGCCTGCCTTCTACCAGAGGAACTTCATTGCACAGCCCGAGAGGAGGCTCCTTTGGAGGGGACAGAATGCCTGGGCCCACGCGCTCAATGGAAGGACTGAGAATGAGCACAAAGTTTATAAGGGGAAGAAGGGCTCTCCAAGCCGGTAGTGATGCAATTCCTGAGACCCTCAGAAGTCCGACCAGCAGGCAGAAGGTGGAAAAGGAGCTCTTGCTTGTTACACAGGCCCCTTGGACCTGTCCTCCAGCAGGCAGAAAACTTTGTCTCGCCCAGGTCCTTTACCTGCTTCTCCAATTCAGACCCAATAGAAGTGCCCTCTTAAGGCCAGATGGGCAAATAGGCTTTGGAAGAGGTGTCCACTCCCCATGTCAAAGTCAAGCCAATGCCATGTCACTGTTGACGGGGCACAATCCCTAGCCACTAGACGTACCAGGTCGTACATGGCATCAGAAAAGAAGGCTGTAGCTGATTCCAAAAGAGGGGTAGAATCATCTGGCGGAAGAGACTGAATCCACTAGGGCAGGGCCCGAAATGTCAGGTCTACACATACTGCCAACTGAAGAATAGCAGCCGCCACAGTGAACTTGTTCTTTAATACAAATCCACCTCTCAGTCCAGAGTATCTTGCGAAGCCAGTCCTGCACATCCACCTTGGAAATATCAAACCACACAACACATTCCCTTCTCCAGGAGAGCATGCATCTTCTTATACACCCTTAGCCCCTTAGGCGGGAGGAGTTGGGGGAAACCAACTCTGATCAGAACAGGTCCTTGAGCACCTCTGGGAACAGGAGACAGTAGTGGATTTCTGCACTCCTTGTTGGAGTGGATGCCTCTTCGGTGCCTGATCCATGTCTGGAGCACCCGCCAAGCTTAAAGTGGATAAGATCCTGGGATCAATGCTTCCAGTTCCTAACCCCGGAAGAGGTGGATAACACTGGCCTCCTCACAAGCCTTTGAAGATAAGAGTACCTCTTCATCCACATCAAACACATCTCAATCCAAGTCACAATCCAAATCTCAGACAGATCCCAGCTGATCCCCATCTCCAGGAGGCGCTCTTTGCTGGGACACTTAGCCATCAATCAAACAGGGCTTCCACTCTCAGCTTGCCCCTCATGAGACTGTGCTCGGGGGAAACCACAGGCTGCAGGGTCTGAATTCCCATGCCAGAATGACGAGGCTTGCTGTAAATAGAAAACAATCCTGGGGAGAACATTCCAGACTCTGAAAGCTCTCCTTGTGGAAATGACCCCCCACATTAGGGGGCATAGTCACCATTGATCCCCTAGAGAACAGGGAGAGGCCCACAGCACAGTTGCCGGAGCTTCCAGCCGGCTGAATAGCCTTACCTGTAGCTCCATCCACCATTTCCTGCCCTGAGAAAAGCAAGACCAGACTAACAGTCTCCAGGGACGACTCAGAAGCAGTCATGCAAGAAGGGCAGAATCCAGAAGCTGGAGATGAGGCGCCTCGCTTGCCACAGGCCAAACAACGTTTCCCAGAAGAAGACAGAGAGTTAAGGCAAGTATCACAACAGCATGCACCAAGGCTGTGGCAGCCTGAAGGAATGCATCAACAGTGCTTTTATTGCAATGCACATTTCAGGCGCTAGGGTAGGAACGTGCATTGAAGCCGCTCAGGCAGAATGTGAACAAGGACTGCATGACCGCCAGGCACACAATATTAAAAACGCGGTTAGCGCATGCAGAAAATAGCAGGAAACCACCGCACAGTGCCAATGGTCACCAGCAGTTCCACCCCAAATTGCATCCCACACAGACAATCAGAAGTCCCCAACAATAACAATAATAAGGTCAAGCCTTTGTACTCCCCTCCTGAGAGTCCCAGGCAGAGGATCCATGCCGGGCTCAGCTTTACTCAAACTATTTCTCTGGCTTGGCAGCACTGCATTTAAGGTGGCTGGCAGGCAGATTTCACTGAGAAGGTTTTGCAATCTTCAGGAGGGAGCAGGTGGGACAGAGGAGGAGGGAGGGGGCATTGAGGTTGTGTGAGGCTGCTGAATTCTTCCATCCTTCCAGCTCCTTCCAATTTTCTGGCTTCTCAACAGGCTCTTATCCAGGGTAAGAGCATGGAGCTGAACCAATTTTCCCTTCTCTTATGGCTACCGAAAAGACCACAGTCTAGTGTAGCCTCCTACGTCGTGCTCAAGTGAAAGAGTCACCCTCAAAGTGATCTGTCAAGAGTGTTTATCAATGTTTTCCTCTCAATTCTTCAGATTTTCTTCAGAGAGGAGAAAATCCATCCACCATCTGCTGGCGACAAAGAAATACTGAAGGGACCTCTGGTGGCAGAGGCATGGGAGTAATGCCATTGAAACTTGGGCTTTTCATTGGTTCTTTGTTTCCACCAATCTGCTGGTAGAGGAACACAACCCACGTATCTGGACAGATCTAGCAGGACAATATGGAAATGTCCTTTTTCTTTTTTAAATTTAGAACTGCTTTATTGTAAGTAGCCAACTGAAATACAGTGTATAAAAATAGCAGAAAAATTACTGCAAGCAGAGGACAGCAAGGGGGGAAACGGGCAACCCTCCTTAGGAGCCCCATAGGTTCCTTCTATCCGCTCTCTGGCTCACCAGCGTTGGAACCCTTGGGAAATTCACTGGACACAAGCCAACAGTCGGCTTGAGGAGGGAACGGCATACGCAAGCTCCAAACAAATGATGGTCCTATCAGTCTCTGTCTCACAGGCCACACAACCATGGACTAGGCCAGGAGGGACAGGTCTATCTACAATGCTGCACCAGTTCAGACACCTTGCCACCTGCTTGAGGCAAATACTATCTTCTCTCAGTGCTGTACCAATAGATATACCAAGTGATGGCATCGCTGTAAGTTGCTCAGGTCTGCCTCCATCTACTGACTGGCTAGCATAACCTACTCGTCTGAACTGGACTGATTTAGAGGGATAAGAAGTTCTGGATTTTTCTTCTGCACTCTGGCAGGATCAAAATCCTGATTTTGGCAATACCTTTTTCTTTTTCTTTCTTTTTAATAATTAAATAACTGAAAATAAACTAATGAAAAGCACTGGAGAAAAAATGGCTACGTAGCAGTTTGAAGACTAACAGTAGTACAGAACAGAACACAAAGACAAATGAGGACCTGAGGAGACTGCTGCATGAGGGAAGCACCATGTGTGTTTCAAATTTTAGTGTAAAGTTCTGAGCTATAGAGAGCAATTTTCTCCGAGACCATCGGATGACATCACCCACTTGTGTGATTCATTCAATCCTGCATGTCAATGCAAAAACATAAGGGGGAATATTCAGCAGTGGCGGCTGTCGCCACTTAATTCTAAGCCCAAATATTCAATGCCAGGGCCATATCCAGCCACTGGCATTGAATATATCCAGGTCACCACAGAACCTGTAAGCTAATGGGGCAATGGCAATATCGAGATACTGCCCAGTTAGCTTCCACGGTTAAAATTAGGCCAGCCTTTGCTGCACCTTACTTTGCCCGCGTGTCGCTAACCAGGCAGCAGCTCAATATTGCCGCTGCCCGGTTAGTGATGGGTGCCGCCTTCTATCCACTCCCGAATGCCCCCCAATGCTAACCGCTTAGCATCGGGGCGTGTAGTGCTGGCAGTCATGGATACCCAGCAACACTAAGGGGTATGTTTACTAAACTGTGCTAATGTGCGCGGCGCACATTAGCGTGCGCTAAGGTACCTTAGCGTATGCTAATGATGCGTATTTGTGCCCCGCACAGGTGCGCGCCGCACTAAAGTGCATGCTCATGTGCGCGGCGCGCTACTGTGCAATAAAGGCGTGGAAAGGCTCCCGCAGGGCGGAGGAAGGCTCCCCAGGGGCGGAGAAAAGGGGTCAATGGGTGGAGAGTGGGAGGGGAGAGGCTCCCCGCACACGAGCGGGGCTGAAATTCAAGGCAAAAAATACCGTGAGTGAAAACCTCGCGGTAGAGCCGATTTAAAGGGAAGAGAAACCATTTCTGTCAGCAATGTACAGGAAAACCAGGGAAACCTACAAAACAGTGATAAGAGTGATACATGTGCACGGAACAAAAGTGCAAATAAACATTGAAAATGACCCCAACAAAATAAAATAAAATTATAATCAAGCTGGGCAATAGTGATAGTAATGGGAAACATCAAAAAACACTCCCAAGAAAGCCCCCAAAAATAAATATGAATTTTAGAAGGGTCTACGCTCCGTCCCCATACAAGGTGAATGATCCCACAGTGAAATAGCACTGATCAGGGTTTCCCTCTCCATTGGACAGGTTACCTATGGCATGCACATGTTCCACAACAGCAGGGCGGGCAGGTCGGAATGGGCAACTGGACAGATGCTGGGAAAGGGGATACAGAGGGCTGCAGGCGGCACATGCTGTGGTGCAGCTGGGGCACAGTGCGGACTAGGCAGATGCCTAGATGGCACCTAGGAATGCTGAAACTGAACAGCAGCCAGACAGCAACTGATGAGGGCCCAACATGGGCACGAGAGTGTTTAGCACAGGATCACAGGGGATAGTACCCAGCAGGTACCCCCAAGGGCACAGAACATTGGCAGGCGGTGATTGGGGGACATGCGGACAGATATGCAGGCACCCCTACCCCAGAACCCGCACCATAGGCAGCCGCCTACCCGCACACAGGATGGCCTGAGACTGCGTACCACCAGCACCACCAGCAGAAGGGCATGTCAGCAGAGTGGCACAGGGGTACTGGAGGTGGAGGGGGGCAGTGGCAGCTGCCCAGAGCAGACCATGGCCTAGCCCTGTGTAGGTGGGTGCAATGCACTGCAACAGACAGGCCCTGCCGAACAAACAGACATGGTATCATCAGGGAATGCACTGTCTCTGTGGCAACACGGTGGTGCAGTGCACACAACCAGCATGTTTGAAGACAGAAGGTCACAGGTTCAAGCCCCAGCTGGGGCTCCTGCCAATCCAGTCCCCATATTTTACCCACAACTAACTAGTGATAGTAAAGACAAACTTTTATTGCAGAGAACATAAGTATGGCTCAAACACCTCTATTTTACCCTACAGAGCACAGACACCAGAAACATGCACATTACCTAGAGCAGATTCCCCCAAATGCAGTCCCGGAGGGCCACAAATCCTTCTGGGTTTATGCTGTCTCCAATCTAAGGATGGAGCGGTACTGGTGGTGGAGGTGGCAGCAGCTGGTGGCCACAGCAGACCATGGCCAAGCCATGTCCAGGTGGGTGCCGTGCACTGCAACAAACAGGCCCTGTCGGATGTACAGTCATGGACTCCCCAGGGAATGTAGCATATCTGTGGCAATATGGTGGTGCAGTGCACACAGACAGTGTGTGTAAGAACAGAAGGTCACAGGTTCAAAACCCAGCTGGGGCTACTGCCAATCCAGTCCACATATTTTTCCCACAACTAAACCGTGATAGTAAGGACAAACCTTTATTGCAGAGAACATACGCATGGTTAATACGCCTATATTTTACCCCACCGAGCACAGACACCATAAACAGGCGCATTACCTAGAGCAGAGTCTTCCAAATGCAGTCCTAGAGGGCCAAACACCATTCAGGTTCCATGCTGCCTCTAATAAAGATGCCTGTGCTGCATATCTATGCACCACCCCCATGGTATGCAGATGTATCTTATGCATATTCATGAGGGACAGCATGAAAACCCGAACAGTGTTTGGCACACCAGGACTGGAGTTGGGAACCTCTGCCGTAAAGCAGCAGCCAACAGGGGCAGACACACCCACACCCACAGGGCCCATTAGCCAATGCCTCCTGGAGAGGCAGGACATTGGGCCCTGCGTGCATCTCCCAATACTAGCACTTGCATACCTTAGCAATGCCACCCTACACCTGGGTATACGGTACACAGCTATCAAACGTTTGCTATGATTACTGGCAGATAGCAATTCCTACGTTAAGCACAGTTTGCTCATTGAGCTCCATCATAACAATCTTTCTGATGTCTGTGGTGTGTGCTTCAGGTCTGGTCTCTGACAGTGTATACCACCCTGGGGAGTGACCCCCAACAATATTGCGTACCATATCCATGCCTGTACTGTGCCCAGGACTGGTGTGGTGGCCAGGGCTGCTAAACACCTCTATAGTAGCACAATGCTGGCATAGGTGTGGGGGTGTGTGTCTGTCTATCCAGTGTGTGGTGGCTGCAAACACCCTCCACAGCCCACACTGCCAGCACTGTTGCCAGTATTGGCCTGCCAATGTGCATAATGAGGAGCAAGGTACCATGGGTATAGCCCGGACAGGGTGGCCTGGCCAGGATGCATCTGCACAGGGCATAGGGCACTGGCTGGGACATTTTAGTGCCCGGCCACCACCTACACAGACAGGGTGGCCTCAGCATGTCCTGCTGGGAGATCACTCCCACCCTGACTGTGCAGTGACCACAGCATGGCTAGGCACCCCCATAGTGCTATATAGTATTTCTTTCATGTGATATTTATGGGTTTCCTTTTGGGGCCCAGTCACTGACTTATCTGCTTGTTGTGTATGCTGACATCCCAATTCTGGGTGCATGCATTTCCACCAGGAACATGCACTATGGACTAGCTAGCAGACTGTTTGCAGCTGGTATGTGTCTTGAGGGGTGCAGCGGCTGAAGGCTTGCTGCAGGAGAATATCAGATAGTGGTGGGGTGCAGCTTAGCATATCCAGGCCTAATGTCTGTCTGCTATTGCGTTATGGATGTGTACAGAGCTGCATTGACTGCCCTGTAGGGTGTCTGTTCCCCAGCAGGACTGGGGTTGATGGTCCCCTCTACTGCCACCCTTGCAGGGAGGTAGAATGTGGATCTGTTGATGGGAGACCCTGTTTACCACCCTCAGCCCTGGAGGAGGGTGGTGGTGGTACATAATCCTCCTAGGGATCCATAGGGGCTACACCTGACTGAGACAGACAGAGAGATATATCTAAGGTGTTTCTGCAGAAACTATCTATCTCACACATTAGCACTGCTGGGGACCTGCAGCATGACCTATTTCTGTCATGGAAGGTGCTGTGGACCTGGTGCTGGGCGCCCCACCGCACACTCAGGGTGAGCACAGTACCCGCACAATGTGACGGTGTGTAGCTACTCTGTGCCAGTAACACACATGGTCAGTTCCCCCTACCAGGCCGAGGTGCTGTGGGGGTGCATACCCCATCTTGTGTTCATCTGTAGACAGCTGATTTGCATGTGCAGTGCATCATGGGTACGGGTGGGCTAACCCTATCCTGGTGACCACAGAAGACTGTCTGTGTGGTGACTTGCAGTCCCTCTGCAGCCAGCCAGGGGCTTGCTAGCAGCTATAGAGCTATAGCCCACTGGTTATTTCACTGCTGGTGGAGCCAGAGGTCATGGGTTCAAACCCACAGTGGGGTTATTTGATAGGGCTGCCAAAAGCATTATCTATTTTTAATGTACATTATTGCTGCCAGCAAAAACACCCTCAGCGTACTGTACCCATAAAGTGCCTCAGAGGGCGCTTTATAGGGTGCCCTATAGGGCACCTTATGGTTACCGTCCATATAAGGTGCACTATACGTTATCCTGTGGAGCGACTTATAGGGTGCCCTATAGTGGACATTATAGGGTGCCGTGGCGGACAGTGCACTTTATAATGTGCCCTATGGAGTGCCTTATAGGGTGCCTTATGCGGCACCTTCAGTTATGGCACGTGAGGGCGTGTTTGCTGGCAGCAATTAATAAAATACAAATAAAGTGCTGCAGGAAACAATACGTACATGTAAAAGCTCATGCCTCAGCCAGCCTTACGTATTAGGCACACTGGGGATCAAACTCATGACCTCTGTATCAGCAGTCAGTGCCTTAACCATTGTGCTACACTGCTGTTCCTCCTTGCATGTCAGCGCATCTACTTCAGATTTCCATGCATTTAAATGCACAGCGTTGCCATCACACACAGTGCTATGACCTTGCTGTGCCTCATAGGGCACCCTATATGGCGCCCTATAGGCCACCCTTTCAGCAACATTGTAGGGTGCCGTGGCGGACAGTGCACTTTAAAATGTGCCCTCTGGGGTACTCTATGAGGCGCCTTATGCAGCACCTTATGTTACAATACTTTGAGGGTGTGTTTGCTGGCAGCACTAATTAAAATAAAAATAAAATGCCTCCTAAAGCAATATTACCTATAATGCCTCAGCCAGCCTTCTTCATTAGGCACAGTGGGGGATTGAACCCATGATTCCTGCAGCATTGGTCAGTGTCTTAACCATTGTGCTACACTGCTGCTCCTCTTTGCATGTCAGCGCATCTACTTATGATTTTCATTCCTTAAACTGCACAGTGCTGCCATCACAAACAGTGCTGTGACCTTGCGGTACCTCATACGGCACCCTATAAAGTGCCCTATAAGCAACATTCTAGGGTGCCTTGGCGGACAGTGCACTCTAAAATGTGCCCTCTGGGGTACCTTATGGGGCACCTTATGTTACAGTGCTTTCAGAGTGCGTTTGCTAGTAGCAGTAATTAAAATAAAATTAATATGCCTCAGACTGCAATATTACCTTTAACAGGAAATGCCTCAGCCAGCCTTCTTCATTGGGCACAGTGGGGGATTGAACCCATGATCGCTGCACCATCGGTCAGTGTCTTCACCATTGTACTGTGGCTCTGTTCCTGTGCTTGCATATCAGCGCACCACTTATGCTTCCCGCGCAAGTTTCTCATGCGCTAATGTGCATGGCGCACATGAGCGCACAGCGCACATTAGCGCATGATTAATCCCGGTTTGCTTTTTCAGACTGAAACGCCCACTCCTTATATGGCATTCCGCACAATAGCGCGGTGCGCACCTAACGTGGTTTTAGTAAACATACCCCTAATAGTGTTAATTCCTGCAAACCGTGTAAATGCCTTTGAATATCCTCCCCCAATAGTATAAAACAATTTGGATTCTATTAAAAGGAATTTATTTTACTGATCTACAGAATATATTCTACACTTTCTATGTGAACAGTAATAGAAATACTGAAAAAGTAATTAACAATTAAAAAAAACGTCTTGACTACATAAGTTTTCATACACTTTGTCAAGGCAAACCCAAATTAGCTCTGGTTCAAAATATTTCCTTAAAAGGCTCATAATAAGTTAAATGGAGCCATGATCCAAAGACTCATGGCTCATGGAGGAAGAAACAAGCTATTTCTGTTGTATGGTATGAACTTCTAGAAAATGTCCGAACATGCTGAACACAGAGCTGCCAAAAGAACTCAGGGAGGTTGTGAAGATCGAGGGAAAGACAGACGGTGCAGGCAAATCCTGGAGAAAACCCGTTTCAGTCTACCAGAGATCTGGGACTGGAGAAAATATTCACTTTTCAGAAAGATAGTGATTCTAAGCACATAGCAAAAGCAATAATGGAGGGATACAGCAAGAAAAAGTGAATACCCTCACGTAGCCCAGACTTAAATCCAAAAGAAATTCTGTAGCAAAAATCAAAGACTGCAGTCTATAGATGCTCCCTTGAATGAACCTGAGTTATTCTGACAGGAATAGGCAAAAACTATACCATCCTGCTGTGCAGAGCTGCTAGGCACTTAATTCTAAATGATTCATGGCCATTATTGCTGCAAACGTTCCTCCAACTATTGAGTCAAGGAAAGTAAAGACTTATGAAAATAAAAAAAACTCCTTTGATTTCTTATTGCTAATTACTTTTTCAACATTTCTAAAATTGCACTTTCATGCTGAATAAATTTCACTGATCTACACAACACATTCAACAACTCCTACTTTAACGCATTTTGAATGGAAAAAAATTACAGACTGCACAGCAAAGGTTATTGTTGATACCACAATATAGCTTTATACAAATTTTCCTTGTATTGCAATAACTGCCCCTGTCGCAGTTTTATTGTGCCAAAACACGTCCGTGTCAGGCTGAATAAATTTATTGAAGCAATTAATTTATTCTGTGGCATTTTCATTATCTCCTCCACTTTTTTCTTTTTTGTCATGGACCTTTATTGGTAGGGGTTGTACCCCTCTTCGGTTTTCTTGTCTAGCAGGATTCAAGGAAAGAAAATTATCAGGTATGTAAAAGTTCACCTTCCTTATTATCCTGCTAGACCAGTTAAGACACGTGAGAGGTACCCAAGCAGTCAGGATGCAGGGTGGGAAGATGATGACATCTGGACAGAATGACCCTGCTAAAGGCACCATCTATAATAACCCCACAAGCAACTTGTAGCGCATTACAAAAGGTGCTCAACGCCTAGGTGGAGTGAGCTCTAACTCCTTCTGGCACATGCTTACCAGACAGAATATATGCTGACCAATGACCTTCTCAATCCAGCATGCAATAATGGATTTGGACACTACTAGTCCCTTCCTCTGGCTGCTGAGGTGGACAAAAAGATGATGCAACTAGGGGAAGAATGGGCAATTCCCAGATATCTGATCAAAACCTCCACACGGTCATGAAATGCAGTGAGGGGTTCTACTGAAAATCCCCCTCTGAGAAAGAGGACAGAATGACAGTCTGGTTGAGATGAAAAAGAGGCCCACATCTTTGGGAGAAAAATGGCACAGCCCACAAGCTAATCAAGATAACTAAGAAAAAGTCCCCCAAAAACCTAGGCCTGCAACTCGGACATCCCGCCTGGCAGATGACCTAGCCACCAGAAAAAACAAATACCTTAAGGGTCCAATCCTTGAAGGAAGCTTTATGAATGGGCTTAAAGGGAAGCCCCATCCCGTGCCTTCATCGTCAGAAAGACTCGAAGAAAAATTGGACACACGGGAGACATCAGGGTGCACTGCCAATGAAATCTCTTGGATCAAGTCGTAAGTGAGACGGGACCAGAATCTGCCACACAAGAGGCCCCTGCCCCTGGAAGCCCTGCTCTTCAAGTAGTAAGGAAGAGGGGCCCCTTCCAACAGATTCAAGGGAATTGTGTACTACAGCCTGTGAGGCCAATCCAGGGCCATCAGGATCATCAGGGTGGAATGAGCTCAAAGCCTGCATAAAGGACAGCTCATCAGGGGTCAGAGAGGGAGACATTACAGAATCTTGTCCTGGGGCCACTCTGCATTCATGAGGACTGGGCTCTCATTCGCCCAGATCCACAAAATTCCAACTTGGGAAAATCTTTATATTGTCTATGCCTGCACTTTGCACTGTAGGCAGGGCAATCAGATGCTCCCCCACCCAATCACACAGCTACATGACCTTGAGAGCCACTCTGGCACTGCGAGTTCCACTCTGCTTGCTGATATATGCCAGCACTATGGCATTGTCCAAGAACACCTGGACTGCCTTTCCTGCTAAGAGAGCCTAGAATCCCTCCAGGCAGATACACGCAAGAGGCCCCCCCCAAGGGGACCAGAGTTCTTGGGCATACTGACGCAGGCAGCGCAGTGCACACCCCAGCCCTTTAGGCTGGCATCCAAGATGACAATCACGCAATCTGTGTTTGCAACTGCAACCC
Source organism: Ichthyophis bannanicus (assembly GCA_033557465.1). NCBI lineage: Eukaryota > Metazoa > Chordata > Amphibia > Gymnophiona > Ichthyophiidae > Ichthyophis > Ichthyophis bannanicus. The sequence continues at coordinate 384,703,004 of CM066033.1, read as the reverse complement.
CACTCCTCAGATGGCAGAACTGCAACCACCACCTCATTTGCTCCTTGATCTCCCAGGGGAGAAGGGGGGTCTGGTTACACAATTGGGGACAGGGAGATCAGAGGGTTACACAGGACTTGACAAATGTTATGTGGATTTAGGAGTAAATCCTTGTGACCTCCTCGTGCTCCCATTCCACCCCAAGTTGTCTCTTGCGCTGATCTCATTTTCTTAAATCTCATGAGACCAGCTCAAGAGTTCCTACACTGCGCGTCATCTTTAGAAAGCAAGTGTCTACATTATGTGGATGTGTGGTGCAATGGTGGGTGCCTTTGTGTGGGTGGGGTGCAGGGCTGCGGTGCATGTGTGTGCGTGCTGCACAGCTGGGGAGCTTGTGTGTGTGTTGTGCAGAGGTGAGGTGCCCGTGAATGTGTGAGTGTGACAGTGTACGTAGTGTGCAGTTGGGATGCATGTCTGTCCTACAGAGGTGGGGTGCTTGTGTGTGTGTTTTGTCCCCATGATTTCATCCCTTTAACATCTAACACCTTGCACTCTACCTTCCTCCTCCAACCCCTCCCCACTCTCTGTTCCCCTTCAAGACTCTCCCCCCTTCTCCCTCCCCCTAGCACTACATTCCCCATACTATTCCCTTTGTTCGTTTTTGTTACCGTTCCTTTACGTTTTTGCTGTTTTACTCTCCCTCCATCCCCCTTTCTGCTCTGAAACTTGAAGAACTTTTCCATCATGAGAAATTCGACTCAGGAGAGAGTCGGGCCTATCTGCACTGCTGCACCAGTCCACACACCTTGACAAATACTGACTTCTGTCAGTGCTGCAATAGAGGATATACTGAGTGATGACATCACTGAAGTTGCTCAAGTCTGCCTCCACATTCTGGGAATTTAATTCCATTTAATTTATCATTTATCCTTTATCCTTTATCCTTTATTTGATACATTTGATATACCGCCCATTACCGAAGTGTTAGGGCGGTGTACAATAAAAAAAAAATTTGGGCTGCAGAAAAGAAAGATAGAAAGGAATGCCATTGAGTGGATAGGATAGGGATGAAGAAGACAGAGAGAAAAGAACAGTAAAGAGCAGTGGACAACATAGCAAACGGTGGACGACATAGTGAGCGGCAGACAATGTGACAAGCGGTGGACAACAGAGTAGACGGTGGATGACATAGCAAACGGTGGACAACAAAGCAGACGAGGGACAACAGGGCAGACGAGGGACAACAAAGCAGACGAGGGGCAACAGCGCAAACGGTAAACAATATAACAAACGATGGACAACATAGCAAACGGCGGACAACATAGTGAAAACAGTGAGGATGGGCGGCACTGGGAGGGGCATAAGTGAGTCGGGTAGGGAGGGAAAAGTTAAGCAAATGTAGGAATATCTAAATCTCCGGGGAAACATTGGTGGGGAGTGTATTTAATTGGCTGGAAGTGACTGGAGGGAAAGGAAGATCAAAAGCCTGACAAAAGAGATAGGTCTTGAGAAGTGTTTTAAACCGAGGAAAAGATAATTCAGTGTGGATAGGGTGTGGGAGAGAGTTCCATAGGGCAGGGCTTGCAAAGAAGAAGGCGGCGTGACGAGTGGATTTGAGGTGAGCCTGAGCAGGGGACGGGAGAAAAAGGCGGTTACCATGGGCAGAGCGTAACAAGCGGGGGGTGGGTTGAAGAAAGATAAGATCGGCTAGATACTGGGGGGTGTTGGTGTAAAGAACCTTGTGAGTAATGGTAAGAAGCTTACCATTACTCACAAGAAGACATAACGGACCTTGATAGGGAGCCAGTGAAGAGAGAGTAGACAAGGGGTGACATGATCTCGGTTGGAGGAAAAAGTGAGAAGACGGGCAGCTGTATTTTGAATCAGCTGCAACCTATGGAGTTGGTACTGGGGCATGCCCGCGAATAGGGAATTACAGTAGTCGAGGCGAGTGATTACCAAAGAGAGAACCAAGGTAGTGAGGGATGTGAGTGGAAGGAGAAAGCGAACGGCCGTGATCTTGCGAAGTTGGAAGAAAGAACTACGCACCACTCCAGAAACGTGCTGATGGAAGGACAGTGAGTGGTCCCGGGTAACACCAAGGTAGCAGAGAGTTGGAACCAAGGGAATTAACGAGCTAGACATAAGCGGTGCTAAGGTAGGGGAAGGGGCACCAAAAGTAAACCAAATAGCTGCTGATTTGGAGGGATTAACGATGATATAGTTTCTATGGAACCAGTCGGCGACAGAAGCGAGACAATTGTTGAGACGAGAGAGGTCTGGGGCTGACGGAGATGTATGATGGATCAGAAGGATGTCATCGGCGAAAAAATAAGCGGACAGACCAGTTTGTTGTATGAGTAGGGCAAGAGGGGCGAGGAAAACATTGAAGAGAAGCGGTGCAAGAATAGAACCCTGCGGTACACCACAGTGAAGAGGGAAAGAGGCAGAAGAGGTGGAACCCGAATGGACTGCAAAAGAACGCGAGGACAGAAACAATTGAAACCACTGATAGACAGTGCCCTGGATACCAAGGTCAGACAAACGTGTAAGAAGGGTGCGGTGTTCAATGACATCAAAGGCTGCAGAAAGATCCAAAGAGACAGCGATTGAGAAATCACCCCTATCGTGAGGCCGGTGCAGTTCGTTGAGGAGTGCCACAAGGATAGTTTCTGTGCTGTGACCGGCCCTAAAACCTGATTGCCGGGGGTGAAGGGAAATAGTAGAGTCAAGGTGAGTGGTGAATTGATGGAAAACAAGCTTCTCAAGAATTTTGAATTTAATCTTTTATATCTCATCCATGCCAAAAGCTCAGAACAGCATAATCCCACATATCTGCACTGGTCTATCAGGATTATAAAGAACGTATATTTTAGACTGCACAATGTGAAAAAACATACAACCGCATGACAACTTTTTCAAGATGCTATAAAATCACATGCACCTCAATGAGTTTATCTTCTTCACCTAGGTTCTCTACACAGTAGAAAACCTAGAGATACATCCTCAAGCGATCATAAAAATGTGTTGCTTCTGAAATTACTGGAAAATACGCACTTTATATCCAACTAGAAGTCTGAATGTGTTGAAAGTGTGTCCTCCTGTCAGTACACATTTGGGAGGCCTAGGGTTTATGTGATCTATATTTGTATGGCTTCCAGCCCAAACATTCAGTGGTACCAGAGGAAGTGAACAGTGCAGTAAGCCCAGAGTCCATCCCCACCAGCCCAAATGAAAGGGCTGGTGGGGATGGACTCTGGGCTTACTGCACTGTTCACTTCCTCTGGTACCACTGAATGTTTGGGCTGGAAGCCATACAAATATAGATCACATAAACCCTAGGCCTCCCAAATGTGTACTGACAGGAGGACACACTTTCAACACATTCAGACTTCTAGTTGGATATAAAGTGCGTATTTTCCAGTAATTTCAGAAGCAACACATTTTTATGATCGCTTGAGGATGTATCTCTAGGTTTTCTACTGTGTAGAGAACCTAGGTGAAGAAGATAAACTCATTGAGGTGCATGTGATTTTATAGCATCTTGAAAAAGTTGTCATGCGGTTGTATGTTTTTTCACATTGTGCAGTCTAAAATATACGCTCTTTATAATCCTGATAGACCAGTGCAGATATGTGGGATTATGCTGTGAAGAATGAAGAAGATGCTGGTGCAGGGCTGGTGCTACCCGGTAACCAGAGTAAGCATGGCGGGGAGGGGGGGGGTGCCGTTGCTAGCCACCCTCACCCCACAAGCAAGAAGACAAGTGTGACTGGAGAAGCAAAGCCTGCGCGTGGGACCAGCATGTCCTGTGGGCAGAAGGTTGTGCAAGGCTACAATCACTGCCTTAAACAGTCTCTGTCTGCAGGACATGCTACTCCTGCTGGCAGACTCAGCTACCGCAATGGGGGGGGGGAGAGTAGACTAGAGAGGCATTGGGAGGTAGAGGAGATATGCTGGACCTGTAGGGGCACAGGGAGACAGCTGGGAGATGCTGGATACATGGAGAGGAATAAAGAGGCAGAGGGGAAAAGCAAGAGGTGAGGGGGGGGGGGCAAGACATGGGCAAGACACTGGACATGGGAAGGAGGCATAGGAAGGATGGCAAAGGGATAAGCAAGAAGGGAAAATGGAGTGATGATGTTTTATATCGGTTATAGGAAAAATATAGGAAGATTCTGAGCATGGGGGGTGGGGGGGGGCAAAGGAGAGATACTAGACATGGGGGTAATAAGGGGAGGGGAAAATGCAGGACATGGGGTAATAGGGAGAGAGAGGGGAGAAGATGGAAAGAGATGGAGAAATGCTTGACATGGGAGTAAAAGTCAGGGATGTTAAGGTATGGAGATGTTGGATGCAGGGGAAGAGGAGGGAGAGGTAAGACATGGAATGATAGGGAGAGAGAGCGGAGACACTGGATTGGCGGAGAGTAAGATTGAGGGATAATGGACCAGGAAAAAAAAGAGGTGGGGCATGAAAGGACTGGGGTAAGGGTTGAAAAGTGTTAGGTAGATGGAGTAAAAAAAGAGAGGGACTGAGCAATGGATAGTAAGAAAGAATAGTGAAATCTGAGAGAAAAATAAATGGAAAAAAAGCTGAAGGGGAAAGATCAATATTCAAGATAGCACAAAGTGAAGAAAACAAAAAGAGGAGACAAGAAATGTCAGATGGTCTAGAGACAATAGAAAGAGAGCTAAGAGAAGACAAAGGAAAGCAGGAACCTCAGATTGGGACCAACATGATCAGAGAATAAAATGGTCAGACAACAAAGGTAGAAAAAATAATTTTATTTTCAATTTAGTGATCGGAGTTTGCGCTATCTTTATATTTTATACAGTGCAGGGAAATACATCTATTTCTATTTCTCTAGTGTTGCATTTATGCAGAATCTGGCAAGGACAGCTGCAGTATTTATTGTGCTGCTTTTTTTGAGTAGGCTTGTTATGTGAGTTTTGGACGTTGGTGCTGGTATGATATGGTAGATTTGCTCTATAGATACTCAGTGACTTTGTTGTAGGGTTTTGTATTAGTTCATAATATGCCTGGTATTGGAGAATGTTTTTGTGGTTGTTAATGAGATGACCAGAATCAGATTTTTATATTTTTTAAGATACTGAGTTCTGGGTGAATGTCCCACTTCTGCTCTGCACCCATTGTCGAGGGAGGGGTTCTGTGGATGCAGAATATATGTTCAAAAAGAAAAAGCAAGAACGATAACACAGTATATAACAATATAAAATTAGTTATAATTTTATAATTTGGTGTTATGAACTGTGCTGTTCTCACTTTTTCTTCTAGTTCCTTGGTGTGCGAACATCTTGCATTTCCTTTGTTTTTTGTGAAATACAGGGTGGCCCAAAAAAAGTGAGAACATCTCGTAGCATGTAAGTTATTTAAAAATTTAAAAAGGCAAATGTAAACGATTGACAAATGAAAAAAAAAGATGGCGTCCGGAAATTGTCGAAATAAAGACGTTATATATCTAAAAAAGGTAAATAAGTAAACTATTTAAGCTTTTATTTTACGAGATGTTCTCACTTTTTTTGGGCCACCCTGTATATATTTATATTAACACCATGTTGGTCCTGTGCACAGTTTCAAGTTATGTTGGAGATGCCAAGCCCCTCTTGGTGTTTATATTGGAGTGGAAAGTGTTATGTTGGGATCAGCAAAGCCCCTCTTGTTTTTCCGAAGATGAGAAGTGCTGTGTAGGGGCCACTGAGACTCTCTTGTTTTGTGAAAGTAGAAAATGTTGTGTTGGGGCCGCCAAGTCGCTCTTGTTATTTTTGTGAAAGTGAGAACTGCTGCATTGCTGCTGTTGAGAGCCTCTTGTTGTTTGGCATATTTAGCAGCATGTTTCCTAAGCTCTGTGCTGGTAACACATGTGTGGGTCACATTACCGGCACAGGGTCTTAGGCTAACTTCAGGGAGATAGTTACACCCCCCTGCAGTTGCCACATTTCAGCGTGGCAAAACAGCTGCAGGAGCAACTAAGGCCACCCACTGAGATGGCATTAGTTGCACCCATGCTACTTGCGCTGAGACATTATGTTAGCTTCTGCAGACAATGCAGATGCCTGCATGTGAGAGTTCTTTCTCTCGCCTCACTCTGGAAGAAAGTATAATTTTGCAAAAGAAATCCTGAAAACATAAGAGTAATGGAAAAAACATGGAACTTGCTCCCTGGTCTGACCGGAAAGTGACCATGTTATGTTTGCGTTTTGTCGCTTCAGCTTCACTTCCTACTGCCAATACATTGTCTCCATGACTGTCAGTTGGAAGTGAAGCTAGAGCAAGAGAAAGCTAAATCACATGCTTTAACAAGAAATGAAAACACATCCTGTGACCCTGCAAGGAGAAAGCATTGATTACTCATATTCAGGTGCGGGGCCATGTGCGGAGACTCGGTGCGGGGCCTCATTTGCATAAGTGGCCTTATTTGCATAAATATTTGCATAATGTTACCATACACTAACTTTTAGTAAACATGTCTCTTAATGAGTGTATGGATAAAGAAAGACTAAAAGATTTCTACATTACTATAATCCAGTGCCAACCGCCAGGCACATTAGGAACTACTACAAACATTGCCCATTTAGAACCCATAGCTAACCCGCCGTATCCTGACAGCATTACCAGGACTCACAAAGCACCATACCCTACCTATCAAAAGGAAACACTGCAAATATTAAACCAATACATTTCAGAGAATACTGGGGAAAGAGAACAAGTGGCAATGTCAAATAGGAATTACATAAATAGAATACCTCAGCTCAGTTACACATGCAGAACATAGACCATCACCAAACAAGGAATCACAATTTAGAAACAGGAAGGCAATAATTAAACTGGGAACCCCAAAAGCCAAACTTGGAATGTACAACAACACTGTAGAAATAAAACTATAAATTAATTTCCTCTTGTACCAAACAAAGCGCAGACGTTAATGATGCACATTTCCCAGAGCTTTCATATTCCAGTTAATAAATTCAAAATAAAGAGATATCTTTCTACCTTTTGTGCATTTTTTTCAGTTGCAATTGCTCCAGCCACTTTCTTCTGGTTTCTTCATGTTTTCTGCTAACTGTCCATCGTCTGCTGTCCATTTGTTCTTTCTTCTCTCTTCTAGTTTTTTTTTTCCATCTCTCTCTCTACATCTGCTTTGACATACTAATCTTTCTCCATTTGCTCTTTCCTCATTCCTATTTCATCCACACAAATTTTACCCCTCCATCCTCAATCCCCACTTACTCTCCCAATACCCGGCCAATTGTAGATTTTTCATCCCTCCCACACAAAATATTTTTCCCCTCTCCATTTTACTCTCCCAGCCCCATCCCATTCTAATCCTCCCCCAACATCAGCTCCCTTCTAGTTCCAGTCTCACCCAGCATCCATTCCCTTCTAGTCCCTGCATCAGCCCATTTCCAGTCCTAGCCCCCCATCAACCCATTTCCAGTCCTAGCTCCCCCATCCATTTTCAGTCCGAGTCCCTTCATCAGCTCATTTCCAATCCTAGCCCCCATCAGCCCATTTCTAGTCATTTCCTAGCCCCACCATCAGCCCATGTCAAATCCTAGCTCCCCTCCACTCAGCCCAATTCCAGTCCAAGCCACCCATGAGCCTACTTCCAGTTCTAGCCCCTCCATGAGTCCATTTCAATTCAAGCCCCCACCACAGCCCATTTCCAATCTTAGCTCTCCCCAACAGCCCATTTCCAGTCCTATCCTAGCTGCTCCATCAGCCCATTTTCAGTCCTAGCTCCCTTCCCTCACAGCCCATTTCCATTCCAAGCTCCCTCCCCATCAGCTATTTGCAGTTCAAGCCTCCCCTTCCACTCAGCCCATTTCCAGTCATAGCAACCCCCCAACCCATTACCAGTCCTAGCCCCCCATCAACCCACTTCCAGTCCTAACCCCCCATCACTCCATTTTCAGTTTAAGCCCCCCCTATAACCCATTACCAGTCCTAACCCCCCATCAGCCCACTTCCAGTCTTAACCCCATCAGCCCATTTCCAGTCAGCCCCCCATAGCTCATTGCCAGTCCTAACCCCCCCCCATCAGCCCACAGCCCATTACCAGTCCTAACCACATCAGCCCTCCTCAAGTCCTAACCCCTCCCCATCAGCCCATTTCCTGTCCTAGCCCCCCATAGCCCATTATCAGTCCTAACCCCCCCATAGCCCATTAGCAGTCCTAACCCCCCATCACCTCATTTCCAGACAGCCCCCATCAGCCCACAGCCCATTACCAGTCTTAACCCCCCATAGCCCATTACCAGTCCTAACCCCCCCCAACAGCCCACAGCCCATTACCAGTCCTAACCCCTCCCCATCAGCCCATTTCCTGTCCTAGCCCCCCCATAGCCCATTACCTGTCCTAACCCCACCATAGCCCTTTACCTGTCCTAACACCCCATCACCCCTTTTCCAGACAGACCCCATCAGCCCACAGCCCATTACCAGTCTTAACACCCCCCCTATAGCCCATTATCAGTCCTAACCCCCCCAACAGCCCACAGCCCAGTACCAGACCTAACCACGCCCCATAATCCCATTTCACGTCCTAGCCCCCCCCCACCAGCCCATTATCAGTCCTAACCACCCCTTAGCACATTACCCGTCCTAACCCCCCATCGCCCCATTTCCAGACAGCCCCCATCAGCCCACAGCCCCTTGCCAGTCTTAACCCCCCCCAGCCCATTACCAGTCCTAACCCCCCCCCCATTGGCTTATGGCAAATTAAAAAAAAAAAAAAAAAAGCTGGCTCTGGCTGCTGCTGCTGCCGCCATCGCGGCAGCGGCAGAATGAAGTGTCCCGCGGGGCCTCCTCTGCTCGCTGAGCCCCTCTGCAAGGGCTTTCAGATTCGCGAAGGGAGAGTGTCTCCCTCGCATCTCTGTTAAGCCCGCAGGGGCTAATGGGAAATTTCCCATCTGCCCCTTTAGACGCGAGGGGCTGATGGGAAATTTCCCATTAGCCCCTGCGGGCTTAACAGAGATGCAAGGGAGACACTCTCCCTTCGCGAATCTGAAAGCCCTTGCAGAGGGGCTCAGCGAGCAGAGGAGGCCCCGCGGGACACTTCATTTTGCTGCTGCTGCGGCGGCAGCGGCAGCAGCCAGAGCCAGCCTTTTTTTTTTAAATGTAATTTTAAAAAAAGCAGAATGTTCTTTGCGCGGGGCCCCCTGAAACGCGGGGCCCTGTGCAAAAAACATTCTTGCTCAATGGACGGGCCAGCCCTGCTCATATTGGTTTGTCATTAAAAGCTGCTTAAAACATATGGCTTAAATCAGCAATCTATTAACGTTGTCACTGTCTTCGTATATTGCGACTATTCTTTGTATTGACATTATACTAATTTTGCTTATAGTTTCTAGAGGTACACTGACTGTATTGGTTATCATGTTTTTGATTCCTACATTCTGTACAAAATCTTTCTTCTGCATATTTTTTCAATGAGTAAATATTTTAGAGCTGTCTGTACAGATGAGTGTTTTTCTTATAATCCATTTCTAAACTTTAGCATACTGATTATGCCTGTTCATATGCTGCTAAGTATGTACTGCTCAGTAGTTATTTTTATTCTGGCTATGCATTTGCCCCTTCACTTCAATTTTCTTACAACACTGGACTTGAAGGAGGAATACTAGCATCATGTGAAGAGTTCACAAAGGAGTTTTGGGAAAAGGGGGATGGGGTACAGCCAGCATTAATTATAATAAGGGAGGGGGCACCCATCTACAAGTTGCAGAGGGTGCCGTAAACCCTAGCACTGGCCCTGTGCTGGTGGATTTGTGCTGTGCTGCACTGCAGGCAGAGCGGTCATGACCCAACTGATTAAATCAAGGATAAAACAAATTATTTGTGCACAGAGCAGGCATCCCAGACCCTTCCTGATAAAACAGCAGAGGCGGTGGTACTGGTGAAGGCAGGAATATGAAAGAAAGGAAATATGGAAAAGAGAAGAAGGGAATAAGAAGGTTTGGAGAACATAAGAACATAAGATATGCCATACTGGGTCAGACCAAGGTCCATCAAGCCCAGTATTCTGTTTCCAACAGTGGCCAATCTAGGTCACATGTACCTAGCAGTTTCCCCAAAAGACACCAGTTCCACAATGCTTGTACTGGGTCAAGCATTGATATCTTCGGTCACTTCTTAATAATGGTTTATGGACCTTTCCTCCAGGAACTTGTCCAAACCTTTTTTAACCCAGCTACACTAACAGCCTTTACTACATCCTCCGGTAACAAATTCCAAAGTTTGATTACACGTTGAGTGAAAAAATATTCTCTTTTATTAGTCTTAAATAGTTTGCCCTGTAGCTTCATTGCATGTCCCCTAGTCTTTCTATATTCTGATAAGGTAAACAATCGATCTATGTTTACCCGTTCCACTCCGTTCATTAATTTATAGACTTCTATCATATCTCCCCTCTGCCGTCTCTTTTCCAGGTTAAAGAGCCCTAACCTTTTTAGCCTTTCTTCATAGGAGTATCCTTCCATCCCCTTTACCATTTTGGTGGCTCTTCTCTGTACCTTTTCTAAAATCGCTATATCCTTTTTAAGATACGGCGACCAGAATTGCACACAATATTCAAGTGCGGTCTCACCATGGAACGATATAGAGGCATTATAATATCTTTTGTTTTATTTTCCATTCCTTTCCTTATCATACCTAGCATTCTATTTGCTCTCTTGGCCGCCGCTGCACACTGGGCCGAGGGTTTTAACATGGTATCCACAATGACGCCTAAATCTTTTTCCTGGGTGGTGGTTCCTAATGTGGAACCTTGCATCGTGTAACCATAGTTTGGGTTGTTCTTCCCTAAGTGCATAACTTTGCACTTGTCCACATTAAATTGCATCTGCCATTTAGATGCCAAGTCTTCCAATTTATCAAGATCCTCTTGCAATTTTCCACAATCCTCTTGGGTTTTAACAACTTTAAATTGTCTTGTGTCATCTGCAAATTTGATAACCTCACTCGTTATTCCACTTTCCAGGTCATTTATGAATATGTCAAAAAGCAGCGGACCCAGCACAGATCCCTGGGGTACACCACTATTCACCTTTCTCCATTGGGAAAATTGGCCATTTAGCCCTTCCCTCTGCTTTCTATCTTTTAACCAGTTCCTGATCCACAATAGTACACTGCCTCCTATCCCATGACTCTTTAGTTTTGCCAAAAGTCTCTGATGAGGGACCTTGTCAAAGGCTTTCTGAAAGTCCAGATACACAATATCAACCGACTCACCTTTGTCCACCTGTTTATTCACTCCTTCAAAAAACATAACAGATTAGTAAGACAAGATTTTCCTTGTCTAAAGCCATGTTGGCTGTCTCCCATTAGGTTGTGACTATCTACATGCTGAGTAATTTTATTCTTTATGATGGTTTCTACCATTTTTCCAGGTACTGACATCAGGCTCACCGGTCTGTAGTTTCCCGGATCACCCCTGGAACCCTTTTTAAAAATTGGTGTTACATTGGCGATCCTCCAATCTTCAGGTATTAGAGATGATTTTAATGATAGTTCACAGATTACTGATAGCAATTCTGCAATCTCATATTTCAGTTCTTTCAACACCCTTGGATGTATACCATCCGGCCCAGGTGATTTGCTACTCTTCAGTTTATCTAATAGTTGTAAGACATCTTCCCGATGTATCAACATTTCCTTCAATTCTTCCGCACCCTTAAATACCACTTCAGTCATGGGTAACATCCCTACATCTTCCTCAGTAAAGACCGAAGCAAAGAATTCATTCAGTCTCTCCGCTATCGCCTTGTCGCCTCTTAGTGCTCCTTTAACCCCTTTATCATCTAATGGACCAACTGACTCTCTCACAGGTTTTTTGCTACGAATGAAAAGGTCTTTATTTCGCGTTTTTGCTTCCGCAGCAAGCTTCTTCTCAAATTCTCTCTTTGCCTGCCTTATCAATGCCTTGCATTTGACTTGCCAGTGCTTGTGCTGTTTCCAGGTTTCGTCGTTTGGCTCTTTTTTCCATTTCCTAAAAGATGCTTTTTTGGCAACAACAGCCTCTCTGACCTCACCTTTAAACCATGCTGGCAGTTTTTTGGACTTCCTTCCACTTTTCTTAAAGCGTGGAATACAGCTGGTCTGGGCTTCCAAGATAGTATTTTTCAACAACACCCAAGCTTGATGTACGTCTTTAACCTTCGCAACTGCTCCTTTTAATTTTTTCTTAACTGTTTTCCTCATTTTATCATAGTCTCCCTTTCGAAAGTTAAAAGGTAGTACTGTGGATTTCCTTACTATCCCTCCTCCACTAATTAAATCAAAGGCGATCATGCTATGATCACTATTGCCAAATGGCCCCAACACCCTTATCTCTTGCACTAGATCTGGTGTTCCACTAAGGACTAGGTCTAATATGGCTTCCCCTCTGGTCGGTTCATGAACCATCTGCTCCAAGAAGCAGTCATTTATTTCATCTAGGAACTTTATCTCCCTAGCACGACCTGACGTGGCACTGACCCAGTCGATACCGGGGTAATTGAAATCACCCATTATTATTACTGCGCTGTAACCTTTGTTAGCTTCCTTGATTTCTTTGAGCATTTCATCATCCATTTGGCCATTCTGGCCAGGTGCTCGATAGTACACCCCCACTGCCATTGCCTTCCCCCTTTTATATGGAATTTCAATCCATATAGATTCTACAGCAGATTTTGTTTCCTGCAAAAATTTAATCCTTTCTGAGTCAATGCCCTCTCTAACATAGAGCGCAACCCCTCCACCAATTTGTTCAGCTCTATCATTATGATATAGTTTGTACCCAGGTATCACAGTGTCCCACTGGTTGTCCTCCTTCCACCATGTCTCTGATATTCCAATCATATCTAATCTTTCATTTAGTGCTATATATTCTAATTCTCCCATCTTATTCTTTAGACTTCTAGCATTTGCATACAAGCATTTTAGAGAATGTATTTTATTCATGTTAATTTGGCTATTGTTAGACATGGGTAACTTGCGATCTTTAAGCTCTGTCTGCTCCATACTTGAGGGCATTTGGGCTACTTTACTCTTTTGTGGAACCTCTCTGCTTTTGGTAGTATCCTTCAAGGATACATTCTTCCGAACCATCCGCTCTTGGGCGACTGTCGGCTTTCCCCTAATATCTAGTTTAAAAGCTGCTCTATCTCCTTTTTAAAGGTTAATGAAGAAGAGTGAAAGAGATTGAGGGTAAAGGGAAGAACGAAACCATCAGCAAATCAACAGTACAAGAAGGGAAAGAGGGGACTAAGCATATTCCACTCATTCGCCCTCCTACTTAGAAAATGGTACAGAGAAGAGTGATGAAAATAATATAAGGGAAGGCTAAAGAGGCTAGAGCTCTTCAGCTTGGAGAAAAAAAAAGCTAAGGAGAGATATGATAGAGGCCTATAAAATCCTAAGTGGCGTGGTATAGGTAATGCAAATCAGTTGTTTATTCTTTCAAAATATACAAAGACTAGAAGGCAAGTCATGAAGTTTCTAGGTAGTACATTTAAAACAAATAGGAGAAAACGTTTTTTCCAGTCTATGCACATTTAGGTTCTTGAATTAACTGACAGATGATGTGGTAAAAACAGTTAGCATAGCTGGGTTTAAAAAAAATTTGATTTTGACAAGTTCCTGGAAGAAAAGTCCATAAAAAATTGTTAAAAGGAAGGCTTGGGAAAAACCATGGGAGGTAAGCAGCATGGAATTTACCTACCTTTTTGGAATGCTCCCAAGTAGTCATGACTTGGATTGGCCACTGCTGAAAACCAGGATATTGGGCTTGATGGACTTTTGGTCTGATCCAGTATAGCCGTTCTTATAGCCACACCCCACCCAGCCCATGTGCTCACTTGAATTTTTCCAATGCTGATCAAGAGAAAACACAGCTATACGCAACACTTCTAAGCATGTGCTTTACAATCTGCAGCACTGTGACTTGAAAATTAAAAAAGAAGGAATGGAAAACTTAATGCCATCAAACTTCCCAGAGTGGTTAGAAGATTGTTTCTATTCATGGTCACTTATTCAGAGAGAAACAATTCTCTTCTCCAGCTATCGAAGCTGCATGTGGAAGCAACTGAACAGGAAAATACTCTTAAGCCCCCTCCTACTCCTTAAAAAATAATGTTAAAAAAATCCTTTGTCTGAATGAGAAAACTACTTATGATTAAAGGAATCACTTCAACATCATTCCTAGGAATATGTATCCATGAGTACTACCAATTTGATTATTAATCTACATAAGAGAGAAAAGTAATAGCAGAATAAGATCAAACTGCAAAACCTCTGGGCCAAGCCCATGGCTTAGGACAAAGCTGCAGTATGGAGCATCGGAATTCCATCAGGATTAGCTGGAGCTTGTTACACCAAGGCAGTGATGCACTCAGACACCCAGGGAGATAGGAAAAGTGCACCTACTAATGAGGTGGTGCCCATACAATCAGTGAGGAGTCTACTGAGTTACATAGGAATGCAGTCCAAGGACAGAGGAACCAAAATATCAGAAATAAAGGAATGGGTAGGGGACAGGGGGATGTATTTTCAGTAACTTGTCTACAAACATTAATGAGATGTCAGCACTATCCACTTTCATACCTGATCCACGGCACACTTCGGCGAGATGGCAGTCTGTCTCGCCTGGTTCTTTACAGAGCTCCACTACATCTCTGCATGTGGTCTCTGGCATTATTGGAACCTCGGTGACATCTTGTTCATTGTTACTGAGGTACACTGTCAGAAACATCTGAAAAACAAAGGCCAAAACCTACTCAATTCTGAAAAATGAACAAGCTCTATGAAGCAGGCCCTGAGCTAACAGAAAACCTGTTGCAAATCTTTTTCTATAAGGATGGAAAAATTGGTTTGTCTTTCGAGAACAATATATTTTTCATGAAGAACTTCTGTAAAGCATATTAAAGCATTTGCAAGAGCAAGACATGCATCTCAAGACTAAGGGGCATGTTTACTAAATCCCCGGTAAAGTGCGGGCCCCGGTAGTGTGCGGGTGCCATATAAGGAGTGGGCGTTCCGTCCTGAAGAAGAAAAGCCGTGATTGACATATGCGCTAAGGTGCGCGGCGCCCTTGTGCACCCCGCACCTTAGCGCATCGGATAGCTGCGCGGGAGGCATATGTGGCACGCTGATATACAAACAGAAGAGCAGAGCCACAGCACAATGGTTAAGGAAGTTACCAATGGTGCAGAGAGCAGGGGTTTGATCCCCCACAGTGCTCAATGACACTGGCTGAGGTGTTATTTTATGAGGCAGAGAAATATTGGGCGGCATAAAGCGGCACGCTGATGTTTTGGGCGGCATAAGGCGGCGCGCTGATGTTTTTGGCGGCATTCTAATACTGGGAGGTATAAGTGGCAAGCTGATGTGCAAACAGGAAAGCAGAACCACAGCACAATGGTGAAGGTACTTACCAATGGTGCAGGGATCAGGGGCTCAATCCCCCACTGTGCTCAATGACGATGGCTGGTTGAGGTGATATTTTAGGAGGCATACAAATAATGGGCGGCATAAGGCGGCGCGCAGATGGGCATTAGGCGGTGCGCTATTGATTTAGGAGGCTGTTCTATTATTGGGAGGCATAAGGCGGCGCGCAGATGTGCAAGCACAGGATCAGAGCCACAGCACAATGGTTAGGACACTGACCAATGATGCAGGGATCAGGGGTTCAATCCCCCACAGTGCCCAATGAACAAGGCTGGCTGAGGCATTGTGTATTATGGGGAAGAGTGCTTTAGGGGGCATGTTATTTTTAGTTTAATTATCATTACTAGCAAACGCACCCTCAAAGCGTGTTAACAGAAGGCGCCCTATAAGGCACATTTTAAAGTGCACTGTCCGCCAAGGCACCCTAGAATGTTGCTTATAGGGCGCTTTAGAGGGTGCCGTATGAGGTACCGCAAGGTCAGAGTACTGTTTTTGATGGCAGCACTGTGCAGTTTAAGGAATGAAAAGCATACGTAGGTGCGCTGACATACATGGAGGAGCAGCAGTGGAGCACAATGGTTAAGGCACTGACTGCTGATACAGGGTTCATGAGGTAGCTCCCCAGGGTGCCTAATACGTAAGGCTGGCTGTGGCATCAGCTTTGCAATGTACATATCTGTTCCTGCAGCACCGTATGTTTATTTTATTAATTGCTGCCAGCAAACACACCCTCACGTGCCGTAATGGAAGGTGCCGTAAAAGGCACCCTATATGGCACATTATAAAGTGCACTGTCCGCCACGGCACCCTAATATATCCCCTATAGGGCATACTATAAGTTGCGTCACAGGATAATGTATAGTGCACCTTATATGGACGGGAACCATAAGGTGCCCTATAGGGTGCCCTATAAAGTGCCCTCAGAGGCACCTTATGGGTACAGTACGCTGATGGTGTTTTTGCTGGCATCAAAATATGTACATTAAAGAAAAACAATGCTTCAGACAACCCTATCAAATAACCCCACTGTGGGTTTGAACCCATGACCTCTGGCTTCACAGGCAGTGAAGTAACCATTGGGTTACAGCTCTATAGCTGCTAGCAAGCTCCTGGCTGGCTGCAGAGAGCCTGCATGTCACCACACAGACAGTCTGCTGTGGTCTCCAGGATAGAGTTAGCCCACCCGTACCCATGATGCACTGCACATGCAAATCAGCTGTCCACAGATGAACACAAGATGGGGAATGCACCCCCACAGCACCTCGGCCTGGTAGGAGGAAGTGACCGGGTGCACCCACACAGCACCTCGGCCTGGTAGGGGGTATGGACCGGGTGTTTTACTGGCACAGAGTAACTACACACCGTCACATTGTGTGGGTACTGTGCTCACCCAGAGTGTGCGATGAGGCGCCCAGGACCAGATCCACAACACCTTCCATGGCTGATGGAGGCCATAAGCAGTGTTAATGTGTAAGATAGGTAGTTTCTGCACAAACACCTTGTTATATCTCTGTTCGTCTCAGTCAGGTGTAGCCCCCATGGACACCCCCCCTCCCCCACCAGGTGGGCCATGCATCATCACCACCACCACCCCCCTCCTCAGGGCTGAGGGAGGCAAACATGGTCTCCCATCAATAGATCTACATTCTACCTCCCTGCAAAGGTGGTAGTAGAGGGGACCATCAACCCCAGTCCTGCTGAGGAACAGAAACCCCACAGGGCAGTCAATGCAGCTCTATACATCCATAACATAATAGCAGACAGACATTAGACCAGGTTATGGTAAGCTGCACCCCACCACTATCTGTTATTCTCCTGCAGCAAGCCATCAGCCACTGCACCTTGCAAGCCACTCCAGCAAGACACATACCAGCTACAAACAGTCTGCTAGTTAGTCCATAGTGCATGTTCCCAGTGGAGAAGCATACACAGCAAGCAGATATATCAGTGACTGGGCCCCAAAAGAAAACTCATACCTATCACACAAGAGAAACACTATATAGCACTATGGGGGTGCCTAGCCATGCTGTGGTCACTGCACAGTCAGGGTGAGAGTGATCTCTCAGCAGGACATACTGAGGTCACACTGTCTGTGTAGGTGGTGGCCGGGCACTACAATGTCCCAGTCAATGCCCTATGCCCTGTGCAGATGCACCCTGGCCAGGCCACCCTGTCCGGCCTATACCCATGGTACCTTGCTCCTCATTATGCACATTGGTAGCCCAATACTGGCAACATTGCTGGCAGTGTGGGCTGTGGAAGGTGTTTGCAGCCACCACACACTGCATAGACCAGGGGTGGGCACCTCCGGTCCTGGAGGGCCGCAGACCAGTCAGGTTTTCGGGATATCCCTAATGAACATGCATGTGATATATATGCATTAGAGATATCCTGCCAACCTGACTGGTTTGTGGCACTCCAGGCTGGATTTGGAGACCCCTGCCTTACACCTCTGTCATTTAAGATCGTGAGTGGGCAAGATACAGATGTCCTAGACATCGAAAGGGTATATAGAATCTGTCACATTCCTCCTCGATTTTCACCACCACCAAAAAGTTGTCTAATAGACAATTTTTTGGTGGTGGTGAGAAGTGAGGAGGACTGTTGCAAATTCTATCTAACCTTTTTGATGTCTTGGACATCTGCACCTTGTCCACTCACAATCTTAAATGACAGAGGTGTAAGGCAGGGGTCTCCAGATTCAGCCCTCGAGGGCCACAAACCAGTCAGGTTGGCAGGATATCTCTAATGCATATATATCTCATGCATATTCATTAGAG
Organism: Ichthyophis bannanicus; assembly: GCA_033557465.1. Classification (NCBI taxonomy): domain Eukaryota; kingdom Metazoa; phylum Chordata; class Amphibia; order Gymnophiona; family Ichthyophiidae; genus Ichthyophis; species Ichthyophis bannanicus. Next base: position 384,684,798 of record CM066033.1, on the reverse strand, counting down.
ATATCCCAAAAACCTGACTGGTCTGCGGCCCTCCAGGACCAGGTTTGCCCACCCCTGGCATAGACAGACAGCCACCCCCACACCTATGCCAGCATTGTGCTACTATAGAGGAGGTCAGAAGCCATAACCACCACACCAGTCCTGGGCACAGTACAGGCATGGATATGGTACACAATACTGTTGGGGGTCACCCCCCAGGGTGGTAGACACTGTCAGGGACCAGACCTGCAGCACACACCGCAAACATCAGAATGATTGTTATGGTGGAGCTCAATGACCAAAATGTGCTTAACGTAGGAATTGATATATGCCAGTTATCATAGGAAGCGTTTGATAGCTGTGTACCGTATACCCAGGTGTAGGGTGGCATTGCTAAGGTTTGCAACTGCTAGTATTGTGAGATACAGGCAGGGCCCAATGTCCTGCCTCTCCAGGAGGCATTGGCCAATGCGGCCTGTGGGGGGGTGTGTGGGGGTGTCTGGCCCTGTTGGCTGCTGCTTTACGGCAGGGTTTCCCGACTCCAGTCCTGGTGTTCCAAACACTGTTCGGGTCTTTATGCTGTCCCTCATAAATATGCATGAGCTACATCTGCATACCATGGGGGTGGTGCATAGATATGCAGCACAGGCATCATTATTAGAGGCAGCATGGGACCTGAATGGTGTGGGGCCCTCCAGGACTGCATTTGGGAGACTATGCTCTAGATAATGCGCCTGTTTATGGTGTCTGTGATTGGTGTGGTAAAATATAGGCGTATTAACAATGCATATGTTCTCAGCTATACAGTTTTGTCCTTACTATCACGGTTTAGTTGTGGGAAAAATATGCGGACAGGTTTGGCAGTAGCCCCAGCTGGGCTTTGAGCCTGTGCCCTTCTGTTCTTGCACACACTGTCTGTATGCACTGCACCACTGCATTGCCACAGATGTGCTGCATTCCCTGGGGAGGCCATGACTGTACATGCGACAGAGCCTGTCTGTTGCGGTGGACCGTGCCAGCCTGCACAGGCCTAGGCCACTGTGTGCTGTGGCTTGCAGCCACTGGCCCCTCCGCCACCTGTACCCTTCCGCCAACATGCTGACATGTTCTTATCTTGGAAAAAGCATGTGACCGGATTGAGTTGTGGCACTCCAGGATTGAATTTGGGGGAATTGACTGTAGGTAATGGCCATTGGTATGGTTTGTGTGTGGTGTAGGGTAAAATATGGGTGTTTGCACCATGCTTATGTGCTCTGCAATACAGGGGTGTCCTGACTATCACTGTTTTGTGGTGGGTAAAACTATGGGGATTGGGTTGTCATGAGCCCTAGCTGGGATTTGAACCTGTGACCCTCTAGTCCTACAGGCACTGGCTGTGTCTGCTACACCACACTGTGGCCACAGAGACATTGCAGTCCCTGGAGATAGATAACCTGACCGAACGGCTCAGAAAACCTCTGCACAATTTTACGGTGGACTCATTCACCTTGTATGGTTTCAAAAGGGCAAATAAACCTCAAAAATGACCTTGAAAAAAGTGGAAAACAAAATAACCAAGCTGGGCACCAGTAATATCAATGGGCAACATTAAAAACACTCCCAGGTAAGCTCCAAATAAAGAAATGATTCTTGGAAGGGTCTACGCTCCGTAGACCCTTCCATAAATCATTCCTTTTTTTTTGGAGCTTTCCTGGGAGTGTTTTTTATTGTTGGCCATTGATATCAATGTTTCCCAGCTGGATTATAATTTTTAACGTTTTTGTTGTGGTCATTTCCATTGTTTATTTGACATTTTGTTCTGTGCACATGTATCACACTGCTCACGTGTTTTAGGTTTCCCCGGTTTTGCTGTACATTGCTGACGGAAATGGTTTCTCTTCCCTTTAAATGCAGTCTACGGTAGTTTTTACTTGTAAATTCGGGCCCGCTCCTGTGCGGGGAGCCTCTCCCCTCCCACTTTCCACCCATTGACCCCGTCTCTCCGCCCCTCGGGGGCCTTCCTCCGCCCTCCTTTCGACTTTCCCCACCTCTATCGCACAGTACCGCACAGCACACGTGCGCGTGTTCGTCGCACGTGTGCGGGGCCCGTTAGTGTGACGCGCACTCGTGCGGGGCACTTAAGAGCACTTAAGTGCATCATTTTCGCACGCTCAAGTGCACCCTGCACAAGTGCGTAGTTTAGTAAACATACCCCTAAGTAGAATTTGGCCAAATTGAGCAAAAGCATCAAAACTGGTCACTTAAACGTACGCTAAATAATCTGCAGGGAACTTTCTTCTTCAGACTGTCAAGATTCTTCATTCAGGATAATATAATAAAAGATTACAGATATTTTTATTTTATTTTATTTTTAACTTCTCTGTTAAACTTATTACTTTGGAAGTAAAATAAAAAAATGAGCAAACATTCTAAAATTAAAAAAACAAACAAACATTAAAATGGAGGCTGAATTAACTTCTGAGGCTCTCTAGTCCAGTCCCAAATACCCAGAAACCGCAAACCAGAAGACCCTGCCCTGGGACCCATGAACACAGTGCCCCCCATGCATGCTTTATCTGACAAAATCCTCATACTCCTTCAGTATCTGCTCCTGTTGGCCATCATTTTACAAATGGAAGGGGCTCAGCAAGAGTCAAAAACCTAGACTGAACCCCTGCGATTTTTAAAATAGTGTTTGGCAAAAGCACAATGATAATGCGCTCCCCAGATAATGTAGGTATGGGGGAGTATCAAGGGGGCATGTAAAAGCTCAGGGAAATTCTATCCTGCATTTTTAGGACCTGGGAATCTTGGGTCAGGGGAACTGTGTCTCTCCCCAAACTGGAAATCCCATCTTTAAAGAGTCCCCATATTTATTGGTAGCTGATTTTTCTTTTAAAAAAAGCCCTCTTTGAAGTCAAAAAGAGGTTAAGGTTTTACTTTACTACCACCAAATAAGTAAAAAAAAAAAAACCACCACAAAACAAAAACTGCACTAAGCTTTAAACACCATTTCCTGCATCAGAAGAAATTCTGTATGCAGCTCATTAGCACACATTTTGCATACTTATCTTGCTAAGATTAGAACAGTGCATTACTTCTGGAACAAAGATTTTTATGCACTAAAACCCTTGCCACATAGTATGTAATTCTGGTCCAAAGTTCTGACAGAAGTTCAATCCTGAGATGTTTATCACCTTCAGTCCCTGCTACTCTACCTGTTAGTTTTGCCTTACCTACTATTTTTTTTCTGTGGTCTGTTTATAATTTACCTTCTCAAATACAGGAGGCCTGAAGTTGGAGCAAAATCTTCTAAACAAAGTTGTAATAAAAAGAACACAAGCACAACAGTATTTTATAAATATATATTTCTATTTCTTTCTCTCCTTCCTTCCCAATAAACTCTTGTAAAATTTGTGGCATTTGCAAGTCCAGTGTTGCAGGGTTCTTTTGTCTGCCACAAAATGCAACTGGGATGGTGACTTTCTGATCTAAAGTGTAGTTAAGGGTAAATATTGTCGAATATCCTCTTCTACACAGCAGGCTAGAATCTACCCCGAGATATAAGAACAAAGGAGAACATTTCTGGATTTTTAAAGAAAGGATCGAGCTCAGCAGGAAACCCTGCATCCTAATTACATCAGCAAAAGAGAACTCCTGCCTGCCCCTGCTAGAGGTGCAGCCTTTGTTTCCTGGATCTGCCTCTAGAGTATTACTCATGTTGGCTATGTCTAGCAGCAGTATCACTTCATGATGAACCATTAATTAGCTGAATGGTTGCAACCACAAAATTAAACAGTGAAACCGATTTTTAAAATTCTACTTTTAGCACCAGTTTAAAAAAATACATTAATTCACTCACAGAATCTGGTAACAAAATAATAATCATGTTGGGTAAATACAGATATGTTGCTGTTTTTTTTTAAATAACCAACTGAATTAGCGCTTCAGCCATCCCGTCTTATAATTATGATAAAATCTTTAAATGGATCAGATTATAATGCTTTTGTTTATGTTGCTTCGGCAACTTTTGAGTGATTGCTTTTTAAGGGTATGGGGTATGTTTAATGTTGCCGATCCAGCTTAAGAAAAGACAGGTGAACCTTTGGCACACTATCCTCCTGAGCAGCGCCTGTCTTGACACATCAGACCACTACTAGATTTTGAGGACGTGGATAGTACAGAATATAATCCAAGTTACCAAGAGACATGGAGGCCACCAGTCACCAACAAAAAGAAGACCCCTCCCCCCCCAGGCCCCAAAACCAGAGCTTGTGGCAGAGGTTTCTGTCCCTTTATCTTATTTTTTTTTAAACACACCTAATAGTGTTCCAGGCTCACTATTAGCAAGATAGAGAAGAGAAGGGTACAAAATTACATCTAACCTCCCCACTGACGACGAGGAAGATACAGAAAGGATTTTCACCAAAGCTGGGCCAGACCTCACACTCCATCCAGGCAAGCTGGATGAAAGGGGGGAGGAGGGGAGGATCCAGGACCACCAGGTTGTGCACCCCATATGGAAAGGAGAGAAGGGACCTGGAGACACTCGAGTGTGCACCTCAGGGGAAGGGACCCAGATCCACAGAGATCTGCACCTCCAGACCTTTCAGTTAGCATCTTCTGCACACTGCCCAGCCTGCTTGTTTGAATCATCCATTCTCCAATTCAGTCCAGATTGCACTGATCTAAAGCACTTTCACCTGCTAGAGACTGAGAAAATACTAGTCAGAGGAGGGCTGCACAGCACCTTTATAGGGTGACAAACTAATGTTCTCAGTCTCCATCTGCTGGTAGAACATAAACCCATGTGCCTGGATTAGAAGGGAGGGATGATGAAAAAAGCTCGATTGCACCTTGCCAAGTAAATCCAGGGGCACTGACTCAAAAGCACACACACAAAGCCTGTTTTACACAGTCATATATATGCGTAAAAGAAGTGCATGCACCATGGCGGGTACTTTTATGTGGACAGCACATAGGAATTCCTAGGGACATAGTTTGAACAGAGGCAGCGTTATGAAGTGCACATGCATTTTATAAGATACGCAAGCACATGCATAGAGTGCACACTCTTCCGCCACCTTTGGTGCAGGTATAAAATCTGTGCATGTGAACTTGCACTCTACTGGTGCTGGTTCTGGGTGCCTACTTTATAAAGACACAAGTATCTATGCTGACTTTAACACATACAAACAAAACAAGCCATAAGAATGCATGTTAATGAACTTTGCAAAAAATTAAAATTTAATCAGCCTCCTTACCCCCTATGTTGATCACTTCCTACAAAAATCTTATGAACTTAAAGAATTCAAATGGCAAATTACAGACCAGGCTGGAACCGATTGGAGAGACTGAGATTGTGAGTATCTACTTAAATTATAGGTAATAGTTTTGGATCTTTACATTATGGGCATTACATTCAGCAGGATTAAATACAGAGGTTGAAAGGAGGACACTGGAATAACATTTTTTGATGGATTGGTGGATTTGAATGATTAATTCTGATTGCTGAAAATAGATAGGGATACCATTTTCTGAATCAGAGAAGGTTAAAGGGATGTCAGACTACAGAGCATGTTTGATTTAGAGAAAAGCCCTGACACAGAGACTTTTGCTTGAAATAGGATGGCAGCTTGAGAGAGAAAACAATTTGGGAACCAAGTACTTGCTATTATCTATTTATGAATGCTTGGGATGGATGTTGAAAAGCAAGACTTAACATCTCTTGATTTACTAGATACATAACTATCAAAACACCGGAAAAATAGAATGCCATTTGAAAGCAAGGTGATGGACTTACAGTATTTTAAAGAGATATACAATTGTACCACAGATAATATTGGAGTATAAACACATATAAAGGCATTTTCTTCAGAAGCAAATCTCTATATATGATGGTCTTCTAAACATATATCAGCCAAAGAGAGAAGGAAACCTTCACGAACAAAGGCAACTGAAGGATAAAACCAAAACAGAAGTAGACAATGGCCACAAGAAAAATCTAAATGGATAGCTTTATTGACAAACCCGACTCAACTGAGTTTCAGCACACTCTCCTGCTTCAGGGGACAGGATAGATCATCATCGACTACTTTTTCAATTATGTATAACTGCTGAGGTTGCAGGGAGAGTGTAGTTACTCACCTATAACAGGTGTTCTCCGGGGACAGCAGGCATCAGTCCTCACATATGGGTGACGTCGGCGCAGATGGAGAACTCGCGGAAGCATCTCCACAGCTTTCAAAGAAAGCCTTTGGGAGATGCCACCATGCATGTGTGGTACGCTTTCCATCCAAGGGTGCCATCTTTCTCAGTCAGATGACATAGCTAAAGGCAGTAAAATAAAAGATGGTAAAGAAGCAACTCAAAGGGGAGGAGGGAGGGTTGTGAGAACTGATTCCTGCTGTTCCCAGAAAAACAGAGTTACTTACCTGTAACGGAGTTCTCCGTGGACAGCAGGATAAGTCAGCCACACCTGGTGACGTCATCCGACGGGACCATGACGGAAGTGCTCTCTAGCTCAGAGCTTCTGAGCATGTGGGTGGTCCCACCTCCCCCGGCCCGCCCCTAGCCAGTCAGTGAGTGACTAGCTATGTCCTTGCGGCTAGGTGCGGGGTGCGCAGGCCACCCTCATGCAGGGGAGGCGGGTGGGATCGTGTGGCTGACTTATCCTGCTGTCCACGGAGAACTCCGTTACAGGTAAGTAACTCTGTTTTCTCCTAGGACAAGCAGGATGTGTCAGCCACACCTGGTGTCTCCCAAGCTACGCATTCACGCTGAGGAGAATGATGGAGGCATGCGTTAGAACAGCAATAGTGCTTATTGAAGAACACAGGAATACAGAAATTGCAACTCCTAGGCAACGTGCCGGCAGATAGAACCATATCATTTGTGCAAAATGCAAGAGGTAGATATTAACAGTGCAATCAATTTGACAGTGCAACACAACAACATAACCATAACATTTGTGCAATTGCAAGAGGTAGCCCTTAACTGTGCAATCAATTTGACAGTGCAATACAACAAACAGTGCAAAACAACAGTGTGCAAACAGCGTCAGTGCCTGGTCAGCGACTGGTAATAGTAGCTGAAGTCTGGCCTCTCGTCTCAGCCTTGGGTTGGTTCCGTAGGGCCCACACCCAAGTGTGCCGTAGCCGCGGATAGGACAGCTTGGCCAAAAGAGCCGTCGGTCTCTGCATGGAGGTCAAGGCAGTAGTGCTTCTGGAAGGTTAGCTGAGAGGACCAGGTGGCGGCTTTGCAAATTTCGCTCACCGGAATCTCCTGTGCGCAGGCTAGAGAAGCGGCTATAGCACGGAGCTGATGCGCACTCGCTCTGTTAGATGGGAGTGCGCCCGCCTTCTGTAGGCAAAAGGCAACGCAGGCTGAGATCCAATGGGAGAGTGTGCGCTTGGTGACAGGTCTCCCTGGTTTGTTCGGGTCAAAGGAGAAGAAGAGCTGGGTCCCCCGCCGAATGGCAGACGTCCTGTCGATGTAGATGCGTAGGGCGCGTACGCAATCTAGGGAGTGAAGACGTTGTTCTTCGGGAGATGAGTGTAGGGCTGGAAAGAAGGATGGCAGCTCCACTGTCTGGTTGATGTGAAAAGCGGAGGCGACCTTTGGCACAAACTTGGGGTGAGTCCGTAGGGACGCCCGGTTGTGGTAAAGTTTTGTGTATGGCGGGTGTGCCACTAGGGCCTGCAGCTCGCTAACCCTCCGAGCTGAGGTGATGGCAAAGAGGAAAAGAGTCTTCCAGGAAAGATATTTTCCGGCAGCTGTGGACAACGGTTCGAACGGCTCCTGCATGAGCTGTTGCAGAACGACGTTAAGGTCCCACAAGGGTACCGTTTTCTGTACCGGGGGTTGCAGATTTCGGAGCCCCCTCATGAAACGCGTCACAATGGGAAGAGCGGCTATGGAGCCTGAAATTGGGTCTTCTGGATGCTCGTGTAGAGAGGCAATGGCCGCAAGGTGTACCTTGATGGATTGTGGTTTCAAGCCGGAGCTGAAGAGGACGGCAAGATACTGTAAGATAGTGGGTATGGGGCAAGAGGCTGGATGGACTCCTTGGTCCTTGCACCATATACTGAAACGTTGCCACTTTAGACTGTATGCCTTTCGGGTTGACGGTCTCCGGGAAGCCAGGACAATCTGCTGTACATCCGAGGATAGGTGTGAGTCGTTGAAGGTTATCCTTTCAGCCTCCAGGCTGTCAAGGCTAGCGTCTGGAGGTTGGGGTACCAGGTTCTGCCCTCGTTCTGGGTTAACAGGTCTGGTCTCAGTGGCAGCCGAGTTGGAGGTTCTTGAGCGAGCTGCAGCAGTAGCGAGAACCACATCTGTCTTGGCCAATAGGGGGCGATCAGAATCACGTGCGCTTTCTCCTTGATGATGCGCTGTATCGTGGTTGTCATGAGAGGTGTTGGAGGAAAAGTGTATGCCAATTCCCAAGTTCCCCACGGGATGGCAAACGCATCCGAAGCCACTCTCTGCTGCGAAGGGTGCTTGGAGCAGAACAAGGGGCATCTGGCGTTCGCTTCGGTCGCAAAGAGGTCGATCTGGGGAACTCCCCAGCGCTGGAAGAGGTTGTACGCCACTTCCATGTGAAGCATCCACTCGTGAGGTTGGAGCTGTCTGCTGAGTCTGTCCGCCAAGGAGTTCTGATCCCTGGGGAGGTAAGTCGCTTGCAGGACGCAGTTGTTGGCTAGCGCTAAGGCCCATGTCTCGAGGGCTTCCTTGCATAGCGAACGGGATCCCATGCCCCCTTGCTTGTTTATATAGAACATGGTCACCTGGTTGTCTGTCTGCACCAAGACTGTCTTCCCCGCCAGGTGTGGCATGAAAGTCTGGAGGGCATATTTGACAGCTCGGAGTTCGAGAACATTGATGTGGAAGGCTTGCTCCGCTCTGGTCCAGGCTCCCTGCGTGCTGAGATGTAGAAGATGAGCCCCCCATCCCGTGGCGGATGCATCCGTGGTGAGGATGAGTTGATGAATGCTGGGTTGCAGATACTTGCCCACCGAGAGGTTGGCTGGGTTTGTCCACCAACGGAGGCTCTGGATAACATTGGCTGTGACTGGAATGCGGGTACTGAGTGGTTGGGAGAGTTGCTTCCAGTGAGTCCGCAGGTGCCACTGAAGGGTGCACATATGGAGCCTCGCCAACGGGAGGACCGATGTTGTCGCAGCCATGTGGCCTAGCAGGCGCAGGGTCTCGCGGGCCGAGGTCTGCTTCGCCGCCGACACTTTCTTGGCCAGTTGCACAATGGTACTGATCCGGAGCTTGGGTAGGAAGGCCTTGCAGGCCTTGGTATCGATTATCACCCCAATGAATTCTGTACGCTGCACTGGTTCCAATCTGGACTTTTCTTTGTTGAGAAGGAATCCCAGTCTGACTAGTAGGTATATAGTCCTTCGTACGGCCCTGCGGAGCTCGGGGGCAGAATTCGCCGACAGGAGCCAGTCGTCCAGGTAGGGAAAGATGGTGACGCCTTGTTTGCAGAGGTGTGCAGCGGCCACCGCCACGCACTTCGTGAATACTCTGGGTGCTGGGGATAGGCCGAAGGGTAGGACTCGATACTGGTAGTGGCATCCCAGTGCTATGAATCTCAGGAATTTCCTGTGAGCGGCGTGGACTGGGATGTGTGAGTAAGCATCCTGTAGATCCAGCGTAGCCATCCAGTCTCCCGCTCTGATGAGGGGAAGGATGGAGTTGAGCGGATACATCCTGAACTTTTCCCTCACGATGAAATTGTTCAGCTTTCGGAGGTCCAGGATGGGACGCAGGCCCCCTGACTTCTTGGGAAGTACCGGGAGTAGAAACCAGTGTTGACTTCACCCGGGGGCACTGGCTCTATCGTCCGGGCCAGGAGAAGTTGTAGTAGGAGGTCCGAAAGTGGTTTTTCCAGATGCGGTGGAGGCTGACTGGTGGGTTGCTTGTGCTGCCGTGGAAGGGAGGAGAAGTGCAAGCGGTAGCCCGACTGGACTATCTGAATGACCCACTTGTCCGTGGTGATCTCCTACCAGGCCAAGAGGAATTGGGACAGGCGACCCCCAACTGGGGGGCCCGCTGGATCCAGTGAAGGGCCCAGCCCGGCCGGGTAGTCAGAAGGAAGAGGTGTCTTTCCCCGAATGTGGAGGGTTGGTCTGTTTCTGTTTGCGTTGGCGCGGTTGCTGTCTCTGAAAGGACGACTTATGATAGTTCTGCTTGAATCTGGGCGTCTACCACTGTCGGTTAGAACCATAATATTGCTTTGAAGAGGAAAAGGGCTTGCGGAAGTAGCTCCCTTTCTGTGACCAGGAGGGGCGTTCGAGTCCGTCCGCAGCCAGAGTCTTCAGAGTGGTGCAGTCGTCTTTTAGACCGTTAACCGTGTCGGCGACTTTGTCCCCAAAAAGGGAGTCACCCGAGCAGGGTGCATCCGCAATTCGGTCATGGGTATTGTCCAAGAGTCCCGACGCACGAAGCCATGCCCTGCGACGGGCAGAGATGGCTGTGCCCGCTGTCCGGACTGCCGTATCAAAGGCATCAAAGGCTGTACTCATCAGGTGCTTGCTGCATTCAGCTAGTTCCTGCATGGAGGTTGAGGCAGATGTACGTGAGTCCTTGGGAAGATCCTGCAGCTGGCTTTTGAGGTCAGCCAGGAGAGCGTCCTGGAATAGGACATGCTGAAATTGATGTGCTGCTATCTTGGCACTGAGCATGGCTCCTAGAAACACTTTCCTCCCCACGTCATCCAGCCGCTTGGGGTCGCGGCCCGGCGGGTGGTTGGCTTGGGAACGCGCAGACTTAGATCTTTTAAGTGCTGACGCCACCACGATTGACTGGTGGGGTAGCTGAGGCTTGTTGAAACCTGGTGCCATGTGGATGATGTATTTGCTGTCCAGGCGTCTGAAGCAGGCTTGGCCAGATGCTGGGGATTGCCAGAGGGCCAGCTGCTTGTCCTTCAACTTGCGGTGGAGGGGGAGAGCCATGGCTGGTCTAGGGCCGTTGAGGTACTTCATGACCTCCGGTTCCTTCTCCTCTGGCGTTTCCTCTGTGGCCAGCCCCAGTTTGGAAACCACTTTCCTAAGGAATTTTGGGTATGTGAGGTCCTCGGGCACTGGTGTCGGTGGATCCTCCGTCTCATCAGCTAGGTTCTTGGAGGTGTCAGAGCCTGGTCCCAGCTCCTCCGCATCGCTCCCCACGGAGCCCAGCTGTGCTGGGGAAGGGGTCCGAGCTCTAGACGCTGCTGGTGAAGGAGTCCGCGCTCTGGAAGGCGACAGGCTAGGGAATCGTGGAGAGGGGGACCGCTCCGAGCCAGGCAGGGCCACCGGTGACATGTGCGTGGGTGCTACCCGCTCCTGGTCCAGCCAAGGGGGGGCAGTCTGCTCCACAAGGCGAGTGAGTAGGTGGAGAATGGCAGAGGAGGTGGACTCTGAAGACCGGCTGCTCCTGTGCCTTTTGCTGCGGTCAGAGCTGGATCTCCTGCTTCTCTTGTGGCTACGGGGGGACCCGCTGCGGGATTCCCGTGCCCCCGACGGAGACCGATGCTTTCTGTGTTTGGCTGTCCTTTTCTTACCCTTCTCGCTGTCACCGTGCTGTCCGAGGGATTCCCTGCTGTCGGAGCGGTGATCGGAGCGGTGATCGCGGCTCCCACGTCGGCTCTGAGATGCAGTGCGGTGATCACCGTCTGCGTGGTGCTTGCTGCTCCCGCGCCGAAGATCCATCTCAGCGCGGTGTCTGTCCTCTGCGCCGCTCCGAATCTCCTCTTCAGCACGGAAGTAAGACGTGCTGGGCAGGGGGGAGGGCGGTCGGCGCCGATCGCCGGCTGAGGCGGGACAGGAACCGCTGCGGCCAATCAGGGTTGAGCGGGCGTGTCCGGAGGAGGAGCCAGGCGGGGCCACGAGGGCGGCGCCATCTTGTAAGGCTGCAGGGGGACCGCATGGCTGGGAAGAACGGCCTGGGTAGCTGCTTGCGGAAGGGGGGCTAACCCTGAGGGTAGAGGCCTCTCCGGAAGCGGATTGATGAGAGGGGGAAGGAGCGCTTGGACCCTGGTGAGAGAGAGAGGCCAGTGTGGGCGGCGCTTCTCCTGCATCGGTTCTGGGATGCTTCTCCGAACCGGAACGCACAGCAGACGTGGACGGCTCATCGGATCTGGGGTGCTTCTTACTTGTGAGATGCTCCGGAGTCCGGTTAGCAGTGGACTTACGCGAGGCCGCAGAGGAGGAGAGCAAATCTTTCAGGGAGTGCTCGCGGTGCTTCCTTGCCCTGGGGGACATCCGAGAGCAGCTGGTACAGTTCTTCACCTGATGAGAAGTCCCCAGACATCTGATGCAAAGCTGGTCTGTAATGTTTATTTTTCTACTGCAGTGTAGACACTTTTTAAATTCTGGTTTAGGCATGGATAATCGTATTGGGCTGGAGAGCTTAGAAATCCGTCTTGAGGCAAAGGCGGAAGGAAAAAAACTGACCGGCTAGGGGCGGGCCGGGGGAGGTGGGACCACCCACATGCTCAGAAGCTCTGAGCTAGAGAGCACTTCCGTCATGGCGCCGTCGGATGACGTCACCAGGTGTGGCTGACACATCCTGCTTGTCCTAGGAGAAACACCTATTACAGGTGAGTAACTACACTTTCTCCAGGAACAAGCAGGAAGTTGGTCCTGATATATGGGACTCCCTAACTACAGGCTACTTAAAGCCCGTAAGGAAAAAAACACGGTCGCCCTCAAGGGGAGCGGTGAGCAGCAGCAATTGAGTCCGCAGAAAGACTGCAGTAGGACTCGTGCGTTCGATGGAACCAGGGCTCTGGTAGCCTGAAGTCAGAAGGGTGAGAAGGTAGGAGTTGCCTAGACTCCGAAAAGATTATGGAGCACGGGCTGGCCAAAGGTGTGTCCTGATGGGACTCCCTTTCCAGGCAGGTTTGAGCTGTGAAGGTTTGGACTGAAGACCAGGTGGTGGCCTGGCAGATGTCCTACATCAGGATGGAGCGCAGGTTTTCCACAGAGGCCACCATAGCCCTGACAATGTGTGCTGTGACACGGCCATCCAACGAGAGCCCAGCCTGCTCATAGGCAAGGTGGAAAGTGTCTTCTTGGTCACTGCTTCTCCCAGATGACTGGGGTTGTAGAAAACAAAAAGCTGAGCAGCTTTGCGATGGCCCTGCTTACATTGAATGTAGAAGGACAGGGCCCTCTTAAAGTCCAAAGTGTGAAGGACAGTCTCCGCCCTGCTGGAGTGAGGTCTTGGTTGAGGTGGAAAGGAGATACCACCTTCGGGAGGAACTTGGAGTGTGTGCGTAGCATGACCCTTTTCTTGTAGAATCTGGTATATGATGCTTCTACTACTAGGGCTTGGAGCTCATTGACCCGGCAAGCAGAAGAGAGTGCTACCAGGAACACGACCTTCCACAAGAGGTATCTCAGGTGGCAGGTAGGCAGAGGCTTGAATGGTGGGAAAGTGAGCTGCACCAATAGTATGTTAATGTCCCATTCCATCACCGGAAGGCAAACGGGGGTTTTTGACAGCAGAAGCCCCCTCAGGAAGTGGGCCGCCAGAGGCTGGACTGAGAGGGGCTTACCCTCAACAGGGTGGTGATGTGCCACCAGAGCACTAAATTGTACTCTAACAGAATTTGATTTGAGCCCGGAATGTGAGAGATGAAGGTGGTACTGCAGCACCAGCTGCACTGGGCAGGAGTACGGGTCCACCAGTAACTCCGCTCCAGACTGAAAATCTGCACCATTTGAAGGCATAAGCTCTCCTGGTGGAAGCATTATGGTAGGCCAGCAGGATTTCTTCCACTTCTCCCAAGAGGTTGAAAGGAGCTAAAATCACCCTTTCAGTAGCCACGCCGTCAGTGATAGGGACCCCAGCTTGGGGTACAGGAGGGAGCCCTCTTCCTGGGACAAGAGCCTTGGGGAATTCCCCAGGGGGATCAGTGTCTCCGCTGACAAATGGAGGAGTAGCAGGAATGATGGCTGCCCGGGCCACTGTGGAGCCACCAGAATCAGTGACACCTTGTTGTGAAGAGCTTTGAAGAGTGTTTTGGCAATTAGTGTTGTGGGTGGGAAGGCATACATGAGACCCTCCAACCACGGAATGAGAAACGCATCTGTGGGGCTGCCAGGAACAGAAACGAGGCAAGAGCCGGTTGACTACTCTGGGGCCAACTGTCACTCATGCAGCTGGAGGACCCTGTTCAGTCTGTCCGCCAGAGCATTGACCTGACCTGGTAGGTATACTGCCCATAGAAATATTCCCTATTGATCTGCATAGGAGCAGAGTGTCATCGTTTTGCGGCAGACGATGTGAGACCCCATGCCCTCCTGCTTGTTCATACAGAACATTGCCACTGATTGTCTTTTTGGATCAGCACCCGCTGGTGCCTCAGGCAGTGACAGAATGCTCAGAGGGCCAGATATATTGTCTGAAGCTCTAGGAGGTTGATCTGTTGGTCTCCCTCAGCTTGAGACCAGCTGCCCTGGGTGCAGAGTTTTTTGCAATGGACTCCCCATCCTAGCAGGGAGGCATCCGTAGTGAGGACCCTTAGAGAGCTTCGGGTTTGGAAGGGCATTCTCGCCTTCAGGTGTTGGGGGTTTTGCCACCAAGTCAGAGATTCCTCCAGCTAAAGGCACCACTGAGCAGCTCTCGTTTGCAGACGGGCATCTAGGGTGACATGGACCATAGAGGCCATGTGCCCAAGCAGGTACAGTAGAAGCCGAGCTGACACCAAGTGACGGTGTTGCACATTCACGGCCAGTGCCCTGAGACAGTCTGTCCGGTCCAGGGGAAGGAAGGCCTTTGCCTGAAAAGTGTCCAACCTTTCCCCTATGAACTCCAGAGATTGTGTCGGGAGGAGGTGGGATTTGGGGTAGTTTATCATGAACCCCAGGTGTCGCAGGATCTGGATGGTGCATGATGTGGCCTGCTGCACCTCTGTGGCCATGCCTCCTTTTATGAGCCAGTCATCCAGATAGGGGAAGATAAATAACCCCTGAATGTGGCCATTACTGCCAGACATTTGGTGAAGACCCTGGGGGTGGAGACCAAGCTGAAGGATACTACCCTGTACTGGTAGTGGCTGCACCCCACCATGAAGCAAAGTTACTGCCTGTGGCTGGGATGAATGAGGATGTGGGTATATGCATCCTTCAAGGGAGAACGTCTTGAACTTCTCCCTCACCAGAACATAAGAACATAATATATGCCAAGGTCCATCAAGCTCAGTATCCTTTTTCCAACAGTGGCCAATCTAGGTCATAAGTACCTAGCAGATTGTGCAGGTCCAGGATGGGCCTTACGCCCGCTGTTCTTTTTGGCATGAGGAAGTACCTGGAATAGAATCCCTTGCCCCTGAGATGTTGGGGTATTGGTTCTACTGCTTTGTCATTGAGAAGGCCTGCAAGTACCTTCAATAGGAGGTTCCGTTGAAGGGCAACCTGGGGGAACCGATGCCGGTGTCTCCCACATACGGAGCATTAGCCATTACAGGATGGGTGGGATGGGTACTGTAAGCGATTCCCTCGGTGGGGTCTCGAACTGGAGGATTTCTAATTCCTCCATCCGAGGGTCCTCCTCCGATTCAGTCGGGAATGCGAGGGCTTTTAACATATCCCGCACAAAGTCGAGGCATGCCATATCCTCGGGTGGGAACCAAAGCCAGAACTCAGAGGATGGCAAATCTGAGGGGACATCACAGTGGCGTCGAGTGTCTCGGGACGCCTCGTCCTCGGTCTCCCACTCTGAGTAGTCAGTGTAAGACTCGAGGAAAGGGTGACTCATGGGCTCAGGGTCAGAGCCCTGCCCACGTCCCTCAAAAGCCCCACAGCTGGTACCATGTGCGCTAGCCAGGGAAGACCTCAGACCTGTCAAACAGGACCCGGATCGAGACCTAGGCTGAGGAACTACTCAAGGTCGTATGGTATCGAGGATTGGCTCGGCCTCCGGGGACATCCTCAACATTGATGGCACGGTGGTCTGGGTGGAGGAACTGGTAGTACTGGACAGCAATGCCCACTGATGGTCCATGAAGGCAGTCGGGCTGCACTCCAGGGACGCCATCCTGGATTCGAGTCCAAAAGGCTCCACAGCCTTTGGCATGGGTACCAAGGAACTCTGGGCCGGTGCCGGTTCCTCCAAAGGGGAATCCTTAACAAGGATAGGCTCTGGCGATCGACTCCTTCCAGGCAATCTTTGTAGGCTACTCCCACTCTGATCCCTCGGACAACCGTTGTGGACTGCAGGACCTGGCTTGGGGCTTACCTGACATGTCTGAGCCATCAAGGGACACTGCCTTTGAGAGTTTCTTCTTATTTTTGTGTTCCCTTGAGGGAGACCCCCTTTCTGAAGCGCCACTGTGTCGATTGGAGTCTGTAGTGGCGCCACAGGATTTCACAGCTTCAGAGGGGGCCTTGGCCTTCGGAGCTGAAGACTCCGGGAAGAACTTGTCGTGCTGCTGCTGATGGCTTTTGAGGCCCTTGGTGGACATCTTTTTGCACAGACTGCAAGCCATGGGGTCGTGGTCCAACCCTAGGCAGGATAGGCAGCAGTCATGTGTACTGGTGAGGGACATTATCTTGGCACACCGATCAGACTTCTTAAAGCCACTGGTAGCCATGGGGGAAAAAGTACCCCAGCGAGGTCGAAGAAAAAAAGAGTGTGAAGGCACCAAGAGGAAGAAAAAAGTAGGTATCCGAGCCTTGATGCCTGTGCAGTGGGTTCAGGTGGTGGGAAGAGTACCGGTGCCAACCGGAGAGTTTGAACTCATGTCGAGAAAAATTAACTTTTTCCAGGGGAAACCAGACGTCTAAAGGGCTCCACGGAAAAAAGGAGACTGAGCAGGATGGCACCCTTGGGCAGGAACGGTTCTATGCATGCGTGGTGGCATCTCCCAAAGGCTTTCTTGAAAGCTGGGGAGATGTTTCCATGAGGGCTCACAAATAAGCCCTTTGAAAATAATAGGATTTCATCCTCTTACGAAATCCTAAATTATCTGTACACAAATGCAGAGACACAGAATGATCATTCCATAAAACGAGAGCTGCAATAAAAAAAAAATCTTGCAACAAACAGGAACTCCACATATTACACAAAGAGAGGGCTTTTCCAATAACACCTGCGATACTGAACGCAACGTCTGATTGGTAGAATATTGTCTCAAGCTTTGCCACAACTCATTTTGTTGCAAAAAATGTAAATTTAAAAACCGCAATGAGAATTTAAAATCCAATCTATGGTGCATTGGCAACCAGTGAAACTCCATCAATGGCTGAATATGATCAAACCTACACACTCCATAAATTACCGAGCTGCAGAATTCTGCACAAGCTGCAAGGGACAAATCACACTCTGAGTAAGACCCTTATAAATCAAATTACTCTAGTCCAAGTGCTGTAAAACAAGTGCTTGAACTGCCTTAAAAGATTCAAGTCCAAATAAAACTTCAACAGACGCACCATTCACATCTTGTTGCGACATTCTCTCCATTTTCTCCTTCGACTTCAACTTTGATGGGGATAGAGAGAGAAGATTTTAGTCTTGGGCTGACTTCTAGAGCCAAGGAAAATCTGTCAAGACCAGACTTGAAGGAGCCTTGATTTCTTTATGAACTTATACATGAGTTAGGACATAGAAGGAGGGATTTCTTGAATCAACAGACACTCGTAGAAGCAAGCCAACTTAGGGGTAACATAAAACTAAATTTGTTATAAAACTGCAGAAATCCATCTGGAGTTGTAAAGTTTGAAAGATTCTTAAATGCTTCCCACACTTCTCCCAAAGAAAATGTTTCGGTTAATATCAAATTATCTTCTATCAAAACTTGAAGAAATGCCCCATTTCCTCAAATAATGCATCATATTTAATAATTGTATTTTGTTTCTTAACAGGAATACAGAATTCTGTAATATTAAGCCAACTCCTTATAAAACATCAGCTGGATAGGCAATAAGATTTTCACCACTGATATGAACTGTTGTCATGCCCCGACTTCTATTCTATGCACCAATTAGATGACCCAAGCTACTGTTATTAGGCAAGCTTCGCTAAGATGTAGCATTTAAATTGTCGAGAGTTCAGATGACAGAAAAATCAACTGTCCATATACATGTTTGTTTGCACCTGTGTAAGCCAATGCCACAGTTCAGGCTTCTCTCACGGTGATCCGCTGTCTGAATGGCAGAGCCCATGCAGCACAGGAAGTTTGAGATGACCTCACGGTTTGAAGTCCAGCTCCACTGTTCAGAGAGCCTAAACTGCAGCATTTTTGAGGTGCTGCAGCCAGAGACAAGAATGGGCAGGTGAAAGAGGAACTGGATGATGGGAGGACATGAGCAAGAGTAAGTGAAGCCTGGGAGTGGAGGGTTATGGGAGAGAGAGACACTGGCTAAAGCCAGGGAGGAAGGATCATGAAAGAAAGACACAGAAATATTGAGGAAAGACTGGTGGGTAGGAAGAAGGTTTATGAAAGAGAGATACACTGGAGGAAGCCTTGAAAGTGGGAAGGGGGTCATGAGATAAAAAAAAGACACATACATAGATGCATGCACGCAACCCTCAACACTCCATGACACACACATGCATGCATGAAGCCCCCCACATCCCCCATGACACCCCCTCCCCCAGACGCTTGCTATGACACACACATATGAACCCCCACAGGCCTGCTTCTGGAAATGATCCATTATTTCACACTGCTAGTGTACACTTTCCAATTTGTTCCCATATCTATATTTGCACTTGGTTGATCTTAATGCTTTTCAATATATGGGTGGGTATGTATACACACACACACTGTTTAAATTAGCCTCTTAAATATTATGCTTAAGTGATAGTAAAATTAAAGCAGAGATTAAAAAACATCCCAAAGAAAGAGTTTCCAAAAGTCTCCAATAGTCAAGTCTCACCCTGGTCTTTATATGATGGAGTCATTGATAAGCAAGGGAGCAAAAAGTTATTTTCTGCTACCCTAAGATCAATAACAGAAAAACCTTGAATGGAAGGTCAACTAGAAGAAAGTAAACTCCAATTCTGAACATATCCACAAAGCAATGTAACCTCCAGAGAGAGGTAGGCTACGAGAGCGAACTCCAACTGAAAATCAGAAGTGAAACCTATTTATTTTTATTTATTTAACCATTTTTTATACCGCTTTATCCTTCAATCAAAGCAGTTTACATTATAACTCAACTGTATACAAAGTACGCTTAACCAGTATACAATGAACGCATGAACAGGGGAGGGTAGACCAGTAACAAGTTAACTTATGTACAATGTTGGATATATATATATATATATATATATATATATATATATATATATATATATTGTGACGCCTTCCAACGCTCTCACCGCACTGCCCCTAGGGGTGGCACGGCAGATTGTCTCTGTTTGGACACTTATAGTGCTATTTGGTATAGACACCTGCCTGATGAGAGACGGTGGATCACCTCCTTAATTGTAGTTGTGGTTTGCTTTTATTAGCAGTCCGAATAGAAGGAGCACAGGACAATTTATAACATAAATTGCTTTTATTTTGATTTTCTGTAAGGAAATTATTCGTGGCAAAATTCCAGAAAGGTAAAACACATTCAACCAAAAGTATAGGATTCTTCTCCAAAATGTGCAAGGTGAATTTCTTCCATAAACTTCTCAACCTTGATAGCAATATTTTCTAGTATTTACAAATGCAGTAGAAATATCTTTGTGCATTACTCACAAACTTTGGCAATATGAAAAGCTTTACTTTCCTTGCTGACTTCAAGTTTAAAGCATTACTCAGAGTGCTACCTCTTAGCTTTTAAAGCACTAGCTTTTTCAACTGACGTTACAGCAGCAATAAAACTAGCTAGGCTTTCACATGAGGTTTCTCTTATCCACTTGTCTGCTTTCCAAGCATACAATGATATCTGAACTCCTGACGTCTTCTTACTTGTTTCATACAGCATAAAGGAAAGCTTTATACATTAGACACACAGAGACTGCAATCCATCGATTCAGCAGAGGACATTGATTTATCAGAGAGACAGTCTACGTCCATTTCTGTTGGGGAATTGTATGGCTCTGAGCTTGGGGTAATCTCTGGTTTAACCTGTTGTATGTTCTTCAGAAGCTTACAAAGGTTTCTCCACTTTAGCTCACGGTTCCCCTCTGTAACTGGGTTGGAACCTTTTGCTTTTCTCCCCCTTAATAGTTTCTCATCAGGAAATGCAAAAGCTTCTTGACTAGCAGTAACTCTCCTCCTAACAGGCTTCCTATAATATCTGTGTGGAGGTTCAAGACTAGAACTGCTATATTCTGATTCAGAGGTAAAATCCAGGCTTCTCTGCCGGTTCTTTCTATGCCCACACCCTTTGCACTTGCCTTGTAAGTAGTGGTCAGTCCTTCTGGGCTTAGCAGAATTAACAGCTTTGAAATCCTGCTTCCTTCCCTGGTTTACTGGCCTTTTTCTTTGGCTCCTAGCCTGCAACCGGTCCTGCCTTTGAACAGACCTTCTTTGTAGTCTTTCTGGTGTCTGAGCACATACCGTTTGATCAGTACCTGATTCCTCCTCCCACTCAGCTGATTCTTCAAAGAAACTTTGTCCTCGGGGTTTTGCTAGTTTCCCTTTAGCATTGCAATTTCCTTTGCACCATCCTGTGCCTAGTCCTCGTGTGTGTGAAGCTCTGGAATCAACTCTCAGCTGATTCTCCAGCTCCCGTTCCTCTCTCTCCCCACTTCCTGTGTGACGCAGCTTATATGTTCTGTGTACTGTTTGCTTCTCTGACCCCACCCTCTCTCTGCTTGCAGCTGTCCTAGAGGTTGGGTGTGGCTTCAAGCTAACCCTGCTTCTATGTGCCTTGGTTTCATTCTCTCTGTGGGAAATGTGCTTCTGTGATCCCATCCCCCGCTTGTGGGAACAAATCTCAGAGTTTTTCTACTTTTAAAGGGCTCTGCAGCCTTCACATCATCACATATCCCCCACCTTAAGCAATTGCCAGCTGGCGCACCCACACGCGCACAGCTGGAAATCCCAACTAATGCTCTTGGGTTATTGACTGGTCTTGCAGCTACTTTATCGACCCGCTCCTGCCATGGGCGCAAGCTGTCGATGTGGTATGCATGGTACTTCCCCTTCCCTGTCTCCAAGGAATAGTGTAGAGGACCCATCTGTTTTAATACTTTATAAGGGCCTTTCGTGGCAGTTCCAAACTTGGAGCTGGCATTAGTAATTACTAATACCTCATCCCCATACGTAAGAAACGCGGTCGGGCTCGTCGGGCATAATAAGCCTTCTGACGGGCATGACCATCTTCCTTGGCTACTCTAGGTACCAGTTCGGCTATAACTGGCCTTAGGGGTGCCCTCGGTGGACGACTTGCTGCGACCCCCTGACAAACCGGGCAAGACGCACAATATCCCGCCGTCTCCGTATATACCCCTGGCCAATAGAACCTAGCCAATACGTGCTCTAGGGTGTCTTGCGCCCCGTTATGCACTTTTCCCGCGTATCCATGTGCTATCCCTAACACCATGCTCCTAAGAGCTTGAGGTATCACTAATTGTTTCTTTGTGCCCCCTAGGCGGGTATCTGTACTTTCCCTGTACAAGATATTGTCTTCTAATAGAAATCTTGGTAGGGTCTCCGATCCATTCGTAGCATACTCATACGCTCGACGGAGCGTAGGATCGGCCCTCTGCTCCGCAGGGAATGAGGGAAATTTTTCCTTTAATTTGGCAGGAACCCAGGGTAATTCCTGTCCTGTCATTATTTTAACCCTACTTTGTGCCCGGGTCCTCCTTTCCCTTCTCCTTTCAGGTTTCCCTTTCCTAGGAGTGTCTTTGGCCTGAGTAAGCAGGTCTTCCTGGAAGGATGTTCCTGGCACTGGGTCTACTTGTGAACCAATTTCTTCTCCTAGGGGCTTATCCCCTGTACGGGTAGTTATCATACCCATTCTTTCGGCTAGTCTGGGGTCAACTACCTTGCCTACCTCGGGTAAGGTCTTCTCCCTGACTGTGGTTTTCATAATAGCGCTATTCTTAGCTAGCATGGGGTCAGCTACCTTGCCTACCTTGGGCAGGGTCTTCTCCTCAGCTAAATCAATTTGCGGAAAGGTAGCGAGTGGGTAGTTTTCCACCTGCAACTCCTTAGCCAGACCTTTCCGAAATTGTGGCCAATCTCGGCCTAAGACTACTTCGTGTGGAAGCCTTGGTACAATGGCCACTTGCATTTGTTTCTTGAGACCCACTCCCTCTATAACCACCGGGTGTATAGGGTAGGTAGAGGCTGCGCCATGGACGCACCGGATCCGAATATGATCCCCAGAGCTTGGCAGCGAGGGTTTTTCTTTTGCCTCTATCTGTTGCCAGAGCTTCTGGGAGATCATAGACTGATTCGCTCCTGAATCTAAGAGTGCCTCAGTTGGTATTCCTTCTACCTCCACCCTCAGTAGGAATCCCTCCCCTGTATCTCGGTGCTGGGTAGTGATTAAAGCCTTCCTGGCTTTACAGTCCCTTTTCACGTGCCCCACTTCTCCACACGAAAAACACTTTCTTAACACATTTCTCTTATACAGTTTCACATTACTATCTGTAAATTCATCCAGCTTAGCTTTCCTCTCTAGTAACTCCATTTTGTTTTTAAAGATGCCTTCTTTCTCCAGGCTCAACTTATTGGCCTCCAGAAAGCGGTCTGTTAAAGCAATTGCTTCTTGCGTGTTCTTACAGCTTTGGAGTACTAGAAAGGTATGCACGCTGCTCGGTACTGCTTCCATGAACTGTTCAAGAATTATTGTGTCTAAGATAGACTCTATATCTTTACCTTCAGGCATCAACCATTTATAAGCCAAATTCTTTACGCGGTAATATAATGCCTGAGGTGTTTCCTCTGACCTCAATTTACATGACCGTAGCTGCCTACGGTAGACCGCTGGATTTAGACCCAAACGATCCTTTACCGCTTGTTTTACATCTTCATAGCTTGTAACTAAACTAGCAGGCATGGCACGGTAAGCTGCTAAGGCTTCGCCTGTAAGCGAGGCGGCAAATCTTAGCGCCCACTGTTCTTTAGGCCATTTTGCTAGAATAGCTATACGCTCAAAAGACTCAATGTAGTCGTCTACATCGTCATCCTTTGTTAGACGACCTCCTGCAAAAATCCCAGTCCCTGACCAGTCCCAGTCCCGACAATCTGCCCTTGCACCTGGCATAGTCCTGGCAGCATCGTCCTTTTTTCCTTGGGCCTCAAGCCAACTGGACATTGCTTGTATAACTGGTGCTTGTTGTGATTGGAACAGCGCCTTCGCCTGTTCCAGGCTCTTCGTGGACAACTCTTGATGTTGGGCTATCTGACCAGCCGCCCAGTCCAAGATGTCTCGAGACTCCATCTTCTTTCCTGTAAAAAAAAACAGAAACAAAGCACCAAGTGCGGAACCTTCCACTTCACCCTTGTCTTGGTGATTATCCCAACAGCCACCCTCTTACACCAGTGCTTATCCGGTCCAACCCTCCAGCCTACGGGTTACCTTATACTGGTGCAGAGTCTCACTTCATCAACTCCGTTGCCCTGGACTCGGGTTCCAGTGGTCACTCCGGCTTTCCTTCCGCTCCGCAGACCTTGGAAGTTGATACAGCTGCTCTCTGGGGTTGTTTCTCTTTCCTGTGTTTGTAGATGACCTCTCCGTTGTCACGTGACTCCAAACGAAAAAATCCAACACACTACGCCACCTGTGACGCCTTCCAACGCTCTCACCGCACTGCCCCTAGGGGTGGCACGGCAGATTGTCTCTGTTTGGACACTTATAGTGCTATTTGGTATAGACACCTGCCTGATGAGAGACGGTGGATCACCTCCTTAATTGTAGTTGTGGTTTGCTTTTATTAGCAGTCCGAATAGAAGGAGCACAGGACAATTTATAACATAAATTGCTTTTATTTTGATTTTCTGTAAGGAAATTATTCGTGGCAAAATTCCAGAAAGGTAAAACACATTCAACCAAAAGTATAGGATTCTTCTCCAAAATGTGCAAGGTGAATTTCTTCCATAAACTTCTCAACCTTGATAGCAATATTTTCTAGTATTTACAAATGCAGTAGAAATATCTTTGTGCATTACTCACAAACTTTGGCAATATGAAAAGCTTTACTTTCCTTGCTGACTTCAAGTTTAAAGCATTACTCAGAGTGCTACCTCTTAGCTTTTAAAGCACTAGCTTTTTCAACTGACGTTACAGCAGCAATAAAACTAGCTAGGCTTTCACATGAGGTTTCTCTTATCCACTTGTCTGCTTTCCAAGCATACAATGATATCTGAACTCCTGACGTCTTCTTACTTGTTTCA
This sequence comes from Ichthyophis bannanicus, assembly GCA_033557465.1. Classification (NCBI taxonomy): domain Eukaryota; kingdom Metazoa; phylum Chordata; class Amphibia; order Gymnophiona; family Ichthyophiidae; genus Ichthyophis; species Ichthyophis bannanicus. The sequence continues at coordinate 384,660,551 of CM066033.1, read as the reverse complement.
TACAGCATAAAGGAAAGCTTTATACATTAGACACACAGAGACTGCAATCCATCGATTCAGCAGAGGACATTGATTTATCAGAGAGACAGTCTACGTCCATTTCTGTTGGGGAATTGTATGGCTCTGAGCTTGGGGTAATCTCTGGTTTAACCTGTTGTATGTTCTTCAGAAGCTTACAAAGGTTTCTCCACTTTAGCTCACGGTTCCCCTCTGTAACTGGGTTGGAACCTTTTGCTTTTCTCCCCCTTAATAGTTTCTCATCAGGAAATGCAAAAGCTTCTTGACTAGCAGTAACTCTCCTCCTAACAGGCTTCCTATAATATCTGTGTGGAGGTTCAAGACTAGAACTGCTATATTCTGATTCAGAGGTAAAATCCAGGCTTCTCTGCCGGTTCTTTCTATGCCCACACCCTTTGCACTTGCCTTGTAAGTAGTGGTCAGTCCTTCTGGGCTTAGCAGAATTAACAGCTTTGAAATCCTGCTTCCTTCCCTGGTTTACTGGCCTTTTTCTTTGGCTCCTAGCCTGCAACCGGTCCTGCCTTTGAACAGACCTTCTTTGCAGTCTTTCTGGTGTCTGAGCACATACCGTTTGATCAGTACCTGATTCCTCCTCCCACTCAGCTGATTCTTCAAAGAAACTTTGTCCTCGGGGTTTTGCTAGTTTCCCTTTAGCATTGCAATTTCCTTTGCACCATCCTGTGCCTAGTCCTCGTGTGTGTGAAGCTCTGGAATCAACTCTCAGCTGATTCTCCAGCTCCCGTTCCTCTCTCTCCCCACTTCCTGTGTGACGCAGCTTATATGTTCTGTGTACTGTTTGCTTCTCTGACCCCACCCTCTCTCTGCTTGCAGCTGTCCTAGAGGTTGGGTGTGGCTTCAAGCTAACCCTGCTTCTATGTGCCTTGGTTTCATTCTCTCTGTGGGAAATGTGCTTCTGTGATCCCATCCCCCGCTTGTGGGAACAAATCTCTGAGTTTTTTCTACTTTTAAAGGGCTCTGCAGCCTTCACATCATCACAATATATATAGATATAGATATAGATAGATAGATAGATAGATAGATATAGATATATATGACATAAACAATGTACAATTCAGTCCATGGCGTTAAAGAGAAGTTGTTGGTCCATGGCCTAGGGTTAAGAGGTGGTAGTTTGGGTCTTTTCGTCTGTCAGGTGGTTAAGTAATGTGTCCCAGGAGGTTTGTGTAGAGTACAGTTTTCAGCTTCTTGCTGAAGTCTTTGATGTCTGTTATCACTCACATGTCATCTGGAAGTGAGTTCCATTTTGATGGGACATATAATAAAAGAGCTCTTCCGGATGTGGATTGTTTTGGGTTTTTTTGTAATTGTGGGGTGTGATGATCATATGCTTGTTTTTGTTTCTCCTGGGTCAGGTTACTTGTGACTCCTATTATGAGGTCTTGCAGAATGTCAGCTGATGATTGGTGGATGATTTTAAAGATGTTAAACATAGTAACATAGTAAATGACGGCAGATAAATACCAGCATGGTCCATCTAGTCTGCCCAGCAAATGGCAAGAGTAGGTGCACCTGTCACTCTGTGCAGGCCACCCCTCCCCATGTCTTTGTTTAGGGGTGAACCCACCACTCCATGTAGGACACCCCTATTTGTTGAGACGTTAGTTTAAGGTTGTCTTGAATCTGATATGAGAGTGTACTTGGAGCCAGTGTAACTGGTCGAGTATAGGGGTGATGTGCTCTTGTTTGGGTGTTCCTGTGATGATTGGTGCTGCTGTATTTTGTGCTATTTGGAGCGGCATGATGGTTTGTTTTTGGAGCCCCTGATAGAGTGAGTTGCAGTAGTTAAGTGTTGGGGTGATTACTGCCTGGCAAATGGTGCGGAAGTGATCTTGGTCCAGGATCGGTTTTAGCCTACTGATCACTTTCATTTTATGGTAGGCATTTGCGGTGGTTCTTGTTATGTGAGGTTGCATGGTGAGGTGCTGTTCCATGATGATTCCTAGAAATTTGGTCTCTTTTTTTAATTTTTTTTACTGTTATGGGCCTTTGCAATATGTTGATTGATTGCAGTGGGACGAATGAGGCATGCCTTGCGATGAAGAGTGCCTGTGTCTTTATGTAGTTTATAGATATGATCACTTGGCTCAACAACAACAACAACAACCTATCTTCCATGCACAATGTTATGGTTGAGAGGTCATGCTTGTTTATTTCGAGTGGGGCATATACCATGATGATGTTGGCGTAAAATCTGTAGTGAATTTGTGTTTCTTGATGATTTCACATATGGGTTGTATGTAGATGAGCCTTGTGGTACTCCTTGATGTATGAGGAAAGGTGTCTATCTGTCTGTTCCGCATTTGACCTGCTGTTGACGGTTACCAAGGTAAGATTGAAACCATGCTAGTGTATTGTTATGTAGGCCAATTTCTTAGAGACATCACACAGCATGATGCTGTGGGAGATAGTATCAAAGGCTGAAGATATGTCCATGAGTATGAGGATAAATCCCATTTTAAACATTATCTATTCTTCTGATGATACTGTCAAATAGTGATGTTAGAAGAGTCTCTGTGCCATGGTTGGGTCTGAACCCGTGTTGATATGGATCCAGTGGTGCATGTTGGTCTATGTCAGCGGTTCTCAACCTGTGGCTCCCTGCCTCTTAGGGAACCGTGGCTGTGCCTGTAAAAGCATTGCGGAGCCTTCCTGTCTCTCGACGGGCTCCATGCAGCATTGTCCCGCCTCCAAAGGAAGTTGTTTACCACTTCCTTTGGAGGCGGAACAATACTGCACAGAGCCCGTTTAGAGACAGAAAGGCTCCGCAGTGGTTTTACAGGCACAGCCATGGTTCCCTAAGAGGCAGGGAGCCGCAGCTGCATTAGAAGGGAGGGGGTGAGTTTGCCGCTGCCGAGAAGCAGACTCGGCAGCGGTAGCAACTTGTGCACTAGAAGGAGACAGACATGGGGAGAGGGGAGCAGGGAACCTGCAACGGGGCTCACAAAGGGGAGGGGGCTGATATGGATGGATGGATGGAGGGAGGGGGGCTGACATGGACAGGGGGGCTAACATGGAGTGAGGGGGGGTTGCTGAGATGGATGGATGTAGGGAGGTGGCTGACATGGACAGGGGCTGACATGGAGTGAGGGGGCTGACATGGATGGATGGAGGGAGGGAAGGGAGGGCTGACATGGAGGGATGGAGGGGGGCTGACATGGATGGATGGATGGATGGAGGGAGGGCTGACATGGACAGAGGGGGGACTGACATGGAGGTATGGAGGGAGGGAGGGAGGGGGGCTGACATGGACAGGGGGGCTGACATGGAGGGAGGGAGGGTTGCTGACATGGATGGATGGATGGAGGAAGGGGGCTGACATGGACAGAGGGGGGCTGACATGGAGGGAGGGAGGGGGGCTGACATGGACAAAGGGAAGAGTCAGGGGGACATACTGGACAGACGGGGGATAAATGATGGACAGAGGGGAGAGACAGTGCGGGTTAGAATTATAATGGGCAGATGGGGGGCTAGGACTGGTAATGGGTTGATTATGGAAGGCTAGGACTGGGAATGGACTGATCAAGGGGGGGTTGGGACTGGTAATGGAGTGATGGGGGGCTAGCATTGGAATTGAGCTGATCGGGGAGATTAGAACTGGAAATGGGCTAATTAGAGGAGGCTAGGACTTGTAATGGGCTGAAGGAGGGGTAGGACTGGTAATGGGCTGATTAGGGGAGCCTAGCACTGGCAATGGGGTTGAGGAGGGACTAGCACTGGAAATGAGCTGATTAGGGGAGGCTAGCACTGGTAATGGGGTTGAGGAGGGACTAGCACTGGAAATGAGCTGATTAGGGGAGGCTAGCATTGGTAATGAGCTGATGGGGGGTAGGCTGGTATTGGGCTGATTAGGGGAAGCTAGCACTGGTAATAGTGTTGAGGGGGGACTAGCCCTGGAAGCGAGCTGATTGGGGGGCTTCAACTGGGAATGGGCTGATTGTGGGGAGGGGAGGATAGAGCTGCTGGCCCTGGAAGAAAACTGGGGGCTAAGGCTACAAATGGGCTGATACGAGGGGATGGGAGAATGGAACTGGAAGGGAGTGGATCAGAGAGGGGCTGCCATGGTATTTGTACTAGAAGGGACTGGTCAATTGGGAAGGAGGGGGACTGGAAGGGAATGGACACCAGTGGCAGTCATGGGAATTCAAGTTGACATTGGAAGGTACTGAGAGTGAAGACTGGAAAGGGGCTGATACTGGGGAGGGTTACTGGGACTGGAAATAGGCTGATGGAAAGAAGTGAAGAAAACGAAAGAAGAGATAAGAAATGGCAGATGGACCATAGACCACAGAAAGAGAGCTAAGAGAAGACAGGAAAGCAGAAGCCTCAGATCGGGACCAGCATGATCAGAGAATAAATTGGTCAGACAACAAAGGTAGAAAAAATAATTTTATTTCATATTAGTGATTTGACTACAAAATCATCATAATTTTGAAATCAAATATTGTTATTTGTTGTTGTGATTAATTATTGTGGTTTAAATAAGTAAATTTTATAAATAAAAACATATTGCAAAGGCCTATAATATATTAATAATTCAACAAATGATTACAGCGACAACGCGTTAACGGTAAAGGAAGAGAGACGCATTTGATTTTATCATGGGGGGTCACCACAAGTTGACCAATGGTAAAAGGGGTCACGGTACAAAAAAGGTTGAGAACCACTGGTCTATGTGGTCTTGTAGTTGCTTTTGAACCCCCTTTTCTATGATTTTAAATTGTCCAGTGCGGCTCTGATTGTTCTCTGCTGCAGGGGGGTGGAGGAATCCTGCACCCTGCTCCCCTGTGGCCGATCACCGATCAGGGCTGGAGAGGAGGAGGAGAGTCGCTGCAGAAAAAGACACTCAGCGTCTTTCTCAACACTGACATCTCCTGAAACAGCACTCACGAAATTTACATTTCCCCCTCTCCTCTCATGATACACAGGTTTACAGATTTACTAAGAAAAAATCTTTCAGGAAGTTTTGTCAATTTTGGGCCAAATAGATATTTTCCATAGAGACAAAATAGTATAACACGTAGATGACCAGAGACGTCACCCATCATCTTTTCTCCCTCTCACAATGATTCTGTTATGATTTTTGATCCTGTCATAATTTTTTTTTATTTTGTTTAATTAATCAATCAGGAAATAACCCCTAATGGGTTATATAAAAACACTAATTTTTGACATAAGCAAACATAAATGTAGTTGCCTCGTACCATCAGGAAATCAACGGAGATTTTGAAGTGATCTATTAATTAATTCATTTATTTAGTGATTTATATAGCTTTTTCATGGTACAAGACGTTACATATGAGGTAAAGTACTGTATAGCAAACAGTTTGAGACATTATGATCTAAACAAGACTCAGGACAGAATGGCAAAATTTCAAAGTTTACAGTGAGAGCAAAGCAATCATATCAAAGACAAAGCAATTTCACTTTCAAAGTAATCATTTTAATAGGCTCTCTCTTGGCAGACACACCTGTCATATTCTCTACTTAGAAATTCTTTACATTTCTTAAAAGCTCTACCTTCAAGGTCAAGCATTGTCCTAGTTTGCAGAGGGGGCTCTCACGTAAATTTTGTCTTTCTACTTTTAATGTTAAGAACCTCCAACAATCTTACACAAAGGGCATCCAGTAACTTATAAGATTCAGCTTTATGTTGCAATAGTAAGCCTAGTTTAAAATGTCAGTAACAAATATCCTGAAACCGGTACAACGTTTTCAGGGAAGTTCTGTGAAAATGTAGGTCAGCGAGTAACGAAACATTTCCCAACAGACACACCTGCCGACCTTGTCAGGTTCTTCATGTTCTATACTGTGTCAGCTTCTAAATTTAAAGTGAGGGAGTTGCACACTTAAAAAGAAACCAGAGAGCAGTCAGATGAACTAACACGAAAATCAGATTAGTCACAAGCAGTAAAGAGTCAGAATGTACTGGATAAATAAACATAAGAACATAAGAATTGCCATACTGGGTCAGACCAAAGGTCCATCAAGCCCAGTATCCTGTTTCCAGCAGTGGCCAATCCAGATCACAAGTACCTGTCAGGTTCCCAAAAAATTTAAACAGATTCCACAATGCTTATCCCAGGATAAGCAGTGGATTTCCCTGGTCTTCTTTAGGTTTATGGACCTTTCCTCTAGGAACTTGTCCAAATCCTTTTTTAAACTCAGCTATACTCAGCTTTTACTGCATCCTCTGGTAACGAATTCCACGGTTTGATTACATGCTGAATGAAAAAATATTTTCTCCTAGGACAAGCAGGATGAGTCAGCCACACCTGGTGACGTCATCCAATGGCGCCATGGATACGGAAGTGCTCTCCTAGAGCTCAGAAAAGCGAGCCTTTCTGAGCACGTGCTGGTTGCCCCCACCTGGCTCAGTTCTTGTTCTTCCGTCCTGCCACATGGATGGAATATCAGCTCTCCTACTTCACATTACCATTGCTAAAGAAAAACCTACCAAGAAAAACAAGGACGAGCAAGAAATTTCCAACAAATCCGGGTTTAAAAAATGCCCATGGTACTCAAAGAAGATGAATTCAATAGACACCCATGATCACTTCTTGCGCTGCCTGGGTAAGGGCCACCGCATGGATGACTGCCCCCCACTGTGCCCGTATGTACCCCAGGGCCCGCCGATCCTGCAGCCATGCCTTACAAGACTATCTCTCTGAGAAGGCCTCGCCCTCAGAGGCTCAAACTTCAGTTCCCTCCATTTCAGCTGTGGCCAGCACCAGCAGAAAAAGAAGCAAGCAGCCGGTAGAATCTGAGAGGAGCAACCGCATGGCTATTTCCAAGATGGCCGCTGTCCAAGACTCCTCTGCCACAGCCGCATCCCGGGATGTGCTTCAAGGGACCTCCATCCTTGGTCCAACACCTGGATCTCCTTCCCTTGCGCCCGCTGCCCCTCCAACTAAAAGTAGTGCAGCCGTGAACAGCAGGGATCTGGAGCTTCCCCATGACGGCCCCGATCCCCATACTTCCAGAAAGGCCCCGCTCATGGACCGTGCGATTGGCCGACGTCACGGTGACATCAGCGGTGATGTTGGCCACCATTGCGCCAGCCCTGAATTCAGACGGATCTGCTCCCTCCGAGCCAGGCATTCTCCATTTCCTCAGCGCCAGCTCCGTTTGAACAGCCACACCAGGAGATCTCATAGCAGCAGCAGATGGGAGACCGGGAGGAGGCACAGACACCAGAAGCGAAGTCCCTACAGCAGCTCTCTCTCCCCTACCTCCTACTCACACCCACGGAAGAGCCAGAGGAGAGATTTCAAGGGGCACAAGAGGTACTGCCATCACAGATCTCCAGCTCCAGTTTCCTTCAACCCAGAGTGCCAACTTACAGCTATGATGGACTTTTGGAAGAGTTTTTTGTCGCAGAACTTCCCCACAAAAACATCCAGGCACCACAGCCTCAATCCTCAGCGCCAAACACTCGGACACTAACTCGCTTATCGGATTCTTCCTGGAGCCTCTGTCCACGGGGAGTGAAGCAGAAGAGGCAGCTGAGCATATCTCTTCTCGCAGCCCCTCCCCCACAAGCAGAAAGAGGGGGATACCTTCAGAACCCTCTCCAGCACCTCCTCTCACGCCTTCACCCCCGGAAGACTTAACATATCCCAAATTCCTTCAAAAGCTGTCCTCGTGCCTAGTTCTCAACCATGCGGATACCCCAGACCCTAGGAGTGAGGTCCTGGGGCTTCTGAAGTACCTGGATGTGCCCAGATCAATGGCCTCCATCCCAATCCACCGCCTCCTGCTGGACACTCTCAGCCACAACTGGCAAACAACTGCATCCATTCCAGCCACATCACGTCAGTTGAACACAAAATACCAAGTAGAACCAAAGCCAGGATTTGACAAGTTTCAGCTACCACACCAGTTGATCGTGGTGGAGTCTGCCCTAAAACAGGCAAAGAGCTCCCGCATGCATACCAACACACCACCAGGCAAGGAACACAAGATCCTGGATGACCATGGAAAAAAGGTATTCCAAGCAACCATGCTGAGTGCGAAAATTGCGATACACCAGTTTCAACAGGTCCTATATCTTGACACCATCCTGGACAGTCTCAAGAAAGCCACGGATGAGCTACCCACCCAATCCAAGGCTATCTTCTCGCCCCTTCTGGGAGACCTGAGTGAGTGCGACAAGCACCTCATATGCTCCACTTTTGATGCCTTTGATGCTGCCTCCAGGGGGGCTGCAACAGCCAGCCATCGCAGCAAGACGCACGGCCTGGGTTCGGGCATCAGGCCTGAGAGAGGACACACACAAACGTCTGGTGGATGCATCTTGCACTGGGGGGAACCTTTTTGGAGCAAAGGTGAATGAGAGGTCAGTAATATGAGGGAGAACTTTGACACACTCCAGACCCTAGCTTCTGGGTGGTCTCGACAGAAGCTCCAGTTCCAGGACGTTGCAAGGATCCTACTACAGAAAGTCCCAACCATCCAGGAAATACCAGCCCCACCAAAAGTGGCAAGCAAAATGCTCCAACTACCATTCCTATCAGCCGTACAACCAAAGACCACGCGCCAAGGAACGCAGGCAGCCGAAACAAGCCACAACATCCTTGGGGAAAAGCATACTGTCCTTTTGACGGCACAACACCCACATGCCTGCCAGTGGAAGGACGCGTGACCTTCTTCAAGGAGGCATGGGAAAAAATCACCACAGACAAGTGGATATTACTGATCACAGAACAAGGTTACCACATCCGCTTCATGGCAACTCCTCAGCAGAAGTCCATTCTCCACAGCCGCATGCCAGCCCATCTCTGCAATATGATGTCCCAGGAAATCAAGGCCCTCCTGGACGCCCGGACGATAGAGCACATGCCCCAAAAAGAAATAGGGAGCGCATTTTACACCAGGTATTTCATAGTTACCAAGAAGTCAGGAGGGGTGCGTCCGATCGTCGATCTATGCCACCACAACAAGTTCATCCGCAAGGAACGCTTTAGGATGTACTCTCTAGGGTCTATACTGCCCCTCATACAGCAGAACGATTGCCTGGCCTCGCTGGACCTGCAGGATGCCTACGCCCACATCCCCATCCATTCAGTGCACAGGAAGTTCCTGCATTTCTGCATCATGAACAACCACTACCAATACAGGGTGCTCCCCTTTGGCCTCTCCCCAGCCGCAGGGATATTCACCAAATGCATCGCAGTGGCAGCTGCTCACCTCCAGAGATCCGGCATCTGTGTTTTTCCTTATCTGGACAATTGGCTGATCACTACCCCCTCTAGGCCAACAGTGGAAGAGGATGTACACAGTACCATCACACTCCTACCCACCCTGGGCTTCCTAGTCAACTTCAAGAAATCACATTTACGGCCCATGCAAGCATTGGACTTCATTGATGCGACTTTCTGCACCCACCAAGCAAAACCTTCCTCCTGTTGACTCGTGTGGACACCATCACACACCTGGCACGGGAGGTTTCAGCAGTCAAGGATGTAACTGCCAGAGCTCTCTTGCGCCTCTTGGGTTATATGGAAGCACCTACGCATGTAATCCTGCTCACCAGGCACTACATGAGAAGCCTGCAGTGGCATCTCATAGTCCATGTCACAATGGATTAGCATAGACCAGAGGATACGGGCCTCACTTACCTGGTAGACATGCAAGACACACCTCTCTCTCAGCAGACCCTTCAAGGATCCCCCACCCGACCTCATCATCACCACAGATGCCTCCAAGCGTGAGTGGAGTGCCCAACTCCTGCACCTGCACACCCAAGGAATGTGGACAGGACAGGAGGGCCGACTCCACATCAACCTGCTGGAGCTGAGGGCCATCAGGTACACACTCCAAGCGATCCAGTCATGGCTAAACAACAAAGTTGTGCTGATCCAAACAGACAACCAAATGGACATGTTCTACATCAACAAACAGGGTGGCATGGGGTCATTATCCATATGCAGGGAAGCCCACACAATATGGAACTTTGCTCGATCCAAGAATTGCCACCTACTGGCCACCTACCTTTCCAGCAAACACAACCACCTGGCGGATAGGCTCAGCCACCAGTTGCAACCTCATGAGTGGTCTCTCCACCCGGAAATCACAGCCTCCCTTTTCCGGAAGTGGGGACAGACACAGATGGACTTATTCACACACTTGACCAATGCAATGTGTGCAGAATTCTGTTTCAGACATCCGGCAGAGCAGAGGGTAGCAGTGGATGTGTTCCATATGCACTGGGGGAGCCACAAGCTGCTATACGACTACCCCCTCCCCCCCGATGCCACTCATCTCCAAGACCCTGCAGAAGATCATCACAGATAGTGCCTCAGTAATCCTCATTGCGGCATTCTGGCCAAGGCAGATGTGGTTCCCCTACCTCCAACTCCTCGCCCAGAGCCCTCCGGTGCACCTCCTAATGTGCCCGGACCTCATCACCAAGGACGAAGGGAGAACGATGCACCCCAATCTCTCCCCCCTCACACTGACTACCTGGAAATTGAAAGGGCATGCCTATCCAACATGAACCTCACAGGGGAGGTCCTACAGGTCATTCTGGCCACCCGAAGGGACTCAACTCAGCGCTCACACACACTAAAATGAAACAGATTTGACGCATGGTACAGGATGGCAAAGGTCAGCCCCCTCTCCTGCCCTCTACTGCAAGTGCTCCAATACCTATCCTACCTCTTGCAGACTGGCCTTTAAACATCATCCATCAGGGTCCAACTAGCGGCCATTGCAGCCTTCCACGACCACCTGGATGGATATCCCATCTCCACACACCCCTTGGTCTCATGATTTATGAAGGGTCTCGCCAACCTACGGCTCCCACTGAGTAAATCAATACCCTCCTGGGATCTCAATGTCGTGCTTGAACAGCTCACAAAAGACCCCTTTGAAACTCTGGAACGGGCTCCGCTCAAGTTTGTCACAAGGAAGACACTGTTCCTCATTGCCATCACGTCCACCAGGGGGGTGAGAGAACTCCAAGCGCTAGTAGCACACCCTCCCTACACCACGCTCCACCCAATCCATACATCTCTGCAAAACCACCCCAAATTCTTACCGAAGGTGGCCTCGCACTTTCATATCAACCAAGCCATTGAGCTACCTACCTTCTACACAGAGCCGCATGGCAGCCCAGAAGATCGTCGCCTCCACACCCTGGACTGTGTGCGCACGCTGCACACATACCTAGCATGGACGGCAACAAACTACCAGGGAAACTAACTCTTTGTGGCCTTTGACCCCAATAGACCCGGACAACCATTCACCAAGCAAACACTGTCCCAATGGATCACCACATGCATTCCCGTTCAGATTCACCAGCTACAGGCCATGGCTACTACACTGGCAAACCTCAACACAGTTCCGCTTAACCACATCTATAAGGCGACGACATGGGCCTCGCCCCACACCTTCCAGAGGCACTACTGCCTGGAACACTTGACTGACTAACAGCTCGTTCAGCTGTGCTAAACGCGGGATTCTGGCTTACGGACGGGCCCGTCAATGGATAAGAGTACTGCCATTGTTGTTATTGAGTTACTCCTTGACGACTGTGACCTTGATTGCCAGGGAGGACTGTTGTTGCTGATGTTGAATGGCTGACTGTTCTTTGCTCCTTGCCATTGAATGGAGCCAGTTATATTGTTGGCTACAATGCTTGATTTCAGTTGTTGTAATAATGAACCGAATAAACATGAACTCTGACACACCATGAACTCTGACACACTAAGAGTTCCAAACAGCTTTAGACACGTAAAGGTCAGTACTAGTCGCAGAGCGTTCTCCTTATCTGCCCCCACGTTATGGAACCAGCTCCCACACGAGCTGAGAGAAATTAAAGACATAAGCAATTTCAGAAAACAACTGAAGACGCACCTGTTCAATTGTCATTATACCAGATGAAAATCCAAAAGGACAAAAGAAATTGAATTGCAGTATGTACAAATGTAAATATATGGTGGTTAGTGCCTGTGTAAATGTATGATAATAGCTAAGGTCTTTATATGGACCCGCATATGTGTGCTGTGTATCCCCCCCCTGCTCTCTCTATCTAATCCCCAAATAATTCTGTCTGTAATTTATGACAAATCCCGTAATTGTAATCAAACCGCTTCTGATCGCTGGAAGGAGCGGTATATAAGTCCTTACTAAATAAACAACCTGTTGCAATCAAAGGTGTTGTGTTGGGGAAAGGTCCCATGGCAGGACCACAGACCTTCATCCTACCACAGCTCAGAGCAACAAACCCGCACTGGTGATTCACAAGGTGTGGCTGATTCATCCTGCTGTCCACGGAGAACTCCCGTTATAGGTAAGTAACTCCATTTTCTCTTATTATTAGTCCTAAATGGGCTACATTGTAGCTTCATTGAATGTCCCCTAGTCTTTCAACTTTTTGAAAGAATAAGCAACTGATCTACATTTACTCATTCCACTCTGTTCATTAATTTATAGACCCCTTATCATATCTCCCTTGAGCCATCTCTTTTCCAAGCTGACAAGTCCTGATCTTTTAAGCCTCTCCTCATAGAAGTATCATTCCATCTCCTTTACCATTTTGGTGGTTCTTTTCTGTACCTTTTCTAATTCTGCTATATCCTTAAGATATGGCAACCAGAATTGCACACAATATTCAAGGTGCGGTCTCACTATCAAACGAAACAGAGGCTTTATAACATCCTTGGTTTTGTTCTCCATTCCTTTCCTTATGATTCCTAACATTCTATTTGCTTTCTTGGCGACCGCTGCACACTGGGCAGAGGGTTTCAACGTATTATCCACAATGACACCTAAATCCTTTTCTTGGGTGGTTGTTCTTCCTTAAGTGCATAACTTTTCATTTGTCCACATTAAATTTCATCTGCCATTTGGACCTCCAGTCTCCCAATTTATCAAAGTCCTCTTGCAATTTCTCACAAGCCTCTTGGGTTTCAAAACTGAATAATTTAATGTCATCTGCAAATTTGATCACCTCACTCGTTATTCCCCTTTCCAGGTAATTTATAAAGCAACAGGCCCAGCACAGATCCCAGGGATACTCCACTATTCACCATTCTTCACTGAGCCCTACTCTCTGCTTTCTATCATTTAACCTGTTCCTGATACACAATAGTATATGCCTCCTATCCCATGAGTTGTTTATTTTGCCAAGAGTCTCTCATGAGGGACCTTGTCAAAGGCTTTTCTGAAAATCCAGAAACACTCTGCTTGTTTTAAAAAAAAGGAAAGCAAGCAAGCTATGAAGAATGAAAAAACACAAATACAGCAAGAAATACTTGGTAGAAAACTCTGCTATAGTTGTTACTATCATAATGGAAACATAAGCTAAAAAAACATATTTAACACATACCTGTGGATGTTCTCCCTCTGAATACAGCACCCTTGCTTTCCCTTCTTTATGTTCAAGTCCAACATACTCGAAAATAGGCAAGAAACAAGGAAATGATGTAAGCTAGGTGGGGTACAAGAAGAGGAAGCACTCTAGAAGAGTTTGGGATTATTCTGGGTCTAAAAAACAAAACCAACCTTTTTCCTTTTAATTGTACTACTAAGAATATAAATTGCCTCTTGGCCATTGCTAGGTAGCAACTTCCAGTTTCTAAACAATATTAACCATAATTCAAAGCAAGCACAAATTAAAAAGAAGCTAGTCTGCAGCACACAGCCTATAAGTATGTACCAGATTCCTCATAACACACACACACACACACACACACACACTTTTTACCCATAGTGGTGGAGGTAAACGGAGAAGAGTTTTTTGCAAACTGGTATCAAACTGTGCTAAAACCAGCCTAGCAAAACTATCATCAAATTTCTTTTCTGGAAATGATAAAAATCATATCATAAATTTCTGAAACGGAAACATTCCAGAATGGCTTTCCAAGAACGAAGGCTTATGTCAGCGTTTCTTATATGTGACTACTAACAGATGTGTATGGGTTACCATAGACAAATAAGTGTGCTAAAGTTGATCTGGGGGTATGCTTACTAAACCGTCTTAATGTGCGCTCTGTGACGTTACCGCGTGCTTAGGTACCTTATCGCGCGATAATGGCGCTTTATTGGGCACAGAGGTACCTTAGAGCGTGATAACGTGCGCAGCGGCGCAAACAAGCGTTGAAGGCGGAGAAAGGCTCCCGGAAAGCGGAGGAAGGCTCCCCAGGGGCGTAGAGAAGGGGTCAATGGGTGCAGAGTGGGAGGTGAGAGGCTCCCCGCACACTAACGATGTGAAATCCGAGGCTCAAAACTAACGCCAGTGAAACCCTGGCGTTAGAGCTGATTTAAAGGGAAGAGAAACAATTTCTGTCAGCAATGTACAGCAAAACCAGGGAAACCTACAAAAAAGTGATAAGTGTGATACATGTGCACGGAACAAAAGTGCAAATAAACAGTGAAAATGAACAGAAGAAAATGGAAAAATAAAATAACCAAGCTGGGCAATAGTGATCTCAACGGGAAACATAAAAAACACTCCCAAGAAAGCACCAAAAAAAGGATATGAATTCTGGAAGGGTCCATGCTCCGTCCCCATACAAGGTGAATGAGCCCACAGTGAAATTGCGCTGTGCAGGGTTTTCCTCTCCATCGGACAGGTTTCCTATGGCATGCACATGTGCGGCAACAGCAGGGCGGGCATGTCGGAATGGCCAACTGGACAGATGCTCGAAAATGGGATACAGAGGGCTGCAGGCGGCACATGCTGTGGTGCAGCTGGGGCACAGTGCGGACTAGGTAGATGCCTAGGTGGCACTTAGGAATGCTGAAACTGTACAGCAGCCAGACAGCAACTGATGAGGGCCCAACATGGGCACGAGTGTGTTTATCACAGTGCCACAGGGGATAGTACCCAGCAGGTACCTCCAATGGCACAGAACATTGGCAGGCGGTGTTGGGGGGGAAGCATGGACATCTATGCAGGCACCGCTACCCCAGAACCCACACCATAGGCAGCCGCCTACCTGCACACTGGATGGCCTGAGACTGCGCACCACCAGCACCACCAGCAGAAGGGCATGTCAGCATGGTGGCAGAGGGGTACTGGTGGTGGAGGGGGGCAGTGGCAGCTGCCCAGAGCAGACCATGGCCTAGCCCTGTGTAGGTGGGTGCCATGCACTGCAAAAGACAGGCCCTGCCGGACGAACAGTCATGGTATCACCAGGGAATGCAATGTCACTGTGGCAACAGGGTGGTGCAGTGCACACAACCAGTGTGTTCAGAGGCAGAAGGTCACAGGTTCAAGTCCCAGCTGTGGTTCCTGCCAACCCAGTCCCCATGTTTTACCCACTACTAAAACGTGCTAATACAGACAGAACCTTTATTGCAGATGACGTAAACATGCCCAAAACCCCTACATTTTACCCTACAGAGCACAGACACCATAAACAGGCTCATTACCTAGAGCAGAGTCTCCCAAATGCAGTCCTGGAGGGCCAAACACCATTCAGGTTCCATGCTGCCTCTAATAAAGATGCCTGTGCTGCATTTCTATGCGCCACCCCCATGGTATGCAGATGTATCTCATGCATATTCATGAGGGACAGCATGAAACCGAACAGTGTTTGGCACACCAGGACTGGCGTTGGGAACCTCTGACGTAAAGCAGCAGCCAACAGGGGCAGACACACCCGCACCCACAGGCTCCATTATCCAAAGCCTCCTGGAGAGGCAGGATGTTGGGCCCTGCGTGCATCTCCCAATGCGGCCTGTGTTCGTCACTCCCCCACCTCAATTTCCAGCCTTCCTGTCACGAGCTATCCCCCCCACTCTCCAACCGTCAGGGACAAGCTCCGCTATTCTTTCAAGCGTTCCTTCTCTGCTCCGGGGCTAGGCTCCTTTCTTTCTCTTGCCTCCAGTCCCCGCTCTGTTCTCTATTTCTTCTTTGTTCTCCTGCTTGGGTCACTCTTTATGTCATCCATACCTGTAGTTTGGGGCCGTAGGCACGTTCGCTCTCCCGCAGTGTGGCCTCGCTACCAGCTGCCCTCTCGGGTCCTTTTGCGCTCGCTTACAGCAACTTCATCCTCCCTCAGCAGTGCTAATGTGTGAGGTCATTAGTTTCTGCAGAAACAACTTGGATGATATATATATATATATATATCTGTCTGTCTGTCTCAGTCAGGTTTAGTCCCTATGGACCCCTAGGAGGATTATGTACCACCACCCTCCTTCTCCAGGGCTGAGGGTGGTAAACAGGGTCTCCCATCAACAGATCCACATTCTACCTCCCTACAATGGTGGCGGTAGAGGGGACCAGCAACCACAGTCCTGCTGGGGAACAGACACCCTACTGGCCAGTCAATGCAGCTCTGTACACATCCATAACACAATAGCAGACAGACATTAGGCCTGGATATGCTAAGCTGCACCCCACCACTATCTTATATTCTCCTGCAGCAAGCCTTCAGCCGCTGCACCCTGCAAGGCGCTCCATCAAGACACATACCAGCTGCAAACAGTCTGTTAGCTAGTCCATAGTGCATGTTCCTGGTGGAAATGCATGCACCCAGAACTGGGATGTCAGCATACACAAGCAGATAAGTCAGTGACTGGGCCCCAAATGGAAACCCATAAATATCACATGAGAAAAATACTATATAGCACTATGGGGGTGCCTAGCCATGCTGTGGTCACTGCACAGTCAGAGTGAGAGTGATCTCCCAGCAGGACATGCTGAGGCCACCCTGTCTGTGTAGGTGGTGGCCGGGCACTAAAATGTCCCAGCCAGTGCCCTATGCCCTGTGCAGATGCATCCTGGCCAGGCCACCCTGTCTGGGCTATACCCATGGTACCTTGCTCCTAATTACGCACATTGGCAGGCCAATACTGGCAACAGTGCTGGCAGTGTGGGCTGTGGAGGATGTTTGCAGCCACCACACACTGGATAGACAGACACACACATCCACACCTATGCCAGCATTGTGCTACTATAGAGGAGTTCAGCAGCCCTGGCCACCACATCAGTCCTGGGCACAGTACAGACATGGCTATGGTACGCAATACTGTTGGGGGTCACTCCCCAGGGTGGTAAACACTGTCAGAGACCAGACCTGAAGCACACACCGCAGACATCAGAAAGGATGTTATGATGGAGCTCAATCAGCAAACTGTGCTTAACGTAGGAATTGCTATCTGCCAGTAATCATAGCAAACGTTTGATAGCTGTGTACCGTATACCCAGGTGTAGGGTGGCATTGCTAAGGTATGCAAGTGCTAGTATTGGGAGATGCACGCAGGGCCCAATGTCCTGCCTCTCCAGGAGGCATTGGCCAATGGGGCCTGTGGGTGTGGGTGTGGGTGTGGGTGTGTCTGCCCCTGTTGGCTGCTGCTTTACGGCAGAGGTTCCCAACTCCAATCCTGGTGTGCCAAACACTGTTCAGGTTTTCATGCTGTCCCTCATGAATATGCATGAGATACATCTGCATACCATGGGGGTGGTGCATAGATATGCAGCACAGGCATCTTTATTAGAGGCAGCATGGAACCTGAATGGTGTTTGGCCCTCCAGGACTGCATTTGGGAGACTCTGTTCTAGGTAATGCGGCTGTTTATGGTGTCTGTGCTCGGTGGGGTAAAATATAGGCGTATTAACCATGCGTATGTTCTCTGCAATAAAGGTTTGTCCTTACTATCACGGTTTAGTTGTGGGAAAACTATGTGGACTGGATTGGCAGTAGCCCCAGCTGGGTTTTGAACCTGTGATTTTCTGTTCTTGCATACACTGTCTGTGTGCACTGCACCACTGTGTTGCCACAGATATGCTGCATTCCCTGGGGAGTCCATGACTATACATCCGATAGGGCCTGTTTGTTGCAGTGCACGGCACCTACCTGGACAGGGCTAGGCCATGGTCTGCTGTTGCCACCAGCTGCTGCCACCTCCACCACCAGTACCGCTCCATCCTTAGATTGGAGACAGCATAAACTCTGAAGGATTTGTGGCCCTCCAGGACTGCATTTGGGGGAATCTGCTCTAGGTAATGTGCACGTTTCTGGTGTCTGTGCTCTGTAGGGTAAAATAGAGGTGTTTGAGGCATGCTTATGTTCTCTGCAATAAAGGTTCGTCTTTACTATCACGATATAGTTGTGGGTAAAATATGGGGACTGTATTAGCAGAAGCCCCAGCTGGGGCTTGAACCTATGACCTTCTGTCTCCAAACACACTGGTTGTGTGCACTGCACCACCGTGTTGCCACAGAGACAGTGCATTTCCTGATGATACCATGACTTTTGGCATGCAGGGCCTGTCTGTTGCAGTGCATTGCACTCACCTGGACAGGGCTAGGCTATGGTCTGCTCTGGGCAGCTGCCACTGCCCCCCTTCACCTCCAGTACCCCTGTGCCACCATGCTGACTTGCCCTTCTGCTGGTGGTGCTGGTGGTACGCAGTCTCAGGCCATCCTGTGTGCGGGTAGGCGGCTGCCTATGGTGCGGGTTCTGGGGTAGGGGTGCCTGCACATCTGTCCGCATGTCCCCCAATCACCACCTGCCACTGTTCTGTGCCCTTGGAGGTACCTGCTGGGTACTATCCCCTGTGACACTGTGATAGACACGCTCATGCCCATGTTGGGCCCTCATCAGTTGCTGTCTACCTGCTGTACAGTTTCAGCATTCCTAGGTGCCACCTAGGCATCTGCCTAGTCCGCACTGTGCCCCAGCTGCACCACAGCATGTGCTGCCTGCAGCCCTCTGTATCCCCTTTCCCAGCAACTGTCCAATTGCCCATTCTGACATGCCCACCCTGCTGCTGTGGAACATGGGCATGCCATAGGAAACCTGTCCAATGGAGGACGTAACCCTGATCAGTGCTATTTCACTGTGGGATCATTCACCTTGTATGGGTTCGGAGCGTAGACCTTTCTCAAATTCATATTTATTTTTTGGGGCTTTCTTGGGAGTGTTTTTTGATGTTTCCCATTACTATCACTATTGCCCAGCTTGCTTATGATTTTTTTATATTTTGTTGGGGTCATTTTTAATGTTTATTTGCCCTTTTGTTCCGTGCACATGTATCACACTGCTCACTTTTTGAAGGTTTCCCTGGTTTTGAGTTACATTGCTTACAGAAATGGTTTCTCTTCCCTTTAAATCGGCTCTACCGCGAGGTTTTCACTCACGGTATTTTTTTACTTGAATTTCAGCCCCACTCCTGTGCGGGGAGCCTCTCCCCTCCCACTCTCCACCCATTGACCCCTTCTCTCCGCCCCTGAGGAGCCTTCCTCCGCCCTCCAAGAGCCTTTCCACGCCTCTATCGCACATCAGCGCGCCGCGCACATGAGCAGGCACTTTAGTGCGGCGCACACATGTGCGGGGCACAAAAATGCATCATTAGCGTGCGCTAAGGTACCTTAGTGCATGCTATTGTGCGCCGCGCACTTGAGCGCAGTTTAGTAAACATACCCCTAAGCGGTGTACAATAAAAAGGATGGATTTAACACTGCAAACCAAGAAAAGGAACGTCAATGATAAATAGGAAAGAAGGAGGCAGGACAGAATAGTAACATCACACTATACCAAATCATAGACAGACATAGCCCAGCCGGGCAACATAGACAAGCGAACAAGGGACAGACATGTGACGACCTAAAAAAGGACAAAGACAAAAACAGGGTAATCAGGGAGGGGCCTCAGGGGAAAGGTCATATGCTTTCTGAAATAGATGGGTCTTAAGTAATGACTTAAACTGAGGATAGGAGGATTCTAACCGGAGGGGAGCTGGTAGCATGTTCCAAAGGAGGGGTCCAAAGAAGAAAAAAGCAGAATGGCGAGTCTGTTCTAAATGGGCCTGGGACGGTGAGGGAAGTGATAAGTGGTTGGCATGGATTGAGCAGAGTTGACGGTGAGAACGCAGAGAAATGCAGTCTGCTAAGTAGAGAGGATTTCCAGTATGAATGGCTTGATGAAACAGAATCAGAAATTTGTAGTGAAAGCGAAAGCGAAGGGGCAACCAATGTAACCAGATGAGAATGGGAGTAATATGGTCAAACCGACTAGAGAAAGTAACTAGGTGTGCTGCTGTATTTTGAATCCGTTGTAGTCTTTGGAGCTGATAATTGGGGAGGTTAGCCAGGAAAACGTTACAGTAATCCAGCCTACTGACAACTAGTGCAAGTACGAGGGTAACCAGTGAGCTAGGAGGTAACACAGAACGAACAGCCCGAATTTGTCGTAGGGCAGCGAAGGAGCGGCGGGAGAATGACGCGATATGTTCTTGAAAGGAAAGGGACGGATCCAAAAGAACACCCAGATAACGGAAGGAAGACGTTAAGGGGATAGCAGTTGAGCCAATGGAGGGAACCAGGGTAGGACATGTACCACTCAGTGACACCCACATTGCTGAGGACTTAGCAGGGTTAAGGTGGAGAAAATTCTCCGAAAGCCAAGAAGCAACGTGAGCAAGACAAAGATTAAGCTGGGAGATGTCTGGAGATAGTGGTGAAGCATGGAAAAGGAGAACAATGTCGTCCGCATAGATGTATGATGACGCGGGATATTGCTGCATAATTAATGGTAGTGGAGAGAGGAAGATGTTAAA
Source organism: Ichthyophis bannanicus (assembly GCA_033557465.1). Classification (NCBI taxonomy): domain Eukaryota; kingdom Metazoa; phylum Chordata; class Amphibia; order Gymnophiona; family Ichthyophiidae; genus Ichthyophis; species Ichthyophis bannanicus. Next base: position 384,640,001 of record CM066033.1, on the reverse strand, counting down.
TAGCAAGGGGGAAAGAACAGAACCCTGCGGAACGCCACAAGTGAGGGGAAGAACAGTGGAGGACTGCCCGTTGACGTGAACAGAAAAGGAACAGGTGGAAAGGAAAGAACGGAACCAGTGCCAGACAATGCCTCGGAGACCAATGTCCGATAATCGTGACAGAAGGGTATGATGGTCAATTAGGTCAAAGGCTGCTGACAGATCAAGGGACACCAGGAGGGTAATATCACCACGGTCGTGAGAGATATGCAATTCGTTCAACAAAGCAAGAAGGACGGTTTCAGTACTATGGCCGCTGCGAAAGCCCGCTTGGAGAGGGTGAAGTGAATTTGTGGCTTCAACATGTGAGCTCAACTGATCGAACGCACAGCGTTCCAGGAGTTTGGCAATGAATGGAAGGTTTGACACCAGGCACCAGTGTGAGAGAACAGAGGGATCCAAGGACGGTTGTTTCAGAAGGGGGTGGAGAACTGCAGACTTCCAAGACATCGGAAAATGGCCTGAGGAAAAACTGGAGTTAATGATGGTAGTGATAAACGGTACCAGTTGCAGAGAAGGCTCAGAGAGCCAACGGGAGGGGATAGGGTCCAAAATACAAGTGGTCTGCCAAGACCTGGATAAGAGCGTCAATACCTCTGCCGAAAGAACAGGGTGAAAGGATGACCAAGTGTGGGCAAAGACCTGATCACCTGAAGTAGAGATGGGTGACAAGTATTCAGAAAAGGGAGAAGAGGGCAGGACCGTGGAAGAGGGCGAAAGAGGGAGGGGAGGGGTAGGCGCAGAGAAAGAGGAGCGCAAGGTCAATACCTTATCGGAGAAAAAGGTAGCAAGTGCCTGGGGATCAGGGGCATTAATAACTCGCGAACCCTGGGAACTGGTAGATGATAGCTTCCATAGGATAGTGAAAAGTTGCCGGGAGGAACTAGCCGCTGCCGAAATCTCATCTGTATAGAAAGCAAGCTTAGCGGATTTCACGGCTGAGCGGTATTCAGATGACAGTTGTTTAAAATGGAGATGTAACTCCTGAGAGGGATGCCGGGACCAATGACGCTGGACCTGACGCAGTTGAGTACGCAAGAGGCGTAGCGCAGGATGGTACCAAGGTGAGGAAGGTGTCCTGGCGATGCGAGAGACTGGACGAAAAGGTGCCAGTTCATCCAGTGATTTAGTTAAGAGTGAATCCCAAAGAGCAGCCTGATCGTCAATAGAACGGGTGGCGAAATCAGGCGGGAATATCGAAGGGGCGGGAGGAAAAGCCTGCAATGTTTCAGCAGATATGTGACGACGAAGCAAAGGGTTGGAAGGATGCATCTGCACAGGGCATAGGGCAATGGCTGGGACATTGTAGTGCCCAGCCACCACCTGCACAGACAGGGTGGCCACAGCATGTCCTGCTGGGAGATCACTCTCACCCTAACTGAGCAGTGACCACGGCAAGGCTAGGTTCCCTCATAGTGCTGTATGGTATTTCTCTCATGTGATATTTATGGCTTCCCTTTTGGGGCCCGATCACTGACTTATCTGCTTGGTGTGTATGCTGACGTTCTAGTTCTGGGTGCATGCATTTCCTCCAGGAACATGCACTATGGACTAGCAAGCAGACTGTCTGCAGCTAGTATGTGTCTTGCTGGAGCACCTTGCAGGGTGCAGCGGCTGGAGGCTTGCTGCAGGTGAATATCAGATAGTGGTGGGGTGCAGCTGAGCATTTCCAGGCCTAATGTCTTTCTGCTATTGCTTTATGGATGTGTACAGAGCTGCATTGACTGCCCTGTAGGGTGTCTGTTCCCCAGCAGGACTGGGGTTGATGGTCCCCTCTAGCTGCCACCATTGCAGGGAGGTAGAATGTGGATCTGTTGGTGGGAGACCCTGTTTCCTACCCTCAGCCCCAGGGGGTGGGTTGGGTGGTGGTACATAATCTGCCCATGGGTCCATAAGGGCTAAACCTGACTGAGAAATACAGATGTATCCAAGGTGTGTCTGCAGGAACTACCTATCTCACACATTAGCACTGCTGGGGACCTGCAGCTTGGCCTATTTCTGCCATGGAAGGTGCTGTGGACCTGGTGCTGGGCGCCCCACCTCATCCTCAGGATGAGCACAGTACCTGCACAATGTGACGGTGTGTAGCTACTCTGTGCCAGTAAAACTCTGTGCCAGAGTTTGCTTTTCTCTGATCAGAGAAGGGCTGTACTTTTACAGAGCTCTGCTAGTGAGTGGATATTTGCCTCCTGGGACATCTTACTGTGAGTTCTAGCTGTTTATTTAATTATTTACTGTTTGTCTAACTGTTTGTTTAATTATTTATTGTTTGTCTTAGTGGTGTGCTAGTTCAGCCTTCTCAGCTGTACTTACCTTGCCTCTCTCAACTAACTGTGCTTTGTGTGGTAGCCATTTTGAATTAAATCTCTCTCCCCAGAACCTGCTGTTTGTTAAACTTTATTCCTGTCCTTGCCTGCCTGAGTGAATCCTGCCCCTCCCCCCCTCCCCCTGAGGTATTGTGTAGCCTTCTTCCTGTTTTCTCCACGTGTGCATAGTCTGTTTTAGTTTGCTTTTCTCTGATCAGAGAAGGGCTGTACTTTTACAGAGCTCTGCTAGTGAGTGGATATTTGCCTCCTGGGACATCTTACTGTGAGTTCTAGCTGTTTATTTAATTATTTACTGTTTGTCTAACTGTTTGTTTAATTATTTATTGTTTGTCTTAGTGGTGTGCTAGTTCAGCCTTCTCAGCTGTACTTACCTTGCCTCTCTCAACTAACTGGGCTTTGTGTGGTAGCCATTTTGAATTAAATCTCTCTCCCCAGAACCTGCTGTTTGTTAAACTTTTTTCCTGTCCTTGCCTGCCTGAGTGAATCCTGCCCCTCCCCCCTCCCCCTGAGGTATTGTGTAGCCTTCTTCCTGTTTTCTCCACGTGTGCATAGTCTGTTTTAGTTTGCTTTTCTCTGATCAGAGAAGGGCTGTACTTTTACAGAGCTCTGCTAGTGAGTGGATATTTGCCTCCTGGGACATCTTACTGTGAGTTCTAGCTGTTTATTTAATTATTTACTGTTTGTCTAACTGTTTGTTTAATTATTTATTGTTTGTCTTAGTGGTGTGCTAGTTCAGCCTTCTCAGCTGTACTTACCTTGCCTCTCTCAACTAACTGGGCTTTGTGTGGTAGCCATTTTGAATTAAATCTCTCTCCCAAGAACCTGCTGTTTGTTAAACTTTTTTCCTGTCCTTGCCTGCCTGAGTGAATCCTGCCCCTCCCCCCCTCCCCCTGAGGTATTGTGTAGCCTTCTTCCTGTTTTCTCCACGTGTGCATAGTCTGTTTTAGTTTGCTTTTCTCTGATCAGAGAAGGGCTGTACTTTTACAGAGCTCTGCTAGTGAGTGGATATTTGCCTCCTGGGACATCTTACTGTGAGTTCTAGCTGTTTATTTAATTATTTACTGTTTGTCTAACTGTTTGTTTAATTATTTATTGTTTGTCTTAGTGGTGTGCTAGTTCAGCCTTCTCAGCTGTACTTACCTTGCCTCTCTCAACTAACTGGGCTTTGTGTGGTAGCCATTTTGAATTAAATCTCTCTCCCCAGAACCTGCTGTTTGTTAAACGTTTTTCCTGTCCTTGCCTGCCTGAGTGAATCCTGCCCCTCCCCCCCTCCCCCTGAGGTATTGTGTAGCCTTCTTCCTGTTTTCGCCACGTGTGCATAGTCTGTTTTAGTTTGCTTTTCTCTGATCAGAGAAGGGCTGTACTTTTACAGAGCTCTGCTAGTGAGTGGATATTTGCCTCCTGGGACATCTTACTGTGAGTTCTAGCTGTTTATTTAATTATTTACTGTTTGTCTAACTGTTTGTTTAATTATTTATTGTTTGTCTTAGTGGTGTGCTAGTTCAGCCTTCTCAGCTGTACTTACCTTGCCTCTCTCAACTAACTGGGCTTTGTGTGGTACCCCCATCCCCCTGCTGAGGGTTCAGGACAGGGTACCTTGTAACTGCCCTCTTTAATAGGACTTATCTCCCTCCCTCCCTCCCCAGCACCCACCCACCCCTGGGGTAATTGTAGTTTTATAGGTACTTGCACATCTTAGAGGAAGGGGCTGCTCTCAGGTGCAGCTCTTAATCCAAATCAGTCATACACAGAGGACCTGAGATTAATTAAGCTTCAGGTACACAGGGTGTATTAGGGGTATTAGATACACTTTTATTAGTATAAGCATCTACACCAATCCTTATTATATACCGAATTTAAAAGACCTAAACACAAGCTTTAAACTAAGATGCAGACAGAGGTCCAGCAACGAGATGGGGGTTCTCCGGTCTTTTGCATTGAGTGTCACATGTATGATTTTCTCCCAGTTGGTGAGAGGTCCTACATATGCACTAAGTGCAGAGAGCTCTTTGCTCTCAGGGAACGAGTCCGTTCTCTAGAGGCTAGAGTAGCAGACCTGGAAGACATAAGAAAGACAGAGAAGTACATGGACGAGACCTACAGGGATATAGTCCTGAAGTCCCACCTCCAGTCTGGCAGCATCCCTGTTGCCATGGAGGAGAGAGGTCACGTGACAGGAGAGCATCACCCTGGTGTGGCAGGAAGTGATCCTGTAACTAGGACCTGTCCTCCAGGTGATGTAAAACCCTCTCGCACCGAGGACGTTTCTCCAGGGCCATGTCCCCATGAGGGGAGGGTCAGGACAGCTGTTATAGTTGGTGATTCAATCATTAGGAATGTAGATAGCTGGGTGGCTGGTGGACGTGAGGATCGCCTGGTAACATGCCTGCCTGGTGCGAAGGTAGCAGATCTCACGCACCGCCTAGATAGGATCATAGATAGTGCTGGGGGGGAGTCTGCTGTCTTGGTACATGTTGGTACCAATGACATAGGAAAATGTGGTAGGGAAGTTCTGGAGGCTAAATTTAAGCTTTTAGGTAGGAAGTTGAAATCCAGAACTTCCAGGATAGCGTTCTCCGAAATGCTTCCTGTTCCACGTGCAGGACCCAAAAGACAGGCAGAGCTCCGGAGTCTCAATGCGTGGATGAGACAATGGTGCAAGGATGAGGGTTTTGGATTTGTTAGGAACTGGGGAACATTCTGGGGAAAGGGGGGGCTCTTCCGAAGGGATGGGCTTCACCTTAATCAGGATGGGACCAGACTGCTGGCATTAACCTTTAAAAAAGAGATAGAGAAGCTTTTAAACTAGAAAATAGGGGAAAGCCGACAGTCACCCAAGAGCGCATGGTTCGGACAAAGGTATCCTTGAAGGATACTACCAAAAGCAGTGAGGTTCCAAAAGGGAGTATAGTAGCCCAAATGCCCTTGAGTAAGGAGCAGACAGAGCATAAAGATTCCCAATTACCCATGCCTACCAATAGCCAGATTAATATTAATAAAATACAGTCTCTAAAATGCTTGTATGCCAATGCTAGAAGTCTAAACAATAAGATGGGAGAATTAGAATATATAGCACTAAATGAGAGGTTAGATATGATTGCACTCTCAGAGACATGGTGGAAGGAGGATAACCAGTGGGACACTGTGATACCTGGATACAAACTATATCGTAATGATAGAGCTGAACAAATTGGTGGAGGGGTTGCGCTCTATGTTAGAGAGGGCATTGAGTCAGAAAGGATTAAAGTTTTGCAGGGAACAAAATTTGCTGTAGAATCTCTATGGATTGAAATTCCATTTATGAAGGGGAAGGTGATGGCAGTGGGAGTATACTATCGACCGCCTGGCCAGAATGAACAAATGGATGATGAAATGCTCAAAGAAATCAAGGAAGCTAACAAAAGCCACAACAGAGTAGTAATAATGGGTGATTTCAATTACCCCGGTATCGACTGGGACAGTGTCACAGCAGGACAAGCTAAAGAGATAAAGTTTCTAGATGAAATAAATGACTGCTTCTTGGAGCAGCTGATTCATGAACCAACCAGAGGGGAAGCCATACTGGACCTAGTCCTTAGTGGAACGCCAGATCTGGTGCAAGAAATAAGGGTGTTGGGACCACTTGGCAATAGTGATCATAGTATGATCATGTTTGATTTAATCAGTGGAGGACAGATAGTAAAGGAATCCACAGTACTACCTTTTAACTTTCAAAAGGGAGACTATGATAGAATGAGGAATATAGTTCGGAAAAAACTAAAAGGAGCGGTTCCAAAGGTTAAAGACTTACAGCAAGCTTGGGTGTTATTTAAAAATACTATCCTCGAAGCCCAGACCAGCTGTATTCCACGCATTAAGAAAAGTGGCAGAAAGTCCAAAAAACTGCCAGCATGGTTTAAAGGTGAGGTCAGAGAGGCTGTTGCTGCCAAAAGAGCAACCTTCAGGAAATGGAAAAAAGAGCCAAATGATGAAAACTGGAAACAGCACAAGCACTGGCAAGTTAAATGCAAAGCATTGATAAGGCAGGCAAAGCGGGAATTTGAGAAGAAACTTGCTACGGAAGCAAAAACACGAAATAAAGACTTTTTCAAGTACATTCGTAGCAAAAGGCCTGTGAGAGAGTCAACTGGACCATTAGATGATAGAGGGGTAAAAGGGGCAGTAAGAGGAGACAAGGCTATAGCAGAGAGACTGAATGAATTCTTTGCTTCGGTCTTTACTGAGGAAGATGTAGGGATGTTACCCAAGACTGAAGTGGTATTTAAAGGTGATACTGCAGAGGAATTGAGAGAAATATCGCTACACCGGGAAGATATATTACAACTATTTGATAAACTGAATAGTAGCAAATCACCTGGACCGGATGGTATACATCCCAGAGTGTTGAAAGAACTGAAATATGAGATTGCAGACCTGCTATTGGTAATCTGTGAACTTTCATTAAAATCATCTGTAATACCTGAAGATTGGAGGGTCGCCAACGTAACACCAATTTTTAAAAAGGGTTCCAGGGGTGACCCGGGAAATTACAGACCGGTGAGCCTGACGTCAGTACCAGGGAAAATGGTAGAAACCATCATAAAGAACAAAATTACACAGCATGTAGATAGTCATGGCCTAATGGGAGACAGCCAACATGGCTTTAGACAAGGAAGATCTTGTCTTACTAATCTGATCTGTTTTTTTGAAGGTGTGCATAAACAGGTAGACAAAGGTGAGTCGGTTGATATAGTGTATCTGGACTTTCAGAAAGCTTTTGACAAGGTCCCCCATCAGAGACTTTTGGCAAAGCTAAAAAGTCATGGGATAGGAGGCAGTGTACTATTGTGGATCGGGAACTGGGAACCGCTTTGATTGAAGGATAAGGCGGTATACAAAAACTGTCTAAATAAATAAATAAATAAATAAGATAGAAAGCAGAGGGTAGGGCTAAATGGCCAATATTCCCAATGGAAAAAGGTGAATAGTGGAGTACCCCAGGGATCTGTACTGGGTCCGCTACTTTTTGACATATTCATAAATGACCTGGAAAAGGGAATAACTAGTGAGGTTATCAAATTTGCAGATGACACAAAACTGTTTAAAGTTGTTAAAACCCAAGAGGATTGTGGAAAACTGCAGGAGGATCTGGATAAATTGGAAGACTGGGCATCCAAATGGCAGATGAAATTTAATGTGGACAAGTGCAAAGTTATGCACCTAGGAAAGAACAACCCACACTATAGTTACACGATGCAAGGCTCCACATTAGAAACCACCACCCAGGAAAAAGATTTAGGAGTCATCGTGGATAACATGTTAAAACCCTCCGCCCAGTGTGCAGCGGCGGCCAAGAAAGCAAATAGAATGCTAGGTATCATAAGGAAAGGGATGGAGAATAAAACAAAGGATATTATAATGCCTCTGTATCGCTCCATGGTATGACCGCACCTTGAATATTGTGTGCAATTCTGGTCACCGTATCTTAAAAAGGACATAAAGTTATTAGAAAAAGTACAGAGAAGAGCCACCAAATTGGTGAAGGGGATGGAAGGCTACTCCTATGAAGAGAGGCTAAAAAGGTTAGGGCTCTTTAACCTGGAAAAGAGACGTCTGAGGGGAGATATGATAGAGGTCTATAAATTAATGAATGGAGTGGAACGGATAAACGTGGATCAATTGTTTACGCTATCAGAATATAGAAGGACTAGGGGACATGTAATGAAGCTATGGGGTAAACTATTTAAGACAAATAAGAGAAAATATTTCTTCACTCAACGTGTAATCAAACTCTGGAATCTGTTACCGGAGGATGTAGTAAGGGCTGTTAGTATAGCTGGGTTTAAAAAAGGTTTGGACAAGTTCCTGGAGGAAAGGTCCATAAACCACTATTAAAAAGGGACCCAGGATATCAATGCTTGACCTAGTACAAGCACTGCAGAACCTGTGTCTTTTGGGGAAACTGCTAGGTACGTATGACCTAGATTGGCCACTGTTGGAAACAGGATACTGGGCTTGATGGACCTCGGTCTGACCCAGTATGGCATTTCTTATGTTCTTATGTTCTTATGTTAAACACACGATCAGTTCCCCCTACCAGGCTGAGGTGCTGTGGGGGTGCATACCCCATCTTGTGATCATCTGTAGACTGCTGATTTGCATGTGCTGTGCATCATGGGTACGGGTGGGTTAACCCTATCCTGGTGATCACAGCAGACTGAGTGGTGACATGCAGTCCTTCTGCAGCCAGCCAGGGGTTTGTTGACAGCTGTAGCCCACTGGTTACGTCACTGCCTATAAAGCCAGAGGTCATGGGTTCAAACCCACACTGGGGTTATTTGATAGGGCTGTCTGAAGCATTGTCTATTTTTAATGTACATTAGTGCTGCCAGCAAACACACCCTCAGAGTACTGTAACCATAAGGTGCCTCAAAAGGCGCTTTATAGGGCGCCCTATAAAGCACCTTCTGAGGCACCTTATGGTTACAGTCCATATAAGGTGCCTTATAAGGTGTCCTATGGAGCGCCTTATAGGGTGCCCTATAGGGGACATTATAGGGTGCCGTGGCGGACAGTGCACTTTATAATGTGCCCTAAGGAGTGCCTTATAGGGTGCCTTATGCGGCACCTTAGGTTACGGCACGTGAGGGTGTGTTTGCTGGCAGCACTAATTAAAATACAAATAAAATGCCTCAGGAAACAATACTTACATGTCAAAGCTGATGCCTCAGCCAGCCTTATGCATTAATAGTCAAAAGAATACCGCTAATCCCCAACTGCAATCACCATCAAATTTTTGTCGGGTATAAACTGCAAGGCGAAGAGGAAACCCCTCTACACCTCACGCAGTACATGCCCCTTTTTAATTTTATTTTCTATTAAACATTGTCCATGATTTCACTCAAAACTTCAAAACTTGAAACAAATCCACACTTATCTGCTCAGGCACGACGCGCATGTTTCGAAGCGACAAGCTTCTGCTTCAAGTGTCCCCAATGAGAAGGTAGTGTGTCCAGCCTTTCAAACTTCCCAAAAAACGCCGAAACTATGGCGGGTGACGTCAGGGATTACAAGTCACAGATAGGCCAATTATAGGAACGCCCATACTAGGCAAGCCAATCACATGGAACAGGGAAACCCCACATCACAGGGGAAACCCTACACGGATTGGATAGCGTTTAAAGATTCAACCACTCAATGTCCTTATTTAATCCAGCAGGAGCAATTGATTTCAATGTGAAGATCCACCGCTGTTCTAAATTTCTCAAGTAAGCCGTTCGATCTCCCCCCCTCGGATCCTGCGGCACATGATCAATCACTGTCCATTTAAGATGCTCAAACTCATGATGGAAATCAAGACAATGCTGTACCATCGGGGCTGTCAAAATGGATTGACGCAAACGTGACGCATGCTCACCCAATCGAACCCGTACAGCACGAGTAGTACTCCCCACATATCGCTGCGAGAAAGGGCAGATTAAAAAATATACTACATAACCAGAAGCACATGTAGTATGCCATCGGCGGTAGAAAACCATGCCCGTCAATGGATCAGACCAAACAGAACCAGTTATAGCGGAAGCGCAGTGTTTGCAATTCGCGCAAACTTCATGAGATCCCAATCTGCTGTCTGGCACAATCCCTTGCGACACTCTATATGGCAGAGATTGAGGAACAGTATATTTTCCCCTCAGCGGGGTTTGTTAATGTGGCGATATGGAAACGGTTCCTTGATGACATCTTTTTTATTTGGCTATCTGATCTAGCTTCCTTGCAGGATTTCATTCGGTGGTTGTATACCATCAAACCCCATATAAAATATACAGCTCACATAGCTTTGAATAAGCTTGAGTTTTTGAATATATTGGTGTACCGTGAGGGGTCTGCATTGTTAACTACATTATATAGGAAACCGGTACAGCGTAATTGTTTATTGAACTTTGGCAGTTTTCATCCGGAGCCACTCCGCCGGAGGCTTCCTTTTGGGCAGTTCTTGAGGATTCGCCGTCTGTGTTCCTCCACAGCTCAGTATAAGCATCATGCAATGGATTTGTGGCAGCGCCTGGCTTTGAAAGGTTATCCTAAGTCGGTGATTTCAAGAGCCTATCGGAGAGCTCTATATTCTCACCGGGAATGGTATTTAGACATCAATTCGACCTCTTCACCACCTGTGGATAAATTCTCCACTAAGGTGACGGGTGTATTACCCTATATGAGCCACTCTGGGACGGTGGCATCCATTTTAAGGAAACACTGGTCAGTACTTTCCTTATGTCCAAGTTTGAATAAATCCCTGCAAATTGCTTATTCGAGGGGCCGTAACCTACGTGATCGGCTGGTGAGATCTGCAACGTTTTGTGATCGACCGATTGTGCCAGACAGCAGATTGGGATCTCATGAAGTTTGCGCGAATTGCAAACACTGCGCTTCCGCTATAACTGGTTCTGTTTGGTCTGATCCATTGACGGGCATGGTTTTCTACCGCCGATGGCATACTACATGTGCTTCTGGTTATGTAGTATATTTTTTAATCTGCCCTTTCTCGCAGCGATATGTGGGGAGTACTACTCGTGCTGTAAGGGTTCGATTGGGTGAGCATGCGCCATGTTTGCGTCAATCCATTTTGACAGCCCCGATGGTATAGCATTGTCTTGATTTCCATCATGAGTTTGAGCATCTTAAATGGACAGTGATTGATCATGTGCCGCAGGATCCGAGGGGGGGAGATCGAACGGCTTTCTTGAGAAATTTAGAACAGCGGTGGATCTTCACATTGAAATCAATTGCTCCTGCTGGATTAAATAAGGACATTGAGTGGTTGAATCTTTAAACGCTATCCAATCCGTGTAGGGGTTCCCCTGTGATGTGGGGTTTCCCTGTTCCATGTGATTGGCTTGCCTAGTATGGGCGTTCCTATAATTGGCCTATCTGTGACTTGTAATCCCTGACGTCACCCGCCATAGTTTCGGCGTTTTTTGGGAAGTTTGAAAGGCTGGACACACTACCTTCTCATTGGGGACACTTGAAGCAGAAGCTTGTCGCTTCGAAATGTGCGCGTCGTGCCTGAGCAGATAAGTGTGGATTTGTTTCAAGTTTTGAAGTTTTGAGTGAAATCATGGACAATGTTTAATAGAAAATAAAATTTAAAAAGGGGCATGTACTGCGTGAGGTGTAGAGGGGTTTCCTCTTCGCCTTGCGGTTTATACCTGACAAAAATTTGATGGTGATTGCAGTTGGGGATTAGTGGCATTCTTTTGACTATTGATATTTATTTGGAATACTGGCGCTATTAGGAACTTTTGTTTTTGAAGCCTTATGCATTAGGTACACTGGGGGATTGAACTCATGACCCCTGTATCATTAGTCAGTGTATTAACCATTGTGCTACACCTCTGCTTCTATGTTTGCATGTCTGGGCGCCTACTTAAGATTACCGCTTGTTAACGCGCTTAGCGGCGCTTCGCCCGATAATGTGCGCAGCAGTGCGCGTTATCGCACGATAATCCCGTTTTGCTACTTAAGACTGAAACGCCCACTTCTTTTATGGCAGCCTGCACACTATCGCCGGGCGCACGTTAAGACGGTTTAGTAAACATACCCCTAGGTCAGTGGTTCTGAACCAGTCCTCCTTGAACCCCTTGGCCAGTCGGGTGTTCAGGATAGCCCTAATGAATATGCATGAGATATATATGCATTAGAGATATCCTGCCAACCTGACTGGTTTGTGGCCCTCTAGGACTGGATTTGGAGACCCCTGCCTTACACCTCTGTCATTTAAGATTGTGAGTGGGCAAGGTGCAGATGTCCTAGACATCAAAATGGTAGATAGAATGTGTCACATGCCTCCTCAATTCTCACCACCACCAAAAAGTTGTCTAATAGACAATATTTTGGTGGTGGTGAGAAGCAAAGAGGCATGTGACAAATTCTATCTAACCTTTTAGATGTCTTGGAGATCTGCACCTTGCCCACTCACAATCTTAAATGACAGAGGTGTAAGGCAGGGGTCTCCAAATCCAGCCCTAGAGGGTCACAAACCAGTCAGGTTGGCAGGATATCTCTAATGCATATATATCTCATGCATATTCATTAGGGCTATCCTGAACACCCGACTGGCCTAGGGGTTCAAGGAGGACTGGTTCAGAACCACTGCCCTAGGTATTCTAGAAAAGCTGTCTATATTGCCACCAGCCAGAACTGTTTGTTGCATGCGAGAGGTCATCTAAAACTCCTGGTGTAGGCAACAGCACAATACATGCATTGTATGTACAGTAAAATAAGAACAAGGCCTTGTCTTTTACTCATGTATATTTCAGAAGTATTGCAGGTGGTTTGCACTATTTAGATGTAGTTGCAACTCTTTACTTTTCAGCCATAATGAAGCCGCAGAAATATTCTACTGTACATCTGTGGTTCCCAAAATGAGGTTGCAAAATCCTCATCTGAGGTTGTGTCCACTTTGCAGAGCTAGAGAAAAAAAAAAGCATTGCACCATTCTGTAGCAACCAAGCAAGCAGCAAGCCCATATTCCTACAGCTATGTGTGTGGTGAGTGAACAGCATGGAGCTGGCTGCTCTGCTTTAACTGTCCTGAAGTGTGCACCCCTGCCCCTGCTGTGGTTTGATAAATACAATTCTGCTTCTTCTCCACGCCCATCAGGGCTGCTGCTGCATATCTCCATGTATTCCCTACTGAACAAACTTCCTGCTGCCACTCTGCGGTCTCCTCTGCCTACCACTGACACAGTGGAGACTTCTTACCACCCTGCTACCACCTTCAGAGCCTTTTTGTCTGTCGCACCGCTCCAGTATTCTCTCACTGTCCCCCAGGGACATTTCTGACCATTTCTACTGCTCCTGGGAATTTATTTTATTTTATTTTATATTTATGCAATTTCAACAAACATAGCCAAGAAAATCTTCTACGAAAATTGAGCAGAACGTCATGAAACATACTAAAAGTAATAACTTAAATGTCAATTAATATCAACATTACAATTCTGCCCACTCCAGCCCATAAATAACCCCGGGGACCCATAAGAAATAGAAATATAGCATTATACAAAGGAACATGTAAACCTACAATTAGACATATTAAAGGAGATAGAGCAGCTTTTAAACTAGATAATAGGGGAAAGCCGACAGTCGCCCAAGAGCGGATGGTTCGGAAGAATGTATCCTTGAAGGATACTACCAAAAGCAGAGAGGTTCCAAAAAAAGAGTAAAGTAGCACAAATGCCCTCGAGTATGGAGCAGACAGAGCTTAAAGATCCCAAATTACCCATGTCTACCAATAGCCAAATTAATATGAATAAAATTACAGTCTCTAAAATGCTTGTATGCAAATGCTAGACGTCTAAAAAATAAGATGGGAGAGTTAGAATATATAGCACTAAATGAGAGGTTAGATATGATTGGAATATCAGAGACATGGTGGAAGGAGGACAACCAGTGGTACAAACTATATCGTAATGATAGAGCTGATCAAATTGGTGGAGGGGTTGTGCTCTATATTAGAGAGGGCATTGAGTCAGAAGGGATTAAAGTTTTTCAGGAAACAAAATTTGCTGTAGAATCTCTATGGATTGAAATTCCATGTAAAAAGGGGAAGGCGATGGCAGTGGGGGTGTACTATCGACCACCGGGCCAGAATGAACAAATGGATGATGAAATGCTCAAAGAAATCAAGGAAGCTAACAAAAGTTACAGCACAGTAATAATAATGGGTGATTTCAATTACCCCGGTATCGACTGGGTCAGTGTCACGGCAGGACATGCTAGGGAGATAAAGTTCCTAGATGACATAAATGACTGCTTCTTGGAGCAGCTGGTTCATGAACCGACCACAGGGGAAGCCATATTAGACCTAGTCCTTAGTGGAACACCAGATCTAGTGCAAGAGATAAGGGTGTTGGGGCCTCTTGGCAATAGTGATCATAGCATGATCACCTTTGATTTAATTAGTGGAGGATGGATAGTATGGAAATCCACAGTACTACCTTTTAACTTTCGAAAGGGAGACTATGATAAAATGAGGAAAATAGTTAAGAAAAAACTAAAAGGAGCAGTTGCAAAGGTTAAAGAATTACATCAAGCTTGGGTGTTGCCGAAAAATACTATCTTGGCAGCCCAGACCAGCTGTATTCCACGCTTTAAGAAAAGTGGAAAGAAGTCCAAAAAACTGCCAGCATGGTTTAAAGATGAGGTCAGAGAGGCTGTTGTTGCCAAAAAAGCATCTTTCAGGAAATGGAAAAAAGAGCCAAACGACGAAACCTGGAAACAGCACAAGCACTTGCAAATCAAATGCAAGGCATTGATAAAGCAGAGAGAATTTGAGAAGAAACTTGCTGTGGAAGCAAAAACGCGAAATAAAGGGGTATGTTTACTAAACCGTCTTAATGTGCGTCCGGCGATAGTATGCAGGCTGCCATAAAAGGAGTGGGCGTTTCAGTCTTAAAGTAGCAAAACGGGATTATCGTTCGATAACGCGCGCTGCTGGCACATTAACGGGCTAAGCGTGTTAACGCGCGGTAATCTTAAGTAGGCGCCCAGACATGCAAACACAGAAACAGAAGTGTAGTACAATGGTTAATACACTGACTGATGATACAGGGGTCATGAGTTTGATCTCCCAGTGTACCTAATGCATAAGGCTGGCTGAGGCATCAGCTTTGACATGTAAGTATTGTTTCTTGAGGCATTTTATTTGCATTTTAATTATTGCTGCCAGCAAACACACCCTCACGTGCCATAACCTAAGGTGCCACATAAGGCATCCTATACGGCACTCCATAGGGCACATTATAAAGTGCACTGTCTGCCAAAGCACCCTATAATGTCCCCTATAGGGCACCCTATAAGGCGCTCCATAAGACAACTAATAAGGCACGTTATATGGACTGTAACCATAAGGTGCCTCAGAAGGCGCTTTATAGGGCACCCTATAAAGCACCTTCTGAGGCACCTTATGGTTACAGTACTCTGAGGGTGTTTTTGCTGGCAGCACTAATGTACATTAAAAACTGACAATGCTCTGGATAGCCCTATCAAATAACTCCACTATGGGTTTGAACCCATGACCTCTGACTCCATAGGCAGTGAAGTAACCAGTGGGCTTCAGCTATTAACAAGCCTTTGGCTGGCTACAGAAGGACTGCATGTCACCACACAAACAGTCTGCTGTGGTTACCAGGATAGGGTTAACCCACCCGTACCCATGATGCACTGCACATACAAATCAGCAGTCTACAGATGATCATAAGATGGGGTATTCACCCCCACAGCACCTCGGCCTGGTAGGGGGAACTGACCGTGTGCACCCCACAGCACCTCAGCCTGGTAGGGGGTACTGACCGTGTATGTTACTGGCACAGAGTAGCTACAGACCGTCACATTGTGCGGTTAATGTGCTCACCCTGAGGGTGAGGTGGGGCACCCAGCACCAGGTCCACAGCACCTTTCACGGCTGAAATAGGCTATACTGCAGGTCCCCATCAGTGCTAGTGTGTGTGATAGGTAGTTCCTGCAGACACATCTGTATTTCTCAGTCATGTCTAGCCCTTATGTGCTATGGTGCACCCAAAATAGTGCATATCCTGTGTTGGTCCCATGATGTAGGTGAAGGGGGAGGGGTATTTGGACCCATAGGTGGATTATGTACCACCACCCAACCCACTCTCTGTGGCTCAGGGTGGGAAACAGGATCTCCCACCAACAGAACCACACTCTACCTCCCCACAATGGTGGCAGTAGAAAGGACCAACAACCCCAGTACTGCTGGGGGAACAGACACCATACAGGGCAGGCAATAAGAACATAAGATATGCCATACTGGGTCAGACCAAGGTCCATCAAGCCCAGTATTCTGTTTCCAACAGTGGCCAATCTAGGTCATACGTACCTAGCAGTTTCCCCAAGGGACACAGGTTCCACAATGCTTGTATTGGTTCAAGCATTGATATCCTGGGTCCCTTCTTAATAATGGTTTATGGACCTTTCCTCCAGGAACTTGTCCAAACCTTTTTTAAACCCAGCTACACTAACAGCCTTTACTACATCCTCCGGTAACAAATTCCAGAGATTGATTACACGTTGAGTGAAAAAATATTTTCTTTTATTAGTCTTAAATAGTTTACCCTGTAGCTTCATTGCATGTCCCCTAGTCTTTCTATATTCTGATAAGGTAAACAATCGATCTACGTTTACCCGTTCCACTCCGTTCATTAATTTATAGACTTCTATCATATCTCCCCTCAGCCGTCTCTTTTCCAGGTTAAAGAGCCCCAACCTTTTTAGCCTTTCTTCATAGGAGTAGCCTTCCATCCCCTTTACCATTTTGGTGGCTCTTCTCTGAACCTTTTCTAAAATTGCTATATCCTTTTTAAGATATGGCGACCAGAATTGCACACAATATTCAAGGTGCGGTCTCACCATGGAACGATATAGAGGCATTATAATATCTTTTGTTTTATTTTCCATTCCTTTCCTTATCATACCTAGCATTCTATTTGCTCTCTTGGCCGCCGCTGCACACTGGGCCGAGGGTTTTAACATGGTATCCACAAGGACGCCTAAATCTTTTTCTTGGGTGGTGGTTCCTAATGTGGAACCTTGCATCGTGTAACCATAGTTTGGGTTGTTCTTCCCTAGGTGCATAACCTTGCACTTCTCCACATTAAATTTCATCTGCCATTTTGATGCCCAGTCTTCCAATTTATCAAGATCCTCTTGCAATTTTCCACAATCCTCCTGGGTTTTAACAACTTTAAATAGTTTTGTGTCATCAGCAAATTTGATAACCTCACTCGTTATTCCACTTTCCAGGTCATTTATGAATATGTCAAAAAGCAGCGGACCCAGCACAGATCCCTGGGGTACACCACTATTCACCTTTCTCCATTGGGAAAATTGGCCATTTAGCCCTACCCTCTGCTTTCTATCTTTTAACCAGTTCCTGATCCACAGTAGTACACTGCCTCCTATCCCATGACTCTTTAGTTTTGCCAAAAGTCTCTCATGAGGGACCTTGTCAAAGGCTTTCTGAAAGTCCAGATACACAATATCAACCGACTCACCTTTGTCCACCTGTTTATTCACTCCTTCAAAAAAACATAACAGATTAGTAAGACAAGATCTTCCTTGTCTAAAGCCATGTTGGCTGTCTCCCATTAGGTCATGACTATCTATATGCTGAGTAATTTTATTCTTTATGATGGTTTCTACCATTTTTCCCGGTACTGATGTCAGGCTCACCGGTCTGTAGTTTCCCGGATCACCCCTCGAACCCTTTTTAAAAATTGGTGTTACATTGGCGATCCTCCAATCCTCAGGTATTAGAGATGATTTTAATGATAGTTCACAGATTACTGATAGCAGGTCTGCAATCTCAAATTTCAGTTCTTTCAACACCCTTGGATGTATACCATCCGGCCCAGGTGATTTGCTACTCTTCAGTTTATCTAATAGTTGTAGGACATCTTCCCGATGTATCGATATTTCCTTCAATTCTTCCACACCTTTAAATACCACTTCAGTCGTGGGTAACATCCCTACATCTTCCTCAGTAAAGACCGAAGCAAAGAATTCATTCAGTCTCTCCGCTATCGCCTTGTCGCCTCTTAGTGCTCCTTTAACCCCTTTATCATCTAATGGACCAACTGACTCTCTCACGGGTTTTTTGCTACGAATGTACTTGAAAAGGTCTTTATTTCGCGTTTTTGCTTCCGCAGCAAGCTTCTTCTCAAATTCTCTCTTTGCCTGCCTTATCAATGCCTTGCATTTGACTTGCCAGTGCTTGTGCTGTTTCCAGGTTTCATCATTTGGCTCTTTTTTCCATTTCTTGAAAGATGCTTTTTTGGCAACAACAGCCTCTCTGACCTCAGCTTTAAACCATGCTGGCAATTTTTTGGACTTCCTTCCACTTTTCTTAAAGCGTGGAATACAGCTGGTCTGGGCTTCCAAGATAGTATTTTTCAACAACACCCAAGCTTGATGTACGTCTTTAACCTTTGCAACTGCTCCGTTTAGTTTTTTCTTAACTGTTTTCCTCATTCTATCATAGTCTCCCTTTCGAAAGTTAAGGGGTAGTACTGTGGATTTCCTTACTATCCCTCCTCCACTAATTAAATCAAAGGCGATCATGCTATGATCACTATTGCCAAGTGGCCCCAACACCCTTATCTCTTGCACTACATCTGGTGTTCCACTAAGGACTAGGTCTAATATTGCTTCCCCTCTGGTCGGTTCATGAACCAGCTGCTCCAAGAAGCAGTCATTTATTTCATCTAGGAACTTTATCTCCCTAGCATGTCCTGTTGTGACACTGACCCAGTCGATGCCGGGGTAATTGAAATCACCCATTATTATTACTGCACTGTAACTTTTGCTAGCTTCCTTGATTTCTTTGAGCATTTCATCATCCATTTGTTCATTCTGGCCAGGCGGACGATAGTACACCCCCACTGCCATCGCCTTCCCCTTTTTACATGGAATTTCAATCCATAGAGATTCTACAGCAAATTTTGTTTCTTGCAAAACTTTAATCCTTTCTGACTCAATGCCCTCTCTAACATAGAGCGCAACCCCTCCACCAATTTGATCAGCTCTATCATTTCGATATAGTTTGTACCCAGGTATCACAGTGTCCCACTGGTTGTCCTCCTTCCACCATGTCTCTGATATTCCAATCATATCTAACCTCTCGTTTAGTGCTATATATTCTAACTCTCCCATCTTGTTTTGTAGACTTCTAGCATTTGCATACAAGCATTTTAGAGACTGTATTTTATTCATATTAATTTGGCTATTGGTAGACATGGGTAATTTGGGATCTTTAAGTTCTGTCTGCTCCATACTCGAGGGCATTTGGGCTACTTTACTCTTTTTTGGAACCTCTCTGCTTTTTGTAGTATCCTTCAAGGATACATTCTTCCGAACCATGCGCTCTTGGGCGACTGTCGGCTTTCCCCTATTATCTAGTTTATTAAAAAAGGGCTGCTACACAATGCAGATCTGTACACATCCATAAGGTAAGGAAGATAGAAGGCCTGGAAATGCTCAGCTGCCCCCAACCACTATCTGACATTCTCCAGCAGCAACCAGCCTCCAGCTGCTGCACCCTGCAAGATGTCCTAGCCAGACACATACTAGCTGCAGACAGTCTGCTAGCTAGTCCATAGTGCATGTTTTTGGAAAAGATGCATGTACCCAGAACTGGGATGTCAGCGCGCACACACACACCAAGCAGATAAGTCAGTGATTGAGCCCCAAAAGGGAACCAAAAACATCACATGAGAAAAACACTAAATAGTACTCTGGGGGAACCTAGCCATGCCGTGGTCACTGCTCAGTCAGGGTGAGAGTGACCTCCCAGCAGGACATGCTGTGGCCACCCTGTCCGTGCAGGTGGTTGTCAGGCACTACAATGTCCGAGCCATTGCTCTATGCCCTGTGCAGATGCATCCTGGCCAGGCCACCCTATCCGGCTATACCCATGGTACCTTGCTCCTCATTATGCACATTGGCAGGCTTACACTGGCAACAGTGTGGGCTGAGGAAGGTGTTGGCAGACACCACACACTGGATAGATAAACACACGCTCCCACACCTATGCCAGCATTGTGCAAATATAGAGGCTCTTGGCAGCCCTGGCCACCGCACCAGTCCTGGGCACAGTGTAGGCATGGCTATGGTACGCAATACTGTTGGGGTCACTCCCCAGGGTGGTAAACACTGTCAGACATCAGACCTGAAGCACACTCCACAGACAGCAGAAAGGTTGCTATGATGCAGCTCAGTCAGCAAATTGTGCTTAACTTAGGACTTGCTATCTGCCAGTAATCATAGCAACTGTTTGATAGGTGTGTACAATATTCCCAGGTTTAGGGTGGCATTGCTAAGGTATGCAAGTGCTAGTATTGGGAGATGCACGCAGGGCCCAACATCCTGTCTCTCCAGGAGGCTTTGGATAATGGAGCCTGTGGGTGAGGGTGTGTCTGCCCATGTTGGCCACTGCTCTAGGGCAGAGGTTCCCAACTCCAGTCCTGGTGGGCCAAACACTATTTGGGTTTTCATGCTGTCCCTAATGAATATGCATGAGATACATCTGCATACCATGGGGGCGGTGCATAGACATGCAGCACAGCCGTGTTTATTAGAGGCAGCATGGAACCTGAATGGTGTTTGGCCCTTCAGGACTGCATTTGGGAGACTCTGCTCTAGGTAATGTGCATGTTTATGGTGTCTGTGCTCTGTAGGGTAAAATGTAGGTTTATTGGGCATGTTTCTGTTATCTGCAATAAAGGTTCTGTCTGTATTAGCAGTGGGTAAAACATGGGGACTGGGTTGGCAGGAACCACAGCTGGGAATTGAGCCTGTGACCTTCTGTTCCTGAACACACTGGCTGCGTTCACTGCACCACCGTGTTGCTACAGCAATAGTGCATTCCCTGGAGATACCATGACTGTTTGTCAGACAGAGCCTGTCTGTTGCAGTGCACGGCACCCACCTAAAGAGGGCTAGGCCATGGTCTGCTCTGGGCAGCTGCCACTGCCTCCTCCACCACCAGTACACCTCTGCCACCATGCTGACATGCCCTTCTGCTTGTGGTGCTGGTGCTGTGCAGTCTCAGGCCATCCAGTGTGCGGGTAGGCGGCTGCCTATTGTGCGGGTTCTGGGGTAGGGGTGCCTGCATACCTGTCCACACTTTCCCCTAGCACCGCCTGCCAATGTTCCTTGCCATTGGGGGTACCTGCTGGGTACTATTCCCTGTGACACCGTGGGAAGCACACTCTTGCCCATGTTGGACCATCAGCAGTTGCTGTCTGGCTGCTCTACTGTTTCAGCATTCCTATGGGCCAGCTAGGCATTACCCTAGTCCGCACTGTGCCCCAGCTGCACCACAACATGTGCCGCCTGCAGCCTTCTGTGTCCCCTTTTCCAGCATCTGTCCAGTTGCCCATTCCGACATGCCCGCCCTGCTGTTGTGGAACATGTGCACACCATAGGAAACCTGTCCAATGGAGAGGAAAACCCTGATCAGCACAATTTCACTGTGGGCTCATTCACCTTTTATGGGGACAGAGCATAGACCCTTCCAAAATTCATATCTTTTTTTTGGAGCTTTCTTGGGGGTGTTTTTTGATGCTTCTCATTGATATCACTATTGCCCAGCTTGGTTATGTTTTTTTTACATTTTGGTTCTGGTCATTTTCACTGTTTCTTTGCCCTTTTGTTCCGTGCACATGTATCACACTTATCACTTTTTTGTAGGTTTCCCTGGTTTTGCTGTACATTACTGACGGAAATGGTTTCTTTTCCCTTTAAATCAGCTCTAACGCCAGGGTTTCACTGGCATTAGTTTTCAGCCTTGGATTTCACAGTGTTAGTGTGCAGGGAGCCTCTCCCCTCCCACTCTCTGCCCATTGACCCTCTCTCTCCGCCCCTGGGGAGCCTTCCTCCGCCCTCCGGGAGCCTTTCTCCTCCTTCAGCGCTCGTTTGCACCTTATCACGCGATAAGGCGCCTTATCGTGCGATAATGTGGGAGAGCGCACATTAAGATGGTTTAGTAAACATACCCCAAAGATTTTTTCAAGTACATTCGTAGCAAAAAACCTGTGAGAGAGTCAGTTGGTCCATTAGATGATAGAGGAGTTAAAGGGGCACTAAGAGGCAACAAGGCGATAGCGGAGAGACTGAATGAATTCTTTGCTTTGGTCTTTACTGAGGAAGATGTAGGGATGTTACCCATGACTGAAGTGGTATTTAAAGATGCCGAAGAATTGAAGGAAATATCGATACATCGGGAAGATGTATTACAACTATTAGATAAACTGAAGAGTAGCAAATCACCTGGGCCGGATGGTATACATCCAAGGGTGTTGAAAGAACTGAAATATGAGATTGCAGACCTGCTATTAGTAATCTGTGAACTAACATTAAAATCATCTCTAATACCTGAAGATTGGAGGATCGCCAATGTAACACCAATTTTTAAAAAGGGTTCCAGGGGTGATCCGGGAAACTACAGACCGGTGAGCCTCACGTCAGTACTGGGAAAAATGGTAGAAACCATCATAAAGAATAAAATTACTCAGCATGTAGATAGTCATGGCCTAATGGGGGACAGCCAACATGGCTTTAGACAAGGAAGATCTTGTCTTATTAATCTGTTATGTTTTTTTGAAAGTGTGAATAAACAGGTGGACAAAGGTGAGTCAGTTGATATAGTGTATCTGGACTTTCAGAAAACCTTTGACAAGGTCCCTCATCAGAGACTTTTGGCAAAACTAAAGAGTCATGGGATAGGAGGCAGTGTACTACTGTGGATCAAGAACTGGTTAAAAGATAGAAAGCAGAGGGTTGGGCTAAATGGCCAATTTTCCCAATGGAGAAAGGTGAATAGTGGTGTACCCCAGGGATCTGTGCTGGGTCCGCTGCTTTTTGACATATTCATAAATGACCTGGAAAGTGGAATAACGAGTGAGGTTATCAAATTTGCAGATGACACAAAACTATTTAAAGTTGTTAAAACCCAAGAGGATTGCGGAAAATTGCAAGAGGATCTTGATAAATTAGAAGACTGGGCATCAAAATGGCAGATGAAATTTAATGTGAACAAGTGCAAAGTTATGCATCTGGGGAAGAACAACCCAAACTATGCTTACACGATGCAAGGTTCCACATTAGGAACCACCACCCAGGAAAAAGATTTAGGCGTCATTGTGGATACCATGTTAAAACCCTCGACCCACTGTGCAGCGGCGTCCAAGAGAGCAAATAGAATGCTAGGTATCATAAGGAAAGGAATGGAAAATAAAACAAAAGATATTATAATGCCTCTATATCGTTCCATGGTGAGACTGCACCTTGAATACTGTGTGCAATTCTGGTCGCCGTATCTTAAAAAGTATATAGAGTTATTAGAAAAGGTTCAGAGAAGAGCCACCAAAATGGTAAAGGGGATGGAAGGATACTCCTATGAAGAAAGGCTAAAAAGGTTAGGGCTCTTTAACCTGGAAAAGAGACGGCTGAGGGGAGATATGATAGAAGTCTATAAATTAATGAACGGAGTGGAACGGGTAAACGTAGATCGATTGTTTATGTTATCAGAATATAGAAAGACTAGGGGACATGCAATGAAGCTACAGGGTAAACTACTTAAGACTAATAAAAGAAAATATTTTTTCACTCAACGTGTAATCAAACTCTGGAATTTGTTACCGGATGATGTAGTAAAGGCTGTTAGTGTAGCTGGGTTTAAAAAAGGTTTGGACAAGTTCCTGGAGGAAAGGTCCATAAACCATTATTAAGAAGAGACCCAGGATATCAATGCTTGATACAGTACAAGCATTGCGGAACCTGTGCCTTTTGGGGAAACTGCTAGGTACGTATGACCTAGATTGGCCACTGTTGGAAACAGGATACTGGGCTTGATGGACCTTGGTCTGACCCAGTATGGCATATCTTATGTTCTTATGATCTCAAGAGGAGAACAGACAGGGGGTTTCCAAGCGATGGGAGTTCAAAAAGGAAAGCAGTTGGAAGGCTAAAAATAAATAAATAAATAACAGAACAAAACTTAATCATGCATTTGCATGGATACTTAAGAAAAAAGTACTGCTGGACCCCTGAACAGAGAAGAAATTCCCTACTACACCTTTGAGTAGATTTGGCAAAGTCAGGAAATATACAAACAGATAAACCACAGAACAAATTCTTCTTCCTAAAAAATAACCTCAACAGCCATTCCTTATCAGACAACAAAGCAAAAGTAATCAATAAAGTAGAGGGAACAACAGGCTCCTCTTGAGAGGACTCTATTAAATCAGACACATTGAGAATATCAGCATACTGTGTCCTTACTACAGTTCTTCCAAAAACGACATTTTCTTCCCCGACGGGAGATAGTACATTTTAACCACTGGTGGATGAGATTCACTTGGCACAGATAAGATTTCAGTTAAATATGCTTGAAACATATCCTATTGAGAAACTGTAGATGCTTTAGGAAAGTTAATAGACCTAAGGTTCACAGCTCTGGTTGCATTTTCCAATTGCTCCAATTTCACATCCACACTAGTGAAGTTCTTAGTGAAGGAGTCAGATCGCCCCTCTAATAAACACATTTTAATCTGAAGATCAGCAACCACAGCCTAGGCTGCCCAAACCTTTGTGGCCGTTTTCATAATTGCTGCAGAATCAACTTGAACTTTCTGGGAGAACGACGAGATCTGTGGCACCAACGCTTCCCCCAAACAAAAAATAACCGACCAAATGGCCTCTAGCATGAAAGTCTCAGGACAAATCAATGAAAAAGAAGCCAAACCTCCAGTCAAAATTGCTTCTCCCTCCATTCTCCCCAATGCTGTCTCACCACTCTGGCTGCACCAAACCCTCAGTGTGCTGTAGTTTTGGGGTGTACACCCTGTCACCCAACACTGCTCCCGGGTCAGGCCCTTGACAGGAAGGAGACCTACTCCCAAAACAGGGGACTCCTTGCTGCAAACTGCTGGGATATACTGTTTTGGCCGCACACCTTAACTTGGAGAAGCAATATGAAGTGCCCAAAGCAGTCACTAAGTCAACAGATTCCTGCAAAACAATAGCCAAGCTTATAAAGCTGACTGTTGGAGTGGGCGCATAAATTATAACAGGTAAGGGCATAGAGGCAGCCGGAGTCTGGGAAGGCTTTTTGCCTTACGCTTTCACCCCACAGAAAAGCAGACTGCTCACAGAAGTCTAAATTATGCCATCTTGGAACCCGCAGGATCGATCCCTTGGGAATTTTATTAATGGTTCTGCAGCTGCCCGCAGGGTTGCTGTAACTTGCTGCTTTAGGCAGGAAAACAACAGTCTCCTTCTCATTAGTGTGCTGCGCAAGGCATCTCACTCCTGCCCTTTCCCTCTTCCTGCCAGCTCCGCTGATGATATTGAACAGATATCAGCAGGGCAAGGGAGTCTGAAATAAACAGAGAGGAATCACGGGAGTTGAGAATGGAGAAGAGTCCTTGCACCAATACACCTGCATCCTAGCATTCTGTGCCTACACTCACATCTACACCCTGAAACTCTGTCCCTGCACCCACACCCACACATACAGTACATGTACTCCATCCCAGCAGCCACGCCCAAACAATGCACTCGCTCCCACAAACTTTGCACTTGGGGACTCTGTCCCTGCACCTACACCCACACTGTACCTGGGCATTCAGTCCCTGCATACCCAAACTCATGCTGTGTCAACATTTGCAACACCTTGGGTCTCAAGTATGGTGAGTTCATCTTATACTTTATACTTTAAAAAGCACACAGATTTACAAATGCATGCTGTTTGTATGATAATTTGCTTTGGTTACCATTTAGGGTCACATGGATTTTCAGCTGTTAAATGGGGTCACATTGGAAAAACATTTGGGAAGCACTGGTCTACATAATTTAATTAAAGTCAGCACAAGTTAACACAGCTAAACTAAAACTAAATACTTTTGTTGATTCCTCACAAAATGAAGGAATTAAAAGCATGGAGACAATTTTAGAAAGCTTACATGTATAAAAAGCTACTATATCTGTAAATCATACATGTACAAATAACTATTTTAAAAGAAGCACTCCCTATATATGTATGCACCAGACATCTACAGATTTGAAGGTGAAGTGTTCTGTGCATGGGTTGGGGGGACGGGACTTAAAATTATACATGCATTTTCTATTTTTGCAACAGAAACACACATATACTTCAAAAAACCTCTCCATCTGCATGCATAACTAACTGCTTGCTTGGATTCCAAGTTTGAAGGTGTGAAGGGGATGATCTCTGGAAGGGGCGGAATAGAAAAATATAACAAATAAATAAAATAAATAAATAAATTTAAGGGGAAATTTGGATTACCTTTCTGCTGTTCAAAACCACCTCAAGTAGCAAATAGCTTTGCTTGAACATACAGGGGTATGTTTACTAAACTGCGTTAGTGCGATTCGCATTAGGAGCCGTGGTAGAGACAGAAATCCCAAATAAGGACATGGGCGGTACATCGTTACCGATAACGCGCGTTACAGAAATTAACGCGCATTACCGCACATTAATCTTAAGAAGGCGCACAGACACAAAACACTGAAACAGAGCTGTAGCACAATGGTTACTGCACTGACTGATGATGCAGGTGTCATGTTGTTTGATTCCCCAGTGTGTCTAATGCATAAGGCTGGCTGAGGCATCACCCTGTACATTTAAGTAGTGAATGAGGAGGCATTTTACATTTATTTTCAGTAGTGTTGCCAGCAAACATACCCTCACAGTGGCGTAACCTAAGGTGCTGCATAAGGCACCCCATAACGCACTCCATAGGCTACATTATCAAGTGCACTGTCCGCTGAGGCACCCCATAATGTCCCCTATAGAACACCCTATAAGGCACCTTATAGGGCGCCATATGGGGCGCCTTATGAGGCACTGTAAGGTTACAGTATGCTGAGGGGTTGTTGCTGGCAGCACTAATGTACATTAAAAATAAACAATGCTGCAGACAGCCCTATAAAATAATCCCACTGTGGGTTTGAACCCATGACCACTGGCCCCACAGGTAGTGAAGGAACCACTGGGCTACAGCCCCATAGCTGCTAACAGTCCCCTGGCTGCCTACTGAAGGGCGTCAGGCCACCACCCAAACCGCCTGCTGTGTTGCCCAGGATCTGGGTCAACGCACCCATACCCATGGTGCACTGCACATGCAGATCAGCAGTCCAGAGATGAACACAAGATGGGGTATGCACCCACACAGCACCCTGGCCCGGTAGGGCAACATGACCGTGTGCGTCACTGCCACAGAGTAGCAACAGACAGTAGCCTAACAGGGTGCCCCATAAGGAGCTTGAAAAGGTGTCCAGCAAAGCAGCCTGAGCCATAGCACAATGGTTAATACACTGACAGATAGTGCAAGGGTTGTGAGTTCAATCCCTCTATGGGTCTAAGAACTAAAGCTGGCTGAGACATTACCTTTACACTAATTCAGTGCTGTCTGTAGTAGTTTGTTTTGTATGTTTAAGAAGTGCTGCTGGCAAACACACGCTCACAGGGCCGTAACCCAAGGTGCTGCATAAGGTACCCTACAAGGCACACCAGAGGGTACAGTATAATGTGCACTGTCCGCCAGGGCACCCTATAGGGCACGGTACAGGGTGCCTCATAGGGCACGTTATAGGGTGCCCGATGAGGCACCGTCAGGAGTCCGCACTGTGAGGGTGGTGTTGCTGGCAGCAACAATGTAAAGTAAAAAAAAGAAAATGCCTCAGACATCCCCACCAAATAACACCACTGTGGGATCAAACCCATGACCTCTGGCCCCCACAGGCAGTGAGATAACATTTCGCCTATATCGCTAGTGCAACAAACAAATCCCTAATAACGATGTGGCCAGCTTATGGAGTAGAACTGTCCAATGTCAAAACCCCCCACCCCAGATAAACCACAGTTTCACTACGTACAAACAAAGAAGGCTTGGCAGTGAAACAAACCAAGGTCTCAGCAAACAAGGGCACATGGCAAACACAATCAAGACCAAGGTCTAGATCATTACCAAATACAGAAAGCCCAATAACATCACAGACCTTTTCATACACTGAAAGCTACTGGCAAAAGCAAAGGAAAAAACGAACTCACTATGAATATGTGGATAAAGAATATCCAGGCGCCTGTTCCCCCAGCACCAACAACCCCCTTGACTGCCTACTGAAGGGCGTCAGGCCACCACCCAAACCGCCTGCTGTGTTGCCCAGGATCTGGGTCAACGCACCCATACCCATGGTGCACTGCACATGCAGATCAGCAGTCCAGAGATGAACACAAGATGGGGTATGCACCCACACAGCACCCTGGCCCGGTAGGGCAACATGACCGTGTGCGTCACTGCCACAGAGTAGCAACAGACAGTAGCCTAACAGGGTGCCCCATAAGGAGCTTGAAAAGGTGTCCAGCAAGGCAGCCTGAGCCATAGCACAATGGTTAATACACTGGCAGATGGTGCAAGGGTTGTGAGTTCAATCCCCCTGTGGGTGTAAGAACTAAAGCTGGCTGAGACATTACCTTTACACTAATTCAGTGCTGTCTGAAGCAGTTTGTTTTGTACGTTTAAGAAGTGCTGCTGGCAAACACACGCTCACAGGGCCGTAACCCAAGGTGCCGCATAAGGTACCCTACAAGACACACCAGAGGGTACAGTATAATGTGCACTGTCCGCCAGGGCACCCTATAGGGCGCGGTACAGGGTGCCTCATAGGGCACGTTATAGGGTGCCCGATGAGGAACCGTGAGGAGTCCGCACTGTGAGGGTGGTGTTGCTGGCAGCAGCGATGTAAAGTAAAAAAAAGCAAATGCCTCAGACACCCCCACCAAATAACACCACTGTGGGATCAAACCCATGACCTCTGGCCCCCACAGGCAGTGAAGTAACATTTTGCCTATATCGCTAGTGCGACAAACAAATCCCTAATAACGATGTGGCCAGCTTATGGAGTAGAACTGTCCAATGTCAAAAACCCCCACCCCAGATAAACCACAGTTTCACTATGTACAAACAAAGAAGGCTTGGCAGTGAAACAAACCAAGGTCTCAGCAAACAAGGGCACATGGCAAACACAATCAAGACCAAGGTCTAGATCATTACCAAATACAGAAAGCCCAATAACATCACAGACCTTTTCATACACTGAAAGCTACTGGCAAAAGCAAAGGAAAAAACGAACTCACTATGAATATGTGGATAAAGAATATCCAGGCGCCTGTTCCCCCAGTACCAACAACCCCCTTGACTGCCTACTGAAGGGCGTCAGGCCACCACCCAAACCGCCCGCTGTGTTGGCCAGGATCTGGGTCAACGCACCCATACCCATGGTGCACTGCACATGCAGATCAGCAGTCCAGAGATGAACACAAGATGGGGTATGCACCCCCCCACAGCACCCTGGCCCGGTAGGGCGAGATGACCGTGTGCGTCACTGCCACAGAGTAGCAACAGACAGTAGCCCAACAGGGTGCCCTATAAGGAGCTTGAAAAGGTGACCAGTAAGGTGTCTAAGAGGAAGTCCCAGGCTAAGTGCAATATCAGGTACACATGGATAAGACAGTGCAGATGGCACCCTGGCCTATAGAAACATAAGTCAAGGTGCCCCAAAAAGGGTATGGTGCCCAAGGTCAGTGTGCCCTAGGGACTGCAAGGTGCATCAGGAAGACCTGCATGACGTGTGGGGAACAGAGACAGATGTAGCCCGAACAGCACATAGAACGCACAGTAAAGGCAATGAACAGGTGAGTGAAGGAGGGAGAGCAGAGAGCCAGTGGACCTGCCATATCTGCGGAAATCCCATGTGGCTGGCAGGAGCGCTGACAAACATGGTGGGGGCAACTGTACCACACCACAGGGTGCTGGCAATGTAGAGTTCTGGAAAAACTGTGTGTGGTAGGTGAAGGGAATATGTGTCCCCCAGTGGAGGTAGAGGTGGCAGGATAGTCTCACCGATGGGTGGACAGAGGAGTGGTGGTTCCATGCAGATCAGGCACAGGCACGGCAAGCACAAAGAGATTCAATGCAGGAAAGGGTAGCAGTGCAGGACATGGGGTGACAGCCCACACTGACATACAGGACACCTCACAGCTGACAGATGCAGATAGATGGACCAAAGGATGGTCCGTCACTGTGATGAGGGCAATATGAGCAGGCAGGACATAGCAGCCAAGAGATGAATGTTACAGGGATTACAGGTACCAGTGTAGGAAAGGCAGCAAAACAGGAGAACAAAGAGTGTGTGAATCCATGGCCACTAGGATGGAAAGCACTGCACAAACCAATAGGCTACAAAAACACTCTGAGGCGCACATCAATGGCTGCATACAGGACCACTGCATGGCACCACAGAAAACACCAGCTGTGTGTCAGGAGAGGGCAACTCCAAGAGTCACCATGATGCAATGCACAGGTAGAGCAGGTGTCCATAGCTCATATCACAGTCCATAGGTGGGAATTGGAGGCACATATGAACAGATGCACACTGTGACGCAGCGGACCCTCTTCTAGAGAGAAAAAAAGTTTTAAATTCTGAGAAAAAAAGAAATGACCTGCAATTTCCAAAGGATCCATCTAGGGGGAGCAGGAGAGGCAGGACAGAGACTCCAGAACCACGCCTCAGGGGGCAGGAGTCATACTCCAACTCCACACATTTAAGGAGAGGCAGGCAAGAGTCAGCAGTCTCGCAAGGGAGCTCAGAAGGTTCACCAGGAAGTGTGCCACCTGGAAGAGAACGAGTTAGAAGCAGCTCCAGAGAAGGACCAAGAACAGGCTATGCAGAGGGGAGACCAAAGCCAAGGTCTAGGCCCAAGCCAAGCCTGAGCAGAAAGACAGGCTGGGGAAGGAGAAGCAGTCCTATAGCCCAGAGGATAGGCCGAGAAGGCCGAAGCCTGACTAGATTAGGCTCTGAAGCCGGAAAGAAAACCAGCCATAAAAGCCAAAGGAGAGAAGAGTGGGAGAGCCGAAGGAACGCACCAGAGAGCACTGACACGGAAGGCAGTAGCCAAGAGAGGCCTCCAGCTTTGTCCCAAAGAACCAGGAGAAAAGCAAGAGGTAAAGCTTTTAAAGATTGTTATAGTTTGCCTAGAGAAGAATCCTGGAAAGGTGACCCTCCTTATCATAAACAAGGACAGAAATACAAGCTAAAAGACAGCTGTTATAAGCAAAGAACTGGTAGAGGAAAACATTACCAAGAAAATGTTTTTAAACCTTTAGAAAAAGAGCTGCCACTGTGGTATTCCACCTTGCAGAAACCTAGGCCCAAACATTTGACTAAGCCTTGGGAAGCACCAGAACATACTCCAGGGAAGGACACTTATTCGGTTTCCCCAGAGCAGTCAGAGGAGGAGGCCATGCAAGTGGAATCTATATCCGAGGACTTGGATAGCCCAATGGAATGTACCTACTGTGTTGTGGATGAGATTGAATCATTCCATAGATCTGGCAGTGAATGAAGCATTACTGTTTGAACAATTTTTATACTGTGAAGTTAACAGCCCTTTTTGGTTAATTCATACCCTGTTTGGAGAATCCGTTGCAAAGACTTTTTCTGTTACGTTTACCAGTGTGTTGTGCGTATGATTTGAACCCTTAGTGCAAAAAGGGGAATAAAAGCCTTTTTTTTATTTCTCCTCCACTTTGTGCAAGTGTATAATTTTTCTCTTTGGGAGTTTGGTAACGAGGCCGGCACAAGGCTGATACCCTTGACCCTCGCACCTGGCCAACCCCAATCCACCTTCTTGGTGACAGCGGACCAGCGAGCGGCGGCGCCCCGTGGAACCCACCCTTTGGTGGAACTACTACGCCGCCACCAGGGGGTGCTGGCACACGCGCGCACACACTCCGCCCGGCGGTGCCCCGCGTCACAACACACACCAGGAGATGTAATGCAGTGTAAACAACTTGCAATTGAGCAGGGGAGCGACACATGAGGGGTGTAAGGGGCAAGCTGAATGGAAAGCTATGTGGATGGCCTGTGGACGAGGGCAATGGACTGAAAAAGGAGCATGTGAAAGAACAGCCTGCCCAGTGATGTGGCCCAGACAAAACCAGCAGCAGCAGTACCAATCCACATGCAGTCTAGTCACATGCTTGCCCCCAGGAAAAAAACTACAGTTAATCCACAAGATGCGGCAGAGAGGCAGCAGACAGGCCACACTGACATGCGCAGCCCAACTATGGTAGGGTGCGTGGAGATGTGATGGGGCTGCAGACAACACATGGGCAGGTAATCAGCAAACATGAAAGGAAAAGAAACAGGTCATGTGTGGTTCAAACCGTCAAACTATGGAGTGGCAATGTAAGTCTGTGACCACTATCCCAAAGAACCCAAACAACCAAAGTGCAAACAATGGTCCACAAAAGGCACCCACTAGATCACAGCAGATATCATATCCTGCACCCTGATGCACCGTATGCCATGGATAAACCCACGGGGCCTGTGTGGCAGTCACCATCGCCAACACACACTCAATCCATGTGGCAAGGCCACCTACCTGGTGCTGCCCGTGGACCCTAACCACCCTGACACCACACCACTGTTGTCTCCCCAAACCCCAGCCCGCATCCCATCACCTGTCAAAACCAGACTGTAAGATGCGATGAGGAGGGTGTCAGCATGACACGTCCCCACAGTGCTCGCCCCAAACGGATGCACAGCAGTCACCATCCCCAGACCCCCACAGACCCAGGTTGAAGCATGCAGAGTCAAAAGGAACCATGCAAAGTCAACATTGACGTATCAAAGTTACACAACAATGTAAAGTTGATCCCCCCCGGTGCAATCAGAAAAACACCCATACAGTTCATGGCAGCGACGGTGTGTCAGTCCCCCAGTGACAGTCAAAATAGCAGGCCAACAATGAGGTCCAAAAAAGGCTTGTGCCAAAATCACAGAGGGCCATCTCCCAGTGGCACAACATCCAGGGACAGTTTCACAGAGGTGCCGTGTCCAAACAAATATGGCTGTTGGGCTCTCCAGATGCATTGTAGTAGATGTGCCATGTATGTTGGCTGTGTCCTGTGTGAAAAATGGGTAGATATAAGGTAAGGGAATGGCACCCCACCCCCACCATTAGGTCACAAAGGAGACAGTGACACTACAAGATGTGTATCATGAATGCATAGATATCACAAAATGACACGGCCACAACACAGAGCACAGTGCACATGGACCACTGCAGGAGATGGCTCTGCAGACCAGGACAACATCCCAACATGGTCATGTAAATGCCCATGACACACAGGCATCCTAGGGGTCCATAGCATGTCCAGCAGTGGTGGTGCACAGAGATACCACCGAAGGGCATGTTGATACTAACAGGCCAAATGCAGCAGCTGCACGTGGTGTATGTCCCAGAGGATGGAAGCAGAAACCTACCTGACAGTTATAGCTGTGGTCTGATTGGGAAAGTCCGAGTCAGGCAAGGGCACAAGGGGTCCCAGTAGAGGCTGCAGACATAAATGAACTGCGTCCATCACCACGTCCTCATGGTTAGCTGTGAGTGGAGCATGTCCGAGGTATGCTGTGTAGCGTGGAAAAAGAAATGTTGATGTGCAGTGTCCTGCTAGCAAACATGAGACATGTAAGGAACAAATATATGACACATGGCCACAATGTACAGTAGAACCCAGTAAGAAACGTGGAATGCAACGAAAAGACGTGAAGTAAAAAACTTTTTATTTCTTTATTCCACTCCAGCCACCGGCCCGACACTGGCCGTGTTTCGTAAAAGCCTTCCTCAGGGGCAAATGATGGCTGTATGTTGTATGTTTCTACTATTGTAAATTGCTCTTCCTTTAAAATCATAGGAGAGCCTGTATAATAATTGACATCTAAACTCAGTGCTTTCCTATAGTGCCATTACAAGCGGCTTTACCGCTGAAAGCAAAAGAAGCTGGGACAAATCAGACTAACCAATCATAAGCCAGAAGCAGGCTGCGGTAGCCAATTAGGGGGCAGCTTTTCTCCAGGAGTTCAGAGAAAAGCTGCCCCCTAATTGGCTACCGCAGCCTGCTTCTGGCTTATGATTGGTTAGTCTGATTTGTCCCAGCTTCTTTTGCTTTCAGCGGTAAAGCCGCTTGTAATTGCATCCCCGAACAGGATTAACACTGTGGCACTATAGGAAAGCACTGAGTTTAGATGTCAATTATTATACAGGCTCTCCTATGATTTTAAAGGAAGAGCAATTTACAATAGTAGAAACATACAACATACAGCCATCATTTGCCCCTGAGGAAGGCTTTTACGAAACACGGCCAGTGTCGGGCCAGTGGCTGGAGTGGAATAAAGAAATAAAAAGTTTTTTACTTCACGTCTTTTTGTTGCATTCCACGTTTCTTACTGGGTTCTTGGTGCACGTGGAATTGTGCTTTTTCTGTTGGGTCACAATGTACAGTAGGGCATAAGCAGAAGGGCAAAGAGAGACGGTTGAACATCACTGGACGGGTGGCCAGACACATCCCTGAAACAGACAAAGGCAGAGAAGAGCAGAAGGTACCGTCATGCAGACACGTTACAAAGACACAGAGACATACACCCTGAGACAAGGTATGCATGCCACAAGATGCAGATGGCTGGACCCTCGACAATCAGGGACAAGTGGAGACAATCATCCCAGTCCATGCATGAGTGCACTGAGGTTGTCTAATGCCACAATGGCAGTGAGGTCTCCACATGCGCCCAAACAGTACAATGCCCTGAGACTCACACAGCCTGGTATTATGTGCAGTAGATACAGTATGTAGACCCCCAAGATGTGCACAGGCAAAGGTAACATGTGTGACAAACGGAATCAATGGGGGATGGAGTAGTGGGCCAAAGACATGTGCATCACCATAGGAGCAGTGGAGAGGGAAAAACATATATGTGTCAAATGGTGCTGCCACCACAGCAAACCTAACTGTATGTCCACTCACCACAGTCACCTGCATGTTGCAGTGATGTACACACAGTCCCTACATGCACCACAGCATTGGGCAGTATTGGTAGGCTACCCCTGGGAGCCCAGAATACAGCAGCTTATCCTGGGGAGCAAAAACACAAGAGACATATAGAGACATGTCATGACAGTGCCGTGAAATCCAAAGATCAGCTCGCACATGGTGACCCAGAAGCACATCCCCCACACACGCAGAACTTACAGGAGAAGAGCTGCTCGATCAGATGTTGCCTGGCCGCCATCCCCTCACGTGTGTCACCACGGCCAGGTGCAGGAGGGCACACAGGATCCTCCCCGAGATCCTCATTAATATCGACTGGGACATTGTGCCTGAGAGCAATGTTGTGGAGGATGCAACAGGCCAGGATGATCTTTGCCACAGTCATGGGTCTGTACTGTAAGGCACCGCCGGTCCTATCCAGACACCTGAAGCGACTCTTCAGAACGCCAAAGGTGCGCTCAATGACTGAGCGGCTGGAGGCATGGGCCTCATTGTACCGCATCTCTGCACCTGGCCGAGGGAGACGTAAAGGGGTCAGCAACCAGGCACGACACCCATATCCTGCATCACCTGCAGAAAGAAACGTTGTAAGTTTACACGTTTGCTGATGCACCCATGGAATCACTGACATAGCAACAATCAAATGGACAGCAGAGAGGCATGGACACACACATATGATGCCACATCATTGCATACAATGGCAGTGCACCAGAGGCTGATGCTGGGAGAACCAAAGCCCCAGGGAATGGCCATAGAAACATAGAAACATGATGACAGAAAAAGACCACAAGGCCCATCTAGTCTGTCCTTCCATAACAACAACTACAACAGTCCACTTTTTACCTTTAGAGATCCTCTGTGTTGGTCCCATGCTTTTTTGAATTCAGTTACTGTCCTCATCTCTACCACCTCCACTTGGAGACTATTCCACGGATCCACTACTCTTTCCGTAAAGAAATATTTCCGCATATCACTCCTGAATCTATCTCCCTTCACCCTCATCCCATGTCCCCTCGTCGCAGAACTTGCTTTCAATTGAAAGAGGCTCTCTCCCTGAACATTTATGCCACGGAGGTATTTAAACATCTCAATCATATCACCTCTATCCTGCCTTTCCTCTAAGGTGTACATATTAAGATCCTTAAGTCTGTCCTCATATGCTTTATAATGAAGACTACTAATCATCTTAGTAGCAACCCTCTGCACCGACTCCATCCTGTTCACATCCTTTTGAAGGTGCGGTCTCCAGAATTGCACACCATACTCCAAATGAGGTCGCACCAAAGACTTATACAGAGGCATTATCACCTCCTTTTTTCTGCTAGCCATTCCTCTCCGTATGCACCCAAGCATCCTTCTAGCTTTTGCCGTCGCCTTTTCTACCTGTTTAGCTACTTTAAGATCATCGGACACAACTACGCCTAGGTCCCGCTCTTCTTTAGTGGACAAAAGTACTTCACCTCCTATGCTGTATTGCTCCCTTGGATTGCTGCAGCCCAAATGCATGACCTTACATTTTTTAACATTAAATCCCAGCTGCCAAATTCTAGACCATTCTTCAAGCTTAGCTAGATCCCTCCTCATGTTATCTACACCTTCCTGGGTGTCTACTTTATTGCAGATTTTGGTATCATCCGCAAAGAGGCAAACCTTACCCGACAGCCCTTCCGCTATATCACTAACAAAGATGTTAAAAAGAATCGGACCAAGGACAGATCCCTGGGGCACACCACTGGTAACATCCTTCTCCTCAGAGTGAGCTCCATTTACTTGTACTCTTTGTCGCCTCCCACCCAACCAATTTCTAACCCAAGCAGTAACTTTAGGGTCCATCCCTAGGGTGCTCAGTTTGTTTATAAGTCGCCTGTGAGGAACAGTGTCAAAGGCTTTACTGAAATCTAAATACACCACATCTAGAGCTGTCCCTCGGTCCAACTCCCTGGTCACCCAGTCAAAGAAATCAATCAGATTTGTCTGACAAGACCTGCCTCTGGTGAATCCATGCTGCCTCGGATCCTGTAATCCGCTGGACTCCAGAAACCTCACTATTTTCTCTTTCAACAGCGTTTCCATTAATTTACTCACCACTGAAGTTAAACTAACCGGCCTGTAGTTTTCAACCACATCCTTACTTCCGCTTTTGTGTAAAGGCACCACATGAGCCTCTCTCCAGTCCTTCGGCACCACTCCCGACTCCAACGAGGCATTGAAAAGGTCAGTCAGTGGAGTTGCTAGAACGTCCCCAAGTTCCCTCAGTATTCTAGGGTGTATCCCATCTGGTCCCATCGCTTTGTCTACTTTAAGTTGAGCTAGTTTCTCACGAACACAGTCTTCTGAAAATTGTTCAAGATGTCCCTCGCTTCTGTTCTTATTTGTGGGTGTTTTCTGAGGTCCTGCTCCTGGTTCTTCATCTGTGAACACAGAACAAAAATATTTGTTAAGCAATTCCGCTTTATCCTTATCAGCTTCTACATATTCCCCCCCTGTACCCTTGAGTCTGACAATACCACTTTTGCCCTTCCTCTTCTCACTAATATATCTGAAAAATGTCTTATCTCCCCATTTTATTGCATTGGCTATTTCCTCCTCCTTTTGAATCTTTGCCTTCTTGACTACTTTGCTAGCTTCTCTAAGTTTTTCCAAATACAGATGCCTGTCTTCCTTTCTCTGTGATCTCTTGTATTTCATGAAGGCCAATGGGGGTAGTGCACATGAAGTGCACATGAAGGCCAATGGGGGTAGTGCACATCTACGGTACCATGCCAAAAGACACATCCCAAACCTGTAATCATGAAGCAGCGGTGGCTGCTGTGAGGGCATCTGTCCACCAGTGGCATGGCACACTCGGAGGGGAATGGATGCACAGGTGTGTAATTATGTGACCGTCATGATACAGCGCACACAGAGCAGAGGCTAATGGAAAACATCCCGGGGGGGGGGGGCAGGTGGGAGTGGCAGTGGAGACAGGAGAAAGTGCCCACACATGCAGTCTACATGTGTCAGAGCAGGTGTGCATACAGTTTAGGTCACATGTTGCCCCCTGCATGTCCAAAGGGAGGGGGCCCCACACACACTGTACACCATGTCGATGTTTCTGTGCACCCAATCCTCCCACCCACCCCAGATGGCACATGCACAGAACTGTGGCATATGGTGTGGGAGAGGGACAGACACCACAGGTAGACATATGCACAAATGCCTGTGAAGTATGCCCGTGGCCAGGTCTGGGAGCTATGTGCAAGCCTGAGGTGTCCCACACAGCAATGAAGGGGACACACCAAATGTGACCAGAGTGACCCAGGACACAGGAGCACGGTAACTTAACAGCAGAGGCAGGGAACAGCCCACACCACATGTGTGCCGGGACACCCAGGCGAGCAACAACACACATATGAGAGACAGAGAGATGTGTGGCAGTGCACAGAGGTAGTGACCCAATCCCTGGTGACAGGGCGTGATGTAGTGTGAAGCCCACAATAGGCTGCACCTGGAAATAACACCACAATGTAAGACATGCAGAGGACACTGGTGACTATGGGGTCCCGTCAACCATATACGGTAGGTGCACGTTAGATGAGGTGAATACCCACCCAGCAGAACGTAGTCCTCATATTGTCCGGCCTCAAACTGGCTGAACAGTGCCGAGTGCTGGAGGATATAGGAGTCATGGGCTGACCCTGGGAACCGTGGAACCACATTGAGAATACGCATACTTACATCACAAACAACCTGCACATTTAGGGAATGGAAGTGTTTGCGGTTGCGGTACACAACCTCCCTGTCACGTGGCAGGGCCAGGGCAACATGTGTGCAATCTGTAGCTCCCATCACATGTGGTATCCCAGCAATCCTTTGGAATGCCTGTCTCAGGGCCCCCCAATGTTGCCTACCGTTGGGAATTGCAATGTAATTACCAACCCGGCTGACCATGGCCCGCAGTACCTGGTGGAGACAGCGAGAGAATGTTGGCCTACTCATCCCACCCACTGCTGCCACTGAGGATTGGAAACAGCCAGAGGCAAAGAAATGTAGGGCAGCCAGGAGCTTGGCCAATCCCGGTATAGCATGTGACCGGGCAGTCCGGGACTCGAGGTCAGGTCTAAGATCCTTGTATAGCTCCCTAATAGCCCCTGTGTCCAGCTGGTAGAGGGAGATTACCTGGTCCTCTCTGATGTCCTGGAGCAGGGTCCTGGGCCTGTAGAGGCATTGCAGGCGGGGCCGCACCCCAGCACGCCGATGGTGCCGTTGTTCCTCCACACCCGCCTGTGGACCCCCCACAGCTGCAGGCCTGTGTTGCAGTGGGATAGCCCAGTGCCGCAGCCCCAGTTACATCATCTCCCCCCTCTGGAAAGCGCAGCAAAGCCAGCTCCATCAATGCAGCCACCGCACAACCTGCATTCACAGTCTGAGCCATGATAGACACAGGAAAGAGGACAGGTGTCTGGGAAATAGGGTTTGGGGAGGGGTTGAAAATCAGTAGAAGGATACACACCTGGTGAGCTGGGAATGACGCAGCGCGCGCGGGAACGTGCGTACACACAATGCATCCACCTACATGGCTGGATGTGACCGGACATGGTGGATGCACGTGGGGGGAGAGGGTGGTGTGTCCCCCTGATGCAGCACGGTGCAAATAGATGGCGTCCTACATCTCACACCACACCCAAAGACCCAGGTGCGACAGAAAGGCATGGCGCGCACGCACACGCGTATACGTAACGCGGCGCACGCGTCTGACGTAACGCGGGGCGTAACACGCATAGAACCAAGCCCAAAACACACATATAAATAGAGCAGGCTCAGAATGCCAAACACCTCAGCACACATACAGAAACACAGCATGTCAGACAGCATTGGAGGCAGCCAGGAGGCTGCAGAGGGGCACAGTGCTCAGCCACCAGTAGCCACTCCCTCAGGAGAGGGGGATGGTGAGAGGCCAGGCCCATCTGGGGCCCCACACCACCCCAGCCAACAGACAATCTCTGGACAAGGACAGAGGCACCACAGGACCCCTGTGGCAGGGGAGGCAAGGAAAAAGGCTGTGCGGTTCAGCCAAGAGGAAAATGACATGCTCCTGGCCAGTATCCTCTACCACTTTGAGGTCCTGTTCGGTTGCCTGAGCAGTACAACATCCAGTGCCATATGCACCAGGGCATGGGCAGAAGTGCAGACAGCGGTGGCGGCAGCAGGGGGACCCCACTGTGATGTCGAAAGTCTAAGGAAACGTTATTGTGACATCAAGCGGAACATCCGGACAGAGTTGAGGAGGGAGCGGCGCACAGCACAGGGCACTGGAGGGGGCCCTGCACAGATGTCAACCCTGTCTGAGCTTGAACAACGCCTGTCAGAACATCTGGGGCCCATGTACATTCATGGGCTGCCCCCGGCATTGGACACATGCGCACCCAAATGCCAGTAGGTCTGAGTGGCTCAACTGGTGGGGGACCATACACATACGTGTGGAGGGGTGGCCTGGGGGTGAGGGGCAGTACGTGGCTGACGGGGATACAGGGGGTGACACTGTGACAGGGTCTAGGGGTGGCCCATCACAGGGGCAGCTGTGGGTGCTGTCAAACAGGTGTCTAGTTGTGAGAGCTACACAATCTTGGCAAGGCTATGAATTTACTTGACCTGGAAAGGATTGTGGGTCTTGTAGTTCATTCACACAAAACTGTCCGTTGAACAAGAATAAATAATTGCAGTTGCCCAAGTGTAAAGCAAATGAAACAGAGTTTATTTCTGGGGTGTTATCTCCACACAGGTATGCTTGGTAACATCAATAGGATAACTTTTATCAGGGTGTCATTCAATAACACACAAAATAAGGTAACTGAAGTATTTAATCAAGAAATCAATAAAGTCCCTGATGAAACAGAAAAGGGCTGTCCTGAAACAACTGCTAATTAACTTCTTAACAGTGCTGCAGTGAAAGACAAACCCAAAAAGGGTAAAACTCCTTTATATCCAAAATAAATCAGCTTTCCTCCTGTCACAGAGAAGAAGTAGCTTCCACTCAGTTCCACGTGTGCACTGGTGCCTTCAATTAAACACAGGGGGTTAACAAGCTCAAACTCTGGCTTGATCACTCTCTTCAGGTGGCAAAACGTTACCCAAAAGCTTCCTCATCAGGCAGCTTTCTGGGCTGCTAATAGGCAGTACAAGGTCCCTTTTGGTGTATGATCCTTAACTGTGCAATACTTTAGAACAGCAAGTCACTGAGAACTGTATTTGAACAACAAGTTACTGAGAGAGCAATCCATGCATTCAACTTCTGTATTAGCAAAGTTACTTACCTGTAACGGAGTTCTCCGTGGACAGCAGGATAAGTCAGCCACACCTGGTGACGTCATCCGACGGCGCCATGATGGAAGTGCTCTCTAGCTCAGAAGCTTCTGAGCATGTGTGAGGTGGTCCCACCTCCCCGGTCCGCCCCTAGCCCGATCAGTGAATGATTAGCTGTGCTCTGCGGCTAGGGCGTGGACCGCGCAGGCCACCCTCAGAGGGGAGGTGGGCGGGATCGTGTGGCTGACTTATCCTGCTGTCCACGGAGAACTCCGTTACAGATAAGTAACTTTGCTTTCTCCTAGGACAAGCAGGATGTGTCAGCCACACCTGGTGTCTCCCAAGCTACCTGTTGAGCGCTGTGGCTGAGGGGGGCGTGTGATAGAATACTATACAGTGTGGAACACAACTGATGGAGGCACGCGAAGATAAGACAATCGTTTATTGTGCGACCTGTGATAAGGAAGCTTATCATAGCTCAGGTAGGAGCTATAGAAAAGATGATGTGACTCTGAACAAGCAACCTGTCAGTTCTGGTAGAAGTAAGAAAACAGAGTTTTCACATAAAAGACTACCAGTCCCAGAATGCACCAGGTTTCCAGCAGCCATGACAGGGGCTGAAGTGAGAAAATGTGTGTGCAATCAAGAGAGCTATGAGGTAATCCCTAAGCACTCATCTCAAAAGGCAGGGCCTGATTGAACACAGCTGCGCTGTGTTAGGGAGGAGCACACATTAGGACAGAATAAGAATAGAGCTTATTCTACAGATAATAGCTTCAGACACAGCTTCAGGAAAGGAGACAGCAACAACTTCAAGCTCAAGCACCAGTATCACCTGGAGAAACAGAAGCCAAGCCAAGCGGATAGAGAAAGAAGGAAACTCTCTGGAAGGAAGAGAAGAAAGCCCATTGGATGGTCTGGGAGAGTCCAAGGCAGTACCCATACTGGGAGGTATTCCAAGTGCCAGCAGAGACCATTGGACTGGAGTCAGCCAGAGGAATGGAATGGCAGAGATAGGAATCACCAGTGGCTACCTGGAAGAGAGAAGACTGCACGTGGAAAGGACTTTCAGACCTATGCCAGAAGGTATGTGAGGGAAGATCCAGTGTCCAGGGATCAAGATTGGAAGGCTGGACATCAGAACTGGATTACATACTGGCCAGGCTATACAGAGAGGAATTATGATAGCAGGAGAGGCTCAGGTATGAACACTGATCCAGACCCTATCTATAATAGTGAATGGCAGCAAGGGAATAAGCATTCTCATGATAGTGCCTTAATGAAAGACTCGTCTGTGCTAATGTATGATAGTGACCCTATGCTGATTGATGAAGGGGGAGATACAGCAGATGAAACTATTGATTACATGGACTGTTCTTTATCCAAGTGCTATTGCTAGCTTTCTGTAAGCAAACACATCAGCCATCACAAAGAAACCTAACTTTGTTCTTTATTTCCACTGCAAACAGCTCCTAAAGCAGGATTTTGGGTTCCCACAGTAGCAGCCTGCCAGCTAAAGGGTTTCAGCTAGACAATTGATAGTAATTAAAGCTGCACCTGATTGTGTGTGTGAGCAAGGAAGAATCACTGCAGGATCTGTGTGGAAAATAAGCAGAAGTTAACCTAACAAGCAAAGTTCATTTATTTCTTTGTGCCTTTTTATTTGGTAATTATTTGCTAAGAAAACATTAGCTAATTGCCTGACAAGCTGAAGGTTGTTTTTCTGATTTGCTTTGTGACTTTATGTTATCCATTTAAACACTACAAGCAAGTAACCTCATTTATATTGCTACCAAGCATATTTGTGCTGGGTGAATTAAACCCCATCAATAAAAGAAGTATTTTATTGGCCTTACCACTGGTATCACAACTCAATTATTGTCTTCAGCTGTGTTTGGGAGTGAAAGAACTACATTACCCACAATACCTTGCAAGAATCATATGAATATATGCATCATCAAGATTGTGTAAGCTCTCACCCTAGGCAGCCGTCTGACAGACCCAATTGCATATAACATTAAAGTGCAGAACATTCAGGCAACCTGCCGTGAGGTAGAACAAGATCAACTGTGCAAACATGCAATGAGGTAGAAACATCAAGTGCAATCTAACAAACAGTGCAATGAAACATCAACTGTGCAACTAGCGTAGTGCAAAAATACAACTAATCAGGATGCAAGTCCGTATGGCTACCCCTTTCAGCACCGGGTTAGAGGCGTCTGAGTCACTGTCCCGTGGGCTGGGGCTTGGTCGGTTCTTCCGGCAGGGTCTGAGCCATGGTGGACGCTGCTACCGTAGACAGGACTGCTCGGCCAAATGAGCTGTCAGCCTCCGCCTGTAGGTCTAGGCAGTAGTGCTTCTGGAAGGTGAGTTGCGAGGACCAGGTAGCGGCTTTGCAGATCTCGCTCACTGGGACCTCCTGCGCACTGGCAAGGGAGGTGGCTAGGGCGTGGAGTTGGTGTGCACTCGCCTTGTTTGCTGGGAGGGCGCCTGCCTTTTGCAGGCAGTAGGAGACAGAGTCGGATATCCAGTGGGAGAGTGTACGCTTGGTGACGGGCCGCCCCGGTCTGTTGGGGTCGAAGGACACAAAGAGCTGGGTCCCCTGATGGATGGCGGACGTCCTGTCAATGTAGATGCGCAGGGCTCGGACGCAATCCAGTGAGTGGAACCGCTGTTCTTCTGGTGAGCCGTGAGGGGCAGGGAAGAAGGAGGGAAGTTCCACCGACTGGTTGACGTGAAAAACAGAGGCGACTTTAGGGACAAACTTCGGGTGTGCCCAGAGAGATGCCCTGTTGTGGTAAATCTTGGTGTACGGGGGGTGAGCCACTAGAGCCTGCAGCTCGCTAATCCTCCTTGCAGATGTGATGGCGATGAGGAATAGCGTCTTTCAGGACAGGTATTTCCCTCCCGCGGTGTGCAGGGGCTCGAACGGCTCTTGTGTCAACTGCTGGAGGACGATACCAAGGTCCCAAGAGGGAACTGGTTTCCGAACCAGGGGCTGCAGGTTCCTGAGACCTCTCATGAAGCGGGTCACGATTGGAAGGGCGGTGATTGAGCCCGTGGGTGAGTCGCTTCACAGTTCGTGCAGGGACGCAATGGCTGCGAGGTGTATCTTGATGGACTGTGGCTTCAGGCCCAGGCTGAAGAGAATGGAGAGGTACTGCAGGACAGTAGGAACAGGGCAAGAGGCTGGTGGGACTCCTTGGCCTGCGCACCAGATACTGAAACGTTTCCACTTAAGACTGTATGACTTTCGAGTGGAAGGCCTCCTGGACGCCAGGACAATGTGTTGCACCTCCGCGGGTGTGGACGTCGTGGAGGCTTACCCTTTCAGCCTCCAGGCTGTCAATGCAAGAGTTTGGAGGTTGGGATGCCAGGTCTTGCCGTCGTTCTGGGTGAGCAGATCCAGTCGCAGCGGTAATCGGATGGGTGGTTCCTGTGAAAGCTGCAGCAGCAGGGAGAACCACATCTGCCGTGGCCAGTAGGGCGCAATCAGGATGATGTGTGCCTTGTCGTTGATGATGCGCTGTATCGTGGCTGTCAGGAGGGGGGTTGGAGGGAAGGCGTAAGCCAATCCCCAATCCCCCCAGGGTACGGCGAATGCATCGGAAGCCACTTTTTGAGGCGACGGGCGTTTTGAGCAGAAGAGGGGGCATCTGGAGTTGGCCTCGGTCACAAAGAGGTCTATCCGTGGATTCCCCCATCATTGGAAGATGGACCTCGCCACTTCCTCGTGAAGCGTCCACTCGTGAGGTTGGAGCTGCCTGCTTAGCCTGTCCGCTAAGGCGTTCTGGACTCCCAGGAGGTAAGTCGCCTGTAGAAAGCAGTTGTTGGCTAGGGCCAAGGACCATGTCTCGAGTGCCTCCCGGCATAGAGG
Source organism: Ichthyophis bannanicus (assembly GCA_033557465.1). Classification (NCBI taxonomy): domain Eukaryota; kingdom Metazoa; phylum Chordata; class Amphibia; order Gymnophiona; family Ichthyophiidae; genus Ichthyophis; species Ichthyophis bannanicus. The sequence goes on along the minus strand of CM066033.1, from coordinate 384,595,003 downwards.
ACGTGAGCCCGTACCCCCTTGTTTGTTGATGTAGAACATGGTCACCTGGTTGTCCATCTGTATCAAGACTGACTTCCCTGCTAGGTGAGGCATGAAGGTCCGGAGGGCATATTTGACCGCCCGGAGCTCGAGAACGTTGATGTGGAGGGATTGTTCCGCTCTAGTCCAAGCTCCTTGAGTGCTGAGGTGCAACAGGTGGGCTCCCCATCCCGTGGAGGAGGCGTCCGTGGTCAGGATGAGCTGATAGCTACAGGGTTGCAAGTTCTTGCCTACTGCGAGATTGGCCGATACCATCCACCATCGTAGGCTCTGGGTTACCTTTGATTTGTTCGGGATGAGGGTGGTGAGTGGTTGAGACAGTTGTTTCCAGTGTGTCCGCAGGTGCCACTGGAGTGTGCGCATGTGCAATCTTTCTAATGACAGGACCGATGTCGTTGCTGCCATATGACCCAGAAGGCGCAGGATGTCGTGGGCCTTGGTCTGCTTTGCAGTTGATACCTTCTTGGCAAGGTGCATGATGGTCTTCCGCCGGTGCTCGGGAAGGAAGGCCTTGGATGCAGTTGTGTCGATTATCGCCCCGATGAATTCTGTGCGTTGAGTGGGATCCAACTGGGACTTCTCCTTGTTGAGTAAGAACCCCAGCCTGGTTAGTAGGGTCGTTGTTGCGCGTACTGCTCTCCTGAGCTCGGGGGCAGAGGGTGCCGCTAGCAGCCAGTCGTCCAGGTAGGGAAAGATGGCGAGCCCTTGTCTGCGTAGGTGTGCAGCGGCCACCACTATGCACTTCGTGAATACTCTGGGTGCCGGGGAGAGCCCGAAGGGGAGGACACGATATTGGTAGTGGTACCCCAGTGCTACGAACCTCAGGAATTTCCTGTGGGAGGCGTGGACTGGGATGTGGGAGTAAGCGTCCTGCAGGTCCAGAGTAGCCATCCAGTCCCCCGCTCTGATGAGGGGAAGGATGGAGTTCAGCGAGTACATTCGGAACTTCTCCTTTACGAGGAAGTTGTTCAGTTGGCGGAGGTCCAGAATAGTGCGGAGGCCCCCGGACTTCTTGGGAATAAGGAAGTACCGGGAGTAGAAGCCAGTGTTGATTTCACTGGGGGGGACCCATTCGATCGTCTGAGTCCAGAGGAGTTGCTGCAGAAGGATTGAGAGTGCAGCTTCCAGATGCAGCGGAGGCTGGCTGGTGGGTTGCATGCGCTGCCACGGTGGGGAGGAGAACCGTAAGCAGTACCCCGACTGGATAATCTGGGTGACCCACTGGTCTGTGGTGATTTCCTGCCAGGCCGACAGGAAGCTGGACAAGCGACCTCCCACCGGCGGGGCAGTTGGGACACTTGTGCCCAGCCGGAGTGGATTGTCAGAAGGAGGACGTGTTCTTACCGGACTGCTGAGAGTTCGGTTGCTTCTGCTTGCGTTCCCTCTGTGGCTGTCTCTGAAAGGGCTATTTATTGTAGTTCTGTTTGAACTTCGGGGTTGCCACTGTCAATTGGAGCCATAGTATCTCTTTGAAGAGGAAAAGGGCTTGCGGTAATAGCTCCCTTTCTGTGACCAGGAGGGGTGTTCGAGTCTGTCCACCGATAACGTTTTCAGAGTGGTGCAGTCCTCTTTTAGGCCATTCACCGTGTCTGCGACCTTGTCCCCAAAAAGGGAGTCTCCCAGGCAGGGCGCGTCAGCAATCCTGTCATGGGTGTTGTCTGACAGACCGGATGCGTGTAGCCAGGCCCAGTGGCGCGCCAAGATGGCCGTGCCCGCCATCCGGATGGCCGTGTCGAAAGCATCAAAGGCTGTGCTCAGCAGATGTTTGGAGCATTCGGCCAGTTCTTGGAGCGTGGCTGAAGCTGCTGCCTGGGATTGCTTGGGAATAGTGAGCAGTTGGCCCTTGAGCTCTGCCAGGAGGGCGTCTTGGAACAACAGGTGCTGGAATTGATGTGCTGATATCTTGGCACCCAGCATCGCTCCCTGGAACACCTTCCTCCCCAGGTCATCAAGGAGCTTGGGGTCCCGGCCTGGAGGGTGGTTAGCCTGTGTACGTGAAGACTTAGATCTTTTGAGCGCCAAAGCTACCACAATGGATTGGTGGGGCAGTTGAGGCTTGTCAAAGCCAGGCGCCATTTGGAGGAGGTATTTGCTGTCTAGACGTCTGGCGCAGGCTTGGCCGGAGGCAGGGGACTGCCAAAGGGTAGATTGCTTGTCTTTTAGTTTCCGGTGGAGGGGGAAAGCCGGAGCCAGTTTGGGGCCGTTGAGGTATTTCATGACCTCCGGATCCTTTTCGTCGGAGGCTTCCTCCTTGATGAGACCCAGCTTGGATACGACCTTCCTTAGGAACTTGGGGTAGGTAAGGTCTTCAGGCACCTGCGTCTGCGGCTCCTCCTGTTCGTTTGGTGTAGACTTTGAAGAAGGGGATTTTGGCCCCCCCTCCTCTGCTTCGCTCCCTCCTGAGTCTGGGCCCTGCATAGGAGACGGACTCCGCGCTCTGGGAGGTGTTTGCTCCGGTGAGACCGGTGAGGGAGATCTATCCAGGCTACTCCGAGTTACCGCTGGAGGTGGTATATTCAAGGGGGCTGGTGGTCTGTTGTCCAGGCATGGAGGCGCAGTTTGATGCACCAGGCGTGTCAGCAGTCACAGAATAGCTTCTGAGGTGCTGGATCCTGCAGAGTTGCTGCTCCTGTGCCCTCTGCTGGAGTGGGAGCCTGATCGCCTGCTCTTCCGGTGGCCGCGGGAAGACCCGCTGTCAGCGCTCATGCTGCTGGACCAGGAGTGTCTGTCCCTGTGGCTCCCATATTTATTAGCACTCTCCGCGGGAGCCGTGTTGTCTCTCCTGTACCTTTTATTCCTGTGGGCACTAGAAGCGCTTTTGCCGCTGGTTCTGCTGATGCCGCGCCGATCGGGGGACTCCCGGCTGTCGGCGCAGCGCTTGTGATGGCTGCGGCGGTGGCTGGCAGCGCGATGTTCTCCCTCGGCGCGGTGGTCGGAGCAGTGCTCATTTGTGTCGGCTCCATGCTCGCTGGCTCGGGGCGAGGGTTGTTGGCACTGGGGGAGAGAGCTGACGTCAGCGCTGGAGGACCCGCTCCGGCCAATCGGGGCTGGGATGGAGTCTCTGGGGGCAGAGCCTGGCGAGGCCACGTGGACGGCACCATCTTGGCTGTAGTTACTGGAGCCGCATGGCTGAGGGGAAAGGCCCGTGGAGCAGCAAGCAGTCGGGGGGCTTACCCTGGGCACCGAGGAGGCAGCGGGGGAGGCAGGCTTCTCCGTCGGAGGTAGTGCAGCAGAACCCCGGCCTGAGCGATGGGTGGCTTTAAGGGGTGCTTTCCCTTTTGTGGACTTACTGCGCTCTGTGCCGGCTTGAAGAGCTTGCTCCGGTTCGGATGCCGTCAGAAAATCTTTTAGCGAGTAGTCTCTGAGTTTTCGTGCCCTGGGAGACATCCGAGCACAGCTGGAACAGTCATCAACATTGTGAGATGCTCCCAGGCATCTGAGGCAACGCAGGTGAGTGTCGGTGACATTCATTTTTCGATTGCAGTGCAGACACTGTTTAAATCCTGGTTTAGGCATACTGATTGCCTGTAGAAAGTAGAGAGAGCTGAAGATCCGTCTTGAGGAAAAGGCGGAAGAATTAAAACTGATCGGGCTAGGGGCGGACCGGGGAGGTGGGACCACCTCACACATGCTCAGAAGCTTCTGAGCTAGAGAGCACTTCCGTCATGGCGCCATCGGATGACGTCACCAGGTGTGGCTGACACATCCTGCTTGTCCTAGGAGAATGGTATTTCCGCCTGTTCTTCACATATCATAGTAACATTTACATATTCTGACTCACAGGATTTCCCTAACTGATCCCTATCAGGATAGGAACTGCTCCCCTGCTGATTTCCTTGCCTAAAGCTAGGGAAGAAATTAGTGTCCATACCTGGGATCACATTGCCATTAGGGTTCCTCTCTGGGTGCTTTGGCCAGTAGGTAAGAAAGCTACTGTGCCCAGCTCTCCAGTCAGAATCACAGGTCTCCAGGTCCCTGTTCCCATACCTCCTTGAATAGGTATTAGAGCCCCTTCCTTCTGTAGATGCAGCTATCTCCTTTGCAGGCACTGTACGAGGATCCCTGGCTGTATACCCCCAAGCTTCTGGCTCCTGCCAGTCCAATGGAGAATCTTTGCCCCAAAAATCTCTCCCAGCATACGTACTGCCTTGGCCTCTATACCTGGACCTTCTGTGTTCTTGCTCTTTTCCCTTCTTCCCTCTGGTCATGATATGTCTCTCCTTATTCTTCGTCCTTCTGTTGCAGACACAGCTTCTGCACCAGTTCGTCTTCCAATTTGTGTCTCCACTCCTGTCCTGTTCTAATTTCTCTGATGAATGTCCTCTAGTTTTAAAGTGCCTAGATGGACGCTCCACCCTAGTGCACTGCAGGTGTTCTGAATTAGACCCAGCCCTAGTAGATGTGTGATTAGGGATTACATCATTGCCCTTCTGATTAGACACATGTTTCCCAGGTACAGCTTTACCAAAGGCCTTCTGTTTGCTAATGCATTATGGGTCTGGTAGTCTTTTAGGTAAAGAGGCACCTTTAATGCTCTTACCAGCCAGCACATGTTGCTTATTCAGAACCAATTCATCTCTTGTAGCATTTCTCTCTGTACAGTGATAAGCTTCCTTATCACAGTGCACATCTCAGTGGGGGGGGGCGAGGTGGTGACGGCGTGCAGGGGGCTGCACAGCACAGTGGATGAGTGCTGAGGTGGGGGGAACAGGACCATAGTAGCAGCAGAGGACGACTCTGTCATGTGGGTAAACAGTGCAGGGATGGCGGGGACAGCAGGGTCACACAGGTAATTACGCTGGTGACAGGGGGGCGCCCTGCACCTGTGCTTGCCAGGGTCATTGCTTGCAAAGGCACAGGTGGTGCTGGGGTGGCATGGGGTGTGTGGTAGTGTGCAGTGGGTGGAGGTGCCCTGATAGTGCAGGGCACAGGGTGCACCAGCAGGACTGTGGTGATGCTGCGGGGGGGCACACGGGCCATTGAGCAAGATCCACGTGGCCTACACACAGGGTCCCATCTGTATCACTGCCACAGTTCATTCCCACTCTGCCCATGCAACCATGCCCACATATCCCCCCCGCCACAAGGCATGGCTGTCCCCGGCTCCAGTGGATCAGCACACTGGATGTGCCACAGCACGACATGGACCCCAAGGACACGGAAATGGGACGGTCCAGGTCTCATCCATGCACAGGTGGGCTCCATGTCCACACCTCTGTAGCCTTGGCGGCATGACAACGACCAGGGTGCCCTGCATCCCACACACCGCATATGTAGGGGGGCACGACGGGGGCAGACAGTCAGCCACACCCCACCTGACCTATGTATCATTTCACCCTAAAGGTGACATCTACTCCATTGAGGCGGCAGAGGAAGTGGCCTGGGGAACAGACCCTGTGCCGGGGTGCATCCAGGATGCTGTGCCACAGCAGCCTCTGACGGGGGCAACATCGGTGGAAGCGGGGGATCCAGCCCCACTCCCGGAGGGGGACAGCGGGCAGGGCCTAAGTCAGGCAGAGGCCCGGACGCCACCGACCCCCGCCGCCACAGGGGAGGCATCTGGAGCAGAGGCACAGCGACAGAGGCAGGAGGCAATGTCCGCCATCACTGGTGTCACTGGGGAGATGCGGGCGCACTCCCAGGCGGCACAGAGGGATGCCGAGGGTGAGTGACCAAACGCGTTGGTTTGTGTATGCCTATGTACAGCTGTCAGATGTTTCCCTGTCTCACAATGCACATCCTTCCCCCCCAGGTGTACAGCATGTACTGCGAGTTGTTGCACGTGAACAGCGGCGGCAGAGACGTGAGTCAAGACACCTGCGACATGCTGTTGTACGGATGACATCACGTCTTGAAGACCTTGTGGCCGTGGTGCATTCCATGGCCAGAAGCCTGGAGCTCATAGGGGCAGGCATGGGAACCCCCACAGGTCTGCAGGGGCCACCGCCACTGCCGCCTCCACCACCTCCACCACCAGCAGCAGCAGCGGAAGCAGCAGCAGCTGCGTCAGGGATGCCTCCTGCCCAACGGGGTGGGAGGGGCCGCCCAAGGCATGGCCGAGGGCATGGTAAATAAATGTGTGCATGTGAGGCCGTAACTGCTGTCATGTGTCCTGTGTTTCTCCGAGGGGGCCATGTTACACACGGCCCTACCCATGTCTGCCCCAGGGGCCATCCCCGTGCCACCGCTACAGCCAGTCTGTGTCCCCACCAGCCCAGCTGTGGCCACCATGGGTTGCCCCACCTGCCATGGCGGACCCATCTGCCAGCACCCAGCACCCCGCTGCCCACAGCCCCACCGGTGCACATATTCCCCCCTTCCCCATGGCCCTGCCCCAGGACACCACCTGTCCCTACCAGCACCGGCAGGGTGCACATTGAGGTGGCCCCGGATACATCCCTGTGCTGTGCCCCCCGCAGCATATCGGATGCACATCTGAACCTATACATTTCCAGGCCGTCACCCCTCGTCCCTGGCTCGGAGGGCCGTGTGTCTCTATGGGATCCCTCTGCTGCCCTTGCCCCAAGCTTTCCACAGCTATCTCCCCATTGGGCCGACTGGGGGACGTATGACGTGCTTGGCTGTATGTGTGCATCAAACAATATGTGTGTGAGTGGACTCCAAGGAGTGAGGCAGCTGACAGATATGTGTGACACTCAGATGGTGCGGCCTCACCACGGACAGACAAACATATTTGTGTCAGTGTCTGGTGAACTGAGTATCTCTTGGAGACGGTCAGATGACCAGCAATATCTGTCTAATTAATCCCAAGATGGCAGGGTGCACAGGTTGGCAGCAGCAGGGATAGGTCACTCTCCCGGTAGTGATGCTGGCCGGAGCAGAAAACCAGATGTACATTCAGTGGCCATGTTAGCACAGCCATCCCTTGGCATCAGATGCCTCTACAACACACACACAATGCAGGGTAGGAGGCAGCATCGTGGGAAAGCCTACATTCACACACTAGTGTCCTCGTTCCTGCAGCAGTTGCTTGACAGGCCATTTCGGATCCTGATTGTATACCCTGGTCCTTATGACCCTCCCCCCAGCAACAGGAGGGATGCAGGGATACATGGCATAGGATCTATGGGTCTCCACCCCCAGTACACCCTCCCTCAGGTCCAGCCTGTTATATCCCTATTCCCCAGATTCATGAGCTGTGCCCATGGACCAGTCCGTAAAGGTGACCTCACCTGGCAGGTGTACTTCAGGCTCTTGCAGATGCATAGGTGCAGGCTCTATGTCCATCACACTGTCCGCATGTTCCTATCCCCTGGGTTGACCTGGTGACCTCCATGTGCCTGGCTGCCAAGCCCCCTGTACACGTCCTAGATCCCACAACACCATCACCCCTCCCTGGCGCCCCGTGCCAATGCACTCCCCTGCCCCGTCATAGCCTGCCAGTCTGCAGCTGTGCCTTGGCTTGGAGCATTCTGGCATCCTGCTATCTCATCACCCCTCATGTTGCCCCCTCCCTCATCTTGGCTCCCACCCTGGCCTTTCTGTACATATACTGGCCTCGGTCCCCATTTTTGGGGCTCTAGCCACCACACCCCCCACACCCAGGTGATGGTACACTGACTGCCCTCTTGCACCTGTGTACCTGATGCATTCCCTGCCCAAGAGGCTCTGGCATCTTTAGCCACCCCCCTTCACTCCGCCAAGGTCAACCATGCAATGTGGGCCTGGCGGTGTTTGTGTCCCTCCTACCCTGCTGTGGAGAGAGGGGACCCAATATGAGGGTGGTGTTACTGTCACTCCACCCTCCCTCTTGCCCCTGTTAGGTGTCCCTGCCACTACATCTGTTGACATGTGCATGCTGTACGAACTGTCCACATGTTAGCATACGGAGACCTCTGGGTCAGCTATCACAGTAGTCAGGAAGGCACAGGGTTCAACGGATGGGGACATAGACAATGCCAGAGGATGCGGTGATACAACATCATCCAGATATCTCAGTGGGGGTGAAGGGCAGTAGTGGTATTGTCAGATGCAGGGGTGCGGGATAGGGACATGTGGCTGCTGATGGTACCACAGCGGCACAGTCTAACAAATATGTTTGTTCTGTGTGCACAGATGGCGGACCTGTGAAAGGACCCCAGCCCACACCCACAGGTATGGACAGCATCAAAGGTCATCCTGAGCAATTGCCAGACAAATGTGTCCGTCAGAAACTATCTCTGTCTAAAATACACAGAGCGTAAGGAACCGGATAGGGTACACCTGTGATTGCTGAGGGGACCTGGGTACGTACGAGCAGCTCTTCTGACCGACTGTGTCACTGCCTTGGTGTAGTCGTGTGTGCAGCCCAGGAGGTGGGGGAGGCTCATGTGGTGCCATTGCACAGAGGTGCACATACGGATGTGGTTGGCTACTACAGGCCGGTTAGTTTGACTGTGGTGGCGTGAACATTATTGCCAACGTTGCTGGATGTGCATTCATTGTGGTGTCTGTGGTCCAGCAGATGTCAGGATCAGGGGCAGCATGGATTCACCCGAGGCAGGTTCTATCTGACACATCCGATTGCTCACCGTGACTGGGTGACCAGGGAGTTGGACCGAGGGAGAGCCCTAGATATGGTGTATTTAGATTTCATTAAAGTCCCTGTAATGCCCATCATCGGCTACATAGACACAGACTGGGCACCCTAGGGGTGGACCCCAATGTCACTGCTTGGTTTAGAGGCCGTTTGGGTGGGGGTGACAGAGGGTACATATACATGGTGTTTGCTCTGAGGGGTAGGGTGTTGTCTGTGGGGTGCCCCAGGGAGCTATCCATGGTCCACCCATATATAACATCTGTGTTGGTGCTTTGATGCACGGACCTTCAGGTACGGCTTGCCCCTGTGCAGATGATAGCACACTGTGCAATAGGGTGGGAACCCAGGGAGGTATGGATAACATGAGGTGGGATCTAGCTAAGCGTGAGGACTGATGTGGGATTCAGCAGTTGGGGTTAAAGTTTCACAACCGTGGGGTCATGTACTTAGGGGGCAGTAATCCAGGGGAGCAATACTGTATGGGGCGCAAGGTACGTTTGTCCGCTAATGGTGAGCGGGGCCTAGGTGTGGTTGCGTCTGATGATCTCAGGGTAGCTCAGGGAGGTGGCGACGGCAACGGCTAGGGGGATGCTTGGGTGCATATGGAAGGGGATGACCAACAGTAACAAGGGTGTGACCCATAGGCCTTTGTGGCATCTCCATGTGGCGTATTGTGTCCAATCCCTGAGACCGCACCTTTTAAGGGATGTGACTAGGATGGGGTCAGTGTAGAGGGTGGCTAACAGAATGATTATTGGTCCCTGCTAAACGGCATATGGCACAGATGGAGGGATCTTAAGATGTTCCCCTTATGTGACAAGTGGAATGTTGGTGACATTATTGAGATTTTTACATACCTCCATGGCATACCTGTTCAGGGGGCGGGACTACCTCCATTGGGAGCATGTTCCTCAACAGTGGGACATGGTGTGCGTGTTATGGGAGATAGCAGCAGTTGAGCTTTGCACAGCTTTCTACTTACTGAGGGGGTAGTTGATCTGTGGAATAGTCCCCCAGTTGAGGTGGTGGTGTTGAGGACAGTATCTGACTTCAGTAAATCATGGAACACACACAGAGGTTCGCAAAGGTGTTGAGGGAGGACCGTTGTAGTGTTTCTAGACGGACAGACTAGATATGCCTAGTGGTTGTTTTCTGTGGTCATATGCCTACGTTGTTATGTGGCTTTGTTCCCATGCCCAACACTGTTATCACACTGTACGGTACTGCTGGTACCAGATATTCCAACGTGCATAGCTCATTGCACTGTGTGCCATGGTGGTGCCCTTACCACGCTGGCCCCATACCTGAGATGCCTGGACACTACTGATGGACATGGGCAGGCGCCTATTGCGTTTCCAGGCCATAGGACCCCCACCACATAGGGCTAACGGTCTACGGGACTGTGATAAGTGCACTGTGGATCCTGCATAGTCTTCCACACCTCATGCTGCCACCACAACATGCTGACCACGGGCCACATGTGGATCCTGGCACCATCACCATGTGCTCCTGTCCCATCACACCTGTAGTGATCTCGGCCCCCCATGCCCCATATATGCCACCCATCCCCTGTCCCCCTGCGTCCATGGCCACTCGGTCCACCCCTAGCCATGTGCACTGTCCACCACAGTGTCCATTAGCCCACGTGCCTTGTCCATGTCAGCATCCACCCTGGTCTGTACCTATCACCACTGTTGCCCATACCCTTGCATGGCCCACCACAGATGGCCCATACCCACCGTGACACGTGTGTTGGTTTGTCCACGTGTGGCACCTCCCCATATGATGCCCGTATTATCCCCCCACCCCTGACATGGGTACAGTATCCTGCGCTCTCCCGTTTTGGTGCACACTGACACGCATGTGGGTGTTCACATTTGTCATTCACACAACACTGACACATAGCATTGAGGAACATCTGGCCACCATTGGTATATGCAAAATAGTAACATCTTTATTTACATTGCCCTCTGTTAACATAGCCGCACATGGCAACATTTGTGGGGCCCACCCATCCCTGTCCCTGTTGGATGTGGCAGGCCATGGCATGGGCCATCACAGGGCAGGTGTGCCATGTGTATCACCACACTACACACCCTGGGGACCCCTGTCACATGGTGGCTGGCCGGGTGCGCCACCGGCAATGTGCTCATCCAGCTCACGCAGCCGGTCAGCCACCATGGCCAGGGTCGCCAGCACCTGCCCCTGGATGAGGGCATACTGCCTCTGAGCGTGCGCCTGGGCATGCACAGCCACAGCCAGGCGCAGCCCGCACATGCAGCCTGTCAGACGGCTGCCTGGGTGAGAATCTTCACAGTCTTGACAAGTGCATATATCTATATGATTTGCAAGGTATTGTGGGCAATGTAGTTCATTCACACCAGACACAGCTGCTGACAATAATTTAGTTGTGCTCTTGGGTAAAGCCAATAAGATATTTATTTATGGGGTTATTTCTCCCAACACAGATATGCTTGGTAGCACATAAATTAGGTAACTTGCTTTCACTGTTAACTTGGAAAAACAAAGTCAAAATCAGGAAAACAACAAATGAAAAGCCATAAAGCAAGAAACAAACTGTTCTTAACCTCTGATTACTTCCCACATAGATACAGAAGTGATTCTCTCCTAGCTCACAAGCAATTAGGTAAAGCTTAATTGCTAGCAGTTACCAGCTGAAACCCCTTAGCTGGCTTGCCTTCCACTGTGTGGGTCAAATCCTGCTTCAGGAGCTTTTCTGAGTAGATTAAAGAACAAATTTGTATTTTTCTTGTGATGGTTGCTGTACTTTATAACAGAAAGTTACCAACGGAGTTTAGATAGAGAGCAGTCCATATAAACAGGATCCTCATCTGCTATTATTCCCCCTTGTTCAACAAGCATGGGTTCAATATCATGGATTGGAACAGATGAATCTCTCAATGGAGCATTTTCAGGAGAATACTTGTTTCCCTGCTGTCTTTCAAGGTTATAGCTAGGGCATAGATCAGTGTTCATACCTGAGCTTCCATTGCTGCTAGAGTTCCTCTCTATATAGCCTGGCCAGTATGTAGTCCAGTTCTTATGTCCAGCCTTCCAATCCAGATCCCTGGACACTGGATCTCTCTTCACATACCTTCTGGCACAGGTCTTAGGGTCCCTTCCACGTGCAGCCGTCTCCCTCACAGGTAGCCTCTGGTGATTCCTAGCTCTGCAGCACCATTCCTCTGGCTTTCCCAAGTCCAATGGTGTATGCTGGCCCTTGGAATACCTCCCAGTATACGTACTGCTTTGGACTCTTCTAGACCTCTCAAAGGCTTTTCTCTTCCTTCTTCCAAAGGGTCTCTTTCCCTCTCTGTCCGTCCGGTTTGGCTTCTGCTTCTGATGATCCTTCAGATGAAACTGATGATCAAACTCAAGCTGATTCTCAGGATACTGAGGACAATTCTCTGGATATCCAAGGTGATCATGAAGATGGTCATCTGTAGAATAAACTCTACTCTTATTCTGCTTAGATGAGTGTTCCTCCCTAACACAGCGCAGCTGTGCTGAATCAGGCCTTGCCCTTTGAGATGAGGGTTCCATCCTAGCACAGCGCAGCTGTGCTGAATCAAGCCCTGCCCTTTGCAATGAGTGCTTGGGGATTACCTCATAGCCCTTTTGATTGAACACACGTTTTCTCACTTCAGCTCCTCTCATGGCTGTTGGAAACCTGGTGCATTCTGGGACTGGTAGTCTTTTATGGCAAAATTCTGTTTTCTCATTTCTACCAGCACTGACAGGTTGCTTGTTCAGAGACACTTCACCTTTTCTATAGCCCCTTCCTGAGCTATGATAAGCTTCCTTATCACAAGCCGCACAGACACACATCTCCCCTTGTCTGTGTGGCTGCATGCACGGTGCACCTGTCTGCGGCTATGTGTGGCAGGCACACGTCCAGTAGGTGTGCATCGCCGACATCAAGGGGCAGGTGGCTGGTGCCCCCGTTGCCCTGTGGCAGACCGTGCCAATGGGGACCTGCCATAGCCACCCCCCATCCCCGAGCCCAAACCATCCCCTTCCCCCCCCGGCCCCCAACTCCCTTTCCACATCCACATCCACTTCCCCCTCCTCCCCCTCCTCCCCCTCCCCCTCCCTTTCCCTGTCCCCCACCTCCTCTCCCTCCCCCTCCCCTCCCCCTCCTCCCTGTCCCCCTCAACATCCTCCCCGTCCCCCTCCTTCCCCTACCCCTCCTCCCCCTCCCTTTCCCTGTCCCCCACCTCCTCCCCCTCCCCATCCCACTCCCCCTCATAATCCTCCCCGTCCCCCTCCTCCCCCTCGGTGAGGGCTGCGGAACCCCCCTCGTGGCCTCCACTGCCATTGGCCTCCTCCATGGGCTCCTGGCCATTGTTGCCCTCCTGGCCCACATCGCCATCTGCCTCCTCCAGGCCCGCAGCACCATCCGCCTCCTCAGACCCCACTGGCTCCACGGCAGCTGTGGGAGAGGGGAACACATATCATCTCCATGGTCACACATCAGATAACGCAGTCACATGCATCCTGTGGATCTGCCACCCATTGCCCCACAGGGCCATGTCACATTACTCACCATTCCTTTGGGCCATCCGTTCCCGCTGGACGCGCGCAACAAAGCGCGGGTATCTTGCCCTTAACTCCCGGGCCTTTTTCCGCAGGTCCTCCACCTGTAGGGTTGACAACGCACATTGACATTAGCTAGCACATACACTTTAGGGTCCTCTGACGCAACACATATCTATCTCTTTATGCAACAGGTGCCTGCCCCTATTGAGTGATACATTCATGCCCCATGCTTTCACAAGGGACAGCCCCATGTTTCCGCCGCGCACACGCCTGTCTGGCCTGGGCCCCATGTGCCCTGTGTGTGGGCCCCAGCGAGCCAGACACAGCACATCTCTGTGGGCCACCTCCACACATCTGCCAGTGCCCATCAGCCAATGCCGGGGTGGGTGGTGGGCCTCTGCAGTGCTCCCTGCAGTATCCTGGGGCTATAGTTGAGCCTTGTAAACACAAACAGGGCCCGATACCATGGCACCAGGACGGGAGATGGACCCCTCTTTTGGGGCCTGCAGCATCCTGGGGTTATAGTTGAGGCTGGTAATCACAAACAGGGCCAGATTCCATAGCACCAGGACAGGGGATGGATCCCTCTTTTGGGGCCTGCAGCATCCTGGGGCTATAGTTTGTTTCTTGTAATCACAAACAGGGCCAGATACCATAGCACCAGGACGGGGGATGGATCCCTCTTTTGGGGCCTGCAGCATCCTGGGCTATAGTTTGTTTCTTGTAATCACAAACAGGGCCAGATACCATAGCACCAGGACGGGAGATGGACCACTCTTTTGGGGCCTGCAGCATCCAGGGGCTATAGTTGAGGCTGGTAATCGCAAACAGGGCCAGATTCCATAGCACCAGGACGGGAGATGGACCCCTCTTTTGGGTCCTGCAGCATCCTGGGGCTATAGTTGAGGCTGGTAATTACAAACAGGGCCAGATTCCATAGCACCAGGACGGGAGATGGACTCCTCCTTTGGGGCCTGCAGCATCCTGGGGCTATAGTTGAGGCTGGTAATTACAAACAGGGCCAGATTCCATAGCACCAGGACGGGGGATGGACCCCTCTTTTGGGGCCTGCAGCATCCTGGGGCTATAGTTTGCTTCTTGTAATCACAAACAGGGCCAGATACCATAGTACCAGGACGGGAGATGGACCCCTCTTTTGGGGCCTGCAGCATCCTGGGGCTATAGTTAGGCCTGGTAATCACAAACAGGGCCCAATACCATGGCACCAGGATGGGGGATGGACCCCTCTTTTGGGGCCTGCAGCATCCTGGGGCTATAGTTGAGGCTGGTAATCACAAACAGGGCCAGATTCCATAGCACCAGGACGGGAGATGGACCCCTCTTTTGGGGCCTGCAGCATCCTGGGGCTATAGTTGAGGCTGGTAATCACAAACAGGGCCCGATACCATGGCACCAGGACGGGGGATGGACCCCTCTTTTGGGGCCTGCAGCATCCTGGGGCTATAGTTGAGGCTGGTAATCACAAACAGGGCCTGATTCCATAGCACCAGGACGGGAGATGGATCCCTCTTATGGGGCCTGCAGCATCCTGGGGCTATAGTTGAGGCTGGTAGTCACAAACAGGGTCAGATTCCATAGCACCAGGATGGGAGATGGACCCCTCTTTTGGGGTCTGCAGCATCCTGGGGTTATAGTTGAGGCTGGTAATCACAAACAGGGCCAGATTCCATAGCACCAGGACGAGAGATGGACCCCTCTTTTGGGGCCTGCAGCATCCTGGGGCTATAGTTTGTTTCTTGTAATCACAAACAGGGCCAGATACCATAGCACCAGGACGGGGGATGGACCCCTCTTTTGGGGCCTGCAGCATCCTGGGACTATAGTTGAGGCTGGTAATCGCAAACAGGGCCAGATTCCATAGCACCAGGATGGGGGATGGACCCCTCTTTTGGGGCCTGAAGCATCCTGGGGCTATAGTTAGGCCTGGTAATCACAAACAGGGCCCGATACCATGGCACCAGGACGGGGGATGGACCCCTCTTTTGGGGCCTGCAGCATCCTGGGGCTATAGTTGAGGCTGGTAATCGCAAACAGGGCCAGATTCCATAGCACCAGGACGGGAGATGGACCCCTCTTTTGGGGCCTGCAGCATCCTGGGATGTATTCGGGCCTTGTGATAGCTGACAAGGGCAAGTGACAGACCCCTGTGTGTCTCTTGGCCTTAGTGGTGGGCCTGTGGTTTCCTGTGGATAGGGCACATCACTGAGGCTGCAACAGCGCCACATACCATACCAATGTGGTCTGTAATTCACCTCTGCGATGGTTGCAGCTACCCCCTGGGGGCTGGGGGGTTCTGTTTTTGGGGGTGGGGCAGACTTAACTCCCAGCTGGACACGGCAACACCTGACATTCCCTGGCAGTGCATAGTTGATTGGTGCTTTGGTAACAGGGTGTTCTTCCTCACATCCTAAGTTGGGCTGCCTGTCCCCATGCACTTACCTCACGTGGGTAATCAGAGCTCCTGTTATACCTATTTGTGAGGGGCTCCCAGGCCCTCCTGACCCTTGCCAGATTCTACCTCCTGGATGAGCCAGGAAAGAGGCCCTGCTGGCGGAGGCAGAACAGCTCTGTGAGCATGTAGAGCTCTCTCTGTGTAAACGCAGGCTTCCTGGACATGGTAGCCATCTCCTCAGAATGTATCTCTGATGCGTAGCCACGTGCGTTGGTGCGGGCGTAGCAGCGTGCGTGAGTACGTGCGTGGATACGTGCATTGGTGCCGGCATGGGCACTTTAGATTAGACCCTTGAGGGTGTATTGCACCTCAAATTAATGCTACCATCTATAGGTGTGATGGCCTATGGCTTATCAGAGCCTGTGAGCAAGAGCTGGATTTTAAACCCCCCACTTTTTAGTACTGCTGCTACATATCCGAGTTAAGTTTTAGGACTCTGCTTATTGCAGAGTCTGCATTATGTTTTATAACACCTTCTGCTTCACACATCTCGCATTAGGATACATTCACATTCCTTTGGCTAGAGATGTCCTTGACGTGGAGATGTATCTCACATTTCTTATGTCCCTTTTGTTTAGATCAGTGGTTCTTAACCAGTCCTCCTTGAACCCCTAGGCCAGTCGGGTGTTCAGGATAGCCCTAATGAATATGCATGAGATATATATGCATTAGAGATATCCTGCCAACCTGACTGGTTTGTGGCCCTCTAGGGCTGGATTCAGAGACCCCTGCCTTACACCTCTGTCATTTAAGAATGTGAGTGGGCAAGGTGCAGATCTCCAAGACATCAAAAAGGTTAGATAGAATTTGTCACGTGCCTCTTTGCTTCTCACCACCACCAAAATATTGTCTATTAGACAACGTTTTGGTGGTGGTGAGAAATGAGGAGGCATGTGACAAATTCTATCTAACCTTTTGATGTCTAGGACATCTGCACCTTGCCCACTCACAATCTTAAATGACAGAGGTGTAAGGCAGGGGTCTCCAAATCCAGCCCTAGAGGGCCACAAACCAGTCAGGTTGGCAGGATATCTCTAATGCATATATATCTCATGCATATTCATTAGGGCTATCCTGAACACCCGACTGGCCTAGGGGGTTCAAGGAGGACTGGTTAAGAACCACTGGTTTAGATGAATTGAGGAGGGTGTGTGGAGACAAAGGCACAGAGAGAGTCCCTGATTCAGTGGTTCTCAACCCTGTCCTCGGGACCCCACTAGCCAGTCGGGTTTTCAGGCTATCCACAATGAATATGAATGAGATATATATGCATTAGAAATAGCCTGCCAAACTGACTGGCTTGTGGCCCTCCAATGCTGGATTTGGGGACCCCGGCCTTACACCTCTGTCATTTAAGATTGTGAGTGGGCAAGGTACAGATGTCCAAGACATCAAAAAGATTAGATGGAATATGTCACATACCTCCTCGCCTCTCACCACCACCAAAATATTGTCTATTAGACAACTTTTGGTGGTGGTGAGAAACTAGGAGGGATGTGACACATTCTATCTACCCTTTTGATGTCGAGGACATCTGTACCTTGCCCACTCACAATCGTACTTGACAGAGGTGTACGGCAGGGGTCCCCAAATCCAGCACTGGAGGGCCACAAACCAGTCAGTTTGGCAGGCTATTTCTAATGCATATATATCTCATTCATATTCATTGTGGATAGCCTGAAAACCCGACTGGCTAGTGGGGTCCCGAGGACAGGGTTGAGAACCCCTGCCTGATTGGATAAATGTAGGGGTGGCATTGGGACCAATGGAGAGCTTGTATGTATTAGACTGTTTGGAAATGTATAGCATGAATTTGCTCCTGTCCAAGCATGCTCATTCACCTTTGGACTTGTTCCTCTCTGGGTTTTTGGCAGAAAACATGGGCTTGGATTCTGTACTTTACCTCTGGTATTATTTGGTTGCAGACACCACTTCTCCAAATGGAAATGCATCTGACAGCCTTGCCATGTATCACCACAGTGGGTTCAAACCCATAATCTCTGGCTCCACAGTCAGTGCATTTGCCAGTGGACTACATCTCTGTAGCTCCTTCTACATGCCTGGCTGGCTACAGAGGGACTTCAGTTCACCACACAGTCCATCTGCAGTTGGATTGGGGCAGTCACACCCATGATGCACTGCACATGCAAATCAGCCGTGTACAGATGGTCATATGTTGAGGTGTGCACCCCCCCATCACCTAGGACTGGTGAGGGGTCCTGACCATGTGCAGCCCCACAGCACCTCGGCATGGTAGGGTGTACTGACTGTGTGTGTTACTGTCACAGAGTGCCTAGAGACCATCACAGTGGACGGGTCCTGTGCTCACCCTGAGGGTGAGGTGGGGTGCCTAGCACCATGTCCGCAGCACCTGGTTTGGTTGCAGTGGCCTATGTTATAGGTCCCCCATCGGTGCCACTGTGTGATAAGTGGTTGTTGCAGATAACCCTAGCATATGCCTGTGTTTATCTGTATATCACATCATGCACCTGTTGACTATGTTGCAACTGGAATAGTGCATAAGCTGTGTGGGTGCTATGGTCACATGATTTCATGACAGGGGTGTAGAGGTTTATGGACACCTAGGTGGTTTCCGTACCAACACACTCTCGGTGGGTCTGGGTGGGCAACAGGATTTCCAAGCAAAACATCAACATTTTACACCCTGCACTGGTGAAAGTAGTGGGTGCTATTCACCCCTGTCCCGGCAGGGAATGGACACCCCCCTTACATTGGGCAGTGACAGACAGTAGGCCTGTTACGACAAAACTGCCCCGCACCACTATCTGACATTCTCCAGTAGCAAGGCATGTGAGTCACCAGCCACTGCACCCTGCAAGGTGTTCCAAACACACACATACTAACTGCAGACAGTCTGCTTGCTAGCCCATAGTGCATGTTCCTGGGGGTGCTGTGTGCACACACACCAAGCAGATAGGTCAGTGATTGGGCTGAAGAGGACAGAGCCCATATATCTCACTGAAGGGGCACATTATGTAGCACTATGGGGGAAACCAGCCATGCCCTGGTCACAGCACAGTCAGGGTGAGCGTGACCTCACAGCAGGACATGCCATGGCCATCCTGACCATGTAGGTGGTGGTCAGGCACTCCGCTGTCACACCCATTGCCCTGGGCCCTGTGCAGGTGCATCCTGCCCAGGCTGCCCTGTCCTGCCATATCCACAGTACCTTGCTCCTCATTATGCACATTGGAAGGCCAATACTGGCAACAGTGCCAGTGTTGTGGGCTGCAGAGGGTTTTTTAAAAAATCACACACTGGATGGACTGACACACACTCCCACACCTCTGCCATCACTGTGCACCCATAGAGGCTTTTGGCAGCCCCAGGCACCTCACCAGTCCTGGACACAGTGCAGGCATGGCTATGGGATGTAGTCCTGTTGGGGTATCTCCCCAAGGTGGTAGACACTGTCAGGTACCATACCTGACACTCACTCCACAGACATCACAGAGTTTGTTATGCTACAGCCCACTGGGAAGCTTGTGCTAACCTTATGGATTGCTATGTGGCAGTTATCATAGCGATCTTTTGCCATCTGTGTACCATATTCCAGGGTTTTGGATGGCATTGCTAGGGTATGCAAGTGCTGATCTTGGGGGATGCACACAGAGCCCAACATTCTGCCTTTCCAGGGGGTGTGGCTAATAGGGCCTGTGGGGGCAGGTGTTTCCGCCCCTGTTGGACAGTGCTCTTGGACAGGGGATTCCCAAATCTGGTCCTGGTGACACGCGCCATGTTCAGTTTTTCATGATGTCCCTGATAAATATTCATGAGATACATCTGCATACCATAGGGGCGACGCATAGACATGCAGCACTGGCATCTTTTTTGCGGACAACATAGAATGTGACTGTTGTTAGGACATCCGGGACTTCATTTGGGAGACTCTCCTCTCAGTAATGTGCCTGTTTGGGGTGTCTGTGCTCTGTTGATTAGAATGTAGGTGTTCCAGGCATGTTTATTCTATCAGCACTAAAAGGTTCCGTCTTTCTTACCACGGTTTAATACTGGATAAAACTATGGGGAGAGAGTTGGCATGGAGCACAGCTAGGGTTTGAACCTGTGACCTTCTGCTCCTGAGTGCACTGGCTGTGCAGACTGCACCACACTGATGCCACAGGGGTGCTTCATTCCCAGGAAATACCATGCCTGTTTGTCATACAGGGCCTGTCTGCTGTGGTGCAGGGCACCCACTTGGCCCAGACTAGGCCATGGTCTGCTGCAGCCAGGTGGCACTGCCCCCTCCGCCGTCTGTACGCCCTCCGCCACCATGCTGCCATGTCCTTCTGTTAATAACAGCATGAGACCTGCATGTGTTGTAGCCCTCCCGGACTGCATTTGGCTGACTCTGCTCTCGGTAATGTGCCTGTTTGGGGTGTCTGTGCTCTGTTCATTAGAATGTAGGTGTTCCAGGCATGTTTATTCTATCAGCACTAAAAGGTTCCGTCTTTCTTACCATGGTTTATTACTGGGTAAAACTATGGGGAGAGAGTTGGCAGGGAGGGCAGCTAGGGTTTGAACCTGTGACCTTCTGCTCCTGAGCACACTGGCTGTGCAGACTGCACCACACTGATGCCACAGGGGTGAACATAAGAACATAAGATATGCCATACTGGGTCAGACCAAGGTCCATCAAGCCCAGTATTCAGTTTCCAACAGTGGCCAATCTAGGTCATATGTAACTAGCAGTTTCCCCAAGAGACACAAGTTCCACAATGCTTGTACTGGGTCAAGCATTGATATCTTCGGTCACTTCTTAATAATGGTTTATGGACCTTTCCTCCAGGAACTTGTCCAAACCTTTTTTAAACCCAGCTACACTAACAGCCTTTACTACATCCTCCGGTAACAAATTCCAGAGTTTGATTACACGTTGAGTTAAAATATATTTTCTTTTATTAGTCTTAAATAGTTTACCCTGTAGCTTCATTGCATGTCCCCTAATCTTTCTATATTCTGAAAAGGTAAACAATCGATCTACGTTTACCCGTTCCACTCCGTTCATTAATTGATAGACTTCTATCATATCTCCCCTCAGCCGTCTCTTTTCCAGGTTAAAGAGCCCTAACCTTTTTAGCCTTTCTTCATAGGAGTATCCTTCCATCCCCTTTACCATTTTGGTGGCTCTTCTCTGTACCTTTTCTAAAATCGCTATATCCTTTTTAAGATACGGCGAACAGAATTGCACACAATATTCAAGGTGCGGTCTCACCATGGAACGATACAGAGGCATTATAATATCTTTTGTTTTATTTTCCATTCCTTTCCTTATCATACCTAGCATTCTATTTGCTCTCTTGGCCGCCGCTGCACACTGGGCCGAGGGTTTTAACATGGTATCCACAATGACGCCTAAATCTTTTTCCTGAGTGGTGGTTCCTAATGTGGAACCTTGCATCGTGTAACCATAGTTTGGGTTGTTCTTCCCTAGGTGCATAACCTTGCACTTGTCCACATTAAATTTCATCTGCCATTTTGATGCCCAGTCGTGCAATTTATCAAGATCCTCTTGCAATTTTTCACAATCCTCTTGGGTTTTAACAACTTTAAATAGTTTTGTGTCATCTGCAAATTTGATAACCTCACTCGTTATTCCATTTTCCAGGTCATTTATGAATATGTCAAAAAGCAGCGGACCCAGCACAGATCCCTGGGGTAAACCACTATTCACCTTTCTCCATTGGGAAAATTGGCCATTTAGCCCTACCCTCTGCTTTCTATCTTTTAACCAGTTCCTGATCCACAATAGTACACTGCCTCCTATCCCATGACTCTTTAGTTTTGCCAAAAGTCTCTGATGAGGGACCTTGTCAAAGGCTTTCTGAAAGTCCAGATACACAATATCAACCGACTCACCTTTGTCCACCTTTTTATTCACTCCTTCAAAAAACATAACAGATTAGTAAGACAAGATCTTCCTTGTCTAAAGCCATGTTGGCTGTCTCCCATCAGGTTGTGACTATCTACATGCTGAGTAATTTTATTCTTTATGATGGTTTCTACCATTTTCCCGGTACTGACGTCAGGCTCACCGGTCTGTAGTTTCCCAGATCACCCCTGGAACCCTTTTTAAAAATTGGTGTTACATTGGCGATCCTCCAATCTTCAGGTATTAGAGATGATTTTAATGATAGTTCACAGATTACTGATAGCAGTTCTACAATCTCATATTTCAGTTCTTTCAACACCCTTGGATGTATACCATCTGGCCCAGGTGATTTGCTACTCTTCAGTTTATCTAATAGTTGTAAGACATCTTCCCGATGTATCGATATTTCCTTCAATTCTTCCGCACCCTTAAATACCACTTCAGTCATGGGTAACATCCCTACATCTTCCTCAGTAAAGACGAAGCAAAGAATTCATTCAGTCTCTCCGCTATCGCCTTGTCGCCTCTTAGTGCTCCTTTAACCCCTTTATCATCTAATGGACCAACTGACTCTCTCATAGGTTTTTTGCTACGAATGTACTTGAAAAGGTCTTTATTTTGCGTTTTTGCTTCCGCAGCAAGCTTCTTCTCACTTTGCCTGCCTTATCAATGCCTTGCATTTGACTTGCCAGTGCTTGTGCTGTTTCCAGGTTTCGTCGTTTGGCTCTTTTTTCCATTTCCTGAAAGATGCTTTTTTGGCAACAACAGCCTCTCTGACCTCACCTTTAAACCATGCTGGCAGGTTTTTGGACTTCCTTCCACTTTTCTTAAAGCGTGGAATACAGCTGGTCTGGGCTTCCAAGATAGTATTTTTCAACAACACCCAAGCTTGAAGTACGTCTTTAACCTTCGCAACTGCTCCTTTTAGTTTTTTCTTAACTGTTTTCCTCATTTTATCATAGTCTCCCTTTCGAAAGTTAAAAGGTAGTACTGTGGATTTCCTTACTATCCCTCCTCCACTAATTAAATCAAAGGCGATCATGCTATGATCACTATTGCCAAGTGGCCCCAACACCCTTATCTCTTGCACTAGATCTGGTGTTCCACTAAGGACTAGGTCTAATATGGCTTCCCCTCTGGTCGGTTCATGAACCAGCTGCTCCAAGAAGCAGTCATTTATTTCATCTAGGAACTTTATCTCCCTAGCATGTCCTGACGTGACACTGACCCAGTCGATACCGGGGTAATTGAAATCACCCATTATTATTACTGCGCTGTAACGTTTGTTAGCTTCCTTGATTTCTTTGAGCATTTCATCATCCATTTGGTCATTCTGGCCAGGTGCTCGATAGTACACCCCCACTGCCATCACCTTCCCCCTTTTATATGGAATTTCAATCCATATAGATTTCTACAGCAGATTTTGTTTCCTGCAAAACTTTAATCCTTTCTGAGTCAATGCCCTCTCTAACATAGAGTGCAACCCCTCCACCAATTTGATCAGCTCTATCATTATGATATAGTTTGTACCCAGGTATCACATTGTCCCACTGGTTGTCCTCATTCCACCATGTCTCTGATATTGCAATCATATCTAACCTTTCATTTAGTGCTATATATTCTAACTCTCCCATCTTAATCTTTAGACTTCTAGCATTTGCATACAAGCATTTTAGAGAATGTATTTTATTCATGTTAATTTGGCTATTGTTAGACAAGGGTAAATTGGGATCTTTAAGCTCTGTCTGCTCCATACTTGAGGGCATTTGGGCTACTTTACTCTTTTGTGGAACCTCTCTGCTTTTGGTAGTATCCTTCAAAGATACATTCTTCCAAACCATCCGCTCTTGGGCGACTGTCGGCTTTCCCCTAATATCTAGTTTAAAAGCTGCTCTATCTCCTTTTTAAATGTTAATGCCAGCAGCCTGGTTCCATCCCGGTTAAGGTGAAGCCCATCCCTTCGGAAGAGCCCCTCCTTTCCCCAGAATGTTCCCCAGTTCCTAACAAATCCAAAACCCTCATCTCTGCACCATTGTCTCATCCACGCCTTGAGACTCCGGAGCTCTGCCTGCCTTTTGGGTCCTGCGCGTGGAACAGGAAGCATTTCGGAGAATGCTACCCTGGAAGTTCTGGATTTCAACTTCCTACCTAAAAGCCTAAATTTTGCCTCCAGAACCTCCCTACCACATTTTCCTATGTCATTGGTACCGACATGTACCAAGACAGCAGACTCCTCCCCAGCACTATCTAAGACCTTATCTAGGTGGCGCATGAGGTCCGCTACCTTCGCACCAGGCAGGCATGTTACCAGGCGATCCTCACGTCCACCAGCCACCCAGCTATCTACATGCCTAATGATCGAATCACCAACTATAACGGCTGTCCTAACCCTTCCCTCATGGGCACATGGCCCTGGAGAAACTTCCTCGGTGCGAGAGGGTTTTACATCACCTGGAGGACAGGTCCTAGTTACAGGATCACTTCTTGCCACACCAGGGTGATGCTCTCCTGTCACATGACCTCTCTCCTCCATGGCAACAGGGGTGCTGCCAGACTGGAGGTGGGACTTCAGGACTATATCCCTGTAGGTCTCGTCTATGTACCTCTCTGTCTGTCTTATGTTTTCCAAGTCTGCTACTTTAGCCTCTAGAGAACGGACTTGTTCCCCGAGAGCAAAGAGCTCCTTGCACCTAGTGCACACCTAAGACCTCTCACCAACTGGGAGAAAATCATACATGTGACACTCAATGCAAAAGACTGGAAAGCCCCCATCCCACTGCTGGACTGCTGTCTGCATCTTAGTTTTAAGTTTGTGTCTAGATCTTTAAGTTCTTACTTACTAGGGGTTGCTATGGGTATTTATACCAATAAAACTGTACCTAATACGTTTAATATACCTTGTTCACCTGAAGCTTAATTAATCTCAGGTCCTTAGTGTATGACTGATTTGGGTTATGAGCTTCACCTGAAAGCACCTCCTGTCTTTTAAGATGTGTAAGTACCTATAAAGCTACGATTATCCCAGGGGAGGGAGGGAAATAACACTTATTAAAAGAGGGCTGCTACACAGTACCCTGTCTTGTGCTGCTGAGGTAAGCTAAATTCTGATTTGATTTAAATTATAGCTCTTAGCTGCTGCTAGGCTCTAACTTCTTATGAAATTTAAACTACAAGCTGTCTGCTGGGTACTAAATTTAACCAGAAAGCTCTCTTCTGTGTGTTAAATTTAAACTAAAAGTACTTTGCTGTTACTTGGCCCTGAGTGACTATTAAATTTAAACTACAAGCTCTCTGCTGGGTATGAAATGTAACCAGAAAGCTCTCCTCTGTGTTTTAAATTCAAACTTTAATTGCTGCTACTAGGCCCTAACTGATCCAACAAAAAACAGTGGGTTCACAGATTAAGTAGCTTTAATACAAAGAATTCTTTTTAGAAAATTACCAGAAGTATATACTCACAGTTGCAGATTTCTCTCCAGAAGTAACAGTCCCCCTTTCTAGTCCTTCAAGTGTGCTTCATTCCCTGGAGATACCATGCCTGTTTGTCATACAGGGCCTGTCTGCTGCGGTGCAGGGCACCCACTTGGCCCGGACTAGGCCATGGTCTGCTGCAGCCAGGTGGCACTGCCCCCTCCACCGTCTGTACGCCCTCCGCCACCATGCTGCCATGTCCTTCTGTTAATGACAGCATGAGACCTGCATGTGTTGTAGCCCTCACGGACTGCATTTGGCTGACTCTGCTCTCGGTAATGTGCCTGTTTGGGGTGTCTGTGCTCTGTTGATTAGAATGTAGGTGTTCCAGGCATGTTTATTCTATCAGCACTAAAAGGTTCCATCTTTCTTACCACGGTTTATTACTGGGTAAAACTATGCACCCATAGAGGCTTTTGGCAGCCCCAGGCACCTCACCATTATGATTTGGTATTAGTGTGCAGTGTCTCTGTCCTACTTTTCCCCTCTTTCCTGTCTATTATTTGGTGTTCTTTTTCTTGGTTTGCAGTGTTTAACTGGTCTTTTATTGTACACCGCTTAATGTTCCTACAACAGCGGTCTATCAAATACTGAATAAAGATAAAGATGGGGAGAGAGTTGGCAGGGAGCGCAGCTAGGGTTTGAACCTGTGACTTTCTGCTCCTGAGCGCACTGGCTTTGCAGACTGCACCACACTGATGCCACAGGGGTGCTTCCTTCCCTGGAGATACCATGCGTGTTTGTCATACAGGGCCTGTCTGCTGCGGTGCAGGGCACCCACTTGGCCTGGACTAGGCCATGATCTGCTGCAGCCAAGTGGCACTGCCCCCTCCACTGCCTGTACGCCCTCCGCCACCATGCTGCCATGCCTTTCTGCTGGTTTTGTTGGTGGTGCACAATCTCGGGCCAGACAGTGTGCAGGTGGCAGCTGCCTATGGTGCAGGTTCTGGGGTAGGGTTGCCTGCATAGACGTCCACGCTTCCCCCAGCACCGCCTGCCACCGTTCTGTGCCCTTGAAGGTAGCTGCTGGGTACTATCCCCTGTGACACTGTGGGAAACACACTCGTGCCCATGTTGGGCCTTCAGCAGTTGCTGTCTGGCTGCTCTGCTGTTTCAGCATTCGTATGGGCCACCTAGGCATCACCCTAGTCCGCACTGTGGCCCAGCTGCACCACAGCATGTGCCGCCTGCGGCCCTCTGTATCACCTTCTCCGGCATCTGTCCAGTTGCAGTTACGACATGCCTGCCCTGATGTTGCGGGACATGTGCACGCCATAGGAACCCTGTCTGATGGAGGGGAAAACCCTGAGCAGAGCTATTTCACTGTGGTCTCATTCACCTTGTATGGGGACGGAGTATAGACCCTTCCACGATTTATATCTTTTATATGGGGCTTACTCGGGGGGGGGGGGTTGATGTTTCTCATTGATACCACTATTGGCCAGCTTGGTTATGGTTTTTTCCAGTTTGTTGAGGTCATTTTCAGTGTTTATGTGCCCTTTTGTTCTGTGCACATGTATCACACTTATCACCTTGTTTTGGTTTCCCTGCCTGGGCTGTACATTGCTGACACTGAAATGGTTTCTCTCCCTTGTAATGTGCATTTAACGGCAGGTTTTCATTCACGTTGGGATTGAGCTCTTCAGATCAGCGCGTTAGTGTGAAGGGAGCCTCTCCCCGCCCACTCTCCGCCCATTGACCCCTTCTCTCCGCCCTCTCTCCACCTTCTGCGGTGTTTTACCGCACCGCGGGAGTTTACGATAATTAACTACGGTTAACGCGCGTTATGTAACGTTAACGATCGTAAGCGCATTATAACGCGCGTTATGATGCACTTACGATCGTTAACATTACATAACGCGCGTTATGTACCGTTACCGCAGTTTAGTAAACATAACCCACAGTTCTGCAAAATTGCCACTTACACATACAAAGTTCTGAGTAACACAGCCCTTTTTATAAAAAAAACCCCTTTTTTTAAAATGACCATGTCCACTGTGTCACCAAATGCATGTGTTTTTTCTGTGGTCTTACATGTATTTTACAAAAGGCTCCACATTCAGAGAAGCTTTTGAAAAATTCTCTGCAATCTGGAATGTCCCAACCTGAAAACCCCTTTTTCGATCTAGATAACATACAAAACTGAGCTCTGTCATTAAAAGACCATTGCATTTGAATTACTAGACAAGAAAGGTCTGCATTTTGGTGTTGGCTGCTTTTAGCACGTTTTATGTGGATAGCACTGTGTGTGTCTTGATGTTATGAAGATAATGTTTAAATACTCTTTGTTTTGTCTTGTGGTAGCTGTGATGGTTTATTGATGACTAGTTTTGCTCACCAATCTGTAGCTTTTTGGGACCGTCAGTATATCAGAAAACAAACGTTGCCCCCTTTAATACCTAATCTTGCTACGTTTTGAAATGTACCAGACTTTGTCCTCACCTACTGAAATAAGGTCTGTGGTACTATGCCCATTTTTAAGAATGCTCCTCAGCTGTGGTCGTCTATTGTTGAACATCCATCTGTTGCTTTGTATTTCAGGGACTGTTATCTTAGACAGATGGCACTAAGGTTTGGAAAGAGTCTCTTGCCAAGGATTCATCACTCCTCCCAAATTTCAGTCATCCGACCAGTGGAAAAGCCCTGATGTATCTGAAGAGTTGGGTCAACTTATTTCAGAGAAACACGGAAGCCATAGCTAAAAAGAATGATTAAAGCTAAAATATGCCATTTATTACTTTATTGCCATATTACATCACAAGGTCTAGTTTATGATGAGGGGCATCAGTGAGGAGCCTCCAGAGAAACACAGCTATCAGGTAGGACTGGGTTAGAAACTGGTTGAGTGGGAGGCGACAAAGGGTACAGATAAATGGAGTATACTCTGAGGGGAAGGATGTTACCAGTGGTGTCACAAGGATCCATCCTTATCCAATTCTTTAAACATTTTTGTAAGAGATATTGCAGAAGAGCTGTAATAGAGTAGACACCCAGGAAGTTGTAAATAACATGAGGAGGAATCTTGTGAAGCTTAAAGAATGGTCAAGAAATTGGCAGCTGGGATTTAATGCTAAAAAAATGTAGGATCATGCCTTTGGGCTGCAAAAATCCAAGGAGTGGTACATTTTAGGGGGTGAAATACTTCTGTCCAAAAAATAATCACCTGGGAGTGATTGTTTCTAATGATCTTAAGGTGGCTAAACAGGTAGAAAAGGAAGAGCAAAAACCAGAAGGATGCCTGGGTGCAGAGGGAAAGGAATAGCCAGCAGGGAGAAGGAGGTGATAGTACCTCTATGTAAGTCTTTGATAAGATATCATTTGGAGTATTGTGTGCAGTTTTGGAGACCATACCTTCAAAAGGTTATAAACAGGATGGAGTGGGTGCAGAGGGTGGCTACCAAAATGGTCAGTGGCCTTTGTCTTAAGGCATATGCAGGCAGACTTAAATATCTCAGTATGAATACTTTAGAAGAAAGGCAGGAGAAGGCAGATATGATTAGAGACTATTTAAATACCTCCATGATATAAATGCACAGGAGGCAAGACTCTTTCCATTAAAAGAAAGCTCTGCAACAAGGGGGCATAGGATGAAGGTGAAAGTGGATAGACTCAGGAGTAATTTGTGTTGTGGAAAGAGTGGTAGTAGGGTTGCCAAACTGGCCGGTTTTCAGCCGGCCTGGCCGGTTTTTCCATGGCCAGGCCGGCTGCCGGCGCAGATGTAAAACCGGCCCTTGAAAAGCCGTTTTTTGCTCTGGCCGCAAGATCGGGAGCGGCCAGAGCAAAAAACCGGCTTTTCTTCCGACCCTAAGTCCAAAAAAACCCCCACCCAGGGCCGGCCCACACACCGGAGGGCTTCAGAGGGAGCAGGGTAAGCTCGCGCAAGGCCCCGGCTCCCTCTGTACAGCCGCCAGCGTGAAGAGCCTTTTCCTTCACGCTGGCGGCTGTATCTGTAAAGCCGCGATTGCTGGGAAAGGTTAAAGGCAATACTCTTTAACCTTTCCCAGCATTCGCAGCTTCACAGATACAGCCGCCAGCGTGAAGGAAAAGACTCTTCACGCTGGCGGCTGTACAGAGGGAGCCGGGGCCTCGCGCGAGCTTACCCGGCTCCCTCTGAAGCCTCTCAGACAGCTGCGGTGCTGTTCGGGGGGGGGGGGCAAGGACTGCATGGGCTGTGATGGGGGGGACCTGGACCGGAAAAGGGCTATGGGGGGGGGACTTGGACTGGAAAGAAATGGGCTGTGATTGGGGGGGGGACCTGAACTGTAAAAGGGCTATGGGGGGGACTTGGACTGGAAATGGGTTGTGATGGGGGGGACCTGGACCGGAAAAGGGCTATGGGGGGGACTTGGACTGGAAAGAAATGGGCTGTGATGGGGGGGACCTGGACTGTAAAAGGGTTAGGGGGGGACATGGACTGGAAATGGGTTGTGATGGGGAGGGGGACCTAGACCGGAAAAGGGCGATGGGGGGGGGGACTTGGACTGGAAAGAAATGGGCTGTGATGGGGGGGGACCTGAACTGTAAAAGGGCTATGGGGGGGGGGGGACATGGACTGGAAATGGGTTGTGATGGGGAGGGGGACCTGGACTGGAAAAGGGCTATGGGGGGGGCAACTTGGACTGCAAATGGGCTGTGATGGTGGGGGGGGGGGAATTAGGACTGCAAATGGGCTGTGATGGTGCAGGGGGACTCGGACTGCAAATGGGATGTGATGGTGGGGGCTAGGACTGGAAATGGCCTGTGATGTGAGGGCTAGCACTGGAAATGGGCTGATGAAGAGCTGGAATAGGACTGGAAATGGGCTGATGTGGGGCATGGGAGAATGGGATTAGAAGGGAGTGGATGCTGGGTGGGTCTAGAACTATAAGGGAACTGATTTTGGGGGAGGACTAGAATGGATGGGGAATGAGAATGGAGAGGGGAAAAATATTTTGTGTGGAAGAAAAGTCTATGATGGGCTGGGTATTGGGAGAGTAAGAGGGGCTTGAAAACGGAAGGGTGAAATTTAAATGGATGATAAAGGAATAAGGAAAGAATTGGGGGAAAGAGCAAAAGGGAAACAATCAGTATGTTAAAGCAGAAATAGAGAGAGAATGGAAAACATCTAAAAGAGAAGAAAGGACAAATGGATAGCTCGCAGAAGACACGAAGAAACCAGAAGAAAGTGACTGGAGCAATTGCAACTGAAAAATAAAATGCCCAAACAGAAGGTAGAAAAATACTTTTTATTTTGAATTTATTAACTGGAATATGTCTGGTCTGGGAAGTGTGTATTGCTAACATCTTTGCGTTTTTGTTTAGTGCAAGAGGAAATTACTTTATAGTTTTATTTCTCCAGTGTTGTACATTTCATGTTTGGATTTTGGGGTTCCCTAATTATTATCTGACCAAGGAAGTTAGCCTACACGTATCCTCGGTAATTTTTGTGGGTGGGGCTGGGGGCGGGGCAGGGGTGGGACTAGGGGCAGAGAATGGGTGGAGCATGGCGAGCCACAGGTGTCGGGTTTTTCTCGGTGAAAAAGTTGGCAACCCTAAGTGGTAGATACATGAAATAGTCTGCCAGTGGAGGTAGTATATGAAGTCAGGAAAGTATGGGACTAACAGAAAATCTCTAAAGGGATAAAAGGGACTGTAAAGCTTAGTAGTTGGTATGGAAGGGCAGACTGGATAGGCCATATGGCCTTTATCTGCCTTCACATTTCTCCATTTCTAGAAGTGAGAGAAAGCAGAAATCCCTAGAGCGGCCAAGGGAGGGAGGGAGCATCTAGGTTAAGAACATAAGATATGCCATACTGGATCAGCGCAAGGATCCATCAAGCCCAGTATCCTGTTTCCAGCAGTGGCCAATCCAGGTCATAAGTACCTGTCAGATTCCCAGAAGGTATAGAGATTCCATGCTGTTTGCCGCAGGAGTAAGCAGTGGATTTCCCCAGTCCTCTTTAATAATGATTTATGGACTTTTCCTCCAGGAAGTCATTCAAACCTCTTTAAAATCCAACTACACTAACAGCTTTTATTACATTCTCTGGTAATCAATTTCAAAGTTTGATTATGCGCTGAGTGAAAGAATAATTTTCTCCAATTAGTCTTAAATGTGCTACATCAGGGATTGACAAAACCCAGGCGCCAGGTCGCTGTGGCAACCAGAAATCTGCATCCGGTGCTTGGGATTTACTTGTCCCCTCCCTTAAAAAAAATCATGATTGCAGGGCAAGAAGAACCCTTCTGTCTGCCACAGGGAGATCAATCCCGTGGGCAGAAGAGAAGGGGAGGGCTGCAAGGGCGGCTCCAATGCAAGCTGTTTGCCCACTGGAGAACGGATCTCTGCAAACAGCTTGCATCGGGGTCGCGATCGCAGCAATCCCTTTCTCTTCTGCCCATGGGAGATCAGATCCCCATGGGCAGACCAGGTGGGGAAGGCCTGGAAGGCAGAAGAAGAGAGCTGATGGAGGTAGCAATTAAAAGAAAAAAAGTTATACACAAGGGGGGGGGTGTAAAACTGCAAAAAACATAAATGTCCAGTTACAGAAAAAAAAAGGAAAGAGGATGGGGGAATGCAGGGCAGGGGAGACAGTGGAGAACAGAGAATGGGGAGGGATTGGAGGGGAGAGGAAGACTGCAAGGTGTTGGATGTTCAAATCATGGGAACAAAAGGGCAGAATGCATATTTGCCAAAAGATGCATTCCCTTCCCCCCAGGCATGCCCAAAGGACAGACGTATCCCAGCTCCACATTACATACAAATGTAATATGAGCATTCAAGTCAATGCTGACTCCTGGCAACCCAGCAGCTCCTGGGTTTTCTTGGCAGTGTGACTGGAAGTAGATTGCCAGGCCTTTCTGCTGAGGCAATGGAGGGTTAAGTGACTTACCCAAGGCCACAAGGAGTGCTAGTGGGAATCAAACCCTGGTCTCTTGGTTACCAAGCCAGTGCTCTAACAATTTGGCTACTCCTTCACTCCAACATTACATACACACGCTCACATATAGGCACCTCACCTATGCACCACACAGACACGGGCAACCCACCTCTGCACATCGCACACATCGCATGGGTGCCCCAGCTCTGTAGCACACACATGCACCACAGCCCTCCACCCCACCCACACAAAGGCACCCACCGCCACATCCCACACCCAGACAGGCACACCACGGTTGCACCACATCCCCACATAGACACTTGCTATCTGAAGTTATAACTCTTATCTAAAGAAGATGCGCAATGAGGGAGCGCTGGAGCTGGTCTCATGAGATGTAAGAACACAAGACCAGCGCGAGACATAACTGGGTGTGGGGACCATGAGTAGGTTCCTAAGATTTTGGCCTGCCACCTAAATATGCACAAAATTTGTCAAGGCCTGTGCTACTTTGTAACTTCATTGTGTGACCCCTAGTCTTTCTATATTTTGAAGGAGTAAACAACCGGTCTAAGTTTACCCGTTCTACTCCAATCATTATTTTATAGACCTCAGCCATCTCTTTTCCAAGTTGAAGATCCCTAACCTTTTAAGCCTTTCCTGGTAGGAATATCCTTTAGAGCACAGGAAAAGCTGTAATGGAAAGAGGAAAGTTTGTTTCTGGGAGCAGATAGCAGACAGAAGCAGAAGAAATGGAGCTGATGGCATCAGGAGGAATAACTGCAGAGGGAGGAGGTGGTAGTCATGAAAATAGAGGTCATAAAATCAGCTTCCTCAAAGAAACAAGTGCAGATAAACCTTTAAAGGAGGTGATCTGATTAGAGATATACAGTACAGGATAACTGGGCCACTTAGAGCAAATCAGCAGACAGTTGGTAAAATTGGGGTTACTACCCAAATGCTAGTTATAACTAAAAGACTGCCTGTGAGTGGTTGAAGATATGTTTGAGAATTTTGATGAGAGAAAAGAAAAGTTGAACCCAAAACGATACACTACAGGTAGCAGCCAAACCTAGCTAGATTTGTTTGAAATACACACTATATTGCAGAACATTTCTGCCTGAAAGCCTGCTTGGACTGGAAACAGGGATCTCAGAACTCAAATTCTGAAAACCAAAGTGTCCTAAGTAGAGTGATGCTACCTGAAACTTGCTGAGGACGGAGCTCACTGGACTGAAAGTTTATTTGATTTATAAACACTGTGCAAGCCTGATTTCACAGACTGGAGGGCTTAGATACTGCAATGGTAAAACTAAAGACAGCACACAAAAATGTAAATCATATTGTTGCCCAAGTCTTGAAATCAGAATTAGGGACCAAAGAGGACTGAAATGACTCAAACAGGAGAAGCTTTAGAGACCACAGCAGAGAGAGGTCCCAAGAGTTCTCCAAGAACAAGACAATTGTACAGAACTAACCCAGGAAGCACAGGCTGTGTTACAGCAAACAGGCCGATGCAGAAAGACTAGTGCGTCCTCTGCGCGTAGGTAATGCAACTTATTCACACATGTTCCGCCACACCAAATGCAGAAAGGAGATTGACACAAGTGTAAACAGCAAAAGAAAAGTATGCGCACAAAGCACCACCAATCATATTTACATAATATGCAAATGAGCTGCACAAATGAAAATGGGATGCTAATAAGATCTGTGCCCATGGCAGGGAGAGCAGGTCCTCTTCTAAGATGCCTGCTACAGCATGAGCTCTCTTATCTCTGCTATGCCTAAACAGAAGGGAAGGCTCGCTCAAAGCTTTCCTTGGAGCCCAAGCCTTTGTCTTCAAGTCCTATGGACCGATTTGTGTAGCTCTCCAGGACTCAAATGGCAGAGATATTAGGTCAGACTTACTGGAGAGGAATAGAGAGGACTCTTCCCTGCCTTCTGATGCTGACATCTCTCTCTCCCCCCCACTGCATGTCCAGAGCAAACCCCTTCAGATTCATCTAGCTTGGAACTTGCTGCGTTGCAAGTAGGCTAGATCAGTGTTTCCCAACCCAGTCCTACGGGGCACACCGGCCAGTCAGGTTTTCGGGATATCCCTAATGACTATGCATGAGATATATATGCATTAGAGATATCCTGCCAACCTGACTGGTTTGTGGCCCTCCAGGGCTGGATTTGGAGACCCCTGCCTTACACCTCTGTCAGTATATAGAATGTGACACATTCCTCCTCGATTCTCACCACCACCAAAAAGTTGTCTAATAGACAATATTTTGGTGGTGGTGAGAATCGAGGAGGAATGTGTCATATTCTATATACCCTTTCGATGTCTAGGACATCTGCACCTTGCCCACTCACAATCTTAAATGACAGAGGTGTAAGGCAGGGCTCTCCAAATCCAGCCCTGGAGGGCCACAAACCAGTCAGGTTGGCAGGATATCTCTAATGCATATATATCTCATGCATAGTCATTAGGGATATCCCGAAAACCTGACTGGCCGGTGTGCCCCGTAGGACTGGGTTGGGAAACACTGGGCTAGATCATGTTTCCTCTCAAGGGGAGCTGGCAGACAATCTGTTTGGTGTTACATCTGGAGCTTCTGTGGGTTCTGCAGAAGAGGAACCAGTGGTGAGTGCTTCTTTGCTTAGTGGTTTGACAGACGGGGTAAGCAAACTCCTTCTGTAGCTAATATGATGCCATCTTCTCTATCTCTCCGGAGACCTAAAGGTTTCACACTGGAATCTATTTAGGACGCTATTGTCTTGCTTACAGAGGCTATTTCTAAACAAACTATGGAAGTATCTCACAAGGTGCAATTGAATACTGAACAAATTGGGCAAGCTGCAAGTGATATTGAGACTCAAAGTGTCTTTGAAAGAACTTTCACATAAACTATCGGATGTGATGGAAGTTAATGCTGCACTATTGAAGGATAATACGGCGTTGAAGGCTAAGGTGGAGGAGTTAGAAAATGTGTCTCGCGCTACAAATATCCGTTTAATTGACTTTCCAAGATCAGCAGGAGTATTACCTTGTGACATGTTCAGAAGGTATTTAACTGAGGCTCCTACTAGAATTTGTTATTTGCCTGCATCCAAGAAAGAGTGTACAGGAGTGACTTTTGAGCAAGTATTTGACGTTCTAAATGTCTCCCAACCGTTGAAGGCTTCAGCCTCAGAGGACTGTCATCCAGCAACATTATTGGTATCTCTGGCCCTTTTTTCTGATAGAGACTGGTTGCTTCGAGTTTATTTTAAAGAAGAGGCCACCCTTCTTAGATTTAAATGTTCTAATGTTTTCGGATTTCACGAGAGAAACTCAGAAAGGGCGTAAACAATTTATGTTATTGAAACCTGGGGTTCTCCAAATAGGTGCAATGTATTATTTGAAGTTTCCCTGTAAGTGTTTAATAACCTATAGAGCAATCCATTATGTTTTTCTTCAGTCTTCAGAGTTAGTAGTTCTTTTGATTGCAAAATCGGTAGAAACCTCTGTCGCCGTTAATTCTGTAGAGAAAGCTTGAACGTGCATATATATTAGTACCCGAAGCAGTAGTAGACATCTTCTTTTACATTATGTTTATTATTTCTTGTTAGATCTTCCTTAAATAGTTTCCACTCCCTGCGCATTGTGGACTAGTGAGTGACCTTTTCTTTTGTTAATTCTCATGTATGTCAAGTTTGATGGGGAATCCTTTTCTGTACAAGTTTAAATTGCTTCATTTTATATTTATTGAAATTTTCAAAAACTAATAATTAAAAAAAAAAGAAATCTGTGCCCAATGCAGAGAAGTGCGTAGAGGATTACATAACCAGCAGGAGCGCAAATCTCTACACACCTAATCTAAGGTGACTTAAACATCTTGCGCGTGTAGGGAAAGACTTTCAGGGAATGTACCGGTGAACAGTTACCCTTGCATGACAATTTTCTGCGTGTATCTTTCAGCGTATAAGCGAAAGTTCAGGATTCAATGAGAAATGTCTTTTGCTTTTTCGACTCACTTATATCATTCACCATTTCCTGCTAGGTCTCTTTGTTGCGACTTCATAAAAAAAGGTTTTTGGGCGAAATAGTTGTAATTATTATGGGCTGAGTATCAAAAGAACCTGCACGTCCTGTGCGCATAACGTGAACATTTGACATTTATGCACATGCGCACACAGCCACTTGTAGTGCATCTGTTTGCACATCTGTTGGCTCCCCGCCTTTCAACTTTATACTGAAGTTTTGCACACAGCTCATTTACAAACACACCCTTTGCTGCATACCAGTGCTGAAGTCTTGCGCTATCAGCAGGCTACAAAAATGCGTATACAGCTAACAGCCCACAACTTTAGCACCGGCTTTCAGCACTGGCCTGTGAGCTTCTACAAATTACATCATCAGTTTTATGGCATGGGTAGTATGATAACACTCTTAGGGGAGATCGTAAAAATTTCTTTATTATGACATTCCCCTCTACAAAATAAGTGATCTAAAAAAATGTTCTTCTTCTTAGCTCTGGTCAGCAGCAAAGCAAAGGGTCCACATCATGGAGGACAGCCAATTTCTACCTAGCAACCAGAAATAGTCTATTACAGAAATCACCTAAACGTCAATTCTGGGTAGAAAATGGCCGTGAAGATATAGACCAAACTGCTTTCTTGCTGACCAGAGCTAACACACAAACCGGAGTACCCTTAGCCTAACTAGCAAGGCTCATTTTAAGCTGTCAAGTCTACCCACAAGCACTATCCTAACTCAGATAAGAGAAATGACTAAAGAGGAAAGTATTACAAATATTTGTAAATGTGTATCTCCTTAGGAATTACATAAAAATCTAAATTATACAAATAATTCATTGTCGTTTTTATCATTTTTTTCCACCAAGATTTTAATGATCTTTACAAACCAGGAGGTTACCAATTTATACATACTCCAAGCAACAAAAAGTCTCAAAATGCATCTTAGGTTAATCAGTACTTTTTGTAAAATGCATTTAATGAATACATTCTTCAAATTAAAGTTGCCAAAACTATAATAATAAAGCATTTTGATTCTGGCTAACAAAATTCAAAATGCTTCATATTTAGGGGCTTGCTTATTAAAACAGCATGCTAATGTTTAGGAAACAGGCCACTTAATGTCTAAAATCTGAAGCAGAAATAGCAGCATACTTCTTTCAGGAAAGGGTTTTTTTTTCCAGTAGACCATAAACCTTTAGGAATTACAAATACATCTCAAAAGAACTTAATCTGCAAAGAAAAAACATAGGGCTCAGATCAGATGAGTTAAAATTTACAAACCAAAGGTTTAGACGAAAACCATTTGCTGCCTATATGAGATACATATGGCTCTTAACAGGTTTGGCATGCCATGGTTTCTATAGTTACACAACAAAGCCTTAAATGCTGGGGACATTTTGTGAAAAAAAATCTAACTTTACACGCTTACTGAAAACTGTGGTTTCTAAAATGTGAATGAAGCTTTCAGTACATGATAAGTATGCTGCTAAGTGAAACAGAACAATGAGTAGTAAATTACAGGAAGGTGAAATTGGCGTTGGCATCCAGCGACTCTTTCTGAATTATGGATATAAAACACTTCTTTATCAGTCTGTTATAGGAAAAACAACAGCCTACCAGGAACTCAAACATGACCACACGCAGAAAAAAAAAGGAAAACGTATTTAAAGGAACAGGAACAATGTTTTTACAGCTCTGTAGGGTAGTGATTTATCATCAAGCACTGTGACACTTAAATAACCCAAACCTATACTGTGCTATACTGCAAACTTTTCAAGACTAATCTACACATTGTGCAATGTGCTTAAAAAAAAGTTTCACTCCATCTACATTCTGACTTGTGCTGTTAAAAGATAAAGCTTCACCCATTTAATCAGAAAGATTAAAGAGTAGGAGTCACTGCTGCTCCATCTGGATCAAGTTTCAGGGAGGTATGCAGAGATTCCTACAGCTCTGACTAATTCTTTCATTCTTGTGAGTCCAGAAAGACACCTTTAACATCTCACTTTTGTAGATCTAATATACAGTCAAACCTCGGTTTTCATGATTAATCCGTTCGAAAAAGTCTGACTAAAACCGAAACGTATGAAAACTGCAGCAATATTTACTATAAGAAATAATGTAAATCCAATTAATCCGTTCCAGACACCCAAAAATATTCACAAAAAGTACATTTTATAGAGAATAACTATATTTTTACATACAGAAAACAATGAGAAAAATATAAATGACTAATGAAATGGATAAATAAACATTTAACATCACTGAAAGCAAGCTAAGTACAGTACAGTATGTTAGCATCTGGCCTTAGCCACACCTGACAAGCTGCTGTGCCCAGTTCTCTTCGGAATCACATTGGATTCAGCCCATTAAAATACCTTTACTTTATCTGCTCAATGCTTCAGAATGGCAGAAAATCTTAATGATATAGCTTCAGACGTACCCTGCAAGAGAAAGAACTGCCTCCCACATTCATGCAACATCTCCTGCTTACGTTGACAGCTTTTCTTCCCTGCTACCTCCGAGCCTGAGGGGGCGCTCCAGAGAACGGGCAGGCGGTGGACGAGATCGGGGCCTTCCTCTCTGCGCAATCCTTGCCTCTCTAACTCTGACCAGGCTCGAGGATGTGTTTTCATTTACGTGCTCAGCTGGCTTTCGCTTCTCATCACGCTGGCGATCGGTGAGTCCGGGGGGCAGTGCTGCCGGGACCGGGCGGGCGTTCAGGCAGTGTATACAGACCGGTGTGCAGCGCAAGGGTGTATATATTTACAGTACTGTACTTTACGAAAACCGAGGCAATGTACAAGAACCGGGACAAAATCTCAGTCAAAAAAAGACGTTGAAAACTGAAGCGATGTATGAGAACCGGGACAAAATCTCAGTCAAAAAAGACGTTGAAAACCGAAGCGTATGAAAACCGGGGCAAATGAAAACCGAGGTTTGACTGTAAATGTATATAGGAAAAGCAATCAAGATTGATACAAGAATTCCAAAATGACCTAATGGAGGATCAAATCTCTTATTAGGTGAGCTAATTCTATCATCTTGAACCCTATACTTTTTGGGCTATTCTAAATTCTTATTGACAAGAAAATATGGACAGAGGTGCTGGTATGATACTGCATCTATAAGACAGCCCCATCCCTTCATGGATGAAAGAACTACTTCTAGAGATGAAAACATCTCTATACTTTTTCTAGACAGGTATCTAAAGAGGTAAACAACATTCAGGGCCAGGTTTCATAGACAAGACATTTCAAACCTCCTCCATTACGGTATGTTTTAATATCTGCTTCTTGCTCAAACTTCTTTTTTTTGTATGTAGCTCACGGCAAGTTAGCTTCAGGTACAGTAGGTACAGTATTTCCCAATCCCATGAAGGCTTACGATCTTCCTCTTCCACTACACAAATTCTGCAATATTCTCAAAAATACCACACTAGCTTTCACAGTGGAAAGTTAGGCTGTCATTTAATTCTGTTTCTCTGCAGAACAAAAACATTGGTAACATGGCAAAACAAACATGAAAACCTCTATTAAGGTGACATTTTCTATACCCATTTAATTTCCTTTGCTTGATTCCTGTTAAACCAGTCCAGATGAATGGGTTACACACCCCAGCCAGCAGGTGGAGGCAGAGCCAGGCAACTTTCAGTGACATCAGCACTTGTATAAGTGGTGGTGCAACATGGGAAATTTCTAGTATGACACTTCCCAAGCAGGTGTAGGAGTGCTAAAAACCATAAGTGAAACCATGAACAAAGAGACATTTTACATACCTGATAATTTTCTGTCCTTACCATCCTGCTAGACCAATCCAAACAAGAGGGTTATATTCCCCGGCCAGTAGTTAGAGGAAAACTTGAGCAACTTTTAATGATGTCATCCTTTGGTATATCCACTGGTGCAGCACTGAGAGAAGCCAGTATTTATCTGCCTTTAGCAGGCAACAATGTGTGTGGGCTGGTGCAGCAGTGTAGATAGATCTTAGGCCTGTTTCATCTGGTCCAGACTGTAGGTCCAACATTTGCTCAGAGCTCGGATATGCCCCTATCTCTGGGAGCTGACAGCTTGTCCTGTGTATAATGCTGCT
Organism: Ichthyophis bannanicus; assembly: GCA_033557465.1. Lineage (NCBI taxonomy): Eukaryota > Metazoa > Chordata > Amphibia > Gymnophiona > Ichthyophiidae > Ichthyophis > Ichthyophis bannanicus. The sequence goes on along the minus strand of CM066033.1, from coordinate 384,555,071 downwards.
ACCCATGGGTTCCTAACAATTGCTGCACCAGAGAGCAGACAGGATTACGACGAGGCAGTAACTTCCTATAATGCTGCACTCTCCTCAGCTCTGGATGCTCTCGCTCCACCCACCCCACGTCCTGTGAGACGTTCTGCACCCCAGCCCTGGCTTTCATCCTCTACCCGCTATCTACGTTTCTGTGCCCGTTCCTGTGCCCGTTCTGCTGAGCATGCTTGGCTCAAATCCCGCTCCCCTGAAGATTTTCTACACTTCAAATTCATGCTTGTATCTTTCCAGTCAGCCATAGCTCTTGCCAAACAAGACTACTATGTCCATCTGACTAGCTCTCTTTGCTACTCTCAGCTCTCTCTTCAAAGTGCCTCCGCCTCTGATCTCTCCCTCCCTTTCTGCCCAAACCCTGGCTGACTACTTCCATGACAAAATCCACAAGATCACCCTCCAATTCCCCACAAACTCAGTTATTTCCCCTCCTCACCCTCTCCACTCCCAACTCTCCCCCCCCCCTTCTCTTCCTACCCTCTCTTCCTTTCCTGTCATCTCTGAAGAGGAAACTGCACATCTTCTTTCTTCCTCCAAACTCACCACCTGCTCCTCTGACCCTATCCCCACCCGTCTCCTTAGCCCCATCTCCTTCACCGTTGTCCCTTCCATCTCTCATATTCTCAACCTTTCGCTCTCCGCTGCAACTGTCCCTGCAGACTTCAAGCATGCTGTGGTCACACCTCTCCTCAAGAAACCCTCACTTGATCCTACCTGTCCTTCTAATTCGACCCATCTCTCTCCTTCCCTTCATTTCTAAACTACTTGAACGTGCAGTTCACCACCGCTGCCTTGACTTCCTCTCCTCTCATGCCCTCCTTGATCCCTTACAGTCTGGCTTTTGTCCTTTACATTACACTGAAACGGCTGTTGTCAAAGTCTCCAGTGACTTGTTCCTAGCTAAATCCAAGGGCCTGTACTCTGTCTTCATCCTTCTTGACCTCTCTGCAGCTTTCGACACCGTTGACCACAGCCTTCTCCTTGAAACCCTGTCCTCGCTTGGCTTTAAGGGCTCTGTACTATCCTGGTTCTCCTCCTATCTCTCCCATCACTCCTTCAGTGTGTGTTCTGGTGGCTCCTCCTCCTCCTCCGCTACCCCGCTCCCAGTTGGTGTACCCCAGGGATCTGTCTTGGGTCCGCTCCTTTTCTCTCTCTATACCTAGTCCCTTGGTGCGCTTATCTCTTCCCATGGCTTTCAATATCATCTGTATGCTGATGACTCCCAGATCTACCTCTCTAGTCTACACCTGAACTCTCTCTGGCAGTCCAGACCCGGATCTCTGCCTGCATCTCTGACATTGCTGCCTGGATGACTCACCGCCGCTTGAAATTGAGCATGTCCAAGACTGAACTTCTTATCTTTCCCCCTAAAACCTCCCCTTCTCTTCCTCCTTTCTCAGTATATGTGGATAGCTCTGTACTCCTTCCTGTTTCCTCGGCCCGCAATCTAGGGGTTGTCTTTGACTCCTCCCTTTCATTCTCCACACATATCCATCTCGTAGCAAAGACCTGCCATTTCTTTGTCTATAACATTAACAAAATCTGCCCTTTCCTTTCTGAACACACTACTAAAACACTTATCCACTCTGTAATCACCTCCTGTCTTGACTACTGTAACTTCCTCTTTGCTGGTCTCCCTGTGACTCATCTCTCTCCCCTTCAATCTGTTCAACACTCTACTGCACGACTAATCTTCTGCCAGCCTCATCATGCCCATATTACTCCTCTTCTCAAGTCACTTCACTGGCTCCCTATCCGTTTCCGCATCCAGTTCAAACTTCTCCTGTTGACTACAAATGCATTCGCCCTGTGGCTCTTCACTACCTTTCTTCTCTTATCTCTCCCTACAACCCCTCTCGGGAATTCCGCTCTTCTAGCCAACTGCTTCTATCTATGCCCTCCTCTTCTACCGCCAACTCCAGACTTCGTTCCTTTCACCTTGCTGCACCTTACGCCTGGAACAAACTACCTCTGTCTGTATGCCAGGCACCTTCTCTAACCCTCTTCAAATCCAGGTTGAAAGCCCACCTCTTCGCTTCTGCTTATGGATTTTGACTCATCTGATCTCCTTTTCCTTCCCCTTGTTTTTACCCCTTGTTTTGTCTTGATTAGATTGTAAGCTCTTCTGAAGAGAATGCCCGGTTCTTAGCAGATTGGGTACTTTTTGTTATTGCTGAAGGAGTTACAATTATATTAGCCTTTCCAGTCCTCCTTGCTCTGTTTTGAGGAGTTGTGTGTATGATAGCCGAGAGGGAGGCTGCAGATAGGCTAAGTACTTTAAATGTAAGTAGTAAAGTTTTATATTTCAGGTGACTTGATATTGGTAGCCAGTGTAATTGCTTTAAGATGGGTGCGACATGCTCATATCTGTGTGATCCTTGCAAGGTTCGAGCTGCAGCATTCATGGCCATTTGGAGTGGCTGTAGTGTACTTCTTGGTAGGCCTTGGAGTATGATGTTGGCATAGTCAAAGTGCAGAAGGAGTAGTACTTGGAAGATGGTGCAGAAATCTAGTGTCTCTAGTAATGGAGAAAGTGTTGAATGGTTCTCATCTTATTATATTTATTTATTTATTTATTTTTATTTTACATTTCTTATATACCGCACTATTTGACATCAACACGGTTTACATCGAACACAAAAATTCAGCACAAAAACAAGTGTCTGAGTTACATTAAACAGGGTCAATAAACTTGGCTAACAAGGTAATTATGAATCACAGGAAGGTAAACTTGGATTGCCTTGGTAATGTTCTTTATGTGAGTCTACATACTCAGTCATTGGTCCATGGTGATTCTGAGATAGCGTACTTCCTGCTTTGTCATCAGCTCAGCATCTCTTATCCTTATAGAAGTAAGTGGACTGAAGGTCTGGTTCCTTGTTATGAACAACACTTTTGTCTTCTTGCAGTTCACTTTAAAATGTTGTGTATAAGAAGCCAATCTGAGATTGCATCGAAGCATTCTGTTATCTTGGTGCAATCTGGTTTGGCCTGTAGAGAATGGGGTATATAGTAGTACATCATCAGCATATATGTGGTATAATATGCCATATGATTGTATTGAGCAGACTGGTTGAATGTAGATATTGAAAAACAGGGCAGATAGTGATGAGCCCTGGGGGACTCCTTGCATTTGCAGGTATGTGTCTGATGATCGAGTGCCTACTCGTACCTGTTGTAGGTGGTTTACAAGATTTAAAAAAAAAAAATGGGGAGGGGGGAACGAAACCCCAAGCGGTTTAAACATTTAACCAAACATAAGAGACCTGAAGTAATGAAAAGACAAATTGGGGGGGGGGGGGAGGAAGGGGGGATGAATAGCAGAACAATAATTCCAAGACGATGTTCCATTGGAGAGACAAAAGGAAGGGGATCATTTAGAATACTGAGGTAGCTGTGCTCTAATTGTAGTTAAAAGGCTTCTTCAAAAAGCCTTGTTTTGAGCCCTTTTTTAAAACGTATTCCAAGAGGTTTCTATCCGGAGATCTAGAGGAAGATAGTTCCAAAGAGAGGTAGCTGGTAACTAAAGCCTGAGTTCTGGACTAAAGGCTGAGTTCTGGAAGAATGTCAAATGAAGGCGTGTTTTCCTGGGTAGGGCTAGGTAATTTCCTTGAGCTGATTGTAAGGTCCATGATGAGACATACGGAATTTGAAGAGAATTAAAGGTAAGTAGGTAGTCCTGTATAGAACACCTGATGGGCAAGCATAAGGAGTTTGAATTTAATGCCGGACACTATAGGAAGCCAGTGTTGTTCCTTGAGAAGAGGGGTCACATGATCTCTTCGCTTAGCCACATACAATAGTTTGATCACAATAATTTAAATGAGTTGGAGTTGCTTCATCAGATACTGTGAGGAGCCAACAAGTAAAGAATTATAGCAATCCAGGCAGTTATTACCAACACAAAGATTAGGGTTTTTAAAGCCTGTAAAAGGGGGTGCTTGTTATGAAGGTACCACCATCTTGGCAAGTATGCAAATTAACTGTCTTGCAAAGGATTGTGGTTATTGAAGTCCATTCACACAAAGCTTGCCTTTTGAAAATAATGAAAACTCTTGTAGTTGGTCGAGTGTAAGGCAAAATTAGAGTTTATTTATGGGGTAAATATTCCACACACAGATATGCTTGGTAACACCATCCAGATAACTTCTCCAGTGTTTATTCATTAAATAAGGCAACTGAAAAAACTTATGCAAATAAGTATTAAAGTCCTTTATGGAACAGAAAGGCTTCCTTACAGCCACTGCTAATAAACTCCTTAGCAGTGCTGAGATGAAACAAATCAAAGAGGAAAACTTTTTCTTACAAAAACATAGCTCACTTTCTCCATACAGAAAAGAACTTTAAAAACCCACATGTGCACGGCTTGTGCTGGGCTCTCCTCTACCAGCAGGTGACAATTAACTGCAATCAGTAGCTTGATTTCAGCACACGTGCAAAACTTTCCAAAAAAGCTTTTTCTTTTCAACAAAACTTTATGGGAAGCCAATATTTAGAATGTTTCCTTTTGATGTTTGCTCTGATATTTAGGATTTTCCTAAAATAACAACCTACTCAAAGAACAGTCCATATAATCATCCTCTGTATCAGATATTAAACTTTGCTCTTGAAATTGCATTGATTCAGTTTCTCCGTCTGACTCAGAGGGCTTTAGGAACTGATCTCTATATGGAGAGAAACTGTTTCCCTGCTGTTTGCACTGCTCAAAGCTAGAGAAACGTTCACAGTTCCTACCTGAATCCAGGCAAGCGTCAGGCTGCTTCTTCTGGTATTCTGGCCAGTATGCAATAGAGCTTCTGTGTCCTGTCCTCCAGTTGGTATCTCTGGACCTCAGGATTTCTTCTCCAGACGTCCTCCAAGAGATATTTGGGCTCCTTTTCTCCTTAACTGCAACAGACCTCTTCCAAGGTGTTGCTTGAGGGTCCCTGGCTGTGGATCTACAGACCTCTGGCTTTCTCCAGTCCTCTGAACCTTTCCCCCAGGTATCTCTCCAGGCATAGGTACTTCTCTGAGTTCCTCTCTTGGACCATCTGCTTCCTTGTCCTTGTTCCTTCAGGTTCCGGTTGTTCTTCCTTCTGTTCTGGTTCCACTTCTCCGTCTCCGTCTCTTTCTGTCTTCCTGAAGATTTCCCTCAAGTTTTAAAGGGCTTAGATTGCAACTCCTCCCTTGCACTCTTCAGGTGTTTTGGATTAAACTTTCTCCTGGAGGCTGTTTGATTAGGGATGACATAATGCTTTCTCTGATTAGACTCATGCTTTTCCACTCTAGCTCCCCTAGGGACTTTCTGCATACAGGTGCATTCTGGAACATGTAGTCTTTTAAGGAAACAAGCTGTCTTATTTCTATAACCTGCCAGCACAGGTCCCTTGATCAGAGTAAATTCTCCTCTTTTGTCATTACTCCCTGAGCTTTGATAAGCTTCCTTATCACAAGCCCTAGTGTCAAGAACATTCTTCAGGGATCTAATGTGACATAGGGCAACAAATGAAGTCTTAACTACCTGCGATATCTGACAGGTAAAAGAAAGCTTGTGATCCCAAATTACCTCAAGAAATTTCATTGAATCCCTAAGTTTAACAGTTGAGGATTTGATCAAAGGGAGTGTTGGAGGTTTATTGGTTTTGGATGGATTCAGAACTAATTTGTTTTCCACAACCAATGTTGCTAGCCTAACCAACTTTACTTGTAAATGTCCTACAAAGGCTGTGTCCAAGAAATAAGCAGCCAAATATCATCTGTGTAAATAGAGCAACTCAGGTCTAGTTCATGATTAAAGGTAACGAGAGAGGCCAGAAATATATTAAAAAGAACAGGAGCGGATCACGTGATGTGGTAAGCCTGGGTAGACGCTGATCGCCTGGGCTCCGGATCCCCAACCCCTGTACCGATTTTTTGAGCCATTTGGTGGAGACGGGAGACCTAAAAATTGCTCTCCTGAGGTGTTGAAGATAGGGGAGATTACTTTGGTAAAGAGATCGGCACCGCTAACCATGGCTCCGGCTGTGAAATCCGCACGGCGGGAGAAAGATCGAGCTGTGGGCCCGCAAAAGATGGCGGATCCGCCCTCGCCCAGTGGACCTACTACAGCCTTAGCCTCTGTGGAGGAGATTTCGGCGGCAGTATCAGGGGCCTTATCGGTGCAGTTCGATGCCTTCCACGGCAAAATGGACACCCTACAGAACTCCATGGATGGCCTGGGTAAGCGAATGCAGGCTGCGGAAGATAGAATTGTGCACACTGAAGAGGAGGTAGAAATTTTAAAGCGGGAGCTGGAAAGAGTGTAGGCTGTGCTCCAGACGCACGAGGCCAAACTCGATGATATGGAAAACCGCTCCAGGTGTAATAATTTGAGATTTCTAGGGGTTGCCGAGCGGATATCAGATAAAAACTTAAAATCCTTTGTGGAGACCTTGTCAACATCTTTGCTGGATGGTGCGGAGCTGAGGGGACAGATCCAGCTGGAGCGAGTTCACCGAGTCGGAGCTCGGCCGGTGAATGATCGTCGCCCCAGGATAGTCCTTGCTAAATTTCTACAATACCCACAAAAAGAGGCCGTCCTGAGAGCAGCTAAGACATCAGGTGTTATCGAGCAAGATGGAATGAGGATACGCATTGCACAGGATTACTCCGTTGCGTTGAGTCAACGTCGGAAGGCATATGCACCTTTGTGCCAGAAACTGATTGAAGCTCAGGTCCGGTTTTCCATGCAATACCCTGCTCGGTTGCACATTGTGAACAATGGAGTGCATAAAGTTTTTGATTCGGCGAGTGAAGCTGCCCCCTACATTGAAAATCTGAAGAGAGGGGACAAAGGCTCTGCGTCAGAGTACTGAGGTGGCACTATTCGAGGGCCTGGTGGTGATCAGCTACACTCCCTGATTGATGTACTCCAGCGGAGCCCGGCTGAGTCTTTTGCGTGGGGCCCTCGGATGAGTGCCTCTGCGCTACCCCCCGTGCATGCAGAAAGAACCTAGCTAATGACTGCGAGCTGGGGGGAGATGCACTGTGTCCCTACGGGGCACCTTTTGTTGACTCCCGAACAAGGCTGGAGCATTCTCCCACGATTGTTAGTTAGGGGCCTATCCCCATTCTTATGCGAAGCGTATTAGTGCAGGACCACCGCGGTTTACTGGAATTGTCTTTTTTTTGGGACGCTCTCCACCGCTGTGTGTGCACTGGCCGTGTTGTTGCCGACTTCAAGCTGGAGAGCTGATTTCGGAGGCGAGACACTGGAGATATCGTGGCCTTTAAACCTCCCTCTTCTCAGTATACCGTGTTCAGTTGGGGAGAGGGGAGATACGAAGAAGCAGTCCCCCCCTGATGTTAGTAACTGTGGGTGCTTCAGACATTGGGGGGGATGTGAATTGTGCATTGTTCCCGTGAATGTATCATTTTGTCACATGTTAAGGCCATGTATGGTGGGTTGTTAACGTTTAGTCCCTTCCTAGGGACAGGAGTGGGTGGGGGGGGGCGTGGGGGGGGGGTAGGCAAGTGGTGGTGTGGATGTATAGAAGTTGGGGGAGGCTGGGATATGGACGAATGGAGGTGAAGTATGGTATAGGTATGAGTGTGGTGTGAGATGCAGGGGTAAAGTAGGTGTATAGCAGAGGGGGGGAGGGGGTCCGGAGCACATCAAGCGTGATCCCTATGAGAGGGAAGCTGGGAGCGTGGAGGGGAAGGATAGGGTTTTTGGAGGCGGGGGGGAGGGATGGGAGGGGAAGGGGGTTAGGGGGTGAGGGAGGGTGGAGGGGGGCTGGGGAGGAGCGGATGGGGGAGGGAAAGGGGAGGGGGGTGGTGGGGGACTGGGAATTGGGGGACTTGTACTCAGGATCTGCCAAACCTATGTATGTTGAGCCACATATCTGTGCACATGGGGGAGCCCCAGGCTGGGGGGGCGACCTCTTGGGAATTGTCAACTGTACTGCATGGGACGGTTTTGTTGTTGCATGCCACTTAAGATAATCTCTTGGAATGTTTGTGGCCTGGGGAGTCCGGTCAAACGGGCCAAGATTTTACAGGCTTTGGCTAGGCAGAAGGCGGACATAGCCATGCTCCAGGAAACCCACCAGACTGCCGAGGAACACCGTAAACTTTGCAGGGAGTGGGTAGGACAAGTATGGTGGGCCCCGGCTCTTGGAAAGAAGGGGGGTGTGGTGCTTTTGTGCCTCTAAAATTGAGACGCTGCCGGAGCTCCCCATGATTCTGGGGGGGGGGGGGATTTCAACGGTGTTTTGGATGTAGCTCTCGATACGTCTAAGGGGGGGGGAGCCTAGGGACAGAGTATCGACAGCTCGGGCGCTGTGTCGTTTGTGCTCCGGGCTGGGGCTGGTGGATCCGTGGCGACTGTTACACCCGACCGAACGGGATTATACGCATCAATCTCGGGCACATGGTACTAGCGCACGCATAGATTACCTTTTGATTTCTACTGGTTTGTTTGCTAAGGTAGCGGGCGCACAAATAGGGCCTGTAGAGATCTCTGACCACGCGTTTATTTGGTTAGCTGTCCACTGGAACGGAAACCCTATTAGGACGTCCTCATGGCGCTTCCCGCTTGAATTATATAGGGATGCGCAGTTCTGTTCATTCCTCCGGAAGAGATGGCAGGAATTTGAGGTGGATCACAGTGGCCATCGGGATGACCCAGAGTTGATTTGGGAAACTGCGAAGGTTGTCTTGCGGGGGGACATTATAGGTTTTCTTGCCCGGAAGTGGAGGTTGCAGGCAGAACGTATTATTTGCTTAGAGAGATTGGTGACGAAGCTGAGGCGCCGATGGGCCTCAAACCCGACAGTCGGGCTTAAAAGGCAGCTATGGGAAAGCCAAACGGAGCTGAATGAACTTTTACATCAAAGGGCAAGGAAGTGATATACTACTGATACCAACTGTACCGTCACGGGGATAAGCCCGGGAAACTATTGGCCAGGTGCCTTCGCGGACCAAGGGGCTCTAAATTGGTGCCCGCTTTGCGCGATGATCAGGGGACGCTCCATCGGGAGAGCCCGGCGATAGTGCGAGTCTTTCGATCCTTTTTCCAGAGACTCTATACAGCGGAGCCTCCCTGTCTCACGCAGATGACAGACTATGTGGGAGAATTGGATCTACCCCGTTTGTCCGCAGAGCAACGGGCTCAGTTGGATCGGCCGATTACGGCCGCAGAGCTGCAAGGTGCCATTTCTACAGCCAGTTGTTATAAATCCCCGGGGTCCGATGGGCTCGGGGCTGAATTTTATAAAATTCTTAATGAACTAATTTCCCCAACCCTGGCTGCAGTGCATAATCGGAGGGCACAGCAGGGGTATTTTCGATGGGGGGCTAATCATGCCCATATTGTTCTTATTCCCAAGCCGGCTAAGGACCTTCTCTCTGCAGCTTCATATCGTCCTATCTCCCTGCTTAGCTTTGATCTTAAACTAATGGCAAAAATTTTAGCGGATCACCTGGCGGAGTTTTTGGGGCGGTTGGTCCATGGACCCCAAGTGGGGTTCGTTAAGGGACGATATGCTGTCCGCAACCTGCGTAAAATCATCGCATCCCTAGAATGGGTCCGGCACAGGCGTTTGTCCTCCTTACTTATCAGTTTTGACGCGGAAAAAGCCTTCGATAGGGTAGACTGGCAATATTTGATGCATCTTCTCCCGCACTACGGCATAGGGCCTTTATTTTGTAGCATGGTCACAAGTCTATATGCCGACCCGACTGCAGCGATTCTCTGTAATGGGGTGTTGTCCGAGGTGTTTCCGTTACAGAGGGGGACTCGTCAGGGCTGTCCTTTCTCCCCTCTTCTTTTTGTCCTGTCTTTGGACCCCCTTCTGCGTAAAGTGGCGGGATCGCGAGCGATAAAGGGGGTCAGTATAGGCGAGCACGAGTTTAAGATATCGGCCTTTGCCGACGACTTGCTGGTACATTTGCTTTCGCCTAGAGAATCCTTGCCCAACCTTTTACGGGAGTTCCGAACCTTTGGGCAGTTTGTGGGGCTTAGTATTAATAAGGATAAATCTGTGGCCTTGGATGTTTCGGGTCATCTCCAGAGTGACTGGCCGGGTGCGTTCCCGCTTAAGTGGGCCGACGCTCACTTTCTATACCTGGGGATCATCCTGCCCTGTCAGCCAACTCAATTGTATGGGTGTAATTTAAAGCGGATGCTGACCAAGGTGAGAACTCAGCTGCAGTCCTGGCTGCCCCTCCCCCTGTCTCTAGCGGGGAGAATAGCGGCGATTAAGTTGGTGATTTTACCGCGGCTATTATATTGGCTGCAGACTCTCCCTGTTTGGCTCCTCCGGCGTGATGTATGGCATTTTGAAGCGGAATTTTGAGGCTTTCTCTGGGGGGGCGAGAGCCCGTATCCCTTATAGTCGGTTGGTGGGGAAGGGGAGGGATGCGGGGTGGGGGCTTCCGGATCTAGGCGCTTATGCGCTGGCCTGTCAAGCGCGACACCTGGGGGATTGGCTTGGCAATACAGATCTCTATACGCCTAAGGGGCTGGAAGAAGCCTATGTGGCACCCCATTCTTTACTGGCTCTCTTGCACTTGGAAATCAGTAGGTGGCCTACTCATTTGGCTGATAGTGTGTTATTGGCTCCGGTATGCCGGACTTGGCGGCAGCTGAATGTCTATTGGGGCTGATTTTACCCCAGGTACTGAAGCTGCTTGGTTCCGTATCTGGGGGGAGAAGGGTCTCCGGAATCTAGGCCATGTGGTTGACTTAGCGGGGAAACCTAAACCTTTTCCGGTATTATCGCGGGAGTACGAATTGGGGTCCTGCCACTCTTTTGTGTATATGCAGATGGCCTATTATGTGGCATCCCTTTCGAGGGATGAGCTGCACAGCGACCGATCGACCCAGATTATCGAGTTTTTTGGTCTGGGTGGGGAGGAGCAGCCATCCATTTGTGTCTTCCAATCCAGACTGGCGCAGTTTCGGCCGCGGCCGGATTATCGGAATGTGGAACAGGCTTGGGGGGCCGAAATGGGGCGGGAGATTCCCCATGATACAATCCTGGTAGCCCTTCGGAGAGTGGGGAACCTGGTGAACGGTGTTCGCTGGCGGGAAATACAAATTAAATGTTTAACTAGGGTTCACTTTTCCCCACGACGGGCCCTGCGGTGCCGCCTGACCTCGGATGGCAGTTGTCCGCGGTGTGCGGAGCCAATGGCGACTTTGTTGCACATGTGGTGGAGCTGCCGATGGATCCGTTCATACTGGAAGAGAATTTCTCTTTTTATGGCTTCTCTCCTGGGCCAGCCCGTCTATTGGGATGCTGCCTTGGTCACCTTGGACCTCCTGAGCCTTAACTCTCCGAAGGGGAAATGGGGTCGTTGGTTAGTTCAGAAGGCTTGTCTGGTGGGTAAGGGGCCACTTTTACGTCAGTGGAGGGAAAGACACCCTCCCTCTTTCTGGGAGTGGCGGAATTCCTTCCATGAACTTATGCTCCTGGAGTGTGGGGCCATGTCAAGCGCTGGTCCGCCTTCTTGCTACTTTGGGACCCCTATATTCATAACCTGAGTCCCTGGGCCCGTAATGCAGTTTTGCAACTTGGTTGTTAATTTGTAGCATGACATGTTTGTGGCAAAGAGTAGGGGTTAAGCAGAGCCTTTATGAGCGGTCCTGAGTGGAATTAACTTGGGGTTGTTAGGGGGAGGTGGGGGAAGGGGGAGGTTGGGAGTAGGGGGAGGGAGTGGGGGTAAATATGAAAACCTTTGTGACCATCATTATGCTCTGTTCCTGGGGATAAGAATCCACCCCAGGGAGAGGTTGTTAACAGTTATGTATATTCTGTTGTTTTTGGTGGTTTCTAAATAAACGATTGAAAAAAAAAAGAACAGGAGCCAAAACGGATCCCTGTGGCACACCGCAAGCGCATGGTAGTGTTGATGACTGTTGATAATCTATAGTCACATGGAATATTCTATCTGAAAAATATGAGCAAAACCAGTTCAGGACTACTGAGAGACCCACTTGCTTCAACCAATCCAAGAGAAGGGTGTGATCAACCATAGCGAAAGCAGCTGACAGATCCAATTGAATAAGAAGGATGTCTCTGAAATTGTCTTGCTCTATGAAGATGTCGTTTAGCAAGGCCAAAAGAGCGGTTTTCCTAAAGTCTTAATGTCGAGGGTCTACATCTGCCTGTACAACTTCAATGCCCACTATGTAGGCTGCTAACAGTGCCAACATGCAAACCTCTGCTCAAGAGAACAGAGTTGCCACTTCTTTCGCAACAGCCTTGCTGCAAGTTCCTCCTGATTTGTTCATGTATACCACCACCATGGCATTGTCAGAGAATACTCTGACTGCCATGCCCTCCAAGAACTGGAACCCCTCTAGAGTTAGGCAGATTGTCCTCAAGCAAATGCGGATGGGGGAAAAAGGGAGGATAGAGGAAAGGGGGGGTTAAGAGCCCTTACTTACCACTCAAGGCCTTGGGGGAGGAGGGAGTCACTGACTATTGTGACACCGAAGTTCTGCCCTATACCTTTAAAACACAAAAAGCTGCTGAGTTTGGCACAGATTCTGTCAGGAAGGGAGATCAAAAGCTTCACAGTTACCATAGGCAACCAAAGCAGGCTGAGACACGAGGTCTGAAGGCACGCCTAGCCAACAAACACTCCCCAAGCACTGACGAGAAACAGTTTGCACATGTGCAGGAAAACGCCCCTAACCATGTATAAGAAACGTGGTAGGCAAACAGAGTTAGATGGAGGAAGAGAGCTGGTAGGAGATCCAGCAGGAGTTGCAGTGAGAGAGGCTGAGTTGGATTCATGTGCTGATTCTGACGGTGGTTTTGGAGACTCAGAAGTTGAGAGTGATTTGGAAACTTGGCAAGTAAGGGAAGACTTGCAGCTCTCTAACAGAAGGTCAGAATACTCTCAGCCTAATGCTGTTTCATTTGAGTCTTGGAATAGAAAGCCAAGCAGGGCTTTGAAAAGAGACAGAAAGCCGTTTACCAGCAGAGGGATTATGCAGGAAACCCTCACCTGTGACGCAGGAAGAATTTCCCAGACCCAGAGGTCAGTGGGGAGAAAGGAGAGCAGCTGGTAAGGAACTCTGTATTACTGAAAGGCAGAACGGCTTAAGATATTTACAACCTTGGGAAAAGGAAAGTGAAGTGATTAAGGACATATGTATGAGCGAAGAAGATGTTTGCATGTATTTAAAGCCTGGCAGAAAACTGCCAAGAGAGAGACCCATTAGAAACCGAACAAGGCAGTTTTACAAACTATCTGATAATTATTTGCCATACTGTGGAGAGAGTGGTGAAGAGAAGCCAGGGACTGATTGGAGAAAGTTCCAGACTCTCTGCCCTAAAGAAGATAAGATAGTTGAGGAACCGATGTGCACGGAGCAAAGTGAATGCTTTCCCTATGTTGAGGACATGGACTGTTCTTTATTAATAACTGATGAAACTTCTCTACGCTAGTAGAAGATAAGTGTGCCTGGGAGAAGGATAAACGTGCACAGAGGGAACTGCCAAAGTTGTTACCTGATTTCTGTTTGTTATAGTTATTGGTTCTGTTCAAGCAAGAAGCTGTGTTTTCCTTTCACCTTTTGTTTTTGCCAGAAGCATGGCTGCCTCTTAAGTTTGGTATTTTTGTACTGTTTTGAAAATCCAGCAAACCCCGGGAGGGGAATAAATCCTTATTTAAACCTGACCACTCCGTCTCAACTACACTTTCTTTCATAGAAGGGTCAGGCCCAGCAGTGTGCCTAGCTATCCACTATTAGTTCAGCCACTGCTGGTGACACTATCCTTTCCCACTAGTGTTATAACCCATTAGTAACACTAATAACACTAGGATCAGGGCATCCTCTAGTTCAAGGAGATGAGAGTGTATCGAGCCTCCAAAGTGACCAAAGGGCCTGTAGAGCCTGACCACAGGAGCCACAAGACTGCAGTCCAGGTGCAGGAATCAGGCCAAGTCTCAAACCACATGCCAACCATCTACTGGAGGCAGAGAATACTGGAAATTTCCAGTGCTACACCATCACTTATACAGGCAATAATGTCACAGAATTGTCTTGCTCTGCCTCTATCTTCTGACAGGTTCATAATTTACTCAGCTCAACTGGTCTAGCAGGATAAGGAAAGACTTCTTAATGAGGACCACATTTTAACCCTAGATACAAGAGTTACCAAATTTGCTAACATTTTCACTTGTTGCTGCCAGCGATTCTTTTTTTTTTACTTCAGTATTTTTGGACAGCGATTACTGTTGAACATGGGAACAAAGTGCTAACTTTCCAAGAACAAAGATACCAGGCTGGTCCCAGTGTGGGTTCCACCTTGCAGCAACTTGGCAGAAAGGTACCACTGGGATTCATGGTGATGCATGTACATAACTAACTAAAGTCCAAGACGTCTGTCATTGTGAAGGACCATCAAGCTGCTACACTCCCCCTCTCCCCTTAGTCCCTGCTTCTTGTTTAAGGAGACAGCATGCCTTGTGAATCGCAGAAATAAAGACAGCTGCTACAACTGCAAGGCAATAGAGCAGGGTCTTAACAGTCCTTATGGTGCTGTATTGCTGCAAGTATAGGAGGAAGGAAGGGCCAGGAGAATAAGAGGCGCATAAGAAAGAGCTGGTAGAGTGTGCAGGGACTAAGGGCGATTGGGAGATGGATGAGCATGTACTGGAATAACTAGGTGGTGGGAGCTTCATGGGGAAATAAGAGAAAGTGATGTTAGACATCCCAGAAACAATGGGGTAAGAGCAATGAATGAATTAGATAGGATAGGGTGGGATATAGGATAATTTAATGAGCTGACAGCAGGAGACTTTAATGGGGTAATATCAAGGGAGGGACAAGGCGAAGAACATGAGAAAATGTGTGAAAATTAGTCAGGGCTGGTAGCTGGGATAGAGCAGAATGGGAGAACTACAGGACTGAAGGACATGAAGTCACTGACTGATATCCAGCAACAAGGAGACAGATCCAGAGGTAAAAATGTGAGATGGGGTAGGAAAGGGAGTTGTTAAAACCCATGAGGATTATGAAAAATTACAAGGGACCTTGACAGATTGGAAGACTGGGCATCCAAATGGCAGATGAAATTTAATGTGGACAAATGCAAAGTTATGCACCTAGGAAAGAACAACCCAAACTATGGCTACAGGATGCAAGGTTCCTCATTAGGAACAACCACCCAGGAAAAAGATTTAGGTGGCATCATGGATAACATGTTCAAACCGTCCGCCCAGTGTGCAGCAGCAGCCAAGAGAGCAAATAGAGTGCTAGGTATCATAAGGAGAGGAATGGAGAATAAAACAAAGGATATTATAATACCTCTGTATCATTCCATGGTGTGACCGCGCCTTGAATATTGTGTGCAATTCTGGTCGCTGTATCTTAAAAAGGATATAGCGTTATTAGAAAAGGTACAGAGAAGAGACACCAAAATGGTAAAGGAGACCGGAAGGATACCCCTATGAAGAGAGGCTCAAAAGGTTAGGGCTCTTCAACTTGGAAAAGAGACAGCTGAGGGGAGATATGATAGAGGTCTATAAATTAAAGAATACAGTGGAACGGGTAAATAAAAAACAAAATAAAATACCTAGGGGTGTTACTAGATACACAACTCAGTATGAACACACATATAAGAAACACAACAAAGAAAATATACTTTAAACTCAAAGTATTAAAACAATTACGCCCACTAGTCCACCTACAAGACTTCCTAAGCATCATCCAAGCCATTGTCACCCCACTTTTCGACTTCGCCAACCTCTCTCTTTTAGGCACAACAAACCAAAACATCAGAAGACTCCAAATGGCTCAAAATGCTGCGGCTAGAACTATAATGAAGATACACCCTTTTGAGCACATAACACCCTATCTAGCCAATCTACACTGGCTCCCCATCCAATGTAGAATATACTACAAATTAATAATAACTACTTTTAAAGCATTAAATAACACTGCCCCAACAACCCTAAATAAACTAATCTCTAAAGATACACCCCACTCTGCACATAGAAGAGGCAACACCAATAAATTAAGAATTCCAAAAGAATTCATAAAATCCAAAAAAACAACAAATAAAAAAGCATTCTCCCATGCAGCCCCTACGCTCTGGAACTCTCTACCTGATGAAATCAGAGCTTTAACTGACATTAAAAATTTACGCAAAAACTTAAAAACTCACCTCTTCACCTCGTACTACGGCCCTATAGCCACCTAGACACGGGCCATGATGCTAACACTGTTGATCTCTCCTTTTCTAACTGTACATAGTTAATTGTACCTAGTTCCAGAAATGTCAAAAGTTTAATAGTTAAAAGTTCAAATGTTAATTGTACATAGTTCATGTTATTATTGTTTTATGTAAAAACAGAAATGCCTTTCTGTTTCCTTAACTGTTATATGTAAACCGCACCTGATCATCGGAAGGTCGCGGTATATAAAAGTTTGTTAAATAAATAAATAAATAAAATAAATGTAGATCGATTGTTTAAGCCATCAAAATATAGAAAGACTAGGGGACATGAAATGAAGCTATAGTGTAACCTATTTAAGACTAATAAAAGAAAATATTTTTTCACTCAACATGTAATCAAACTCTGGAATTCGTTACTGGAGGTTGTAGTAAATGCTGTTAGTGTACCCGGGTTTAAAAAAGATTTGGACAAGTTCCTGGAGGAAAGGTCCATAAACCATTATTAAAGGGGACCTGGGATATCCACTGCTTGTCCCAATACAAGCATTGTGGAAAATGTGTTTTTTAGAGAAACTGCTAGGTACTTGTGACCCAGATTGGCTTCTGTTGGAAACAGGACACTGGGCTTGATGGACCTTGTTCTGACCCAGTATGGCATTTCTTATGTTCTTATGTTAAAAAAGAAAAAAAAAGGTAAGAGATGCAGGAAGATAAAAGGATGAGAGATAGATATCACAGATGAGAGAGAAGTAAGCAAAAAAGGAGAGATTGCTGAAGGGAGGAAAAAAAGAGATCAAAGAAAAAAATGAAGACAGATGGATGAAAAAAAGACAAACCAGTAGGAAAAGTTAAGATAGACAAGATAAGAGCAATAATGAAATGGAAAGGAGGGGGAGAGCGAGGAAGACAAATTCATGTAGAAAAATACTACATACTGGATTTTCAAACTGTCTGCCTACGAGCACGTCTGCCCACGGCGCTGTACCAAATTTCCAAAATGGAAAAAAAAATGTATTTTCTCTTTGAGAAAACAACCATAGGGGTCAAAACAGGGCAGGCTACATGGAAACAAGCTGCCTACCCAGGGCCGGATTTACCTTGAGTGAGGCCCTACGCCAACAAAAATTGTGGGCCCCCAGCAGGGGCGGCCCAAGGGGGGTGCGGGGCCTCATTTGCATAAGGGGCCTCATTTGCATAAATATTTGCATAATGTTACTATATACTAACTTTTAGTAAACGTGCCTCTTAATGAGTGTATGGATAAAGAAAGACTAAAAGATTTCTACATTACTATAATCCAGTGCCAACTGCCAGACACATTAGGAACTACTACAAACACTGCCCATTTAGAACCCATAGTAAACCCGCCGTATCCTAACAGCACTACCAGGACTCACAAAGCACCATACCCTACCAATCAAAAGGCAACACTGCAAATATTAAACCAATACATTTCAGAGAACAACAATACATGACCTACTGGGGAAAGAGAACAAGTGGCAATGTCAAATAGGAATTATATAAACAGAACAACTCAGCTCAGTTACACATGCAGAACATAGACCATCAAACAAGTAATCACAATTTAGAAACAGGAAGACAATAATTAAACTGGGAATCCCAAAAGCCAAACTTGGAAAGTACAACACTGTAGAAATAAAACTATACATTAATTTGCTCTTGTACTAAACAAAGCGCAGACGTTAATGATGCACATTTACCAGAGCTGACATATTCCAATGAATAAATTCAAAATAAAGAGATATTTTTCTACCTTTTGTGCATTTTTTTCAGCTGCAATTGCTCCAGCCACTTTCTTCTGGTTTCTTCGTGTCTTCTGCTAACTCTCCATCGTCTGCTGTCCATTTGTCCTTTCTTCTCTCTGCTAGATTTTTTTCCATTCTCTCTCTACATCTGCTTTAACATACTAATCTTTCTCCTTTTGCTCTTTCCTCATTCCTATTTCATCCACTCAAATTTTACCCCTCCATCCTTAATCCCCACTTACTCTCCCAATACCTGGCCAATTGTAGATTTTTTATCCTTCCCACACAAAATATTTTTCCCTTCTCCATTTTACTCTTCCAGCCCCATCCCATTCTGATCCTCCCCCAACATCAGCTCCCTTCTAGTTCCAGCCTCACCCAGCATCCATTCCCTTCTAGTCCCTGCATCAGCCCATTTCCAGTCCTAGCCACCCATCAGCCCATTTCCAGTCCTAGCAACCCCCCAACCCAATACCAGTCCTAGCCCCCCCATCAACCCACTTACAGTCCTAACCCCCCATCACCCCATTTTCAGTTTAAGCCCCCCCTATAACCCATTACCAGTCCTAACCCCCCATCAGCCCACTTCCAGTCCTAACCCCATCAACCCATTTCCAGTCAGCCCCCCATAGCCCATTGCCAGTCCTAACCCCCCCATCAGCCCACAGCCCATTACCAGTCCTAACCCCATCAGCCCACCTCCAGTTTTAACCCCCCCAGCCCATTTCCAGTCCTAGCCCCCCCATAGCCCATTACCAGACAGCCCCCATCTGCCCACAGCCCATTACCAGTCTTAACCCCCCCCAAAGCCCATTACCAGTCTTAACCCCCCAAAGCCCATTACCAGTTCTAAACCCCCCAACAGCCCATTACCAGTCCTAACCCCATCAGCCCACCTCCAGTCTTAACCCCCCCAGCCCCTTTCCAGTCCTAGACCCCCATAGCCCATTACCAGACAGCCCCCATCAGCCCACAGCCCATTACCAGTCTTAACCCCCCCCAAAGCCCATTGCCAGTTCTAAGCCCCCCCCAACAGCCCACAGTCCATTACCAGTCCTAACCCCATCAACCCACCTCTAGCCTTAACCCCCCCAGCCCATTTCCAGCCCCAGCCCCAGCCCCCCCAATAGCCCATTACCAATCCTACCCCACCCACCCCCGTCGGCCTAAAGTAAAATTTAATTTTAAAAAAAAAACTGCTGGCTGCCGCCGCGGGGCCCCCTCTGCTGCCGCAGCAGCACGGACTGACCCGCGGGGGCCTCCTCTGCAAGCTGACTCCGTCGGTCCGTCGATCCCTCTCTCCCTCCGTGCACGCTGTGAGAGGCGCGAAGGTAGAGTGTCTCCCTCGCGTCTCTGTTAAGCCCGCAGGGGCCGATGGGAAATTTCCCATCAGCCCCTGCGGGCTTAACAGAGACGCGAGGAGACACTTTCGCGTCTCTCACAGCCTGCACCCTGCATGGAGGGGGGGAGGGAGGAAGGAACCGACGGAGTCAGCTTGTAGAGGGGGCCCCCACGGGTCAGTCGGTGCTGCCGCGGCAGCAGAGGGGGCCCCGCGGCGGCAGCCAGCAGGCTTTTTTTTGTAATTTTATTTTTTAAAAAAATTAACTTTTTCTTTTTTTGTGGGCCCCTGCCAGCTGTGGGCCCTACGCCATGGCGTACATGGCGTATAGGTAAATCCGGCCCTGTGCCTACCCACGGGGATCTCATCTCCCACAGGCAGAAGAGAGAAGCGCAACTGCGATCACGGCAAAGACTACTTCTGTCTGTCTGCAGGAAATCAGATCCTTGCAGGTAGAACAGAAGGAGGAAGGCTGCGATCACAGCCTTGATGTATTTATTTATTTATTTATTTATTTAACAGTATTTCTATACCGCCTTATCCTACAATCAAGGCGGTATCACAGCAAAACAATCAAAAGGGGTGAACGTGTTTTTCATGCAGTGAAGGTTATATCATGATTGCAAGTAAGATGTTATAGTTTGTTTGATTAGGTTGATCTATGTACATTGTGCGCTATGATACATCATGTGCTATAATACATTCTTCTATACATTGAGTGTTATGAAATATCGTGTGCCGTTATACATTCTCTTATCAGGTGGTCGGAGGGGGTATGTTGGAAGTTCCTGGTAGTTAGATCATGTGATGTGCCCATAGTGTTCTATAAACAGCGTTGTCTTCAGCTGTTTGCGAAAGTCTTTGAGGTCCGTCGTCGATCTCAGCTCGTTTGGGAGGGTGTTCCAGATTGTTGGGGCAGCCAGGGAGCGTGCTCTTTCTGTGGTGTCTTTGCATGTTTTTCTGAAGTCTCTAGGGATGTTAACTCGGTTGGAAGTTCCTTTTCTTCTTGGGCATGTGCTGTTGTCTGGTTGTATGAGGGTGTGCAGACTGTTGGCTGAAGTGTGTTGTTTGATCTTAAATATGTTTATGATTGTTTTGTATTTGATGCGTGAACTGATTGGGAGCCAGTGTAGGTCTTTCAGTACAGGTGTAATGTGTTCATGTCTTGCTGATCCAGATATTATGCGGGCCGCCGTGTTTTGTGCTAGTTGGAGTGGTTTGAGTGTTTGCTTTGCTAATCCAAGGTATATTGGGTTGCAGAAGTCCAGTAAGGGGGTTATTAGTACTTGGCATACGATAAGGAAGTGCTCAGTGGCGAGGAGGGGTTTAAGTCTTCTGATGATTCTCATCCTGTAGTATGCATTTCTGATTGTTTTGCTTACGTGTGGCTTTAGATTCAGTTCATTGTCCAGGGTCACTCCAAGGTATTTTACTTCCGATTTTATTGGTATGGTTGTGTTTTGTATCTTGATGTCCGGTGGGTGGATGAAGTCTGGGTTGCGAGTGATGATTAGTGCCTCAGTCTTGCTGTAGTTGATTGCGAGGTTGTTGTTTTGACACCATCTTGTCATTTGTGTGAGGCAGTTTGTTATTTTAGAGTAGTCCGGGTTGTCAACTGAGATAGGTGTGTATATTATGATATCATCTGCATAGATTGTATATTGAATACTGTTCTTTTTCAGGATGTCGCATATTGGCTGGATGTAGATGTTAAACAGTAGTGCTGAGAGGGCGGATCCTTGTGGTACTCCTTGGAGGACTTTTATGGGTCGAGAGGTGTGTGGCCTACCTTGACCTGTATCTGCCTGTCGGTTAGGTATGAGTGGAACCATTTTAAGGTGGGACCATGTAGCCCAGTGCTTTTTAGTCTTTCCAGGAGAGTCTTGTGTCTTTCCAGGAGAGTCTCGAGAAGGTAACTCAGTAGCAACTGCAAGACCACCTAGATGAGCACAAAATACTTGACGAGCATCAATATGGTTTTAGACCCCACCATGGTGTCGAAACCCTACTTATAGCCCTCTTAGACAACCTCATCAAGGGGCTGGAAAACAGAAACAAGATGTTCATACTAATATTCATAGATATATCTGCGGCGTTCGACACAGTACATCATCAAATACTCTTGCGCAGACTAGAATCAATAGGTATAACAGGCACACCCATAAAGTGGTTTGAGTCATACCTAACAAATAGAATGCAACAGGTTCGCTTCAATAACGAGCAAGCAAAACCCTTCCCCCAAACCCAAGGGATACCACAGGGCTCAGCCATCTCCTCCCTGTTGTTTAACGTCTATATCCAGCCAGTATGTGCAATTTTCCAGAAGCATAGTATCAGCTACCACCTATATGCAGATGACATCATGTTGTACACACAACTTGATATAAACAACCCCAATCTCAACCAATTAGAAGGATGCCTACACGATCTGCAAAACTGGCTCCAATGCAACAATATGTCTATAAATCACAAAAAACTGAAGTGATGTTCATATCAGGAAAACAAGATTTCAAACCTCCTGCATCTATCACCCTGAACGGAAACACCTATCTCTCCAAAAATGAGATCAAATACCTAGGGTTACTAATCGATGCTAACTTAAAGATGGACAAACACCTCCGGATAACTAACAGAGCAATTTTTCACAAACTAAGAGTTCTACAACCCATACGCTGCATCATTGACCACTCGGACTTTAGAACAGTAGCACAGGCACTCATCATTCCTCACCTGGATTACTGTAACGCTATCCTGCAAGGTCTACCGAAAGAAACACTAAACATCCTACAAATGGCGCAAAATGTATCAGCCAGAATTATCATGAATAAGAACTTGTCAGACCACATCACTCCAGTTCTTATAGAACTCCACTGGCTCCCCATACCTGCAAGGATAATCTACAAAATGCTGATATCTACATTTAAAATTATCCACAAAATATCTCCCTCCTTTCTCGATAACCTTATCACCACTCAACCTGCCAACAGACGCCGACGGACTGCTAACCTGAACACACTCTGCGTACCCAGCAGCATAAGGTTAGTGAAAGAACGGACCAGCAACCGGGCATTCACCTACTCAGCACCCATGCTCTGGAACCAGATGCCACACGAGCTACGTCAGATCAAGGACTTACAGGTCTTCAGAAAAGAGCTTAAAACACACCTATTCCAAATACACTACGGCATCACATAGCCGGCTCCAACTATCCCCTCCCATGCGGCCCACCTACCTCAAAAGCCTAAGCCTCATATGAACTTAATGCTCATTTGATGTCCACTTCCATGATGATCAAAATGTCGATATGTATATAATTTCTCCTATCATGCCTTTATATATGGCGACTCTGTTGTATATTTACACTGGTGTTCAAACTGTAATTTATGCCAATGATATGTATAACTGTAATTGTGCCGTTGTTTGTTAATCACCCCCTTATCTTGTCCCCTCTCCCATGTCTGGTACAACAATCTGTAATTCATACTGGTGTTTAAACAGTAATTTATTTGCAAATCAATTGTATAACTGTAATCATCTCGTTGTTTATCCTTCCCTTCTCTTGTCCCCTCCCCCTGTCTTGTACAATGATGGACCGCTTCTGATCGCTGGAAGGAGCGGTGTATAAATGTATGCCAAATAAATAAATAAATAAATAAAATACTGTGTCGAATGCTGAAGAGATGTCAATGAAGATCATTACCATTCCTTTATTGATGTTGTCTATGATTCGGAGGATGCTGTCGAAGAGGTAGATCAGTAATGTTTCGACTCCATGGTTGGGGCGAAAGCCGTGTTGGTTGTCATCCAGTGGTGCATGGTTGTCAATGTGTTCTTGTAGTTGGTGTTGTACTGTTTTTTCGATGATTTTTGCCAGAAAGGGTATGCTGGATATTGGTCGGTATGCTGCTGGGTTGTTCTTGTCAAGAGTTGTCTTCTTTGGGATTGGTCTTCCTGTGGCTAGTTTTAGTTGATCTGGCATGAATCCTTGAGTGAGGGAGTTGTGCACCATGTTGTGTATGATGTGAATGAAGCTTGATTTGGTGGCTTTGATCCATGACACTGGGCAAGGGTCTGTAGGAGCGGTGCTTGTGTTGATTGCGGAGATGATGTGGGAGAGCTGCTCTGTCGATGGTGAGCAGAATGTGTCCCAGGTCTTAGGGTGTGAGTTAGACTGAGTTGGTGCGCTGGGTCTTGTTTGTTCTGCAGAGTGAAATTTTTCCTTGATATGGTCAGCAAATATTTGCGGGTCTATTTGTACTTCATCTTCTGTCCTTTGCTCTTTTGTGAGGATTTTCACTATTTCGAATAGCTCTCTGGGTTTGTTTATGGAGGTATTTATCATGTTTGTATGGTATTCTCTCTTTGATTGGTTGATGTGTTCATTGTATTGTTTTTGCTTTCCTAGGTATAGTTGCTGGTTTTCAGATGCCTTGGTCTTTCACCATCTCCGTTCTATCTTTCTGAGTTCTCTCTTTTCTTGTCGTATGGTTTTTGAGTACCATGGCTTGTGTTGTAACTTGTTGCGACGGTGTTTCTTGGGTCTGGCATCTGTTGCTTTGGCGGCGTTAGATAGGGTGTTGTTCCAGCTGGTGATTTGGGCCTCCAGGTCGTCTGTTTCTATGGTCAGTTGTTGTATCGTGTCCTGTAGGAACGTGTCTCTGTCAAAGTTCTTGAATCGTCTTTGTGTGGGTGTGTTGTCTGAGTGTTCCTTTAGATTGTCTTTTTGTATTAGCAACTTTATCTCAATTATGTAGCAGTCTGACCATGGAACTGGGGTGATGGTGGGTGTTGATATTAGACCTCTCGAGGTTAGGTAGCTGGATGCGAAGATGAGGTCTGGGGATGATCCGTGTCTGTGCGTCGGGGCATCGACTATTTGGGTGAACTGAAGTGAAGTCATTGCTTGAAGGAAGGCTTCTGCATCTTTGGTGTTGGTGGACTTGAGATTGAAGTCTCCTAGAAGTAGCGTGGGTTTATTAGTTGCGGTGATGGCGCATACTGCTTCGAGCGTTGAGGCTAGTTCATCGGGTGCGGCTCTGGGTGCTCTGTAGGTTAGGCAGAGTGCCATATGTTTGTTCATGATGCTGACTGTGTTACCTTGTTGTGTGTCAGTGAAACTCTGAGCTTTGAACCTTAGATTTTTTTTTGCAATTATCAAGACTCCTCCTCCACGCTTGTGGGTGCGTGGGCAGTTGTATGCTGTGTATGTGTCTGGTACCAATTGGTTGAGTAGTACATTGTCGGTGGGATTGAGCCATGTCTCTGTTATGTAGATGTCTGCGCACGGCTGGGCCCTGGATCCCTGTCCAGTGCATGTACATCTGATCTTTTATGGTATCGCAAAGCCAAATTCACTATGTGAAGATCATCCATGCACATTTCATCAGCGACATAGACCAAACACTAATTAAAGAGACTCGTTTTATATATAATATGATAGTACATCCAAAAGATTATATAAATGCTCATAGAATAACACATTCAGATTTTTAATTTTATTTGGGGGGTTGAGGGAGGAGGAATTTTCAGTGGGCTGCCTAATGCTATGATTTTACTGAACAGATTTTGCAGATAGGCTCTCTTTTAAAATTATCTGGGTAGAGACCACGTGATGTGGTGAGCTCGGGTGGACGCTCTCTGCTTGAGCTCCAGGCTCCCGATCCCTTGCCGGTCAATTGAGCCGTTTTCCCGAGGTGCTGGTACTCGAGGATTATTCTCCCCCCCCCTTGAAATCAAGCCTCCAATAGCAGAGTGGTCTCGGAGTGTGGGACTATGGCAGCAGCGGCCAAAATCGGTCGGCGAGACAAAGAGCGGGGCCTGGGGCAACAGAAAATGGCTGATTCCCCTCCGAAGAACTCCCCGTCGTCCTCAGCGGCCCTAGGGTCAACATCAGAGGAGATATCGGTGGCGGTTTCTGCGGCGTTATCAACACAGTTTGCGGTGTTGAGAGGAAAGTTGGATGCAGTGCAGACTTCAGTCGATGCTATAGGAACCCGCATGCAACAGGCTGAGGAGAGGATTGCACAGACGGAGGAGGAGGTGGTGAGTTTAAAATGTGAGCTGGCCCAGGCAAAAACCTTGCTTAAAGCTCAAGAAGGCAAGCTCGACGATCTTGAAAATCGATCGCGACGAAGTAACCTTCGATTGCTGGGGCTCCCCGAATCTATAGGAGATAAAGATTTATTATCCTATGTGTCGGCCCTGTGTGTTAAGCTGCTTGGGGAGGCAGGGGCGCAGACCCAGGTCGTTCGAGAGAGCGCATAGAGTGGGCCCCAAGAACACGAGAGATATGCGACCTAGGATTGTTCTGATAAAGCTTTTGCAATTTCAACAAAAGGAAGCTATTCTGAGAGAGGCACGGAGAGTTGGTGTCATAGAGGTGGACAATGCAAAGATCAGAATAACTCAGGATTACTTGGCAGCTTTA
Source organism: Ichthyophis bannanicus (assembly GCA_033557465.1). Taxonomy (NCBI): domain Eukaryota; kingdom Metazoa; phylum Chordata; class Amphibia; order Gymnophiona; family Ichthyophiidae; genus Ichthyophis; species Ichthyophis bannanicus. The sequence goes on along the minus strand of CM066033.1, from coordinate 384,529,340 downwards.
AGTCAGCGTCGGAAGGCCTACGCACAGGTCTGTCAAAAGCTGATTTCAGCGCATATCAAATTTACTATGCAATATCCAGCGCGATTACACATGGTGCACCAGGGACGACACAGAGTTTTTGACTCTCCAGAAGCTGCGATGGAATATGCGCTGCAAGTGGGAACATCGGATCAAGTTTTGTCAACGGAGTCTTCGGGACTGTCCTGAACTCATGCGGGACTTGGGGGAGTTTGTACTGTCCGTGAGCAGCGGCTGATCAGTTTGGCTGGCTCACAGGTTCTGTGGGCTGTTGTGCCCCAAGGGTGCTCCTTTCTCTTTTCTGACAACTTTACATACTCTGACATGTTCCGATAACCTGTTGTTAATTCTATCGGTTATAAAGATGCTGTTCAGTATAAATTGAGGCGCTGACTATATACAGCTGTTTGGAAGCGTGGATAGTACATGCGGGGGGCTTTTTTGTTTTTGTAAAAGTCTTCCTGGAGTCCGTTGGGGGGTCGCTGGGGAATCCTACTGTGTCCTGGCCCTTCTGGAACAGCCTAAAAAAATTGGGGGGGGGGCCGGTGGCAGGAGGGGGGTATACCTGTTACAGGAAGCGGGAAGCCCGGACACATCTAGCGGGGTTGAGTGGGAGAGGAGGGCTTCTAATTGGGGCGGAGGTAGAAGGAAGGGGGAGGGTATGGGAAAGCGGGGATGGGATAAGGGGAGGATGGGAGGGCGACAGAAGGGGGGCAGGGGGGCAATGGGGGGGCAGGGAGTATGGGGGAGGGGTCGTCGCAAGCTAAAGCTTTTATACCCATGTACAGTAATCCGTCTAGGAGCGCCTAGGAGGGGACCCCAGGCTGGGGGGGTTTCCTCGAATATACTATGCTGGCAGTGTAGGTCTAGGAGACTGAGAATCCTCTGCGGGTAATATCTTGGAATGTATGTGGACTGGGCAGCCCGATAAAGAGATATAAAGTATTGAAAGCGCTGGCTAGACAGAAGTGTGATATTGCGCTACTCCAAGAAACCCACCAGAAGGCTGAGGAGCACTCCAAACTATGCCGGGATTGGGTGGGTCAAGTATGGGGAGCGCCTGCACTAGGGAAAAAAGGGGGGGTGGTCATTCTAATTCATAAGCGAGTCCGCTTCACGATGCAACGACAAGTTACTGACCCTAATGGGAGATTTTTGCTGTTGCATGGCTTACTGGAAGACCGGGAGATAATTCTAGGTGACCTCTATGGTCCTAACTTATTTGACCAGGATTTTTTCAATCGCATTGCAGCAAAAATAGAACAGCTGCCTGAGGTCCCCCTGCTGTTAGGCGGGGATCTTAATGGGGTTTTTGAAGTGGGTCTTGACACTTCAAGTGGCAGTGGAACTTGGGAACGAACGCTTACTTCTCAGGTGCTGCGAAGATTTCGAACCAGATTAGGCTTGGTGGACCCCTGGAGAGTATTACACCCTTCTGAGAGGGAGTTTACCCATATATCGAGGGCACATGGCACAAGTTCACGAATTGATTACCTTTTGGTTTCTGCAACTCTTTTTGCTTATATAGGAGAAGCCCAGATAGGCCCCCTAGAGATTTCTGATCATGCCATGGTCTGGATGGAGTTGCAATGGGGGGGAGGACCCGGGCAGTCTCGTATATGGCGGTTTCCCGTTGATCTGTATCACAATAATCAGTTTCAACAATTCCTGGGTCAACGTTGGCGGGATTTTGAATTAAATCATCAGATGCACGGGGATGACCCGGAGTTGGTTTGGGAAACTGCCAAGGTGGTGCTGAGAGGTGATATAATTGGGTTTGTGGCCAGAAAGAGGAGATTGCTGGCGTAACAGATTGTTAGGCTGGAGCAGAGGGTGACTCAGGCGTGGGTGCTTAGTGGCCGCGCTCCCACGGCGTCTAATAAGAAGAGGTTGTGGGAGTTACAGGTGGCTTTGAACGAATTACTCCACCAGCGAGCCAAGAAATCCATCATGTATTATAAATATTCCTTGTACTGTTTTGGTAATAAACCGGGCAAATTACTGGGGAGATGTTTGAAGGGGCAAAGGGGGCGAGGCTCGTAGCGGCGCTTCGGGATGAGCATGGGAAATTCCAACAAAATCGAGAAGCGATTAGTGGGGTCTTTAAAGGCTTTTTTCAACAATTGTATGCGGCGGAGGCGATTGAACCACTTACTATGGAGAAATATTTGCAAGGTTTACAACTGCCGAGGGTGACAGCGGAACAACGGGCTCACTTGGGACAACCGATTTCTCTGCGCGAGGTACAGCATGTCATTTCGACCGCCAGTTGTTATAAGGCTCCCGGACCAGACGGATATGGGGCTGAATTTTATAAATTGCTGTCGAACTGGGTGAGCCCTCTTTTGGTGGACACCTACCGACAGAGAATAGAGGGAGGTGGGAGGCGCTGGGGAGACAACCAGGCCTATATAACGTTAATACCTAAGCCGGGTAAGGATCCGCTGCAGGCGGCTTCTTACAGGCCAATTTCCCTATTGAACTTCGATATGAAGCTGTTGGCGAAAATTTTGGCAGAGCGATTGGCGGCAATTTTGGGGGATATAGTCCATGAATCACAGGTGGGTTTCGTGCGGGGGCGATATGCGGTGCGTAACTTACGGAGAATATTGGCGTCTCTGGAATGGGTGCATAGTCAACAGTTGCAGTCACTTTTGGTGAGCTTTGATGCTGAAAAAGCGTTCGATCGGGTAAACTGGGAGTATTTACGATATTTGTTGCCATTATATGGTTTGGATACGGCTCAGTGAACATGCTTCTCGCCTTCGTCAGGGGGTCGTGACAGCTCCAATGGTTGAACATTGCCTGGCTCTTGGCCATGTATTTCAGGATTTGCGATGGACTATCATTGATTATGTGCCTATTGACCCTCGTGGTGGAGATCGTATTAATAAACTACAGAGCTGTGAACAGCGTTGGATTTTTCAATTGCGGACTGTGTCCCCCGATGGTCTAAATAAAGAGATCGATTGGCTCAGCATTCACTGACGCCACTGATTATCACAGGGCTTCCCCTGGTTGGTGGGGTGTCTCTGGAGTTTCATTGGTGGTTAGAGGTGATTGATAGCGAAGCATGGCCATTCTGTGAAGTCCTTGACCCTTTTGAGGAAGCAGCTGATTTCAGCGTTTGATGGCAGTTGAATCTAAGTATGGCAGCACTTGACACAGGGTTATAGACCCGAAACGTGCACGTCGTGCCTGAAGCAGTCTAAGATTCACTTCTTCTTATCCAGCTAAGTAGCGGAGTTTTTCAAGCTTTTATACAAATTGATTAAAATGGATGTAACTGAGTGGTGGACATAGTAATTTTACATGTTCCTTTCCTGAAACATCCGACAAAAATATTTATTTAGTAGATTTCCACGAGGGTTATTTGGTGGTTTTTTTGATATTATTAAGATTTATCACTGAATTTGGGGATTGGTTTTGCTCATTGTATTTAGTTCCCTTGAGAAAATGGCTACTGACACTTTCGCTTTCACGGAGGAACATCTTGAATCTCTGAGGAAAAGACCTACTTTGTTTGATACCATTGATGGGGGTGATTCCACTGGTGAGGGTCCATCTATGTCAGACCTTAAAGCTCTTCGTAAGCGACTTAACCGATTGCAACTTCACGGAGCGTCTATGACTCGATATCTTAAGACTCGTATTATTCCACGGGGGCTGCGGATGACGCGAGCCCCGAAGATGTTTGTCTCTGATAAAGACTTTGTGTTAAAATGGAACCAAATTTCCAACAAATGCAGTTTTGATTTAATTGCTCTGATTTTGGAACGTACCACTCAGGAGGAGGAGGTTATTTCTAAACGGATTGAAGAGGTCCAAACTACATTGAAAACAGCGTTGGAAGATAATATTTACCAGGTGAAACTTGATGATATGAATCGACAAATTAAAGGATTTTTTTATTATCTTAAATCATTGAAACATAGAAAGTTTCTTCGTGATAAGTCTGACTATGACGCTGAGAAAGTGTACTATTGGATGTATGACTCCCCTGATACTACTAATCGAAAGCGGGTCACTTTTGAAACTTCTTCTGAGGATACGGACGATAGTGGAGATGTTGTGGATAGTTCCAAATCCAATAGATCCTCTCAGGTTTTTCGGCAAGGTCAAGGCAACAGGGGAGGGCGAACGCGTCGCAATTACTATGTCGAGGGTTGGGAACCTCCGGTAACACGACAACGGTCCCGCCAACAAATGAGTCTATAATAGTGAATCTTACACCTACTCCCCTGACTCCTGCTCAGGAAGGTTTGCTGAACCTTGGTCTTTCTTATGTACCAACAGTGGGTCATGATCCTTTTAAGTTATGTGTGTATTTGTATAAGTTTTTTCGGCAACTACGTATTGCACACTTTTTTTCGGATAAACTTGTTACATCTGATAGTTCTGTAGTGTGTCCAAAATCTATGTGGATGCCTCCTGATGTTATGGATCCTGCTCTCACCACTTTTCAGAGGTTGGTTCTACGAGATCTGGCGGTTCTTGAACATCAACTGGGTCCCAAGTGGGTTAATTTAGATAAAGAGGGCTGGGTGACTTTACGACAGCTTCAACGAGATCCTGGGCTCACTATTTGTAAGGCGGACAAAGGGGGAGCCATCGTGGTTCAATCTACAGTGGATTATCTAAATCTTTTGAATGCCCATCTGTCGGACACTGTAACTTATCAGGTATTATCACATGATCCTACACCGGAGTTACAGATGACAATTAAAGTATTGGTGGATGATGCGCTTACGAATGGGTGGATTACGAACAAGGAACATAAATTTCTTATACCGGTTTGTCCAAAAGTTCCGATTCTTTATTTAGTTCCAAAAATACATAAGTCTCTCACTTCTCCGCCTAGTCGGCCAATAGTTTCATGCAGAGGATCTGTGTTGGAACCCCTATCCCAATATTGTGATGTTTTCCTTAAAAAATAAGCTATTTTGGTTAAATCTTATATACGGGACATGGCATATTTTCTTCAACAATTGATGGCTTTGGAAGTTCCTGCTTGTGAGTTTCAAATGGTGACACTTGACGTCGCCGCATTATATACAAACATCAATCAGACTGAGGCTCTGGAATTATTACGCACTAAATTCATGACTGCACCCTCACGCCTTCCTCGGCAATTTTTGCTGGAGTTAATTACGCTAGTCTTGACCCGCAATTATTTTTTGTCCCAGGGGCAATTTTATCAACAAACTTTTGGGATAACTATGGGGGCCTCTGCGGCACCATCTATTGCCACTCTATATATGGCGGAAATCGAGGAGAGATATTTATACCATTCTGCATATTTCCAATATGTTTTGTTTTGGAAACGTTTTCTGGAATACATTTTTTTCTTATGGATCGGGTCTTTGGATGTTTTACAAGAGTTTTTGGTATGGCTAAATGGTCTTAAACCCAACTTGACATTTACAGCACATATGTCTGATCATCAGATTGATTTTCTTGATGTCACTATATTCTCTGAAGACAGCCATTTTCGAACTTCGTTGTATCGGAAGTCAATACAACGTAATAGTTTACTTAAATATCAAAGTTTTCATCCTGGTCCGTTAAAGAGGGGCCTTCCATACGGTCAGTTTTTGAGACTGAGGAGGATCTGTTCATCTATGATGGATTTTAAATTTCATGCTGCTGATTTAAGCAAGCGTCTTTTGGATAGGGGTTACCCACCTAAAGTGATTAAATTAGCTTATCGTCGTGCGTTATATACCCATCGTGAATGGCTATTGACTGACAGTTCATCTGATGTCGCTACTGAACAACTATCTTCTCCAATGGTGGGAATTTTACCCTATATGACATCCAGTAAAGGTGTTGTTGATATCCTCCGCAAACATTGGCCGATTTTGGAATTACATTCCTGTTTCCAAAAACCTCTTTTGGTAGCTTTTACACGGGGCGCTAATTTGGGGGATTTGGTGGCCCATTCTGCAGTTGCTGAGGACAGACCCTCTTTGCCTACATTTTTACATAATGGCCACAGTGTGTGTGGTAATTGTAATTATTGCTCTCTAGCCATAACAGGACTGGAATGGACTTATTTAGGTACGGGTCGGCATTTTAAGAGACGGTGGGAAACAGATTGTACTTCATCCTTTGTTGTGTACCTAATCTATTGCCCGTGTCCTTTGGCTTATGTGGGTAGAACCACCCGGATGATTAAACTACGGCTCAGTGAACATGCTTCTCGCCTTCGTCAGGGGGTCGTGACAGCTCCAATGGTTGAACATTGCCTGGCTCTTGGCCATGTATTTCAGGATTTGCGATGGACTATCATTGATTATGTGCCTATTGACCCTCGTGGTGGAGATCGTATTAATAAACTACAGAGCTGTGAACAGCGTTGGATTTTTCAATTGTGGACTGTGTCCCCCGATGGTCTAAATAAAGAGATCGATTGGCTCAGCATTCACTGACGCCACTGATGATCACAGGGCTTCCCCTGGTTGGTGGGGTGTCTCTGGAGTTTCATTGGTGGTTAGAGGTGATTGATAGCGAAGCATGGCCATTCTGTGAAGTCCTTGACCCTTTTGAGGAAGCAGCTGATTTCAGCGTTTGATGGCGGTTGAATCTAAGTATGGCAGCACTTGACACAGGGTTATAGACCCGAAACGTGCACGTCGTGCCTGAAGCAGTCTAAGATTCACTTCTTCTTATCCAGCTAAGTAGCGGAGTTTTTCAAGCTTTTATACAAATTGATTAAAATGGATGTAACTGAGTGGTGGACATAGTAATTTTACATGTTCCTTTCCTGAAACATCCGACAAAAATATTTATTTAGTAGATTTCCACGAGGGTTATTTGGTGGTTTTTTTGATATTATTGTTATATGGTTTGGGGCAATCCTTTTGTGATATGGTGCAGACTCTTTATGTTGCCCCAACGGCTCGAGTGCTTTGCAATGGAGTCTTATCAGATCACTTTCCCTTGCACAGAGGTACCAGGCAGGGTTGCCCACTATCCCCCTTATTGTTTGTTCTGTCCTTGGACCCTCTAGTACGACGTATCGAACTGGACAAGCAGATTTGTGGAGTGGAGATTGGCAGACAGGGGTTTAAGATGTCGGCCTTTGCCGATGACATGTTGGTGCATCTGCTAGCTCCTAGGGCGTCCCTTCCCCGGTTGATGGAGGAGTTTCGGGTGTTTGGTAGTTTTGCAGGCCTTCGGATAAATGAAGACAAATCGGAGGCCTTGGATGTGTTGGGTCAATTGCGGGGAAGTTGGGGGGGGGGGGATATTTCCACTGAAATGGACAGAGCACAAGTTTAAATACCTGGGTATTGTATTGATGCGACTACCACAGGATTTATACCTTACTAATTTTGAGAAGGTTTTAGCTGAGTTGCGGATTCAGTTGAGGGCGTGGAATCCTCTACCATTATCACTCCTGGGGAGAGTGGCTGCAGTCAAGATGGTGGTTCTCCCGCGGATCCTTTACTGGCTGCAGACATTACCGGTGTGGTTGTTACGCCGGGATCTACGCCGCCTAGAAAAGGAAATCCAGGGGTTTTTGTGGAAGGGGGCCAGGGCGCGTATCCCCATGTCCCGTTTGATTGGTAAATGGAGCAAGGGCGGCCTGGGACTGCCTGACTTAGGACTCTATGCCCTAGCATGTCAAGCTCGGCATCTTGGTGATTGGCTGGGGGGGACTGATACCTATACGCCTAAGGATTTAGAGGCGGCATTAGTGGCCCCGTTTTCACTGTTGGGGGTTTTGCATGTGGGGAGTGCTCAATTGCCAAATCGAATTGCACGCAGTGGCATGTTCAATTCTATGAGACGTTGAATAAATTTTGGCAACGGAATTGGCAGGTGTCAAGTTGGCTACCCATACGAGGTAATGCGTATTTTCTGCCGGGTATCGAATCCCGGGCGTTTCAGTGTTGGCAAGCGCAGGGCCTGAGATATTTGGGGCATGTGGTGGACCTTATTGGTAAATGCAAACCGTTTACTGAGTTGTGTGCGGAGTTCCAGTTGCCTTCCTCGCAGTACTTTGCGTACATGCAACTTTCTCATTACGTGGCTATGCTGCCCAGAGAGGAGTTGAGTGGGGAAAGGTCAGCGCAGATTCTTGAATTTTTCGAAATTGGAGGTGACTCGCCCCCGACGGTAGCCGGGCTGAAGGCTCGGTTGGAGCGTTTTGGAGTGAGACCGGATTACGGAAGAGCTGAGCTGGCCTGGGCGGCGGAATTGGAACGAGCGGTACCGCCGGGTACTCTTCTACGGGCGTTGGGGCGGATAGTAGAGCTGGTGGAGGGAGCCCGTTGGCGGGAAATACAATACAAAGCTCTAACTCGAGTGCATTTTTCGCCTCGACGAGCCCTGAGGAGCCATATCACACAGGATGGGTCCTGCCCTCGATGCTCTGAGCCACTGGCTACTCTCTCGCACATGTGGTGGCAGTGCCAACGTATTCTCCCTTATTGGTCTCATATCAGTAGATGCCTTATGGGGATGCTACAGCAGAGGTTCCCTTGGACTGGAGCCTTGGTCATACTTGATCAGTTGCATCGAGATCTCCCCACTGGAAGGTGGGAGCGGTTGCTGGTGCGCAAAGCTTGCTTGGTGGGGAAGGGTCCAATCCTCCACAGATGGCGGGAACCGGACCCGCCAACGTTCTTGGAGTGGCGCAATAATTTTCATCAACTGATGTTGGCAGAGCGCTGGAGAGCAAAGGGTAATGTAAAGAGGTGGTCCATTTTCATGTTGATCTGGGAGCCCTATATTCAGAGTTTGGGGACCTGTTGTAGGAATGAAATAGTAAATGTAGGGTATTAAGTCCCGAAGGTAAGGGGAGTGGGAGGTGCTGAGGGAAAAGGGAAAGATTACTAGTGGGCTTAGCGATGGAGTTTTCTGGTTGCGATGACGAGGGGGGGGGTGAGGGGGGGGGTTTCTGCCCTAACAAAAAATATGAAAAACTTGCAAAATAGTGTGAATTGTTTTTTTGTTGATGTTACATAACTGTACTTGGGGTTTGCCTCAAAGTGGGGATCAGAGTACACCCTGCTGAGGCTCATTGCTGTGTATTGTAATAGTTGTTATGTTATTGATGATGCATAAATAAAGTCTTCAAAAAAAAATTATCTGGGTAGCCTCATTCTGAACATTGGCTATTGCAACATGCATGCCTACTTTGCACCTGTAATTCATACCATGAAGCAGGGCTAAAATGGCGTATGTATTCTGAAAGTCAATTGTAACCACAACGGCTTTTGTCCTCCTCACTGAAAATGCCTCTTTTCAAAGCATGACCATTGTAAAAAGCTGGGTCCAACAAAGGGCACAACACCACGTGCAAAAGCAGTCCAACAAAGAAACGTGGATAGCAAAGGAGGACGTGTGAAAATCTTTATTGGTCAAATCAGCCAAAGGCCCGACACAGGCCGTGTTTCGGAATTCCCTTCTTCAGGGGCTAAATGGCTAAAGACAAATAAACGAATTAAAATAAACAACAAAAATAGTTATTTAAAAACAATGAAATAAAACTGGCTAAAACCACGTACATCAATGAATGCATACTAAAACAGTTTTAAATGTAAATATAAATAATAACAAATTAAAACCATTTTTCTTATAAACGGTTGTATCAATATAAATATATGAATATAAATATAAATATAAATGGTGGAACAAATAAGTACGGCTAACAGCAGAACAACACAAAAAAAGACACCTAAACAGTACAATTAAAAATAAATAAAAGTATATAAATATATATAAGAAAATATAAATATGTAAATATAAATTTGTAAATAAATAATAAATGTTTCAACGGACGATAAACATTTGTAAAAAGCTGGGCATACTTTTAGCCAAACACAAGACAGCAATTTTCAGACAGGGAAATCCACATATTAAATGGCTTTGAAATTGCCTTCCACCAAGTGTGTAAGAACAAAATTACCCTTGTCAATTCTATTGTCTGCATTTCGTTCCCATGTTTCAATGTTCAACGTGAGCTATTTGAGTTTTTCGGTGGGGGGTGGGGGGAGGGGGGATTTAATGTGGGGTGTGGGTGTACTCAATTCTTCATCCATTTCCATATTAGCTCTATAAAATTCAGCAATGCAAACTTGGCTGTCTTAAAAGTGTGAAATCTGGCAGAAATACATACCTGTCTTCCTGCCAGCAAAGAAGAGGTAAATGCTGAAGGATCTGCGCAACCTTGTTGAGTGAGGGGAGGCAGTTCCATTCTAACTCACTGTCCTGACAGGGAGGGTACCAAGAAGATTAATATGCTGATCCTGTTATGCAAAAACGGATACTAACCTTTCCATCGTCTCCCCCCAGGCACATCATCAGCCTTCTCAGAGGAGGAGTGAAGAACCAAACTAGTATTTAGAACAGCAGGTTGCCTTGGTTCAAATCCAACAAACATTCCTTGTGACTTTGGGCAAGTCTCTCCACCTCTGTGGCTTCAGATACAAAACTTGTAAGCCCTCTAGGGACAGAAAAATACCTTCCCTATCTGTATGTAACTCACTTTGGACTACCAATAGAAAAACAAACAAACAAGTGAGCAAAATGAAAACATTTCCTAGACCAACGCCATATCTAAATATTTTTTGTTGAGTAGTGCATTTTTGTAGATACGAAAATGTGCTCCTCCCCTCTTGCTCTTTGTCCAGGATACAGCCATTCCTTTTGGCTAAATCGAAGGAAAACTATAGAAAAGCTGTAATTTGCTTCTCCAGATGGAACTTCTCAAATGCTTTTGCTCAGTAATAACAAATAAGCTGCGTATGATACCGTTAGCAAGTTAAGTAGGAATTCAGTCAAAACTTGGCAGCAGCTCTATAAGGAACAGACTGAGCAGAACAGGGGTCATAAAAAAAGAAGAGGGTAAGCACTCCACACATGAGTAAAGATGAAAGGAATTGGCACTGAATAGTATCAAAGAAAGGATGGAAGTATGGAAAGAAATTGAGATTTCGGGAACGTCTCCCTCCTACTCTTGCACACGTCACCAGTCCTATGTAGTATTACAGTACAGAGGGTGAGAGAGAGAGAAAAAAATGCACAAAAATGTAGAAGGCTTCCAACATCAAGAGACACAAACATAGGAAAGGTTAATGCTCATAAAATGGGAGTAAAGGAATTACCATTTACAAAACAAAATAAAAACAAAAAAGAGGCAACACAAATATTTTAGAATCTAAAATAGTGGTGCCTGGCTTCATTCTCTATGGCCCCCAAAAGGAGTCTGGTTTATAGGATGAATGGGCATAATATAATAAACTGAATGTCCAAAAAACATCATCCAAGTCCCAAGTAGATGAACTAGTTAACACATATAAAGGTTTAAAATGATGTATTATTTTTCTTCAACAAAGAATATGAGTGAAAAAGGCTCAAAAGGTGGAATTAAAGGACAAAGAAAATCACCCCAACCAGTTCCCACTTTTCATCATTGCCCCAAAATACACTCAATGTATTTCATACAATGCTTATGTAATCCAAATTCATTAAGAAGAGTACTTAACTTGGCTCTCTCAAGCAAACAAATATCTCAATGAAGGATTTTTCAACTGCACTGTGAGCTTCCAAACATCAACGGAACAGAAAACTTAACCGCGGTAATGTGCTGATCACGGCCATTCCCTGTTTCACCAGCTAAGCAGCTGCATCAGAGCAATATGCCTCAGATGCCACCCGGTACCGTCATGATGGCACTATTCTAAAGGCACCGCGTGGCACCTGAGGCACATTGCTTTGATGCAACCACTTAGGCGGCAAAACCGGAAATGACCTTGGTCAGCACATTACCGCTGTTCAGTTTTCTGTTCCATTGGTGTTTGGAAACTCACAGTGCTCGGAAACAGGACAAAGCTGCCTCCTGAATTTTCAGGAAGCTAAGGGAAATGCTCTTCTCCAGGCCAGTCTATAGAAAAGTCAACAGAAATGGCACCTTGGCCGCCTCAGGAGCCAACTGTCAAGTGCCACATCATCGCTTAAAGAGGCACCAGACTCACATGTATGCTAGCCTGATAGACTTCTCCTGGGCCCTGAGCAGACTGAAGACCACCAGCAGAGAATAGCCCTTATACACTAGCTGTCTCCTTTCAAGAGCCAAGCTGTAAGTAAAAAGGGAACCAGATCCTCCAGAAGACAAAGGCAACTGAAGAGGTGGCACCTGCAGGAATCGCATCAGGTCTCTGAACTACACTTTCCTCTGCCAATCTGGCACCATCAGGACACTCCTTCCCGGGTGGCCTTCTATACACCGAATCACACACCCCACCAGATGCCACGGAGGAAACTTGTACAGCAGGTGCCGACTTGGCCAAGGCTGGGCCAGGGCATCAACACCTTCGGACACCATCTCTGTGCGGCAACTGAAGAAGTAACAAAACTTTGGCATTGGAGTAGGTCACCAACCAATCCATTTTGGGGCAACCCTAGTGGCGCAGAATCAACTGAAATGCCTCCTGACTCACCTCCCATTCTCCAGGATCCAGAGAGTACTGACTGAGGAAGTCCACATCCACACTGTATACTCCGGCAATGTGCTGAGCCAACAAGGCTGAGATTCTTCTTCACCCAGGCAAAACTGGAGAGCCATCTCCAGAACTACCCTGGCACTCCTCATGCCACCTTGCCGAATGATATAAGCTACCACCTTAGCATTGTCTGAAAACACTTGAACCACCCGGCCCTCGACCAGGTGCCAGAAATGCAGAAGAGCCAACTTGATGAGCCCTCGCCTCAAGGCGATTGATAGACCATGCAACCTCCCTGCTGTTCTAACAGCTCTGGGCCATATAGTCTTGAAAATGGGATCCCCAGCCTGAGAGATTGGCATCCATCATCAGAAGGATCCAGAAAAAAAAAGTCACCCAGTGGCACACGCCCTTCCTCAGATGACAGGGCTGCTGCCACTACTGCAGGATAGACTTCACTTTCATTGGGAGTGGGAGCCTGCACTCAAAGTTCTGAGAACTTGGGGACCAGCAAGTCAGAAAGAACCACTGGAATGGTCACATGTGAGCACATACCCATGGCACCATCTCTATGCTTGCTGCCATCAATCCGAGGAGCTGAAGATAATCCCAGACTCTGGGAGCCTGCTAAGCACAGAACAGCACCAGGTAAATCAACTGTTTTTTTACTTTCTCCTCTAGCAGGAAAACTCTGCCCACTGAAGTGCCGAAACCTGTTCCCAGAAACTCCAGGGACTGGGAAGGAAACAACTGACTCTTTCCCCAATGGATAACCCAGTCAAGGCTTTCCAAAAATGACACCACCCAAGATACTTCTGAAAGGGAAAGGGCCCAGATGAGCCAGTCGTTCAGATATGGATGGACAGATCTCGCGGTGCCACAGCCACCACCATCAAGACCTTGCAGAATGTCCTCGGGGTGGTAGATAGCCCAAAAGGGTGGGCAGGGAACTGATAGGGAGAGCCAAGCACAGCAAAATGCAGAAACATTTGCAGATCCTTCCTGATCAGGATATGAAATTATGCCTCGGCCAGATCCAGAAAAGCCAAGAACTTCCCCTCAGCGCACTGCATCAATTACGGAACGCAAGGTTTCCATCCAGAAGCACAGGATGTGCAAGTGCTCATTGACCTCCTTGAGATCCAGAATGGACCAGAAGGATCCATCTTTTTGGAGCACCACAAAATAAATAGAGGATCTCCCCTCATCCAGGGGAATGGGCACCATCACCTTTAGGCGCAGCAACTTGTCCAAGGTGGTCTGTACAGCGGCACCTTTGATCGCAGTCCCACAAGGGGAGATGATGTAGGCATCTGGTATCAACTCTTTGCATTCCAGAACATAGCTGAACTGAATGGTATCTAGCACCCAGTGATCCTTGGTAACCTGGGCCTATTCCTGAAAGAAAAGTCAGAGCCTGCCTCCAACCAGAGGAATCAGGGAATCAGTCCCCAAATCTTAATTTTGCAGCCTGGGAGGGTCCTCCTCTGAAAGGAACAGTCCCTGGGCCCATGCACTCCACAAAAGGACTGAGGATGAGCCCAAAGCCTGGAAGCACGAGCCCGAAGCTTGGAAGCAGAGGGGAAGAAAGGTTTTCCAGGTCAGTAATGATGAAAGTCCCAAGACCCCCGGGGATCCGGCCAGCACACCCTCAGTGGATGGGCAGAGGCTGACAAAGGGACACCAACCTGCTTCACAGGCCCCCTGGGTCTGACTTCCAGAAGGCAGTAAGATTTCATCTCACCCTGGTCCTTCACCAACTTCTCCAAATCTGCTCCAAAAAGAAGCTTCCCTTTAAAAGCTAGTTGGGCCAATTGCGCTTTGGAAGATGAGTCTGCTGCCCAGTGCCAAATCCAACGCTATGACACAGTAGACAGAGCAATGTCCCAGGATGCCAAATGTGCCAGGTCATACACGGCATCAAAATGGAAGGCCGTAGCTGACTCCAAAGGAGCGGTAGTATCATCCGGCAGAAGAAACTGAATCCACTGGAGCAGAGCTAGAGATGTCAGGCTGGTACATACTGCCAACTGCAGAATAGCAGCCATCACAGCAAATTGGCTCTTCAACGGTCCTTACGGTCCAGAAAATCCTTTAATGCCGATCCATCTTCCACATGAATAGTGGTCTGAATGGTAACCGCTGTGATCAGCGCATCCACCTTGGAAACACCAAATCACTCAACACACTCCTTCCCTGGGAGGGCATATATCTTTTTACACACCCTTAACACCTTAGGCGGGGAGTCGGGAGGAGCCCCCCTCCGATCAGATCATATCCTTCGGCACATCTGGAAACAGAAAGACAGTAGTGGATTTCCGCACCCCTTAAAGGAGCGGGTGCACCTTCGGCTCCTGCTCCGTGCCGGAAGCATTCGTCAAATTCAAGGCAGATGAGATCCTGGCAATCAACGCCACCAGCTCCTCCTTCCAGAAAACGCAGATCACTCCGGCCTCTTCACAATCTTCTGAAGGTGAGAGTACTTCTTCATCCACCTCAGAGCACAGTACCGAGCCACCAGAATCAGAATCATAGTCAAAATCTCAGACAGCTATCAGCTGTTTCCCAACTCCAGGGAGCACCACTTGCCAGGAATGCTTAGCCAAAGGCAATCAAACAGGGCTTTCACACTCAGTTTCCCCACGTGAGACTGCACCCGGGGCATCCATAGGCCACAGGGTATGAATTTCCATGCCAGAAGGACCAGGTCTGCTGCAAAAAAAAAAAGAAAAAGGAATTCTGGGGAGGACAATCCAGGGTCCGGAAGAAATGACCCCTCCAACATCAGGGGGCACAGCCATCGCAGACCCGCTAGAGGACAAGGACCGGCTCACAGCATAGTCACCAGAGCCTCCAGCCAGCTGGATATCCCTACCCATTTATTTATTTGTGCTTATTTACTGCCTTTCATGAATCAAAGTGGTTTACAAAGAACTCAAAACAGGCAACAGTTACATTTAGCAGTGTTGACAGAATTAACAGGATTATACATTAAACAACGTGAATTATTGTTAACATGGAGTGAGAGAGGGTAAGGAAAAACAACCTAGGAGTACTGTTAATTTCCATTAGTAATTATTTATAAGAGAGCAGCAAGCTCATTGGGGAGAAAATGTTCTTAATAGTCATCATGTAGTGAGAGTATGAACATAGATTTAATTGAGTAATTTGTAAGGAGTGACGGCTCTGTGAAATTTTTTATTTAAGTAATTAATTCGCCAAAGTGTTCGTTGAACAAATATTTTTTAGATGTTTACGGAAAGCTACTGGGTCCTTGGTGACTCTTAGGTTTTCAGGGGGAGAATTCCATAATTGTGGTGCGTATAACGAAAAGGCTCTCTTTGATGTAGAAGATTTGCAGTTCCTGAATTTTGCGGGTACAGCGAGGAGGTCTTTATTGATGCTTCTCCATGATCTGTTTTCCGGGGTGAATAAAATTAGCATTTTCAAATAAGTGGATGAATCTTGTAGGGATTTAAATATTGTGTGGATAGCCTTATATTTTATTCTGCTCTCGACTGGCAGCCAATGAAGATGATATAATACTGGTGAAATATGTTCTTTGATTGGTACTTGTGAGATTACTCTGGCTGCTGTATTTTGAGCTAGCTGTAGTTGGCGGATTGCTTGCTTTGGGAGACCCATAGTGCCATCTGTCACCTCCTGCCCTGAGGCAGGCAAGGCCAGACTAACTGCATCCCCCGGCTAAGAGAAGGGCAGAGCAGGCCTTCCAGGGACGACTTAGAAATTGCCATGCAAGAAGAGCAGAGTCCAGAATCCGAAGATGAGGCATCTCGCTTGCCACAGGTCAAACGACATTTCTTGGAAGAAGACAGAGTTAAGGCAAGTATCACAACAGCGCTTGCTAAGGCCGCAGTGGCCCGAAAGGCATATGCTAACTGCACTTTTATTGCAATGCACATTACAGGCACTAGGGAAGGAATGGGTGTTGGAGCTGCTTGGGCGCAACATGCGCTAGAACCGTGCAACCACCAGGTGCACAATCGGTAAAAACGTTACTAACACACGCAGAAAATGGCAGGAAACCCCCACACCACACCAACTGTCATCAGCAGTCCACCCCGAATTGCATCCCAGGAAGACAGAATCAGAAGCCCCCAACAAGGACAATGATGAGGTCAAGCCTTGGTACTCACCCCCTGAGAGCCCCAGGCAGAGAATCCAGGCCAGGCTGAGCTTTACTCCCTTGAAACTGTTTTACTAGTTTTGCAGCACTGCGTTTAAGGTGGCTGGCAGGCAGTTCCCTCTGAGAACCTTCTACTATCTTTCAGAGAGAGCAAGCAGGGAGTGTAGAGGTGTGCGAGGCTGTTGAATTCTTCCAACCTTCCAAATCCTTCCAGTTTTCTGGCTGCTCAACAGACTCTTATCAGGGTAAGAGCATGAAGCTTAACCAATTTTCCCTCCTCCTATGGCTTCTAAAAAGGCCGCAGTCTACTGGAACCTCCCATGTCATGCTCAAGTGAGAGAGTCACCCTCAAGGTAGTCGTTCACCAGCGTTTAATCAATCTTCAGATAGGAGAAAATCCATCCACCCTCTGCTGGAGACAAAGAAATATGGAAGAGACCTCTGGTAGCTGAGGTAAATAGAGGCATAGGGGTGATATCATTGAAGCCTGGACTTTTCATTGGTTCTTTGTCTCCACCAATCGGCTGGTAGGGGAACACAACCCATTTGTCTGGACTGGTTTAGCAAGACGATATGGAATTAAGATGTCTTAAAACAAGCTTTCCATACAGAACTTATTTCAGTTAATGCCTTTTCACATCCAAGCATGGACATGAGTGAATCTAAGATGTACATTCATTTTAGATACAATTTTAAGATAAAAAAAATGAGTACAGTCATAAGTGAATTAACATATAGAGGTGCAAATGGACAACAGTGAAACTTTGGCAACTGGTGTATTTGCCACAAGAACTAACCAATCTACTCAATTTACTTTCTGGAATGTGCTGACCACCTCTGGCTTTCCCTTCGCTTCTATGTGATCAATGATCCTCTATACTTATCCCATGCTTTCTTGAATTCCATTAATGTTTTGCCTCCACCTTTATCTATTTGCCCACCACCTTTTCAACTACTTGTTATATTATTTTATCCCCTCTTCTTCCCCTTTCATAGGCCCCCCACTACAGACAACATGTCTGAGCAACTCTGGTACCATTTTCAAGACATGAACAGACATATAGACCTAGCATCACTCTATAATTGCCAAAGGCCACAGTAGTAAGTAGAGTAGCAACAGCTGCCTTTCCTTTCCAGGCTTAAATCCTGCTGACCCTGGACCAAAGAGGTATGTTTACTAAATGGCGGTAGCGGATTACGTGTGACATCGCAGAGTCCGCTACTGCCGTTTAGTAAACATACCCCTAAGTTTCCTGCACCATAATGCACAGCCCTAAGGCAAAAGCTGCAAAGCAAATCTCATGCCTATTTTAAGGCTTGCAAAGTGATGGATATCAATGAGAAAAAAAATGAACTTTTTCTACACCAGGATTTCTACAAATTTCTTGTCCATTATAATCTTTGCACATGCTATATTGTACAATCGAGTAGTTTGCTCAATGCTATTGATAAATATCCTACTGCTCAGAATGGCTGAAGTTCATCAGGAGCAGGCATATAACCTAGAGTACTGGTGCTAGGTTTTTTTTTTTTAATGAAATGTGATACCAGTGTAACCGACCACACAGATCCCTTCTCCAAGTGCGTGATCTCAAGAACTCATACTATAAGGGGCATGTTTACTAAAGGTTAATGCATATTCATGTAGTTAATGCACATTAAGTGCTATTGTGTCCATACAAATAAAAGGCCTCTGGGCACTTAGAACGTGTTTACTAAAAGATTTAGGGAATGTTAATGAAGGGCATGCTAATGAAGTTAACATGCCTCTAATTATTTCTTGATTATTATGATCGTCCAATAAAATTGTATCAAAACCTTCGAAGAAGTTAGATTAATTTGTTAAAACTCTAATTAACTGCGTAAAGCTATATATTTATTACAATACAGAAAACATAATTCTTTATTCAAAATGTTTATATACCGCTTTATTGGCAGTTTTCATTTCTTGCACACTGTTACCTATTGTTCCTCAGTTGAATGTCAGCATCTGGCTGATACTGTTGTTCCATTCACCTCCCTCCCTTTTGTTTCATATTAACTGAATATTAATTTATATTGTATCCCACAATTATAACTTTCTGTTGCCCTCTGTCGGGTCTTTTTCGGATTTTTTGTAAACCACTATGATGTAGAAATCAAATAGCAGATCTCACATCCTTTTAAAAAAATACATAAAACGACACTCTTCTAAGGGTGGTTACTACTTCCATTTACAAACAGCCTTCTTGTTTTCTCTATTGCAATGCCTCTTTCAGATTTAAAGCCAAACGGTTACAGGTCATGAGCTGGAGACAATGGGCCCTTCTTGATCTTTTGTCTGACAGACTGAAAACATTATAAAATGAAGAGAAAATGCCCTGCCACCTAACCTGTGGACTTAATAAAAACCATGTCAAGTCAAACTAATGTCCATCAAACCCAACATCCTGTTGCTGAGAATAGCCAGTCCGGGTCACAAGTATCTGGCACATGCCCAAAGCAGATTTATTTCTCATAGCTCATTCCTGGGAATAAGTGATGGCTGGCCACGTTTACCTGAATAAATGTCTTACAGACGTTTTACTCCAGATCTTGCCCAAACCTCTTTTGAGCGCTCTCCTCCCCCCCCCCCCCCCAGTTATTAAACATGCTTTTTCAGATATTATTGGGAAGAAATCTTAATTTAATAGTCTTTATCCCACATACAAATTTGGAACAAAGGATCACACCTACCATTTTAGAAGTTAATGGTCAAAAGGGGGCAGTAGGCTTCCTAACTGTGAACTCTCTAACAGTTCTCAACCCAGTACTTGGGACACACCTAGCCAGTCTGGTTTACAGGTTAACCATAATGAATATGCATGAGAGAGATCTGCATGCACTGTCACCATTGTGTGCAAATTTCTCATATGCATATTCATGGTGGTTATCCTGAAAACCAGACTGCTAGGTGTGTCACGAGGACTGGGTTGAGAACCACTGCTCTATAATATGGCTTACCTCCTTAAGTCTCTTGAAGGATGGTTACTAGATACAATACAAATGCATACATCAGGACTTAAATTCCAAGTGCCATGGTGCCTGGAAATTGGACCCTGATGCCAGGGATTTTGTGTTCTACAAAATGTTTCCTATACTCCTGGTATGCCTCCCCACAGAAACAACTATCTGTAGTCTTTCTCTGAGAGATTACTCGTTAGTACTCATAAACAATGGGCTGACACGCTCAATATCATCAATATGGAACCTCAATTTCATTTAAGGTTACATCTCATAGTTACTACACCATTAATTACTCATATCGTTAAAGGTTTCAGAACTCTTTAGCACTTATACATGGACTCACAATATGTCCTCATTCAGTGCTTATTCGCATCAATGACCTTAAACGAAATATATCCAGTGTTCATAAACGCAGGTGGAATTATATTCACTCTTCAAAAAATCCAATGCTCAATTTCAAAAAGTACTTAGCTTCTATCAGAGTGTTCTTTTTTCATATTCCTTTCCCGCTCCCAAATCTGATGTCTGATGGCAGACATCAGAGGAGATACTTTTACTTCCTCCCCCTAAAACCTTTGGCAGAGATGATGATGGAGAGGAGAGAGTGGCAAAAGACATCTAACCAGCTGGATCCCAAAGTACAAAAACTATTTATCAAGCCCTGGCTTATGTGAATTTACAAGCCCAAGTGCCAAGTCCATTAAACGTATAAATGTATTTTATATGCAACGAAAGGAGAATCTAGCTGTTCATCCTATAAACAATATATTAAATCTACTAGGAATTGTGGAAAGAAGTACATTATCTCCTTTTTTTATATCTTCAGGTGCCTGCTGTATTTGGCGTTCTTAAACATTTTCCATTAAATTTCTGTGTTCTTCCTGCTGCAGCGAGTCCAGGAACAGATTCATCATAGTCTCTTCCTACACTACATGCAGTGATGTTGGCACTAATCACTACCCTTCTAATTAGCCCTAGTGCCAAGGCTAAGGGTGGTCACCTTTATATTCTGAGTAACGGGCAGTCAGTATGAACTTTATCACTCCTTTCATAATTCAGAGCAAGAGCTGAGAACAGCACCCAGTCTGGGTCACCAGTACCCAGCAAATTCCAAAAAGCAGATCCTCGATCACGTAGCTCATTCCCCAATTCTATTTGGCTAATATCTTATGGACTTTTCCTCCAGGAATTTGTCCAAACCTCTTTTGGGCCTTGCTATGTTAGTATCCTTGACCACATCCTTCAGCAACAAATTCCACAGCTCAATTATGCACTCTGTAAAAAGAAGCTTTCTACAGTTTTGTTTTCAATTTGTTGGTTTTTATTTAAAACTGGACAGTCCATGAAGCTATTAAAAACAACCATTCGCTATTTAACCCTCACTCATGATTTTATAAAAACAAACCTAATGAAGTGGACAAACTCCCTGAAATTCTAAGTGTGCATTATATTTTGTCCGCTGTTAAGAACATTACAGGGAGTAGCTTGATCCTTCCTCGTGAAGGTGATTTAACAGCTCTTCTGAAGTCCTCAATAGAGGAGTCTGCCAACAGGAGTACTGTGGAGGCGATCTTTTGAGGTTCTCTAGATAAGTAGTGTTTTTTCAGCTTTCTTTAAAGGAGAGGCTGACACCCTTTCATGGACATGCAATAAATGTTTTTCCTGATTTTTCTCCTAAGACCCAGCAAATTTGAAGGGCTTTCCTACAGTTAAAGCCGAGGGCTTTGTCTTTGGAAATGGTCTTTCTTTTTAAGTATCCTTGTAAATGTTGTATTAAATTTCTGGGTAAAGATTGTGTGTTTATATATCCCTCTCAATTGTTGCCACTAATTGTGGCCCGTGAAGGGGTTAATATTAAAGATAGAAAAACTTCAATCTGCCTGATGGGAACCACCCTGCTGGGTAGTAATTGAGGTAATTCAGTACGAGATGTGCATATATAGCCAAGATATTCTTTTTTTGGGGGGGGGGGGGTTTGGCCTGATTATTGTGATTATTTTGTTAACATGGAGGACCTACATCTCTCAAATACTGTTTTTGAATATACAGAGGCTTTAATATTGATCACGTTTATTGTAGAAACATAGAAATATGACGACAGAAAAAGACCACATGGCCTATCTAGTCTAACCTTCCATATCAACAACTACAATAGTCCCCATTTTTCCTTTAGAGATCCTCTGTGTTTATCCCATGCTTTTTTGAATTCAGATACTGTCCTCGTCTCTACCACCTCCTCTGGGAGACTATTCCACTGATCTACCACTCTTTCCGTAAAGAAATATTTCCGCATATCACTCCTGAATCTATTCCCCTTCATTCTCATCCCATGTCCCCTCGTAGCAGAATTTGCTTTCAATTGAAAGAGGCTCTCCCCCTGTACATTTATGCCATGGAGGTATTTAAACATCTCAATCATATCACCTCTATCCCGCCTTTCCTCTAAGGTGTACATATTAAGATCCTTAAGTCTGTCCTCATATGCTTTATAATGAAGACCACTAACCATTTTAGTAGCCACCCTCTGTACTGACTCCATCCTGTTTATAAACCAGTCCAAAGGCGTGGTATAGTGGAAAACCAGAACTTTATTGAACAATGCCAACCCGACACAGGCCATGTTTCGCAACACTTCGTCAGGGGTTAAAATGGCATAAGACTGAAATTATAAACATAAACACATAAACAATAAAAGACATAAAAAAACAGAGCAACTAGCAGCATATTGTTTTGATTGTTAAAACAATAAAAAATCCATAAATAGACAATCATAATAAATATTGACAAATAAGATAATACATTAAGATAAAAAAATACATCATTTTTAAAATAGAGGACAAAACGAGTCTATCCAAAAAAGAAAATAGCATATAAAAACATAAATACCTCTTGTGAAAGACCATTAAGCCAATGGTCATATACCGTGCTGTATGAAATTACTATAAATCTATAAACACTGAGAGAGACATAAATAAGATAATTAGTGAAAATTTACTTAAAAAACATATATACAGTAAAACAGGTAAAAGTGAAACCATTGAAATTTAAAAAAGCTCTCAAGCAGAACACCATTCTATGTACGAAAAGAAGGGAGAGCAGGAGTGAGTCAGCGATAGGGGGATAATGGGAAGTCAAATAAAACATGGCATATAAAAACGTTTAAAACCTAAAACAGAACTGATTTAAAAATTGTTATCATTCATTGACATCTGTGCATGCCAAAAGGATGCTGGAACAAAATAGGTTCTCAAATAACAATGATTAAATAGTGCATAAGAACGTGCCCATAAATATGCTTTACTACTATTAAAAAACTATATGAGTTAGAAAACAAACTTGAAAAACGGCTCACATAAGAAAATCAGTTTAAAAGCGGAGCCCATCTGCTCTTGAGTTATCAAAAGTGACATGCAATCCTGAAAAGCACGGCTCACACAAAAAGACTTATAGAACCGCAATCTATCAGCCTTCAAAGTAATAACACAATTAAATAACTGTGTAAATCGAATTATAAAGGAATTGTAAATTCAAGCGCAGCATACAGAAAATGAAGGGCACGGCTCATACAAGAAGAGTTTAAAGAACGGCAATACAATGAAATACAGAGAGGGTAGGCTCGCACACAGAAAGGGATTGCTGAAGCGGAATGTGTCTAAATGTTTCAAAAATGAAGCTAATGTTCCTTGCAGAGATAAAAAACCGAAGACAAGGACAAGCTAGTTAAAAATATATAAAATGGCATAGAATATTAACTGCAAAATTACCTTCTCTGCTACAGTCAGCGCTTAGAACTGTCAACAGCAATCAATGAAAAAACGCCCACCCATGCGCCTTCAAAGGCGGGAAGTGGGCGGAGTCAAAGGATTGACAAGCAAAGAATGTGAACACTGAGCACAGAGCTGCATGAGGCAAAAGATTTTTTTTAATTTTTTTTTTTAATTATTTATTTAAAGAATTTTTCAATATACAGTAAACATTACAGTACAAAGAAATACAGCACAGAGCAACACAAAGAAACAACTCTTCAAAGAATTAATCACTCTCAAGCTTAATAGTCCACGTCACGGGGAGCTTCTTCAAATAGAAAAAAAAGCAACAATGATACACAAAATAACCAAAGCCAAGGTAGAAAACTTTCAAAACCTTGGCCTACAGTAAGCCTGTTCAAACAAAATTACCCCCCCCCCCAAAAACCCCCATTTATAATAACATATTCATATGAAAATAGAAAAAAGTAACATCAAGGCTTCTTTTCCCTAGCCCAAATCCACTTTTCCAATTCAACAGCTGCACAAAACACAAATTTATCATATCCTAGAGTAACACAGCATTTACAAGGATATCTTAAAAAGAACGATGCTCCAAGGGCGAGAACCCTTGCTTTTAATACAAGAAAAGCCTTCCTACGTTCTTGAGTGGTGCGAGATACGTCAGGGAAAATAGAAACAGAATCTCCACAAAACTTTACTTCCTTCTTTCTAAAATAAGCTTTAAAAATAACAGATTTATCCTCCTCTGAAGCTAAAGTCACAAGTAACGTTGCTCTAGAAGAAATATCATCACGTGTATCTTCTAGGAAAGCAGTTAAATCGAAGTTCTCAGGTATCGCAGGGGCGTCACCACCCTCAGTCACCCCAGGTGAAAAGCTTTTTCCAAATAAATAGTAACACTTAGTAATAATAATGGATTCAGCCTGAGGGAGGAGGAGAACGTCCTTGAGATACTTGCGAAATAAAATCAGAGGGGACAACAGTGAACAAAGAGGAAAATTTAATATTCTTATATTTTTTATACGTGATAAGTTTTCCAGATTCTCGAGTTTCTGATGGATTATACTACTCTCCTTTGAATGGGCAGAATGGAAATCAGTGCATAATTTAACTTGGGTAACTGTGTTTGAAACCACAGAACTCATAGCACTAACCTGAGAATCTAGCACTTGAAATTTTTCAACTGTGTCTTTAGTAAATTGACATAATGAAGGAATAATATCAACTAAAACCTGCTCAGTACGAGATACAACCTTCCACACATCTAACAATGAAACTGTGGTGGCTTGGGGATCTGAGATAGGGACAAACGGTTCCTTCCAGGTAACAACACTGGGGAGCACATTGTCCTTTGAAGAGCAAACTATGCTCTGATACTCAGAAGAGACCTCTAAAAAACCAGGGGGAAGAGGAGGAGTTCTCTCCACAGAGCTCAAACTTGCACCGTTGGTAAGGGGTGGTGGGAGATCAGTACCTGAGACTTTCAAGCGTGGGGTGGATACCACATGTTTGTCCAGCGTCCCCTTCTGCGTTGATTCCTGGGGTGTTTTCTTTTTCCGCTTTCCGCCTGGCATCACCTCTCAATCAGGAAACAGCTCCAAATGTGCTCCTAAGGGGCTCACAAGGGGCGTGCCTTGCCCCTTTGGACCCGCCCCTTAGGAGCAAGCCCCAGAACGCCGACGGCAGAACGCCGTAGCCCAACAGCCAGATCTTTATCGGGGGCAGAGAATGACGTCAGCTGGGGCTGTCCTGCACACGCCGGTAAGCTCTGCACCGGCTCTCTCAGGCTCCACGGAGACAGGAAGCAGAGAAGAAGACGCTCCCACAGCAGTTTACTCAGCCAGAGCTTTATCGGGGGCAGAGAATGACGTCAGCTGGGGCTGTCCTGCACACGCCGGTAAGCTCTGCACCGGCTCTCTCAGGCTCCACGGAGACAGGCAGCAGAGAAGAAGACGCTCCCCGAGGCAAAAGATTTAAAAGGAGGTAATATATAGTCAAGAATTTGAAAATATTAACTATACAATATAAAGAGAGACTTTTACAAAACTTAAAAAGGTACCTAAACTAGTGTGTAAGATAACAAATGATTATAAAAAGGGGAAAGAAAGAGGGGGGAGGGGGAATAATAACTATATAACCTCTGTGTGTGCCATATGAACTAAAAAGCACTCAAAATGATGCATATTTAAAAAACGGTGGATTTATGTTTTGGATACTTTATACCCGAATGGGTTAAATGACAAAATCAAATGGACTCTGTTTTTCTGAGGTTTACTGAGGTCTTTAGGAAGATTCAAGTATTCCTTAATTACTGGCTTACTCTGTGTTGTGGGGCTATGTGGCTTCAAGCTGTTCACTGAGTGGTATGAATGGATTGGAGGTTTTTAATGTGTGTGGTGATGTCAGGGTTGGGTAATGTTGTGATTGGTTGTTGGTGTTTAATAAGCAGTGTGTCACACGCTGTCTTTTTTAGATGGCGGGGGAATGGAGGCTTAAGAATGTGAAGTTTTTATAGCGTTATTCGCAACCCCTGATGAAGCCATATTTTGGCGAAACGAAAACTTTTGTCGGGTCAGGTAATGGAGTGAGCGAATTGAATTGGTGGTTAAGAAGTTCCCTGCCATATGAAGTTTTTATGAAAATCTTTTGATTTCGTTTGGATGCCGCGATTATGCTGGAGTAACTTGGAACTGCAGTGCTGGAGGACTTATATTGAAGATAAGTAGTTGTTGACCTTCTGTGGAATGGCTGACTATTAGATTTTGACTATATCTTCTTCCTTATAGGTAGCTGGAGGCCGTTCCAGGGGAATTCCGTGCTGAGGTGTACAGCTTAATACACAAGGACGCTTTTGTATGTATGTGAATGTGTATGTGTGTTGAGGTGATGAATGGTCTTTCCCAGTGGTAATTTTGTGGTATTGATATGAGTGTTTCAATATTGTGTAAGGCTTTATTGACCAGTGATGTGAGCGTCGCCGTTCCCTATAGTGAGATTCTCACTAAATGTAGGGCATTAGCCATCCTGAGGTCATTTTGCCTGTAGAGATTATTAAGTTTGTTATTGAGAATTTCTATTTTTGTATGTAGTGGTTTGGGACTAAGAGCAGATATTGTTTGGGGTTTAGCTTGGCTCTTACACAGCTATTTGCGTAGTGTTCTTCATGCTTTCCCCATCCCAATACTTCCACATCCTTATCTCTGGCTCTTAGTGATCCAGATGTGCATTTCATTTTCCTTGCTGTAAATTCTACTATGAAACCCAGTGACTAAACCTCACAGCTCTCTTAATGATTGCTATGTAAGGTGGCATCATCTGGCTGAACTGTGTACTTTGCTATTGGTTGCTATGTGTACATTTTCCTAATGATGGAAAAGCACAGCAATACCTGTTCCCTTGAGACAGTGACACTCTCTGGTTAAACTTACAATCCATCCTTTGAAATCTGCTTACAGTGACATCTAATGGTTTGATATTTTACCACATTTGGTTCTGGTACTGCTCTATTCAAACCACCAATCCCCTCTAGGTCAGAGATCCACTCAAACACTATACAGATACATGTACACAGAGGGGCTGGAAAGAATTCCATGAGCCATGCACTGTGTGCTTTCCAAGCTTGCTTAAAATAACTACCACCATTCTACCCGGCATTGAAACCAGGATCACCAGCCCAGTTTCACTAATTACCGAGACAAGGGTCAGTCCATCTGTCTGTATGCATAACTTTCTTTGAGCATGCCCAACCAAAGCTATGCACAGAGATGGACTGCAGGACCATTCAAGTACCACTGGCAGATAAGCCCAGATTGCTCAGAAAGAAAAAGCCAGCAGGATTCTTCCAGGCCACCGCAGATGAGAATGCTGTAACAGATGGAAAGACCAGGCCCTACCTACCAAAGAAGAGAAGAGGCTGCTAAGAATATTAATGTCACGGAACACTGATAGCCTGGAACTCACTGGCCTAACAAAAGGAAGTACATATAGAGAAAGGGAGCAGTGAATAGGGGAGAGAGAAGGGGCTGACTCATACCCTCCAGTATTCAATCACTCCTATACCCACAGATTTATTTACACTTCACAGAGTGAAGGGACAGTGAATAAGCACTGCAAGAAACTCTCCACCACTCATAGCCCTCATCCATTCACTCACTTAACACCCCTGACCCCACGATCCACTTACTTAGCTCACCCCAGCATGCATCTTTCCTACACCCACCCATTCATTCAGTTCTCATTCATCATTTATAATGCCCCATGTGCCTACTCACTCCCACCACTTCTAACCCTCCATCCACTCCCTCAGCCCCCTGCCACTAATCATCCTTCCATCTATTTGCATACTCATGCCACAACACCACTCAACCACACCATCCACTTATTTTAATTCCCCTGATTTTTTTTAACGGCTCCATCCACTCACATACACAGATACAAGCCTCTGTGCAATGCATAGGACACACACTTTTCTATTTGTTAAAAACTGACATTAATTGACTACTCTCCACATTACCCTCAGATACTGTAGCTGTTTTAAATAGCCAGCTACAAAGTACTAGTAACTGGTTAGCAAGTTCAAATTTGAGCTCTTGCACAACTCTGGAGTGAATACCATCTGGCCCTAGTGATTTGTTACATGAAAATGTTTGACCACAGCCAAAGCCTTATTAGCCTAGTGGTCAGGGCAGCAGGCTACAAATCAGGGTTTCAAATTCTGCTTCTTCCAGCAATACTCTTTGCGAGCTTAGGCAAGTCACTTCATCCTCCATTGTTTTAGGTACATCATAAGACATCTAGGGTGCATATCTACCAACTGTACCTGAACATGGAAATCGCCTTGAGCTTGGATTCGGAAAAGCAAATAAAATCATAAATCCAAATCAAATAACTACCTTGACACATCTGCATAGCCCTGCAGCTTGAGGGCCAATTTAATTACATAATTTTCCTGGAGCCCAGATTGTAGAAAGTTTATGTAAGCTTCTGTCCCCATTTATAACCAGAAACTTTTCTAAAACGTTTCAAACATCTTGCTTTAGCTATTACAGCAAACTGAAAGTTCAGTAAAATCTAAGTAGATAAATAAACCTGACAGCATCACCCAATTTTAAGCTTCGAGACCCTGAATCAATTATTGTCTCTACTATGAGTTAGATCAGTGATTCTCAACTTTTCTTCTGTTGCGACACACTTGACAGACTGTATTCATGTATGTTACACACTAAACCCTACAATCTGCGACTGAACAAAAAAAAAAGCCCATAAATCATTTTATTATAGTTAGACTGGCTGAAACCGTGATCAATGGAGGAAAGGGTGCAGATTTAGGGAGTGGTTATAGGGACTTTGAGTATCTGGCTCTTTACTTTGCATTTTTCCCAGCCTGCAGGTTGTTGCTAGGGAAAGCATGGACTTGCTGTCTATCATATTTTTGGTGATGCACCTCCCAGCTCTTGGTAACACACTGGTTGAGAACCAGGAGTTAGACTATAGATAGCATAAGTTATCAAGCAAATGCAGCTTGATTAAAAATAAAGACCAAGTGCACCTTGATATGATTCCTGTACATATTACACCGTATGAAACACACAGACCAGCCAGGGTGAGCAAACTGGTTCTAATCTACAATGGGATTTATTTACCAAGCTTTCTGACCTCCAAAGATATAGAATGGGAAAGAAAGTCTTAGTAAATCGAGCCCTAGGTTACGTAAATGTTCTTTTATTTTATCTTCTCTGTTCCAACAAATTCTAGGAAAAGGCAGGTATCCTTAAGAAGACAAGCTAAATGAAGAACTTTGGCTCAATTTAAGACACGTGCTCCTGGATCAAGTCAATTTTAGGATTAAGTGTAATATCTGCACACCACATTATACAACAGATTAAATGACTCACAGAAGTGTACAAAATGAACAAAGTACTGAACTACCGTGCAGCATCTAAAACAGCAAAGATAAACAGGGAGCGTGTACGCCATTTACGTACCTGCTGTAAGAAGAAAGCTGGGCAGATTGAAATCAAGGACTTCATAGTACCAAGCACAAGCGTCTGAAAGGGGGGAGCCACCAGGGTCCTGGCCAGACCAACCTTTCTGCTGCCCTATCCCAAATATCGAATAAGGAGATGCAGCACCAAAGAGATACACTCTGGCGCTAATCTCGCGAACCTGAGACTACCAGAGTAGCGTGAACATACAGAAGAGTTGACAAGTGAAGGGGGTGCTCACCTCATTAGGTCCCTTTTTCCTTCGCGACTGAGGTTCCTGTTTTTCCTCCAGCAACTACTAGAGAAAGGAAATATGGAAACAAGTGTGGTACTCTTCCGCTCATGCGTGTCAACAGGTGACATCACCGTTCTACACTGACTGCCGCTTCCAGTTCTGCCAGCTATTACGCATGCTCTTGAGGGCGTGAACTGGGAGAAGGCACGAGATTTGTCCTGTAAGCAGATGATCTGGTCTATTGTTAGCGGCTGAAGACTGAGCGGAATGAAGGCTGGGGGATTACAGGCTCTAAAATCGGGATTTCTGCTTCCCTCGTTTTTTGTGCTGTAGCTGTGCCTCATCTGGAGACTGTACCACAGGCTGGTAGGGGTTTACTTAGCTGCCGTAATGTGGGAAAAGGCAAAAGGTGTTGGCCTTCAAAAGTGAGGGAGGACTAAGTAAACAGGAGAGAACAGTGTTTCTGGGAGAAGGGGGGGCACTATGTTTAGGGCACAGTAGTTGGTGGTATTGTCCCAGCGACTATGGGTCCGATGCAGTAAAATGCACTATAATATTGGATAAAATGGTGTTGTAACTTAGTCCACTAATGATAGTTAAAACGACAAAAAATGGAAATAAGTTGATACTTCTTTTATTGTACTAATTTAATTTATTTTTGGACCAGCTTTCAGAGGTTAAAACCACCTTCAGGTCAGAACTGTATACCATTTTAACCTTTGAAAGCTAGTCTTTTCCTTCACTATAAACTTATATCTTCTGTGCCCCACAACATATAAGCTTTAATTTCCATTCATTGTGTTCATTGTAGGAAAGCCAGGGGGTAGTCCCTGTACTCCCTGAAGACATAATTATCTAAATATAACATGGGCCCTATTTGCTATGGATCTTTTCTATATTTGATGCTAATCATACGTGCATATAAAATAATCCAATTGAGAATATTGCGTGCAATAGGGTGATTAGTTACTTATAAGAGGTCATCCTCGAATTGGAATGCTACAAGATACTCAAGGATCCATGTTGAATGATGCTGAGAAGAAAAGGTGGAAAGAATATACAGAGTCATTATACCATAAAGATCAAGTGGACCAACAGCCATTTCATATGGCTCAACAATAACAACCTATCCATAAACTACAAAAAGACAGAGGCACTTTTTGTCACAAGGGATACCTCATTTGTCCCACCACAATCAATCATCATACAACAAAAGCCCATAACAATAAAGAAAGAAATCAAATATCTAGGAATCACCGTGGATCAATACTTCACCATGCAGCCTCACATAAAAAAGACCACTGCTAATGCCTACCATAAAATGAAAGTAATCAGGAAGCTAAAACTGTTTCTGGACCAAGATCACTTCCGCACCATCTGCCAGGCAGTCATCACCCCAACATTTGATTATTGCAACTCGCTCTATTAGGGGCTCCCAAAACAAACCATCATGCCACTCCAAATAGCACAAAATACAGCAGCGTGACTCATCACAGGAACACCCAAACAAGAGCACATCACCCCTATACTTGACCAACCACACTGGCTCACAATACACTCCCGCATCAGATGCAAATCAACCTTAAACATCTTCAAAAACATCAACCGATCATCAGCTGACATCCTACAAGACTGCATAATGAGAGACACAAGCATCCAACCCAGGAGAAATAACAACAAGCATATGATTGTTACAACACATGAATACCAAAAGACCAACCAATCCACATCTGGAAGACATTTTCACTATGGAACTCGTTCCCAGACAACATGTGAGCAACCACTGACATCAAAAACTTCAGGAAATAGTTGAAAACTCTGCTCTACACAAACCACCTGGGACACATCATATAACCACCTGACAGGAGATAAGACCCAAACCACCATCTGTTGACCCCTGGCCACTCATCCTTAACGCTGCACAATGAACTGTATATAGTTATGTCATACACACATGACATTACATAGTTAATCATGTAACTAACCTACCCTTCCCCTCCCTTGTTTAAGTGTTTGTTGTACACTAGTTAAAGGTTCCATGTATACTTTTGAGTTACATTGTAAACTGCCTTGACTGAAGGATAAGGCGGTATAACAATACGGTTAAATAAATAAAATTAAATAATTAAACCTGTACCTTATGATCAGGAACCATTGGTGATGAAAGAAGAAGTCAGAGCAGCATCGAAAACCTTATCAAAGAACAAAGCACTGGGCACTGATGGCATTCCGACTGAAGTATTACAGCAATCGGCTGAAGCTGTTACCATACTTTCAAGGCTCTGCCAGGAAATTTGGAAGCAAATTCATGGCCAACTGATTGGAAAAGATCTGGGTTTATACCAATACTGAAGAAAGGTGATCTGACAGACTGTGGAAATTATCGCACATTTGCTGTGATCCCAAATGCCAGCAAGATTCTACTCAAGAACATTCAGCAGAGACTACAGCCATACCTGGAACGAGAACTGTCTGAAGTGCAAGCAGGGCTCAGGAAAGGGCGAGGAATGAGAAACATCATCGCGGATGTGAGATGGATCCTTGAAAAGCCAAAAGAATACCAAAAGGATATCCATATGTATTTTATTGACTACAGCAAGGCTTTTGACTGTGTAAACCATGAGAAACTCTGGGCCACATCAAGAAGCATGGGTATACCAGACCACCTGATAGTTCTCTTGCACAACCTTTTACATTGATCAAGAAGCAACAGTTTGAATGGCACAAGGAGAAACAGAATGGTTTAAAATCAGCAAAGGTGCACAACAAGGCTGCATCCTTTCCCCCTACCCCTTTAATTTATATGCAAAACATATCATAAGAGAAGCAGGGCTGTATGAAGACAACAGAGGTATGAAGATTGGTGGAAGACTCATCAGCAAACTTTGCTAGGCAGATGATACCACATTACTGGCTGAAAGTGAAGACAATCTGAAACATTTGCTTCTGAAGATCAAGGAACATAGTCTTAAAATGGGCCTGCACCTTAACGTTAAGAAAACAAAGATCCTGACAACTGGTAATATCAATAAGTTCATCACTGATGGAGAAGAAATTGAAATAGTGACAACTTTAACCTACTTAGATCAGCAATCAATAAAGAAAGGACAAGTGGTCAAGAAATACAATGACACATTGCTCTTGGCAGAATGGCTATGAAGGACCTCGACAAGATTCTCAAGAGCAGAGATGTCAATCAACTCACCTTTGTCTACTTTATTTTATTTATTTATTTATTTATTTATTTATTTAATTGGATTTTTATACCGCCTTATCATACAATCAAAGCGGTTTAACAAAAGAGAAAATTAGTAGTAGTGAAAAAATCTGTGATAATATATACATAGTTTGTAAATATATGATTAAATGTCTTGGGAAAAGGTGCACTATATATATTGTGAGCTATACTATAAAGTGAGCTATTGTACACCTTCAAAAAAACATAACAGATTAATAAGACAAGATCTTCCTTGTCTAAAGCCATGTTGGCTGTCTCCCATTAAGCCATGACTATCTACATGTTCACTAATTTTTTTCTTTATGATGGTTTCTATCATTTTTCCCGGTACTGACATCAGGCTCACCGGTCTGTAGTTTCCCGGATCATCCCTGGAACCCTTTTTAAAGATAGGCGTTACAATGGCCATCCTCCATTCTTCAGGTATTACATGTCTGCTGGATATCCACATGTCCCCCTTTTTTGGCACTCACATTAATATTAGCTGAAGGGAGGGGAGAGGTAATGTGCATGGTTTCATTGGAGCCAACCCTATCCAATGTCTGCCTGGTGAGATCAGTACAGAGCATGCGCAGGTCCTATGAAGCATTGTGGTGATGTTTTAAGACCAATTCACTCCTCGCGCACAGCCTGCATCTCCCGATGCAGCCACGGCCCATCCCCCCAACAGAGCATCTGATGCTTGAGAGGATCTCAGGCTTGACCCAAGGCTGGAACTGGTAAAGGGCCTATCGTTCCCCAAGTCAGCAAGTATTCTGTGCCCTGTGCAGAGGCCAGCCATTCCAACCCCATACATCCTTATTTGAAGAACATCAGATATGCCATACTGGGTCAGACCAAGGTCCGTCAAGCCCAATATCCTGTTTCCAATAGTGGCCAATCTAGGTCATAAGTACCTAGCATATCTCCCCAAAAGACACAGGTTCCACAATGCTTGTATTTGGTCATGCAATGATATCCTGGGTCCCTTTTAATAATGGTTTATGGACCTTTCCTCCAGGAACTTGTCCAAACCTTTTTTAAACCCAGCTAAACTAACAGCTTTTACTACATCCTCCGGTAACAAATTCCAGAGTTTGATTACACGTTGAGTGAAAAAAATATTTTCTCTTATTAGTCTTAAATAGTTTACCCATCAATTGTGATACTGACAGACAGCATCCTTTTGCCTGAAATCCTCAAAGTGCCTTCTCAATTATCTTCCTCCATGGGGACAGTCTTTGTCATTCAATATGAACTCATATTGGAGGCTAGGGCCGCCACTCCCTTTATTCCCACCTCTGCCAATGCCCATAATGCTGCCACTTTCCTACACATTTTAAAAGTTTTTCGCTTATCGGGAATAGTAGACCAAAGGGGAATGTCCACCTGTACCTGATGTTCTCCTCTTTCGGTAGCCTCATGAATCCCTTTATTTCTCTCTTCTTGCAAAGCTGTGAGAGAGCTATATCCATGAAGACCTCCACTTTATTGAATTCTTACACCTGGGTACCCAGGGACCTTGCATTGGCTGCAATTTTTCCTTCATGGCAAAGTCATGGAAAGAGGCATGTCAGGCTATTAAGGGATGCTGTGGGTAGGAGATGCTGTGTAACACAAAGGCAAAAGGAAGGACAAACCCTGCTGGAACCACAAAGATCAAAAAAGCAGTGAAGGGGAGACACGGCCACACCCACTTAAAAGCAGGAAAACCTTTATTGCATAAAACCTTCAAGGGTCAAGACCCGACTTGGCCAAGTTTCGGCTGTCAGCCTGCATCAGGGGTCAAGAACAAAGACATACATGAACATTAGATATTCAAAAATACTCTCCAAACTAAATTAAAAAAAGACAATAAAATAAAAAATAAATACAATACCACTTAAAAGTCAGTCGTATACAAACTCCAGTGGCAATAAAGATAATACGTACATAAGAAAATCACCTGTAACAAAACATATATAAAAACTAAATAATGCATATAAAGCAGTAGATATAAATAATACAATAAAACTTTACAACTAACTGTCTTCATTATCTACATACAGAAATAAGAAAACAAGGAACCAGTACAAGGTGAAAAACGTAGATACTGACACATGTATCACAGGCAAAATATGACTACTAAATCAACTCAAAGCTATTTCATAAAAAAAGAAAAAACTACAAAATGTTGCAGTCCTACCAGTGGCAGAAAACTAAAAAAATGCTTCTCACGTATACCTGTGTGACATCAAGAAATAAAAAATGAAAAACACAAGATATAACAATTATTAACAACCAACTGCGCTATGCCCATGCTGAAAAACGGCAAAAGCATGGCAGTACATCAGTGGGAAATGAGACAAAGCTCTCCTCACTTGTCCCAACTGAAAAAAGGAAACTCTAATAAGAAAACATATAATACTAATGCATACTTGGATCCATTCCCCTATTTGTGTAGCCACATGAGTAAGGCACATACCTGTACATTTCTTACCTTAATGGAACGACAGGAACTCACATACCTTTCTCAAAAGACATATGTTATGAATTGCCAAAGATACAGTACTAAATTAAATGCCGCAATAGGAAGCCCAAAACACCTATCTATCCATACTGCACTACAAGTGATTTACCAAGAAAGCCATCACTATAAGCAAGAGGCGTGCAATGTCCATAAAAAAGTAAACGGTAACATAGAAGGTTATACAAGGAGGCTTTCTATAATGTAAGTAACAAGAAATAAAATATATGTCTTAAACGGCAATGCTGAGAAACTACCAGATTAGAGCTAACAGAGACAAGGGGAAACTGTGCACAAGGGAATCGGCTCTTACCTTCAGTATCTAATGAGAAAACAAAAGTAAAAGGAACTAGAGTGCATGCCCTCCCTTAAATGCTAACTCTGCACTAATACATGTGTAAAAGGACAAATAAATTTGCCTAAGAAAGAGTTAGCATAGTCAGCCTGGACACAGCATTAGGAAATGAGAAATCATCATATATGTCCCTTAAAAAATCAAAAATGTAAGAACCGAGCCATGCATACTGTACAAATTGAAACGGACAAAAATAAAAGGGGCTCATTCAAAAAACGTACCCATTTTATTAAAAAAAACCCAAACACGTCAATACTCGTATATGCTCAACCGTGTAAGAAAACATGATTACATTTGGATAAAAGAAAAATTGAAGGGAAAAAAGGCTCCCATAAACACTTAATCAGCTCTTTATGCTCCACATATGAGAAATAACGCAGGGGAGCATCAACCAATAAATCAATTAAAATATACATAAAACACTTCTAGAAGAGTAACTGCGCCCAGACACACTTCAAAAGAGTGCCAAAAAAACAGAAAGCACCTCAGACCAACAATTCAGCCAGCAAAAGGAACATCACTGTTAGGCACAGCAGCTACTTGAGTGAGACAAAAACTTTGAGGGCAAATATCAGTTTCTTAAATGTAACAATAACAAATATGAGACGATACATGCACAGAAAAAGAGGAAATACCATGAAAAATTAGAAACCTTTAAAAAAATCCAGAAAGGCATGTATTTTTATGAGACCACAACAATATTTCATTCATTGGGTCACTTGTCCATAAGGAACCACTACCCAATAGCATGACATTCCAGATAGGACCAAAAAAAATATAAAAATGCACAAACTCAAAAAAACCTCCACTGAACTAAAAACAGATGCATTTAGACCACATAAATGCACCGGCTCATATGGATGAAACTAATAAAAACATCTTTATAGAAAATTAGACCTGAATAAATTACAAATAAAAAGATAAAAACAAGTAAACAAGAGACCAAAAAACCTGTCTAAAAATCACTCCACCCATATGTTGTTATCTTAAAACAAGACATAATAGACCAAGAGTTGGGAAGAAAAACTCCACTTGAAATAGGACAAGTAACACTACTCAATGAGAGGTACCTAGCCTTCATCAAGAGAAGTCTAAAAACGATAACTATTCTCTAGGTAAAACTATAGATCAAAGTCTTAATGGCCCAATAACTGGCGTCTATATAAAAGACAAATGCCAAAAATGTCATTCCCTTAGTGAAAACTGGGATAAACCTTTAAAAGAGAAATCTTAATATCACAATCATAACCATATACATTAACCGAGGTAGATCGGACCAGGTGCTCCCGGTCCCCTTTGCCACATCCCCCTCTTCCCCCACTCTTTTTGCCCCCTTTACTGCCCCCACCTCCATAAGCCCAAAAACTACAAACACAACATGTTCATGGCAAACAACTGGTCACAGCTTTATTAACATTTTTAACACGTTAAACATTACAATCCAAGAATAAACCTCTTAACCAGCCCAAAGCGGAACCATGCGCCACCAGCCATACAATTAGCAAGGTGACATCACCTCCGCTTTGGCCACGGTCAGGCCACCGGCAATCCGCCTACCCCTTTCTCCGACCTCGCCATGTAATTAGCAAAGGTCAGCAGGGGTTGTCTGGGTCTGGGGCACCCCGCCCCCCAACCCAAGTATAGCCAAGGCTCCGGACCCTGGAAACCTCCGGGATCCTGCCACCGGCAAAGGTGACATTAATGTCCCCGTGCTGCCCCCCACCCCCACTACCAAGCTGTGACCAGCAACCCTCCCGCTGCCCCACACATTCCAAGGCCTCCTGCCAGTCATTCAAGAGCAAATCCCTGCCCATTGGGAATAAGTGTGCCTCCTCCTGTCAAACCAAGCCTGCACAGTCAACTGACGCCCCTGAATGCCGGATTCGGTAAGCTCCCTGCTCACAAATCGAAGGCCGATCTGTTGGTTAATTTCTTGTTAGCTCCCACGACAAACGCCGTTGGTCCCGGCAAGCAGGCCTTGAACTGATATCCAACCACATTAGACATTAAAACCATGCCAGGGAACATACGGAACACCACAGCAAGATCCTCCTTTGCTGCTCACATAATTGCTTGCCGGTCCAGACGACCAGGTCGTTGCCTCCCAGGCTTACTCCATACTCGCTCCTGGTGCCGAAGCAAAGGCATAAGCTGTGTCCCCGTAGACCGCACTCGCCCAGCTATAACTAGACACCATAGCTGAATTAAGACCCAAATTAGGACCCACCGGCTGCACCGCTGCTCGCTGACCAGTCCACTAAGCGAAAGCATGCCCCTGCAGCCAGCAGCCACAATGACTCTGTCCCTTAACTGAAACAGAGAATATCATTAGCAGCCATCATTTCCCGAACCCTTCCTCCCCCCCCCCCCCCCCACAAACAAACATAACCCAAAAGCTGGAGAACACCATCTGCCAATGCTTCATATCTCCCATTCCGGGAAGCCTACCGCCGCCGATGCGGAAGGAATGTGAAGCCGACAGCCTCAGGTCTTCACCTATGTACTGCCACCCCCACCTCGGGACTGCTATACATTGCACTCCCTCTGCCACTGCACGCACCCTCAAGTACCCCCACAATGCATCTATGGGACAGGTGGACAGGCCCACAATCTCAGTCCAGACAACCCACAAACCTTTTCCTAGCGGGTCTGTCTTAGATTTTGCTAAAAGGACCCGCAATCGCCCTGCCTCAGCTGCACACGCTGTCACTGCATGCCGCCATCCTAACCCGACCTACTGGAGTTCACCACCAAATCCCATCCGGAAGGCACCGAAAATTGCAAGATCAGAACCTGCCATGAACCTGCAACCATGGGTAAAGCAGCACAGAACCTCCCAAGCAATTCATGAGTAATCGACCGCCTGGAGTCCCTTGTAACCGGCCGCGACCGCTCGCCCCTTTGAATAGCCTGCAGACTAGGACTCCCCCTAGTTGAGGAGCCCCCTCCTACCGCTCTATCAAAAGCTAAATCCCGCTACTTGGGTATGCGCCGTCGATCCGGCGACACCGCGTTTTGTTTTGTGTTTTTTTACTGACCCCTCAACTGATCGGACACCGGACCAGGCTGCCAACCTCTGGCCACCAATAATTCTACCACTTTTCCGCAACCCCGCCGATAGTCTGATCATGCCGCCGCTGACACCAAACTCCCCAGTAGATGCATCCTCCCCTTAGGCCAATGCTCCATAATTACTCCCGGACCACAAAATCCTTCTGTGTCTGCTTCTGGGGCCACCTTCCAAAATCGCTCCCTTGGAAAACGAGAGAGCATCATCAATCTCGTTAGTACCACCCGCCATATGCTGTGCCTTGACAAACACATTCAAACGCCAACATGCTACACTATGTCCCACACTAGTGCTGCCACCGCAACACATCATGGCATGCCACGACTACTCCCACTAACCACAGCGTCCACCATACCACTCTTCGTTTGCTAAGCCTGTCCAGCCACCACTCCAAGACTACTAAAATAGGAAACAATTTAATGACCCCCCTTCACGCCAAGACTGCGGCCATCCAGCCGCCCTCCACGCCCCCCCCCAAAGTAAATTCCTAAACCCCTACCCCCCACTGCATCCATGTAGAGCTGCAAATTTACATTGAATATCTCCACCTCCGTTGTTACTGACACCCCATTGAAATCCTACAAAATTAAATTACCTATGTACAGATCAGCCCGCAGCCCTTCGATACTCTAATACAGTGATGTGCCTGCGCACTCTTGCCATTGATGCCGCCAGCTGCCGCATAAACACCCATCCCCTCGGTCGAACCCTCCAGGCGACATTGAGAGAGCCTATCCAAGCCTGCATCTCCTTCAACGCTAACCTATCGGAGGCCCATACGTTTGCCATCCACACTCGCAACCTCAAGCCACCTTGTCCACTGAATCTAACTCCTCTCCCAAAATTGCTCCTCGGCGCCGGGCCTTCGGTCTTACCTGTGGCCAATGGGACACCCAAATCACGCAAAACTTCCACAAAACCCTCCAAAAGCTCCTGGCACCCAGACGGCCCTGCTGCGCCTACGAACAAAAATCCATCTAGATAATGCGCACGTCTGCCCAGCCCCCATTCTGGACCATCACCCACTGCTGTGAAGTACTAACTTTCTCCAAGTACACCCAAGCAATTGAGCAATCCATAAGCCCACCTGTGTCAAAATAAATACACTCCTCACTATGGAAACCCCGCATACCAACTGCCGTGGGTGCACTGGCAGCAAACAAAAAACCAACTCAATATCCCCTTTGGCCATCCACTTGGCCCTCTACGCCTTGTCACCCGCCTTTCGAACCAACTCTATCACCCTATCCAAGGACACAAACCGATCCGAACCCAAGTCCCGAGGAATGTGATCATTTACTGATGCTTCCCTTGGAGCCATAAAACCTCCTTATCCCCCCGCTGCAGGTACTGCCGAATCAATGTCCATAAAGCCCCTATCCATATGGGCATAGGGGCAATACCGAATACCTATTGCTGGGGGCCCGTCACGGGGGCCCCTGAGGCCCCTTTTCCAAGGCCTTGAGCCGCTGATTGTCCCCCACTATCCAAGGAACACACATGTCGGAATTTGCATTCTGGAAACGGCAGGAAGACTTGCTGACCTCCAACACAAGCCACTTGCCCCGCCCCCCCTTGACTTCTGCTGTGGCATAGCCCTTGCTGCCCGAAAGGAATGCAGCCCCCCACATTAAGCACCATCCCCCTCTCCCCCAACCCTCCCCTGGCTGACATCCGCGTCAGCCGCAGATTAATATCCTGCATGCCCCTCGATCGCCATTTATTCTCCTCCCTTTTTCCGCATAACCTCTTGGCATAATTTACCCAGGCCCCTCCCTCGTGGGGCTGGGATGCCTCGAGAAGGGAATCAGCATACACCAACCACATCCCGTACTGCCCCAGATGTTGATGACCCCCTACCTCGCAAGCTGCCAATAGACTCTCACCCAGTTGACCGCCTTACATTATACCTTCTATTTCTGACTGCCTTTTCGTCTGCCCTTCCCTTCGTTCTCCTGTCCCCAGACCCCTTCCTGCCTTCAAGCAAGCAAAACGTTTTATATATATATTTGTGCTTCCTAATCTTATGGCGTAGCTTCCTCGGGACTCCGTTCCGTAACTCCTAAAATGACGCCACTGTAGAGCACCACCCCTAGCATACTCACTGCTACCGCACCCCTGCTAACCACCTGCCCCACCCCCGCGACTCCTGACCACAAGGACGATGCATCCGCTGATGAGGAAGAGGAAGACTATGAGCCGTGCCGCCGCTGACAGGAATGTTTCCGTTTTTTTCACCCGCTTATTCCTCCGAGGCCCCCCCCACCCCCCAGTCCACTCCCCCCGACTATCCTGCAACTCATCTGCAGCCACCAAACCACAGCTAACGCCGCCATTGTACCAGACGTGGACCGTCCTCCAGGCTCCTGCAGTTCATTTCTCCTCGCATATGAAGCCTGCTCCATCACACTTGGCCTTGCAGTTCTTCCCCTGCTCGGTCCTCAGCTCCAAATTGGCCTCCTCATCCTTGCACCCATTGGGTGGATTCATTGCTGGCACCTGCGGAGACATAACGAAAAAACTAGGAGGGGAACCCGCCGAAGACCACTGCGGCTGCCCAGCTGCCAACCACTCAGCCCCGGACGAACCTTGTCCCCCCTTGATTGCCCCTTTGTCCTGCTGAACACCCCAGTGGGAAGGTAAAAGGCCCCCCCCCACTGGGGCCCAAAGGAACCAGCATAACCCTGCCTCCGATGCCCACAGTCCCCACAACAGGACTGCCTAGCTTCCCACTGACCCCGCTCTTCTCCCCTTACGTGAGGGGGGGTGCCACTCTGTCCTCGCCACCAACCTCTGTACCCCCACTCCGCATGACCGTATCAGCACCTACCCCTCCCACCAATCACCCTTCCGATACCGGAGCTATTAACACCCCAGGACCTCCCCTTCCTGCCCTCCAGCTCTCACCTGAGCCCCCACGAGACCGCACTCATCTCTGCCCCCACACCCCTCTCCCTCCTGCTGGCCCCACAGCTCTTGTAGAGCCGATTTCCCTTACTTCTCTTTTTTTTTTTTTTTATAAATTGAGGCCGACATAAATTACAATTAATTAACCAGCCCAATGCCCCGAGGTACTATTAGGCCATGACCCAATCCCCCCATAGTCTAACCCCCCATACCCCAGACGGTTCCGCTAAATTAACCCATGGCCCGCCATCTCCGTAGCCAGCCCTCCAAAAACAATCCATACCCCTCTAACTCTGCACCCCCTTTATTTAATTAATTCTTAATTTTTAATTTTTTTTGTGCGTTTGTTTTTTAAGCTGCCACGTGGCCGACACTCGCCTCCCTTGCCTAATACTGGGTGAAATCCTGGAATCGTCCTGATCACACTGTCTCAAGAGCTCCTGCTGCCCTCGCACACTTCTCCACCGGCCCCGATGTCTCCGCTCCGGCCGGCGCCAAAAAACGCTCCCCGCTTCCAGGCACAGATCCTAGGAAGAGGCTGCGTGAACTGGCGCCTCGTTTCTGCACCTTTCTGCTGGCTCCCGTGCCTCACTTCATCTCTCTCCTCACTGCTGCCGCCTGTCCGCCCCTTGGCCCGCCTCAACGGCTGTTCGTGCGGCCGCCCCGGCAAAGCAGGCACTGGACTCCAAGCCAGCTCTACCAGCCACGACGGCACAGGGCTCTCAACAGCCCGTTGCCGCGTCACTCCTCCTCCCTCCCACCTTCCTGCTTCTCTTCTCATTGGCTCTACCATGCACCTGCATGCGGCAGAGCCAATGAGTTTCCATGACGCCGCCAACGCCTCCTACGGCTGCGCGTAGGATCCCTCGCACCCGGCCGATCACCCAGTTACAGGTGGCCGCCAGGACCCTGCCCTGCGGCCTTACACATAGAGAAAAAAAGGAAAATATAAACACCAATTTGTACCCCCTTTCTCAAAAGAAACTGAGGGAAAAAGGTGTGTGTGTGTGTGGGGGGGGTGGGGGGTGAGGATGCTGTGTGCCAGTTTTGTCGTGATTGGGTAGCCCTCTCTCTGCATTTGGAATAAAGTGTATCACAATGCAATTGCTGTCAACCGGGGAACAAGAATTAAAATACTGCAATTAGATTTTACTTCACTTCACTTTTCTTTTTTTTAATTTTATTTTTATTGAAGTTTATATATTACACATCCAATAAACTAATGAATGAAATAAAGGAGCACAAAATCAGAATAAACAGCATAATATTAACCACAAAAGAAGAAAAAAACAAAAATCTCCAAAATTAGTCCACAATTGAGTAAATGAAATAATGGGAGGGTCAAGGAAAAAATGAAACATATAACTAAGGCGCAACCCGCCCAAGCTACAGCAAAAATAATCAAGCAGGTGGAGACTTAAACGTCTGCCATATGGGAAGAGACAGCAACCTGAACTAAACCTTCTCTAGCAGTTAAGAACTCAACTAGCTGTTTTGGGTCAAAGAACAAATAAACATTATTCTTATAAGAAACACAACATTAAACAGGAAATTTCAATTGGAAAGTTGCCTCCATAGCCAAGACTCTAGGCCAAAGGCATAGGAATTCCTTCCTCCTCAATTGCGATCCACGAGACAAATCAGGAAACATTCTAACCTGTGACCTCAAAAATTGCTCATTAAAGTTCCCAAAATACGAACGAAAAATCATAGCCTTATCTGTCTCCAAAGCCAAGGTAACCAGCATGGTAGACCTATCCGTGATGATCTCTAATGAGTTCTCTAAGAATCCAGTTAGGTCCCCTCCCCCCAAAGAAACAGCCCCTGGGGCTACCCCATGGCCACTGGACCCAAAAGACAAATATCGCACTTGAGTCAAAGGAGGAAAATGCTCCGAGGAGATCTTTAAAATCTCTCTAAAGTATTTTCTCACCATCTCCATAGATGACAAAATTGGAGACCTAGGAAAGTTCAAAAGTCTGATGCTATTATGACGGGCTTGATTTTCCAAATACTCCATCTTCCAATTCAACACACATTTGTCTTTAATCTGGGCTCCAACCAGCTCTCGGAGATGCCCCAGCTCCTGCTCTATAGCGAGGATTCTCCCTGCTTGGAGTTCCTGGGCAGTGGAAACAGTGTCACAAT
The DNA here is from genome assembly GCA_033557465.1 of Ichthyophis bannanicus. Classification (NCBI taxonomy): domain Eukaryota; kingdom Metazoa; phylum Chordata; class Amphibia; order Gymnophiona; family Ichthyophiidae; genus Ichthyophis; species Ichthyophis bannanicus. The sequence continues at coordinate 384,485,543 of CM066033.1, read as the reverse complement.
TCCTCTTAACCTCAATCAATTCAGAACTCACAGTTCCCACAAGAGCTCCTAAGGAAGAGTTCACTGTGGCTATCACATCCCATAGCACCTCCATCGAAATGGTTTCACCTAAGTTTTAATCCCAGAAGCCAGCACTACTCCTGTCCGAGGTGACAAGGTCTCCGCAGCCACTATCAGGACCACAGAGTCCTGTGCTCTCGTAATCCCACTCTCCACAGGAGCTGCTTCTGCCGGCGGAGAACCCTCTCTGCTGCCCCTCAACGGCGTGCTCGATGGCAGGCCTGGGGGAAGCACTTCTCCATCCGGCAATACATTTCCGGGTCTTGGCGGGGGGCGGGTTCAGAGCTCCAGAGAGAGTACACCACCCTGGATGCACAGAGCCGACACACCCTCAAACAGCTCCACTGAAGATGCCGCTTCAGCACCGGAGGAGAAGCTACATGAATCCAATGTCCTCTGCTGCAGAGCTCACCACAGGAGGACCCGAGGGCAGACACTCCTGCTTCCGTTTCCTACGGCCCATAACCATGGCCAAGAATCACAGCTCGAACACAGAGCAACTCTGGTAAGCGCAGTTACATTCCAGCAGCACTTCCTGCCGCCATCTTACTTCCTCCCCTTACTTCACTTTTCAACTTGTAACAGAAAAGATACATACAGGAAACCAACTGATACAGCTGGCTTTTCATACAGGTCAGAAATTGCATGCAAGTCATAATGGGCACACAACCTGTAACAGAAAGAGCACTGTCATTTTAAGAACAACACTCTGTTCCTCTATATTCAATCACTGTCCTCTATCAAATCGACACACCTGGTTCTGGCTTCCAAAGTTCAATGTAAACTCGTAAAGTTCTGCTTCCAGTACTACACTTAGCAACTCAACACATTAACAGTGAATAAAGCATTTCCAAACCTCAGCTGTCTAACTCCAGGACTGTGAATAAAACACTCCATAGTTCACACAGCTTTTCAACTTTTCACGCAAAGGCTCTTTCTACCTGGACAGCACTCACCACATCCTGGCCCTTCACCAATATCACACAAGTAAATGTAAGGTCCATCCTACCTTAAGACCTTTCTATCTGTTGGGCTTCAGCACTGGGTCTTTTCACCCAAATCCAGCTGATAATTTTACTTTGCCCTGAAGTCAGGCCTTGACAATATGTTATAGGAGCAGCGGTGGATATTTACTCTGAATTCCTAGCAATCTAATGGCTTCAATGAAGATTTAGAATGGCTGTCTGCAATTTGACATCACTATGTTGAGTGTTGTCTCGTCTCCTCCTCACTCCAGCCTTTAAATTGCCACAGTTGGCTTTCTTAATTCATGCACCTGGGTTATCTGTAGTGTGCGACTGGATGAGTCCTGAGGCAGCCATTAAAAAAATTTATGGCGAAACTCAAGTTGGCTTATCATCCTTTTATTGCTGTATTATTGCTCTTCATTGAGTGGTTTCAAGATTGCAGCTAATTGGTTATTTAATTCTTTAAAATGCATTTTGAAGATTAAAAAAACAAACCCTAGTGTTGGGCCGATGAAAGAAATTTAAGGGGTGATTTTGACCTTGATATATGAATATGGTCTTATGGCATTTAATCTCCCTTGCTGAGACCCTTTGAAGCCCAATGATGGCATTTTCATTCTTCCAGGGTGTATGTTTGAGTGTGTTTAAGTGGTTTTTTTGTGTGCAATCTCATGTTACCCATGATTGAACTGGTATTTAAAGGTGATGCCGCAGAAGAATTGAAAGAAATATTGATACACCGGGAAGATGTATTACAACTATTTGATAAACTGAAGATTAGCAAATCACCTGGACCAGATGGTATACATCCAAGGGTGTTGAAAGAACTGACATATGAGATAGCAGACCTACTATTAGTAATCTGTGAACTATCATTAAAATCATCTGTAATACCTGAAGATTGGAGGATACCAACATAATGTCAGATTTTAAAAAGGGTTCCAGGAGTGATCCGGGAAACTCCAGACCGGTGAGCCTGACATCGGTACTGGGAAAAATGGTAGAAAACATCATAAAGAACAAAATTATGAACATGTAATGGCTTAATGGGAGACAGCCAGCATGGCTTTAGCCAAGGAAGGTCTTATCTTACTAATCTGTTATTTTTTTTTGAAGATGTGAATAAACAGGTAGACAAAGGTGAGTTGGTTGATATAATTATCTGAATTTTCAGAAAGACTTTGGCAAGGTCCTTCATGAGAGACTTTTGATGAAATTAAAAAGTCATGGGATAATAGGCAGTTTACTATTGTGGATCAGGAACTGGTTAAAAAATAGAAAGCAGAGGGTAGGGCTAAATGGCCAATTTTCCCAATGGAGAAAGGTGAATAGTGGAGTACCCCATGGATCTGTGTTGGGTCCACTGCTTTTTAACATATTCATAAATGAACCGGAAATGGGAATAACGATGGGAATAATGAGTGTGGTAATCAAATTTGCAGATGACACAAAATTAATCAAAGTTGTTAAAATCCACGAGAATTGTGAAAAATTGCAAGAGGACCTTGATAAATTTGGAAGAATGAGCATCCAAATGGCAGATGAAATTTAATGTGGACAAGTGCAAAGTTATGCATCTAGGAAAAAACATGATGCAAGGTTCCACATTAGGAACCACTATCCAGAAAAAAGATTTAGACGTCATCATGGATAACATGTTGAAATCCTCTGCCCAGTGTGCAGCAGCGGCCAAGAGAGCAAATACAATGCTTGGTATCATAAGGAAAGGAATGGAGAATAAAACAGAGGATATTATAATGCCTCTGTATCGCTCGATGGTGCGACTGCATCTTGAATATTGTGTGCAGTTCTGGTCACCGTACCTTAAAAAGGATATAGTGTTATTAGAAAAGGTACAGAGAAGAGACACAAAAATGGTAAAGATGATGGAAGGATACCCCTATGAAGAGAGGCTAAAAAGGTTAGGGCTCTTCAACCTGGAAAAGAGACAGCTGAGGCGAGATATGATAGAGGTCTATAAATTAATGAATGGAGTGGAACGGATAAATGTAGATTGATTGTTTACGCCATCTAAATATAGAAAGACTAGGGGACATGCAATGGAGCTACAGGGTAACCTATTTAAGAATAAATAAGAGAAAATATTTTTTCACTCAACGTGTAATCAAACTCTGGAATTCGTTACCGGAGGATGTAGTAAAAGCTGTTAGTGTAGTCGGATTTAAAAAAGATTTGGACAAGTTCCTGGAGGAAAGGTCCATAAACCATTATTAAAGGGGATCAGGGATATCCACTGCTTGCCCCAATACAAGCATTGTGGAACCTTTGGACAAGTTCCTGGAGGAAAGGTCCATAAACCATTATTAAAGGGGATCAGGGATATCCACTGCTTGCCCCAATACAAGCATTGTGGAACCTGTGTCCTTTGAGGAAACTGCTAGGTACTTGTGACTTACGAGGTGTGACAAAAAAGAAACAAGACTGTGGCAGTCATACCCATGACAATGCCAATTGGTTAACCGCTTATGTCACTGTGTTGTGCAACATCTCGCCACTATTCTGCTATAATATTTTTCATCTCTCTCACTCTGTTTTTCTTTTTCAGGTTTTTTTGTAGCACACTGCTCCATCACTTTGTCACGCAACTGGAGGTGGCAGAAATATGGAGCAAAGAATCAACTTGAAATTTCTGGTTAAGTTGGAGAAGGGCCCAACTGAGTGTCTCCAACCTCTCCAAAAGGCTTATGGAGAAGATGCAATGTCAAGGCCACGGGTCTTCAAGTGGCACAAACCCTTCAAGACTGGCCGTGAGGAGGTGGAAGATGACCCCAAGTCAGGACAACCTTCCACGACAAAGATGGCTGAGAACATTGACAGAGTGAACCAGCTGGTGTGGAGTGATCGCAGATTGACGGTGCGGATGATAGCTGAGGAGCTCAGCCTGAACAGTGAGTCAGTGCGGACCATTTTGATGCAGGAGCTGGGGATGCGGAAGCTGTGCGCCAAGATGGTGCCCAATGTTTATCGGATGACCAGAAGGAGCACAGGGTCAATGTTTGTCGAGACTTGTTAGAGAAGATCGGAGAAGATCCAGAGTTCGTTGGCCAAGTCATCACAGGAGACGAAACTTGGGTCTTCCAGTACAACCCTGAAAGCAAGAGACAGAGCCTGCAGTGGAAGACTCGACTGTCACCCAGACCCAAGAAGGCGCGCATGTCCAAATCAAGGATGAAGGTCATGCTGATCGCATTCTTTGACCAGAAGGGAGTGGTCCATCATGAGTTTGTGCCTGAGGGTCAGACAGTCAACCAGCACTACTACCAGCTGGTCCTCGATCGCCTCCTTGACTGGGTTTGGCGCAGAAGGCGGGCTCTGTAGAGAGACAAGTCATGGCTGCTCCACCACGACAACACGCCCACACACACCGCGCTCAGTGTGAGGCAGTTCTTGGCCAACAAACAGATCACAGCTCTTGACCACCCTCCTTATTCCCCAGATCTCGCACTGTGTGACTTCTGACTCTTTCCCAGGCTGAAGACTGTGCTCAAAGGAACTGATTTCGCCTCTGTAGAAGAGATCAAGACCACTGTGTCGAGGGAGCTGAGGGACCTTAAGGAGGAGGACTTTACCGAGTGCTTCCATATGTGGTAGAAGCACAAAACCACACAGCAGACCAGCAACAGAGCATTCTCCTTATATGCCCCATCAATGTGGAGCTCACTACCAGATAACATAAGATCAGCAAAATCTATCACCAAATTAAAAAAACAACCAAAAACACACCTATTCAAAGAATACTACGGACCTGATGAAAAAACTTGATAAGAAGCTAAAATATCACATAGGACAGCTAAGCCGAACCATCCATTCCTTCCCACAAAACATAGACCTCTCTACATTTAAATAGTTTGCTCCCCTCACATAATGTTTCTCGTATTTATCTCCAAGTTATTTACCCCTGTTCAATGTAAAAGAATTCCTCTGTAATTGTTATGTTATTTGATGTAAACCGCCTTGGATAAAGGTGGCATAGAAAAACTGTTAAATAAATAAATAAACATCAGTGCCCTATTGGCTTATCATGAATAACCTTCCAGTCACACAGTCTAGAATTCTCTCTCATTTCATGAAAAGTTGTCTTCATGTGAAATCTCCTCTCCTGAACCCTGTGTTCCATGCGACTTGAACTTGGTGGTTACTGTTCTTATGAAGGCTCCCTTTGAACTTTTGGAATCTGCTTCCCTCAGATTTCTTACTCGGAAAGTACTCTTTCTCATAGCTAACACTTCTGTGAAAAGAGTCAGCAAATTGCAAGCATTTGTCACCTATGAGTCTTATACTCAATTTTATCTTCATAAAATCATCCTTCAGAAACATCCTAAGTTAATGTGGTCACAGCTTTTTTTTTTAAAGCAAAGAAAATTTAGCTCTGACTGAAGCCACACTTGAAGAAAAAATCCTTCGTACTCTAGATTGTAAAAGGGCTTTAGCTTACTATTTGAAGCAAACTGAATCCATTAGAAAATCTACATAGCTTTTTGTCTCTTGATCCTAGTGAGACTGGTTTTCTGATTGCAGAAAGGACTTTAGCCTTCCATAGATATGCCTTTCAACTTCAAGGTTAATCTCTTCAGATTAGGGCTCCTGCAGTAACTAGTGCTCCTAAAGTCTGCCTCTCTACAATCAATATATAAAGCTTCAATATGGTCCTCTCTACATACTATTGCTGCCTGGACAAAGCCTCAGAAAGGGACAGCACCTTTAACCAAACTGTGCTTAGCAATCTGTCCCTCTCTCTTAGCAACTCTCACAACTGACTGTGCAGGCTTCTCTGACAACTAAAGCAAAATAGATGCAGCAAGAGTAGCCATAAGGGCTGGGAGTCAGCCACTTGTGTGACTGACTCAGTCCTACCTGTTGATGGAAAAAGCAATGGTGCTCACCTGTAACAGATGATTTCTGCAGGCTGCAGGACTGATAAGGCATACAATCCCTCCCGCCTCCCTGACAATTGTATCCTTTGAGCTTTCTAACCAACCAAGGTTTGTGCTCAGAATTTAACACTAAAGTTCAGAGCTATGCTTGATGAACTTTTAGTTTAACCTTATTGTAAATCCTAGAATTTTCGGCAAAGAAGAGCCAACCTCGGAGCAGGGATACAGGGGAGGAAATAAACATGCCTAGATTTTGTCTACCTTCCATCCCTCTCCCTTTTCTGCTGCCTACAATAAAAGGAGGTACTGAGTACTGTGTAGGCAGTCTTCAAAAGGAAATGTGGTGTATATATTTAACTGATCACAAAGCAAATGGCTTTGAAAATTGTTCACACAATTACTGTACCACAAGTAAACTTAGCTATCCCAAAAGAAAGCCAAATTTCTGGAGCTAAGCAAGCCTATATGGCAGGCTACCAATAACAGTACTGTCATAAGAAAACTCTGACTCTGCTGTAAGCAATTGTGTCTGGCAAGGTTTGCTGCATAATTAATTTCTAGAGGGCTCAATAGAAAACCAAGATTTGGGGCTTTTCAGTGATGTGAGGCTTTTAGTTTCAGTGGAAACGTTCAAGTGATGGTTTTGCCACTGTAACACCCTCTTTTCCTTAAATTAAAAAGGAAAGAAGGATCCAACTTTTATTTAAAGCCATTCATAAATTAAAAATTAGCAAGCGGTTTAGTTTTCTGTACTTCTTTATTCTCTGTCATGCACACACCACACTGGCAAGCCTAGCTCATTGACATCCTTGACAATGAAAATATGCTGGGGAGAGCAGAATTGGTCTTACATTGAGGTTGAAGTGTGGTATAGTGGTTAAAGGAAACCCAAGGAAGCCAGTGTTCAAATTCCACTGAGGTTCTTTGTGACCTTGGGCAAGTCAACCCTCCATTGCCTCAGATGCAAACTTTGGACTACATTTATTAAAAGGTGCTACTGCATTACCATGCATTAAACTATGTTATTTACTGCAGGCACTACTTTATGAAATGGAACCTGATTTATTAATAATACACATTAACAGAATTGGCATGTGCTAATGTGGTTGTGCACATTAGTAAATCTAGTCCTTAGGGATAATTTTATCAAATTGTCCATATATAAAGCCTATTCTACAAGCAGAAAAGGGGTGTTAGAAAAAATTGTGCAACCACAAACCTTTCTGTGATCTGCAGAAAAGCATTCACAGGGGTGGAGCTGCAATGTACATGAGACGCACAAGAGACTCCTTACAAAGTCAAGAAGTCAACACAGCACAACTGCCGAGCAGGGTGCAAACTAAGTGCAAGTTTCTATAGTTTGTGAAGTCTGCTCATTTACTCACAGAATCAGTGGACTCTGCGACTGAAGGCCCACTGGAGGGATCTCATCACCTGGTGACCATGAAGCCAGCGGTTCAACTTGGAGACCAAAGACTCACCAGGCTCGGTAAACAAGGAACTGCCTGAGAGATCCCATGACTCAGCGACTGAAGAATCAATGATGACTTGCTGAACCAGAAGTCACTGGAAAGGAAGCTTCCCGCAGATCTAACAGCCAAGCTTGAAAGATTAAAAACAGGGCAGCAGCTCGGGTCCAAAAATCTCCACTTTTGTTACACAGCCACTTCATTAAGAGTGGATTTAGACCACTATTACTCCCAGGTGCTCCCTATTCCCCTATATCTTTCTCCCATCCATTTACTGTATTTCTTCTGATTTCTGCTCTCTTCTCCTTTTCTTTCTTATGGCTCCACATCACTTTCTCTTCCTATTGTTGGCACTCCCTAATCTTCTCCACACATATCAATAGCTTCAAACACCCCCCTCTTCTTATCATCCCCTCTTTACCATCCTCACTTCTCCCACCATCTTGTCATCTTCCCTATTGTCAGCTCTTGAGCTTCACTTCTCATTCATCCATCTCCTCTCTCTCTGAAAACCTCACCCTCATTACCGCCATGCCATCTCCTCTCTGCCCCACACTCTTCTGCTCCTTTTCTTTCTATCATCTGGAGATATCCATTCCAACCTTGACCCCCTATATTTTTCTTACACTCCCAGGACAGATCTTCATGCAATTACTTAAATCTTATTCATATCCCTCTCCTTTTCCCCTTCTCTCTCACCTTCTCATGCGCCTTGTGGAATGCACACTCCATATTAAACAAAGAGATCATGAATAAAGGTAAGTTTCTCTCTAATGCTCTCCATCTTCTTGATCTAACTGTACCTGACTCCTCTCAGAAGAGTCTGCTTCAGTCGCTTCCCTCTGTCATGGCAGCTACCATGTCTCCCACATGCCTCATCCCACTGGCCGTGGTGATGGTGTGGGGTTTCTACTCTCATTCCTGCCAATTTCAACCCCTCCTTCAAAGGAGGGAAAGGAGTGAGACTGGGGTTGAAATCCAGTCTATCTGCCTTTTTACTCCATTACCTCTCCGGTTAGCTGTTATTTATTGATCCACCTGACAAGTCCACCTCTGCCTTTCTCACTGACTTTGACTTGTGGCTTTCCTTCTTTCTGGATTCATCTTTCCCCTCCCTTATTCTTGGTGATTTTAACATTCATGTTGATATCCCCTCTGACCCTTATGCTTTAAAGCTTCTTTCCCTTACCTCCTTATTCAATCTCCAGCTTTGCTCTACTGCCCCCACTCATCAGCACAGTCACTGCCTTGACCTTGTCATCTTTTTTAACTGTTTACCCTCAAACCTCTATACTTCGGTTGACCATCCCCTGCTAAGCTTCACTCTTCGTCACCTCAATCTCATCCAATTTCTTCCAACATCTTTAGAAATCTTCCTGCTGTCCACTAATCTGTTATCTCCACTACTGTGGAGTGGAGGGAGGAGTGGTCTAGTGGTTAGGACAAGGTACTTCGGGCCAGGGGTTCATGTCCCACCTGGGGACAGCAATCTCAGGCCGGAGGGACTGGGATTTCTAGTCCTATAGGTACTCCTTGTGGTCTTGGGCAAGCCACTTAACCCTCCATTGCCCATGTTCCCTGTAAGTATTAGCGTATGTGTGTCATATCCCCTCGTGTTAAATGTATCCCCCAATTGACCGCTTTGACCTGGTGAAAAGCGGGATATAAATACAGCTAAATAAATAAATAAATAAAATACTGTCTCATCACCTCTTTCCTCTACGTTCTCACCTGAATCTGTTGATGAGGGCAATAGCCTATAACACTGCACTTTCCTCTGCTCTGGATGCTCGTGTTCCACCTATGCCACATCCTGTGAGGCATACTGTACCTCACTCTGGCTGTCTTTGACTGCCCACTATCTGCATTCCTGTGCCTGCTCACCTGAGTGCATGGCTCAAATCCTACACCCTTGCTGACATTCTACTCTTCAGATCATGCTTGCTTCTTTCCAGTCAGCCATAGCATTCATGAAACAAAACTACTATGTCCATCTCACTAACTTGCCTCTGACCATTGATGTCTCTTTACAACTCTCAACTCTCTCCTCAAGGTGCCTCCACCTCCGACCCCTCCTTCCCTTTCTGCCCAAATCTTGGCCGACTTTCCATGACAAAGTCCACAAAATTACACTCCAATTCCTCATGAGATCAACTCCATCCCCAATTCCCCCCATTCATGCTGACTCTTCCCCTCAACCACTGCCACCCTTTCTTCCTTTTCTAAGATCTCTGAAGAGGAAACCACATTTCTTCTTTCCTCCTCCAAACTCATCACCTGCTCCTCTGATCCTATTCCCATCCCATCTCCTCAGCTCCATCTCCACTGTCATCCCTTCCATTTCATATATTCTCAACCTATCGCTCTCCACTACAGCTGTTCCTGCAGCCTTCAAGTATGCTGTGGTCACACCTCTACTTAAGAAACCTTCACTAGACCCTATCTGTCCTAATTATTGACCCATCTCTCCCCTCCTCTTCATTTATTAATGGCTTGAATGTGCAGTTCACTGCCAATCCCTTGACTTCATCTCCTCTCAAGCCTTTCTGGATCCACTGCAATCTGGCTTTCATCCTTTTTCGTTCTACTGAAACGGCTCTTGCCAAAGTCTCAAGCTGCCTGTTCCTGGCAAAATCCAAGGTCCTTTTCTCAGTCCTCATCCTTCTTGACCTTTCTGCTGCCTTTGACACTGTTCACCACCTTCTCCTCGACACCTTGTCCTCTCTTGGTTTTAAGGGCTCTGTGTTATCTTGGTACTCTTCTATCGCATTCAGTGTTTGTTCTGTTGGATTCTCCTCTACTGTTATCCCACTCTCAGTTAGTGTACCCCAATGGTCTATCTTAAGCCCACTCCTTTTCTCTCTATATATCCAGTCCCTTGGTGCACCTCATCTCCCTCCATGGTTTTCAGTACCATTTTTACACTGATGACTCTCAGGTCTACCTCTCTGCACCTGAAATCTCTCCGGCAATCCTGGCCCAGATCTCTCCCTGCCTATCTGACATTGCTGCTTGGATGTCTCATTGCCACTTGAAACTGACCATGACCAAAACCAAGGGGTATGTTTACTAAGCAGTCTTAACGTGCGCCCGGCGATAGTGTGCAGGATGCCATAAAAGGAGTGGGCGTTTCGGTCTTAACGTAGCAAAATGGAATTATTGCACGATAACGTGCGCTGCACACATTATCGGGTGAAACGCCACTAAGCACGTTAACGCGCGATAATCTTAAGCAGGCGTGCAGACATGCAAACATAGAAGCAGAGGTGTAGCACAATGGTTAATACACTGACTGAGGGTACAGGGGTCATGAGTTTGATCCCCAGCGTGCCTAATGCACAAGGCTGGCTGAGGCATCACCCTTTATGTTTAGGTAGTGATTTTTGAGGCATTTTACTTTTATTTTAATTAGTGCTGCCAGCAAACACACCCTCACGGTGGTGTAACCTAAGGTGCTGCATAAGGCACCCCATAAGGCACTCCATAGGGCACATTATAAAGTGCACTGTCCGCCAAGGCACCCTATAATGTCCCCTATAGGACACCTTATAAGGCACCTTATAAGGCGCTTTATGGGGCGCCTTAAGGTTACAGTACTCTGAGGGTGTTTTTGCTGGCAGCACTAATGTACATTAAAAATAGACAATGCCTCAGACAGCCCTATCAAATAACCCCACCATGGGTTTGAACCCATGACCTCTGGCTTCACAGGCAGTAAAGTAACCAGTGGGCTACAGCTGCTAACAAGCCCCTGGCTGGCTGCAGAAGGAATGCATGTCACCACACAAACTGTCTGCTGTGGTTACCAGGATAGGGTTAACCCACCCATACCCATGATGCACTGCACATGCAAATCAGCAGTCGACAGATGGGCACAAGATGGGGTATGCACCCCCACAGCACCTCGGCCTGGTAGGGGGAACTGACCGTGTGTGGTACTGGCACAGAGTAGCCACAGGCCATCACATTGTGTGGGTACTGTGCTCACCCTGAGGGTGAGGTGGGGCGCCCAGCACCAGGTCCACAGCACCTTTCATGACTGAAATACGCCATGCTGCAGGTCCCCATCAGTGCTACTGTGTGTGATAGGTAGTTCCCGCAGACACACCTAGGTTACAGCTGTGTCCTTTTGTATTTCTCAGTCATGTCTAGCCCTTATGGGCTATGATGCACCCAGAATAGTGCATATCCTGTGTTGGTGCCATGGTTACATGATGTAGGTGAAAGGGGGGGTGTTTGGACCCATAGGCGGATTATGTACGACCACACAACCCACCCTCTGGGGCTCAGGGTGGGAAACAGGATCACCCACCAATAGATCTACATTCTACCTCCCTGCAATGGTAGCGGTAGACATCAACCCCAGTCCTGCTGGGGAACAGACACCCTACAGGGCAGGCAATGCTGAGCTGTACACATCCGTAAAGCAATAGCAGACAGACAGTAGGCCTGGAAATGCTCAGCTGCCCCCCCACTACTATCTGACATTCTCCAGCAGCAAGCCTCCAGCTGCTGCACCCTGCAAGATGTTCTAGCAAGACGCATACTAGCTGCAGACAGTATGCTAGCTAGTCCATAGTGCATGGTCCTGGAGGAGATGCGTGTACCCAGAACTGGGATGTCAGCATACACACCGAGCAGATAAGTCAGTGATTGGGTCCCAAAAGGGACCCATAAATATCACATGAGAGAAATACTATATAGCACTATGGGGGAACCTAGCCATGCCATGGTCACTGCTCAGTCAGGGTGAGAGTGACCTCCCAGCAGGACATGCTGTGGCCACGCTGTCTGTGCAGGTGGTGGCCGGGCACTACAATGTCTGAGCCATAGCCCTATGCCCTGTACAGATGCAGCCAGGCCAGGCCACCCTATCCAGGCTATTCCCACAGTACCTTGCTCCTCATTATGCACATTGGCAGGCCAATACTGGCAACAGTGCTAGCAGTGTGGGCTGTGGAGCCACCACACACTGGATAGACAGACACACACTCCACACACCTATGCCAGCATTGTGCAACTATAGAGGTGTTTGGCAGCCCTGGACACCACACCAGTCCTGGGCACAGTGCAGGCATGGCTATGGTACGCAATACTGTTGGGGTCACTCTGTCAGACACCAGACCTGAGGCACACTCCACAGACATCAGAAAGGTTGCTATGATGCAGCTCAATCAGCCAATTGTGCTTAACATAGGAATTGCTATCTGCCAGTTATCATAGCAACCTTTTTGATAGCTGTTTACAGTTTTCCCATGTTTAGAGTGGCATTGCTAAGGTATGCAAGTGCTAGTATGGGGAGATGCACACAGGGCCCAACATCCTGCCTCTCCAGGAGGCTTGGGATAATGGAGCCTGTGGGTGCGGGTGTGTCTGCTCCTGTTGGCCGCTGCTCTAGGGCAGAGATTCCCAACTCCAGTCCTGGAGGGCCAAACACTGTTCGGGTTTTCATGCTGTCCCTAATGAATATGCATGAGATACATCTGCATACCATAGGGGCGATGCATAGCAATGCAGCACAGCCACATTTATTAGAGGCAGCATGGAACCTGAATGGTGTTTGGCCCTCTAGGACTGCATTTGGGAGACTCTGCTCTAGGTAATGTGCATGTTTATGGTGTCTGTGCTCTGTAGGGTAAAATGTAGGTGTTTTGGGCATGTCTACATCATCTGCACTACAGGTTCTGTCTGTATTAGCATGTTGTAGTAGTGGGTAAAATATGGGGGCTGGGTTGGCAGGAACCACAGCTGGGACCTGAACCTGTGACCTTCTGCTCCTGAACATACTGGCTGTGTGCACTGCACCACCATGTTGCCACAGAGACAGTGTATTCCCTGGGGATACCATGACTGTTCGTCAGATAGGGCCTGTCTGTTGCAGTGCATGGCACCCACCTACGCAGGGCTAGGTCACGGCCTGCTCTGGGCAGCTGCCACTGCCCCCTCCACCACCAGTACCCCTCTGCCACCCTGCTGACATGCCCGTCTGCTGGTGGTGCTGGTGGAGCGCAGTCTCAGGCCATCCACTGTGCGGGTAGGCGGCTGCCTATGGTGCAGGTTCTGGGGTAGGGGTGCCTGCATAGATGTCCACGCTTCCCCCCAGCACCGCCTGCCAATGTTCTGTGCCCTTGGGGGTACCTGCTGGGTACTATCCCCTGTGACACTGTGGGAAGCACACTCGTGCCAATGCTGGGCCCTCATCAGTTGCTGTCTGGCTGCTCTACTGTTTCAGCATTCCTATGGGCCACCTAGGCATCACCCTACTCCGCACTGTGGCCCAGCTGCAGCACAGCATGTGCCGTCTGTAGCCCTCTGTGTCCCCTTTCCCAGCATCTGTCCAGTTGCCCATTCCGACATGCCCGCCCTGCTGTTGTGGAACATGTGCATGCCATAGGAAACCTGTCCAATGGAGAGGGAAACCCTGATCGGCGCTATTTCACTGTGGGATCATTCACCTTGTATGGGGACGGAGCGTAGACCCTTCCAAAATTCATATCCTTTTTTTGGAGCTTTCTTGGGAGTGTTTTTTGACATTTCCCATTAATATCACTATTGCCCAGCTTGGTTATGTTTTTTTTATATTTTGTTGGGGTCATTTTCAATGTTTATTTGTACTTTTGTTCCATGCACATGTATCACACTTATCACTTTTTTGTAGGTTTCCCTGGTTTTGCTGTACATTGCTGACAGAAATGGTTTATCTTCCCTTTAAATCAGTTCGTTAGTTTTCAGCCTAGGATTTCACAGAGTTAGTGTGCAGAGAGCCTCTCCCCTCCCACTCTCTGCCCATTGAGCCCTTCTCTCTGCCCCTGGGGAGCCTTCCTCCGCCCTCCGGGAGCCTTTCCCCGCCTTCAGCGCTCGTTTGCGCCGCTGCTCGCGTTATCGCGCGATAAGGTACCTGTGTGCCTGAAAAAGCGCCATTATTGCGCGATAATGTCACAGAGCGCACATTAAGATGGTTTAGTAAACATGCCCCCAAGTTTTTTATTTTTCCCCCTAAACCCACCTCCCTCCTTTCTCAGTCTCTGTGGATAACACTTTACTACTCTCTGTTTCCCCATCTCGCAACTTTAAGGTCTTCTTTGACTCCTCACTCTTTCTCCATACACATCCAACTGATAGCCAAAACCTGTTGTTTCTTTCTCTTTCTCTTTCTCTTTATCTTTATTAAAATTTGATATACCGCTATGGCAAAAGCATTAAGCGGTGTACAATAAAAACTGATTAGCACCACAACCCAAGAAACGGAACGCCAAAATTTAAGGCAGGAAAGAAGGGTAAAGAGAAAGTGAACAAATCACACTGGAACACTTAACAATAAATCATAATAAGTCATAAAAACAAAAAACAGATCATGTTAACACTTAACATCAAATCATAACAAATCATAAGGAGAAATTATATTAACCAAACCAGAGTACACAAAAGGACACAAGAAAACAGACAGGGAGGATACATGGGGTTAGCACACAAACAGAGACCAATCAGGGGGGAGCTTCAGGGGGAAGGTCAAAAGCTTTCTGGAAAAGGTAAGTTTTGAGCAGTGACTTAAACTGAGGGTAGGATGGTTCCAGACGAAGTGAGGCAGGTAACATATTCCAAAGTAAAGGACCAAGGAAAAACCAGGCTGAGTGCCGCGTCTGCTCCAGACGGGCTTGGGAGGGTGAAGGAAGAGACAAACGGTTAGCATGAATTGAACGAAGCAGCCGATGGGGAGAATATAGTGAAATACAGTTTGCCAGGTAATGGGGAGTACAGGTGTAAATGGTCCGGTGAAGGAGAATCAGAAATTTATATTGAAAGCGATATTGGAGAGGAAGCCAATGCAAACGGAGCAGAACAGGAGTGATATGATCATATCTACTGGAAAATGTAATGAGGCGAACTGCAGTATTCTGAATACGTTGTAACCTCTGAAGACAGTATTTGGGAAGATTGGCTCTATAACATCAGCAAAATTTGTGCCTTTCTTTCTGAACACACTACTAAGACACTTATCCATTGTTTAGTCACTTCCTGTCTAAATTATTGCAACCTCTTCCTTGCAGGTCTCCCTCTGAATCATTTCCCTCCCCTTCAACCTGTTCAAAACTCAGCTGTGTGGCTAATCCTCCACCAGTATTGATATAACCCCTCTTCTCAAGTTGCTTTATTGGCTCCCTATCCATTTCCGTTTCCAGTTCAAACTTTTTTATTATTATTAGCAAGGCTTGATATACCACCCATACCGAAGTGTCAGGGCGGTGTACAAATTTAAACATAGTGGCTACTAGAAAATCAAAGGAGGAAAGGAACGCCACTGGGTTGATAGGAGAGCAGTAGTAAGAAAAGATCTATAAGTGATCTCATTCTGCTGCTCCTCATTACGTTTCTTCTCTTGTCTCTCCCTACACCCCTCCTCGGGAACTCTGCTATTCTGGTGGAATGCTTCTATCTGTGCCCTTCTCTTCCATTGCCAACTCCAGATTTTGATCCTTTCACCTTGCTGCTCCTTATGCCTGGAACAAGCTACCTGAGTCTGTACATCGGGCTTCATCTCTGGTCCTTTTCAAATCTAGGCTGAAAACTCATCTCTTTGAGACCACGTTTGGATCCTGATCTGCTTAGTCTTCTATGTGCTTCCTTACCATATTCCTACATTTATCCTTGTCCTCAGCTGTTGTGCGTCTGTCTTATCTAGATTGTAAGCTCTGATGAACAGGGACCGTCTTTTACATGTTCCTGTTCAGCGTTACGTACGCCTTGTAGTGCTATACAAATAATCAGTAGTAGTAGTAGAGTACATACACACATCTGCGTCAGCTTCAGAGCTGTGTACTTTTGGGGCAGGATCTCGGAATGTATTTTACAAAGGCACATAGGCACCGATGTTGCCATTATTAAATAGGTCATTTCTGGGCCCCCTAAATAGTAAGCCCTCCAGGGTTAGGGAAATACCTAACTGGCCTTGAGCTGCTACTGAAGCAGTGTGAGCTAATTCCAAATATTTTATGACTGACCATCGAGTGGCACCGAATAATGCAGAGTACGATAGACTGTCAAAGGTAAACTATGCTAATAGAAAACCTACCCAGTAGCTAGATGACGATGCGTCCTTTGTAAGGCTAAGGAATAATGCAAGATTTCAAGACCACTAAAGCCGTTTCTCCTGGCACTGTTATGCATGTAGGGAAGAAGAGTCCAGGCACTGAATATCCAAGGAAGAAACTCCATTACGTATGATTGACATAACATTAAAAAGGATTCGTAAAAACAGGATGGAGATGTTGAAAGCAGGAGCTAAATACAACTAAACAAAACAAATAAATAAACCCCAAATTGTAAAAATGCTAAGCAGGGTCAGCCCCAGAGCCAGTGGAAGCTTTTTGGTACCCTAGGCATACATTTGTCGGCTCCCTTCTCCCTCGAAAATGTGAAAACCTCATGATCAACTGAACATTACCTCTTCCAATAACAATCCTGTAAAAAGGCATAATTAGACAACAACATTTTAAAATATTAAACTTTGTTTTGTATGTGTGGGCCTGCTCTCCCTGCAGGTACAGGAATGTGCTGACAGTAACCGGGTAGCCAGACCCGGCGCTCACCCTTTTCCTTATAACCTTGCTTCCCCGCCCCCCCCCCCGACCCCCACCCCTCTTTCCCCAACAGCTTTCTCTTTTACCCTTCCCACAAATTGCACTGATAGCCAAGTGTGGTGACAACTGGTCGCAGCTTTATTTCCAACAACATCCAAACAATAACAGGAACAATGATCTCACAAACCCCCCCCAGCGGAGCGATGCATCACCAGCCATGCTATTAGCAAAGCGACCTCGCCTCCGCTCCAGCCATGGTCACACCACCGGCAATGTTCCGACCACCCCTATCCGACTTCGCCATATTACTAGCAAATGTCTTCCAGGGGTAGTCCGGGTCGAGGGCACCCCGCCCCCGTCCCGAGTCGCCTAAGGATCCGGACCCCGGAAACCTCTGGGATCCCGCCTCACCCCCCCCCCCCCCAGCTGCGACACCCCAACACCAGCCCCCCACATCGCAAAGGCTGGGTGGGCGGGTGGGCTGCAGGGCCTCCCGCCACACTGCCTGTGCTCCGGCCAGGATCGCGCACGCTGGAGCACATGGCAGCCTGCACACTGATTGGCTCTGCTCACTCCCCTTCCTGAGCAGAGCCAATCAATTCAAAAATTGCACCGCGTGCATGGCCCGCCGCGGCACCAATTCTCCCCCCGTGCACGAGCAGGGTCCCGCGCCGGGCAGAGCACCCGGTTACGAGCAGGCGCCGGGACCCTGCCCGCGCCTTTATTCTAACCGGGTAGCCAGACCCGACGCTCACCCTTTTCCTTATAACCTTGCTTTCCCCCCCCCCCCCCGACCCCCACCCCTCTTTCCCCAACAGCTTTCTCTTTTACCCTTCCCACAAATTGCACTGATAGCCAAGTGTGGTGACAACTGGTCGCAGCTTTACTTCCAACAACATCCAAACAATAACAGGAACAATGATCTCACAAACCCCCCCCCCCCCCAGCGGAGCGATGCGTCACCAGCCATGCTATTAGCAAAGCGACCTCGCCTCCGCTCCAGCCATGGTCACACCACCGGCAATGTTCCGACCACCCCTATCCGACTTCGCCATATTACTAGCAAAAGTCTTCCAGGGGTAGTCCAGGTCGAGGGCACCCCGCCCCCGTCCCGAGTCGCCTAAGGATCCGGACCCTGGAAACCTCTGGGATCCCGCCTCACCCCCCCTAGCTGCGACACCCCAACACCAGCCCCCCGCTTCGCAAAGGCTGGGTGGGCGGGTGAGCTGCAGGGCCTCCCGCCACACTGCCTGTGCTCCGGCCAGGATCGCGCACGCTGGAGCACATGGCAGCCTGCACCCTGATTGGCTTTGCTCACTCCCCTTCCCGAGCAGAGCCAATCAATTCAAAAATTGCACCGCGTGCACAGCCCGCCGCGGCACCAATTCTCCCCCCGTGCACGAGCAGGGTCCCGCGCTGGGCAGAGCACCCAGTTACGAGCAGGCGCCGGGACCCTGCCCGTGCCTTTATTCTAACCGGGTAGCCAGACCCGGCGCTCACCCTTTTTCTTATAACCTTGCTTTCCCCCCCCCCCCCCGATCCCCACCCCTCTTTCCCCAACAGCTTTCTCTTTTACCCTTCCCACAAATTGCACTGATAGCCAAGTGTGGTGACAACTGGTCGCAGCTTTATTTCCAACAACATCCAAACAATAACAGGAACAATGATCTCACAAACCCCCCCCCCCCCCCCAGCGGAGCGATGCGTCACCAGCCATGCTATTAGCAAAGCAACCTCGCCTCCGCTCCAGCCATGGTCACACCACTGGCAACGTTCTGACCACCCCTATCCGACTTCGCCATATTACTAGCAAAAGTCTTCCAGAGGTAGTCTGGGTCGAGGGCACCCCGCCCCCATCCCGAGTCGCCTAAGGCTCCGGACCCCGGAAACCTCCGGGATCCCACCACCGGCACAGGCCCAACTTTACCTGTGCCGCCCCCCCCAAACCTACAGTAAGCTGCAACCAGTGTGGCTCACCCCGAACGACTCTCTCCAACACCTCCTGCCAGTCGTTCAAGAGCAAGTCCATCCCCACAGGCGAGAGGTGTACACCATCTGCTCTAAACAACCCTGTACAGGCTACATCAACCCAGGCATGCTGCACCTGATGCCCCCCTTTTTCGCAGACCCATCTCCCAATCTGCCGATTTATCTTGGTCAGTCCTCGGGACCATCTCCGCTGCTCCCAGGACGACGGCCTCGGGATAATGTCCGACCATATCAAGACGACTCTGTCCAGCAAACAAAGCAGAGCCATCAAGTCTTTTTTTGCCGCCCTTATCAGCTGCTTGCAGGACCACTCCGACAAATCGTTGCCTCCCAAATGCACCAGCACAACCGCTGGCCACCCTCGAACCCGCAGATGATGACAAAGCAAAGGCAGCAGTTGAGGCCACCTCAGCCCCCGCTCACCCAGCCATGAAATCGCCACCTGAGCTGGGTCCAGTCCCAGATTCGTCCCGATAGGCCGCACTGCTGCTCTCTGCCCAGCCCAAAAGACAAAGGAGTGTCCTATCATCCAGCAGCCCCTCGCCGTCTGCCCCACACCTGCAACAGAAAATAACAGCATTAATACCCCCCAACCCTAAAGGGCGTCTCACAGCCGCATATAACCTTGAAACGCCCTAGACCGCCATTGGCCACTACTCTGGATCTGTTCCCCCGACAGACCCGCCGCAGCCGCACTGGTGGCAGCCCCGATGCGAAAAGAGTGGGCTGAAAACAACCCCGGATCTTCGCCGATCCTGCGCAGGGCCATGCGCAAAACCGCCGTCACCTGATACCTGGTCACAGATGAAGAGTTCTCATGCATGAACAGCCCTTCGCTACCAACCGGGCGCACACCCAAGTATTCTTCGATGGCAGCCACAGAGCAAGTTACTCCCCCGATCCTCCCCAGCACCACCCACAATCCTTTACCCTTTTGGTCAGTTTTGGATTTGGCTAACAGCACACGAATGCGCCCCAGCTCCCTCCACACGTGCTGCAATCGCAAACAATTACCCAAACCTGCCTTAACCGAATCAGCCACCAGTTCGCCGACCCTAAAGGCCCCGAAAAACGCCAAACAAAATACCGCCCTAAATAGAACGACCTCGTAGGGCGATGCCGCCACCCCTGGCAACCCATGACACAAGCGCTTCAACAAGTCATGGGTAATCGGAAGTCGCCGATTGCGCCGCATTGGCAGCGCCCACTCCCACCCTTGCATTAACTGCCGAGCCAGGCGCCCCCGCACTGCGCCCTGCCAACTCACCGCCCTGGCAAAAAATTCAAACCCCGCTAGATGCCCCCGCACCGCCGATCTCGTCAACCCCCTCTCCTTCGCCCACCCGACATACCCCCCCAGCAGATACTCCGACACCTCACTCCCAACACACCCCATGCCGTGCAGATACTCCCACACTCGCTCACACCCCCGTCGGTAAGACTCCCACATGCGCTCCACTACCGAATTCTGTAATAGGTTCTTCATCTCGGTAGGCCACAGCTCCACAAGCTCCAAGGGACCCCGAACCCTTCCTCGTCCGCCTCCGACGCCAACTGCCGAAACCGCTCCCACTGCAAACAAGAAAGAGCATCAGCGATTTCATTAGTACGACCAGGAATATTGCGGGCTTTCAAATCCACGTTCAAACGCAAACAGGCTAGAATGACTTGACGCATTAATGCCGCTACCGTACTGCAGCGTGGGGTATACCGGTTCACGACTGCCACCACCACCTCATTATCACACCACCACACAACCCTACGGTTGGCCAATCTGTCCGGCCATAACGCAAGCGCCACTAAAATTGGAACCAGTTCTAGAAAGGTAATATTCCTCAAAAGCCCCTCAGCCACCCATTCCTGCGGCCATCTTTCAGCACACCAAGCCCCGCTGAAATATATTCCCAGACCAACTCCACCAGCCGCATCCGAATACAGCTGCAAATCTTCACTGGAGATCTCCGCTTCCCGCAATACCGAAGTGCCATTAAAGTCCCGTAAAAAGAGATCCCAAATCCGCAAATCCTCCTGCATCACTTTGGACACTCTTATACGATGGTGAGGCTTCCGCACCCCCACAGTCGCTGCCGCCAAGCGCCTAATGAACACCCTCCCCATGGGAATGACCCTACAAGCAAAGTTAAGAGATCATATTAAAGCCTGCAGCTCCCGCAGATTCAACTTAGACGATGCCAAGGCATTAGCCACCAGCACCCTCAATTTTTCCACCTTCTCCGACGGCAATTTTGCCTCCAAACTTTGCGAGTCCAACTCCACTCCTAAAAAGATCAACCTCGTCGTCGGGCCCACCGTCTTACCTTCCGCCAACGGCACCCCCAACTCGCGAGCTAAACTACCAAAACCAACCAACAGCTCGCTACACCCTACTGACCCTGCCTCACCCACAAATAAAAAATCATCCAGATAATGGACCACCTCCACCCTTCCCACTCTCCGCACCAACAGCCAGTGCAAGAAAGAGCTGAACTTTTCAAAGTAAGCACAAGATACTGAACACCCCATGGGCATACACTTATCAAAATAAAACTCCCCCTCGAACTGAAAACCCAACAACCTGAAGGAAGACGGATGAACCGGCAGCAAGCGAAACGCCGACTCAATATCGACTTTTGACAGCAACGCCCCTCGCCCCGCTCTCCTGACAAATTCCTCAGCCCTGTCAAACGACGCATAATGAACCGTGCACAAATCCCGCGGAATCAAATCATTCACGGAGGCCCCAGCTGGGGCAGACAAATTGTGTATCAGCCGAAACTTCCCCGGTTCCTTCTTCAGAATAATTCCTAATGGCGATACCACAAAATCCGGGAACAGAGGCTGCCGAAAAGGCCCCACTATTCTGCCCAACCGCTATTCCTCTGCTATCTTCACCCGAGCTATCGCCCCCCAACGCTGCACACTGGGTGAATTTCGTGCTGAGGAAGCCGCAACCACCCCATGCACTGGAACCACAAAACCCAAACGAAATCCCAATTGCAACACTAACTTATCCCGCCTCCGCGGATAAGAACGCAACCACTTACACAAGAGCGGAACCTGAATTGGCGAAGGGGCGAGCACGAATGGCCCCCACTTACTTGAGCCCAGTCGTCGGCTGAGCCCCGGGCCCCTTTTTAACACATTTTGCTGCAGCATGGGGACCTCCACAGATCGAGCACGCGTGACGGAATTTACAGTCCGGGAAGGGACACCTCGACCTATTAAACCTCCAGCACACATCACCCCCTCCACTGGGGGCCGGCCTCGCCTGTCCTGTGGCGATTCCCCCCCGAAAGGAACGCGCCGCCCCCCCCCCCCCACCACCACCGTCCCCACCTTACCTCCGCTTCCCCCACCCCCTCCCTTGACCGACATCTGCGTTAGCCAAAGGTTAATGTCTTGCGTGCCCCACGTTAACAACTTGTTCTCCTCCATTTTATCCCAAAACTTCTCATCATAATTAAGCCACGACCATCCCTCATGCACTTGAGATGCCTCAAGAATCGAATCAGCATAGGACAACAACATCCCATATTGGTGAGGAAAATGTTGCCCCCACATGCTTGCCAACCGCAAGAACGATCGCACCCAATTAACTACATTTCGCGACACTTTCCGAAGCCAACCCGCCTTCCCGTCTTCCTTCCGTTTTTTCTTACTGTCCCCAGAACGCTTCCTCCCTTCTAGCAAACGAAAAATATCAATATATTTCCGCTTCCTAATCTTTCACCTCAGCTTCTTTGGGACCCCCTCCCACAATCCCGACAACGCAGCCAAGGAAGCAGAACCCACACCTGCTATACACCCCTCCACCCCTCCCCCCACGGCCGCCCCATGCCCCCCTCCGGCAGCCTCCGACGCTTCAGACGAATCAGACGACGATGAGGAGGAAGACGAGGAGCTGCGCCGATATCGACACACGCGCTTCTTCTTTTTGCGCGCCTTGCCTGACCGCTCGGGCCGCGACCCTTGCTCCAACGATTCGCTCCTGTCCGCCACCCTCAACTCACCTGGCTTGTCCTCGATGCCGCAATCCTCCGACGAGAGTAGCCCACCGCCTCTAGGCCCCCCAGGCCGCTGCAGATCCTCCGCCCCAGAAGCCTGGACGCCGACTCTTGCTGCTCCCGCCTCCGCGGGGGGCCTCGAATCCATACTCCTCTCGCTGCAGGACACCACCGCTGATGGACCAGTACCCGGAGCAGCCATATATGGCACCTGCGAAGACAAAATGGGAAAACCCAATGAAGACAAGCCTGGAGCACAACTCGGCGGCCATGCCCCAGCCCAATCCGACCTGGATGAACCCTGCACCCCCAACCAGTGCTCCCACCCTGCACGCTGCCCCAACAGCCCATACAACCCAGAAGGGGACATAACCACAACAGGAGGAGCCAAACCCCTAACCGGAGACATCCACCCCCAACCGTCCCCCCCGCCGCCCCAAATCCCTGCCTAGGTCCCACCCCCCATTGGCCCAAGGGGCCTACTCCCCACCCCTGCCCTCGCTCCTGATCCATTCTGTGAAGCCCCCGTCCACCCCATCTGTCTGTCCCCCCCTGCGCCCCACTACTCCTACTAGGGTCTCCACTGCCCCTGCCGCTGGGGCCACTGCCAGCCTCTGAGGCCCAACACCCTCAGCCTGCCCCGTGGTACCTTCAATATGCCCCTCCCCTGTACTTGGACCCCTACGCCCCCTCAACAAACCCCGAGCACCTCTCACCCCCCTTTTCCCAACCCCCGTTTTTCCTGTACTCCCAGACCCTGTTCGCACCGCTTTGTCCAACCCCCGCCCCCTCTGCCCCTTTCCTTGCCTCCCCCTGTCAGCCCGACCCCCCCCCCCCCGCCTCCCCCCAATCTTGCCAGCTGTTTTCCAGCCATCCCGTATAGACAGTTTTGTTTTTTGTTTTTTTTAAACCGGCCACCTCCTGGAGCTCTGCACTGTCACTCCTCACCGCCCTCCAAAAATCCCGAGGCCCGCTTACCACGCGGCAAACAGGTGCTGCCTTGGCTCCTGAGCCCAACCCCTCAGCCCGCCTGCCACTCGCCTGCTCTGAGGGCTTTTGCTCCAGCCGTGCCCGCTCCGGTGCACCACATAAGAACATAAGAACATAAGATATGCCATACTGGGTCAGACCAAGGCCCATCAAGCCCAGTATTCTGTTTCCAACAATGGCCAATCTAGGTCATATGTACCTAGCAGTTTCCCCAAGAGACACAAGTTCCACAATGCTTGTACTGGGTCAAGCATTGATATCTTCGTTCACTTCTTAATAATGGTTTATGGACCTTTCCTCCAGGAACTTGTCCAAAACCTTTTTAAACCCAGCTACACTAACAGCCTTTACTACATCCTCCGGTAACAAATTCCAGAGTTTGATTACACGTTGAGTGAAAAAATATTTTCTTTTATTAGTCTTAAATAGTTTACCCTGTAGCTTCATTGCATGTCCCCTAGTCTTTCTATATTCTGATAAGGTAAACAATCGATCTACGTTTACCCGTTCCACTCCGTTCATTAATTTATAGACTTCTATCATATCTCCCCTCAGCCGTCTCTTTTCCAGGTTAAAGAGCCCTAACCTTTTTAGCCTTTCTTCATAGGAGTATCCTTCCATCCCCTTTACCATTTTGGTGGCTCTTCTCTGAACCTTTTCTAATAACTCTATATCCTTTTTAAGATACGGTGACCAGAATTGCACACAATATTCAAGGTGCGGTCTCACCATGGAACGATATAGAGGCATTATAATATCTTTTGTTTTATTTTCCATTCCTTTCCTTATCATACCTAGCATTCTATTTGCTCTCTTGGCCGCCGCTGCACACTGGGCCGAGGGTTTTAACATGGTATCCACAATGACGCCTAAATCTTTTTCCTGGGTGGTGGTTCCTAATGTGGATCCTTGCATCGTGTAACCATAGTTTGGGTTGTTCTTCCCTAGGTGCATAACCTTGCACTTGTCCACATTAAATTTCATCTGCCATTTTGATGCCCAGTCTTCCAATTTATCAAGATCCTCTTGCAATTTTTCACAATCTTCTTGGGTTTTAACAACTTTAAATAGTTTTGTGTCATCTGCAAATTTGATAACCTCACTCGTTATTCCACTTTCCAGGTCATTTATGAATATCTCAAAAAGCAGCGGACCCAGCACAGATCCCTGGGGTACACCACTATTCACCTTTCTCCATTGGGAAAATTGGCCATTTAGCCCTACCCTCTGCTTTCTATCTTTTAACCAGTTCCTGATCCACAATAGTACACTGCCTCCTATCCCATGACTCTTTAGTTTTGCCAAAAGTCTCTGATGAGGGACCTTGTCAAAGGCTTTCTGAAAGTCCAGATACACAATATCAACCGACTCACCGTTGTCCACCTGTTTATTCACTCCTTCAAAAAAACATAACAGATTAGTAAGACAAGATCTTCCTTGTCTAAAGCCATGTTGGCTGTCTCCCATTAGGTTGTGACTATCTACATGCTGAGTAATTTTATTCTTTATGATGGTTTCTACCATTTTTCCCGGTACTGACTTCAGGCTCACCGGTCTGTAGTTTCCCGGATCACCCCTGGAACCCTTTTTAAAAATTGGTGTTACATTGGCGATCCTCTAATCTTCAAGTATTAGAGATGATTTTAATGATAGTTCACAGATTACTGATAGCAGGTCTGCAATCTCATATTTCAGTTCTTTCAACACCCTTGGATGTATACCATCCGGCCCAGGTGATTTGCTACTCTTCAGTTTATCTAATAGTTGTAAGACATCTTCCCGATGTATCGATATTTCCTTCAATTCTTCCGCACCTTTAAATACCACTTCAGTCATGGGTAACATCCCTACATCTTCCTCAGTAAAGACCGAAGCAAAGAATTCATTCAGTCTCTCCGCTATCGCCTTGTCGCCTCTTAGTGCTCCTTTAACCCCTTTATCATCTAATGGACCAACTGACTCTCTCACAGATTTTTTGCTACGAATGTACTTGAAAAGGTCTTTATTTCACGTTTTTGCTTCCGCAGCAAGCTTCTTCTCAAATTCTCTCTTTGCCTGCCTTATCAATGCCTTGCATTTGACTTGCCAGGGCTTGTGCTGTTTCCAGGTTTCATCGTTTGGCTCTTTTTTTCATTTCCTGAAAGATTCTTTTTTGGCAACAACAGCCTCTCTGACCTCACCTTTAAACCATGCTGGCAGTTTTTTGGACTTCCTTCCACTTTTCTTAAAGCGTGGAACACAGCTGGTCTGGGCTTCCAAGATAGTATTTTTCAACAACACCCAAGCTTGATGTACGTCTTTAACCTTTGCAACTGCTCCTTTTAGTTTTTTCTTAACTGTTTTCCTCATTTTATCATAGTCTCCCTTTCGAAAGTTTAAAGGTAGTACTGTGGATTTCCTTACTATCCCTCCTCCACTAATTAAATCAAAGGCGATCATGCTATGATCACTATTGCCAAGTGGCCCCAACACCCTTATCTCTTGCACTAGATCTGGTGTTCCACTAAGGACTAGGTCTAATATGGCTTCCCCTCTGGTCGGTTCATGAACCAGCTGCTCCAAGAAGCAGTCATTTATTTAATCTAGGAACTTTATCTCCCTAGCATGTCCTGACGTGACACTGACCCAGTCGATACCGGGGTAATTGAAATCACCCATTATTATTACTGCGCTGTAACTTTTGTTAGCTTCCTTGATTTCTTTGAGCATTTCATCATCCATTTGGTCATTCTGGCCAGGTGCTCGATAGTACACCCCCACTGCCATTGCCTTCCCCCTTTTATATGGAATTTCAATCCATATAGATTCTACAGCAGATTTTGTTTCCTGCAAAACTTTAATCCTTTCTGAGTCAATGCCCTCTCTAACATAGAGTGCAACCCCTCCACCAATTTGATCAGCTCTATCATTACGATATAGTTTGTACCCAGGTATCACAGTGTCCCACTGGTTGTCCTCCTTCCATCATGTCTCTGATATTCCAATCATATCTAACCTTTCATTTAGTGCTATATATTCTAACTCTCCCATCTTATTCTTTAGACTTCTAACATTTGCATAAAAGCATTTTAGAGAATGTATTTTATTCATGTTAATTTGGCTATTGTTAGACATGGGTAAATTGGGATCTTTAAGCTCTGTCTGCTCCATACTTGAGGGCATTTGGGCTACTTTACTCTTTTGTGGAACCTCTCTGCTTTTGGTAGTATCCTTCAAGGATACATTTTTCCGAACCATCCGCTCTTGGGCGACTGTCGGCTTTCCCCTAATATCTAGTTTAAAAGCTGCTCTATCTCCTTATTAAAGGTTAATGCCAGCAGCCTGGTTCCATCCCGGTTAAGGTGAAGCCCCTCCCTTCGGAAGAGCCCCTCCTTTCCCCAGAATGTTCCCCAGTTCCTAACAAATCCAAAACCCTCATCTCTGCACCATTGTCTCATCCACGCATTGAGACTCCGGAGCTCTGCCTGCCTTTTGGGTCCTGCGCGTGGAACAGGAAGCATTTCGGAGAATGCTACCCTGGAAGTTCTGGATTTCAACTTCCTACCTAAAAGCCTAAATTTTGCCTCCAGAACCTCCCTACCACATTTTCCTATGTCATTGGTACCGACATGTACCAAGACAGCAGACTCTCCCCAGCACTATCTAAGACCTTATCTAGGTGGCGCGTGAGGTCCGCTACCTTCGCACCAGGCAGGCATGTTACCAGGCGATCCTCACATCCACCAGCCACCCAGCTATCTACATGCCTAATGATCGAATCACCAACTATAACGGCTGTCCTAACCCTTCCCTCATGGGCACATGGCCCTGGAGAAACTTCCTCGGTGCGAGAGGGCTTTACATAACCTGGAGGACAGGTCCTAGTTACAGGATCACTTCCTGCCACACCAGGGTGATGCTCTCCTGTCACGTGACCTCTCTCCTCCATGGCAACAGGGGTGCTGCCAGACTGGAGGTGGGACTTCAGGACTATATCCCTGTAGGTCTCGTCTATGTACCTCTCTGTCTGTCTTATGTTTTCCAAGTCTGCTACTTTAGCCACTAGAGAACGGACTTGTTCCCTGAGAGCAAAGAGCTCCTTGCACCTAGTGCACACGTAAGACCTCTCACCAACTGGGAGAAAATCATACATGTGACACTCAATGCAAAAGAATGGAAAGCCCCCATCCCGCTGCTGGACTGCTGTCTGCATCTTAGTTTTAAGTTTGTGTCTAGATCTTTAAGTTCTTACTTACTAGGGGTTGCTATGGGTATTTATACCAATAAAACTGTACCTGATACGTTTAATATACCTTGTTCACCTGAAGCTTAATTAATCTCAGGTCCTTAGTGTATGACTGATTTGGGTAATGAGCTTTACCTGAAAGCACCTCCTGTCTTTTAAGATGTGTAAGTACCTATAAAGCTATGATTATCCCAGGGGAGGGTGGGTGTGGGGTGGGAGGGAGGGAAATAACACTTATTAAAAGAGGGCTGCTACACAGTACCCTGTGTTGTGCTGCTGAGGTAAGCTAAATTCTGATTTGATTTAAATTATAGCTCTTAGCTGCTGCTAGGCTCTAACTTGTTATGAAATTTAAACTACAAGCTCTCTGCTGGGTACTAAATTTTACCAGAAAGCTCTCTTCTGTGTGTTAAATTTAAACTAAAAGTACTTTGCTGTTACTTGGCCCTGAGTGACTATTAAATTTAAACTACAAGCTTTCTGCTGGGTATGAAATGTAACCAGAAAGCTCTCCTCTGTGTTTTAAATTCAAACTTTAATTGCTGCTACTAGGCCCTAACTGATCCAACAAAAAACAGTGGGTTCACAGATTAAGTAGCTTTAATACAAAGAATTCTTTTTAGAAAATTACCAGAAGTATATACTCACAGTTGCAGATTTCTCTCCAGAAGTAACAGTCCCCCTTTCTAGTCCTTCAAGACCACCACAACGCCGCCGCCGCACAGTCTCTCTCCCTGCGTCCAAACGCGACTGTCTTCTGCTCCTTTCGCCCTCCGACCATGCTCCTTTTGCCCTCCGACCGTGCTCCTTTCGCCCTCCGACCGACAACACCGTCGCTACACTCCAAGCCTCTCAACACGATGCTGCAGGGCCTCCCGCCACACTGCCTGTGCTCCGGCCAGGATCGCGCACGCTGGAGCACATGGCAGCCTGCACCCTGATTGGCTCTGCTCACTCCCCTTCCCGAGCGGAGCCAATCAATTCAAATATTGCACCGCGTGCACGGCCCGCCACGGCACCAATTCTCCCCCCGTACACGAGCAGGGTCCCGCGCCGGGCAGAGCACCCGGTTACGAGCAGGCGCCGGGACCCTGCCCGGGCCTTTATTCCTCTTTGAGTTTGGGGGGTTGTCAGGATTTGCTTTGACTGCTGCTGCTTTTTGCAGCCTCTCTCCCCCCCCCCCCCCCCCAGAAGCTGCTGTCCTAGGCGACTATCTAGTCTTGCCTAATGGTTGGGCTGGTCCTGGTGCTAAGTGGGTACTAGTCATCATTCAGAGCTGTAGAGTTAGACAAAATATTACTTGTTCAAGACCCAGTGATATTAGACACTCTACACAAACCTTCAGTCTTGTGTCCACCTTAATTATCGTTCAGGCCCCTGGGAAATATTTTTAGGTCTTTAGTCCCAGTGAACCAAACATCAAACCAAATCTCCCTAAAGATGAGGAATTATTCCCATAAACTCCACCTCTATCCTATAGCCAACCATAAGTCTAAAACAACAAATTGCCCTTACTACTGCAAACCTCTTTCCATTTTGTTAATAGATGTGGTGCATGAAAGGTTATAGTTGATGGGTTTATAGTTACAGAAATGAATTATTTAATGGTGTTAGTACACGCCTTTAGTAAAGACCCCATAATGTAAAATCAGAAGAAAAAAAAACCAAAATGCAGCAGAATGCAATAAATATTGCAATTTAAATAATTGTATTTTGGTTTTCTTTTTTTGATTTTACATTAGGGGGGTCATATACCAATAGCATGTAGTCTCGCCATAAACACATATTATTTATTGTAGTGCCCATTGCATAAAATGGCCTTTTGTTGTTTATTAAAAACTTGATATACCACCCTTTGAGGTGTCAGAGCGGTTTACAATAAAAATACAAAAACATCCTAAAGAGAAAAGAACGCCAATAAAAGATAGGAGAACAACTAGACAGATAAATACTAAATCATACATGTTAACTGTAGCAAATTCACTCTGTGTGATTTAATTTGGGTACTTTATTTTGTAGATTATATGCTGATAACATACAGTTGGTAATACCTGTTTCTGAGTTCCCAGAGGAACTCCCTTTTTAACCACTGTATTGCAGTGATTGGTTCAAGATGAATGAGCTTTCACTAAATTTATCAAAAAAATTCACTTGGCCCCTTTTTAGAGATGAAAAGGAAGTATAATATCAAAAAGGAGGCCCGTAATTTGGAAGTGGTATTGGATTATTCTTTCTCTTAGGGCTTGCATTGGGAAAGGGCCTGTTCAACCTATTTCAAACTGTGGATTCCACATACAGAAGCAAGATGGCAGAAAAAGACCATATGGCCCATCCAGTTTGTCCTTCCATACCAATTTGTTTGTCCCATGCTTTCTTGAATTCAGATACCGTCCTCGTCTCTACTAACTCCACTGGGAGACTATTCCAAGAATCTACCACGCTTTCCGTAAAGAAATATTTCTGCAAATTATTCCTGAGTCTATCCCCTTTCACCTTCATCCTATGCCCCCGTATTGCAAAGTTTTCTTTCAATTGAAAGAGGCTCTCCTCCTGTGTATTCATGCCATGGAGGTATTTCAACGTCTCTATCATATCTTCTCTCTCTTACCTTTCTTCCAAAGTATACATACTGAAATCTTTAAGTCTATCCCCATATGCCTTATGATGAAACCACTGACCATTTTGATAGCCATCCTCTGCAATGACTCTATCCTGTTTATATATTTTGAAGGTGTAATCTCCTGAATTACACACAATACTCCAAATGAGGTCTCATCAAAAATTTATACTATCACCTCTTTCTTCCTGCTGGCCATATCTCTCTCTATGCACCCAAGCATCCTTCTGGCTTTCACCGTCACCAGTTCTACCTGTTTAGCCACCTTAAGGTCATCAGAAACAATCGCACAGATTATACCATTATCTCCCAATAAATGACTTTCACATAGTGGTTCAAACACTTGTTCTATCAGACTTGAATTACTATAGCACTGTCTGTTTGGACTTGCCACAGTCATCGATATGAGTAAAACAAATGATTCAGAACTCTGCCATGTGCCTCTCAAAAGGCTATTTAAATCATAAGCACGTGGCTCCCCATCTTAACATGCTTTTCTAGTTGCCTGTTAGTCAGGTTAAGTTTAAGGTCTTAATGATGATATTTTGTGTGGTCCATGCTGAAGCATCCTCATAGCTTATGTGTCTACTCATCCACTGTGCTCTTTGGATAAGAATCTGCTCATTGTACCACCATGTTCTGAAATAAAACTGGTGTCATCACAGGCCCTGGCCTTCTCCATTGCTGGTCCAACATGTGGAATGCTTGACCTCAGGATCTGAGGAGGGAAGTTAATCTCCTGTCCTGGCCTCATTATTTGCAGAGGTGTCTTTATGTATTGCTCTGATGTTAATGATATGTTTTATATGTGTTTTGATGGGTTGTATCTGTGATTTTGTTTTAGCGTTTTATGTTTTAATTTGATACAATATTTTTTTTAAGTAATCCCTACTCCCTAGATTGGTAATAAATTTTTGCTAAATAATGGTTATTGTATATTTTAAATATGGTGATCCCCAGAAAAAGTACAATATAAACAAAAGATACATCCAAACTGTAAAAGATATCACCATCCTTATCAAGTGTTTTTTTTTCTATAAAGGATTTTTACAGAGCTATTATGCTGGTCAATTAGCAATGGAGGGTAAAGTGACTTGCTAAGAGTCACAAGGAGTGCCAGTGGGAATCAAACTCTGATCTCTTGGGTATTACGGCTGTTGCTCTCACCACTAGGCTACTCCTCCATTCCAGGGGTATTGTTCCAGATGTTAATTTATACTGATGCCACTTAGTGGCTCATTGTTAGATATCACTGTTTTCTTGTATCCTGGTTGCCACCTTTGACTTGCTGTTGCAAATAGGACATGGTTCCTGTAAAGCAGGTGTGTTTAGTGTATCTTTATTACAAACACCATTGGAAATATACAGCCACAAGCCCTGAATCCAGCTACCAGATGTCATTCTTCAGCAATCACCATTTTATTTATTTATTTAGGCAGATTTGTATACCACCTTATCCTACAATCACAGTGATCACATCACATTTGGAGGGTCACATCACAATTGGAGGGTTACATTTAACATCAAACAACACTCCTCCGCCATAAGCCTACACACACTCATACAACCCGACACAAGCACATGGCCAAGAAGAAGAGGCACCTCCAATCGGGTTAACACCCCAAAAGACTTCACCAAGACCCACAAAGACACCACACAACGAGCAATCTCCCTGGCTGCTCCATCCATATGGAACTCCCTCCCAGTTGATCTGAGACTAACCACAGAAATCAAGGACTTCCGAAAACAGCTGAAGACAACCCTGTTCATCGATTACTATGGACATACCCCCTGAACCAGCATGCAAGTCAGATCATCAACCCCCCCCCACCACCCCAAGACTGTATATAAGACTGTATAATAGCTCATGATGTATAATAGCGCACTACGTAGATAAACCAAATCTAATCACATCCCCACCAACACATACACACCACTCTGTACACTGCATGAAAACATTTGCCCCCTTGATTGTTTGCCGTGGAAATCGCTTTGATTGAATGATAAGGCGATATATAAATACCATTAAATAAATAAATAAACAAACATGAGGATACTTAACAACATTATACAATGAACTCGCATGTCTAGTTGGCAGAGGTAGTTGCATTACCATTCGGGTGGAGACTGTTGTCTGTTTGCTAATAGGCCTCTGTAAAGAGCAGGGTTTTAAAAGCCTTGCGGAAGTCTATGATGTCATTTAATGCCCTCGGGCTTGTTGGGAGGGAGTTCCAAAGTGTGGACACCAGTAGTGAAGGAGCTCTTTTTGAAGTTGTTTGTTTAGTCTTGTGATATCCTGCAGGTGTGCTGATCATTATTGGTCCTTCTTGGTCTATTGCTGATATCCCTTGTTATGATATCTTGGAGTGCATCTGCCGAGAGATGGTGAGTGATTTTAAAGATGATCAGGATTGTTTTAAATTTTGCTCTGGTCATCATTGGGATCCAGTGCAATTGCTGTAAGACAGGGGTGATGTGCTCAGTTCTTAGAGTGTCTGTAATGATGCATGCTGCAGTGTTTTGCACCATTTGGAGTGGGTGTAAGGTCTGCTGAGGGAGGCCTTGATATAACAAGTTTCTGTAATCAAGCAGAGGTGTGATGAGTGCTTGGCACACTGTGCAGAAGTGGTCCTGGCAGAGTATTGGCTTGATCTTTCTAACTCCCCCCAGGGACTATGAATGCTGTATGTAGAGCAGCCCTAGCCAACCTACTGAACAGAAGGCCCAACATTGGGGCCAAACCAGGAACCTTCAAGCTTGACAATGCACAACACTTGCCACTTGAGCAGCCAGACCTGCCTTTTTTTTTTAAGTGCCATCAAGTCAGTGTTGACTCATAGCAACCCAGCTACCTCTGGGTTTTCTTGGCAATGTATCACCGGAAGTAGATTGCCAGCCTTTTCTTCCAAGGCAATGGAGGATAAAGTGACTTGCCCAAGGTCACAAGGAGTACTAGTGGGAATTGAACCCTTAGATCTTCTGGGTATGAGGTAGTTGCTCTAACTACTAGGCTACTCCTCCTTTATCTTTTTTAATTAAAGGCAATGTTTGAGAAATCAAACTGCCTCTGACAACATATCCTCTCCTATATCCGCCTGGCAGATTCTTCTCTAAAATAGTTACCCAGTTCTGCTTTCTACTCATCACCATCTCATCCCATCATAAACTTGTGTTCAGGTGCCATCTCCTGGATATTCTGGGAACCTCTTCCAAGCTAATTTGTATCTGTACTGGAGCATGACCTCGGCTCCCAGCAACCACAATTTTAGCAGTTTGACTTTCGTAATGAGATGATCAATCCCTGAAAATGTATTTATTTATTTATTTAGACAGTTTTGTATGCCACCTTATCCTTCAATCAAAGTGGTCACAACACAATTGGGGGATACATTTAACACGAGGGGATATGAGACACATACACTAATACTTACAGGGAACATGGGCAATGGAGGGTTAAGTGGCTTGCCCAAGACCACAAGAAGCACTTGTGGGACTAGAAACTCCAGTCCTGAAAATGGTTGGAAGGCAGCACTCAACGGCATTTAAAGTGGGCTCTTTGATTATTGTCTACCTATATATGCACACAGGTAGACAAAATCAAAGAGCCCACTTTAAATGCCGTTGAGTGCTGCCTTCCAACCATTTTCAGGACTGGAGTTTCTAGTCCCACAAGTGCTCCTTGTGGTCTTGGGCAAGCCACTTAACCCACCATTGCCCATGTTCCCTGTAAGTATTAGTGTATGTGTCTACCTATATATGCACACCTTCACTTGGTTTGCAGCTTGTCGTGCTGTGAGGGCTTGTGTGCATCAGTGATGCTGAGAGCTAAACTATCGGTAGTTTAACTACTGGCAGGGTCTCCCAAGATGGATAGGTCTCAGCTGAGGTGCTAGACCTGACAAACCACCCATCTGGGCAGCAGCAGAATGGGATAGTGTTGACGGCGGAGGATCACGTTTCTGTGACAATGGCAACAACACCAAACTTAAACTGCGCGGAAGAAAGGCCCGGCAATCTACTTCTGTATCTTGCCATGAAAACCCAATGGATAGTTACAACAAAACAAATTATGCTATAGTGCTGGAATATGAGACCCCCAGGTCAGAAGGCACTCAACTAGCTACTGGGGAAGAGCTGAAGACTTCTCAGAGTAAAGCCAGCATTTATGATGTGGTTGGATCAAAGCCCTCGGGACGTCTGACTGCTGATGTAGCTGGGCATGACATGAGAGTCAGAAGCTGTAAAGATGTCTTACGCATTGGAACATGGAACGTACGAAGCATGAACCAAGGGAAGTTGGAGGTGGTCAAGAATGAAATGGAACATGTACAACTTGATCTGTTGGGTGTCAGCGAACTGAAATGGACTGGCATCGGGCACTTTGCATCAGATGATCACATGGTCTATTATGCTGGAAATGAAAGACAAAGAAGAAATGGTGTTGCATTTATAATAAAGAAGAAACTTGCAAGAACTATAATGAAATACAATGCAGTCAGTGAACGCTTAATCTCTATTCATCTACGAGGAATGCCTATCAACACAACTATAATTCAAGTATATGCCCCAACAACAGCTGCAGAAGAGAATGAAATTGAAGAGTTCTATGAACAAGTACAAGCTGAAATTGACAGAACATGCAAACAGGATATCCTGATAGTCATGGGTGACTGGAATGCAAACGTTGGCAACAAAGAAGAAGGCAAAGTAGTTGGAAAATATGGACTTGGCAACAGAAATGAAGCTGGAGAAAGACTGATAGAATTCTGCAAGACCAATGATCTATTCATCTCAAACACCTTCTTCCAGCAACACAAGCGGCGACTGTACACATGGACTTCACCCAATGGATTGTATATGTATTGCCAAGTTCTACGCTTTTCCTTTGACCCTATCACTCACTAGTTCACTGACTAGGCAAAAAATACTCTGGCAAATACAGTATGAGTTAACTCTGTCACAGACTAGCTTACAGACTATGCATAGACACTTTAGTAAATGCAATATGAGTTTTATTAAATTAAGTCCTTTTGAAATAATGATAAAGCATAGAGGTAAGCATTAATACTTTTACCGGATATTATAGCTCATCACTCCAGGTGGGGGACTGTTTAATAATCACTCTCAGGAGGAAAATCCGGAATGCTTGTCTCGTATATCAGTTGCAGTCCCATCTTTCCTTCTGAGAGTCCCCCTAAAGTACCTTAACCAGACTCATGCTGGCTGCATGTCATAGGTTAACACAGAATCAGACTTGTGCTGGCTGCATGCCATAGGTTAACACACTGCATGCTCAAATCAGGATTGGTTGTAACCCCCAAGCTCAGTTCCATTAGCTCCTGGGCTGGGCTAGCAAGCTAATTCCTAATTCAGCATGGCTGAAGAATACAACATTCTTTGCTGATCGAACTCTCACATGAACTTCTCTCCACCCCATCCACCTTTTTTACTTTGGTTTCCGGGCAGGCTTCTGATCACCCCCCTTGTGGTCAGACATCTGAGAATGCTAAAAGGACACATCCCCCATGGTCTACATTCCAAGGCTAGATGAAGTGTTCTTTTGTCATCATTAATGGGTTTAAATTTGTTTGCCTTAAGGACTCCTTGTCAAGGGAGACACCCCCATGGTTTTAGAAGCAGTTCAAGGCTTTACATTACAATTGATGAATTCTTATCCTGTCCTCACAGGCAGAATGGCTCATGAGTTCAATTTCTTATAATAAAGTACAATATCTTTGCTGATCAAAAAAAAAAATCAAAATAAATCTTTAATTAGTAATACATTCCACCCTTGGATCAACAAGGATATTGCACGTAAGCAATGGCTGAATCGCCTTTGTAATTCATTTAGAAATACAGTAATAACAACTTGGGCTAAAACATAGTGGATAGCATTAAGGCAAACGCTGGAGGGGACAAACCTCAGTGTAATTTGGGTGATATTTTCCCATTCCCCCCCCCCCCCCCTCAGCATTACAATTGTCAAAGCCAAATGGCTTGTAGGTCTCAGCTATCTTTATCAGTTCCCCATGCAGTGGGGGACTCATTTCACCTGCACATTCAGAACTTTTTCCCATTGTACATCTGCCCCATAGACTCTAATAACTAAAATCTGGGGAACAGGTGACATAAGCAATTGGGCACATGATGTTCAGCAGAAAAAATCTGAGATACTAAAATTACAGTTACTTTCCAAGGAAACAATAACAATACATAAGGAAAAAAAAAATCATTCACAAAAGTCCACAAAAGTCCAATAGTCCTTTTCCTATTTTCAGATAATTTGGCCTGCTTCTCAGCAGTTTTTCAGGACTCCGTAGCGTCATTTTCACCTTTCTCTGAAGTTTAAACTTGGCCTCTCTCAACAGTTGAACCTCTCATTCTCGTAGGTGGACATCTTGGCCTTTCTTTCATTGCGACACATTGAAGTAGATAGGGACTTCCTCACACGTTTCTGCGGTGTGTAGTCCAGATCTCTCGGGATGGTCTGCTCCATCTGGACTCTGGTCAATTCCCTCCGCTAGACTCTCCGGCTTGCAGTTGGTGACATGGCTCCAGGCCTCATTCAGAAGAGCAGCGCCAATATTAAATGAAAAGACTAAAAATTCTAGATTAGACTTCACAATAAGACAAACTTAATTTCATCTATATTTACTAAGATCATATCCTACAGATAATAAATATTGCTTTTATAAACTTTCAGTGATCTATTAGTAACTATCTCGTATGGTGTCAATCTTATCTCGCAGTTTGATTAACTCCTTGTCTCTCTATCACTGGAAATTCATTTTGCTTGTAGGAAATATTCCATTTTGCCCTTGAATGACCTTTACATGTTTCAGATCAGACAAGCTGCACATACGTGTTCTGCAATTTTGACAAGTTTTAGAATTATACCCAATTGTGTGAGAATTTGTCATCAAATCATCCCCCTTTGCCTCTGCATGCCTGGCCAGGACATACAGAGGAAAAGTGAGGCACAAAGCATCCGGAAGTACCACATGGCCAGTGTGGGTTTTCCAGAGCTCATCAGGGTGCAAGGTGCACCTAGCCTGTCTCCAAATATCTATTTCTTCCAATTGTTGAGTATGACTTCCTGAATTGAAGCTTCTGGAGACGGCACAGTCAAATAAAGTGCTCATAATTTTTTGTTTACATATTCATTAGGAAAATACATCACTTCAAATTACCTTCATCAGTTTATTGTCTATCACAGTTTCTCCTTTAATATTCCACTTCATCCCTCCATAACACAACACTTTTTCATCATCTGCATCATTCCACCAACTACTTACATAGGTCCTTTTCCTGTCTCTTTTATACCACACTAATGTATCCTTATTTGGCAAGGCTGCTAAGAATATCAAACAATTGTTAATAACTTAAATTTAGATTCCTCAATGAGATAACAGTATGAGTAAACAGTGTCCCTTTCCCATCAACTTAATTGGTCCAATGCTAAGTGGACATATGCTCATTCTAAAATAGGAACAATTTGGGTAAAATCCTTACAATATAAAACTATCATTTTGCAGCATTCTATAACATCAACCCCAATAGAAAGAAATATGGCTCATCTCTCACGTATAACTAGAATCTGTCGTATACCCTGTCCTCAGTGAGAGTGCTGTTAGACTGATTTTAAAATTGCAGTGTTCACAAGGATTTGTATAAGCTACTCATTAATTATGGTGTCAAAAAGAGATCCTTTTGAGGTGAGAGATCTAAGAGGGTACAAGGCATTGGTGGCTAGGCCTCATCTTCAGGTTCTTCTTGGATTGCAAGGCATTCATGACTATCCTCGGGTTCTTCTCGGCCTATGCTCCCCCTGCCTATTTATGTCTCTTCAGAGGCATAAATATGCAAGGTTCCTGTTCTTCAGGCCTTGTGGGTCCTCAAGGAGTCTTAGAGCTGGTAGCCCAGATCATCACACTGGAAGCAGCACATTTAGCCTAGGCTGTGGCCTCACCTTTCTGCCTCTCTCTCTCTCTCTTATTCTTTTTCTCAAACCTCTCCTGGATCATTGCTGACAAGCAAGATTTGGTTTTATCCAATCAACTCAAGTTCTCATTATTTTCTGGGAACTCAATTCCATCTTTAATCTATATTTGTTCTATATGCTTGAGAATAGAGCAATTTCATATCAGCCTCTGTCTAAAATTTCATCAAACTTATTAATATTTTACTCATCTGGTAATTGCTGTGTGTGTACTGGACCTCTGCGTAATGTACTATTACCACAAGTGTCATAAGTGCAAGTGTATAATGTCGCCCCCGCCTGGCCAGGTAGATAACTGGCGGCAGGTGAGGTCGCCTTTTAACCTTAGGATAAGATTCTCGGTAATGGCTGCCAGAAGGGCTGATGGGAATCGTAGTTTATCCTAAGGTAAAGGAGTTGTGATCCGAGGGTTTAGGCACGAGACAGAGAAAATTTATATTTTTAGTGTAATCAGGGGTTTCTTCATACACAGGAGGCGTGAGGCACAAAGTAGGGAAAAAGGAACTTTTAATCCACGCTACTGCTTCAAATCAACAGGAACAAAATTAGGCTTTCAATATAACTTCCAACACAGATGGCATCACTTTGCTTGAGTAAATCAAACTGGCTTTTTCAGAGCTTTTAAACAAACAATGCTTTCCTCTGAAACAGGAACAACTTCTTGTTGCCAAAACAAAAACTTTTAAATGTTCCTTAGACACATGAATCAGCTTCTCACTACATCAGCACAATCAGCTGCTTCTTGCAGTTTGTGACGTCTTCACAAAATACGTGCTTTCTGAGCATGGCACAGCTATAATGGCTTTCTAGGATTCTTCACCGTCAGAGGTAAAACACATAGTACACTGACAATCCATTATACTATTGTCTACATGCGTTGTATCCATTTGTTCTTCTCTATCACCCTCCCTTATATCATAAGGTAGGTGCATAGAGAGCTGACTATCTTCCTTCCTTATTAAATCTTTGAGCCTTCTTAATAAAGTTTGCTTCTGCAGTAACTCATCCGATAGCTGAGCTACGTGTTGATTAGACCAGCTGTCTCCCTTTCCTCTGGGACTCTGGCTATGCTTATAGTTAGCTTTCTCTCCTATGGGTAATTCTCTGGGGCTTTTCCTCTGTGAGGATTGATAAGGACAGACTTGCCTTTGTTCTGTGGTATTTAGGGATTCCTTCCGTCCTGTAAACCAGTCATGCTTTTCTTCCAGTGCAGACTTTCCCTTTGCTGACGGCACCCTCTCAATCCCAGCTGTATCTGGCAAGCTTTCATCAATCTTCTCTTCACAGCAAATAGTATCTCTCACACTCTGTCTCTCAGGCTCTGCAAACACTCTCTTACTTGCTCTGCCTCCTGGACTCTGTGTTGGCCCCTCTCCTGAACTCCAGATTGAGTTCTCCTCTGTATTTCCTGAGCTACCCGAACTCGAGCCTCCCGAGCTCCAGCTTCCCGAGCTACCCGATCTAACTTCTGTTCTGTGAATCTGGTTTTTAAACTTTCCTTCTCTTTGAGGCACACCCTGCTCCCAACACATGTGACCAGAGTCTAGCTTCACTCTGACGTGCTGCTGTGGGCGGGGCTTAGGTATGACCAGCTTCTGAGTCCTAGACTCCTGGTTGCTAGGGAAACCTATGATACAACCTGATTTAAAGCGACAGGAGTCTTTTTCCTGTGCATTTCTGTAATCAGCCGTGGTTTCCTTACCACATATTCCCCTTCTTAAGACATTTCGTGCTGGGGTTCTCCCAGAATCACAGCACGTAAATCTCTTATATCTTTCCTCGTTGCTTTGTCTTCCTCGCCTAGCCTGGGTAATGGTGACCACCTGCCCTTGCGCTGTTCGCTCCTGCCAGGGTTTGAGCAAGTTTATATGAAATAACTGTTGGCGTCCTCGTCTGGTTTGTACTAGATAGGTCGCCGGTCCCACTTGCTTAACCACCCGGAAGGGTCCCTTCCACTGGCTCTCAAACTTAGGGGCGGTGCCCGTTACCATTACTAGGACTTTCTCATCCACCTCTAACTGGCGGGGTCTTTTATTACGGTCATAATACACTTTCTGTTTTTGTTGGCTTTCCCTCAAATTGTTTTCGGCCAACTGGGAGGCCCGCGTTAAGCGTCCTCGCAAATCCCGCAGAAATTGGGGTATTTCTGTTTCCTGAACTCCCGGCTCTACCCACTGATCCCTCAGAATGTCTAGTATGCCCCTAGGGCTCCTACCAAACATAAGCTCGTAGGGGGAAGTTCCCAACGAGGCTTGAATTCTCTCTCTACAGGCATAGAGGGCGAAGGGAAGCATCGTGTCCCATTCAGCCATCTTTCCTTCCAACCCCCTCCTTAACAAGCTCTTTAGGGTTTGATTGGTCCTCTCAACCAACCCGTTCGTCTGGGGATGATAAGCCGCCGTTCTAATGTGCTTGATGCCGAAGGCATCCCACACTTGAGCCAAGTACCGTGACATGAAATTGGTGCCACGATCGGACAACACTTCCTTGGGGAATCCGACTTCGCAAAACAATTTTATTAACTCGGCTGCTACCGTGCGAGCCGAAATATTACGAAGGGGAACCGCCCAGGGGAACCTGGTGGCGTGATCCACCATCACCAAAAGGTATTGAAATCCTCGTGGCGTCTTTATCAGGGGACCCACTATGTCAATAGCTATTCGGTGCATGGGAACCGGCACCACTGGTATAGGAATCAGGGGAACCTCCACAGGCCTAATAGCAGTGACCTTCTGGCAGGCCGGACAGGCTTCACAGAACTTGGTCACTTCTTTATAAACTCCGGGCCAATAAAATCGGGTCAATACCTGATCCAAGGTACCCTGAATGCCTTTATGAGCACCTACCGGATGGTCATGGGCTAATCTTAGGACCAAAGTCCTAAAGGTATTGGGAACTACTAATTGCCTCCGAGCATCCCCTGTAAAGGGATCTCGGCTTTCCCTATACAGAACGCCTTGATCTATCTGGAATCTGGGCAACTGTTCCCGGCCCTCTCTAGCAAATTTGAAGGCATATATTAGAGCAGGATCTGCCTCCTGTTCTTTGCTAAAAGAGGGAAATTTTTCCATTAGTTCCTGCGGAACCCAAGGTAAATCTATACCTGCCCGAATCTCATCTCTGTTTTGAGAGCGTATTTGCCTCTCATGGCGCTTCTCTCCCTTTGATTTCCTCACTTTCCTCTGAGGAATGTTTAGCAAATCCTCGTGAGAGGGTAGAACCTCTGCCTCCCCCTCTGCGGATTCTTTCTCTAGGACCTGTTGAGCTTGGGACTGGGCTCGCGTAGATACTAAGCCTTCCTTAACCCCTAACCCTTGCTGAAAATGGGGCCAGTCTCTTCCAAGTACTACCTCCTGGGGTAGTCTGGGAACAATGGCCACTGGTACTTTCTTTTCTACGCCTAAACCTTTTATTCGGACTGGGTAAACAGGGTATGTGCTTGTGGTACCATGAACGCACCTAATGTTCACGCTGCCCGTGGGAGTCTGAGGTGTGTCTAAACTTGTGGCATTTATCCTCCTCCATAACCTTTTGGAGAGCATCGATTGGTCCGAACCGGAATCCAATAGTGCTTTAACTGGAATGCCTTGGACTATTACCTCCAGTAGAAATCCTTCCCTTTTCTTACTGGGGTTACTCAAAACTAAGGCCGTTTTCATTCTGCACTCACGCATCAAATGTTGCCCACTTCCACACCGATAGCACGCACGCTTCTCATGCACCCTTCTATTGGTGGGAACACCAACATTCTGTCCATTCTTGCCATTTACATCCACCCTATCCATAGATATTTTGGTATAGGCAGAAGCCCTGTCACTAGCTATCACCTCAGCTTCCAAGAAACGTTCTGACATCTCTATGGCTTCTCTGGTGTTTTTACAACCCTGTAGCAACAAAAATTCTCGTAACCCTTTGGGTACGGCCTCAAAATACCGTTCCAGAACAAGCTCATCTATCAGTGTTTCCACCGATTTATGTTCTGGTTCTAGCCACTTTAACACTAACATTTTTAACCTATGGTATAGTGCTCGTGGTGTTTCATCTACGCGTAATTTTGCATTCCTAAGCTGGCGTTTATATACTATAGGTGTTAGACCAAACCTATCCTTAATAGCCTTTTTTACTTCACAATAGTCATTGGCCCACTCAGGTGGAACGGTTTGGTAAGCTGCCAATGCCTCACCAGAAAGCGAGAGAGCTAACCTCACCGCCCACTGTTCAGGTGGCCACTTGGCTATTCGTGCCACTTTTTCAAATGCATCAAAATATGTGTCCACATTTTCACCATCCCTTAATTGTCCCACACCAAAGGTCTCTCTGGACCCGAGTCCAAAGTTATGGGCTATTCCCACAGAAAAACCTGTCTGAGCTGGATCAGGCGCTGGTGGTTTCTGCTGTTCCTTCACCCAGGCCTCCAGAAGCTCCATCAGTGGTTTCTGCTGTGCTTTCATCTGACTCGCTACATGCGCTAGAAGCTCCAAAGATGAGTCCCTTTGCTTCTTGAGCTCTGCTGCCGCCCAAGCAAAGATATCCTGGCTCTCCATCTTGGCTCTGTTTTCTGCAAAAAAAAAACACACACACACCCAAGTGCGATTCCACCACACAGATATGCGTTCCTCTCTACCTGCTGCTATTTGCCCCCACCCAGTACCAGTATCCTTTAACTCTCTCTAGTTATATACGGGTTACCTGGTACTAGTGGTGCATCTCGCTCAGCAACAGCGTAGGACCTCGACAGGTCTCTGGACCCTCCGGCTCTGCAGGACTCTGGACTCCTCAGTCTCAGGAGCTTGCAACCCTCCGGTGTCCCTCTGTCGACTCTGGAACCACTCTTATGCGTCTCCTGGTGTGTAGTCGTACTTCCGCTGTTATCCAATGAACTGCGCTCCTTCGTGGCGTGACCCACTCCGCATCCAACTTTATAACACTTTGTGGTGTGGCCTGCTCCGCATCCGAACTATTACACCAGCCTGTGGCGTGGCCTGCTCCGCATCCGAACTACTACTACGCCAGGCTGTGGCGTGGCCTGCTCCGCATCCGAACAACTACGCCACTCTGTCGCCCCCGCCTGGCCAGGTAGATAACTGGCGGCAGGTGAGGTCGCCTTTTAACCTTAGGATAAGATTCTCGGTAATGGCTGCCAGAAGGGCTGATGGGAATCGTAGTTTATCCTAAGGTAAAGGAGTTGTGATCCGAGGGTTTAGGCACGAGACAGAGAAAATTTATATTTTTAGTGTAATCAGGGGTTTCTTCATACACAGGAGGCGTGAGGCACAAAGTAGGGAAAAAGGAACTTTTAATCCACGCTACTGCTTCAAATCAACAGGAACAAAATTAGGCTTTCAATATAACTTCCAACACAGATGGCATCACTTTGCTTGAGTAAATCAAACTGGCTTTTTCAGAGCTTTTAAACAAACAATGCTTTCCTCTGAAACAGGAACAACTTCTTGTTGCCAAAACAAAAACTTTTAAATGTTCCTTAGACACATGAATCAGCTTCTCACTACATCAGCACAATCAGCTGCTTCTTGCAGTTTGTGACGTCTTCACAAAATACGTGCTTTCTGAGCATGGCACAGCTATAATGGCTTTCTAGGATTCTTCACCGTCAGAGGTAAAACACATAGTACACTGACAATCCATTATACTATTGTCTACATGCGTTGTATCCATTTGTTCTTCTCTATCACCCTCCCTTATATCATAAGGTAGGTGCATAGAGAGCTGACTATCTTCCTTCCTTATTAAATCTTTGAGCCTTCTTAATAAAGTTTGCTTCTGCAGTAACTCATCCGATAGCTGAGCTACGTGTTGATTAGACCAGCTGTCTCCCTTTCCTCTGGGACTCTGGCTATGCTTATAGTTAGCTTTCTCTCCTATGGGTAATTCTCTGGGGCTTTTCCTCTGTGAGGATTGATAAGGACAG
This sequence comes from Ichthyophis bannanicus, assembly GCA_033557465.1. Classification (NCBI taxonomy): domain Eukaryota; kingdom Metazoa; phylum Chordata; class Amphibia; order Gymnophiona; family Ichthyophiidae; genus Ichthyophis; species Ichthyophis bannanicus. The sequence continues at coordinate 384,440,820 of CM066033.1, read as the reverse complement.
ACTTGCCTTTGTTCTGTGGTATTTAGGGATTCCTTCCGTCCTGTAAACCAGTCATGCTTTTCTTCCAGTGCAGACTTTCCCTTTGCTGACGGCACCCTCTCAATCCCAGCTGTATCTGGCAAGCTTTCATCAATCTTCTCTTCACAGCAAATAGTATCTCTCACACTCTGTCTCTCAGGCTCTGCAAACACTCTCTTACTTGCTCTGCCTCCTGGACTCTGTGTTGGCCCCTCTCCTGAACTCCAGATTGAGTTCTCCTCTGTATTTCCTGAGCTACCCGAGCTCGAGCCTCCCGAGCTCCAGCTTCCCGAGCTACCCGATCTAACTTCTGTTCTGTGAATCTGGTTTTTAAACTTTCCTTCTCTTTGAGGCACACCCTGCTCCCAACACATGTGACCAGAGTCTAGCTTCACTCTGACGTGCTGCTGTGGGCGGGGCTTAGGTATGACCAGCTTCTGAGTCCTAGACTCCTGGTTGCTAGGGAAACCTATGATACAACCTGATTTAAAGCGACAGGAGTCTTTTTCCTGTGCATTTCTGTAATCAGCCGTGGTTTCCTTACCACAATAAACTACCAACTTAATATCTCACAATGCTGCAACATATATCTGTTTTATATCTATTTTCTCAGGAACTGTACTGAAAATGAAATATAAACTTTTAGAACAAAGTACACTTTTTCTCTAAAATTCAAATACAGGAAAACAGGTGTCCCTCAGTCGTTAGCACAAAGCTTAAAGTAATTATCTTGAACCTCACAGTTCAGGCTCAAGTGAGGTGAAACTTCTAAGAGGTGAAAATTGTTCTTGGTTACATTTAAATTAACATGTTATCTTCAACACAGCCAGTAGAACAAACCATTGTCTTTTGTCCTTCTGGCAAATGTGACTGAACAATTAACCTATAGTTATAGCTGTTTATGTTTAACTATGCCCCCTGGGGTGCTTGCCACAATTAAAAAAAATCCTCCTTTAACTTTTAGGTTTGCCTGGTAGCATATACAGTCAAAGACAAAGAACAGATGCATAACATATTAATGATAAAGATCACCCTCTCACTTACTCAGGATTCAATGCCCCACCGTCCTGTCAGGATTCTCAACCTCCACTTTGGAGGAAAAAAGTTTGCCTTGTTTATTTGAGCTAGTCACTTCAGCATTCAGGGACTATAAAATCTACTGGAGTAGCCAGTAATGAAAGAAAAACAGTTTTTTACTACAAACATTTGAATACAGAACAAATCAAAGCTTACAAGTGCATTATACCTATCTGATCAGAGTTTCTTTTAACCATGGACCTTAAAAAAAGTCTTCACTTCTTCATAATCTTATAAGGATTTTCCATAACAATTAATACTAACTGTACAGGATAGGCATTTTGTTCAAAGCACTGAATTAAACATCTTTGCAGCACAAGGTTACATATTTTCCTAAACAGTTTGGCTGCAGATCCAGCTGCAGTCATTTCCCTTATCAATTTGAAATTGAATTTGTAAAGTCATAATAACATGACAAAACTGATCTTGTATCAGTGGGTCAGAACTAATCAAACAGAATTTCTTATCACCATGATCTATCATTAATCTCTTGATGATTAAAATCCTCCACAGTATCTTCTAGATTAACTCCTCCAGGATTTTGGGGAGTACTCCTCTTTTCTTTCTTTTTCCCCGTCTCCTACGATATTTATACTGAGCCACCCTCTCAGCAACTTGCTGATAAATGTCATCTTTTAAAAACAGATTCCCAATTCTCACTTAGTTCTGACCCACAAGAACACTTAATGCCAGCCTTAAATATTTACAATATTCACATTTTTACACTATTTGCATTCTTCACTCTTTTCTGTTAATACATTATCTTTTCTTAAACCCCCACTCCTGGTACCAAACATCTTACTACATCAAAGGTTAACACCTTGTAATTAAGACGTGCAGTTTATCCACAAACAAAGCAAGAAAAGCAAACAGCTCTCCCAGTCACACATGAGTGGTCAGAAAAGAAAATTAGAAAGCAAAGTTAAACAAACTTAATTACAGAAGAATACCGGTAATACTTCACTAAAAAAGTTATGAGATAGTACAGCTATTTACAAAGAATATTCACTTCACCAAACTTACATCATGCAGCCTAGTAACATCAGCTGGGAGAACTCAGCGGAGTCTGCAGAAGTCTGGGATACTTCATGCTGGCCCAAGCAGATCCACTCTCTCTCTGTCCTGAATTCACTTCACCAGATTTTTCATCATACAGCCCCAAAAGCTGCAGACGTCTGAGATTCTTCATGCTTGGCCACGCAGATCTACACTCTCTCCATCCTGGATTTTCTCTATCCAGTGCTTGATTCCTATATGCCAGCGATGGCGAACCTATGGCACGCGTGCCAGCTGTGGCACGCGAAGGCCTTGCAGCTAGCACGCGGGAAGGTCCGCAATCAAGATATGCGGCATTTAAAAAAAAAAAAAAAAAGCTGCCGCTGCCGGGGCCGGGGCCGCCGCGGCAGAATCGAGTGTGCCGCGGGGCCCCCCCGCCCAGCAGAGCCTGCCCTCCGTCCCCGGTATCACCTCTCTCTCAGCTGCCTCCAGTCACATGCGCCGGCTTTCAGAGCGCGAGGGGAGCTTCTCCCTCGCTGCTCTGTTAAGCCCGCGGGGGCTTAACAGAGCAGCGAGGGAGAAACTCTTCCCTCGCGCTCTGAAAGCCGGCGCGTGTGACTGGAGGCAGCTGAGAGAGGTGATACCGGGGACGGAGGGCAGGCTCTGCTGGGCGGGGGAGCCCCGCGGCACACTCGATTCTGCCGCGGCGGCCCCGGCCCCGGCCCCGGCAGCGACAGCTTTCTTTGTAAAAAAAATTTCGCTGGGGGGGGGTTAGGAGTGGTGATGGGCTGGGGGGGTTAGGAGTGGTAATGGCTGGGGGGGTTAGGAGTGGTAATGGCTGGGGGGAGTTAGGACTGGTGATGGGCTGGGGGGGTTAGGAGTGGTAATGGCTGTGGGCTGTTGGGGGGTTAGGACTGGTGATGGGCTGGGGGGGTTAGGAGTGGTAATGGCTGTGGGCTGTTGGGGGGTTAGTTCTGGTAATGGGCTATGGGGGGCTAGGACAGGAAATGGGCTGATGGGGGGTTAGGAGTGGTGATGTGCTGGGGGAGGTTAGGAGTGGTGATGGGCTATGGGGGGGATATGGGCTAAAGGGGAGCTAAGTCTATATGGGCTGTTGGGATTAGGACTGGAAGTGGGGTGAGGGGCCTGAGGACTGGTAATGGGCGACGGGGGGCTAGGACAGGAAATGGGCTGATGGGGAGGGGTTAGGACTTGAGGTGGGCTGTTGGGTGGGGTTAGGACTGGTAATGGGCTATGGGGGGCTAGGACAGGAAATGGGCTGATGGGGAGGGGTTAGGACTTGAGGTGGGCTGTTGGGTGGGGTTAGGACTGGAAATGGGCTGATGGGGGTTAACACTGGAGGTGGTCTGATGGGGTTAGGACTGGTAATGGGCTATGGGGGGGTTTAGGACTGATAATGGGCTATGGGGGGGCTGGGACAAGAAATGGGCTGATGGGGAGGGTTTAGGACTTGAGGTGGGCTGAGGGGGTTATGACTGGTAATGGGCTGTGGGCTGATGGGGGGGTTAGGACTGGAAATGGGCTATGGGGGGGGTTAACACTGGTAATGTGCTGTGGGCTCATTGGGGCTGTCTGGTAATGGGCTTTGGGGGGTTAGGACTGATAATGGACTATGGGGGGGGGGCTAGGACAGGAAATGGGCTGATGGGGAGGGGTTAGGACTTGAGGTGGGCTGATGGGGTTAGGACTGGTAATGGACTGTGGGCTGATGGGGGGGTTAGGACTGGAAATGGGGTATGGGGGGCTGACTGGAAATGGGTTGATGGGGGTTAGGACTTGAAGTGGGCTGATGGGGGGTTAGTACTGTAAGTGGGCTGATGGGGGTGAGGACTGGTAATGGGTTATAGGGGGGGGCTTAAACTGAAAATGGGATGATGGGGGGTTAGGACTGGAAGTGGGTTGATGAGGGGGGGCTAGGACTGGTATTGGGTTGGGGGGTTGCTAGGACTGGAAATGGGTTGGGGGGCTGCTAGGACTGGAAATGGGCTGATGCAGGGACTAGAAGGGAATGGATGCTGGGTGCGGCTGGAACTAGAAGGGAGCTGGTGTTGGGGGAGGATTAGAATGGGATGGGGCTGGGAGAGTAAAATGGAGAGGGGAAAAATATTTTGTGTGGGAGGGATAAAAAATCTACAATTGGCCGGGTATTGGGAGAATAAGTGGGGATTGAGGATGGAGGGGTAAATTTTGAGTAGATGAAATAGGAATGAGGAAAGAGCAAAAGGAGAAAGATTAGTATGTTAAAGCAGATGTAGAGAGAGAATGGAAAAAAAAAACCAAGACAGAAGAAAGGACAAATGGACAGCAGATGGAGAGTTAGCAGAAGACACGAAGAAACCAGAAGAAAGTGGCTGGAACAATTGCAACTGAAAAAAAATGCACAAAAGGTAGAAAAATATCTCTTTATTTTGAATTTATTAACTGGAATATGTCAGCTCTGGGAAATGTGCATCATTAATTTTTGCGCTTTGTTTAGTACAAGAGGAAATTAATTTATAGTTTTATTTCTACAGTGTTGTTGTATATTCCAAGTTTGGCTTTTGGGGTTCCCAGTTTAATTATTGTCTTCCTGTTTCTAAATTGTGATTCCTTGTTTGGTGATGGTCTGTTCTGCATGTGTAACTGAGCTGAGGTATTCTGTTTATATAATTCCTATTTGACATTGCCACTTGTTCTTTCCCCAGTAGGTCATGTATTGTTGTTCTCTGAAATGTATTGGTTTAATATTTGCAGTGTTGCCTTTTGATAGTTAGGGTATGGTGCTTTGTGAGTCCTGGTAGTGCTGTTAGGATACGGCGGGTTTGCTATGGGTTCTAAATGGGCAGTGTTTGTAGTAGTTCCTAATGTGCCTGGCGGTTGGTACTGGATTATAGTAATGTAGAAACCTTTTAGTCTTTCTTTATCCATATACTCATTAAGAGGCATGTTTACTAAAAGTTAGTGTATGGTAACATTATGCAAATATTTATGCAAATGAGGCACCTTATGCAAATGAGGCTTTAATTGACGTGCTGGCACTTTGAGGAAATTCTTTGGTTTTGTGCGGCAGTTTGGGCACTCGGGCTCAAAAAGGTTAGCCATCACTGCTATATGCTATTAACAACACCCATGTCTGTTGTCCTAGGGTCCCTGCTCCCTTGAGCTTATCATTATGTAATAATTTAGGACATCCCATCCTTGTCGCCATTTATGTATTGCCAAGTTCTACGCTTTTCCTTTGACCCTATCACTCACTAGTTCACTGACTAGGCAAAAAATACTCTGGCAAATACAGTATGAGTTAACTCTGTCACAGACTAGCTTACAGACTATGCATAGACACTTTAGTAAATGCAATATGAGTTTTATTAAATTAAGTCCTTTTGAAATAATGATAAAGCATAGAGGTAAGCATTAATACTTTTACCGGATATTATAGCTCATCACTCCAGGTGGGGGACTGTTTAATAATCACTCTCAGGAGGAAAATCCGGAACGCTTGTCTCATATATCAGTTGCAGTCCCATCTTTCCTTCTGAGAGTCCCCCTAAAGTACCTTAACCAGACTCATGCTGGCTGCATGCCATAGGTTAACACAGAATCAGACTTGTGCTGGCTGCATGCCATAGGTTAACACACTGCATGCTCAAATCAGGATTGGTTGTAACCCCCAAGCTCAGTTCCATTAGCTCCTGGGCTGGGCTAGCAAGCTAATTCCTAATTCAGCATGGCTGAAGAATACAACATTCTTTGCTGATCGAACTCTCACATGAACTTCTCTCCACCCCATCTACCTTTTTTACTTTGGTTTCCGGGCAGGCTTCTGATCACCCCCCTTGTGGTCAGACATCTGAGAATGCTAAAAGGACACATCCCCCATGGTCTACATTCCAAGGCTAGATGAAGTGTTCTTTTGTCATCATTAATGGGTTTAAATTTGTTTGCCTTAAGGACTCCTTGTCAAGGGAGACACCCCCCATGGTTTTAGAAGCAGTTCAAGGCTTTACATTACAATTGATGAATTCTTATCCTGTCCTCACAGGCAGAATGGCTCATGAGTTCAATTTCTTATAATAAAGTACAATATCTTTGCTGATCCAAAAAAAAAATCAAAATAAATCTTTAATTAGTAATACAGTATAAAAATCAAATTGACTACATCTGTGGAAGTCAACGATGGAAAAGTTCTATAACATCAACAAAGACAAAACCTGGAGCTGACTGTGGTACAGATCATCAACTACTAGTATGCAAACTCAAGCTAAAGTTGAAAAAGAGCAAACCACTCATGAATGCAGCAAAATATGACCTTGAGAATATACTACTGGAATTTAAAGACTGCCTGCAAAATCGATTTGCTGCTTTAGATACAAATGACAGAGCTCCAGAAGAGTTATGGAATGACATCAAGAAGGTTGTGTTGGAAGAAAGCGAGAAGTCTCTACAAAAGGTGAAAAAGCAAAAACGGCCCAAATGGATGACGGAAGAAACTCTGAAAATTGCCCAGAAACGCAGAGAAGCTAAAGCCAGAGGAGAAAGAAAGACAATAACAGAACTCAACAGAGATTTCCAAGTGCAGCAAGACAGGACAAGGAAAAGTACTACAACGGCACTTGCAAGGAAATAGAAGCAGAAACTATTAGAGGAAGAACAAGATCGGCTTTCCTAAAGCTACGAGAGTTAAAGAAAAAGTTCCAGCCTCGAATTGGAATGTTACAAGATTGTCAAGGTTCTATGTTGAATTATGCTGAGAAGATCAAGAAAAGGTGGAAGGAATATACAGAGTTTTTATATGATAAAGATCAAGTGGACCAACAGCGGTTTCAACCTGTACCTTATGATTGGGAACCATTGGTGATGAAAGAAGAAGTTAAAGCAGCATTGAAAGCCTTATCAAAGAACAAAGCACCAGGCATTGATAGCATTCCCAAAGAAGTATTACAGCAATCTGATGCAGCTGTTACCGTACTTACAAGGCTTTGCCAAGAAATATGGAAGACAACATCATGGCCAAATGACTGGAAAAGATCTGTGTTTATACCAATACTAAAGAAAGGTGATCCAACTGACTGTGGAAATTATCGCACAATCGCTCTGATCCCACATGCCAGCAAGATTCTACTGAAGATTATTCAAGAGACTACAATCATACCTGGAACAAGAACTACCTGAAGTGCAAGCAGGGTTCAGGAAAGGGCGAGGAACGAGAGACATCATTGCGGATGTGAGATGGATCCTTGAAAAGACTAAAGAATACCAAAAGGATATCTATTTGTGCTTTATCGACTATAGCAAGGCTTTTGACTGTGTAAACCATGAGAAACTCTGGGCCACATTAAGAAGCATGGGTATACCAGAACACCTGATTGTACTCTTGCATAATCTGTACATTGATCAAGAAGAAGCAGTTCGAACGGAACAAGGAGAAACAGAATGGTTTAAAATAAGCAAAGGTGTAAGACAAGGCTGCATACTTTCTCCCTTCCTGTTTAATTTATATGCAGAACAAATCATCAGAGAAGCAGGACTGTATGAAGACAACAGAGGTGTGAAGATTGGTGGAAGACTCATCAACAACCTTCGCTATGCTGATGATACCACATTACTGGCTGAAAGAGAAGATGATCTGAAACATTTGCTTCTCACAATCAAAGAGCATAGTCTCAAAATGGGCCTGCATCTTAATGTAAAGAAGACAAAGATCATGACAACTAGCGTAATCAACAGGTTCATCGTTGAAGGAGAAGAAATTGAAATCGTGAACAACTTTAACCTACTTGGATCAACTATCAATAAAGAAGCAACAAGCAGTCAAGAAATCAGATGACACATTGCTCTTGGCAGAATGGCTATGAAAGACCTAGATAAGATTCTCAAGAGCAGAGATGTCTCTCTCCATACAAAGATTCGACTTGTTCAAGCCATGATATTTTCAATAACATCATATGGATGTGAAAGCTGGACAGTGAAAAAGATAGAGAGGAAGAAAATTGATGCCTTTGAATTATGGTGCTGGCGGCGAATACTGTGTATACCATGGACTGCCCGAAGAACAAACCAGTCGGTACTAGAGGAGATCAAACCTAAGCTTTCTTTAGAAGCTCAGATGACTTGACTTTCATACTTTAGACACATCATGCGAAGAGAGAGATCATTAGAGAAAGATATCATGCTTGGCAAGATAGAAGGTCAGCGCAAAAGAGGAAGGCCAGCAATGAGATGGATCGATACAATAACAGCAGCTACGGGTACCAGTCTGTCAACAATGAGCCGCCTGACTCAAGACCGAACACAATTGAGGATAGCTATCCAGAGGGTCGCCATGAGTCGACTCCGACTCGACGGCACTTAACAACAACATATATGCACAGAAGTATTTACTTATTTTAGCAACACAGATAGTTATATCAACATTCCTCGGAGGTGTTTTCATAAGTGCCAGAGGCATAAGAACATAAGATATGCCATACTGGGTCAGACCAAGGTCCATCAAGCCCAGTATCCTGTTTCCAACAGTGGCCAATCTAGGTCATACGTACCTAGCAGTCTCCCCAAAAGACACAGGTTCCTCAATGCTTGTATTGGGTCAAGCAGTGATATCCTGGGTCCCTTTTAATAATGGTTTATGAACCTTTCCTCCAGAAACTTGTCCAAACCTTTTTTAAACCCAGCTACACTAACAGCTTTTACTACATCCTCCAGTAACCAATTCCAGAGTTTGATTACACGTTGAGTGAAAAAATATTTTCTCTTATTAGTCTTAAATAGTTTACCCTGTAGCTTCATTGCATGTCCCCTAGTCTTTCTATATTCTGATAACGTAATCTACGTTTACCCGTCCCACTCCATTCATTAATTTATAGACCTCTATCATCTCTCCCCTCAGCCGTCTCTTTTCCAGGATGAAGAGCCCTAACCTTTTTAGCCTTTCTTCATAGGGGTGTCCTTCCATCCCCTTTACCACTTTGGTGGCTCTTCTCTGCACCTTTTCTAATAACGCTATATCCTTTTTAAGATATGGCGACCAGATTGCACACAATATTCAAGGTGCAGTCTCACCATGGAACGATATAGAGGCATTATAATATCCTTTGTTTTATTTTCCATTCCTTTCCTTATGATACCTAGCATTCTATTTGCTTTCTTGGCTGCCGCTGCACACTGGGCGGAGGGTTTTAACATCTTATCCACGATGACGCCTGAATCTTTTTCCTGGGTGGTGGTTCCTAATGTGGAACCTTGCATCGTGTAACCATAGTTTGGGTTGTTCTTTCCTAGTTGCATAACTTTGCACTTGTCCACATTAAATTTCATCTGCCATTTGGATGCCCATTAGGTGAATTAGGCAGTTGCCTAGAGCGCTGGCCCTCTGAAACACCCATTGCCACTGCTGCTATCCCTCTCTGGGGCCTGCAGTGGTGGCAATCGCTCAGAAATGCTTACTTCGACTCTCTGGCACTGCCTAATGGTTTCTGCCCTCTACTATTTGTCTTTTCCACCCCCGCCAATGCATACTTCAAACCAGAAGTCTGTTAGAAAGATGCACCTCTAATCCTTGCATCAGCCCTGTATGGAGGACAGAGAATGGAACTACCCATGTAGTTGTGCACTCAAAAATTGCACACAGAGAATGCAGGTGAAAATTCTGTTTGTAATTTTTCCTTAGACACCTAGTTATGAATATTTACCTGTGGGGGAGGCTAATTTTATAAAGCATTTCCTGTCTGTAAAGCTTCTTCTACATACAGTACTGAAAAATAACTTTTATAAAATTGTGCAGCTGCATATACACATAAACGTAGGTGCATGGAAAGAGTGCATGATCTGAATGTAGGCATTCCTGGGAGAGTAGTTTGGGTGGAGCAAGGGCAGATTTACAATGTACATGCGTAATTTATAAAATATACAAGTGCATGCATGGAATACACACACACACAATTGCACCTTTTTCAGAGCAGGTGTAGTGTAAATTTGTGCATAGGCATTTGCATGCTGTTGTGTTTGGTTTCTGTAGTCTAGTTATTGCAATGCAACATTTGCCATTGAGTCAATGCTGACTCCTGGCAACCTAGCCCCTGGGTTTTCTTGGCAAGGTGCAACTGGAAGTAGATTACTGGACCTTTCGTCCACACAGTGAGTTTACAGCCCCTGGTATTCCAAGGTGGTCACCTATCCAGGTACTAGCCAGGCCCAGCCCAGCTTCAGAGATCAGCTGAGAGCAGGTTCACTCAGGTAATTAAAGGCACATGTTCACTTATGTTGCCTTTTAAAATAGGTTAAAATAAGCTCTTATAAAATTACAGTAGGTGATACCCAAAAGTATATGCAGTGCAAGCTGGGTTTGTCTATGTACAGTAGCCAGTAGGCATGCTCAGTTGTGGAGTTTGGGCAGAGTTGTGAAGTACATGTGTTGATTGTAAATTGATCTGATCTCCTTTGTATTTCCTTACCATTCCCCCTAGACATATCTTGTGTCTACAGCTACTGTGCTGTCTGTCTTGACTAGACTGTAAGCTCTGATGAGCAGGGACTCTCTCTTACATGTGTCTGTGTAGCACTGCGTATGTCTGGTAGCGCTATACAAATGCTCAGTGGTTGTAGTAGTAAACTCTGGTACAAAGTAGTAGCCTAGAGGTTAGAGAATTGTCTCAAGACCCAGAGAAGCCAGGTTCAAATTCCACTGCTGCTCCTTGTAATCATAGAGAAATCACTTAATCCTCCATTTTTGCAGATTACAAGTTTAGGGATATGCCCCATGGTAGTAGCCATGGGAACCTATACTCTACTGTCTAGCCAGGCCTGCCATAAATTAGAGTTATGGGACCTCCAGCTTGTTAGAGGGAGCTCTCATGTAAATGTCTGGTATCAAAAGGACATTTTTGGATTTGCCAATTTGGACCTCAAAGCCAAGATCAAGATCAGTCCCTGGAGGATATACATGTTGGCCTATTTAGCTTATGTCAGCGATGGCGAACCTATGGCACGCGTGCCAGCTGTGGCACGCGAAGACCTTGCAGCTGGCACGCGGGAAGGTCCGCAATCAAGATATGCGGCATTAAAAAAAAAAAAAAAAAAAGCTGCCGGGGCCGGGGCCGCCGCGGCAGAATCGAGTGTGCCGCGGGGCCCCCCCGCCCAGCAGAGCCTGCCCTCCGTCCCCTGTCTCACCTGGGACGGAGGGCAGGCTCTGCTGGGCGGGGGAGCCCCGCGACACACTCGATTCTGCCGCGGCGGCCCCGGCAGCGACAGCTTTCTTTGTAAAATAAATTTCGCTGGTGGGGGGGGTTAGGAGTGGTGATGGGCTGGGGGGGTTAGGAGTGGTAATGGCTGGGGGGGGTTAGGAGTGGTAATGGCTGGGGGGGGGGTTAGGACTGGTGATGGGCTGGGGGGGTTAGGAGTGGTAATGGCTGTGGGCTGTTGGCGGGTTAGGACTGGTGATGGGCTGGGGGGGCTAGGACAGGAAATGGGCTGATGGGGGGGTTAGGAGTGGTGATGGGCTGGGGGGGTTAGGAGTGGTAATGGGCTGGGGGGGTTAGGAGTGGTAATGGCTGTGGGCTGTTGGGGGGTTAGGACTGGTGATGGGCTGGGGGGGTTAGGAGTGGTAATGGCTGTGGGCTGTTGGGGCTAGGACTGGTACTGGGCTATGGGGGGCTAGGACAGGAAATGGGCTGATGGGGGGGTTAGGAGTGGTGATGGGCTGGGGTAGGTTAGGAGTGGTGATGGGCTATGGGGGGGCTATGGGCTATGGGGGAGCTAAGTCTATATGGGCTGATGGGATTAGGACTGGAAGTGGGTTGATGGGGGCTTAGGACTGGTAATGGGCTATGGGGGGCTAGGACAGGAAATGGGCTGAGGGGGAGGGGTTAGGACTGGAGGTGGGCGGTGGGGGGGGGTTAGGACTGGTAATGGGCTATGGGGGGCTAGGACAGGAAATGGGCTGATGGGGAGGGGTTAGGACTTGAGGTGGGCTGTTGGGTGGGGTTAGGACTGGAAATGGGCTGATGGGGGGTTAACACTGGAGGTGGTCTGATGGGGTTAGGACTGGTAATGGGCTATGGGGGGTTTAGGACTGATAATGGGCTATGGGGGGGCTGGGACAAGAAATGGGCTGATGGGGAGGGGTTAGGACTTGAGGTGGGCTGATGGGGTTAGTACTGGTAATGGGCTGTGGGCTGATGGGGGGTTAGGACTGGCAATGGGCTATGGGGGGGTTAAGACTGGTAATGGGCTGTTGGCTGATGGGGGGTGTCTGGTAATGGGCTATGGGGGGTTAGGACTGATAATGGACTATGGGGGGGCTAGGACAGGAAATGGGCTGATGGGGAGGGGTTAGGACTTGAGGTGGGCTGATGGGGTTAGGACTGGTAATGGACTGTGGGCTGAGGGGGGGTTAGGACTGGCAATGGGCTATGGGGGGGCTGACTGGAAATGGGTTGATGGGGGTTAGGACTGGAAGTGGGCTGATGGGGGTTAGGACTGGTAATGGGTTATAGGGGGGGCTTAAACTGAAAATGGGGTGATGGGGGGTTAGGACTGGAAGTGGGTTGATGAGGGGGGGCTAGGACTGGTATTGGGTTGGGGGGTTGCTAGGACTGGAAATGGGTTGGGGGGCTGCTAGGACTGGAAATGGGCTGATGCAGGGACTAGAAGGGAATGGATGCTGGGTGAGGCTGGAACTAGAAAGGAGCTGGTGTTGGGGGAGGATTAGAATGGGATGGGGCTGGGAGAGTAAAATGGAGAGGGGAAAAATATTTTGTGTGGGAGGGATAAAAAATCTACAATTGGCCGGGTATTGGGAGAATAAGTGGGGATTGAGGATGGAGGGGTAAATTTTGAGTAGATGAAATAGGAATGAGGAAAGAGCAAAAGGAGAAAGATTAGTATGTTAAAGCAGATGTAGAGAGAGAATGGAAAAAAAAAAAACAAGACAGAAGAAAGGACAAATGGACAGCAGATGGAGAGTTAGCAGAAGACACGAAGAAACCAGAAGAAAGTGGCTGGAACAATTGCAACTGAAAAAAAATGCACAAAAGGTAGAAAAATATCTCTTTATTTTGAATTTATTAACTGGAATATGTCAGCTCTGGGAAATGTGCATCATTAATTTTTGCGCTTTGTTTAGTACAAGAGGAAATTAATTTATAGTTTTATTTCTACAGTGTTGTTGTATATTCCAAGTTTGGCTTTTGGGGTTCCCAGTTTAATTATTGTCTTCCTGTTTCTAAATTGTGATTCCTTGTTTGGTGATGGTCTGTTCTGCATGTGTAACTGAGCTGAGGTATTCTGTTTATATAATTCCTATTTGACATTGCCACTTGTTCTTTCCCCAGTAGGTCATGTATTGTTGTTCTCTGAAATGTATTGATTTAATATTTGCAGTGTTGTCTTTTGATAGTTAGGGTATGGTGCTTTGTGAGTCCTGGTAGTGCTGTTAGGATACGGCGGGTTTGCTATGGGTTCTAAATGGGCAGCGTTTGTAGTAGTTCCTAATGTGCCTGGCGGTTGGTACTGGATTATAGTAATGTAGAAACCTTTTAGTCTTTCTTTATCCATATACTCATTAAGAGGCATGTTTACTAAAAGTTAGTGTATGGTAACATTATGCAAATATTTATGCAAATGAGGCACCTTATGCAAATGAGGCTTTAATTGACGTGCTGGCACTTTGAGGAAATTCTTTGGTTTTGTGCGGCAGTTTGGGCACTCGGGCTCAAAAAGGTTAGCCATCACTGGCTTATGTAAAGCCAAGGCAATGAGAGTGGAGGGAAAATCAAAGGAAGGCGCTCTTAACTGTTTCCTGCCCGGTGGAGACACTGCCAGCTAAAGACCTGATGTGATCTGTGACCATCTCTTTTTCTCTGCTGCTCTCTTCCTGCATGATGCTGTGCTTGCCCTAAATGTCTCCCAAGCCTTGACTTCAGGGAGATCATCTCACAGCTTGAAGCCTACCTCTCTTTGTCTCCTTCCTGATATCCAATGCAGACTTCCAAGAAACAGAATACTCTCAACCAACAAGCAGACTCTATGCAGAGAAGTATGAATCATTTCTTTCTTTTCTCCATGGACAAGCAAGATAAGTGTTCACACAAGAGGAATGTCATCAACGAAGCTCAGTGTAGGAACTTTTCTCAGCTCCATCTAGAAGCTTTTAGAGTAGCCCCTCTGTGCATGCATGCGTGCGTATTCCTGCCTGCCACTGTTGTGCCTTATCTCTTCAGTCTTTCATTTTCACGGATCCCAACAGACAATTTTGGTGTCAGTCCATGGTATCCTCCCTCAATTGTTATTTTAGTCAATTTGCTCATTTTATAATCACCTGTCCTACTGCCATTATTGCCACATGCTTCCTTCCTTTATTTTTCCCTAGTTTATTATTTTTTGGTCATTTTAAGTTTCCTTTCTCTTTCTTTCAACACTGCTATAAGCCACATTATGCCTAAGGTTTTCCAGTCACAGTAATTTTTTCTTTCATCAAAACTGAGTTGTTTCTGAATGATGTGTGCCAAAAACATAGTAACATAGTAAATCACAGCAGATAAAGACTAGTATGGGCCATCTAGTCTGCACAGTAAGCTGGCAAGAGTAGGTGCACCTGCCGCTCCGTGCAGGCCACCCCTCCCCATGTCTTTGTTTAGGAGTATAGGACACCCCTATTTGTTGAGAAATTAGATAGTTAAGTTTATTTTGATTTTATCCTATTGCTATAAAGGAATTCCCTGTGTCTGTCCCATGCCATTTTGAATTCTGTCACTGTATTTGCCCCCACCACTTCCATCGGGAATGCATTCCAAGTATCCACCACCCTTTCAGTGAAAAAGTATTTTCTGACATTGCCTTTACCCCCTTGCAGCTTCATGTTATGCCCTCTAGTTTTACAGCTTCCCCGTCTTTAGAAGAGGACTGTTTGTTCATTATTTATCTTTAAGTATTTAAAGGTCTGAATCATATCTCCCCTATCCCTCCTCTCCTCCAGAGTGTACATATTTAGGTCTTCAAGTCTCTTCTCATAAGACTTCTGACGTAGGCTCCAAATCATTTTGGTCATCTTCCTCTGAACAGTTTCGTCTTTTTACATCCTTTGCAAGATATGGTCTCCAAAACTGAACACAGTATTCCAAGTGAAGCCTCACCAGTGACTTATACAGTGACATTAGTACCTCTTCTTTTCTGATGGTAATTCCTCTTTGTATGCAACCCAACATCCTCCTGGCTTTTGCCACTGCCTTGTCACACTGTTTTGCCACCTTGAGATCCTCAGAAATAATTCACACCAAGGTCCTTCTCCTGGTCCATGCACACCAACCTCTCTCCCCCTATCGCATACATTTCCCTTGGATTTCTGCTTCCCAAGTGCATGACACTGCACTTCTTCACATTAAATCTTAACTGCCAAGCCTAGACTATTCTTCCAGCTTTTGTAGATCTTTCCTCATGTTATCCACTCCCTCAGGGGAGTCCACTCTTTTGCAAATTTTCGTGTCATCTGCAAAAATACAGACTTTTCTATTCAGTCCTTCAGCAATATCACTCACAAATACATTGAACAGTGCCGGGCCCAGGACCGAACCCTGGGGCACCCCGCTAATCACCCTCCTTTCATCCAAGTGAGCTCCATTTACCATCACATTCTGTCGTCTGTCAGTCAACCAATTTCTGATCCAGTTCACCACCTTGGGACTCATCCCCAAACTACTGAGTTTATTGATAAGCCTCCTATGAGGAACAGTATCAAAGGCTTTGCTGAAATCCAGGTAGATAACATCCATCGCATGCCCATGATCTAGTTCTCTGGTCACCCAATCAAAGAACTCAATCAGATTTGTTTGGCAAGATCATCCTTTGGTAAAAACCATGTTGCCTCGGATCATGCAACCTGTTGGTTTCGAGGAAGTCCACTATTTGATCTTTCAGGAGTGCCTCTATTACTTTTCCTCACGGGCCTGTAGTTTGTCACTTCTTCCCTGTCACCACTTTTGTGAAGAGGTACCACATCAGCCCTTCTCCAGTCTTGAGGAACTTCTCCTGTTTCCAAGGATCTGTTGAAAACATTCTTTAACGGCCCTGCAAGAACCTCTCTGAGCTCTTTCAGTATCCTGGGATGTATCCCATCCAGTCCCATGGCCTTGTCCACTTTCAGTTTTGCAAGTTGTTCTAACACATCATCTTCTGTGAATGGTGTGGAATCTACGTACTTCATTCCCATTTTTATATTTGGAAGTCACAGGTGGTCCTTCTCCAGTGAGTTTAAAAAGTGTACCCAGTACCTCAGGACCATTTTTATTACGGACACACAGATGGTGCCTGTAGTGCTTGAGGCCTGACCATGAGCCTTCTTTATGCATTTTGTGTTCATAGATGATGAGGAGAGGTTTTAAGGGTAAAAGAAAAACAGCACAAATTTATTTTTGGTGTTGAGAAGACTGATCCATCATCCAGGACTTGGACAAGGGTTCCTGCTGCTCTAGATAGAAGCTCTGGCTGTACTGTCCCTCCCCCCCCCCCCCCCCCCGCATGCTGAGCCATGACACCCTCCCATTGTCCTGAGCCATGCACCCCCCTCCCCACTGCCACTGATTCCAGCAGCAGGCTGCTGCCGCCGAGCCTAGCCACCCGCCGCCAGAATCAGCAGCAGCAGGGGGGGCAGCGTAGCTGAGCGTGTGAGGAAGGCGGCTGTGGGAATGGGGGGGGGGGAGCAGGCCATGTGTGCTGAAGCACATGGCCTATTGCCCACAGAGGTCTGCCATCTAGCCCACCTAGTGGATGGGCCGGCCCTGCCATCATCTTTGACATCAGAGTCATCAGTCTCCATGGCTTCTGGAGTCGCATTGACACTGTCAGCGCTTCAACATCGAGAAGCCTTTGAGCTCACTTGGAGCTGAGCACCTGGATACCTACCAATACTGTCTCAAGGAAGAGGAATAATTCATCCTCAGACATCAAGGACCAGAGAAGACGAGTAGCGAGTTAGGCATCAGAGCATTGGCACTGATATCTATCAGAACATGATGTCAAGAATATCAATGTTTTAGATGAACCCGGCCTTCAAAGCAGCCCTGATGTGAGGACCACTCATCTACCTTGCTATTAAAGGGGTCATGCCAGCCTCTGAAGAGCCAGGACCAGCCTATTGATACTTCCTGTCAGATTCTGCAGACATCAGCCAAATCTGTTGCAGGCTTTACAACTATGGCAGCCCTCGAGAAGCAGCTCATGAAAGGGTTTGAAAACAGAGGATGATGATGTTCTTCAGTCTTCGCAAGGCTACAGCTTCAGTGACATCAACAATGGTGCATCCTCAAAACCTTGGTCTGCCTGTAGGAGAGGAATCATCATCAAGACCTTGAAGGACTTTGACACTGACTGCTGCCAGTCACTCTCACTTTCCAGTGCTTCAGGAGGTGATCACTCTCTATAATTTATTTATTTATTTGACTAGTTTTATATACCACCTTTTCCTTCAATCAAAGCGGTTACAATACATTATGAGGTTACAAAGGAAAGGAAAACATACACTACTTTATCATTACATCAAAGCAGTGACAAATGGGAAAACAAACACAGGGAAATACGGTACATACAAAACATTACATTACATTTAATAGGCATACCGGCAAACAAAACACATCCATGGAGCAGCCGCTTCCTTAGTCCCGCACGGTCCTATGCCAGAATAAGGCCAGAAATCCTTGATACATTGGTGTTCCTGAAGGAGATTTAATTCCCCAATGAGACAGAGGTTGGCCCAGGCAGAGAATCAGACATCAGAATCTGAGTTAGCTTCTAAGCACTCTTAGGAATCTGAGTTTGACTTTGAATACTTCTTAGAGGTCTTCAGAGCTTTCCTTGGATCTCACCCCTTGCATGAACATTACAAGTCCCTGCATGAGGAGCTTGATTTCCACAATTTTGTTAGAGAATTTCTGCTGAAAACAAAGGAGGAGCCCAGGGAAAAGTTAGACATCCTCCAATATTCCATTGCTGTGGAAGCAGTGACGGGCCAATGCACCACATCCTTCAGAGGCTGCAGATGAGAATGTGGAAGATCCCATCTCTGTGCTTCCGGTCAGCAAGAAGGTCAACTCTATGTATAGAGTTCAGAAGGCTTCTGGATTTGAGAAGCTTCAGCTGCCGCACCCCTCCATTTTCATTGAATCTGTTCTCAAAGGGCGCAAGAGTTCCAAGTCTCAGGCTTTGGTGCCCCAGGGAGGAAGGCCAGGACCTTGTACTCTTTTGAAAGAAAGTTTTTTTTCAGAATGCTATACTAATCTCCCACATAACGTCCTACCAGCTTTTCATGGGCAAAGCACCTGCAGAACATTATGTTCAACTTGATGGAAATTACCGACTTTCTCCCACCAGAGAAAGTTGAGTAATACCGCTCCCTAATGGCACAAGGGAAAGGGTATGGAAAATACATTGTCTGAGCAACATATGATATTTTCTACATGACATCGAGAACCTATTCGATGAGTATCGGTGCCCAGAGTCTCTCACTGCCCCAGGCCTCAGACTTATAGCCTAGTGTGCAGGAGCAATTCACAGAGATGCTGTGCTATGAAGTCATTGTCTTCAGAGAAAAGATCCAAGAAGCTGAGACCATAATCTAGCAGCATCCTGGCACCCTAAAAATGTTCTCCAGGCCCACTTCTAACCTGACCTTCTCATCTAGGAGGTTCCAAATGGGGGGGCAGCAGATGTCCTACTACTCTCATAAGTGTATGTATGCCCTTCCTCCCCCCACCCCCCACTCCTCCCAGACTAGGCAGCCTTTGTGCTCCTGCCCTCAATAGCTGAAGATTCATCCCAGGCAAAACCTAGAATGGGATTTTAACCAGCTTCTAGAGAACATAGGGCCCATTATACAAAGCAATTAACATGGCTGGCAGACCTGCTAACTATGTTAATCATGCTGACTGGGATATTCAGTGGCACTAATGTGGTTAGTACCTCTGAATATCTGTGGGTGCCACCGCTAGGGGTGTTGCAGGGGCAGAAACTGGGGATAACCGGGCAGCAGCGATATTCAGCCACTGCTCGGTTTTTCATCAGCGGCAAATGTTAGGCACAGTAGAGGCTGTCCTAACTTTCTTTGCCAAAACTCACAAGGCAGCAGCTGAATATCGCCGCCTGGATAGCTTCAACGCTATCTGGCTGACCTGGATATTCAATGCCAGTAGCTTGGATATTGCCCCAGTATTGAATATCCGGGTCTTAGGTTCAGCAGCGATGACTAGCCACTTTAGAATGGCTAGCCACCACCACTGTATATCAGGCCCATAGCCACTACCCCTGTCCTACTCTTCGACAATCTACCAGTTGAAGGGAGGTTTGCACTCTTTACAGATTGCACACGCATACAGATACATCCCAGTCATAAGAAGTAACTATGATTCACTGCAGAAGCACACCACATCCAGTACTAAATTCTGCCCCTTATTTATTTAACAGGTCTTTTTATACTGCTTCATCATTTCAATCAAAGTAGTTTACATTGTAACTTAAACTTGGTAATGTACATTAAATAGGGCTATTGATAACTCAGATTTTTCTGAGGCAATGGAGGGTTATGTGACTTGCCCAAAGCCACAAGGAGTACTAGTGGGAATTGAACCTTGGTCTCTTGGTTCGCAAGCCAGTGCTCTTACCATTAGAGTACTCTTCCACTCCTTATGTATTCATATAACGCCTAGAATCCAAACTTTGCTTCTTCAGATCCAAGTGTACCAAAAAAATAGTCCCAAAAGAAAACACTGGATCACAAATACTGAACTGCAAACATATATCCGCCTCTGGATAGAAATATCAACATCAATCAAAATGAAAAATGCTGGAGGAAAAAGACCTCAGGGTTCTCTTGCCAATGCAATGGAAGCAATTGTGGGAACTCACAATACCTCTGCAACAGCCAACTTTGGCATACCGCAGTAATGAGTTAACTCTTTAACATCATTGGTCATAAAAAACCTCCAACATTCTAGTAGGCAAGATCTTTCACATATCAAAGACAGACTACTAGAAAGGCTTAGCTCTTAGGTAATAATACCTCTTGCACATTTGCTTAAAAGAGAAAGATTAGACATTAGTTGTGGATACACTTCAAACTGCCCTTGGTCTAACTCCAAACAGGACCATTGTACTTAGCCGTAGAACAACTTCAAACAGCCCTGGGTCCAAATCCAACGCCAGGCGTTTCGCCAATTCTGCTTCAGGGAGCTAAACCCGTATCATGCAATGCCACATTATTAAAGCATACAATTCTTTGTCTGAGCAAACCAAGGTGTCCAGATCACAAACATATTCTGGCATACTCTTTTTCTTCACCGTCTATTGCCATGATGCTATTGGTATGATTATATATTCTGTCTATATCTATTGTAGTGAACAACTTATAGACTTAGGTAGACAAGTTATTGGTCTATAATTTTGGGGAATGTTACTTGGATCCCCCTTTGGAAGAAAAAATGTTCTTTCTGTAGTAAGCCATTGTGGTGTTAAGTGTGGCTGCTTGAACAATTGATTTTTGCAGTTCACCAGGTCTTGGTGAAGTGCTTGAGCCAAAAGTTGGTTACTCCATCTGGGCCAGGGCTCTTGCAGTTGGGAGCTTGTTTTAACCTGCTTGCCAGCTCTTTCATTGTTACTGCAGGCCATTCCATAGGTTTGATGTTGCTTTTTTTAAATGCTCCTTATGCAGGGTAACCATTCTGCTTCTTGATTGTGCTCTATAGGGTCCTCATATAGTTTTCTCCAGAAGGTTTCTGTTTCGGCTTTGGTCGGTAGTGCTTTTATCATATTAATGCTCTTTCCCAATTCCCTGTAGATTGTTCTGGGTTCTCTTTAAATAGTTTATTTTGATAGCTCTTTTCTGTTTTGTTCATATCTTCGCAGTTTTTGCACTTCTGCTGTTACTTTCAATTTATTATCGGGACATACACATTTCAGGTCTTCTGTTAATGCAGAATACTTTAGCTTGATTTATTGTATCTTCCTTAATATCTTTGATGACCTTAATCCCTTTAGATACCCACCTATCAGAGATACCTCCGCACGCAATGATTGTATTTTTCCTTCATGGAAAAACTGTTAGTGTGCCCTTTTCTTTGGGCCCTGAACTTTAGCTAGTAGTATTCTTGCAGTAATAATTTTAGATGCACAATATTGCATTTAATTTAATTTGGTGATGTCAATAAATGGTCCCTTTATACTGGATATGCCTTGTTCATCTTTATAATCATATTTTTAACCTTAGGTGTTAAATTTAACTTGGGTAATCTTTCCCTTGCCTGAAACCCAGCATATTCATCTTTTTCCATGTGGACTAGGAGTTCGATCTTGAACTCCTCCACTTCTAGGTATTTCTCCTCTTCTTCAGTTGATTGGTTGACCTATCTGTAGTTATCTCACTCCCCTGTAGTTCCAGGTCTCCAAGCTCAATCTCCCCCTCAACTGCTCTTTCTGTTTCTGTATATTCCTTTCTCCTGGTACTCTCACCCAGGTCTCCTTCTCCTCCCTGTATTTCTTTTTCCACGGAATCCTTTAGTTGCTTCAAGATGTTATCATTCACATACTATTTTGCTTTGATTTACGAAATTAAAGATCTTAAATTTGCATCTGTTGCTTTTTGTAGTTTTTCTTGTGGCAGTCTTCCTCTTTCTTCCAGTTTTTGGTGGATTCTCTTTGTATACCCTCTTGATTTAAATATAGAGTTTGTAGCATAAAAATAGCAGTACATTATCTCCTCTTTATCTGCAGAAGTCTACTTAACAATAGTTAATCTTCTTAATTTTTTCATTAATTTCTATGGTTTATCTCCTGCCACAGTGGGTCCATGAACATGCTCACCGTGGCCTTTATCTGTGGCAGGAATGTTATCTATATCTGCAGTGCTTGCACTATTGTAACCACCATACATCATCATTAGCCCTAGTGCGTAGCTAAGGGTGGGCACCTTTTTATCCTGTGCGACAAGTATGTATTTTTATTTATTTATTTAATATTTCTTATATACCGCCTTTCATGATATCAAGGCAGTTTACATTGAACAAACTGAAATTACATTGAACAGGGCATTATAACTTGGAGATAACTATTTTACAGGGAACATGGGCAATGGAGGGTTAAGTGGCTTGCCCAAGACCACAAGGAGCTTTTTCTTTTCGTTCCTACATACTTCAATTACAGTGTCGCCTTGCTGGGATTTAGTATAAATTGTGACTATCCTGAAAACCCGACTGGCTGGGAGGCAGGTATGGAGAACCCTGCTCTACAGCTTTTAATTGTTCACTTTAAGCGGGACTTGCTTCTTACTTCTTCTTCCTGCAGCGTCTTGGGACCCAACATGGTTTTGACTCAGCTGATGAGGGCTCCTTTCGAGCCACTAGATAGCTGTGGATGGAAGTACTTGATCTGGAAGATCTTGCTTTTTTTGATGGCAATCACTTCAGCACATAAAGTTAGTGAGCTCCAGGCTAGCAGTAGATGCACCTTTACAAAGTTTTTCAACACTACGGTGGTTTTAAGTACTTATTCTAAATTCCTTCCTAAAGCGATGTCAGATTTCTACCTCAGTCAGTCAACAATCCTTCCAACATTTTTTCCAAGACCCCATATTCACAAAGGAGAGAGCATGTTGCACATGTTGGACTGCAAGAGAGTCTTGGCCTTCTATAGGAGCGAACTAAAGTCCAAAGAAAGTCTGCCCAGTTTTTTGTTTCTTTTGACCTCAATAGGTTGGGGGTTACATACATAGTAAATGATGGCAGATAAAGACCAGTATGGCCCATCTAGTCTGACCAGTAAAGTGGCTACGGTGGTTGTACCTGCTGCTCTGTGCAGCCCCCCCCCCCCTCTATTTCTGTCAACAAACATATTGCTTCAATTCAGCTAGCAGATTGCATCTCTTTTACTTATGCTCAGGCAGGTCTAATACTTGAGGGTTATGTCACAGCTCACAACATCCGAACTATGGCTGCATTGGTAGCTCACTTGCAGTCAGCCTCCATGGAAGAGATTTTCAAGGTTGCAACTTGGATCTCAGTCCACACATTCACATCACACTATTTTCTGGAAAGGGACTCCTGATGTGACTGCACATTCAACCAGATTGTTCTTCAAAATCTGTTTGAGATTAGAATCCAACTCCATCCCCTCTAGGCCCATTTTCTTTCTTTTGTTCCAGCCTGATAAACCAGATTTTTGCTGTATGTATCTAAGGGCCTGTTGCTGAACAAACTAAAAAAGCTCTTCTGTTGGTTAGTATCTGCCAGTTGCAGACAGGTATAAGTCCTCACAACCCTCCCACCTCCATGCCCATGGGAGCAAAAACTGCTTCTTCCCCATGCTAAAAGCAAGTCGGCATCGGGCATTGGAGGGGGAGGAAGTCAGCCTGGCAGTGCAAGAGTTTTAAGGTAAGCACAGCAGAGCTGTTTGAAGCTCTTGCCACTGCTGCAGGGCCTGGAGAGAGGTGGCAGCAATCCGCCACTGGACAACAGTCAGCCTAGGCAGCTGTCTAGTTTGCCTAATGGTCATGCCAACCCTGATCTAAAGACAGAAGAGAAAAACCTCAGGGAAACAACCACAGTGTAACACAGCTACAGCAAGCAAAGCAGTAAGTCACAGACCCTGAGGTTTTGCAAATAGCACCAAAATAATTAAGGTTCTCCATGGACTAGCAGGATGCATCAGCCACACCTGGTGACATCATCTGACGGCGCTGTGGATGGAGTGCTCTCCTATAGCTCAGAAGGCAAAGTCAGAGGACCTGACATACCCTAAATTCTTCCAAAAAATCACTAAGCACATGTCCCTGTCTCCCGTGGACACACCAGACACCAGGAATGAGGTACTCGGATTGCTAAAATATCTTGACGCACTGCCACCACCTTACTACCTGGGCCTTGAGGGTTTCCAGATAGGAGGGGCCTTTGATGCCCTTCAGGGGTAGAGCACTAACATTTGGCCCCCAGGGATTCTGGGAAATGTAGTTACTGGGCCTCCTGAAGGATTGAGGTTGTAGTTGTAGCTCGAGCAGCAAAGGCAGGCAAAAGAAAATTTCTTTTAAGAGGGTTTATTTCCAACGCATTGAAGCTCAGTGCTTTCAGTCGCAAAAGAAGAATAATGCACATTCAACAAAAGATGGGAAAACCAAATATACAGAAGTTGCAGTGCTGAGGCAGCTTTCATTCAGCTTATTCACAGTTCCTTCTCAGACTCACATTTAGGCAATCATGTGACTCTTCAATGAACAGAAAGCAATGTCCTTTCAACGGCACGGCTTCTCAGCTCCAGCAGGTGATTACACTTATTACCTTCATAAGCTTTTCACAAGAGAAACAGGTAAAGTAATCTTTCTACTATATTCTTTTCATATAGTTTCAAAGCTCTTTATCATGGCTATCTTCAATAATACATGTAGAGCAATCCATAGCTAGGTCCTGTTCTGTTGAAGGCAAATAATTATCTAACTGCATTTCTTCCTCACAGCTATTGGCATGCTGTACAGGATTAATAGCAAAGGCTGCCTTTTGCTCTAAGAACTCCTTAAACTGGGCCAGAAGTATTTCAGCCTGCTTATGCTCTCCCCCAAGCTGATATCTTTCTTCCTCTTCAGGCAAACATTTGTTTAAGGTTTCTAGCTCCTGGTAATTAGCTATGCTGTTCTTATCAAAGCAACAGTTCTCCGTGTGGGTAAAACCCCTCCCCCACTTATCCTTAAGAGCAAGTGTTGGGTTTGTCTTTAGAAGTTTAACATGTTCTGGAGACTTTCTGAACAAGCAATCATAATAAGAAATGTCAGCTTTACCTTGGCTCAAGTCCTCTGAATAAGCATTAGCACTTTTCCTTCTACTGGCTTTCAGGATTTGTGCTCCAGCTGGCTTATCATCAGTCCTTGTGCTTTGCAAGTGAATATGAGGCTGAACAATTCCTCCGTACTTCTGTCTGTTGTTGCTTTGAGTTTTAGTACTGTGTTTCCAGCTCTCTTTGGTCCAGGTATCAAACCTGCTAGCTCCTTTAACCCCAGGACGTACCTTATAATGAGAGTGTCTCCAGGGTGGATCCTTAGACCACTGATTACTGCTCAAAGGTCCTGCTTGGTTCTCCGGTAGCTCTTCCTGTAGTTCCAGGTCTCTCTGTGCTTCTGAGTCTCTCCGTCCTTTGGAGTCTCTCTGTGCTTCTGAGTCTCCCAGTAACTCTTCAGGTAATTCCAGTGATTCTCCTAACCACTCTGAATCTGCTAATTCTGACTGTGTTCTAACTGCTTGCGTATTTAACAAGCTCTCACTACTTTGCACTGTCCGCCTCCTGCTTGGGCGTGCCCAATCAGTGACCAGACCTGTCTCCTCCCCTAAGGTGAGGTGTGGTTTTAGATCAGCTGAGTGTTTTTTTCCTTTTGAAGTGAAAATCCTGCTTCTCAGTGCAGTACTACGTTTCTCCACAGGATTTTCAGCTATCTCCATTGCTTCTTGAGGAGCTTCTTCATCACAGCACCCAGATCTATTGTCTCCATTCCTGTATACAAATTACTCATGGACAATCTCACTCAGATTTGGCAGACGCCGGCCTCCAGACCCACCGCATCACACCGACTGGAAGCAGAATACCAACTACAGCCCACTCCAGGCTTCGACAAAACTCAGCTGCCTCATGAGTCCATTGTGGTGGAATTGCTCTGAAACAGTGAAAGGGTTCCCATCCACACTCCAACACTCCTCCAGGAAAGCTCCTGGATGACGCAGGAAAAAAGACGTACCAAGCCGTGATGCTGAGTGCCAAAATAGCATCAAATCAATTCCAACAGGTGCTGTATCTGGACTCGATACTGGACACCCGCTGAGACCTTTGACAACAAGTCCAGCACCTCTTAGCGGACTTAGGCAAATGTGGGATGCATCTGATCCATTCCACCTTCAATGCCTTCAACTCAGCAGCCATGACAGCCATCGCCTTACGGTGCTGGTCATGGCTACGCGCCAGGAATACGTGAGGACTGGCGGATGCCCCCTGCACGGGAAACAATCTGTTTGGCGAAAAGGTCAAAGAGACTATAAACAATATGAAGGATCGCTACACCACCCTTCAAACTCTGGCCTCAGATGGCCTAGACAGGAATTCAAGCAATCACAAACCTCAAGGCTTGTACCACCGTAAATCCTACTCTTCGTCCAAATGCTACCAGCCTTATCGCAAGTGGCAGCTGCAACAACCCAAACACTAGCACTACTAATCCTATCAGAAGCCTCACCAGAAGGGTCACAGGCAGCAGAAACAAACCAATGCACTGTCAGGGAAAAACAACCCTTCCTTTTGACATTGCACCCAGCAGAACCCTGCCAGTCGGCAGCCGGTTCTCTTCCTTCAAGAAAGTTTGGACGAACAGCACCACCGACAAATGGGTTCTGCAAATCATAGACTCCAGGTACAAGATGTGCTTCTCCTCCACACCACAGCAGTCAGCACATCCTGTATCTCACACATTGGCCCAACTCCTTCCCGCCTTATTGGAGGAGATCCAGGCCCTTCTAACAGTGGATGCTATCGAAAGAGTTCCACCAACGCAGATAAGGCATGGATTCTACTCCAGGTATTTTCTCATTCCAAAGAAGTCTGGGGGCATGTTCCCCTTCCTCAACCTGAGAAACCTCAACAAATTAATCCTCAAGGAGCACTTCAGGATGTACTCCCTTGGAGGGTGAAGCAGTTAGGTGCACAGGTGGTGTTCTCTTCAATCCTCCCTGTTGAGGGTAAAGGTCAAGGCAGAGAGGCTTGCATGCTGGAGATGAATGCATGGCTGCGTGGATGGTGTCATCGAGAGCGTTTTGGTTTCCTAGACCATGGGATGCTGTTCCAAGGGTTGCAGAGCAGAGATGGCATCCATCTGTCCAAGAAAGGTCAATGCATCTTTGGTAGTAGATTGGCTAATCTACTGAAGAGGGCTTTAAACTAGATTCGTTGAGGATGGGTGAAGAAAGCCCCCAGGTAAGTGAAAGCCCCCAGGTAGGTGATACATTAAATACCTTTATGGAAATGGGTAACAGGGGTAACATATGGAAAGCAGTGTGTATTAATGCCTGTAGCATGGGAAATAAGATCCCTGAAGTTGAAGCTTTGGTGGGAGTGGCTGACTTGGATTTAGTGCAGTTACAGAAACATGGTTCACAGAAAACCATGACTGGGATGTAACTATACCTGGCTATACTTTATTCAGAAAGGACAGGGTAGGAAGAAGGGGAGGAGGAGTGGCACTATATGTAAAAACTACTATTAAAGCTTTGGAATTACAGAGCTTAAAAGGGAGAGAGGAGGCATTGTGAGTTAAACTAGAAAGAGGGAAAGAGAAATCTATTTGCATTGGTGTGATATACAGACCTCCCTCACAAGAGGAAGAGGTGGACAGAGAGTTAATTGAAGACATACGCAGCATTGCTAGGAAAGGGGAAGTGCTACTGATAGGAGATTTCAATATGCCAGATGTTGATTGGCACATTCCTGCTGCAGTATCATCTAGAAGTAAGGAGATCCTGGATTCTCTATAGGGAGAACTTTTCAGGCAATTGGTAACAGACCCCACACGTGAAGGGGTCATACTGGACTTGGTGCTTACCAATGGTGAAAGTGTTTCTGATGTTGTAGTGGGAGATCATTTTGCATCCAGTGATCACCAGATGGTGTGGTTCAGTATTAGGACTAGGGCTGTTAGAATCCATTCCAAGGTGAGGATCTTAGACTTTAGGAAGACTAACTTTACGAAGATGGGCCAATAGCTCAGGGAGTCGTTAGTGGGATGGGAACAGCTGGGGGATGTAGAAAAACAGTGGTCAAAACTGAAAGGGGGTATTTTAAAGACAACCAACCTTTTTGTTAAAATTGTAAATAAAGGCAAAAGGAACAGGAGACCGCTATGGTTTTCGAAGGAAGTAGCTGAAAAAGTGAAGAAAAAGAGGGAGGCCTTCATGAAATACAAGAGATCACAGAGAGAGGAAGACAGGCATCTGTATTTGGAAAAACTTAGAGAAGCTAGCAAAGTAGTCAAGAAGGCAAAGATTCAAAAGGAGGAGGAAATAGCCAATGCAATAAAATGGGGGGGGATAAGACATTTTTCAGATATATTAGTGAGAAGAGGAAGGGCAAAAGTGGTATTGTCAGACTCAAGGGTGCAGGGGGGGAATATGTAGAAGCTGATAAGGATAAAGCGGAATTGCTTAACAAATATTTTTGTTCTGTGTTCACAGATGAAGAACCAGGAGCAGGACCTCAGAAAACACCCACAAATAAGAACAGAAGCGAGGGACATCTTGAACAATTTTCAGAAGACTGTGTTCGTGAGAAACTAGCTCAACTTAAAGTAGACGAAGCGATGGGACCGGATGGGATACACCCTAGAATATTGAGGGAACTTGGGGACGTTCTAGCAACTCCACTAACTGACCTTTTCAATGCCTCGTTGGAGTCGGGAGTGGTGCCAAAGGACTGGAGAGAGGCTCATGTGGTGCCTTTACACAAAAGCGGAAGTAAGGATGTGGTTGAAAACTACAGGCCGGTTAGTTTAACTTCGGTGGTGAGTAAATTATTGGAAACGCTGCTGAAAGAGAAAATAGTGAGGTTTCTGGAGTCCAGCGGATTACAGGATCCAAGGCAGCATGGATTCACCAGAGGCAGGTCTTGTCAGACAAATCTGATTGATTTCTTTGACTGGGTGACCAGGGAGTTGGACCGAGGGAGAGCTCTAGATGTGGTGTATTTAGATTTCAGTAAAGCCTTTGACACTGTTCCTCACAGGCGACTTATAAACAAACTGAGCACCCTAGGGATGGACCCTAAAGTTACTGCTTGGGTTAGAAATTGGTTGGGTGGGAGGTGACAAAGAGTACAAGTAAATGGAGCTCACTCTGAGGAGAAGGATGTTACCAGTGGTGTGCCCCAGGGATCTGTCCTTGGTCCGATTCTTTTTAACATCTTTGTTAGTGATATAGCGGAAGGGCTGTCGGGTAAGGTTTTCCTCTTTGCGGATGATACCAAAATCTGCAATAGAGTAGATACCCAGGAAGGTGTAGATAACATGAGGAGGGATCTAGCTAAGCTTGAAGAATGGTCTAGAATTTGGCAGCTGGGATTTAATGTTAAAAAATGTAAGGTCATGCATTTGGGCTGCAGCAATCCAAGGGAGCAATACAGTATAGGAGGTGAAGTACTTTTGTCCACTAAAGAAGAGCGGGACCTAGGCGTGGTTGTGTCTGATGATCTTAAAGTAGCTAAACAGGTAGAAAAGGCGACGGCAAAAGCTAGAAGGATGCTTGGGTGCATACGGAGAGGAATGGCTAGCAGAAAAAAGGAGGTGATAATGCCTCTGTATAAGTCTTTGGTGCGACCTCATTTGGAGTATGGTGTGCAATTCTGGAGACCGCACCTTCAAAAGGATGTGAACAGGATGGAGTCGATGCAGAGGGTTGCTACTGAAATGATTAATGGGCTTCATTATAAAGCATATGAGGACAGACTTAAGGATCTTAATATGTACACCTTAGAGGAAAGGCGGGATAAAGGTGATATGATTGAGATGTTTAAATACCTCCGTGGCATAAATGTTCAGGGAGAGAGCCTCTTTCAATTGAAAGCAAGTTCTGCTACGAGGGGACATGGGATGAGGGTGAAGGGAGATAGATTCAGGAGTGATATGTGGAAATATTTCTTTACAGAAAGAGTAGTGGATCCATGGAATAGTCTCCCAGTGGAGGTGGTAGAGATGAGGACAGTAACTGAATTCAAAAAAGCATGGGACCAACACAGAGGATCTCTAAAGGTAAAAAGTGGACTGTTGTAGTTGTTGTTATGGAAGGACAGACTAGATAGGCCATGTGGTCTTTTTCTGTCATCATGTTTCTATGTTTCTATATTTCTATGTTTCCACTACTGCAGCCCTACCATTTACTAGCCTCGTTGGACCTGAAGGATGCCTATGCGCACATCCCCATCAACATGGCGCACTGGCAATTCCTACACTTCCGCATCCTGAACCAACACTTCCAGTACAAAGTCCTTCGCTTCCGGCTCTCCCCGGCTCCGAGGGTCTTCACTAAATGTGTGGCAGTGGCCGCGGCCCACCTCAGGAGGTCTGGGATCTGTGTCTTCTCCAACCTGGATGACTGGCTCATAACAGCCCCTTCCAAGACCCTGACATGGAAAGCAACCCAGGCCACGGTCTCCCTCCTAACCACCCTGGGGTTTCTGGTCAACTACGGGAAGTCCCACATACAACCAACACAGACCCTGGAATTCATCGTGGCTTTCCTCTGCACACCACAAGCAAAGGATCTCCTTCCAGAACAGAGGGCAGACACCATCATGGCCCTGGCATGAGTGTATCCACAGCCAGCAGTGTCTCGGCTCAGACCTTGCTGTGCCTCTTGGGCCACATGACTGCCACGACCCAAGTCATCCTCCATGCCAGACTTCACATGCGGGATGTGCAGTGGCACCTAAGACAGCACTGGATCCAGTGAACCCAGCCCATGGCCCACCGGATCCCCATCAACCAGAAGGTCAAGAACTCCCTTGACTGGGGGCTGTGCAAAGAGTACCTCACCCAGAGCAAATCCTTCCGAGCACCCCATCATGACCTAGTCCTCACCACAGATGCCTTCAGTCTTAGCTGGGGAGCCAACCTACAGCACCTCCACACCTAGGGTACATAGTCAGACACTGAGAAGCACCTCCACATCAACCATTTGGAGCTCCAGGCAATCAGATATGCCCTCCAGACCTTCTCGAAGCAGCTCCTCCACAAGACAGTGCTGATCCAGACCGACAACCAGGTTGCCATGTTCTATATCAACAAACAAGGAGGCATGGGGTCCTTGCCCCTCTGCAGGGAGGCCCTTCGAACATGCGGCCTAATGCTCAGCAACAACTGCCACCTTCTCGCAACTTATCTCCCCGGCGAGGACAACT
This sequence comes from Ichthyophis bannanicus, assembly GCA_033557465.1. Taxonomy (NCBI): domain Eukaryota; kingdom Metazoa; phylum Chordata; class Amphibia; order Gymnophiona; family Ichthyophiidae; genus Ichthyophis; species Ichthyophis bannanicus. Next base: position 384,409,791 of record CM066033.1, on the reverse strand, counting down.
ACCTGGCGGACAAACTCAGCCACCAATTGCAACCACATAAATGGTCCCTCAACAAGGAGGTGGCAGAATCCCTGTGCCAGTGCTGGGGCGGTCCCAAGATGGACCTTATTGCCCAGCCGTCCAACACCAAGTGCCGATCCTTCTGCACGAGACTGCCAACCACCCAGAGCTCACCGATGGATGCATTCAACCTTCACTGGGGAGAGTTCAACCTCCTCTCCAGAATGGTACAGAAAATCATCAGCGACCATCATCCTCATCGCCTCCCACTGGCTGAGGTAGGGGTGGTTCCCCTTCCTCCTTCACCTGACCAAAGAACCTCCAGTCCACCTGCCCTTGAGGCCAGACCTCATCACCCAGGACAAGAGGAGGACTCCACCCCAAACTGTGCACCCTCCCACTGACAGCCTGGAAATTGAACAGTCAAGACTATACACCCTGGGCCTGACAACAGAGGTGCAATACTTCATCCTCGCGGCCAGGAGAAATTCCATACGGCGTTCATTTGGTCTGAAATGGAAACATTTCCATAACTGGTATGCGCAAGCTGGTGTGAACCCCCTATCATGCCCACTCCAGCACATCCTCCAGTACCTCACTGCCCTCGCCCAGATGGTCTACAGACCTCCTCCATCAAAGTACACCTCTTGGCAACTGCGGCTTTCCATGACTCTGTCGAAAACCTCACTCTCTCAATGCACCCGCTCGTTGCAAGATTTATGAAAGGTCTCACCAATCTGCGACCAGCAATCCAGAAACCAGTTCCCCCTTGGGACCTGTCCACCATCCTACATCAACTCACAAAAGGACCTTTCGAAACTCTGAAGGATGCGTCACTTAAGTATTTCACATGGAAAACTCTGTTTCTCATCACCATCACGTCGGCAAAACGGATCAGTAAACTCCAGATTCTGGTGGCACACCCACCCTACACTATCCTCCTCAGAGATTGTGTCACTTTACGCACGCACCCCAAGTTCCTGCCCAAGGTGGCATCGCCATTCCACATCAACCAGACCATTGAGATCCCCACTTTCTACCCAGAACCACATTCCTCTGAGGAGGAGCGCTGACTACACACTCTGGACTGTGTGCGGGCTCTGCACACATACCTGGGGAGAACCGAGGGAATCCGCAAAGGGCCTCAGCTTGTCGTATATTTTGACCCGAACAAACCAGGCTGCCCAGTCACAGAGGACACTCTCGCAATGGATCTCTACATGCAACGCCTTTTGCTACTCCCAGGCAGGAGCTGAACCCCCCCCCCCCTCTTCGACCTTTGCACACCAGCTACGCGCCATGGCGGCCACACTGGCGAACCTCAACGCAGTGCCTATTCAGCACATCTGTAGGGCTACAACATGGGCGTCCACACAGACTTTCCAAAACCATTACTGCCTAGACCAGCTAGCCCTAGCCCACAGCTCCTTTAGCTGCACTATCCTAAGCACAAACATCAGTGTAAGGCCGGAGGCCCAGACTCTGCCTGACCTCAACCAAGCGTAACGCTTGGCAGACGTTGACCGTTACCGCACATAGATTGGCCTGGACAGCTGGTATTTGACAGTTACTGCTAGGATGCCTTTTTATTGTGGTGCAACTTGTTACTGCCATACTCCCGTTGACGCACAGGCCCTGTTGACACCGATGGGGCTAATGTTTGTTCACATCGTTGCTATTGCTATTATTCACACGAGATTGTTCACGCTCCTGATGTAGTTCACGCATACTGTTCATGACTTATTGTTGGAATTACTTGAAGATATCCTGGGCCAGTTGCCCCAAATAAAACTTGTTGCTGCCTACCGGTCATGTTTCAGCTCCATCTGTCCACAGCATAGCAGGACTCCGGCCACAGCTAGGAAGTCACCAGGTATGGTTGACACATCCTGCTAGTCCATGGAGAAAGGGGAGTTACTTACTTGTAACAGAGGTTCTCCGTGGACAGCAGGATAAGTCAGCCACCCAATCCCACCCTCCTCACCCAAAAGATGAAGTCGTCATTGCTCACGTGCCGATAGTGCTCCTACCAGCATGGAGACTTGGCTTGAGACTAACTGAACCCAGTGGGGGCGGGCCTAGGGGTAGGGGCTACAGGGCATATGCTCAGAAGTTTGCCTTCTGAGCTATAGGACAACTCTCCATCCCCGTCTCCATCGGATAATGTCACCAGGTGTGACTGACTTATCCTGCTGTCCACGGAGAACCTCCATTACAGGTAAGTAACCCCCCTTTACTCACTGCTCAACCTGACCATTTCCAGTGACAATGTCAGCAATTAAGGTCACATGCTTTGAGTCAAAATGAATTGATTGACTCTGAAATGATTGAGATTCACAAATTACAGCAACAGATATTAAACAGGGCAGACATATGCCAGGAAAATGCACAGTTGAAACATAAATTGGCACAAGCCATAGAGGCATATGAGGTGAGAGATAAAGAAAATGTGGCTGTAAGAGCAGACATTTCTAAATTACAGCAACAGCACAAAGATGAGATTAAGGTCATTTTCTGACACTCCCTGCAGCTACAGCGAGACAGAGCCTTTACCTAGGTACAAATTAACTCCATCTCCTGTGAGACAAGAGCTTTTTGCCTTTCAGGCTGATGCAGAAAAGTCGAGCTAAAGGCACGCATACAAAAAGCTTAATGCCTTTGTGTAGCGCATCCCGAATGCACAACTCCGAACGCGTAATGCAGAAAACCCTAGCCATACAAATGAGGGTCGGGTAACCACGAGCGTTAGGAGAAAAGATGGATGGAAAACCTGATTGCAAAATAAAAACCGATAGCTAAATTTGCGCCTTTACGTGGAGCAAATGCATGCGCAGAAAAAGAAAAGTAAGAACTACGTCCCAGCATATGCACTTACACGTCACATAGCCGTCATACTACCAGCCAGCCAGCTAGCTAAATGGATCTGCTCATCCCGTTTCACAGCTGAGGAGAGGGATGTGCTCTACTGGCGTGTTACTGTCACTTCAGTGCGCCTCCCCCCATGTGGAACTATTGTGCGTCTATATTTGAATTCAGCAAGGATTGAAAAAAATGTAGTCAGAAAGCTATTTAATGCAATTTTTCCTTTATCTGTCTCACAGGAAAGGAGACACACACAAAAGAATAATACCAATCAAAGTATTCGCACCCCAAAAACAATTATTAAGAGAGAAGTAAGCATATTATATTAAGAAATGTGAACATGTAATACAGTCATCCTGAAAAGTAGTCCTCTATAAGTTGTCTTCGTATCTGATTACCCCTTGCCACATCACGTCGAGCAGCGACAGGGATGTTAAGTTCCGGTGGCAAGTCTGCAGCTATTTCACACGGCATTCCGTGTTCCAGGGCACCCTGCAACAATGTCCCCAACCTTTTCAGCTGCATATTGCAATGCACCACAAAAAGGTCCAGACAATGGAAAAGACTCTTCAGCACCTCAAAGGTGCACTCTATCACACCCCATGATGCAATGTGTGCCTCACTGTACCGCATCTCCGCAGGTGTGTTCAGTGAAAGCAGAGGAGTCATCAACCAGGCCTTACACCCATATCTGGCATCGCCTATAGTATTAAAAAAAAAGACAATAGCTTGACAGTGGTACAGTATATATGAATTGGCTTATGGAAATTTATAAGCTGTCCCCCCCCCCCCCCCCCAAAGTTTCTGGATGCCTATGTGGCACTTACCCAGGAGCCAACTTTGGCCGTACTTTCCCTCTTCAAAATTACAGCTGAGTCCTGAGTTGAAGAGAATAAAGGAATTGTGACAGCTGCCAGGGAACTTGGAAACCACATTCAGGATCTTCATGTGCGCATCACACACCACCTGCACATTAATTGAGTGGAAGTTTTCCCTGTTTCGGAAAGCCATTTCTCAGTCATTGGGGGATGTTAGAGCTACATAGGTGCAGTCTATTGCTCTGATCACATTCAGTAGGCCGGCAATATTAAAAAAGTCAGCCTTCAACACCTGCCTTTTGGCCTCCTGCTCTGGGTACCGGATATGCTCCACAATACGACTCTTCAAGGCCTGAAATAACTGCTTGAAATGCCTTGAAAATGATGACTGGTCCATTCCGCAGGCCAGCCCAACAACATTTTGGAAAGATCCAGTCCGCAGGAAATGTAATGTGGCATGTAATTTTACCAGTCCAGGCACGGCATGCCCGCGAACAGTGGCTGCATCAATATCACCTTTAAAGTCATCATACAAAGACAAGATGGCTTATCCGGATAAACGATAATTGTGCACAACATGCCTATCTGGGAGTTCATCCAGTACCACCCTTTCTCTGAAGAGGTGCCGTCTGCGGGGCCTCATGATGTGGGGTGCAGCATATATCTCCTCATGCTCCTGGGCCTCCATTGTTTCTCCTCCTCTGGGGCCTCCATTGTTCCTCCTCCTCTGGCTGGCTCTCGCAAACAGCAGAAAAGCAAGAGAAACAGCATAAAACATCTCCCTGCACGCTCGGTACGCAGACGAAAACGTTTCAGAATGCAGAACGCTTGGCAAACTGCTCATCTTTAAACGGCCCCTTTTCAAAATGTGGTTTTGGATGCAGTAGCAAGATGCGCTAGCTTTTACTTCTAACCCTGACCAGGCGTAGAAATAGCAATGCTTTTCTAGTGTACCTGTGATTGGGTAATCGCAGGTACACTAGAAAAGCATCGCTGGAAGTAGCGGTATACAAATTTACACCAAATAAAATAAATAAATAAATAAATCAGTAACACACCTTTTTGCATTGGACGCAGATGATATTAGCATGTTATCTAAGCATGCCCGACTCATCTACATGTCATTGTAATATGTGTCGCATTCTCGGCACGCATCCAGTTATCTAAGCATGCCCGACTCATCTACATGTCATTGTAATATGTGTCACATTCTCGGCACGCATCCAGTTTTTTTGTGCATTGGGCATGTGCGTAATATGCATGGAAGTATGCGTAAAGCACGCATTGGGCTTTCTGCATCAGCCTATTTCACAGTATGAAAGGGGGGATGACTGGTAGAGGAGGACAATCCCACCTTCTCCCACAAAAGGACGCTGATAGACAAAGAGCAGTTAGCTTCCACCCCTGGAGAGAAATAAAACCAGAAAGCAGAGAAATAAAACCAAAAGAGAGAGCTGAGAACTCAGTAATCCCTAAACAACCTTTGAAACCACAAAGACATAAGTAGGTAAGATTTAATGATAGCAATGTGAGTGCATTTCAACAGCATCCAAACCAGCGTATTAAGTTAATGAAATATTGTTTTTAGAATCATGGACATCACCCATGAGGAAGACAAAATTTTGTTCATCCCACAGTCATTCACTCAGAAATGTCAGCAAGAAATCAATGGTATGCCCTGGAGCTATAGAAGGAACCTAGAGTCCTTCGAACAGATCCTGAATAAATATTGTGGGCCCTATTCCAATCTGGTGGCCACTCACCAGGGAGAGGCAGCCTATGCTATGGTTTGTGCAAAAGGCCAGTACTTTAAAGAGTTTGTATATAAAACAAGCTTTCTTTCAATTTGCATAGGGGTACAGCGGTGAAGAAAACACAGAAACATAGACACATGATGGCAAATAAAGACAAGAAGGCCTATCAGTCTGTCTTTCCATACCAACTATAAAGCTTTTTAGTTCCTTTTTTACCTTTGGAAATCTTCTGTGTTTGCCCCATGCTTTCTTGAATTCAGATATAGTCTGCCACTCTTTCCATAAAGAAATATTTCTGCAAATTACTCCTGAGTATCTGAGCATGCACAACAAAAGGCCAACAGGTGCAAGACAAATTAACCTTTCACCATCCTAACCCAACTTTCACAGAGTTAGACCTATCCACCTATGCAATACCTTGTGCAGGAGTAACTAGTACCACTTTGTGCCTACTGGTTACCAACCTTTGCCCCAAGGCAGTAACCTTGAATGAAGGTAAGCCCCTAGGATTCCTGATGGATGAATCCTGTCCTGATTTTAAGCTACTGTAAAGTTTGCCCATCATTGGAAAAAATGAACCAGATGAAGAGATGAGTCAACAGGGCAACATGCCCACTGCTAAGAGGACCTCACTTAGAGGCCTAATGACTGTCCTACTAGTACAGTACATCTGACCTTACCATGCACAGTCCTCTCACATTTAGTTTGAGGTAGACTGCTTACTCTTATCCCAGGAAGTCTCTGAAATGGGACGGTTTTGCCCCCAAAGTCAGTGTGGTTAGCCTGAAGTCAATCTCCCAGAAGATCAAGGAAAAAGTGCAGATCCTCCCCAGTAAACTGAATTTAGGGTTTGAAAAGATAGTCATACTCAGATAGAACAAGCTGACACATTTGCCAGTAAAGCAGAGCTAACTCAGTTAAAAGAGATACTCTCTCGTATCAGAGCCTCTTTGCCACTGATGCTTATGACTGTGGTCTGACAGACCTGCCTGTCATACATGCCCCCATAGCAAGCCAGATTTTGTATGCCAGTACAAGATTCTTCTGGTTTCCTAGAGATCCAGAAGACCTTCAAAGCCAGAATAATTATTTGTCAGTGCAGCAATACCTACTATAGCCCATTGCTTTTCTTTCTTAAACCTTCAGGGAACTGGAGGATCACCATTGATTATCACAACTCTGTAAAAATGTTCCTCTGTCAAGATAGTCAATGATTCATCTAGACCTAAACTTAGCCACCATCAAAGATGCTAAGTTCTTTACCAGTCTTGACCTTGCCTCAGGTTTCTGGACAGTTCCAGCTGCTCCTGAGGACCAATATACAGTAAGGTGACATTTTACTTACCAGATAATGTCCTTTCCTTGAGTCCAGACCAGTCCAGACAAGTGGGTTGTGTTCTCCTACCAGCAGATTGGTGGAGACAAAGAACCATTGAAAAGCCTAGATTTCAATGACATCACTCCCATGCCTCTGTATGCATCAACCACCAGAGGACTCTTCAGTATTTGTCCCAAAGCATAGGGGAGAAACATGGCAAGCCTCACACAACCTCAATCGTGGGCAAAAAAAAGGACTCAAACAGTAGAGAACTATGTACAGGAAAGCATAAAGAGAAGGCTGTTCATAGAAAATGAACCTGCAGACTCAAATATAGAAATCAGAGCAGACCCAAGGGTACTGCCTCAGAAGAACAGAGCAAATACAGTTCCAAAAGCGGGTCCGGGACTGGTCTAGCAGGACTCAAGGAAAGGACATTATCTGGTAAGTAAAATGTCACCATCCATATTGTCCTGCTAGCCCAGTCCAAACAAGTGGGACATACCAAAGCTATGCCTCCACTGAGTGGGAAGAAGAGACAGCAGTTCACAAAACCTTAGAGCCAAAGGCCGTGTTTGGCAAAGCATGGACACCCAAACAAAATGCTTGACAAAAGTGGAAGTGATGCTCACGTTGATGCCTGACAAATGTCTATAGAGGTTACCGAGTCTGCTCCGCCCATGAGGACACTTGCGCTCAGGTAGAATGGACGCTCAAACCCTCCAGAACCAGTTGGTTCTGCAACAGATTCACTGAAGCAATGGCCTCCTTAACCCAGCGCCCCAATGCAGACTGAGCCACTGCGTCACCTTGCGCGGGCAGCAAACAGCACAAAAAGATGGTCGGACTTACGAAAGGAATTTGTAACCTCCAAGAACCAGAGAAGCACCCTCCAGGCATCCACAAGATAAAGATCCTTACCATTCCCCCAACACTGCTCCTTAGAGAAGGAGGGCAGACAAACCGCCTGGTTCACATGAAAGGGAGAAACCACTTAAGGGAAGAAGGAAGGTACAGGCCAAATGGAAATGGCCTCCTCAGAAAAGATAGGCAAGGATCTTGGTAAGACAGAGCCTGCAGCTCAGAAAACCACCTTGTGGAACAATTGCAACCACAAAGACTGTCTTGAGCGTCAAGTCCTACAGAATATTGCGCTTCAGCAGCTCAAAGGACTCTGACATCAGGGCCACAGCACCAGGCACTGATTCCAGGAAGGAAATGCAGACCATAGGGGAGGATGCAGATGCTGAACCACCCTGAAGAAGGTGCAAAATAGCAAAATATCCGGGTGTATGGCTAGAGACTTATCACCCAAAGGCCTTCTGAAATAGGCAAAGCTGCCACTTGAACCTTCAGGGAATTAAAAGAAAAAAGGCCCTTCTCCAGACCATCTAGCATCAGGAGCCAGCCTCTGTATGCTGCACCAGCACTCAAGGCACCAGACCAGCATTTATGCCAGGTTGGAAGACCTCTTCTGGCCTCTGAGCAGAGTGGAACACCACTGCCATAGACTAGCTTGTACATGCTAACCGTCTCCTTACAGAAGCCAAGCCATAAGCAAGAAGGGAGCTGGGTCCTCCAAGACAAGTGGCCCCAACACAATAAGCCCCAAGACGGAGTCAAGTGAAGAGGTGGTGCTTGCAGGAGCTCTATCAGATATGCGCATCATGTTCTTTTCGGCCAACCCAGAGTTGCCAGAATAATCCTTCTCAGATGGTGCTCCATATGCTGAATCACACGCCCCACCAGGGATCATGGAGGAAATACCTACCCTGGTCAAGATTGAGCCAGGGCGTCACAGCCTCTGTATCCCATTTTTGTGTGGCAAATGAAGAAGTGGCACACTTTGGCACTGGAATGGGTTGCCATCAGATCCCTCTCAGGGTGATCCCAGTGGTGCAGAAACAACTGAAAACACCTCCTTACTCAGCTCCCACTCTCCAGTGACCAGAGAGTGCCAGCTGAGAAAATCAGTTTCCACAGTATCCACTGGAGCAGGGCTCAAGACATCAGGCCTGCACATACTGCCAAATGAAGAATAGCAGCTGCCGCAGTGAACTGAATCTTCAACATGAATCTGCCTTTCAGTCCAGAGTATCCTTTAAGACCGATCCACCTTTCACAGAAATGGTGGTCCATCTGGTAACTGCCATGAACTGCGTATTGTGATGAAGCAGACACCAGTAAACCCATGGAGGTAGAAGAAAACACTGATCTCTTTAAAGGAAATGATATACATAAAGTGCAGTTAGTGAGAAGTGCAGCTAGAGGGAGCATGCACGGAGATTCAGAAGGTAGGCTGACACGCCCAGGTTGGGATGATGCAAGAACTAATTCAAAGCATAATCAGATACACCTGGTCAGAGGGACAGAATCCTTACCTAAGAAACAGCTTTATAAGCAAAGCATAGACAAGCCAGAGAGGAGAGGAGCGGCACGAGCCGCAGCAGCTGCTGATAGAGAAGAAAGAGAAAGGAGATGGCTCCAAAGAGAGGAGAAAAAGCAGTTGGACTTGCAGCCCTTACAGGAAAGAAACAAGTTCCAGGAGAGCCAGTTTCAGGCTGGGAAGCTCCAGAAGGAAGTCTTCAGGAAGGACAGAAGGAGAACTGGGAGAGTGCCTGGTAGGGACAATACCAGAGACACAGACCCAAGAGTTCAGAGGTACCTTCATGCTTCTTCCCCTGTATGTGAGCCACAAGGAGTTCAGAGGTGGGTGAACCAGACTCAGCCCAGGAGTCTAAGAGACACCGATCTGAACCAGGAACTGAGGCCAGGTCACAGAAAGGCCTGGAAGCCAGGGAGCTGTAAGAGCAGCCAAGGCAGCTGGAGAAAGGTTTGGGAACCTATAGAAAGAGTGCTTACCAAAAGTCCTGTTGCATATTGCCAGACCGGGTACAGCCAGGCTGGAGAGCCTTAGAAAGAAGTTCTGAAGTAAAACCAGGAGTATATGGGGAAAGCTCAGGGGCCACAGATATCTCAGCAGAACAAGAGGCTATGCAGATAGACCCTGCTGAACCTGACCCTGTGCTAACTGAATGCCCTATGGACTGTACGCTTTGTTGTACTGGGAGTCTAGAATCCTTGAGAGAAATATAGCAGGCAGGATATACTTTTGAAACACAGTTTTGTTTGACAAGCTGAAAGAAGAAGCATTGCTTTTGTTTGTATAACCTGTTTTGTTGGAACCCTGCATAACTAACAAAGACTGTGAAGCATATCCAAGTTTTTGACCTATGTAAATACCTTATATGAACATCCTGAACAAGGTGAAAATCCTGTTGTCTTCGTTTGAACCTTTTGTGCATTAAGGGAATAAAACCCTATACTTTACCATTCACATGGCTTACACAACTATTCATTATGATGAAAGGGACTACTAGTACCAGAATGCTTCTGGGTAACAAAAGTTTCTACCTTCAATACAACAATAATGTTCACCCTGACCTTTAAGCACGTGGCTAAAGGGATGGGGTTGTGACAGTATCTACTTGAAAACATCAAAACCACACAATGCACGCCTTCTCCAGGGAGAGCATGCATCCTCTTATACACCCTTAGCCCCTAAAGTGGGGAGCTGGGGGAATTCTTCTCCAACCAGAACAGACCCTTGAGAACCTCCGGGAATGGGAAGACAGTAGTGAATTTCCACACACCTTGCAGGAGTGGATGCATCCTCAGTTCCTGCTCTGGGCCTGAAGCAACACTAAGCTCAAGGTTGATTAGATCCTGGGAAACACCTCCAGTTCCTCCTTCTGGAACAGGCAGATACTATTGGCCTCCTCACAATTCTCTGAAGGCGAGGATGCTTCTTCATCCACATCACACATCTGAATCCAAGCCACAGTCCAGGTCTTGGGCAGATTGCAGCTCATCCCCATCTCCAGGGGGGCACCCTTTGCCGAGGACGCTTAGCCAAAGGCTATCAAACAGGGCTTCCATTCTCAGCCTGCCCCTCATGAGACTGCATTTAGGGAACCCAGAGGCTACAGGGTCTGAATTTCCATTCCAGAATGATCAGGTCTAAAATTCTGCGAGGACAATACAGACTCCAGAAACTCTCCTCATGGAAATGACCCCCATATACCAGGGGACCCAGTTGCCGTCAATCCCTTAAAGGATGGGGAGCAGTGTACAGTACAGTCACCAGAACCTCCAGCTGGCTGGTTATCCTTACCCACAGTGCTATCCACCACCTCCTGCTCTTAGGCAGGCAAGGCTGGATTAACTGCATCCCCTGGCATAGAGAGGGGGGGGGGCAATCCCTCCAAGGACAACTCAAGAGCTGCCATGCTAGAAAAGCAGTGTCTAAAAGCCAGAAATGAAGCACCTTGCTTGCCATAGATCAAACAACAATTCCTGGAAGAAGACAGAGACAGTTAAGGCAAGTATCACAACAGCACGCGCTAAGGCTGCAACAGCCCAAAGGCACACGTTAACTGCACTATTACTGCAGCATGTGTTAACTGTGCTTTTACTGTAATGTGCGCTACAGGCACTAGGGTAGATATGTGCATTGGAGCCGCTTCAGCAGAACACGTATACAGACCATGCAGCCACCAGGCACAAAATAGGAGAAAACACTACTAATACTTGCAGAAAATGCCAGGAAACCCCCACACTGGGCCTGTGGTCGTCAGTGATCTATCCCAAATTTGTGCCCTACACAGACAGAATCAGGAGCCCCCAACAAGGACAATGACAAGGATCTGTGCTGGGCTCAGCTCTACTCCCCTGATACTGTTTGACTGGCTTTTGTAGCACTCCATTTAAAGTGGCTGGCAGGCAGATCTTCTGAGAACCTTCTGCAATCTTCAGGCATTGAGTTTGTGTGAGGCTGCTGCACTCTTCCAGATCCTTCCAATTTCTGGGTGCTCAACAGGCTCTTATCGAGCTGAACCAATTTTCCCTCCTCCTATGGCTATTGAAAAGGCCACAGTCTAATGGAGCCATCCATCTTCTGCTCCAGTGAAAGAGTCACAAGCATTTAATCAATCTTTTCCTCTCAAATCTTCAGAATTTTCTTCAGAGAAGAGACATTCCATCCACCATCTGCTGGAGGCCAAGAGACCTCTGGTGACTGAGGCATACAGAGACATGGGAGTGATGTTATTGAAACCTGGGCTTTTCATTGATTCTTTGTCTCCCCCAATCTGCTAGTAGGGGAACACAACCCATTTGTCTGGACTGGTCTAGCAGGACGATATGGAAGCTTGCTTTTACCTTTGGTAAGAAGCAATATATTTGGCACAGAACCCTGTTTGGGTTTCTAAATTCCCCAGCAGACTTTAATATCTTCCTACATAAAGCCTTACCTGATGCTGAAGTCTAAGACTTCTGACCTATGTAGATGATGTTCTAAACAAAAGCTCTAAATTTGAAGCACATCTGACTAAGCTAGAGCATATGCTTAAATACCTTCCGGCAACTGGAGCCAAACTATCACTATCTAAGGGTTGTTGTTGTTAAGTGCCATCGAGTCGGTGTCAACTCAAGGCGACCCTCTGGATAGCTGTTCTAAACTGTATTCTGTCAGGCAGCTCATTGTTAACCCAGTACAAGTCGTGGATAGCAAAGGAAGAATATACTTTATTTAAACACTTCCAGCCATTGGCCCGACACAGGCCGTGTTTTGTTGAGCCTTCCTCAGGGGCATAAATGGCTAAAAAATACACAATAAAAAACAATTAAAATAATTATAAAACCATGCATTAAGTGATAAATACATAAAAGTAATAATAAAAATAACAATAAAAGACCAAGACATGAACATGAAAAGCATACGTAAATGATTCTGTACAGCATATTATTAATGAAAACGGAGCGAAATCCAATAAAATCATAAAAAGAAAGGCATTAAACACAATAAATAAATAAATAATATTGTTATTATCAAAATACATAAACACAATACAAAATAAAAAAAAACATACATAATGTATAAATATTAATATAAATTTATAATAAGGCAAGATGTTGCCAAGGGTGTGACAAAAATACATAAATTAAGACATATCTGCATTGTATCCTAATATAACTATAACACTGCGTATGTTTTAACCGGGTAGCTGGACCCTTGCGCTCCCTCATCCCCCTCTCATAACTCCCCTTACTTTGAACCACATTTTCCCGTTCCAATAATACACCGACAGCCAATCATGGTACTAACTGGTCGCAGCTTTATTTTCAAACAACAATTTGAACAGTAAACAGTGATAATAATCAAACCAACCCCCCCCCCCCCCCCCCAGCGGAGCCACATGTCACCAGCCATGTAATTAGCAAAGCGACCCGCCACCGCTTTATCCAAGTTCACACCACCGGTAAAGTTGCTACCACCCCTATCCGACTTCGCCATATTACTAGCAAAAGTCTTCCAGGGCTTGTCCGGGTCAAGGGCACCCCGCCCCCGTCCCAAGTCGCCTAATGCTCCGGACCCCGGAAACCTCCGGGATCCCTCTCTAAACCCCCCCTCCCCCGCTGCGACACCCCGAATTCTTTTACCCCCTCCCTTAAACGCTGCGTGGGAGGGTGGGCTGCTATCCTTCCAGCCCACTCACATGTGCTCGGCCGCACTCGTGCACGCCGAAGCACACGTGAGTCCTTCACTTGATTGGCTCCGCTCGCCCCCTCTTCTCTGCGGAGCCAATCAATTCAAATGATGCCCTGTGAGCTCCCGTTACTGCGCACCGCCACCCACCCCCCCTTTCCCTTAGGCTTTTTAGCAGGGTCCCGCGCCGGGCCGCGCACCCAGTTATGTGCGGGCACCGGGACCCTGCCCGTGCCCTTAAACATATCCTAATATGACTACAACACTATGAGAAAAGAGAGCTAAGGTAATAAGGGATTACTGAACCGAAAGTACAAACAACCATGGAATGTATGGACGCAAGGACAAAAAATACCCAGATAGATTAAATAAAAATAAAAATAACACAAGAAATATATATGTATAATCAAAAGGATGATAATAATATAGTCCAAGATTAACCTTTGTCCTTGAGTGTTCAAAACAGAACAGATCAAATGATAAAATACAAGGAAAGGCTCCCTCAAAAACAGAGAATTGGCTTTCATAAAAACTGTATCTATTGCATACTGGTAAAGGAGTATATACTAATATTACTACGTGTTGAAAAAGATACAATGAAAACCAAGAGCGAAAATTAAAAATAAAACTAACCAAAAAGAATGTAAAAGTGTAACATGCCCTGAATCTGAACATTTTAATCCGGTAGCCATTTTCCTAAAAGGATTTTTTGAAAAAAACTCGCTAGCACAATCAAAAAGAATACTGAAAGATTAATAAAACATAATAACTTTAAAACACTCTATAAACATTCAAATCAGTAAATATTTGTACATGCCTGTATTAAGCAGCACTATCTACTGCCACGTAATGTTAGTCTGATCCAATTTGTAAAAGTAAAGGAATCTCACTTGGACCACTAGGATGGGGGAACGTAAACCACCCAGTGTTTTGGTTACTTTAGCCTACAATTAGGAGACCAAGGGAAAGAACAAAAATAACATTATCAAGGGTGACGTATATACAGAAAAAGCAAACATATAATTATAAGTATCATCGCTATAAAAAATGAATGAATGAATGAAAAAATGACTCTAGATAAGTAACGCCGCATAAGATAAATGTTGCAAGATGGATGCAAGCTAAAAAAGGGGGAAAAAAAGGACTCATCAAGTCCCGAAGAAATATAAATCAATTCTAAAAAGGAAAATAGATAAGGATGTTGCATGGGCACAAAAGGACCAAATTAATGTAGAGGGATCCGGACTACCTCTAATAAAACTAAATAAAACTGCCAACATTACAGGCAAAAAGGTAAAAGAAATAAAAAATATAAAGGTAAATTAAACCAGTTTTAACAATTTATAAAAACAAAAAGATGTCAAATTAAGAAACAAAACAGTAGATCCATTAGAATTCACACTTAGATCTCAAAAATCCATGTCTGTATCATGGAAAATGAAGCTGCATCCATAAATTATCTTAAAATACTAAAATCAAAAGATATTGAGGAAATCAAACAAAAATACCTTACGTGCAGGAAAAAGAAAAACACCCAAATCACGAAGATTGTGCAGTATGACGATTTCAACTAGGGTCCTCAAAACATAGTAACCGGGTACAGCGGATATGGTGCTCCTGTCCCCGCCCCCCCACCCCCCCCCCACCCAACAAATAACCACAACACAACAATTTGGGAATCAAACTGGTCGCAGCTTTATTAAATATTCAACCTTATCCAATAACAAACTACCAACAACAAACCTTCCTCAACCGAATTCCGGCCGCGGAACAAACCCTCACCAGCCGTGTGAGTAGCAAGGTGAGTTCCGCCCGCTTCCGCCGTGAACCGGCCCCAGTCTATACCATCCCCCCCCCCCCTCTTCCAGCTTCGCCATATTATTAGCAAAAGCCCCGAGGGTTTCTCCGGGTCGGGGGTACCCCACCCCCACCCCGCATCTTGCCAACGGCTCCGGACCCCAGACACCTCCGGGATCCCGCCTACCCCCTCCAGCTGCAACACCCCTCCCCCACCCATGCCCCAACCCTAGGGATGGGAGGGTGGGACGCCAGCCACCGTCTTGCTCTCCACCGGTGACTGACGTCTCTCCGGCTCACTCCGCCCGCGCCCTGCCTCCCCTCAGGCCTATTCGATCCCCCATTGGTTCCCGCGCTTGTCCCTCACCCGCGGGAGCCAATGGGTTTAAACTACTGCCCACGCTGACGCTGGCAGCCTCTTCCCTCTCTCGTGGGCCGGGACCATGCACCCCGCCGCCCCCCCTCCCCCCCGGTTATCGGCGGCCAGCTGGTATGCGGCTCCGCGGCCTTTCTGTAACCGGGTACGGCGGACATGGTGCTCCTGTCCCCGCCCCACCCCCCCCCCCCCCACCCAACAAATAATCACAACACAACAATTTGGGAATCAAACTGGTCGCAGCTTTATTAAATATTCAATCTTATCCAATAACAAACTACCAACAACAAATCTTCCTCAACCAAATTCCGGCCGCGGAACGAACCCTCACCAGCCGTGTGAGTAGCAAGGTGAGTTCCGCCCGCTTCCGCTGTGAACCGGCCCCAGTCTATACCATCCCCCCCCCCCCTCTTCCGGCTTCGCCATATTATTAGCAAAAGCCCCGAGGGTTTCTCTGGGTCGGGGGTACCCTACCCCCGCTCTGCATCTTGCCAACAGCTCTGGACCCCAGACACCTCCGGGATCCCGCCACAGGCTCAGGGACCAACATCCCTGTGCCCCCCCAAAACCAAGCTGCGACCAGTTACCCATCCCTTCACCACATGCTCCAAAGCCTCTTGCCAATCGTTCAGGAGCAAATCCACCCCCACCGGGGATAGATGCACTCCATCCTGCCGATATAAACCAGCGCACTCCACCTCGACCCAGGGATGCAAAATCTGCCATCCCCCCTGCTGACACACCCACCGGCCAATTTGCCAATTAATTTTAATCAAACCGCGAGACCACCTCCGGTGGCCCCAGCAAGCCGGCCTTGGAATTATATCTGACCATAATAAAACCACATTGTCAAACATCAACAGCACATCAGCCAAATCTCTTTTTGCTGCCCTGATCAGTTGCTTACAAGTCCAGGACGCCAAGTCGTTGCCTCCCAAATGCAGCAGCAGCAACGCTGGTGCTCCCTTCACACGCCCATGGTGCTGAAGCAAGGGCAAGAGCTGCATCCACCAAAGACCACACTCACCCAGCTATGAGATGGTCACCTCAGCGGCGTTCAATCCCAAATTTGGCCCCAACGGCCTTGTTCTGCTCACTGACCAGCCCAGTACACGAACGAATGGCCACACAATGATCATCCAGCAGCAACCTGGAGTCCGGCCAACATCTAAAAGAAAACACACAGTTAGTAGCTGTTATGCACTCATTCCCTCATAAGCGCACATACCCGTGGGACGCTCTCGACCCCATCTACCTATCCGCTGAATCTCCTGCTCAGTTAACCCCGCCTCCGCATCACTAGTCGCTGCTCCAATCCGAAATGAATGAGGAGCAAATTTGCCCAGATCCAGACCCAGCTGGCGGAGCGTCATCCGCATAACCACCGTGAACTGAAACCACATCAGCGCCCGCGCATTCTCATGCACAAAGAGATAGCCCCCCTCCTAGGCCTCGCGCGCAGGTAGGCTTACATAGCTGACACCGGTCAAGTCGGGGAACTCCCAATTGCTCTCAAGAGTACCCCCACACCTCTACCCTTCTGATCCGTCTTGGACCTTGCCAAACATATACGCAACTCCCCTTTGGTCAACTTCACATGCTGCATCAGCAAAGCACCCCCCCCCCCCCGCCTTTTCGACACTGGATGCAGCCACCAATTCCCCCACCCGAAAGGCCCCAACAAAGGCCACACAATACACTGCCTTAAAAAAGCATAGCCTCATACACTGACGCTGCCACCAAGGGTAACGCTGCACACAGCTCCCCCAGCAATTTATGCGTGATAGGCAGCCGCCTGTCGCACGGTGCAGGGTGAGCCCGCTCCCAACCCAGCAGCAGCCTACGAACTAAGAACCCCCCCGCCAGAGTCCTGCCAACCCACTGCCTTCGAGAAAAAGGCAAATCCTGCCAGATGCGCCCGCACAGTTGATCTCGCTGCTCCTGCGGCCTTTGCCGCCATGACGTACTGGCCCAAGAGCTGGTCCGATGCCGGACCTTGCCGCCAACCTTGCAAAACCAGAAATTCCACCATGCTGTCGCAGCCTCGCCGATAAACCCGCCATGTCGCCGATGATACCAAACTCCGCAAAAGGTTCAGCATATCCTCAGGCCAGTTTGCCACAAGTGCTCCAGGACCTGCACTCCCACGGCGTCCGCCTCTGGTGCCAATCTCCGAAACAGGTCCTACTTGAACATGAAAGAGCATTAGCAATCTTATTAGTACTACCCAGAATATGCCGAGCCCTAACACAAACATTCAACCTTAAACAGGCTAGCACCACCTCCCTCATCAAGGCGCTACTGTAATGGAGAAACGTATTACGATCAGTTGTTTTTCTATGCACAGAGGTAGACCAGCCAGCCATGGTTTTCTGAACAACCACATCTAGAAATGTAATCTTTTCCTCATGATAATGCAGGGTAAACTTGAGATGCACATCTCTAACATTCAGCCATTGAAAAAATTCTTCAAGATCAGCAGCAGTGCCATGCCATATTAAAAAGATGTCATCGATATATCTTCACCATAGTTTAAGATTTTTCTGAAATGGAGAAACATCAAGCCAATGCCGCTCGAACCACTGCATGTAAAGGTTCGCTACGGACGGGGCGCAAATAGCGCCCATTGCTACCCCAGCTCTCTGGTGATAGATCACATTCTCAAAAACAAAAAAGTTGTTAAACATTGTTATAGCAGCAATTTCCGATAGAAAGGCCAATTGGCCAGCCGAGAGGTCACCCCGCAGAGTAAGAGCCTCCACCACAATAGCATGAGCCTCCTGTTGCGGAATCACTGTGTATAGGGATGCCACATCCAATGTACCAAGAATAATGTCAGGACCTGCAGCTAATGAATTGTTCTCTGCTAGAATTTGCAAAAAATGTGAGGTGTCCCTTATGAAAGATGGAATCAGCAGCAACAAAGGTCGCAAAAAGGAGTCAATGAAAATCGAAAGAGGCTCAAGTAAAGAACCCTTAGTAGAGACAATAGGCCTTCCAGGAGGGCTCATCGGATTTTTATGAATCTTAGGAAGTAAATACAGTTTTGCAAGACAGGAATCAGGGGGATTTCTAGATGTGGTTGTTCAGAAAACCATGGCTGGCTGGTCTACCTCTGTGCATAGAAAAACAACTGATCGTAATACGTTTCTCCATTACAGTAGCGCCCACCCTATACAATTGAAAGACAGCTTGCCGCTGTCACAATTTGTGTGCTACCGTCGCAACTGTTCCACCGTTCAAGCTTACAAAGATCAAGCACGACTTTTGAAGCAGAATTTTTTAGATCGGGGATATCCCCGGCCTGTAGTGAATAAAGCATATAAAAGAGTACTCTATTCTAATAGGGATCTAATGCTTTGCTCCCGCCAACGTTCAGCATTGCCATCTAGTATGGATTTGTGTGTTAATCTTATTACCAAATACTCCCCTTTTAGTTCTCAGCTAAAGCGTATAGTTAAACGGCATGCGAATGTGCTTCACAGCATTCCTGGTCTTGAAAATAAGAATGTGCGATGTGTATTGCAGCGTAACACCAATCTCAAAGAGATGTTAAGTCCGGCTGTGCTGCGTCCTCTATCCCCGGTGACTCCTACTAACGGTGGGCATGTACGATGTGGTGAATGCAATATATAGGAGGCCGCGGGCCCACGTGCCCGACGGCCGGCAATAACCGGGGGGGCGGGGTGGCACGCACCCCTTCCGTGGCGGGGTGAGGCGCGCGCCCGAGCGCGAGTTTTGGTTTGAATTGATTGGCTCCTGCGTGCCCAGGTGGCCGCGGGAGCCAATAAGGGGATCGCTGGACCCAGGGGGAGCGAGCGGTCGGACGCCAGTCCTTCGAAGGCGGGGAGAGAGGACGGGCGTCTGACTGCAGCTCCGTTCCGGTTTCGGGCTCGTGTGAGGAGAGTTGGAGCTGCGAGGGAGCTTCAGGCCGGCTTGCTGTGCTGCGGGCGGATCGCGACGCTGTCCCGGGGGTGCTGAGAGGAGTCGGGACCGCTGAGGAGCGTCGGAGCTGCAAAGGCGGGCAGCGCTGAAGAGCAGCGTGCGTTGGCCGGCTGAGGCCTATTTCAGGTGTTGGGGGGGGAGTACAGTCTAGGGCTCCGGTCTGTCAGTCCAGAGCTCAGGGGACAGTTCCTCTTCCTGCAGGGGGATAACATCATGGTGGGGCAAAGGGGCAAGGGGAAGAGGGGAGGGGGCACAAGGGGTAGTGGGCAGTCCCCGGGGCGGGCTCCTAGGGGCTCAAGGGGGCAGGCCAGGGGGAAGGCAGGGGCTGGGCGCAGGGTCCCGAGCAGTGGTGGGGTGACAGCCCTCCCGGGTAGTTCCGGGAGACCTCGGGGGAGCAGGGCTGGCCGTGGCCGGGAGATGGCTTCTGGGGTTCTAAGGGGGCCGGTACCCGGTGGGGTTATGGGTGCGGGGTCCATCGGGGGAGCGGCAGGCACTGCTGCTCCGCCTCCTCCGGTGGTGGAATCCTTGGGGGTGGGGGGGCTCCACAGTTGCCAGCGGGGTGGCAGGGTCAGGATGGATGGGTTGGGGGAGGCCCATGGGGTTGGCCTATGGTTCCGGGGGGAGGGGGCATGTCAAGTTGGGACTATTGGCGGGGAGGGGGACAGGGTTCCTCCAGGGCTGATTGGACGGGGCCTTGGCAGCTGCCCTGGGGCTTGTCTGGTTCCCCTTCCTTGTTTTCGGTGTCTCCACAGGTACCATCAGGAGACAGGGGGAGGACGACACTGAGCGGCACAGGACGGACTGCGGCGGAGGTACCTATGGCGCAGCATGAGGACTTCCAGGAAGGGCTTCCAACTTCGGCGTCCACCCTACCAGAGGTCGTGCAACCCCGGACTTCAGCGGAGGGTGAGTTACCTGAGCCTCGGGTCGAGCAAGGCGCGGAGTTTAGTCAGGCCGGGGGGGTGGGAGGCAAGGCGAAGAAGAAGAGCCGCAGCTCCCGCAAGCGTCGGAGGAGGGGGGGCTCATCGTCGTCTTCATCGTCTTCGTCCTCGTCAGTTGGGGGAGGGGGCGGGCAACCCGTCGGGGGTGGGGGGGTAGTAGGAGGGGGAGGTGGAGGTGCTACGTTGGCCTCTTTTTCCGAGCTGTGGGAGGGGGTGCCGCGTAAGCTTAGGCGCAAGATATGGAAGCGGAAATACATAGATATCTTTCGCCTGCTGGAAGGTAGGAAGCGTTCGGGGGACAGCCGGCGGAAACGGAAGGCGGATGAGAAGGCGGGCAGGGTCAAGAAGGCTTCGCAGAACGTCCTCAATTGGACGAGGGCTTTTCTTCGGTTAGCTAGTGTCTGGGGACAGCGTTACCCGGGGCACTACGGGATGTTGCTTGCATACGCCGACTCGATTCTGGAGGCGGCTCAGACTCATGATGGTTGGGCATGGCTCAACTATGATGAGAAGTTCCGTGATAAAATGGAGGAGAATCGTGCTCTGTCCTGGGGGACCCAGGACATCAGCCTCTGGTTAACGCAGATGTCTGCAAAAGGAGGGGCTGGTGCGGGGGGGCAAAAAGGGGTCGCCGCTGCGTCGGTGAGTACGGGGCGGCCATTTCGGAGCGCCCCGGCTCCCGGTTTCTCAAAAAGCGCTGGTGAGGGGGTTGGGGACGTCTGCTGGCGCTTTAATAAGTCATCTTGCCCCTTTCCGGACTATAAGTTCCGGCATAGTTGCTCCCTATGTGGGGGAGGACACTCTGCTCTCCGTTGCGGCAAGAAGGGACCCACACCCCCGGCCGCAAAGCAATAATGATAGTTCGAGGGAGTTGGCCCCTACCCACATAAATTTTTCGGCACTCCGGCCTTGGTTGAAGCGCTATAAGCGGGTTACGGCTCGGCGGGTCTTGGAGGGGGGTTTCCAGTACGGGTTCCCCATACCAGTAGTGGGGAAGGGGGGCCCGGCGATGGCGCGCAATGCACCGTCGGTGAAGCGTCTAGCTCAGGTAGTTCGCGGTAAATTGGCCGCTGAGTTGGCCCTTGGCAGGGTGGCCGGGCCCTTTGTGGACCGGCCATACCAGAATTTGGTGGTATCTCCTTTGGGCATTGTGCCTAAGAAGGAGCCCGGGAAATTCCGGCTCATTCACAACTTGTCCTTCCCGGAGGGGGCTTCGGTGAATGATCTCATTCCGCGAGAATTGTGCGCGGTGCGGTACGCGTCGTTTGACGAGGCTGTGCGGCTGGTGCGAGAGTGTGGGCGTGGGTGTTTGCTGGCGAAAGTCGATATTGAGTCCGCTTTTCGCCTGCTGCCGATGCATCCTGCTTCCTTCCATTTATTGGGTTTTGTGTTTGAGGGCTGCTATTACTTCGACAAGTGCCTGCCGATGGGCTGCTCCGTCTCTTGTCGTTACTTTGAGATGTTCAGTTCTTTCATGCACTGGGTTCTGGAGGTGTCCGTCGGCTCTCGGAATGTGGTTCACTACTTGGATGATTTTTTATTTGTTGGTTCGGCGTCGTCCGGGCTATGTCGGGTGCTACTGGACGGGTTCATGCGGCTCGCGCGGAAGTGGGGGGTGCCCCTCGCGGCGGACAAGACGGAGGGTCCTGCCGCACGCCTCACGTTTCTGGGAGTGGAATTGGATTCAGTCGACATGGTGGCGCGATTGCCTCCAGGCAAGGTAGAGCGTTTGCGGGTGTTAGTGGCGAACGTGCTGGGGCGAAAAAAGTTACGTTGCGTGAGATGCAGGCTTTGTTGGGCTCCCTTAACTTTGCCTGCAAGGTTATCCCGATGGGTCGGGTGTTCCTACGGCGCTTGTCGGCGGCTACCTCTGGAGTGTGGTGGCCGCATCATCGCATCCGGGTATCAAGGAGCATGAGGGCGGACCTCGGGGTTTGGGACCAGTTTTTGAGAGATTTTAATGGCGTTACGGTCCTCCTCGAAGCGGAGGTGTCTTCATAAGAACATAAGAACATAAGATATGCCATACTGGGTCAGACCAAGGTCCATCAAGCCCAGTATTCTGTTTCCAACAGTGGCCAATCTAGGTCATACGTACCTAGCAGTTTCCCCAAGGGACACAGGTTCCACAATGCTTGTATTGGTTCAAGCATTGATATCCTGGGTCCCTTCTTAATAATGGTTTATGGACCTTTCCTCCAGGAACTTGTCCAAACCTTTTTTAAACCCAGCTACACTAACAGCCTTTACTACATCCTCCGGTAACAAATTCCAGAGTTTGATTACACGTTGAGTGAAAAATATTTTCTTTTATTAGTCTTAAATAGTTTACCCTGTAGCTTCATTGCATGTCCCCTAGTCTTTCTATATTCTGATAAGGTAAACAATCGATCTACGTTTACCCGTTCCACTCCGTTCATTAATTTATAGACTTCTATCATATCTCCCCTCAGCCGTCTCTTTTCCAGGTTAAAGAGCCCCAACCTTTTTAGCCTTTCTTCATAGGAGTAGCCTTCCATCCCCTTTACCATTTTGGTGGCTCTTCTCTGAACCTTTTCTAAAATTGCTATATCCTTTTTAAGATATGGCGACCAGAATTGCACACAATATTCAAGGTGCGGTCTCACCATGGAACGATATAGAGGCATTATAATATCTTTTGTTTTATTTTCCATTCCTTTCCTTATCATACCTAGCATTCTATTTGCTCTCTTGGCCGCCGCTGCACACTGGGCCGAGGGTTTTAACATGGTATCCACAAGGACGCCTAAATCTTTTCCTTGGGTGGTGGTTCCTAATGTGGAACCTTGCATCGTGTAACCATAGTTTGGGTTGTTCTTCCCTAGGTGCATAACCTTGCACTTCTCCACATTAAATTTCATCTGCCATTTTGATGCCCAGTCTTCCAATTTATCAAGATCCTCTTGCAATTTTCCACAATCCTCCTGGGTTTTAACAACTTTAAATAGTTTTGTGTCATCAGCAAATTTCTTAACCTCACTCGTTATTCCACTTTCCAGGTCATTTATGAATATGTCAAAAAGCAGCGGACCCAGCACAGATCCCTGGGGTACACCACTATTCACCTTTCTCCATTGGGAAAATTGGCCATTTAGCCCTACCCTCTGCTTTCTATCTTCTATCTTCCTTCGATTTACAGATTTTTACGGATGCGGCGGGCGGTTTTGGGCTCGGTGTTTATTTCGGGGGAGCATGGTGTGCCGCGCCGTGGCCATCAGCCTGGCGGGCGGCGGGATTAACCGACAGTATCACGTTTTTGGAGCTGTTCCCTATCTTGGTGGTTTTGGAGCTGTGGCCGGATAGGCTTCGTAATAGGCAATTGTTGTGGTGGTGCGACAATGAAGCGGTAGTCCATCTTATTAATCGCTATGCGCCTCGTTGCGCGCGGGTGGCGGCTTTGATGAGGGAGGTGGTTTTTGCCTGCTTGAAGCTGAATGTGGTAGTGAGGGCTCGACATGTTCCGGGATATGCTAACCAGATCGCCGATGCTCTTTCTCGTTTCAAGTGGGACCTGTTTCGGCGACTGGCTCCAGAGGCAGACCTGGCAGGGCGGTCGGTCCCAGAGCGTTTATGGCATCTTGGCCTCCGGGTATCCTAAGCTTGCTGAGGGGTTCCGTATCGTCGGCGACCTGGAGTTCCTACTGCAAGGGATCTGACAGTGTGGTGGCCTTTTTGGCGACTCGTGGTTGGCGGCTGGGCCCGGTGCCTGATCACCTCATGGGGGAATACATTCTGGCAGAAAAGGCTGCGGGGGTGGCCCTATCCACTGTGCGGTCTCACCTTGCCGGCTTTGCCTTTTTCTCTAAGGCGATCGGGTGGGCAGTGCACGGTTGGGGGTTTCTTTCTCACCGGCTTTTATTGGGGTGGGAGCGGGCTACCCCCCCCCCAGTCGGACAAGCGTCGGCCCATTACCCCCGATCTACTGGTTCGGATGAGCGCAGCTTTGCCTTTAGTGGTGGAGTCCGAATACGAGGCTCTGCTGTTCCGGGCTGTGTTTTGTGTGGCCTTCTTTGGGGCCTTCCGGTCGGGGGAATTGGTGGCGTCCAGTGGGAGGTCAGGGGGGGCAGCTCTGCAACTCCGTCATGTGCGTTTGGCACAAGGGCAGCTGAGCATATGGTTGTCCCGGTCTAAGACCGATCAGAGAGGGAGGGGCGTGTGGGTGCATTTAAGGCCGCTTCCGGCTTCGGTGATCTGTCCGGTAGCGGCTATGGCGGCATACATGCGGGTGCGTGCTCCGGGTGGCGACCTGCTCTTTGTGCATGCGGATACGCGGTGTTTGACGCGTTTTCAGTTTGCCGCGGTTCTGCGGATGGTGGTGCGACAGATGGGCTTATCACCGGGTGACTTCGCACCGCATTCCTTCCGGATTGGGGCCGCTACTAGTGCGGCGCTGGCTGGTTTGCCGGGTACCGATATTCAGCGGATTGGCCGCTGGCGCTCAAATGCCTTTAAGGGATATGTACGTTGGTGAGTTGGGTAGTTGGTGTATCGGGTACTAACTATGTTTTTTCTTTTAGATGGGATTCGGGTGCCGTGTGCCTGCTGGATAGTCGGCCATTCTTTTGTGCACTGGGCCGGCCAGCAGGCAGTTTTACGGCCGCTTGGTGCGAACTTGGGACTGCCTGCTGACGAAGTGGTGTTATCATGGCTGGGTGAGCGCGGACTGCGCTGGTTACAACTCTTACCCTTGCTACGGCACCATCAGCGCGTCAGAGGATCCCTGGACTACTTGTTGCTGCATCTAGGAGGCAATGATTTGGCTTCATGGACAGTGAAGCAGCTGATCAGGGCGGTGCAGCGGGATTTGGGGGAAGTGTTATTAATGTTCCCCGGGGTCATTTTGCTGTGGTCTGACATAATTCCCAGGCCTGCTTGCTGGGGCCATCGGCGGTGGTCCCGTGGGTTAGTTAAGGTTAACCGGCAAATTGGCCGTTGGGTGTTGAACCATGGGGGGTATCAGATTTTGCATTCCTGGGTGGAGGTCGAGTGCGCGGGCCTGTATCGTTCGGATGGGGTACATCTTTCCCCGATCGGGGTAGATTTACTCCTGAATGATTGGCAGGAGGCCTTGGAGTTGGGATGTTTAGAGCAGGATGGCTGGTCGCAGATTTGATTTTGGTGGGGGGGGGGCTCAGGGACAGGTGTCACTGAGCCGGTGGCGGGATCCCGGAGGTGTCCGGGGTCCGGAGGCATGGCAATATGCAGGGCGGGGGTACCCCCGACCCGGAGAAGCCCTCGGTTTTTTGCTAGTAATATGGCGAAGCCGGAAGAGGGGGATGGAATTGCCAGGGATGGTTCTCGGCGGAGGCGGGAAGGAACTCACTTTGCTACCCATATGGCTGGTGAGGGATTGTCCCGCTGCTGGAACCGTAAGTTAACAGTTTGGTTGTAATGTTATGTTGTGTT
Organism: Ichthyophis bannanicus; assembly: GCA_033557465.1. Taxonomy (NCBI): domain Eukaryota; kingdom Metazoa; phylum Chordata; class Amphibia; order Gymnophiona; family Ichthyophiidae; genus Ichthyophis; species Ichthyophis bannanicus. The sequence continues at coordinate 384,384,006 of CM066033.1, read as the reverse complement.
TGTTTAATAAAGCTGCGACCAGTTATTTTGCCAATAAGCGATCATGTGGTGGTTATTTTGGAAGGAAGAGGGGGGGAGGGGGGATGTGGGGTGGAAGGGGACTGTGGGCCACGTCCGCCTTACCTGGTTAATAGGAGGCCGCGGGCCCACGTGCCCGATGGCCGGCAATAACCGGGGTGGCGGGGTGGCGCGCACCCCTTCCGCAGCGGGGTGAGGTGCGAGCCCGAGCGCGAGTTTTGGTTTGAATTGATTGGCTCCCGCGTGCCCAGGTGGCCGCGGGAGCCAATGAGAGGATCGCTGGACCCAGGGGGAGCGAGCGGTCGGACGCCAGTCCTTCGAAGGCGGGGAGAGAGGACGGGCGTCCCCACCCTCCCTCCCTTTGGTGGAGCTTGGGGTCTGGGGGACGGGGGGTTGCAGCTGGAGGGGGGAGGCGGGATCCCGGAGGTGTCCGGGGTCCGGAGGCATGGCAATATGCAGGGCGGGGGTGGGGGTACCCCCGACCCGGAGAAGCCCTCGGTTTTTGCTAGTAATATGGCGAAGCCAGAAGAGGGGGATGGAATTGCCAGGGATGGTTCTCGGCGGAGGCGGGAAGGAACTCACTTTGCTACCCATATGGCTGCTGAGGGATTGTCCCGCTGCCGGAACCGTAAGTTAACAGTTTGGTTGTAATGTTATGTTGTGTTTGTTTAATAAAGCTGCGACCAGTTATTTTGCCAATAAGCGATCATGTGGTGGTTATTTTGGAAGGAAGAGGGGGGGGGGGATGTGGGGTGGAAGGGGACTGTGGGCCACGTCCGCCTTACCTGGTTAATGCCCTATTACAAAGGAATTACATGAGTTTAGTTATCATGATAAGATCTATCGGCTGAAACATCGCACGTCTTGCACTTCTGTATATGTTGTCTACTGTATTCTCTGCCCCTGTGACCTGATCTACATTGGCAAAACGATCCGAATGTTTAAAGTTTGTATGAATGAGCACAAAAGTAAACTGAAGTGCCAGCGCCGTGAAGCGCCAATTGTGGATCACTGCCTTCAGCTGCAACACAAGTTCGAGGAGCTACAATGTTTCTGCCTTGATTTTGTTAATTCCTCCCGATTGGGCAGAACTAGGGGTGATACTCTTTTGCGGCAGGAACAACGCTGGATCCACACATTGGGCTCTGTGGTTCCCTTTGGTCTCAATTCACGTGTGGAATGGGATGTCTGCATTTGATTTTCCTGCAGTAAGAGCAAGTGGGTTGTATCCTCAGCTCTATAAATTCCTAGACCGCATGCGCGGCGTTTTACATCGGTTGGTGAACTTTGCTAATGTCTCCATTCAGTGAATACCAAGGTGTGCGGCTGCGTTCTTCTCTACATAGTATCTGGATATAAGAAGTAAACATCTTTTTTGAAAGTATGTATCGACTAAAGTCTGTTGTGTTTTATGTTTTACAGTGCCTTTTGCCACCCCCTGAAGAAACCTCTGTAGGTGAAACGCAAGACAAGCGCGAGTGAGAGCGTTGGGGATCATGGCATTGGCTCAGCACTGACATTCAAGCACTGTTATAAAAGCTAAGTTCTGTTAAACCACTCTTTTGGTATATTGTGGCAGAAGTTTTCCAGCTAAAATTCTTTACCATTTTTTGAAGTGAAAGAGTTGGTTGATGCCCACCCCAGAGCAACGATATATCATAGGTCGTTGATGCTAGCAGGGCTTTGCCGTGTCAGAATAATCTGACTGGTTTATGTTTTGCCCGGGAAGTCTGAGACCTACTGTTGCTTCTGTGTGGGGGTGTCGTGATTTAGCTTTGATTTACTTGAATACATAAGAATTATCTGTTTGTGATACACGGGCTTCTAAGGATACTGTCTACTTTCAAGTTTTGAGTACAGAGTTGAGTCTTTTCTTCTTGACAAATGTGTAGCTCTGTGATAGCTTGACCACTACTTTATTTGTGTTGTACAAATTCAAATGCAGACATTACCAAATTATCAATAGATCTTTTCAAAGCAAAAGTAGGGTCCCCATCTAAACAAGAGCAAAACTTTTTATCTTTAAGTTGTCTTTGAATCTCATTTATATAATCAACCTTATTCAAAATAACTATAGCGCCCCCTTTGTCAGCCGGTTTTATGACAATCACATTATTATTTTGTAAAGATTTTATCGCTTCCTTTTCCCTAAGAGTTAAATTTTGGTAAGATGCACGGACTTTATTATTCAATTTGTTAACTTCCTTTAATACTACCTTTTCAAAAGATTCAATTAGAGGGTCAGTGTCGGGGGCGGTACCCAACACGACTTTTTCTTTATTATAGATTGATCGACACCTAGGGATTCCTGATTATTAAAAAATTGTTTTATTCAGATTTTACGGAAAAATTTAAAAAGATCAATACGTGTTTCGAAAGGGTCATAATTTTTCACAGGCACAAAAGACAACTCTTTATTTAAAAGCGACTCCTCATCAGAAGTCAGGGTATATCTTGAGATGTTGATAACGTTATTACCCGTATGAGGTATAAATACCTCCTCTCTATAGATCTCTCCGATCCCCTGAGTCACCTCCCTCGACCCCGACCTCGCCTGCGACCTCTGTTTGGAATGTATTGTGCATTTGCCTTTTCCTGGTCCTGTTCTCTGCTCCATTGTGAGTCTATTTAATAATTGCGTTGTCGTGAATGTTCTCGACCTCCCCCTTTCCACAATGAGTCCATGTTCAAAAAATGTTTGTCCTTATTCTTCTTTTTATATTCACCTTCTCCTATACTTCTCGTTTGATCTTTCTGAGAGGAAAGCAATGATGTCGATGCGTCCACACATTCCCCTGATTCTCTTCTACTACATTTCTTCATTTGTTCCTGAGGAATATCTGTATCAGGTTCTTCCCTAACCGTGTCTTTTTGATCAAAAATAGTGGTTCTTTTCTTAAACCACAATCTGTCACCTTCTATTTTTTTACATCAGGGATATACATATCCGAACATATAATCCTCTTCATCCCTCTTGAATGTTTCTCTTTTCTTATTCTTAATGTCTTTCTTAAAAGATGGAATATTTCGTTCATGATCCTTATGAACCATGTTAAAATTCTTGTCACACCCTTTTAAGGCAATGAGTTTCTCATCTAGCTCTACTTTATATAGCTCCGATTTCTTATTAGCTGTACTAATTAATAAAATCATTAAGTCTAACGAACATTTATTTAAAATAGCGTTCCAGCACTTAATAAATCCATCCTCATTTAAATATAAGCCTGGTGCTTTGTTCATTCTCAATCCTCGAGGAATAATTTTTGATTTACAGCACTCAAGGAGGTATGCAGCATGCATTTCTTCTTTAACCTGTTTTTGAGTCAGTCGTACCACTTCATCCCACTGATTCAAAACGTTATCATTTTCATCATCCATTTGGGGATTCAAAACTTCCTGTGGTAGAAATTTCTCTAAAGCATCCTCCCCAAAGCTGAGCACATCCTTCCAGGGGGAAAACATGCTGATAAATGGTGTCCAACAAACAAGCACTGATCCACGTGCAACAATCCTAACCCAATACAAGTCGTGGATAGCAAAGGAAGAATATACTTTATTTAAACACTTCCGGCCATTGGCCCTGTACGTAAGGTATTTTTGTTTGATTTCCTCAATATCTTTTGTTTTTAGTATTTTAAGATATTTTATGGATGCAGCTTCATTTTCCGTGATACAGACATGGACGTTTGAGATCTAAATGTGAATTCTAATGGATCTACTGATTTGTTTCTTAATTTGAGATCTTTTTGTTTTTATAAATTGTTAAAACTGGTTTAATTTACCTTTATATTTTTTATTTTACCTTTTTGCCAGTAATGTTGGCAGTTTTATTTAGTTTTATTAGAGGTAGTCCGGATCCCTCTACATTAATTTGGTCCTTTTGTGCCTATGTGACATCCTTATCTATTTTCCTTTTTAGAATTGATTTATATTTCTTCGGGACTTGATGAGTCCTTTTTTCCCCCCTTTTTTAGCTTGCATCCATCTTGCAACATTTATCTTATGCGGCGTTACTTATCTAGAGTCATTTTTTCATTCATTCATTTTTTATAGCAATGATACTTATAATTATATGTTTGCTTTTTCTGTATATACGTCACCCTTGGTAATGTTATTTTTGTTCTTTCCCTTGGTCTCCTAATTGTAGGCTAAAGTAACCAAAACACTGGGTGGTTTACGTTCCCCCATCCTAGTGGTCCAAGTGAGATTCCTTTACTTTTACAAATTGGATCAGACTAACATTACGTGGCAGTAGATAGTGCTGCTGATTTGAACGTTTATAGAGTGTTTCAAAGTTATTATGTTTTATTAATCTTTCAGTATTCTTTTTGATTGTGCTAGCGAGTTTTTTCAAAAAATCCTTTTAGGAAAATGGCTACCGGATTAAAATGTTCAGATTCAGGGCATGTTACAATTTTACATTCTTTTTGGTTAGTTCTATTTTTAATTTTCGCTCTTGGTTTAGAGTAGTTACTCACCTGTAACAGGTGTTCTCCAGGAGCAGCAGGAATCAGTCCTCACTTATGGGTGACGTCGGCGCCGACGGAGCCCTCGCGGAGCAATTTTCCCCAGCTTTCGCAGAAAGGTTTTGGGAATTGCAGCGCGCCTGCGCGGTCCCCTTCCCGCCCAAGGGTGCCATCTTGCTCAGTCTGATGACATAGCGGAAAGACAGCAAAACGTTAGCAAAAATATGCAATAAGAATGACTGCAACTCCAAGGGGAGGAGGGAGGGTAGTGAGGACTGATTCCTGCTGCTCCTGGAGAACACCTGTTACAGGTGAGTAACTACTCTTTCTCCAGGACCAAGCAGGAAGTCAGTCCTCACTTATGGGACTCCCAAGCTTAAGGCTACCGGAGACCTCAAGCCGAAAAGAGCTCCCTCAAGCTCAACAGTACAGAGGGAAGGAATCTTCTCTGAATACGAATCCGTCCGGTAGCCCAACACCAGGGCCGGAGGGTAGGAGTTGCCTAAACCTCAAAGAGATTGTGGAGGACTGCCTGTCCGAAAGCACTGTCCCTGCGGGACTCCCTCTCCAGGCAGTAATGAGCCGCAAAGGTCTGGCTTGAAGACCAAGTAGCGGCCCGGCAGATGTCTGCCAATGGAACAGAGCGAAGATGAGCCACGGACGCAGCCTTCGCCCTGACACGGTGAGCCGTGACTCGACTCCCTAAGGAGAGGCCGGCTGCCCCATAAGCCCAGGCGATACAGTCAGCTACCCAGATGGACAAAGTACGCTTAGAGACAGGTATCCCCAACCGATTGGGGTCAAAAGATACAAAAAGCTGGACAGCCTTTCTATGCTCCCGCGTACGGTCAAGGTAGAAGGACAAGGCTCTTCTACAGTCCAGGGTATGCAGAACAGTCTCAGCCCAGCTGGTATGCGGCCTGGGAAAGAAGGTCGGAAGAACCACCTCCTGGTTGATGTGAAAGTGGGAGACCACCTTTGGAAGAAACTTAGGGTGAGTCCGTAGGACAACCCTATTCCTGTAGAACCTAGAGTATGGGGGCTCCGACACTAGGGCCTGTAGTTCACTTACGCGCCTAGCGGAAGTAAGGGCTACCAAGAAGAGCATTTTCCAGGAGAGGAAACGAAGAGGGCAGGTAGCCATGGGTTCAAAAGGCGGACAGGTAAGCCTTTGCAGAACCACATTGAGGTCCCAGTCAGGAGCTGGAGGACGCAACGGAGGCTTAAGCAGAAGGAGGCCTCTGAGAAAACGCGCCACCAAGGGGTGCGAGGAAAGAGGCTGGCCCTCCACCGGTGAATGATGTGCCGAGAGAGCATTGAGGTGGACTCTGACAGAGTTGGATTTGAGACCTAGATCGGAGAGGTGAAGTAAATATTGCAGTACCACCGATACTAAACAGGCGAAGGGGTCCTCAGAGCGCTGAGAACACCAGACCGGGAAGCGACGCCATTTAAGGGCATAATATTTCCGGGTGGAAGGTCGCCGAGACGCTAGGACGACGGCTTCCACCTCCGGAGGAAGCAGAAGCGGAGCTAGGACTACCCTTTCAGCAGCCAGGCCATCAGATGTAGGGTCCGGAGGTTGGGGTGCAGAAGAGTACCCTGATCCTGTGTCAGGAGATCGGGCTGAAACCCCAGAGGAAGAGGGGTGTCCACCACTAGCTGTAGAAGTAGAGGGAACCACGGTTGTCTCGGCCACGTGGGCGCTACCAGGATCACGGAGGCCCTGTCCTGGACAACTTTGAACAATATCCGGGACACAAGTGGTGTGGGAGGGAAGGCATACAGAAGACCCGTGGACCACGAGATGAGGAAAGCATCCGGCGCTACTCTGAGAGGATGCGGGTGCCGGGAGCAGAACCTGGGAAGCTGCTGGTTCAGGGGACTGGCAAAGAGATCCACGGTGGGAGAGCCCCACCGGCAGAAGATCTGCTGGGTCACTGCGGGGTTCAACCTCCATTCGTGCGGCTGCAGAATCCGGCTCAGTTTGTCCGCCAGGCAATTGTCCTGCCCGGGCAGGTAAACAGCCTTGAGGAGGATGTCGTGACCGACTGCCCAAGAGCACAGTCTCCGAGCCTCCTGACATAGAAGGAGGGAGCCCGTGCCCCCCTGTTTGTTCACGTAGAACATGGCAACCTGATTGTCCGTCTGCACCAGTACAGACTGACAAGATGTGAGGTGAGAGAAGGCCCGCAGAGCTAGGCGGATCGCTCGTAGCTCCAGGAAGTTTATCTACTGGGCGGCTTCCCAAGGTGTCCAAAGGTCTTGAGTGCATGTCCCTTGACAATGCGCTCCCCATCCCAGGAGAGAAGCATCTGTCGTGAGCACCCGGGACGGTGGGGGAGCCTGAAAGGTCATGCCGAGTACCAGGTTGGGCAGGTGAAGCCACCATTGCAGAGAGGAGACCAGGCGGTCGGAAATCTGTATTAGGTCCGACAGCCTCCCTGTGGCCTGATGCCATTGAGTGCGAAGGCTCCACTGAGCAGGTCTCATATGTAGACGGGCATTCGGAGTGACATGGACCGTGGAGGCCATGTGCCCGAGCAGCTGCAGGAACTGTCTGGCAGAGACCGGTGACGTGCTGTTGAACCTGCCGGCCAGAGCTATGAGCCTGTTGGCCCGTTCCAGAGGCAAGAAGGCACGAGCCTGCAGGGTGTCCAGCCGTGCTCCTATGAACTCGAGATCCTGAGAGGGGAGCAAAGTGGACTTTTCGAGATTTATGACGAATCCCAAGTGCTGCAGCAGAGCCACCGTGCGTTGAGCGACCTGAGTGACCTCTGGGGCAGACGGTGCCCGGATGAGCCAGTCGTCCAGGTAGGGGAAGACGAAAAGGCCTTGAAGCCTCAGGAAGGCTGCCACCACTGCCAGGCATTTCGTGAACACCCTGGGAGCGGAGGAGAGGCCAAAGGGCAGTACTCGGTACTGATAATGATTGCCTGCCACCACAAATCGTAGATATTGCCGGTGGTCCGGATGAATAAGGATGTGGGTATAAGCATCCTTTAGATCCAAGGAGCATAGCCAATCTCCCTGCCGGAGGTAGGGCAGTAGGATTCCAAGGGTAAGCATCTTGAACTTTTCCCGCTGCAGGAACTTGTTGAGGTTGCGTAAGTCCAGAATGGGTCTGAGGCCTCCTGTTCTCTTTGGAACCAGGAAGTACCTCGAGTAAAACCCGTGACCCCACAGATGTTGGGGCACTGGTTCCACAGCCTGTTCGTGAAGCAGACTTTGCAGCTCCTGAAGGAGTAAGTCCCTGTGCAGGGGGGGTCTTGGAGGCTCCCCTGAAAAGAAGGGGGGGGTACCTGGTGAAAATGCAAGAGGTATCCCTTCTGAACCACCTGCAGACCACCGGTGGGCAAAGTGGGTCAGCCGGCCCCCCGTGCTGGGCGAAGGCCCCTGAGGGGGAGAGGCTATGCTGGCATAGTCAAAAAACCCCACCTTGCTGGGCCGGGGCCTGCGTAGCGGGCTTGGGGGCCCCCTGCCTACGAGATCCGTTACCCTGCCCCTTAGGCTGCTGCCCCTGATGGGGGGTTGCTGAGGCCTGATATTGTGGGTGGTGTTGCTTATAAGCCAACACCTTCCTCGGGTAAAAAGGCTTTTTCCCCGAGCCCTTCTTTCTGGATAGGCGAGTCCTGGTGAGAGTCTCGGACTCGAGCTCCGCCGCCTTTTCGGCCATGGGTTTGCCAAAGAGGTTTTCACTTCTGCAAGGGACATCGACCAACTTGTCCTGCACCCATGGCTCGAGGTCGGATGACTGAAGCCAAGCCTGATGGCGAGCCCCGATGCCGGCTCCGGCTACTCGAGCCGATGCTTCGAAGCCATCGTAGGCCGCTCGAGAAATGAACTTCGAACACTCTCGAATCCCTGTGGACAAGGCCTGGAACCGCTGCAAAGGTTCCTCGGAGAGGCCAGCAGAGAACCCCGCAATTTCTTTTGCCAAGTCTCGAAGATACATGCCCATATATAGCTGATATGTCTGGACTCGACAAGCAAGCATAGAGCCCTGGAAGCACTTTCTACTGAGAGCATCCAGGTTCCGGGCCTCCTTACCCGGAGGCACCGAGGAGTGCATCTTCTGACTCTTCAGTCGATGCATGGCCGATTCCACCACCATGGACTGGTGTGGCAGTTGTGCCTTCTGGAACCCGGGGCTCTTGCGGACTCAATACATGGAATCGACCCGCTTGCTCAGCACCGGCGTCGAGGCCGGGCTCTCCCACATGCGGAAGAGTAGCCGCTCCAGCATCGGGGGAACCGATACAGTAAAGGCCTCCTTCAGGGGAGAGTCATACTGGAGGGCCTCGAGCTCTTCGGATCGAGGCTCCTCCTCCGGATCCGCGGGGAAGGCCAAAGCCTTGGCCATATCTCTCACGAAATCGGAGAACCGGGTATCCTCCGGGGGGGGACCGCCTCCGAGGCTCCGACTCGGGCGGGTCGGAGGGGACGCACCGAGTCTGAAAAGAACCGGGTGACTCATCCTCCTCCGTGTCCCAGCCCGACTCCTCCGAGGAGGAATTGAGCGGCTCTGTGCGGGCGGGAGCCGGGGACCTCCGCCCTGACGCCGAGGCCGGTGTCGAGGACCTCGGTCCCGAACGGGAGGCCGAGGGAGACCTAGGTCGAGGATCGACTCAAGCTCGTATGGACTCGAGGATCGACTCGGCCTCTGGGGTCAACTTGGGCGTCGACATCCCGGTGGTCGGGGCAGATGCACTGGCGAAGCCGGTGATCAATGCCCGCTGCTGGTCCATGAAGGCAGCGATACTGCGCTCCAAGATCGTCAATCTGAGACCAAACTCAGAAGACCCAGCAGCCCCCGACTCGGGCCCCGACGGCGTCGGGCCCGACGTCGGCTCTCCCGGAGGAGAGTCCAGGAGGACTATAGCACTCACGTGTCCAGGTGACTCCACCTCGAGACGAGAAAGCTTCGAAGGCCTCTCCCCCTCCGAGGACCCGGGGTGTCCGACGGGGCTATGCGACCTGGCCCTCAAGGGACCAGGAGCGTCCTCCGACGCCACCCTTGCGGGCTTCTTCTTCCGACGGTGTTCCCAGCCGGGGGACCCCCGTTCAGAGGAACTCCGACGATGCTCGGAGCCGGAGCCACGAGACGTCAAGGCCTCTGACGAGGTCCGGGCCCGACCGGATGCGGGGTCAGAGAAGATTCGTTCCTTTTGCGACTGCCGACTCCTCAACGCCTTCAAGGACATCTTGCTGCACGGACCGCAACTCATTGAGTCATGTTCGGGTCCAAGGCAGCGGAGGCAGCAGTCATGTGTGTCGGTAAGAGACATAGGTTTGACACAACGATCACACTTTTTAAACCCACTGGCAGCCATCGGGGGAAAAAGGGCCCCTGCAAGGTCGAAAGACCGTGCTGCCAGGGAAGAAGGAAAAAGTGGCGGGAACGCCAGTTGAAGAGAAAAATAGAGAAAAACTATGTGAACGGGCCCGATAGGGGATATCGAGGCCCGGCGGGGAAGAGGACACACGAACCGAGAAAAAATAACAAGAAACAAAATAAAAGAAATAAACTTTTTCAGCGGCGACAACAAACTACGTCTGTAGGGCTCCGCGGAAAAAAGGAGACTGAGCAAGATGGCACCCTTGGGCGGGAAGGGGACCGCGCATGCGCGCTGCAATTCCCAAAAGCTTTCTGCGAAAGCTGGGGAAAGTTGCTCCGCGAGGGCTCCGTCGGCGCCGACGTCACCCATAAGTGAGGACTGACTTCCTGCTTGGTCCTGGAGAATCATTGTATCTTTTTCAACATGTAGTAACATTAGTATATACTCCTTTTCCAGTATGCAATAGATACAGTTTTTATGAAAGTCAATTCTCTGTTTTTGAGGGAGCCTTTCCTTGTATTTTATCATTTGATCTGTTCTGTTTTGAACACTCAAGGACAAAGGTTAATCTTGCACTATATTATTATCATCCCTTTGATTATACATATATATTTCTTGTGTTATTTTTATTTTTATTTAATCTGGGTATTTTTTGTCCTTGCGTCCATACATTCCATGGTTGTTTGTACTTTCGGTTCAGTAATCCCTTATTACCTTAGCTCTCTTTTCTCATAGTGTTGTAGTCATATTAGGATATAAACATACGCAGTATTATAGTTATATTAGGATACAATGCAGATATGTCTTAATTTATGTATTTTTGTCACACCCTTGGCAACATCTTGCCTTATTATACATTTATATTAATATTTATACATTATGTATGTTTTATTATTTTTTATTTTTTATTTTGTATTGTTCTTATGTATTTTGATAATAACAATATTATTTATTTATTTATTGTGTTTAATGCCTTTCATATTTTATGATTTTATTGGATTTCGCTCCGTTTTTCATTAACAATATGCTGTACAGAATCATTTATGTATGCTTTTCATGTTCATGTCTTGGTCTTTTATTGTTATTTTTATTATTACTTTTATGTATTTATCACTTAATGCATGGTTTTATACTTATTTTAATTGTTTTTTATTGTGTATTTTTTTTTCAATCTTTTATTTGAACCACCAAATAAACAACAGCACATACACAATGGTAAACAACCTCTCCCCGGGGTGGATTCTTATCCCCAAGAGGAGCAAAATGGTGGTCACAAAAGTTTTTTTGAATTTTACCCCCGCTCCCTCCCCCCCCTTCCCCACCCCCCCATCCCCCCCCCTCACCACCCCCACTGTATTCTACGGAGAACCGCTCATAAGGGTTCTACTTAACATTTACTCAGTGCCACAAACTTGTCATTAAACAAATTAACAGCCTAGTTGTAAAACAAGATTGCGGGCCCGGGGACTCAGGCCACGAATATAGGGGTCCCAAAGCAGCAAGAAGGCGGACCAGCGCTTAACATGACCTCGGGCAGCTTCGCACTCCAGGAGCATGAGTTGATGGAAGGAATTCCGCCACTCCCAAAAGGAGGGGGGGCGGCTTTCCCTCCACCGACGCAAAAGAGGTCCCTTACCCACCAGACAAGCCTTCCGGACTAACCAACGCTCCCATCTCCCCTTGGGGAAATTAAGGCTTAAGAGATCCAAGGTAACCAAGGCAGCATCCCAACGGACAGGCTGGCCCAGAATAGAAGCCATAAAAACTGAGATTCTCTGCCAATATAAACAAATCTTACGGCAGCTCCACCACATGTGCAACAAATTTGCCAACGGCGCCGCACACCGCGGACAGCTGCCATCCGAGGTCAAGTGGCACCGCAGGGCCCGTCGTGGAGAAAAGTAAACCCTGGTTAAGCATTTAATTTGCACTTCCCGCCAGCGAACCCCATCCACCAGGTTCCCTACTCTCCGGAGGGCCACTAGGATTGTGTCATGGGGAATCTCCCGTCCCATTTCGGCCCCCCAAGCCTGTGCCACCTATCGATAATCCGGCCGTGGTCGGAATTGCACCAGCTTAGAATGGAAAACGCGAATAGACAATTGTCCCTCACCACCTAGGCCAAAAAACTCGATGATCTGAGCCGAGCGGGTACTGTGCATCTCTTCCCTTGGCAGGGATGCCACATAGTGAGCCAGCTGCATATATGCAAATAAGTGGCTAGGTCCCAGTTCGTACTCCCGGGATAATACCGAAAAGGGTTTAGATTTCCCCAGTAAATCAACCACATGGCCGAGATTCCGAATACCCTGTGCCTCCCAGACACGGAACCACGCAGCCTCAGTACCGGGAGTAAAATCGGCATTCCCCCGAATAGGTAACCAGGTCGAGATTTTCCAACTACGGCCCCAATAGGCATTCAACTGCCACCAAGTCCGTAGGCCACCTGCTAAATTCCAAATGCAAGAGAGCCTGTAACGAATGGGGGGCCACATAGGCCTCTTCCAACCTCTTAGGCATATAAAATCAGTATTACCAAGCCAATCCCCCAGATGTCACGCTTGGCAGGCCAGTGCATAAGCTCCTAGATCTGGGAGTCCCCACCTCCCATCTCTCCCCTTCCCCACCAACCGACTGTAGGAGATACGGGCTCTCGCCCCCCCCCCCCCAAATAAAGCCCCGAAACTCCGCTTCAAAACGCCGAATGTCACGTCGGAGGAGCCAGACCGGGAGGGTCTGTAGCCAGTATAGGAGCCGCGGTAAAATTACCAACTTAATCGCCGCTATTCTCCCTGCCAGAGATAGGGGGAGAGGCCGCCAGGACTGAAGCTGAGATTGCACCTTAGTCAGCATCCGCTTATAATTACACTCGTATAGTTGCGTTGGCTGACAAGGCAAAATGATCCCTAAATATAAGAATTGGGCGTCGGCCCACTTAAGTGGAAACACACCCGGCCATTCCCTCCGGATATCCCCCGACACATCCAAAGCCACAGATTTATCCGGATTAATGCGCAGTCCTGCGAACTGCCCAAAAGTGTGAAACTCCCGTAGAAGGTTGGGCAGCGACTCTCTGGGTGAAAGCAAATGTACCAACAAGTCGTCGGCGAAGGCCGATATCTTAAACTCGTGGTCACCTATCCTAACCCCCCTTATCTCACGTAATCCCGACACTTTGCGCAGAAGAGGGTCTAAGGACAGGACGAAAAGAAGAGGGGAGAGCGGGCAGCCCTGACGGGTTCCCCTCTGCAACAGGAACTCCTCGGACAACACCCCATTACAAAGAATCGCTGCAGTCGGAGCGGCATATAGGCTGGTAACCATGTTACAGAACATGGGTCCTATCCCGTAGTGTGGAAGGAGATGCATCAAATATTGCCAATCCACCCTATAAAACGCTTTTTCGGCGTCGAAACTAATAAGTAAGGAGGGCCAACGCTTATATCTGACCCATTCTAGAGATGCAATAATTTTGTGCAGGTTACGGACCGCATAACGTCCCTTAATAAACCCTACTTGGGATCCGTGAACCAACCCCCCCAAGAATTCCGCCAAGCGATCCGCCAAGATTTTTGCCATCAGTTTAAGGTCGAAGTTAAGCAGGGATATGGGATGGTAGGAAGCTGCGGAGAGAGGGTCTTTGGCTGGCTTTGGAATAAGAACAATATGGGCGTGATTTGCCCCCCAACGAAAATACCCCTGCTGTGCCCTCTGATTATGCACCGCAGCCAGGGTTGGAGATATTAGTTCGTGGAGAATTTTATAAAATTCAGCCCCAAGCCCATCAGACCCCGGGGCTTTATAACAACTGGCAGAGAGAATGGCGCCTTGGAGCTCCGCAGCCGTAATCGGTCGCTCCAACTGGGCCCGCTGTTCTGTTGACAGACGGGGCAAATCCAAGTCTCCTACATATTCCGCCATCCGCGCGAGGTCGGGAGGCTCCGCTGTATAAAGTCCCTGGAAGAAAGAACGGAATATTCTCGCTATCGCCGGGCTCTCCCGATGGAGCATCCCCTGGTCATCGCGGAGAGCGGGTACCAATTTAGAACCCCATGGTCCTCGAAGACACCTAGCCAATAATTTCCCAGGCTTATCCCCATGACGGTACAATTGGTAGCAGTAATATGTCACGGACTTCCTTGCCCTTTGATGTAAAAGTTCATTCAGTTCAGTTTGGCTTTCCCATAGCTGCCGTTTGAACCCGGCAGTCGGGTTAGAGGCCCATTGGCGCCTCAGCTTCGTCACCAATCTCTCTAAACAGATGATACGTTCGGCCCGCACCCTCCGACTCCGGGCAAGGAAACCGATAATGTCTCCTCGCAGAACAACCTCCGCCGTTTCCCATATCAATTCCGGATCGTCATGATGGCCGCTGTGATCAGCCTCGAATTCCTGCCATCGTTTTCGAATGAAGGAACGAAACTGTGCATCCCTATATAGCTCAAGCGGGAAGCGCCATAAGAACGTCTGGGTAGGGTCTCTATTCCAGTGGACAGTTAACCAAATAAATGCATGGTCCGAAATCTCCACGGGCCCTATGTGCATCTGCTATCTGAGCAAACAACCCCGTGGAGATCAAGAGATAGTCTATACGTGCACTGGTACCGTGTGCCCGAGATTGATGCGTAAAGTCCCGTTCATTCGGGTGTAACAATCGCCACGGATCTACCAGCCCCAACCAGGAACATAGCCGACGCAACGCCCGAGTTGTCGGTGCTCTATCCTGAGACTCCCCCCCTTTAGACGTGTCTAAGGCTACATCCAAAACCCCGTTAAGGTCTCCCCCTAGGATCAGGGGGAGCTCCGGCAATGTCTCGATTTTAGAAGCAAAACGAGAGTAGAGAGTCAGATCTAGGACGTTAGGACAATATAAGTTACCTAAAATAACCGGTTTCCCCTCTAGGACACCGTGCAGGAGCACAAATCTACCCGAAGGGTCCACCACGTCTCTTACCACCTCCAGCCTTATACGCTTGTGTATCAAAAGCACCACATCCCCCTTTTTCCCAAGAGCTGGGGCTCCCCATACTTGGCCTACCCATTCCCGGCAAAGTTTACGGTGCTCCTCGGCAGTCTGGTGGGTTTCCTGGAGCAAGGCTATGTCCGCCTTCTGCCTAGCCAGAGCCTGCATGACCTTGGCCCGTTTAACCGGACTCCCCAGGCCGCATACATTCCAAGAGATTATTTTAAGTGACATACCATGAGAAAACTGGCTCCTGTAGTACTTGGTTAGTTCCCAAGGGGTCGCCCCCCCAGCCTGGGGTTCCCCCATATGTGAAGGTATTTGGCACTATGTACTTTGAATCAATAAATCCTGAGCACAGGTCCCCCAATTCCCATTCTCCCCCCTCCCCCCTCCCCGCGCCGTCCCCCCTCCATCCTCCCCCAACCCCCCTCCACCCTCCCCTCCCCCCCAGCCCCTCCCCCCCTCTCATCCCCCCCCTCCACAATCCCTGACCTTCCCCTCCGCGCCCTCATTTCCCCCTCTCTCAGGAATCACGCTTGATGTGCTCCGGACCCCCTCCCCCTCCTTCCACTATACCCCTACAGTGCCCCCCCCCATCTCGCACCACATGCATACGTCCACCCCCGGCCATCCATATCCCAACCTCCCCCACATCCATACATTCACACCACTACCTACCTACCTTCCCACCCCAACCCCCCACCCTCTCTGGTCCTAATACTAAACTACCATTAACAACCCAAGATGTAAACCTAAACATAAAACCGGATAACATATAAAATATCCGGGGAGACTTTGTATAAATCACCTCCCCCCCCAATGTCCAAAGCGTCCAAAACATCCACAGCTGCTATCATTGGGGGAGGGCTGCTTCATCAGATTTCTCCGCTCCACAACGGAGCACGACAAGATGTAGAGGTGGGGGGGGGGGGGGGGTGCAAACCAGGCTGTCTCCAAGGTCTCGTCACCAGTGTCAGCTCTCCGGCTGGAAGTCGGCAGGAGTGCGGACGAGGAACCCGCAGTAATGCAGAGCGTCCCCCCCCCCCAAAAAAAAGAAAGAAAAAAGGAGGAAAAAAAGCCATAGGCACAGGTCCGGGAGACCTCAATTGCGTCGTGCTGATACTCTCTGCGCTGTAATATGAGCAGGCCCCTGATACTGCCATGTAGTATGAGTACATGTAGTATGAGTACATACTGCGCTGTAATATGAGTAGGCCCCTGAAGAGCAGTTTTTAAGGAGATGTGCCGATCCGGTGCATAAGCCAGCAGAGGTGCCCCAAAGGGACACTATGCGCCGCCCCCGAACTCACAGTCATTGGTGAATGTCCTACTGCTTGCACGGGGGGTTGCGCAGAGGCAGTCAGCTGTTGGCCCCATTCATATAACTCACCCGGGCCCTACAGGAATATATTAATCACACGATGGGGCTACTCACCACCAGGCCCACGTAGGATAGCACCTTATTGCTCCGAGGTTGGGCCTTTGCCCCTGGTCAGAACCTCAACGTAGGGAGTTGCTTCGGCCGCAGAATCAAAAAACTTGTGCACTCCGTTGTTTACAATATGTAGTCGAGCAGGGTATTGCATGGTGAACCGGATCTGAGCTTCGATCAATTTCTGGCACAGAGGTGCATATGCCTTACGGCGTTGGCTCAACGACACGGAGTAGTCCTGGGCAATGCGGATCCTCATCCCATCCTGCTCAATTATACCCGATGTCTTAGCTGCTCTCAAGACGGCCTCTTTTTGTGGGTATTGTAAAAATTTGGCCAGGACAATCCTGGGGCGACGCTCGTTCGCCAGCCGAGCTCCGACTCGATGGACCCGCTCCAGCTGAATCTGCCCCCTCGGCTCCGATCCGGATAATAGAGTAGTGGACAGGGTCTCCACAAAAGCTTTAAGATCCTTGTCTGAGATCTGCTCAGCGACTCCTAAAAATCTCAGATTATTCCGCCTTGAGCGGTTTTCTATATCGTCGAGTTTGGTCTCATGCCTCCGGAGCGCTGCCTGCACACTGCCCAGCTCCCGCTTTAAGTTATCCACCTCATCTTCGTTATGTGCAATGCGATCCTCCGCTGCTTGCATTTGTTGACCCAGGCCGTCCACGGAGTTCCGCAAGAGGTCCATTTTGCCGTGAAGGGCATCAAACTGCCCCGATAAGGCCCCTGATACGGCCGCCGAGATCTCCTCCACAGAGGCTAACGCCGTAGTTGGTCCACTAGGCGAGGGCGGATCAGCCATCTTTTGCGGGCCCACGGCTCGTTCTTTCTCCCGCCGTGTTGATTTTACCGTCGAGGCCATAGTAAACGGCACAGTTTTCTCTGCCAAAAAGATCTTCTCTTTCTACAGCACCACTGGAGAACAGATTTTTTTTATCTCCCGTCTCACCAAACGGTACTAGAGGGTCGGTACTGGAGTTAGGGGTCCGGAGCCCAGGCGATCAGCATCCACCCAGGCTTACCACATCACGTGACTCCTATTGTGTATTTTTTAGTCATTTATGCCCCTGAGGAAGGCTCAACAAAACATGGCCTGTATCGGGCCAATGGCTGGAAGTGTTTAAATAAAGTATATTCTTCCTTTGCTATCCACGACTTGTACTGGGTTAGGTTTGTTGCACGTGGATCAGTGCTTGTTTGTTGGACAGGCAGCTCATTGTTGACAGAGTGACATCCATAGCTGCTGTTATTATATTGATCCATCTTATTGCCGGCCTTCTCCTCTTTTGCATTGACCTTCAACCTTGCAAGCTAAAATTTCTCAACAAGAATGCAGCACCTCACCAATAGCCTCTTCCAGCTTTATAAGTGTTTCTTCCTTCTAGGCTTCTGAAACAAACCCTAAGTCACTGTGCACAAGTTCAGTTCTATTAGCTGCAAAGTACTGACTGACTTTAATCTTGAGGTGGGACTACTCAGCATCAGGACTGTACATAAGAACATAAGATATGCCATACTGGGTCAGACCAAGGTCCATCAAGCCCAGTATCCTGTTTCCAACAGTGGCCAATCTAGGTCATACGTACCTACAGAGCTAGAAATGCGCCACGTGCAGATAACTATTCTGGTGCTCCCCTCCGCCCCAAACACATGTAGTAACTCACTTTTTTGACTTCCTGGAAGCCTAATGATAATATCAGCATTCTTTCTGTACTTGTTCCCTAAGCGCCACACTGCTTGCACAGCCCTTTGTATGGCCCTGATAAGAGTCAATAGTAACAGTTCATTCCAAGCCAGGTTTTTCCATGAATCTCCTCTGTGCTGCTGACTCTAGCCCTTCCCCTTCCTTTCTGCAAGCAGAAAAAACACTGTCTCTTCAACAATAGTGTGCAGAGGGAAAGAGGATTGGGAAGGGATAGAGCTGGGGTTTTTATGAGGGTGGGATCTTATTGATCCATCTCATTGCTGGCCTTCCTCTTTTACATTGACCTTCCACCTTGCCAAGCATGATGTCTTTCTCTAATGATCTCTCTCTTCGCATAATATATCCAAAGTATGAAAGTCGAAGTCTTGTCATCTGAGCTTCTAAAGAAAGCTTAGGTTTGATCTCCTCTAGTACTGACTGATTTGTTCTTCGGGCAGTCCATGGTATACATAGTATTTGTCGCCAGCGCCATAATTCAAAGGCATCGACTTTCTTCCTGTCTATCTTTTTCACTGTCCAACTTTTGCATCCATGTAATGTTATTGAAAATACCATGGCTTGAATAAATTGAATCTTTACATGGAGAGAGACATCTCTGCTCTTGAGAATTTTATCTAGGGGGTATGTTTACTAAAGTCTCCTAACGTGCGCGGCGCGGTAGTCTGCAGGATGCCATATAAGGAGTGGGCGTGTCAGTCTTAAAACAGCAAACCGGGATTAATCGTGCGCTAATGTGCGCTGCGCGCTTATGTGCGCCGCACACAGTAGCGCATGAGAAACACGCGCAGGAAGCATAAGCAGGCGCGCTGATGTGCAAGTAGAGGAACAGAGCCACAGTACAATGGTTAAGACACTGACTGATGGTGCAGGGATCATGGGTTCAATCCCCCACTATGCCCAATGAATAAGGCTGTGCTGTGGCACTACCTGGTATGTGTAATATTGCATTATGAGGCATTTTAATTTTATTTTAATTACTGCTGCTAGCAAACGCACTCTCAAAGCACTGTAACATAAGGTGCTGCATAAGGCACCCCAGAGGGCACATTTTAAAGTGCACTGTCCGCCACGGCACCCTATAATGTCCCCTATAGGGCACCCTATCAGTCGCTCCACAGGATAACATATAGTGCACCTTATATGGACGGTAACCATAAGGTGCCCTATAGGGCGCCCTATAAAGCGCCCTCTGAGGCACCTTATGGGTACAGTATGCTGAGGGTGTTTTTGCTGGCAGCAATAATGTACATTAAAAAGAGATAATGCTTAGGGCAGTCCTATCAAATAACCCTACTGTGGATTTGAACCCATGACCTCTGGCTCCACAGGCAGTGAAGTAACCAGTGGGCTACAGCTCTATAGCTGCTAGCAAGCCCCTGGCTGGCTGTAGAGGGACTGCATATCATCACACAGACAGTCTGCTGTGGTCACCAGGATAGGGTTAGCCCACCCATACCCATGATGCACTGCACATGCAAATCAGCTGTCTACAGATGAACACAAGATGGGGTATGCACCCCCACAGCACCTCGGCCTGGTAGGGGGAACTGACCATGTGTGTTACTGGCACAGAGTAGCTACACACCGTCACATTGTGCGGGTACTGTGCTCACCCTGAGGGTGCGGTGGGGCGCCCAGCACCAGGTCCACAGCACCTTCCATGGCAGAAATAGGCCATGCTGCAGGTCCCCAGCAGTGCTAATGTGTGAGATAGGTAGTTTCTGCAGACACACCTTGGATATATCTGTATATCTCAGTCAGGTGTAGCCCCTATGGACCCCCTAGGAGGATTATGCACCACCACCCTCCTCCTCCGGGGCTGAGGGTGGTAAACAGGGTCTCCCATCAACAGATCCACATCCTACCTCCCTGCAATGGTGGCAGTAGAGGGGACCATCAACCCCAGTCCTGCTGGGGAACAGACACCTACAGGGCAGTCAATGCAGCTCTGTACACATCCATAACGCAATAGCAGACAGACATTAGGTCTGGATATGCTAAGCTGCACCCCACCACTATCTGATATTCTCCTGCAGCAAGCCTTCAGCCACTGCACCCTGCAAGGTGCTCCATCAAGACACATACCAGCTGCAGACAGTCTGCTAGCTAGTCCATAGTGCATGGCCCTGGTGGAAATGCATGCACCCAGAACTGGGATGTCAGCATACACAACAAGCAGATAAGTCAGTGACTGGGCCCCAAAAGGAAACCCATAAATATCACATGAGAAAAATACTATATAGCACTATGGGGGTGCCTAGCCATGCTGTGGTCACTGCACAGTCAGGGTGAGAGTGATCTCCCAGCAGGACATGCTGTGGCCACCCTGTCTGTGTAGGTGGTGGCCGGGCACCACAATGTCCCAGCCATTGCCCTATGCCCTGTGCAGATGCATCCTGGCCAGGCCACCCTGTCCGGGCTATACCCATGGTACCTTGCTCCTCATTATGCACATTGTCAAGCCAATACTGGCAACAGTGCTGGCAGTGTGGGCTGTGGAGGGTGTTTGCAGCCACCACACACTGGATAGACAGACACACACTCGAACACCTATGCCAGCATTGTGCTACTATAGAGGTGTTTAGCAGCCCTGGCCACCACACCAGTCCTGGGCACAGTGCAGGCATGGATATGGTACGCAATACTGTTGGGGGTCACTCCCCAGGGTGGTAAACACTGTCAGAAACCAGACCTGAAGCACACTCCACAGACATCAGAAAGGTTGTTATGATGGAGCTCAATCAGCAAACTGTGCTTAATGTAGGAATTGCTATCTGCCAGTAATCATAGCAAACGTTTGATAGCTGTGTACCGTATTCCCAGGTGTAGGGTGGCATTGCTAAGGTATGCAAGTGCTAGTATTGGGAGATGCACGCAGGGCCCAATGTCCTGCCTCTCCAGGAGGCATTGGCTAATGGAGCCTGTGGGTGTGGGTGTGGGTGTGTCTGCCCCTGTTGGCTGCTGCTTTACGGCAGAGGTTCCCAACTCCAGTCCTGGTGTGCCAAACACTGTTCGGGTTTTCATGCTGTCCCTCATGAATATGCATGAGATAAATCTGCATACCATGGGGGTGGTGCATAGATATGCAGCACAGGCATCTTTATTAGAGGCAGCAAGGAACCTGAATGGTGTTTGGCCCTCCAGGACTGCATTTGGGAGACTCTGCTCTAGGTAATGCGCCTGTTTATGGTGTCTTTGCTCTGTAGGGTAAAATGTAGGTGTTTTGGGAATGTTTACGTCATCTGCAATAAACGTTCTGTCTGTATTAGCACGTTGTAGTAGTGGGTAAAATATGGGGATTGGGTTGGCAGGCACCATAGCTGGGACTTGAACCTGTGACCTTCTGCCTCCAAACACACTGGTTGTGTGCACTGCACCACCGTGTTGCCACAGGGACAGTGCATTCCCTGATGATACCATGACTGTTTGTCCGGCAGGGCCTGTCTGTTGCAGTGCATGGCACCCACCTACACAAGGATAGGCCATGGTCGGCTCTGGGCAGCTGCCACTGCCCCCCTCCACCACCAGTACCCCTCTGCCATCATGCTGACATGCCCTTCTGCTGGTGGTGCTGGTGGTGTGCAGTCTCAAGCCATCCAGTGTGCAGGTAGGCGGCTGCCTATGGTGCGTGTTCTGGGGTAGGGGTGCCTGCATAGGCGTCCATGCTTCCCCCCAACACCGCCTGCCAATGTGCTGTGCCCTTGGAGGTACCTGCTGGGTACTATCCCCTGTGACACTGTGATAAACACTCTCATGCCCATGTTGGGCCCTCATCAGTTGCTGTCTGGCTGCTGGTCAGTTTCAGCATTCCTAAGTGCCACCTAGGCATCTGCCTAGTCCGCACTGTGCCCCAGCTGCACCACAGCATGTGCCGCCTGCAGCCCTCTGTATCCCATTTCCAAGCATCTGTCCAGTTGGCCGTTCCGACATGCCCGCCCTGCTGTTGCCGCACATGTGCACACCATAGGAAACCTGTCTGATGGAGAGGGAAACCCTGATCAGTGCTATTTCACTGTGGGATCATTCATCTTGTATGGGGACGGAGCGTAGATCCTTCCAAAATTCATATTTATTTTTTGGGGCTTTCTTGGGAGTGTTTTTTGATGTTTCCCATTACGATCACTATTGCCCAGCTTGATTATAATTTTTTCTAATTTTGTTGGGGTCCTTTTCAATGTTTATTTGTACTTTTGTTCTGTGCACATGTATCACACTTATCACTTTTTGTAGGTTTCCCTGGTTTTGCTGTACATTGCTGACAGAAATGGTTTCTCTTCCCTTTAAATTGGCTCTAACGCAAGGTTTTCACTTGCGTTATTTTTAGCCTCGAATTTCACCTCGCTAGTGTGCGGGGACCCTCTCCCCTCCCACTCTCCACCCATTGACCCCTTCTCTCCGCCCCTGTGGAGCCTTCCTCCGCCCTCCGGTAGCCTTTCCCCGCCTTCAGCGTTCATCTGCGCCGCTGCGCGCATGAGCGCGCACTAAAGCGCATTTTGGCCCCGTAAAGCATCATTAGCACGCGCTAAGGTACCTTAGTGTGCGCTCATGTGTGCCACGCACGTTAAGAAACTTTAGTAAACATACCCCTAGGTTTTTCATAGCCATTAAGCCAAGAGCAATGCATCATCTGATTTCTTGACTGCTTGTTGCTTTTTTATTGATAGTTGATCCAAGTAGGTTAAAGTTGTCCACTATTTCAATTTCTTCTCCATCAACAATGAACTTATTGATTTTGCCAGTTGCCAAGATCTTTGTCTTCTTTATATTAAGGTGCAGGCTCATTTTAAGACCATGTTCCTTGATCTTGAGAAGCAAATGTTTCAGATCATCTTCACTTTCGGCCAGTAATGTAGTATCATCAGCATTGTTGCTTCTTGATCAATTTAAAAGTTGTGCAAGAGAATGATCAGGTGTTCTGGTATACCAATGCTTCTTAATGTGGCCCAGTTTCTTATGGTTTACATAGTCAAAAGCCTTGCTGTAGTCAATAAAATACAAATATTCTTTTGGTATTCTTTTGTCTTTTCAAGGATCCATCTCACATCTGCGATGATGGTCTCTCTCGTTCCTCACCCTTTCCTTAACCCTGTTTGCACTTCAGGTAGTTCTCGTTACAGGTATGGTTGTAGTCTCTGCTGAATAATCTTCAGTAGAATCTTCCTGGCATGTGGGATCAGAGCAATTGAGCGATAATTTCCACAGTCAGTTGGATCACCTTTCTTGAGTATTGGTATAAACACATATCTTTTTCAGTCAGTTGGCCATGATGTTGTCTTCCAAATTTTCTGGCAGAGCCTTGTAAGTATGGTTACAGCTGCATCAGATTGCTGTAATACTTCTATGGGAATGCCATCAATGCCTGGTGCTTTGTTCTTTGATAAGGCTTTCAATGCTGCTTCAACTTCTTTCATCACCAATGGTTCCAGATCATTAGGTACAGGTTGAAACGGTTGTTGGTCCACTTGATCTTTATCATATAATAACTCTGTATATTCTTTCCACCTTTTCTTGATCTTCTCAGCATCATTCAACATGGATCCTTGAGCATCTTGTAACATTCCAATTCAAAGCTGAAATTTTTTCTTTAACTCTCGTAGCTTTAGGAAAGCTGATCTTGTTCTTCCTCTAATAGTTTCTGCTTCTATTTCCTTGCATGTGTCATTGCAGTACTTCTCCTTGTCTTGTCTTGCTGCATGATGAAAATCTCTGAGTTCTGTAATTGCCTCTCTTTCTCCTCTGGCTTTAGCTTCTCTGCGTCTCTGGGCAATTTTCAGAGTTTGTTCGATCATTCATTTTGGCTGTTTTTGCTTTTTCACCTTTTGTAGAGATTTCTCACTTTCTTCCAACACAATCTTCTTGTTGTCATCCCATAACTCTTCTAGAGCTCTGTCATTTGTATCTAAAGCAGCAAATCTATTTTGCAGGCAGTCTTTAAATTCTGGTGGTATATTCTCAAGGTCATACTTTGCTATATTCATGAGTGGCTTGCTCTTTTTCAATTTTAGCTTGAGTTTGCATATAGTAGTTAGTGATCTGTACCACAGTCAGCTCCAGGTTTTGTCTTTGTTGATGTTATAGAACTTTTCCATCGTTGACTTCCACAGATGTAGTCAATTTGATTTTTATACAATCCATTGGGTGAAGTCCATGTGTACAGTCGCCGCTTGTGTTGCTTGAAGAAGGTGTTTGAGATGAATAGATCGTTGGTCTTGCAGAATTCTATCAGTCTTTCTCCAGCTTCATTTCTGTTGCCAAGTCCATATTTTCCAACTACTTTGCCTTCTTCTTTGTTGCCAACTTTTGCGTTCCAGTCACCCATGACTATCAGGATATCCTGTTTGCATGTTCTGTCAATTTCAGCTTGTATTTGTACTGTTCTGCAGCTGTTGGGGCATATACTTGAATTATAGTTGTGTTGATAGGCATTCCTCGTAGACGAATAGAAATTAAGCATTCACTGATTATATTGTATTTCATTACAGTTCTTGCAAGTTTCTTCTTAATTATAAATGCAACACCATTTCTTTGTCTTTCATTTCCAGCATAGTAGACCATGTGATCATCAGATGCAAAGTGCCTGATGCCAGTCCATTTCAGATCAATGACACTCAACTGAGTGAGTTGTACATGTTTCATTTTATTCTTGACCACCTCCAACTTCCCTTGGCTCATGCTTCATACGTTCCATGTCCCAATATGTAAGACATTTTTGCAATTTATGAATCTCAAGAAGTGTGTAAGGCTGAATATTCACCAGGGGGTCTCATACTTTTGCAAGGGCATCTTGGTAAGTAGGTGTTCAAGTTCTTTATCAGGCTTCTACAATATGTTGAGTTGTATTTCTGTTTAAATTATAGTAATGTATAATGTCACATCTATGTATACTTATTTGTGTATTCAAAGTAAATGTGCAAATTCAGTGTAAATGTTTGTCTTTTCTGAAAGTCCGAATGTCTTTCTTTTGGGAATGTTTGGCACCTATCAAAGTTTCCACCTAGGCAAAGTCCACTAAGGGCCCTATTTACTAAAGGTATTCTCCTAAATTGGGTCTATGGGGGAAATGCTTAGAAAAAGGGCCCTAAAGCCTTGGAAAGTAAAATAGAAATGCTTCATGACCTTGAAGGCTTTACAATATCTAGTGGAGAAATATTTTCATATTCCAGTGGACGGAAGGGCTCAGTTTATTTATTTGAGAGACTTATACCGCTATCGGCATATACATTGTAGCGGTTTACAGGATAACCAGCAGTAACCGGGTAGACGGACCGACTCACCCTCTCTCGGGTGCAAGCCGTTGACCTATCCAACCACCCACTTCCCTTCAACACACCCCCTTTCACCACCTTCCAACCCTGCCCCCATCTCCCCAGACAGTAGTACCCCACAAATTCACAAGACACACTGTATGGCAAGCAACTGGTCGCAGCTTTATTACTTTATTACTGTTGACAATAGCTAGCTTTAACTTTACCTCAGCCAGCAACCTTGCATTTAATTCTACTATTGCTAGTAACCACATCTTACCTGTGCCGATTTCAGAATTTGCATTTAGCCCCACTGTGCTAGCAACCTTCATCCAATTGTAGTTGTCAGAAAATGTTACCAGTAACCTGCTCTCTAATTTCACTGTTACCAGTAACTTGTATACAATTGTACTGTTGTCAGTAACCTGCAGTCAAGTTCACTATTATAGTAACCTGCATCCACCTCTCTGTTCTGTTACCTGTTGCCAGTAACCTGCTGTCCAATTTCACTGTTACCAGTAACCTGTATACAATTGTACTGTTGTCAGTAACCTACAGTCAACCTGCAACATCTCCATCACCAGCACCTCCACCCATCTACGCTGTCCCCACCCTCTGAGAAGATTCCAAGATGAGCAAAATCCTGATATTACTCCTCACCCTCCTTACCTCCTGGCTCCCCAGCATATCACATGCATTCAACCATGGTATCAATCACATTCCAATCCTCTACAATCATGGAAGGAGATGGTCTGAAAATTCCCACCACTCCACAGCAAAAACTAACCTCACATCTCACCCTTATTTAATACATATCCCTCTTCAAATCTTCAAAAAGACCCAAACAGAGAAGCATCAACACCAACGCCTACTAAAGTGTGTGTTGATAAACGCTAGATCAATACGATCAAAATGGCCTGCAGCTATTGATCTAATACCCCTACACAACCTTGACATTTTGATGATCACTGAATCATGGTTGTCCAACTGTGACAACGTACTCTTGAACCAAATGTTACCACCTGGATTTTCTCTATACGCATGCCACAGGACCAACCAGAAAGGAGGAGGCACGCTCATCCTTGCCAAAGCTGACCTACATTTCAAACAATGCAACGCTGCTTGTTCAACCCACCTTGACACTCTCACCATATCGAATGAGTTCTGCACAATCAACCTATTATACCGGGCACCAACACCCTCCCAAGCTGACCTATCGACAATAATCGATTTGGCATGTATCACAACTATTCCGCGCTCCCCGATTTGGCTGTTAGGAGACTTCAACTTGCCATCACCTTCCTTGAGGCCCTAGAGGAACTAGGCTACAAACAATATGTTGACTCCCCCACACATACCAAGGGAGGAAAACTAGACCTCATCTTCGCTCCCCAGGTGAATACCATCACATCCCAAGACCTCGCGCTATCCATAACACCAGTGCCCTGGTCTAATCATAATCTACTAAGATTCCACATACCCATAATTACCCACAACTTGAACAAAGATAGAACTAAGACCCCCAGTACCTCAACAGCACGCTTTCGACCCCTCATCAGGAGTGAGGTCCTTGAGAATGTCCAGCTTCTGATGACTAATACAAACCTCGATTTGGACGAACTTGTATCCATCTGGGATAAGAACCTAAGAGCTGCCTCCCGCCCCTCGCACTCTGCAAAGAAAATAAGAAAACGGGAACAGGCACCTTGGTTCTCCACAGACCTACGTGCATCTCTCCACCACCTACACAAACTTGAGAGACGATGGCGCCGAACCCATTCCTCTGAAGCACATGCCACATACAACTCACACTTAACTACTCACCGCGAGCAGATAATGCAGAAAAGAAAACTGTACCACACAGAGTTATTAAAACGCTCTATCAACAAACCACATGATCTGTTCAGTATTGTAAAGTCCATAACAGGTGAGCCATCATCAGCCCAACCACCCATGCTGCATCCACAAGACTACTCAAACTACCTGCAATCGAAGACTATTAAGTCCATCACGAGCACAAACACCAGCAACTTTACCACACTGCCAAAAACTCCACAATCAACACCACTATGCAACTTCACCGAGGTATCCAATAAAGAGATTGAAGACACCATAGCCTCTATCAACCTTACTACCGCACCCAACGACCCCTGCCCAGCAAGTTGGATCAGGGAGCTCCGACACGATCTAAGTCAAATCCTAAGCAAAATACTGAACCAATCCTTCTTAACTGGCTCATTCCCACAGAGCCTAAAGCATACCTCAATAAGACCTCTTCTAAAAAACAGCAGATTAGATCCATCCAAGGTTGAGTCTTATAGACCTATTTCGAGCATCCCCCTGCTCGCTAAGATCATCGAAAAAACCGCCCAACGACAAATCCAGCATCATGTCGACACTGAAGCACCACTTGATCCATCCCAACACGGCTTCAGAGAAGCACACGGGGTCGACACCATTCTCACAACCCTTTTCAACGATCTGATCACAGGTATAGATAACATCCAACAAGGATTCATCCTCATCTTTCTTGACATCTCAGCTGCTTTTGACTCTGTGAATCACGACATACTACTACAACGCCTAAAAGAAAAGGGGATCCAAAGCACTGCGCTCGAATGGTGCAAATCCTACCTATCTAACAGATGGCAACAAGTCAGGGTAGGAAGAAGGAAGAACAAACGGAGCAAGAGACGTAGGTTGGTAACAGACTGCTTTATTGATGATAGTCCCTACGCGTTTCAGCAAACGCCTTCCTCGGGGGACATACAGCTACCATAAAATGAACAAACAATGTTAAAACAAAATAATATAAAACAACGTATCTTAATAATACACATCATAAAAAATAATAAATAAAAAATAAGGAGATGAAAATTAATAAATAAATAAATAATTAATAGCAGTCTGTTACCAACCTACGTCTCTTGCTCCGTTTGTTCCTCCTTTGTTCTGCAAGAGCGTCGCTCCTCCTCTTGTACCAACAAGTCAGGGTAGGTCACACATCCTCAGAACCATTTCTCCAGACACAGGGAGTGCCACAGGGCTCTTCCCTATCGGCACTGATGTTTAACATCTACATACAACCCATATGTGATCTGATCCGATCCCTCAACGTCCAGTGTCTCGCTTATGCAGATGACATCCTACTTTACATGCCATTCAAGATTGGCCAACCAGCTTTCTCCCCAATAACAAGATGCTTTGAAGTAGTAGCCGATTGGCTATTAACTCAAAACCTACGGATCAACCATGACAAAACCGATGTTCTATTCATTACAAGGAACCAGAGGTTTCTGCCACCTCTGTCACTACAAGTCAACGATGCAGAATTGAAAGTCAAATCCACTATCTGTTATCTAGGCATTACGCTTGACCAGCACCTTGACATGACAACACATGTGAAAAACGTCACAAAAGCAATATACCACAAGATCCGAACACTACGTCACCTTCGCCCCCTACTAGACTTTACTGACTACCGGACAATCTTTCAAGCATTAGTCCTCCCGCATCTTGACTTTGCTAACATCATCCTACACAGTCTACCTCAATCAACATTAAACCCACTTCGCCTCGCTATGAACTCAGCTGCAAGAGTTCTCTCCGGCTCGTCAAGATCTGATCACATTACCCCAATCATGAAAGAACTCCACTGGCTACCTTTACAAGCTAGACTCCACTACAAGTCACTACTAATTACGTTCAAGGCCCTAAAAAACAACCCCCCCACGCCAATTAGCAAGCTGATCCACAACAAACCGGAAAAAAGAAGCAGAAGACCGGCAACGAAGAACACCTTAGAAGTCCCCAAGATGACAACAAAATGTACAAAGGCGACCACCAACAGAGCTTTCTCCATATTTGCCCCTTTAAACTGGAACGCCCTCCCGCATGAAATCCGAGGCATCACAGGCCTAGCTCCCTTCAAGAAAGCTTTAAAATATCACTTGTTCTTAGAATACTACCCTGAAACTATCCCAGGTAAACATGCAAACATTAATCTACCTGCATGCCCCAGCCATCCCAACACCCTTTCCCTGACTGAAAACGGATAGACATTACAAATGTCCTATCTGATCCGCACCACAAACACCCAGACAATACCCATATGAGTTATAGATATGTACATAGTATAAAGTTATCTTGTATATAGTTTTTCCCCGTTCAATTCCATGTTGTACTACCCTGTTCACTGTAAACACAATGTTGCCTGTATGCATTGTAGTATGTTCTGTTTGATGTACACCGTACTGATCTCAATAGCGCGGTATAGAAGAAATGTAAAATAAATAAATAAATAAATAAAATAATCAAATGCTTAACATCCAGAACAATATTGCAACACAACCGTAACAGAACGGAGGGATCCATCACCAGCCATACTATTAGCAAGGTGACCTCTCGTCCCCCGTGTTGTGGCCAATCCCTCGGCCAAGTCCTATCACCCTTCCGCCGACTTAGCCATATCAGTAGCAAAAGTCTGCACGGGTTTTCCTGGGTCGTGGGTACCCTGCCCACGCCCCAAAGGCCTGATATTCTGGACCCCGGAAACCTCCGGGAACCCGTCACCGGCACAGACCTGCTGAAATTCTGTGCCGCCCCCCCTCTCTGTTCAAAGCTGAGACCAGCGCGCATTATCCAGCACCACCCGCTCAACTGCTTCCTGCCAGTCATTCAACAATAAGTCGACACCCACTGGCGATAGATGGACCCAATCAACCCTATACAAGCCCGCACAATGCACCTCCACCCAATCATGCTGTACCTGATAACCCCCCAATTCCGAGACCCAGCACCCTATTTGTCTATTAATCTTGATTATGCCCCTGGACCTCCTCCGCTGACCCCAGCATGCTGGTCGAGGTATAATGTCCGACCAGACCAATACTACCCCTGGAAACCAACGCAGCGCCACTGCCAGATCTCTCTTCGCCGCGTTAATCAACTGCTTGGAAGTCCATGAAGTCAAGTCGTTACCGCCTAGATGCACTAATAAAATCCCTGGCGATGGGAGACAAATCTGCTGATGTCGAAGCAAAGGCAGCATCTGCATCCACCGCAGACCTCGCTCGCCCAGCCATGAAACCGACACCTTCGCAGGATCAACTCCCAAGTTTCTTCCGATTGGCCTCACCTCAGCCCGCCGGCAAGCCCAGAAGACGAAGGAGTGCCCGATGATCCAACAATGCAGCAAACCATGCACCCCATCTGCAAAAGAAATCAACAGTTACTAACACCCCCCCCCCCCAGACACTCTTCAGCCTCATAAACGAACATATCCTTGGAATGCCTTCGACCTCCACCTGCCAATACTTTGTATCTGTCCGCCCGAAAGCCCAACCCCGGCCGCACTGGTCGCAGCCCTGATGCGAAACGAATGCGGAGAGAACCGACTAGAACCCTCACCAAGGCGACCTAGCACCAACCTCAAAACCGCGGACACTTGAAACCGCGTCACCACCCGACCGTCCTTATGTACCCATAAACTACCCTCCGACACCGGACAAACTTGCAAATACTCCCGCATCGCCGTCACGGGTCAAGTCAGACCACCTATCGCAGTCAAAACCACCCAGAGACCCTTGCCCTGCTGATCCGTCTTGGATCTTGCGAGTAGTATCCGCATGCCCCCCCCCCCCCCGTGAAGCCGCACGTTTCGCCGCAACATACCGCTAAGCCCTCCGGCCTTTTTCGAGCTCACTACCAATTCACCCACTCGGAAAGCCCCGAAAAAAGCAAACGTAAAAACCGCCCTAAACAGAGTAGCCTCATATCCCAATGCCACAACCATAGGCAATTCCCCACAAAGCTGCATAAGTACATCATGCGTAATCGGCCGCCTCCGATCAAGCGGAGTCGGCCGCAAGCGCTCCCACCCCTTCAGGAGCTTCTGTACCATGAACTTTCCCCAAGGCTGCTCCCATCCGACCGCGTGCGAGAAAAAAGCGAAACCAGCCAAATGACCTTTAACCGCCGATCGGGACAAACCTAGACCCTTTGCCTTTATTATATACTGCCCCAACCAATGATCCGACACCCCCCCCCCTCGCCAACCACAATCCAACAAAAATGCTGCAACCAGTCTGCAGCCTCTCCGGTAAGCATCCCAGGTCCTTTCCACCACCGAACACCGCAGCAGCTCCTTCATCTCGGCAGGCCAACGGTCCACAAGCTCCAAGGGACAGCATGCCCTTCCCGATCTGCCTCCAGTGCCAACTGCCGAAAGCGGTCCATCTGCAAACGGGAAAGAGCATCCGCAATGCTATTAGTATGCCCCAGAATGTGCCGCGCCTTCAACACAACATTGTAACACAAACACCGGAGTACAACTGCTCTCATGAGCGCCGCCACCTGCAAACATCGCAGAGTGTAGCGATTAACTACGCTCACCACTGCCTCGTTGTCACACTGCCAAACTAACTTCCGGTTAGTCAATTTCGTAGGCTACAGCTCCAATACCACTAGCATTGGGAAAAGTTCCAAAAAGGTTATATTCTTCATAAGACCTGTCTCATGCCATGCCGCAGGCCAACTCTCAGCACACCATTCCCCACCAAAGTAAATCCCCATCCCCACGCCCCCTGCCGCATCGGTGTAAAGCTGTAATTTGTCGCATGAACTCTCCCCCTCCAAAAGGACAGAAGTCCCGTTGAAGTCCTTCAAGAAAATATCCCAAATCCGAAGATCCTCCCTCATCACTCTAGAGATCCGTATTCGGTGATGCGGCTTCGCCACCCCTGCCGTCGCGGCCGCCGAGTGGCGAACAAATACTCTACCCATAGGAATCACCCTACAAGCAAAATTAAGGGATCCAATCAAGGCCTGCATCTCTTTCAACGTTATCTTCGAGGAGGCCATCACATTAGCTACTAACACCCGTAAGCGCACCAGCTTCTCAATCGGCAAGCAAGCCAACATCCGAACTGAATCCAACTCCACTCCCAAGAAGGTGATTTTGGAAGACGGTCCCTCAGTTTTCTCTGATGCTAAGGGCAGTCCCAACTCGCCAGCCAACCCCACGAAACCATCCAAAAGTTCTTTACAAGCTGTAGTATCCCCTGCGCCCACAAACAGAAAATCATCTAGATAATGCACCACTTCGGACCTACCAACCCTACGGATCAACGCCCACTGCAGGAAGGAACTGAATTTTTCGAAGTACGCGCAGGAGACCGAACAGCCCATGGGCATACACTTATCAAAATAAAAACCTTCTTGCAATTGAAAACCCAAAAGATGAAAACATGAGGGATGAACTGGTAACAAACGAAATGCTGACTCGATGTCCACCTTCGCCATGAGTGCCCCTGGCCCAGCTTCCCGGACTAACTCTACTGCCTTGTCAAAAGATGCGTACCGCACCGTGCAAAACTTGTGCGGTATGTGATCATTCGCCGACTCACCGCCTGGAAACGACAAATTGTGAATCATCCTGAATTTGCCCGGCACCTTCTTCGGTATGATTCCAACTGGTGACACTACAAAATCCGGAAAGGGTGGCCGCATGAACGGCCCTGCGAACCTACACAACTCCAAATCTACTGCCACCACCTCCCGCACGACTGCTGCAAACCGCCGCACCGAGGGAGAGTTTCTTACTGCAGCCGCCGAAACAATACCACGCACCGGTATAACAAAACCGAACTGAAAACCTAACCGTAACATTTTTCCCACCCCTGGCTTTGGGTACCACCGGAACAACTCATGCAATATGTCGCCTCTAATTGGTGTCGGAGCCACTCCAAACCACCCTCCACTACTTAAGGGCTGGCGAGGCTGGCAACCCAACACCTTTCTTAATACACTTGGCTGCCGCATGACCACCCCCGCATGACGAGCATGCATGCCAAAACTTGCAGTCCGGAAATGGGCAGGACGACCTGTTAAACCACCAACAGATGTCCCCCCCTGCACCCGCAACTGGCCTAATGGGCGAAACAACTCCCCCACCCCGAAAGGAACGACCCGTCCCCCCAGCGGATCCTACCCCCCCTACCGCTTCCTCCCCCTACCGACGCCCTCGCCGACATCTGAGCGAGCCACAAGTTGATGTCTTGCATACCCCAAGTTAACGACTTGTGCTCTTCCATTTTATCCCTAAACTTTTCATCGTAATTAAGACATGACCACCCTTCATGGGTCTGTGAGGCTTCCAAAATCGAATCCGCATAAGAGAGCAACATACCATACTGCCCTGGGCAATGGTGCCCCCACACAC
Organism: Ichthyophis bannanicus; assembly: GCA_033557465.1. Taxonomy (NCBI): domain Eukaryota; kingdom Metazoa; phylum Chordata; class Amphibia; order Gymnophiona; family Ichthyophiidae; genus Ichthyophis; species Ichthyophis bannanicus. Next base: position 384,350,609 of record CM066033.1, on the reverse strand, counting down.
TAGCCAACCTCAAAAAAGCACGAATCCAATTAACCACCGTCCTGGACACCTTCTTCACGCTGCCCGCCTTCTCATCCTCTTTCCGTTTTTTACGGCTCTCCCCCGATCACTTCCAACCTTCCAGCAAATGGAATATATCGATGTACCGCCGCTTGCAGATTTTGTGTCTCAACCGCCTCGGAACCCCTTCCTATAACTCTGCCAGAGTCGACACATTTGTGGGTCCGCTAGACATCTCTGACACCACAGCTGCTCCATCCCGCGTGCCGATCCTCCCGCTGTCGCCATCTAAGGAGGATCCGGACGACCCTGACGAAGAAGAAGACGATGATTCGGAACTCCGTCGACACCGGCACGAATGCTTCCGTTTCTTGTGTGCTTTACGAGACCGCTCGCACTGGCCGCCACCGTCTCCGACCCCTGCCCCAATTTCCCCTTGCAACTCACCTGACACCGCAGGATTCCCCACCATCCTCGCTGGTTGCACCGTCCCCTGCGCAGCCTCCTCCTGTGACTGCCTCTCCAGCACGCCGTCCTCATCCACATCTGTCACCCTGCTTTGCTCAGGCTCTCTGTCCCATTCTTCCACTTCAGTCTGTTGTCACCCAACAGCTCTGTGCGCCGGACCAGGGGACGCCATCCAAGGCACCTGTGGAGAGACAAAAGGAAAAAAGGAAGGAGAAGGGGGGTACCCAGCCATCCAAGCCGGCTGCCAAGCGCGCGCCCAATCAGCCCCCGAAGAGCCTTGACCTCCAGCCAACCATTGATCCCAACCATATTGGCAAATCCCTGAAGGGCATCCTAACATCCCTGCATCGCCTACTCCTGAATGGCGACCACTGCCTGGTCCCCATCCTACTCCCTGACCCGCACTACTCTAGGCACCAGCCCCAATACTGCTCCCAGCATGCCCTACAAACCCAACCCCGTGTCCCAGTGCCCCCCCAGTCTGGTCCCCGTCATCTCTGTCTACCCCCATAGCCCTAAAGGCCCCCCCATCCTCCGCATGGGAGGCCGCAGCATCTTCTTGTCCCCCGCTATCCCTAGACAAGCTCCTTCTACCTTGAAAACAGGCCCGAGGGCCCCCCTTACCCCACCCGCAACTCTCGGAGACCTACCCCGACCCGTGGCTGCCCGCCTGGCCCTGCCCCCCCCCCCCCACCACTGGAACAGGGCTCATAGAACCTCGAAGCCGGCCCCCGGCCCTACCCCTGACCTCTTTCTTTCCCTTTGAACCCCCCCCCCCGGTATGGGCCCACCAGCTCTACAGGTCCCACGCCCCCTGCCACGCTGTCTGCTGCCTGCCGGCATTCTTTCAAAAGACCAAGCCCTCCAAATGAAAAAACCTGCCTTTAAATGATGTATTATTATCAGTATTATTAGCAGCAGTGAATTAGGAATGTAATCCAAGACACCCAGCCCCACGCTGCCTTTTTTGTACCCGCGCTGACTGCCCGAACTCGCCTGGCCTGCAGAAATGCCGCTCCTTTGCTGCCGGATCTCGCCGCCACGTGGCCCCGAGATCAGTCTCACCGCAAATACTCGCTCTGAAGCCCGAACTGCTCCCCGCAATCTCCCGGGCCCCAACATGCGATGATGCCGGTGAAAAAAACTCCAAGCTTCAGCTCCTTACTCCTGCATGTGCTCAGACTGCAACCGCGCTGAGCACATGCACCTGCAACGCCGCCACCACAGCGCATGCTCCCTTCTCCCAGCCAATCATTTCAAACGATGCACAGCGTCGTGACCAAACTCTTCCCTCCATTCCCCCCCCCCCCCCGAGCAGGGGCCCGACGCCGACCGAGCACCCCGTTACTGTCGGGCGCCCGGACCCTGCCCGCGCCCTTTGTATTGTATACAGAACAAAGAAGATTCACATAAATTTGAAACAAACTCACACAGACTAAATAGAACACAAGGAGAGAACACCGGGGGGGGGGGGGGGGGGTTTAGCACAACAATTATTACCAGGACTGTTGAGTTTTGAATGCTAATAGAAAAGGAGGAGGTGCAGGAAGGAATGGAGGGGTGACAAGGCTAAATATCAAATGTTTTGATGAAAAGGTGGGTTTTCAAATCCGATGTAAGTTTTACATATGAGGATTCTAGCTGAAGTTCTGTGGGCAGAGAGTTCCATAAGTGAGTTGCTTGGGTCATGAAGGCAATCGATCTGTACATGGCTAGATGGAGTATATTTTTCATAGGGGTAACCAGAAGGTTCTCAGTTGAGGAGCGGAGGGTGCGTGAGGGATAGTAGGGGACAAGGTGTAAGTGAAGATAGGTGGGGAGGCCCACTTAAAATGTGCAATGTGTTAACAGGAGAATCTTAAACTGAATGCAGAATGAGATAGGAAGCCAATTTTGTTCCCGTAATAAAGGTGGTGTATGATCAAAATGTTTGGCGTTATGAATGAGTATGACAGCTGTGTTTTGTATTGTTTATTTACTTATTTAACAGGTTTTCTATACAACTTTTAGCCCAACGCAGATTATAGAGAACAACAAACTGAATTAAGTTGCAGTTACATAGAACTTAAGGGTATCGCAAACTTGGAGTTAGAAAAACAGGGGCATTAACATGTAGCTGAGGAGTGTGGTCCAGTTGTCTTGTGGGTGCTATGTGGTTTCATTGGGACCGTGGTGTTCAATGAAAGATGAGTCTTTAATGATGTCTTCAGTTCATTTATAGTTTGGGCGGATCATATGGGTTCTGGGAGGGAGTTCCAGATTGAGGAGGTTGAAGAGGGTGAAAGCTTTTTTGTTTGTTTGCTGGGTGCATTTTGTCCTGAAGGGTGGGAGTTTCGGTTTGCAGATCTTCTTGCCCTTGTCGTAGGAGTTCTTCTGAATAAAGGGTCGAGACAAGGGACTGATAGGTTGTGCAGTATTTTGTATATCGTATTTACAACCTTGTGTTTTATCCTTTGGGTTATTGGTAGCCAATGTAGGCTCTTGAGGGTGAGTGTTATGTATTGATATCTTGAGGTGCCTGTTAGGATTCTCACAGTGGTATTTTGTACTAGTTGTAGTGGATAGAGTGCTTGCTTTGAAAGCCCCTGGTATAGTATGTTGCCGTAATCTAAGTGGGGTGTTATGATTTATTTATTTATTATTTATTTACATTCTCTTATATACCGCGCTATTCTGCATCAGTGCGGTTTACATTGAACAAACTGAAATTACATTGAACAGGGCATTATAACTTGGAGATAACTATTTTACAGGGAACATGGGCTATGGAATACTGTTCTGTAGTTACTACTACTACTACTATTTAGCATTTATATAGCGCTACGCATGCAGCGCTGTACAGAAATATATGCAAAGAGACAGTCCCTGCTCGTCAGAGCTTACAATCTAGTCAAGACAACACAACACAGAGCAATAGTCAGCTGGGGGAAAACAAATATGGCGAAACAGAGCAATAGTTAATTCGGGGCAAAACAAATTATGGCATTTACAATTCAGGCAAAACCAAGTATGGCACTTACAAAAACCAAGTATGGCATTTACAGTTTTTAGTCATGACAAAGGACGGGAGTCAGGTCAGGACAAAGGATAGAAGTAGTTGTGGTGAAGTAGTGATCATAGGTTTTGGAGCGATTTCATTTAACAGTATTCATTGCTGGCTGCTTTTTGATATAGGAGTGCATGTTGAGGTTCTTGTCTAGGGTTATGCCTAGGTATTTGATTCCCTTTTTTATCAGAATCTCTGTGTGATGGAGTGTAAGTTTTGATGGGGGATTGAAAGCTGGATCTTTTGACACCAGTAGTGCATCTGTTTTGCTGCTGTTCACTGTTAGGTTTAGTTTTGCAAGGAGGTCTGTGGTGGCAGAGAAGTCTGGATCTCGGGTGTGGAAAGGCATGTAGAACATGATATCATCAGCATATAGATGAAAGTGCATGTTGAATTTTCTGAGCATGTCACAGATGGGTTGAATGTAAATATTGAAAAGCAGTGCCAATAAGGCCGACCCTTGTGGAATGCCTTGACTTAGGTTGAAATGGTTGGATATGAGCAGACCAAATTTTACTTGTAGTCCTCTATCGGAGAGGTATGAGGTAAACCAATCTAATGTGTTTTTGTACAGGCCTATGTCACTGAGTCTGGTGAAAAGGATGTGGTGTGAGATCTTTATCTTTATTTCTACACTTTATATACTGCCCTTGTCGAGACATTAAAGTGGTTTACAATAAACATGTCTACGCTATAGAAAAATGAAAAGAATGCCATAATAATATAGGAAAGAAGTAGAAGCAGTAGAATATCAGCAGAGTAAGCAAAAGAGAACAATACTTAGGTAAGGATATCACAAGGGGTGTCACAGGGGAGGTCAAAGGCCTGTTGAAACAAGTGAGTTTTTAACAACTTTTTGAACTGTGGGTATGAGGGCTCCAGATGAAGGGAAGAAGGTAGGGCATTCCAGAGTGCGGGGCTGAGAAAGAAAAAGGCAGTGTGACGAGTCTGTTCTAAGTGAGCCTGGGAGGGGAGGTAAGGACAGCTGGTTAGCATGCAATGAACGAAGTTGACAATAAGGAGTATGAAGGGAAATGAGATTAGCCAAATAGAGTGGATTCGCTGTATGGATAACCCGATGTGTCAGAATTAAAAATTTGTATTGGAACCTGTAGCGGAGCGGCAACCAATGAAGATGATGGAGAAGAGGAGTAATGTGATTGAATCGCCAAGCATGTGTAATAAGACGGGCTGCCGTATTTTGTATTAACTGTTAACGTTGGAGCTGATAGGAAGGTAAGTTAGCAAAGACGACATTGCAATAATCTAAACGACTCATGACCAAGGCCAGTACTAGAGTGGTGAGCAAACAGGGAGGGAGAAGAGAACGAACTGCTCTGATTTGTCACAGAGCAAAGAAAGAACGGCGAGTAACACATGGTTGTGGAAGGAGAGAGAGGAATCCAAAATTACGCCTAAATAGCGGAAGGAAGAGGTGAGAGGGATAGGAGTAGAATTGATTTGAGGAGCAATCGTTGGACATGGAGTACTCAGGGAGACCCACATGGCTGTGGACTTAGCAGGGTTCAGATGAAGGTAATTAGAGGAAAGCCATGAGGCAATGTGGGCAAGACAATTATTGAACTGTGAGATATCTATGTTAACCGGAGAGGTATGGAAGAGGAGCACAATATCATCAGCGTAAATATAGGCTGAGACCAGATACTGTTGAATTAGAAGTGGGAGAGGAGCGAGGAAGATGTTGGGGAAAGGCCCGAGCCCTGGGGCACCCCACATGCTAAAGGGAGAGGAGAGGAAGACTGGTTGTTAGCGTGGACAGTGAAAGAGCGGGTTGTGAGAGGACCAAAACCATTGCTGGAGATGGAGTTGAAAGCAGCACTGATGTCTAGAAATATCATTGCAAAGCCTTGATGTGGTATATCAAGGCCCTTGATTAGATTGTCGAAGAGTGTAGTGAAGAGGAGATCTATAGCGTGCTGGGGACAGAAACCGTGTTGCTGAAGGTCATGGGATGCAAGTGTGTCAACGTATTCTTGGAGTTGGTGTTGTACTATTTTTCTATTACCTTGGCTAGGAATGGGATGCTTGCTATTGGTCAGTATGAGCTTGGGGCTCACTGTTCGTGATGGTTTCTATAGAATGGGTCTTATTGAGGCTTGTTTCAGTGCGAGGTGTAAGTATTCTTGGGAAAGTGAGGTATGGACGATCTTTTGTATTGTTGGGAAGAAATCCATTCAAAGTGATTTTATCCAGGAAACTGGACATGGGTCCAGTGGAGAGGTCGCAGTATTGATAATATTCAAGAGCTCCTACAGTGAGATCAATCTGAAAGTGTCCCAGTTGTGTACTCAAGGTGGCTTGTCCAGTAGGTGTGGTCGTGCTTTAGGTTGGAGCATTGTAGAGAAGTGTTTGTTGTATAGGTAGTCTGCCATGGTCTGTGGGTCAAGTTGGGAGTTAGTGCTCGTGGGGGATGTTGATGTGGGATCCTTGGAGAGGGAGGAAACAATGGACAAAAGCTCTCTGGGACAGTTAAGGGATCTCATTAATATATTGGCATAGTATTCTTTTCTGCAGCTGTGGGTGAGTTTGCAGTATTCAATCTGTTTAGCAGTATATTGGTCCTTGAGGGATCTCTCCTGAGTCTTTTTCCATCTTGTTTCGATGGACCTGAGTTGTCGTCTGAAGTCTTTAAGTAGGTGGGAGTACCAGGGTAGATGTGTGTGGTTAGGAGAGGCAGTAGAGTTTCATTTTATTTATTTATTTAACTGCATTTATATCCTGCTTTTCACCGGGTCAAAGTGGTTTAACATAAAAAGGGGGGGGGACAATAATCAAGTTGACAGAGAGAGGGAGGGGGGCCGTCACCAGGGGGGATAACATAGTTGATCTTCACAGAAAGTGACAGTACTAGACAGTTGACGTTTTTCTGAGGTCTCTTAGATGGTTGCTGGGGGGGGGGGGTAGATCAGAGGGTTTGGGTGAATAGTTATTGAGAGATGTCTGTTTCAGGTCCAAGATATTCATGAAACAGGATGGTTTTTAACTGTTTCCAGAATGTGGAGAGGTCTTTGGTGCTTCAGATCTAGCTTGGGAGGGAGTTCCAGAGGGAGGGTGCATACAGTTTGAATGCTCTGTTGCAGGTTTGCTGATTGAACTTAGTTTGTTCGTGGGGGATAGTGAGAGTGTTGCTGGTGGTCTGACGGGTTGGTCTGTTGAGAGTAGGGTGAGGTAGTAGAGTCCGAAGTTGTGTGGTCTGTGTTTGATGGAGGGCTTTGTGGATAAGTAGGAGGGATTTGTATTTAATCCTTGCTTCGAGGGGCAGGATGTGAAGTTCTCTCAGGACTGGGGTGATGTGATCGTGTTTTTTTGCCTTCTGGATGATTCTTGCAGTGGTGTTTAAGGCAGTTCGAAGTGGGTTGGTGTGGGTGGCTGGTAGTCCATGATAAATTGCATTGCAGTAGTCCAGGTGGGGGAGCGTCATGGCTTGCATGACTGTTCTAAAGTCCTGTGGATCGATGAATGGTCTGAGCTGTTGTACTGTCTTTGCTTTGTGGAATATTGTTCTGACCATCTTTTTGATTTGTTGTTTAAATGTAAGCGCTTGATCAATGATGATTCCCAAGTATTTTATGTGGGTTGGACTTGTATTTGGGTGGTTCCCAGGGTGAGGTGTGGCGGTGGGGTGAAGTTTGGGTCCTTGGTCACAATGAGGGCTTCAGGTTTTTTAATGTTGATGGAGAGGTTGTTCTCTTGTAGCCAGTTGGAGACATTAATAAAGCAGTCTGATAGGTGATTGTTTGTTGGGTTTGTGGTTGTGATGGGTCTGTAAAGCATTATGACGTCTGTGTAGATGTGGTAGTTGATGTTGTGAGCGCGTATTACCAAGCAGAATGGTTGTAGGTAGATATTGAAGAGCATCACTGATATTGTGGAGCCTTGGGGTACTCCTTGGTGCTGTTGAAAGGGGAGGTGGTTGCCGTGCTTGTGCGGATCAGCTGTTGTCTATTGGTCAGGTAGGAGTGGAACCATTGTAGCATGATATCTTTGATGCCAATCTCTTGTAGTCTATGTAGGAGTGTGTTGTGGGAGATAGTGTCAAATGCTGCGGATATGGCTAGAAAGATCATAGCATACACAGAGTGTTTTCTCTGTGTTCCTTTGATTAAGGTATTCAGTAGTGATATCATGAGGGTCTCAACTACATGTGATGGGCGGAATCCGTGTTGTTGTGGGTCCAGGAAGTTGTTGGTATCCAGGTGGTCTTGAAGCTGTTGTTGAACTATCTTCTCGATGACTTTAGCAGTGAATGGGAGACTTGCTATTGGTCTGAAGGAGGCAGGGTCGAGGGGGTCCAGGTTATGTTTCTTGATGGTTGGGCGAATGCGGATGTTTTGAGGGTGTCTGGCATCTGTCCTTACTTGAGAGATTTGTTGACTATGTGGGTTAAGGCTGTGCTTATGTCCTCCTTAGTTTTCTTTATCCATTCCACAGGGCAGAGATCTAATGGAGAGGTGGTGGTGTTTAGGCAAGAGATAGTGGATTCTATCTTTCCTTTGGTGACTGTTTTGAATGTGCTCCAGTCAGTGTCCTTAGCAGTAGGGTAGGTTGTTGTTGTTGCATTCGCTTTTGAGTTGGTTGGTTGTTGGAGCTGCTTGTATTGGCAAGCTAGTTGTTCCGGTGGGATGTTTGGGAACTGGTTAGAGTAGTTGGGTGCCTTTGTTAGCTTCTTGGCAATCTCAAAGAGCTCACGTGGTTTGTTTATTGAAGTATTGATGATTTTTGAGTGGTAGGTCCTTTTTGCATTATCTGTTTCTGTGCGGTATGCATCTAGTTCGCTCATGTATCTTGCTTTGTCTGTTTCTTTTTTGGAGTAAAAGTAGCAGAAGTAGCAATTACTGTATTCCATGAGTGTATTGTGCTGACCAAGTTGCGTATGTCAGAGTCTGAGTGATATCATCTAAGAAGGATTGCTTGTTGAATGACTTGAAAGAGCACATGCAGGGCTGCTGCTGAGGGAAGTGTTGGGTCTGAAATGCGATTGGTAGGGTGAGGGAGATCATTGCGTGATCCAATCATGAAACAGGGTCGATCTGGGTGTTGAATTGTGTTGCAGGGAGTTGTTTGGGTGCAACAACAAGGTCTAGTGTTGCTCTTTTGGAATGAGTAAGTTCTTTGATTATTTGGTGTAGTTGAAAAGCCTCCATGGCATTGGTGAAGGCAATGGCTTGCTTAGTGGAGGTGGATGTGAGATTTATGTCTCCGAGGAGAAGGCACTGTTTGTTGGATGCTGTGTGTATTCATGCTTCTTCAAAGAGGTCTGCTAGGTCATCTGTCTTCGAGGATGGCGTTTGATATGATAGGCAGATAGTGTTGTCATTGTTGGAGATTGTCAGGAGGTCTAGCATTTCTGAGGAAAGAGAGTTGAGCGTGGTGCTCTTTTGCCATGATTAGGACACCTCCTCTTCTTTTGTCTGTTCTGGGGCAGTTATAGAGCTTGTAATCAGGAGGTAACAACTGGTTAAGGAATACATTGTCAGAAGTGGAAATCCAGAATTCAGTGACACACCTGAGGTCAGTGTTTCAGTGTTGTTGTGTAGCATGAAATCCGTTATTATAGGAATCTTGTTGCATATTGAGCGGGCATTGATCAATGAACATTTAATAGGATGACGAGATTAATTTAGTCTAGTTTGAGATTTCTGTTGTGGGGTGGTGCTAATTTCAAGTAGACGACATATGGGTTTTACGTGTTGTGCCTTGTGGCGTGTGACTGGGGTGGGGAGTCTTAGTTGGTAAAGGATTGGAATGCTGTCATTGCAGGTTGTTACCACTTGTGAGGATAGAAGAAGGGAGAGGCAGTATCAATACTGTGTATGTTGGAGCTTATGAAGCATTGTGTGGTATTTAGAAGTTTGTGACTTACTAGTGGAATCTCTGCTGGTCACTTCGACAGGTCCTAGTAGTAGGGTGAAGGTTTACTTTGGGCTTGCTGAGCTCTGCGGTAGCCGGCTGTGCAGGGTGTTGAGTGAACAGACGTGGGGTTGATCCTTTCTATAGCTCTTTCTGTTGCTATGCTGTAGAGGGAAGCAGGGATAGAGAGGAGCTGGATAATGGTATGGCTGTTTCAGCATTGGTATGGTTTGTACTGGGGAGTTTTATCTGTCCCCTCTGGGTGGAGTGTTGCTCTGTCAGAGATAGTGATGCCCTGTCTGCTGCTGATCTATGTTGATGTATGAGGGGAACTGGAGATTCAGTCCTTTGTGGTGCGCAGGAGATCCTTGTTACGTTATGTGTTGTTGGCCTGTGCCTAAGGGCCACGCCAAAGGGTCCTCTGGCAAGGCCCTCAGACGTGGGCACGCTGCTTTTTAAAGTTGAGAGCTACTGGACTGATTGGTGTAGCCAGTGGGGAGCGAAGAGGAGCTTACCTTCCTGCTCCCTACAGGTCTCATTGATTGGTCCGGTGGAGAGAAGCTGGGTGTTGGGCACGCTGCTTTTTAAAGTTGAGAGCTGCCGGGCTGATTGGTGTAGCTGACGGGGAGCGGGGAGGAGCTTACCTTCCCGTTCCCTGCAGGTCTCGTCATCAGTCCAGTGGACCTTACCTTCCCGCTCCCTGCAGGTCTCGTGGATCCGTTCACCTAAACTGAAGTTGGGAGGCACCTGAGAGCAGGGAGCTGCAATAGTCTAATTTATTTATTACAAAGGAGTAAATCAAGATTTTGAGGACCTGGTTGTCAAGATATGGTTTTACTGATCTTATTCTTTTGAAGGAGAAGCAGCAGTTTTGACAAAGTTCGAGACATAAGGGGTAAAAGTGAGTTGATCATCAAGAATGATTCCCAGAGAGTGGATGGAGTCTCTAAAGGAAATTGGGGATCCAGGTAAGTTGGGACAATAGGTTGATGGCTTTCAGGTGTGGGAGATCTAGAGAGCCTCTGATTTATTAGGATTAAGAATCATTTTATTCAGTGTAAACCAGGTTGCTATTGATTGTAATTTGGTGTCCAGTTTGGCCTAAAAACAAGGGTCCCAGGTATCATGGACAATGACCAGCTGGATGCAAGGGCAGTCCAAGAGTTCTCGCCGCCCTAGTTAGGCCGCCCCCACTGTGCCACCTCGCCATCCCCGACATCCAGATTCTCACTGGGGGTTGATGAGCGGCATGGCGATCACTTCTTTAAAGCCACAACAGGCCTTAAAGTGCATGCTTCCCATCAGAGGGGGCAGAAGGAGCAGGATGCAAGTGCGCGCACTTTAAAGACCACCACTGCTTCAAAGAGGTGATCACCATGTTGCCCATCAACCCCTGGTGAGAGGCTGATGTCGAGCATAGCACATCGGAACTCTCTAGGGCCGAGCCGCCCACCAGGGTCTGCCGCCCTAGGTGACTGCCTAGTTCGCCTAGCGGATGGTCCAGTCCTGGCTGAATGTCATATATGTTCAGGAGGAGCTGATGTTTAAGTCTTCAATATGAAGGGCTGAGGGAAATAAAGAGATTAAATAAGGTATGAACAAGAATGGACCCTTGTGGGACCCCAAATGACTGAGGGATAAGGGCTGATGTGTTGTCACCAATACAGGTCTGACAGGCAGGGCCAGCCCGTCCATTGAGCAAGAATGTTTTTTGCACAGGGCCCCGTGTTTCAGGGGGCCCTGCGTAAAAAACATTCCGCATCAACCCAGGTAGATAAAAAAACACAAACCGGCTGCTGCTGCCGCCGTGCTAGCGGCAGAATCGAGCGTCCCGCGGGACCCTCCCTGCCCGGCAGAGCCCTCCCTGCCCGGCAGAGCCTTCCCTACAGCATCAGCTCTCTCAGCGTCAGCTGTCAGAGCAGCGAAGGGAGAGCTTCTCTCTCGTGGCTCTGTTAATCCCGCCAGGGCAGCCCCGGCGGGATTAACAAAGCCGCGAGAAAGGGAAACTCTCCCTTGGCTGCTCTGAAAAGCCCGTGCTTTGGGAGCTGATGCTACAGGGAGGACTCTGCCGGGCAGGGGGAGCCCCACGGGACGCTCGATTCTGCCGCTGCCACGGCGACAGCGGCAGCCGGTTTGTGGTTTTTTTTTAATCTAGCTGGGCTGATGGGGGGAAGCAGGTTAGGACTGGTAATGGGCTATGGGGGTTAGGACTGGTAATGGGCTATGGGGGGGGGGCTAAGACTGGGCTGATGAGGGGGTTAGGACTGGTAATGAGCTATAGGGGGGGCTAAGACTGGGCTGATGGGGGGGGTTAAGACTGGTAATGGGCTATGGGGGGCTAAGATTGGAAGTGGGCTTATGGGGGAGGGGGTTAGAACTAGTAATGGGCTATGGGGGGGCTAGGACTGGAAATGGGCTGATGGGGGTTTAGGACTGGAGGTGGGCTGATGAGGGGGTTTAGGACTGGTAATGGGCTGAGGGGGGGTTAAGACTGGAAATGGGATGATGGGGGGTTAGGACTGGAAGTGGGCTGATGGGTTAGGACTGGTAATGGGCTATGGAGAGAGCTAAGACTGGAAGTGGGCTGATGGGGGGTTAGGACTGGTAATAGGCTATGGGGGGCTAAGACTGGAAGTGGGCTGATGGGAGGTTAGGACTAGTAATGGGCTATGGGGGGCTAGGACTGGAAATGGGCTGATGGGGGATTAGGACGAGGTGGGCTGATGGGGTTTAGGACTGGTAATGGGCTATGGGGGGGCTAAGACTGGAAATGGGCTGATGGGGGCTTAGGACTGAAATGGGCTGATGGGGAGCTTAGGACTGTAATGGGCTATGGGGGGGGCTAGGACTGGTAATGGGCTGGGGGGTTGCTAGGACTGGAAATGGGCTGAGTGGAAGGGGGGCTTGAACTGCAAATAGCTGATGGGGACAGGGGCTTGGAATAGAAATGGGCTGAGTGGAGGGGAGCTAGGATTTGACATGGGCTGATGGTGGGGCTAGGAAAGGACTAGAAATGGGCTGATGGGGGCTGGGATTTGAAATGAGCTGATGGAGGGACTCGGATAGGACTGGAAATGGATGGGGGAGCTAGGACTGGAAATGGGCTGACGGGGGGCTAGGACTGGAAATGGGCTGATGCGGGGACTAGAAGGGAGTAAATGCTGGGTGGGGCTGGAACTAGAAGGGAGCTGATGTTGGGGGAGGATTAGAATGGGATGGGACTGGGAGAGTAAAATGGAGAGGGGAAAAATATTTTGTGTGGGAGGGAAGACAAATCTACAATTGGCCGGGTATTGGGAGAGTAAGTGGGGATTGAGGATGGAGGGGTAAAATTTGAGTGGATGAAATAGGAATGAGGAAAGAGCAAAAGAAGGAAGATTAGTATGTTAAAGCAGATGTAGAGAGAGAATGGAAAAAAAAACCTAGAAGAAAGGGCAAATGTACAGCAGACGATGGCGAGTTAGCAGAAGACACAAAGAAACCAGAAGAAAGTGGCTGGAGCAATTGCAACTGAAAAAAAAAATGCACAAAAGTTAGAAAAGTATCTCTTTATTTTGAATTTATTAACTGGAATATGTCAGCTCTGGGAAATGTGCATCATTAACGTCTGCGCTTTGTTTAGTACAAGAGGAAATTAATTTATAGTTTTATTTCTACAGTGTTGTTGTACGTTCCAAGTTTGGCTTTTGGGGTTCCCAGTTTAATTGTCTTCCTGTTTCTAAATTGTGATTCCTTGTTTGGTGATGGTCTATGTTCTGCATGTGTAACTGAGCTGAGGTATTCTGTTTATGTAATTCCTATTTGACATTGCCACTTGTTCTCTTTCCCCAGTAGGTCATGTATTGTTATTCTCTGAAATGTATTGGCTTAAAATGTGCAGTTCTGCCTTTTGATAGGTAGGGTTTGGTGCTTTGTGAATCCTGGTAGTGCTGTTTTGATACGGCAGGTTTGCTATGGGTTCTAAATGTATAACAACGAACCCCATCCCAGTGAATACAATTATATGCAAAAAAGTAAGAATTCACCGATAAAGTCCCCAAACATTAAACTCTTTTTCTTTTGTCGGAGTGTACCGAGGGAGGAATGAAACTGAATATTCATCCACACCTGCCAATAGACTCCTTTTATTCAAAATAGGTTCACCTCGATATGTGTTTTTTAAAAGAATGTTCGTCACTTATCTGAAACAAGCCGTATCTAAAATGCAAAATTCCCACACCGTTGCCTCTCAAGAAATTGTCACGACACGTTTCGGGAATTATTCCCTGTCTCAAGTGCTCTCATCCAATAGTCATTTGCAACTATGCCAAAAAGATGCTGTCAAACGGCTTTGAAGGACTCTATTCAATCATCATTGGCTGAGCCATAGCACTTCAAAGGAGTACCACCAATGAAAACAGGGAACACCCCACATGCAGGGGAAACCCTAATGTCATTGGTTAATCCTGACAAACCATATCTTAGGATGTCATCTGAGGAATCACAAGAGACTGTTCCAATCAATCTCTCGATTAAGACCATTAGGGTGTATGGTATTTAAATTATATATTCAGCGCTACTCAAGCCATTGGAGTCTATGTGTTCTGTCCCCTCCCCGCGGATCTCGGGGAACTTGGTCTATAATTGTCCAACGTAAATCCTCAAACACATGGTGATAAGTCACACAGATCCACCATCGGAGCTCACATAATTTGTTGACGCTGTGATAAGGAAGCTTATCATAGCTCAGGAAGGAGCTATAGAAAAGGTGAAGTGACTCTGAACAAGCAACCTGTCAGTTCTGGTAGAAATAAGAAAACAGAATTTTGCCATAAAAGACTACCAGTCCCAGAATGCACCAGGTTTCCAACAGCCATTAGAGGAGCTGAAGTGGGGAAACGTGTGTTCAATCAGGAGGGCTATGAGGTAATCCCTAAGCACTCATCTCAAAGGGCAGAGCCTGATTCAGCACAGCTGTGCTGTGTTAGGGAGGAGCACTCATCTAGGCAGAATAAAGGTATAGTTTATTCTACAGATGACCATCTTCATGATCTTCATGATCACCTTGGATATCCAGAGAAGGAACATCAGTTTCATCTGAAGGATCATCAGAAGCAGAAGCCAAACCGGACGGACAGAGAGGGAAAGAGACCCTTTGGAAGAAGGAAGAGAAAAGCCTTTGAGAGGTCTAGAAGAGTCCAAAGCAGTACGTATACTGGGAGGTATTCCAAGGGCCAGCATACACCATTGGACTGGGGAAAGCCAGAGGAATGGTGCTGCAGAGCTAGGAATCACCAGAGGCTACCTGTGAGGGAGACGGCTGCACGTGGAAGGGACCCTAAGACCCGTGCCAGAAGGTATGTGAAGAGAGATCCAGTGTCCAGGGATCTGGATTGGAAGGCTGGACATAAGAACTGGACTACATACTGGCCAGGCTATATAGAGAGGAACTCTAGCAGCAATGGAAGCTCAGGTATGAACACTGATCTATGCCCTAGCTATAACCTTGAAAGACAGCAGGGAAACAAGTATTCTCCTGAAAATGCTCCATTGAGAGATTCATCTGTGCCAATCCATGATATTGAACCCATGCTTGTTGAACAAGGGGAATAATAGCAGATGAGGATCCTGTTTATATGGACTGCTCTCTATCTAAACTCCGTTGGTAACTTTCTGTTATAAAGTACAGCAACCATCACAAAGAAATACAAATTTGTTCTTTAATCTACTCAGAAAAGCTCCTGAAGCAGGATTTGACCCACACAGTGGAAGGCAAGCCAGCTAAGGGGTTTCAGCTGGTAACTGCTAGCAATTAAGCCTTACCTAATTGCTTGTGAGCTAGGAGAGAATCACTTCTGTATCTATGTGGGAAGTAATCAGAAGTTAACATGAAAAGAACAGTTTGTTTCTTGCTTTGTGACTTTTCATTTGTTGTTTTCCTGATTTTAACTTTGTTTTTCCAAGTTAACACTGAAAGCAAGTAACCTAATTTATGTGCTACCAAGCATATCTGTGTTGGGAGAAATAACCCCATAAATAAATATCTTATTGGCTTTACCCAAGAGCACAACTAAATTATTGTCAGCAGCTGTGTCTGGTGTGAATTAACTACATTGTCCACAATACCTTGCAAATCATATAGAGATATGCACTTGTCAAGACTGTGAAGATTCTCACCCAGGCAGCCGTCTGACAAATGGCGTAGTTTTTCAGATTGCTTTTGCACAAAGGGGATTTACTTGCTGAGGATTACAACTAAAGTTCAAGTTTAAAGCTGGAAAAAAAGATTTTCCCTCAACTGCAGTTTGGAGGAGAAGTGGTTGTTCCAGGAAGCTGTCCTAAGAGGAAAAGACCCTGTGCAGAGCTGGATTCATCACTGAGACAAGTTAATAAGTACCTGGGCATGTCTAGTGGTGGATGGGAGTAAGCACAGGGGTAATTGGAAAAAAAAGAGTGTAGAAAAAAACACCTGTTTGGAAGGTGGTGCACTGTGTTTTTTTTCTTTGTATTTTTTTACAGGGTTCAAGATGGATTCAAAGGAACTAGCTCAGTGGATGGCAGCCCAGTTCAGCAGGCAGCAGGAGCTAGCACAGAAGGCTCAGGACACTGCTATGAGAGCCTTAATGGACCAGCAGAGGCCAGTGCTTGATCTGGTGCAAGCCCTAGTTGAGCTGAAGAACCAAAGTGGAACAGATGCAAGACCAGCAGTAAATACTGGTACACCACATGTGAACAGTGTGGGACTCAATCAAGGGATTGGGGCATTTAGTTTTGGGAAGCTAACTCCAGATGATAATGTTGATGATTTTCTAGAGTCTTTTGAAAGAGTGGCACAAGCATTAGCATGGCCAGAGACCCAGTGGGCAGTAAGGCTGGCAGTCTCATTAACTGGAGAGGCGCTTGCAGCTTACAGAGCAATGCCAGCAGCCCAGGCTTTGAATTATAAGGATGTAAAGGCTGCTATTAGAGATCGCCTAGGGTTGTCTATTTCAGAGTATAGGTGAATGTTTAGAGCTGTTACATTAAGAGTTGGTGAAACACCCAGGGCTCTGAGTCAGAGAATCAGAGGTTTAGCTGTAAAATGGTTGGAGCCTGAGCAAAAGACGATAGAAATGTTATTAGATATTATAATGCTTGAACAATTTATGTCTGGGGTGCCTAAAGATTTGCACACTTGCCTTATACAGCAAAATTGCCAAAATCTTGGAGAGGCAACCATGCTAGAAGAGAGATTCTTGGAAGCCACGCAGGCTTGCCATAGAATGGGTGGCCCTCTGAAGATTGGTGCTGAGGCAAGATGTGCTGTATCAGAAAAGAAAATAATTAAAAATGTTTCTGAAAATGAATGTACTGTATCAAACCAGATGACACAGTGGAATAGAAAGAAATGTTTCAAGTGTGGAAAATGGGGACATTTAAAAAAAGGATGCCAGACACACACTAGCTTAGTGGGTGTGGATTTAAAACAGCCCAAAGAAGGATTTTTTTTGATGGTTGATGTGCAAGGAATTACCACAAATGCTTTGTTAGACTCTGGGGCAGACCAGAGTATGATGTCAAAAAGGCTTTGGAAGAGGATAGAGGCCCAAGAAGGATTTGTGCCTAGAACCCCTGAAAGCCAAGTTCACATCAGATGCATTCATGGTGCTGCAACATCATATTCCACCTATAGGCTAAAGGTTAAGTACCTGGGGGAATAAGAGGAAGTCCTGTTAGCAGTGGTGCCTAGGCTACCCTTTGATTTGGTTCTAGGAAGAGACTGGCCAAGATTTAAGCAGGGTCTAGTGGAAGGGCTAGGAAAGAAGGAGGGAGAAGGTTTAATGGTAATAGCTCCCGGGCCTTTATTTGGAAGTCCTCAGACCCCAGCTAAAAAGATGGTTAAGCGTCCAGAAGACCAAGCTACCCCAAAGCAGACATTCGTCCTAAAGTACCATAGGGTCACGGAGAAGGCCCAAGCTCCTAAGCGGGCAACCCCTCAAGCTGCTGGGTTTGACCTGTGCAGCATAGAAAATGTGACTGTACCTAGCCAAGGGAGAGCCCTGGTTGACACCGGTCTCCAAGTGGAAATACCTATTGGATGCTATGGGAGAGTAGCCCCAAGGTCCGGATTAGCCCTTAAATATTTCATCGATGTGGGTGCGGGAGTAATTGATCCCGATTACAGGGGCAATATTAAAGTTCTGTTGTTTAATTTTGGACAGAATGATTATCACGTGAAGACAGGAGACAGAATTTCCCAATTGATCTGTGAGAGGCTGCGTTTTCCACCTGTGGAGGAGGTCACATCCCTGGAGAATTCTGAACGTGGAACCAAAGGCTTTGGTTCTACTGATGTCAAAGGGGTTAAAAGCCTAGCTGCCACCTGTGCCCGAGAGAGGGAGGTGAATGAAGAGGAAGATTTGGGACCCCAGGTATCTGATTGTAAAGAAAAATCAGAGCCCCAAATAGGTGAGGACCTGACAGTGGTACAACAGGAAGAAATTAGGAAATTGCTCAAAGAGTTTCCAGATGTGTTGACACCCATACCTGGGGAGACACATTTGGTTGCCCATGAAATAATAACTCCACCTGGGAAATTAGTTCGACAAAGGCCATACCGCTTGCTTGAAGCCAAAAGACAGGAAGTAGTGGCACAAGTCCAGGAGATGTTGGACATGGGAGTAATAGAGGAGTCAAAGAGTCCCTGGAATAGCCCCATAGTCCTGGTGCCGAAGCCTGATGGATCTTTAAGATTTTGTATTGATTTCCGGCAGGTAAACGCCATATCAGTTTTTGATGCATATCCAATGCCAAGAATTGAAGAGCTGTTGGACCAGCTGGGACAGGCTCAATACTTAACCACCCTTGATATGACAAAAGGATATTGGCAAATCCCTCTCACCAGGGAGTCGAAGCTGAAGACTGCGTTCAGCACCCCCGTTGGCCTTTTCCAGTTCAAGAGGATGCCTTTCGGACTGCATGGAGCAGCGGCTACCTGCCAAAGGTTAGTGGATCAGGTACTTCGACCCCACCAAAATTATGCTTTTGCATATATGGATGATGTCATAATCCATAGTAACACCTGGGCGGAGCATCTAAAGAGGATCAGGGCAGTCTTGTGCTCCATGAAGCAAGCGGGAATCACTTTAAACCCGAAGAAGTGTGCCTTTGCAAATAGGGAGGTAAAATACCTGGGCCACCTAGTGGGAAGAGGAAAAATTAAACCTCTAATGAGTAAAGTAGATAGCATCAAGAATTTTCCTCCTCCAACAACAAAGAAACAACTAAGAAGTTTCTTAGGACTTATTGGATACTACCGCAGGTTTATACCGCAATTCGCAGAAAAAAGTGCAATTTTCACAGATATGCTGCGGAAGAATTGTCCAAACCAGCTAAAGTGGACACCTGAAGCTGAAAAAGCGTTTTCAGTCTTAAAAGGAAAATTGTGTACAGGACCGGTACTGAAAGGGGTGGACTTCAAGAAACCCTTTCTGGTTCAAACCGATGCATCGGATGTAGGGCTAGGAGCGGTTCTATCCCAGTGTCATGATGGGGAGGAGCATCCTGTGATGTACCTGAGCAGGAAGTTGTCACCGGCTGAACAAAAGT
This sequence comes from Ichthyophis bannanicus, assembly GCA_033557465.1. Classification (NCBI taxonomy): domain Eukaryota; kingdom Metazoa; phylum Chordata; class Amphibia; order Gymnophiona; family Ichthyophiidae; genus Ichthyophis; species Ichthyophis bannanicus. The sequence continues at coordinate 384,331,657 of CM066033.1, read as the reverse complement.
ATTCCACAATAGAAAAAGAATGTTTAGCTATCAAGTGGTCAGTGGAGGCGTTAAGGTTTTACCTTACAGGGAGAAAGTTCCAGTTGGTCACGGACCATGCCCCACTTAAGTGGTTGCAGCAAATGAAGAACCACAATGCCAGGTTGACACGCTGGTACATGGCCTTACAGGCATTTGATTTTCAAGTTGAACATCGTGCTGGGAAGTTACACAAGAACGCGGATGCCCTTTCCCGGATTACGGACTGTAGAGAAGAAGTTTCACCAGTTACACCAGTCCGTAATAACTTAAGCAGGGGGGTATGTGATAAGGAAGCTTATCATAGCTCAGGAAGGAGCTATAGAAAAGGTGAAGTGACTCTGAACAAGCAACCTGTCAGTTCTGGTAGAAATAAGAAAACAGAATTTTGCCATAAAAGACTACCAGTCCCAGAATGCACCAGGTTTCCAACAGCCATTAGAGGAGCTGAAGGGGGGAAACGTGTGTTCAATCAGGAGGGCTATGAGGTAATCCCTAAGCACTCATCTCAAAGGGCAGGGCCTGATTCAGCACAGCTGCGCTGTGTTAGGGAGGAGCACTCATCTAGGCAGAATAAAGGTATAGTTTATTCTACAGATGACCATCTTCATGATCTTCATGATCTTCATGATCACCTTGGATATCCAGAGAAGGAACATCAGTTTCATCTGAAGGATCATCAGAAGCAGAAGCCAAACCGGACGGACAGAGAGGGAAAGAGACCCTTTGGAAGAAGGAAGAGAAAAGCCTTTGAGAGGTCTAGAAGAGTCCAAAGCAGTACGTATACTGGGAGGTATTCCAAGGGCCAGCATACACCATTGGACTGGGGAAAGCCAGAGGAATGGTGCTGCAGAGCTAGGAATCACCAGAGGTTACCTGTGAGGGAGACGGCTGCACGTGGAAGGGACCCTAAGACCCGTGCCAGAAGGTATGTGAAGAGAGATCCAGTGTCCAGGGATCTGGATTGGAAGGCTGGACATAAGAACTGGACTACATACTGGCCAGGCTATATAGAGAGGAACTCTAGCAGCAATGGAAGCTCAGGTATGAACACTGATCTATGCCCTAGCTATAACCTTGAAAGACAGCAGGGAAACAAGTATTCTCCTGAAAATGCTCCATTGAGAGATTCATCTGTGCCAATCCATGATATTGAACCCATGCTTGTTGAACAAGGGGGAATAATAGCAGATGAGGATCCTGTTTATATGGACTGCTCTCTATCTAAACTCCGTTGGTAACTTTCTGTTATAAAGTACAGCAACCATCACAAAGAAATACAAATTTGTTCTTTAATCTACTCAGAAAAGCTCCTGAAGCAGGATTTGACCCACACAGTGGAAGGCAAGCCAGCTAAGGGGTTTCAGCTGGTAACTGCTAGCAATTAAGCCTTACCTAATTGCTTGTGAGCTAGGAGAGAATCACTTCTGTATCTATGTGGGAAGTAATCAGAAGTTAACATGAAAAGAACAGTTTATTTCTTGCTTTGTGGCTTTTCATTTGTTGTTTTCCTGATTTTAACTTTGTTTTTCCAAGTTAACACTGAAAGCAAGTAACCTAATTTATGTGCTACCAAGCATATCTGTGTTGGGAGAAATAACCCCATAAATAAATATCTTATTGGCTTTACCCAAGAGCACAACTAAATTATTGTCAGCAGCTGGTCTGGTATGAATGAACTACATTGTCCACAATACCTTGCAAATCATATAGAGATATGCACTTGTCAAGACTGTGAAGATTCTCACCCAGGCAGCCGTCTGACAACGCATACGCGATGCATGTTCCACAAGCGTTTTCTTGATAGGGCGAACTGTTCTACCCACATATAATAAATCACACGGGCAATACAAAACATAAACCACATAAGATGACAAGCAATTTGTAGTCCAACGGCGGGTATATTCTTGGGCTGAAAGTGGATGCCGCCAAACTAATCCTGAAATCATCGTTGAACAATAATTGCAATCATTGCAAGGTTCATGACCCCGTGAACATAACGGTGGATCCACCGGTCTATCAATTGGCGAAGCTGATTTAACCAAATAATCACTTAGATTTGACCCTCTAGAAAAGGCAATCATCAAAGACTTATCAAAACATGGATACAGACGTAACATGGACCAATGATTGTGAAGAATCCGAACCACTTCAAAGCTGCGTTCAGTATATGGTAAAACCCCCATTATAGCTTCAGAAGTGTGAGAGGCAGATGACAAATATGGTGGATTTAATAACCATTCTCGTTGCACATGATAAGCACGACAATAGGCTTTTTCTACCACTTGAAGGGGATAACCTCTACTAAGGAGTCAGTGTTTTAAATCCTGGGCATGGTGTCTGAAATCACTCAAAGAACAACATAACCTCCGTAGTCTAACAAATTGGCCAAATGGTAGTCCCCTTCGAAGGGGACCTGGATGAGAACTCCAATAGTTTAAGAGGCTATTACATTGCACTGATTTTCTAAAAAGGGTAGTCTTCAATTCTCCCGCCTCCACAAAAACTACCATATCCAAAGATTTAATGAATTAAGCCAAGCAATAAACCTTTTTAACGAAAACTAATCTGATGTCCAAATAAAAAAGATATCATCCAAAAACCTTTTCCACAGAAGCACATTAGTGAACTGAGAAGATCCAAATAGATATTTAGCTTCCATATCAGCCATATACAGGGTGGCTATAGAAGGTGCCACTGTCGCCCCCATCGCAATACCAAAAATCTGTTGGAAAAATGTTCCTTCAGATAAAAAATAACTTCTTGTCAATACCAAATCAATTAGTTGCAATAGGAAGGCTTTAGGAAGTCTAACAGGAGCAAATTTTAAATGAATTCTTGAACAATTCTATAGCTTCTGACTGATCTATACTTGTATACTGTGGCCTCCTTGCCCCGCCTAGGCGGTTGCCTATAGAAGGGAAAGGGGGCCCTTTCAATGTCCCCTTTATGTGAGCTCCCAGAGCTAGGGCTTCTGGGAGTTGTAGTTGCTTGTACTGAGTTGTAGTTGTGAATAAATGTTTAAGCCGAGTGTTTGAAAGCAACACAGGAAATTTATTTGCCTCCTTGGTTCAAGGAACTTCCATATAAGCTTGGCACATCATATAAGGTAAGATACTTTTCCTCAAAAGAAAGATAACTTCTGTACAAAACGTTTTCCAGAGTCTCTAATTACCTTTGCTTCCCTCAGGAAGGTAAATATCTCTTCACGCCACAAATTATCACGTTACAGTCTCTGGCTAGCTTTAGCTTCAAAACAGCGTTCTTTAAACTGCAACACTTATACTTTAAACCAAAACAATGGTCTTTAAACTGCAGCCCTTATACTTTAAGTTTTCCTTTTTACTTGGATTATCACAGGTTTTGCTAATTGCTCCAGACACATTCAGAATGCAGTCCTGACGGTCTCATGCATTTTAAAACCACAGCAGCAACTTCATATCAAATCTTCTTAGGCTTGTTTTAACCACAGACATTCAAGCATAATAAGTCTGGGATTTTCTTCAGGTTTACAATCTATAGGTTTTCACTTTACCCTCCAAGATAAAGCACAGTCCATCTCACATTCTGAGAAATCAGATTCAATATCAGCCTCATCTATTTGCATACACTCACAGTCAGACTCTGCAGTCTCCGGACTGGAAACAGCTTGGGACAGCGTGGGTTTAATTTCTTCCAGCAGCTTAACAACCCATTCCCAATGAGACCTCCCTCTTGGCTCAGGGGTGTTATCAGGGCACAGGAAATCCTTATCCCGTAGCAAGCTATTTAGAACTTCTAAAGAATTCAGCTCCTTTCTTTTAACAGCTCTCTTTAACAGCCTTCCCCGAGGTAAACTTCTTTGACCCAGCTCCTCCTGGAAAGTCCCCGTACCTGGGTTATAGACAGCAGTCTCTTCAGGAATAAACCTCCTGCTTTCTAGACCAGCTGTAGCCTTTCTACCACACTGGCTCTGCTCAAGACTCTGTTGCTGGCTATGAGGAGAGTCTTCCCTCAAGCTGTCATTAGAGTACCTTTCTCTGGGCTCTCTGCTAGAATCCTTTCTTTCTGTTTCCTTCAGGATTTCTTCCACTTCTGTTTCTCTGCTGTTCTCTTGGTTGTGCTTGCTCCTGATTTCTCTACCGTTCCCCCTTCCGTCTCTCTCACTTCCTGTTCTCTGGGGCTTAAATGAGTGGGGATGCCCTGCACCTTTCCAGTCCTCCCTCAGCTGTCTCTCATTACCTCCCTTAGTTGCTATGGTGTTGGGGCGTGGCCTTAGGACAGCAACTTTAGATATGTTTTTTTCTCTCCAGCTGAACTTTTAAAGTCACGGCTCCCTGCACTTTCTTTCTGCCTGGAGGTAAAGGTCTGTGTTTTTTCTATTTCCCCGGGCTCTGGAGCCGATTCGTCACCACACATCCCCCCCCCCCTTAAGATATTACGGGCTGTCGTATCTACCCCCGCACAGCCTGTAATTCGAGCTAGGGTGTTATGTGCTACACGATTGCTACCGGTCCTCTCATCTATCGTGGCAAACCGAGCCAAGGCTATTCGCTCGTGCCATGGGTGTAAGACATTAATATGGTAGATCTGCTGGCGCCCTCTTCTGTCCTGGACGGAATATGATACAGGACCTACCTGTCTTATTACCCGGTATGGCCCCTTCCACTTGTTCTCAAATTTAGAATTAGGTCCGGCTACCATGACAATCACCTTCTCTCCTACCTCTAGGTGACGGGGCTTTGCGCGCCGGTCATAGTAGGTCTTCTGACATAACTGACTAGCTGCAATATCTGCTTCTGCCACTTGAGAGGTGCGATGTAAACGTCCTTTTAAATCTTTTAAAAATTGGGGTATGCCAATTTCTTCTATGTCTGGTTCCACCCATTGCTCTCTTAGTATATCTAGGATGCCTCGCGGAGTCCGTCCATACAATAACTCATACGGGGCAATACCCATAGAAGTCTGCTTTCTCTCCCTACATGCATATAATACGAAGGGAAGCATCACATCCCAATCTCTCATATCCCCCTCCAGACTTCGCCTTAACATCTTCTTTAAGGTCTGATTCTGGCGTTCAACCAAACCATTAGATTGGGGATGATATGCAGCGGTTCTGACATGTCGGATGCCAAACGCGTCCCACACTTGGGCCAAGTATCGCGACATGAAATTACTTCCCCTATCTGTTAGAACTTCTCGTGGAAAACCCACTTCACAGAATAATTTCACAAGTTCCAACGCTATACTTCTGGCAGATATATTACGAAGAGGGATCGCCCACGGGAATCGGGTGGCGTGGTCCACTATAACTAAAATGTATTGGAACCCCCAGGGCGTTCTCGTAAGAGGTCCCACTATGTCCATAGCCAGTCGGTGTATAGGTTCCGATACGACAGGTATGGGAACCAATGGTACTTTTGGTGGGTGATTTGATGCCACGCGCTGACACGAACAACATGACTCGCAGAACCTGGCAGTCTCCTTAAAAATTCCCGGCCAGTAAAAGCGAGCCAAAATTTGGTCCAACGTGCCGCGGACCCCTTTATGACCCCCTACGGGGTGATCATGGGCCAACCGCAGAACCAGTGCTTTAAAAGCAGTGGGAACCACTAACTGTTTCCTACTATTTCCCGTCCTAGGATCTAAACTCTCCCGATATAATATCTCACTATCTAGGAAGAATCGGGGTAGGGTTTCGGTTCCTCTTTGAGCATACTCAAAAGCCCGTTTGAGTGCGAGATCCGCCCGCTGTTCCTTGGGGAAAGAGGGAAATCTCGCTACTAGCTCTACCGGGACCCATGGTAACTCTTGGCCAGCGGCTAGTTTAGCTCTATTTTGTGATCTATTATGCCTTTCCTGGTGCTTTTCCGCCTTCGTCTCTTTATCACCCTCTGTAGGAGGGGTCACTAAGTCATCATGGGAGGGCAACCCGCACATCGGGTCATCTGGTGGGTCTTGTTCCCCCTCCTTAGCTTTTGTGCGGGCCCGGGTGGATACCATGCCTGTTTTATGCTGAAGACCCTCTGCTAACCCACGCCTGAACTGAGGCCAATCCCTTCCCAGGACTAAAGCTTGTGGGAGCCTTGGAACTACAGCTACAGGTATTTTCCGTTTTAAACCCAAACCTTTTACTGAAACAGTGTATACTGGGTAGGACGAGGCTGCCCCGTGAATGCACTTTATCTTTATGCTGCTTTCTTGTGACTCGGGGACCGGACCAACCTGGGATTTTATCTCCCTCCAGAGTTTTCGCGAGATCATCGATTGGTCCGCTCTGGAGTCCAGCAAGGCCTCTACCTGGACACCCTCCACTTCTATGCCCAAGAGGAATCCCTCTCCCCTTTCTTTAGAATGGGTGGTGATTAGGGCTGTCCTAGCTTTGCAATCCCTTCTCATATGTCCTTCTTCCCCACAAGAAAAGCATTTTCTTTGCACATAACGTGTCTTATCCACATGCATTACCTTCGTCCCTTCTCCCCACATGGCTTTTCCCTTCCTTTCTGAAGCCACTTCAACTGCCCGGGTTAGACCACCAACCTTAGCTTGGTTTACCAAACTAGCTTCTAGAAAACGCTCAGCCAGTGAGGTCGCTGCATCCGTGGTCTGGCAGTCCTGTAGGATCAGGAAGGACTGCAGATCTTTTGGAACTACATCCATGAACTGCTCTAAGACAATACAGTCTAACAAAGAATCTTTTGTTCTTGCATCAGGCATCAACCACTTTAATGCCAACCCTTTTATCTGCTGGCATAAGGCACGCGGTGTTTCACCTATTTTTAGCTTACAGCTCCTCAAAAGGCGGCGGTAGACCATGGGGGTTAGGCCCAAACGGTCTCGTATAGCCTTTTGAAGCTCTTCATAATTGGCGGCTAAGGCCGCGGGCATGGCCCTGTAAGCTGCAAGCGCTTCTCCCGTCAAGGAGGCGGCAAGGCGCACTGCCCACTGGTCTTTCGGCCAGCCCATTAGGACAGCCACTCTCTCGAAGGCTTCCAAGAAGTTGTCCACGTCATCCCCTTTGGCCAACTGACCAAACGAGAATGTCCCAGTCCCAGGTAACCCCAGCCCTGGTATAGCTCCTAAGGAACCTGGTACTGTCCGTAGGGACTCCGTCGCTTTCTTCTGCGCTCCTAGCCAAGCAGCCATCATATCTAGGAGCGGCTTCTGCTGGGCCTGGAGCATGGCGGTTGTGTGTTCTTGAGTCCTTGCAGACATTTCCTGTTGTTTTTGGAATTGCTCCGCCATCCATCCCAGAAGCTCGGTCCTCTCCATCCTCGGTAGACGCTGAAATGAAAGAAACAGAGAGAGAAACCACCAAGTGCGGCTCCAAATATAAACCCTCTCTCTTTTGCTCTTCTTGAGCACTGCTCTATCCCCACCCTGCACCGGTATCCGTCTATACCCTTCTTATACACGGATTACCTTATGCAGGTGTAGACTCGAGTTTATCAATCAGTAGGTCACGGCTTGGTACTCCACTCCAGTCCGGTCCTTCTGCTGCCACTCCGGGTCTTTCTCTTCAGCAGGCCCTCTGTATCCTCAGCATTTTCGGTAAAAGTCTCCTTTATTCTTTGAGGCTCCAGATGTTTTGCGTATACGTGGCCAAGGCAAATCCTAAAAACTACGCCACCTGTAGGGAGACTATGATAAAATGGGAGACTATGATAAAATGAGGAAAACAGTTAAGAAAAAACTAAAAGGAGCAGTTGCAAAGGTTAAAGACGTACATCAAGCTTGGGTGTTGTTGAAAAATACTATCTTGGAAGCCCAGACCAGCTGTATTCCACGCTTTAAGAAAAGTGGAAGGAAGTCCAAAAAACTGCCAGCATGGTTTAAAGGTGAGGTCAGAGAGGCCGTTGTTGCCAAAAAAGCATCTTTCAGGAAATGGAAAAAAGAGCCAAACGACGAAACCTGGAAACAGCACAAGCACTGGCAAGTCAAATGCAAGACATTGATAAGGCAGGCAAAGAGAGAATTTGAGAAGAAGCTTGCTGCGGAAGCAAAAACGCGAAATAAAGACCTTTTCAAGTACATTCGTAGCAAAAAACCTGTGAGAGAGTCAGTTGGTCCATTAGATGATAAAGGGGTTAAAGGAGCACTAAGAGGCGACAAGGCGATAGCGGAGAGACTGAATGAATTCTTTGCTTCGGTCTTTACTGAGGAAGATGTAGGGATGTTACCCATGACTGAAGTGGTATTTAAAGGTGCGGAAGAATTGAAGGAAATATCGATACATCGGAAAGATGTATTACAACTATTAGATAAACTGAAGAGTAGCAAATCACCTGGGCCGGATGGTATACATCCAAGGGTGTTGAAAGAACTGAAATATGAGATTGCAGACCTGCTATCAGTAATCTGTGAACTATCATTAAAATCATCTCTAATACCTGAAGATTGGAGGATCGCCAATGTAACACCAATTTTTAAAAAGGGTTCCAGGGGTGATCCGGGAAACTACAGACCGGTGAGCCTGACGTCAGTACCAGGAGAAATGGTAGAAACCATCATAAAGAATAAAATTACTCAGCATGTAGATAGTCACAACCTAATGGGAGACAGCCAACATGGCTTTGGACAAGGAAGATCTTGTCTTACTAATCTGTTATGTTTTTTTGAAGGAGTGAATAAACAGGTGGACAAAGGTGAGTCGGTTGATATTGTGTATCTGGACTTTCAGAAAGCCTTTGACAAGGTCCCTCATCAGAGACTTTTGGCAAAACTAAGGAGTCTTGGGATAGGAGGCAGTGTGCTGTTGTGGATCAGGAACTGGTTAGGGGATAGAAAGCAGAGGGTAGGGCTAAATGGCCAATTTTCCCAATGGAGAAAGGTGAATAGTGGTGTACCCCAGGGATCTGTGCTGGGTCTGCTGCTTTTTGACATATTCATAAATGACCTGGAAAGTGGAATAACGAGTGAGGTGATCAAATTTGCAGATGACACAAAACTATTTAAAGTTGTTAAAACCCAAGAGGATTGTGAAAAATTGCAAGAGGATCTTGATAAATTGGAAGACTGGGCATCAAAATGGCAGATGAAATTTAATGTGGACAAGTGCAAGGTTATGCACCTAGGGAAGAACAACCCAAACTATAGTTACACGATGCAAGGTTCCACATTAGGAACCACCACCCAGGAAAAAGATTTAGGCGTCATTGTGGATACCATGTTAAAACCCTCGGCCCAGTGTGCAGCGGCGGCCAAGAGAGCAAATAGAATGCTAGGTATGATAAGGAAAGGAATGGAAAATAAAACATAAGATATTATAATGCCTCTATATCGTTCCATGGTGAGACTGCACCTTGAATATTGTGTGCAATTCTGGTCGCCGTATCTTTAAAAGGATATAGCGATTTTAGAAAAGGTTCAGAGAAGAGCCATCAAAATGGTAAAGGGGATGGAAGGATACTCCTATGAAGAAAGGCTAAAAAGGTTGGGGCTCTTTAACCTGGAAAAGAGACGGCTGAGGGGAGATATGATAGAAGTCTATAAATTAATGAACGGAGTGGAACGGGTAATCGTAGATCGATTGTTTACGTTATCAGAATATAGAAAGACTAGGGGAAATGCAATGAAGCTACAGGGTAAACTATTTAAGACTAATAAAAGAAAATATTTTTTCACTCAACGTGTAATCAAACTCTGGAATTTGTTACCGGAGGATGTAGTAAAGGCTGTTAGTGTAGCTGGGTTTAAAAAAGGTTTGGACAAGTTCCTGAAGGAAAGGTCCATAAACCATTATTAAGAAGTGACCGAAGATATCAATGCCTGACCCAGTACAAGCATTGTGGAACTTGTGTCTCTTGGGGAAACTGCTAGGTACATATGACCTAGATTGGCCACTGTTGGAAACAGAATACAGGGCTTGATGGACCTTGGTCTGACCCAGTATTGCATATCTTATGTTCTTATCTTATGTTCTCCTTGCCCCGCCTAGGCGGTTGCCTATAGAAGGGAAAGGGGGCCTTTTCAATGTCCCCTTTATGTGAGCTCCCAGAGCTAGGGCTTCTGGGAGTTGTAGTTGCTTGTACTGAGTTGTAGTTGTGAATAAATGATTAAGCCGAGGGTTTGAAAGCAACACAGGAAATGTATTTGCCTCCTTGGTTCAAGGAACTTCCATATAAGCTTGGCACATCATATAAGGTAAGATACTTTTCCTCAAAAGAAAGATAACTTCTGTACAAAACTTTTTCCAGAGTCTCTAATTACCTTTGCTTCCCTCAGCAAGGTAAATATCTCTTCATGCCACAAATTATCACGTTACAGTCTCTGGCTAGCTTTAGCTTCAAAACAGCGTTCTTTAAACTGCAACACTTATACTTTAAGCCAAAACAATGGTCTTTAAACTGCAGCCCTTATACTTTAAGTTTTCCTTTTTACTTGGATTATCACAGGTTTTGCTAATTGCTCCAGACACATTCAGAATGCAGTCCTGACGGTCTCATGCATTTTAAAACCATAGCAGCAACTTCATATCAAATCTTCTTAGGCTTGTTTTAACCACAGACATTCAAGCATAATAAGTCTGGGATTTTCTTCAGGTTTACAATCTATAGGTTTTCACTTTACCCTCCAAGATAAAGCACAGTCCATCTCACATTCTGAGAAATCAGATTCAATATCAGCCTCATCTATTTGCATACACTCACAGTCAGACTCTGCAGTCTCCGGACTGGAAACAGCTTGGGACAGCGTGGGTTTAATTTCTTCCAGCAGCTTAACAACCCGTTCCCAATGAGACCTCCCTCTTGGCTCAGGGGTGTTATCAGGGCACAGGAAATCCTTATCCCGTAGCAAGCTATTTAGAACTTCTAAAGAATTCAGCTCCTTTCTTTTAACAGCTCTCTTTAACAGTCTTCCCCGAGGTAAACTTCTTTGACCCAGCTCCTCCTGGAAAGTCCCCGTACCTGGGTTATAGACAGCAGTCTCTTCAGGAATAAACCTCCTGCTTTCTAGACCAGCTGTAGCCTTTCTACCACACTGGCTCTGCTCAAGACTCTGTTGCTGGCTATGAGGAGAGTCTTCCCTCAAGCTGTCATTAGAGTACCTTTCTCTGGGCTCTCTGCTAGAATCCTTTCTTTCTGTTTCCTTCAGGATTTCTTCCACTTCTGTTTCTCTGCTGTTCTCTTGGTTGTGCTTGCTCCTGATTTCTCTACCGTTCCCCCTTCCGTCTCTCTCACTTCCTGTTCTCTGGGGCTTAAATGAGTGGGGATGCCCTGCACCTTTCCAGTCCTCCCTCAGCTGTCTCTCATTACCTCCCTTAGTTGCTATGGTGTTGGGGCGTGGCCTTAGGACAGCAGCTTTAGATATGTTTTTTTTCTCTCCAGCTGAACTTTTAAAGTCACGGCTCCCTGCACTTTCTTTCTGCCTGGAGGTAAAGGTCTGTGTTTTTTCTATTTTCCCGGGCTCTGGAGCAGATTCGTCACCACAATACAGAGCTACAACATCTAACGTTACCAAAAAAAACACTAGTAGGTAACATTATAGAATCCAATTGTATAAAATGTGTAGAATCACGAATAAATGATGGAACAAGACACGCTTCCTGTTTAAGAAATATATCACAGAACTTTGATAACGGTTCCAAAACTGACCCTCGACAAGAAACAATTGGTCAGCCTGGAGGAGATTCTAACGATTTATGAATTTTTGGAACCATATATATGACCGGAATTTTCGGATGTGAAGTAATCAAAAAAGTGTGTTCCTTCTGAGTAATCCAACCCTTCTCCAAACCTTCTCCTACAATATCTTTAATTTCATCCATCAAAGCAACAGTAGGATCCTCCATAAGAACTTTATATACTTGATTATCATTTAAATGGGAACGAAGAGTCTTATGATAATCCTCAGAAGATTGAAGTACCAGGGCACCCCCTTATCCGGTCTTCGAATCACCAGCGAAGAATCAAGGGATAGCTCTCGAAGAGTGTTCCAACCTTCACGATCCAAATTAGAAAATCGTCTAAAGGAAGTTCCTTCTAACAGTGTCAGATCTCTCATAACTAAAGTTTGGAATGTAGTTAACACTGATATGGAAGCTGATATGGAAGCTAAATATATATTTGGATCTTCTCAGTTCACTAATGTGCTTCTGTGGAAAAGGTTTTTGGATGATATCTTTTTTATTTGGACATCAGATTTGTTTTCGTTAAAGTTTTATTGCTTGGCTTAATTCTTTAAAGGTAAATATTAGTTTTACAGAACACATTAATATATGAAACATTGAATTTTTGGATATGGTAGTTTTTGTGGAGGCGGGAGAATTGAAGACTTCCCTTTTTAGAAAATCAGTGCAATGTAATAGCCTCTTAAACTATCGGAGTTTTCATCCGGGTCCCCTTCGAAGGGGACTACCATTTGGCCAATTTCTTAGACTACGGAGGTTATGTTGTTCTTTGAGTGATTTCAGAGACCATGCCCAGGATTTAAAACACCGACTCCTTAGTTGAGGTTATCCCCTTCAAGTGGTAGAAAAAGCCTATCGTTGTGCTTATCATGTGCAACGAGAATGGTTATTAGATCCGGCATATTTGTCATCTGCCTCTCACACTTCTGAAGCTATAATGGGGGTTTTACCATATACTGAACGCAGCTTTGAAGTGGTTCGGATTCTTCACAATCATTGGTTCATGTTACATCTGCATCCATGTTTTGATAAGTCTTTGAAGATTGCCTTTTCTAGAGGGTCAAATCTAAGGTTAAATTAGACTTACCTGCTAATTGTAGTTCCTGGAGTAGATCCAGTCTAGTCCCGTACCATTAGAGTTGTCAACGTCCTCCCGCAGCTAGGAGACTGAGCATGTCACTTTTTCAGTGACCTAGTATAAGTAGTCCAGGGACCACCCCCTATAACCAGTTAACTCTTGTCAAAGCCGACTCACCAGAGCAACAAACAAGTAAAAACCTTGAATCAAAACCTGAACTCCTAAACCAACTATCCAAACTATTGCCGGACAACAGAGCCGCCCCTTCTCCCAAGCCCCCTCTAAGGAAGCCAGACACTCTCCAGAGAAGCTAAGGGCCCCGTATGCCAGCTTTGCCATGCCATCTCATCAGAACAGGCGGACTCCACTCCCTCCCAGGTGCTCAGGCTACCTCATGGCAGTAACCTTCTGGGCGGGAAGCGGGACTAGACTGGATCTACTCCAGGAACTACAATTAGCAGGTAAGTCTAATTTAACCTTCCTTATCGTATCTCCAGTCTAGTCCCGTACCATTAGAGAAGTAGCAGAGCAGTGAACACACTCAACGGGAGGGGCCTGCAAGACCAGCCTGAAGCACCGCCGAACCAAACGCCGCATCTCTCCTCATCTGCACGTCAATTCTATAATGCTTGACGAAGGAGTGCAAAGACGACCAAGTTGCCGCCCTGCAAATTTCCGTCGCAGGAACCAAACTATACTCCGCCCAAGACGCAGCCTGAGCCCTCGTCGAATGCGCTCTCAAACCCTGCGGCACTACTCTGCCCTTCAGAAGATATGCTGAAGCAATCGCCTCTTTAATCCATCGAGCAATCAACGCCTTAGAAGCCGGTTCTCCTTGACGTGAAGCCCCAAACAGGACAAACAGTCTATCTGATTTGCGCAGCGCTGCTGTATGCTGCAAATACACCTTAAGCACTCTCCCCACGTCCAACTTATGCAACCTGTCCTTCGTCCCCCCTTCCACTGACTTGGCAAAGACAGGCAAGGTCACCTCCTGGCTAACATGAAAGGCGGAGACGACTTTAGGCAAAAAAGAGGGTACTGTACGCAGAAATACTTTTCCTTCGCCAAAGGACAAGAAGGACTCCCTACATGATAGAGCCTGCAACTCCGAGATCCTCCTCGCCGAAGTAATGGCTACCAAGAAAACCACCTTTAACGTGAGATCCTTCAGGTCGCCTGGGATAACGGCTCAAACGGCTCCTTCCGCAACACCTCTAAAACCATGTTGAGATCCCAACCTGGAACCACTTTTCTACATGGGGGTCGGGTCTCAACAGGGAAACTGCCCTCAAAAACCGCTTCACATCTCGATGAGCCCCCAGCGATATCCCCTGCACAATCCCGCGGTAACAAGAAATAGCTGCCAACTGCACCCGCAAGGAAGACGCTGCCAAACCCTTGTCCAACCCATCCTGTAAGAAGGACAACACTTGCGCTACCGTGGACTTCAAAGCCTGCAATTGCCTTTGCTCACACCAGGCCTCAAACAACCTCCACACTCTTACATACGCCATGGACGTGGAGCGTCGCCTTGACCTTAACAACGTAGCAATCACTGCCGACGAGTACCCCTTAGCCGTCAACCTAGCCCTCTCAAGAGCCAGGCCGTAAGCGAAATCGATGAACCTGCGGCATGCTCAACGGCCCCTGCCATAACAGATCTGCTCTGTCCGGTAACTTCCACGGGGGTTCCACCAGCAGACGCGTCAAATCGGCATACCACGGCCACCTTGACCAATCTGGCGCTATTAGCAGAACTAGCCCCCTGTGCTTCTCTATGCGCTGGATCACTCTGCCTATGAGCACCCACGGCGGGAACACATACAGAAGCCCGTGCACCGGCCACCTTTGAATCAGAGCATCCAGCCCTTCCGACATCCTTTCCCGTCTTCTGCTGTAAAACCTGTCTACCTTTGCCGACTCGAACGTTGCCATCAGGTCCATCACTGGCCGACCCCAATGCCAGACCAGCTCCTCGAACACTTCCTGATGCAGACTCCATTCTCCCGGGTCCACTCTCACCCGACTCAAGAAATCTGCCGTCACAGTCTACTCCTGCTACATGCGTCGCCGACAACGCCTCTAGATGGCACTCGGCCCATGCTAGCAACCCGTCCGCTTCTGTCTCCAACTGCACGCTGCCTGTCCCTCCTTGACAATTTATGTATGCCACCGCTGTGGCATTGTCCGACAACACCCGGACCGCCATTCCTTGTAGGGACCCCTGCAAGGCCTGAAGCGCCAACCACACCGCTCTCAGCTCCAGCCTGCTGATGGACCACACCTTCTCCTGGGCAGACCACTGGCCCTGGGCAAACTGCCCCTCGAAGTGCGCCCCCAACCGAACAGACTCGCGTCCATCATCAGTGGCTTCCAGTCCGGTGCCTCCAGAGGCATGCCCTTCTCCAAGCCCCCCGGCCGCATCCACCATCGCAGCGACCTCCGGGCTTCCAGCAGACAGACCAACTGCCTGGACAAAGGATCCGATTGGTGGGACCACCTCCTCAGCAATGCCCTCTGTAGAGGTCGTATGTGAGCCCTTGCCCACGGCACCACCTCTATCGTAGACGCCATCGTCCCCAGCAGTTGCAGATATCGCCACGCCGACGGCGCTTTGAGCACCCGGAACTCCCGGATTAGTCGCCTCAACTTCCGAACCCACTCTAACGGCAAGAACACCCTTCCCCTGCGCGTATCGAAACGGGCTCCCAAATACTCCAGCTCCTAGGTCGGTGCCAACTTGTTCTTTACCATGTTGACCACCCACCCCAAGCTTTGTAAGAAGGATACTACCAGACTGGTCGCCCTCTGGCTCTCCTCCAGTGAGTTCGCCCGGATCAACCAGTCGTCCAAGTAGGGGTGCACCAAAACTCCCTCCCTTCTCAACGCCGCCGCCACCACCACCATAATCTTGGTGAATGTTCTCGGCGCCGTTGACAGCCCAAAGGGCATCGCCTGAAACTGGAAATGCCCCATAGGCACTGCAAATTGAAGGAATCGTTGGTGCTCCCCCCTGATCGGAATGTGCAGGTAAGCTTCCAACAGATCCAATGAGGTGAGATACTCCCCCTGTCGTACCGCAACCATGACCGACTGCAACGTCTCCATCCGGAAGTGTGACACCCGGAGACACCTGTTCACTCTTTTTAAATCCAGAATAGGCCGCGTGGTACCTTCCTTCTTTGGCACCACAAAATAAATTGAGTACCGACCGCTGCCTTGTTCTTCTAATGGCACCGGCACCACCGCCTCCAGCGCCAAGAGCCTTTCCAATGTCTGCCTCACGGCCTCTGCCTTGGCCCGCGATCCGCACGGAGAGCGCACAAATGCGTCTCGCACTGGGCGCTGGAACTCGAGAGCGTAGCCCCTCTGCACAATCTCCAACACCCACCGATCCGACGTAATGTGGGCCCAGGCAGAAACGAAACCTCTTAAATGACCTCCCACCGGTACTACCTCTGCCTGGACCCCCCTCACTTCATTGCGGCTTTTTGGCGCCAAGGGACGCCGATGCCGCAAAACCTCTGCCTGCTCCTCGAAAACCTCGAAATCCCTGAGCCCTAAAGGGAAATCTGCCTCTCTGCCCCGGAACAAACCGGGAGGGTCGAAAACACTTGAACTCTCTCAGCTGGCTTCTAGAGGGTCCACCTGTACGATTCTGCTTTTGTTTATCTTCCGGTAATCGACCCCCCTTCGATTCCCCTAGATCCTTAACCAGCTTTTCCAAGTCCTCTCCAAAAAGAAGCTTGCCTTTGAAAGGGAGCTTGGCCAACCTTGCCTTGGAAGCACCATCCGCTGCCCAATTCCACAGCCACAGATACCTTCTTGCCGCCGCCACCGACGCCATACTCTTAGCTAGGCCTCTAATCAAGTCATACTGACTATCCGCTAGATACGCCGCTCCCGACTCAATACGGGCTGCCTCTTCCGCCGCTCCCTCCTCCTGAGCCCCGTTCCATCTCTGGGACCACCTGAGGCACGCCCTTGCCACCCAGGCCCTGCAAATCGAGGCCTGCAAGGAGAGGGCATTCACCTCAAACACCTGTTTCAACAAAGTATCCAATCTCCGATCCTGCGCATCCTTAAGCACAGCACTGCCTTCTACTGGAATAGTGGTTTTCTTAGTCACCGCGGAGACCACAGCATCCACCTTAGGTGTCTTAAACATATCCTTATCCGGTTCCACCAGAGGATAAAGCCGAGCCATGATCCTAGCCCCCCTGAGGCTAGCTTCTGGGGTATCCCATTCCTCTTGAATCATTTCCTTGAAAATCCTATGAATGGGAAACGATCTCTGCGACTTCCTCACCGCCTGCAACAGCGGATCCTCCAGTGTCGACTCCTCTGTAGCCCCCGAGACCGGCACATTCAACGTCTTTAAGGTCTCATCAATCAAGGTCGAAAGCTCCTCTCTCCTAAACTATTCTAGATTGCTCCTCTGGCTCTGCAATCTCTCCTTCTTCCAAGTCCTGTTCACCATCCCACTCCTCTAGTACCAGAGACTCCGCCAAGTCCTGCTCCTCTCCCTCCAAGAGCAGCCTGGGTCTTTTGCTGGCACCATTCCCAGCAACCTCTTCTACCTTAGCCCCTGGTCTCTTGACCCCTCGGGCCTCTGCCCCCGAGGACGCTGGTATTGCTGCCGCAGGCCCACTCAGAGCCTGCTGCAGCAGCGTCAAAAATTGTGGCGAAAAGATCGCTCCCAGACCCCCCTGTACCGGGACCTGGGGTAAAGATCCATTGAGCGCAGAAGACGGCCCCGGCAAGGGTTTGTGGCCCCCCCTCGGGGACATTGGAGGGTCCTTAACAATCCCCTCCTCTGCCGTCTGCTCTGGCTCTCTATCTGCCATTTCAGCCTCAAAACCGCAGCCTCTGCAGACTCTGTCCTCTGAGACCGCGCCCTTGCGTGCCCCGCACAAGAGGCACCGTGGCTTACTAGGCATTGGACCCGCAGTCTAAACAGGAACCCCAGGAAACCTTGGGCCCACTGAAAACTCCAAAGTCCTTCTCAGTCCCTTGAACAGACTTCTTGTTTCTCTTTCTGTTTTCTTTTTTTGCAAAAGAAAAACGCTGACTGTAAATCCTACACCAGCTCCCCCAAATATAAAGAAACCAGGTCCCCTCTGGAGGCTACCTCCCCGATCCCTGGTTCCCGTGCTTTTCCCCACGCGGACCGGACCTGCAGCACCAGCGCGCGAGCGAACTGTCCTTCCTTTTTTTTTTTTAATTGTTTATTTAGATTTTCTTGAATACAAATATAATATACAAAAGAAAAAATCCAACCAACAGAATAAGACATTCAAGATCAATATATCAAACACATCATACAAAACACATCAAGGAGATGAGAGAACCACATACTCCCCGAAGAGAGACTAGAAAAATCTGAAAGAAGAAAAAAGGAGTAAATAAAACTCCAAATCAGGGAGCCAAAATAGAGAGCCAACCCACCTATACATCTTCCCACCTAATCACTCCCTCCTTATCCACAAGAAACTGACGCAAATGAGCCACATCAATGTAAACATAATCATGACCTTCATAAGTTATTAAACAACGGCAGGGAAACTTCAAAAAAAAGGAAGCCCCCAGAGCCACAACTCTAGCTCTGAGCTCGAGGAACTGCTTCCGTCGAGCCTGAGTGACCCTGCCCACGTCTGGAAAAACCTGAAGCTTATACCCACAAAACAGAGCATCTTTACATTTAAAATAAGCATGTATGATTCTCAACTTAAGTGATTCAGACCCAAAAGTCACCACCAAAGTACAACGCTTTGGAATGACATCGAGCGAATCCTGCAAAAACTCCGTAAGATTAGGATCTACTGAGTCATTCAAAGGAAGTTCATCCTTAGCCTGACCCGAGGTCCCAACATTGGGAAAAAAGAATACATTTGCACAATATCCACAGAGTCCTTCAAATGTAAGATTTCAGACAAATACTTTTTCAATAGTATCTCAGGAGAAAGCAAGCGGGTGGAAGGAAACTTCAAAAAGCAAAGGTTCCTGGCCCGCTGGTGATTTTCAAGCAACTCCAAGCGATAAGAAACAGAAGAAATATCTCTAAGAAAACCAATATGAGAATCTTTATACGAGTGGAGCTGAGAATCCACCAGGGTCAAGGAACCAACAACATCGGTCATTTGATTATCAATCACTTTAACCTTTGTGACAACATCATGTGAGAAATTACATAAAGAGGTAACAGTAGTAGTTAATCGAGTCTCAATCTTTTGAAGCATTGACCAAATATCCGAAAGAGTCACCTCACTTTTAAGTGGTAAACAAACATTTTCAGATGTAGCAGGGTCCACAGGGACTAATACAGGAGATATAACTTGTGAAGGTAACTTCAAAGGAGTAGACGAGTGAGAAGGCTGGGGGAAAGGAGGTGGTGTCCGGATGTCCGGGCTCAAGGAGGCCCCATCCAAGGACTGGCTAGCAAGTGGAAGGGCAGTGATATGCTTGTCCATGGGACCGGACACCTTACCTCCCTCTCCTAACGGTGCTTTAGCAGTTGATTTTGCCTTCCGTTTCCCCATGAACAAACACACAACTGCTGACACTCCTAAGATCATCAAAAGAGTACCAAAGGAGCACACAAGGAGCAAGCCTAGCCCCTTGTAACTCACCCCTTAGGACGCGACCCCGCAGGCCGCGAACACGCGGCCGCGTGTAACCCCACTGTGCTTTGTAGGTCTTGTGGGGGGTTCTCAACACCAGGGGCGACCACTCTCTGCCTGCAGCTGTCTCCGCAGGCACCCGGCTCCAGCCGACCACGTTGCTCCGCGGCAAAGAAGAACCGCGGCAGCTCCCTCACAAGGCTGCTCTCTCCGCGAACTGTCCTTCCTGCACGTGGCCCCAAGTAAGCTGTCGGGTCCCCCACTGCACTAAACCTGCTCCTACCACCCCGAATCGCCACCCCTTGCTCTTACCCGATGGTGATCCCGGCGCCGATCAAATCAATGAATCACCACGTTGGTTTCGCCGTCTGAACCGCCGCTCCTCAACTGCACCAGAGCGCGCGCGGCCACGGCACCGTCCTCAACAGCTCCTTTCCCACCTTGGGGGAAACGGAGCCGGAGGTCCCTACACAACCCCCACACGCTCCTCTGGATAGACTCCCCGCCAGAGAGAGAGGGGAGAAGGGGGGAAGCTCACCAGCAACGCTGCAAATGTTACTCAGCACAGCACAAAGAAAAAATCGCCGAATTAAAGGGCCAGAAACCCCTTTTTCTTTTTTTTTTCAATCTCCTGTTTTAAACTAACTAAAGTTAAGCCTAAAATCCTTATTAGTTGCTCCAGTGAGTCCCGGACCCATGGACTCACAACCTCCTTCCGTTGCCTGAAGACTGAGCAAAACTGGTTATAGGGGGCGGTCCCTGGACTACTTATACTAGGTCACTGAAAAAGTGACATGCTCAGTCTCCTAGCTGCGGGAGGACGTTGACAACTCTAATGGTACGGGACTAGACTGGAGCTACGATAAGGAAGTGATTATTTGGTTAAATCAGCTTCGCCAATTGATAGACCGGTGGATCCACCGTTATGTTCACGGGGTCATGAACCTTGCAATGATTGCAATTATTGTTCAACGACGATTTCAGGATTAGTTTGGCGGCATCCACTTTCAGCCCAAGAATATACCCGCCGTTGGACTACAAATTGCTTGTCATGCTATGTGGTTTATGTTTTGTATTGCCCGTGTGATTTATTATATGTGGGTAGAACAGTTTGCCTATCAAGAAAAGGCTTGTGGAACATGCATCGCGTATGCGTCAACAAATTATGTCAGCTCCGATGGTGGATCTGTGTGACTTATCACCATGTGTTTGAGGATTTACATTGGACAATTATAGACCAAGTTCCCCGAGATCCGTGGGGAGGGGACAGAACACATAGACTCCAATGGCTTGAGCAGCGCTGGATATATAATTTAAATACCATACACCCTAAATGGTCTTAATCGAGAGATTGATTGGAACAGTCTCTTGTGATTCCTCAGATGACATCATAAGATATGGTTTGTCGGGATTAACCAATGACATTAGGGATTCCCCTGCGTGTGGGGTGTTCCCTGTTTTCATTGGTGGTTCTCCTTTGAAGTGCTATGGCTCAGCCAATGATGATTGAATAGAGTCCTTCAAAGCCGTTTGACGGCGTCTTTTTGGCATAGTTGCAAATGACTATTGGATTGTTGCAGCAATCGCTGTGAAAAGCTCTTATTCAATCACTCACCCACAGAAGGAAAACTCACAGGCAGGCTGGAATGCAAACAGGATCTTTAATGTGCACAGGATCAGACAGAGAGCCGGTACCCTCCACAAAAAGTCTGAACCCCGAGGGACGGCCTACAATGCCTTATATACAGTACAGTTTTCAAACTCATTCTACAATCCCATTTGCCACAGGTATTTCCTGCCCACCAATCAGCAGCCCCTGGGGAGGTACCTGGGTGACCTGTCCAAACCGGTATGCTCTGATCTGTTGGTTTCAGGGCTAGGGGATACTGTGCTCAGACCTGGAGTGGGGGGAAGGGTGCCTACTGAAATCTCAATGCCTTTCTCTTAGCAGGCTGATTACCTCATGGCTTGCGGGGGAAGGGTCAGGCTGATCAGAGCCTCATGGCTTGCCGCATGGCTTGGGGGAAGGGCTACCTACAGCTACCTCATGGCTGCCTCAGGATGAGAGCACTTGAGACAGGGAATAATTCCCGAAACGTGCAGGTCGTGACAATTTTTTGAGAGGCAACGGTGTGGTAATTTTGCATTTTAGCTACGGCTTGTTTCAGATAAGTGACGAAAATATTTTTAAAAAACACATATCGAGGTGAACCTATTTTGAATAAAAGGAGTCTATTGGCAGGTGTGGATGAATATTCAGTTTCATTCCTCCCTCGGTACACTCCGACAAAAGAAAAAGAGTTTAATGTTTGGGAACTTTATCGGTGAATTCTTACTTTTTATGGGTTCTAAATGGGCAGTGTTTGTAGTACTGCCTAATGTGCCTGGCGGTTGGCACTGGATTATAGTAATGTAGAAATCTTTTAGTCTTTCTTTATCCATACAGTTATTAAGAGGCATTTTTACTAAAAGTTAGTGTATATGTATGCAAATGAGGCCCCGCACGGAGTCTCCGCAGGCCCGCACCCCCTTAGGCCGCCCCTGCTGACAGATGCGGTAGAGAGCTATGAGCGAATCAGTTTCACTTCAAATTCCCCAAAGAGGCAAAAGAACAACTTTGCAAGTCACAAGCAGGAGGGAGTTGAGAAAGGAGAATGGTCCTAGCCAATCTGAAGACGCTTAGTTCTTTCTCCCTCTTTTCTAAAGTACTCTCATGGCCTGACATGTTGTAACTAAAAGTGATCCTCTTGGCAGGAGAAGTCTCCGAAGAGCCTCTTCCCGCTGCACAGGTCCTCGCAGTGGCACGATCCCGCCCTTTAAAGACGGCGGAAGTGACGTAGGAGCCGCGAGATTCCTTTCTGCGGGCTCAGAGAGCTATGGCGGCGGCGGTGGAAGAGCAGCAGCCGCAGCAGCGCAGGGATGAAGGAGGGCCGCTGGTCTGCGTAGCATCCCCGCGGCTCTCCCCAGCTGCCCTGGACCAGTTGCCGCAGAGCAATACGCTCGTCGGGCTCCCGATTGTGGCCATCGAGAACATCCTTAGCTTCCTAAACTATGATGAGATCAGCCAGCTGCGCCTGGTGAGCCGTGCGGGCTAAAAGGGGAGGGGAGGAGAGGAGAGGAAGCGCTGCGGGCGCAGGAATGGTGGGGGTGGGCGCTGACCCCTTTCTTTCTCCCTCCCACTTCAGTTTCCCTCCCAATTCACCCCTACGTCCCGGCTGTTGTGGCAGCTTCCAGGCCGCTTTCATGGACTAAAGCAGTTCTTGGGGGCCCGATCGACCCGAATAAAAAGCTCCGCAAGTTCAGGTATTGCTAGGGGCTCTGGTACTTGATGACAGACAGACTGATTGACGGGGGCAGGGGTTCGTGGCTTCAGCCACTGTCATATATTTAGAAGTGAAAAGAAAATCTGCGTGTCCAGATTTGGAAGTAGCCTAGTGGTTTGGAAAGCTAAAATGAAGGTGATTCTTCTTCTTTTTTTTTTTTTTACTTATTCAAAACAAGAACAACTCTTAGGAAGCAAAAATGATGGAGGCAGGTGGCACCTTATAAACTAAGGTACTTAATCTTTCTCCCCTCTATTTATTTTTTTAAAACCCTGGGCTGTCATCACAATGTAGGGGGTCTGATATTCAAAGGCACTTTTCCAGTTAGTAATATCTATATGGTTTTTTGGTTTTGTGTTGTGTGTGTGTTTTTTTTAAATGGCCCTAAGGTATTTAGCATTGGATGTCCTGGAGCTCTAGAACTTATATCCGTAACATTTCTGACATTCCCCCAGAACATAAGCTGAGCTATATTGAGTTCATCAAGCCCAGCATCCTGTTTCCAACACTGGCCTGTCTACAAGGTTGGCTAGATGGCTGCCTAGGGTGGCAGATCTCTATGGGCAGCAGGCCATGTGCTTCGGCACACATAGCCTGCTGCTTCTGACCTCCCTAAGTTATGTTGCAGGGGGGACCAGAAGCTGCAGGCCATGTGTACTGAAGCACATGGCCTGCCTCTGAGCTGAGCTGCGCCTCCCCCCTTGATCCCGTTGCAGGAATCAGCGGCAATGTGGGGCAGTAACGTGGCTCAGCATGGGGGAGGGGGGACGGCACATCCTGGGCTTCTGCCTAAGACGGCAGAAACCCTTGGGCCAGCCCTTAGTCTGGATCATTATTATTATTACTAAGCATTTATAAAACGCTGCAACATACGAAGCGCTGTACAAACATAAAAAGAGACAGTCCCTGCCTGTTAGAGCTCACAATCTAGTTAAGACAAAATATGAAACTAGATATTACAATTAACAAGACAAGAACAAATGTTTATGGAGAGAACAAGAAAGGACGAGTTAGGAGCAAAAAGCAATAGTGAAGAAATGGGATTTCAATTTGGATTTGAAGATGGCCAGGGAGGAGGCTTGGCAGACAGAGACAGGTAGAATATTCCAGGAAAAGGGTGCAGCCATTTGAAAGGAGCGAAGTCTAGAATTAGCAGTACGAGTAAAAGGCATAGATAAACGAAGACAATTAGATGAGCGGAGTAGGCGAGAGGGGGTGTAGGTAGAGATGAGGGATGAAAAGTAATGAGGGGCAGAAGAATGAATACATTTATAGGTTAGAAGGAGGAGTTTGAACTGGATACGGAAGCAGATGGGGAGCCAGTGAAGTGACATGAGGAGAGGAATAATGTGTGAAAAGCGAGACTGACTGACTGAAAATCAGACGCGTTGCAGAATGTTGAATAGACTGGAGAGAAAAGAGGTGGTTAGCAGGGAGGCCAGCAAGGAGAAGGTTACAGTAATCAAGGTGATTAAAGAGTGGACAATCAGTTTAGTAGTGTTATCAGAGAGAAAGGGGCGAATTTTGGAGATATTGTAAAGAAAGAAACAGCATGTTTTAGCGATGTTTTGGATATGTAAAGAGAAGGAGAGAGATGACTCAAAGATAATACCAAGGTTCCATGCCGAAGAGACAGGAAGGATAACAGAGTTATCCACAGAGATTGAGAAAGGGGAGGCATTAGAGGGAAAGACCAGGAGTTCAGTTTTGGCCATTTTCAGCTTCAAGCGGCGATAGGACATCCAAGAAGCAATGTCAGAGAGGCAGACCGAGATCTTAGCTTGAATTTCAGGAGAGATAACAGGCGTAGAGAGGTAGATTTGAGAGTAGTCAGTATAGAGATGATAGTGAAAGCCATGGGAAGAGATAAGGGCACCAAGGGATTGGGTATAGAGAGAGAAGAGTAGCAGACCTAAAACAGAACCTTGAGGTACACCCACAGGTAAAGGGGTAGAAGAGGAGGAGGAGCCACTGAAGTACACACTGAAAGAGCGGTGGGAGAGATAGGAGAACCAAGAAAGTACAGAGCCTTTGAAACCAAGTGAAGACAGGGTGATGATAAGAAGATTGTGGTCAACGGTGTCAAAGGCAGCAGAGAGATCCAGAAGAATGAGGACAGAATAAAAGCCTTTGGACTTAGGCAGAAACAAATCATTGGCGACTTTGGTAAGAGCAGTTTCGGTAGAATGTAGGGGATGGAAACCGGATTGTAAAGGAAATAAAGGAAAGGAGAGAGATGGGACGATAGAAGGACAGGTGGGATCGAGTGAGGGTTTCTTGAGGAGGGGTGTGACAATAGCATGCTTGACGTCAGAAGGGAAGGTAGCGGTGGAGAGCGATAGATTGAGAATATGAGTGATGGAGGGGACGATAGTGGAAGAAATGGAGCTAAGGAGGTGGGTGGGCATAGGATCAGAAGGGCAGGTAGTCAGCTTAGAGAAAGAAAGGAGGAGTGTTGTTTCCTCATCAGAGACCAGAGGAAAGGAAGAAAGGGAAGCAGAAGTAAGGGGGGAGAGTTGGGGAAAAAGGGTGGGAGGAAGGGGTGGCAGTGAAATGGAGGGTGATTTTATGGATTTTGTCATGGAAGTACTGTGCCAAGGTTTGGGCAGGAAGGGAGGTAGGAGCCAGAGGTGGGGGCACACTGAGGAGAGAATTGAGTGTATAAGAGACGACGAGGATTAGAGACAAGAGAGTTAATCAGATGGGTGAAGTAGATTTTAGATTTTGGATCATAAGTCCCAAACAAAACGTAGATCAAAATTTCTCATAGCTCAGTATTTCCCAGTTTGGGTCTGAATTCATGGGGGTCTGCAGGACATAGAAAAGAAAGTTTTATCTATGCAAACACAATACAGAGGCTGCTGCAGAAAGAGACTGTTTAGGGAGATAGATTAGGGAAATTTTCTGGGAGAGGGAGGGAGAGAGAGAGAGTGGATGGAAAAAGAGACTTGTGGAGAATGGAAGGGGAAGGGAGGTAAACAGTGCTAGTGAGGACAGACGATGCTAAAATGAGGAGGTCTGGGAAGAATGGTGGCTATGAATGGGGAGTCCCTGAACGTTATGGAGGTTAAAAGGGGTCCACATAACCAAAAGAATATTTATTTATTTATTTATTGAACGGTTTTATATACCGCCTTTCAGAAAAATCAAAGCGGTTTACATAGAACAAAACCTGAACATTACATTGAAACTTATTCAAACAATTGAAATTACAGTGAACATTAAATTGTATATAATAAAAAAAAATGGTAATTTGAGGGATACAATGCTGAGTAAATGCTGATTAGGTATATAGATAGTTTAAACATATATACAGATTTAAATATTTACAAATTTCAAAAATCTTATCTGAGCAAGGAGAAATGTATTGTACTTCACTAGAATTATTAGAGTAAAGAGTAAATGTGATAATGTGGAGAATTGGGTATTGTAAGATAGAGTAAGAAAAAGGAAAAAGTAAGTTGTGAATTAATGAATATGAGTATACATGAGTTTAAGTGGGAAATATGTCATCTATTGGGAATGAGTCTCCAAAGTACTCTAAAAATATGGAACACTTCACAAATTTATGGGGACTTCTGCTATAGCTCATTTACAAGGATGAGTAATAGCTTTCCTAAGTCTATCGGGCTAATAATGGTTTATAGACTTTCCTCTAGGGACTTGTTTCTTTTGAACCCTCACTACCTTAGTTGCGTTTACCAAGTCCATGGACAGCGGATTCCATAAAATACATTTGACACTTTTTCAGTCTTTTGGTTGTTACTTTCATGGAGTAAAACCATTCTCTTAACTATTTCACCCTATTCATGGTTTTAAACATTTTTAGTTGCCCTTTTTTACCATTCCTTTTATAATTTTTATTGCCCTTCTCTGGACCTTTTCTAATTACACTATAATCCTTTTGAGATGGAATGATCAGAACTGTCTACAGTATGCAAGGCATAGTTGCATCATGGGCCTATGTAGAGACATAATGATATTCTCGGTTTTGTTCTGTCCGTTTTTTTTTTTTTTTAAATCCCTAATGTTCTTTGTACTCTTTTATAGCCATGGTACTCTGGGTAGAAATTTCGACATTTTATGTACATCATCGCCAAGATCCTTTTCTTGGGCGGTGACTCCCTAACTTGGAATCCAGCATTGCTTATTGTCCTGTAATTAACATTATTTTTCATTATGGGCATCACTCTGCACTTGTCTACATTAAATTTCATGTACCATTTAGATGCCCAGTCTCCTAATCTTGCATGATCTTCTTCAAGTCCTTGCAGTCTTTTGCCATTTTGCCATCCATAGATTTGATCACCTCACTCATCACTCCTGTCTTAATTTATAAGTGTGTTAAACAGCACAGGTCCTAGTGACTCCCTTTTCTGTGAAGTTTGCTCCTACATGCTGATCGATTCTTTTCTTTGTTGGCCTAGCATGGTAGCATCCACTGTGGTGGGAGCAGAAGGAGGCTAGCTGGTATCTCCTGAGCTAGACATGTCTAAGCCTGGAGCAACAGGACCGTAAGGAAAGGCTGCCAAGGAGTCAGGAGAGGCATTTCTTAGCATGTGATAGTTCCATTTGGTAAGGAGAGCTTCCAGGAAGTAGAGGAGCGGTATTGGGCAGTCTGGGATATGCAGATCAGTTCCCTTGTGGCTAGGATGGAGGCTGTTGGATTCAGTGAGAATATAAACTTGAAGGTGTCTTCCATTATCATCCTCTGTTTTGAGAAGTCCTACTCATATTAATTCTATACTTAAGAAACCTAAACAAGTCAATTTTGAGACTTAAAGGACAGGTCTTTGATGGAGTGTTCTATTTATAGTCAGATATTCAAATCCAAGCTATCAACAAATATTAAGGAGTCGACCCAGAAAGTTAGAACCCAGGAGCAGGATGTACTAGAGCAGTGCTTTTCAAACCTTTATCCAGTATTGCCCCATTTTAGCAATTATAAATTTGTAACCGATGATGATGATAACAAAATAGCAAATCTTCACTTCCTCCTTTTCCTCCTCCCCAACTTATTGAAAGCATGAAAAGTGCGACAGCAGCAGTTAGCGCAGGATCCTGTATGCCACTATGCACTAAGTGTCTAGTAGTCGGCATGGATTTACAGCCTAAGAGGAGGCAGAGCCTGTGAAAATTTACTGACTCATGAGCAGAAGTCAGTTGAGGCTCAGAGGGAGGAAGAGCAGTCCTGATTCTGACACGCACCCTCCCCACCCCATCCACTTATGATGTCATTCCATATGGGGTCCTGACCTACAATTTGGGAACCACTGTGTTAGAGCTTAAACATAGAATGCCATCTTTGGAAGATACCAAGGTGTCTCAAGAGAGGGTTTTTTTTTCATGAAACACTCTGTGGTGCTTCATAATAAGACAGAGACCTTGTAAATTGCATTGTCTAATAGAATTCTCTATCTCTTAAGCTTTCTGAGGGTTCCTACTATTTCAGCAGTTGAACTGTTTAAAAAAAATGCTGTTGTAGTAAAAAAAAAATCATTAAAGTCTGTGCTACTTCTTTCCAGGGCTTTTTATTTGCCTCCTTTAAAAAGAGAGGAAACTGACGATAAGAAACATCTTTCTCAATCAATCTTAATTTCCACTGCGCTAGTGATCCAGGCAGTGGTCACTTAATAAAGAAAATGCTTTTCAGAGCCAAAGATACAGTTTATTAACTGCTGGGTTAGGATGTTTCCATATGTCTCCAAAGACACCGAAAAGAGGAGAAGCAATTTTTACTACTTAGGCAAGCCTTGTTAGGTGGCCTATTTTTATATTTTTTTGTTTTTTCATTGTAAACGTCCAATAAAGTATCGGGATGTTAGATATTTATTTTTTGATCTGCAGCAGTTAACTGCCTTAACAATGAATCTTAGACCCTCAGGCCACAGGAATGTCATCTGAAACGATCTGTGCCTAGTATCCTTGCCACTTTAGCTGGAAGCTAGATGTTTTCTGTTTGCCCAATTGCCTGCCTGCCACCTTGCTTTTTACTACTTATGGAAAGATAATTACTTTTAATTAGTGTCTTGGATCCTTTGTAATTGTGGGCTTATAGGTCGGGCCAGTATATTGTGATGTTTTCAAATTTTTATTTATAAACCATCAAACATAAACGGCAAATACACAACTGATAACAGTCGCTCCCTGGGGTGGACTCTGATCCCCAAGGGGCGGAACACATAGATGGTTACATGGTTTTTGAAAAATTTCCCCATCCCCCCTCCCCCACCCAGTCTCCCCCCAGTGAACCCCCCCCCCACCCCCCAAAAGCATTGCCAAACAGGACCAGTGTATACACCCTTACAGAACATCCATATGTCTCCCCATGCAAGGAGAGCTATCAACAGCCTAGTTGCAGGATTACATTGCGAGTCCGAGGACTTAGATTTTGAATATAGGGCTCCCACAGTAGCCAGAAAGTGGACCATCGCTTGACATGGCCTCGAGCAGCCCTACACTCCAGGAGCATAAGTTGATGGAAGGAGTTCTGCCACTCCCAAAAGGAGGGAGGGTGGCTGTCCCTCCACCCACGTAAAATTGGCCCTTTACCCACCAGACATGCCTTCCGCACCAGCCAGCGACTCCATTTCCCCTTCGGAGAGGTAAGGCCCAAGAGATCGAGAACGATCAAGGCAGCATCCCAGTAAACAGGTTGTCCAAGGAGGTCGGCCATAAATGAGGCGATTCTCTGCCAGTAGGGGCGTATCCGTCGGCAGCCCCACCACATATGGTACAGTGTCGCCATAGGCTCTGCACACCGCGGGCAGCGACCATCCGCAGCCAAGTGGCATCGAAAGGCCCGCCGCAGGGAGAAGTGGACCCTAGTCAAACACTTAAGCTGGATTTCCCGCCAGCGGGCACCATCCGCCAGGCTCGCCACTCTCCGAAGGGCCACCAGAATCGTATCAGGGGGGATCTCCCGCCCCATTTCCGCCCCCCAAGCCCGTTCCACTTCTCGGTAGTCCGGCTGCGGTCGAAACTGCTCCAACCTAAGGTGAAAGGTCCGAATAGACGGCCGTTCAACTTCGCTAAAACCAAAGAACGCTATTATCTGGGCTGAACGATCGCTGCATAGTTCCGTCCTCGAAAGCAAAGCCACGTAGTGGGCCACTTGCATGTACGCAAAAAACTGCCGGGGCCCCAACTCATACTCGCGGGATAATGCAAGAAAGGGCTTTGGTTTGCCCGCCAAGTCCACCACATGGCCCAGTGTATGTATACCTCTCTCCCCCCACAGACGGAACGCGGCGGTGTCAGTACCTGGGGTGAACTTGGCATTGCCCTGAATGGGTAACCAGCTCGACACCTGCCAACGACGACCCCAGTAAGCATTCAAATGCCGCCAAGTCTTACAAACCGGTGCCAATAACACGCTGTCCGCCAAGTGCGTAGGCCACATATGTACCTCCAAATGCAAAAGGGCTCTTAGGGAGTGGGGTGCCACGTATGCCTCCTCAAAGGCCCGCGGGGTATAGAGATCGGTGTCACCCAGCCAGTCCCCTAGATGTCGTGCTTGGCAAGCCAGTGCATAGGCACCAAGGTCTGGGAGCCCCCACCCCCCACCGCGCACCCTCCCCACTAGTCGACGATAGGAGATACGAGCTCTCGACCCCCCCCCCCCAGAGAAGGCCCCGAAACTCCGCCTCAAAACGCCGAATATCCCGTCGGAGGATCCAAACAGGGAGGGTCTGTAGCCAGTATAAAATCCGCGGCAGAATAACCAGTTTAATCGCCGCGATTCTCCCCATAAGGGACAGGGGGAGAGGCAGCCAGACCTGCAACTGAGTTCTCACCTTATTCAACATCCGTCGCAAGTTACTCCCATATAGTTGACCTGGCTGACAGGACAGTACAATCCCCAGGTATATGAATTGGCGCTCAGCCCATCGGAGGGGGAACTCACCCGACCAGCTGCTCCGAAGTCGGCCAGAGACATCCAGGGCTTCGGATTTATCCCTGTTAATACTAAACCCCGCAAACTGCCCAAAGGCTCGAAACTCCTGCAAAAGGAGAGGCAGGGAATCCCCAGGGGAAAGCAAGTGCACCAATAAATCATCGGCAAAAGCTGAAATCTTAAATTCTTGATTGCCAATACCTACTCCCTGAATTGTTCGCATACCCGCCACTCGCCGCAGGAGAGGATCCAGCGAGAGAAGAGAGAGGGGGCAGCCCTGCCGAGTCCCCCTTTGCAGCGGAAAGTTCTCTGACATTATCCCATTACAAAGTATCGCTGCGGTCGGATTGGCATACAAACTCGCGACCATATTACAAAACAACGGCCCTATACCATATTGTGGGAGGATAAATTTCAAATATTGCCAGTCCACCCTGTCAAAAGCTTTTTCTGCGTCGAAGCTAACCAATAGAGAGGACAGCTGTCTATGCTGGACCCACTCTAAGGACGCGATGATCTTGCGTAAGTTGCGGACCGCATATCACCCCTTAACGAAACCGACTTGTGACTCGTGGACCAGCTGCCCCAAAAACTCCGCCAGGTGATCCGCCAAGATCTTAGCCATTAATTTAAGGTCGAAGTTAAGTAAAGAGATAGGACGATACGAGGCCGCAGAAAGAGGGTCCTTTGCCGGTTTGGGGATAAGAACAATGTGAGCATGATTAGCCCCCCACCGAAAGTAACCTTGCTGTGCTCTCCGATTATGTATATTGTGATGTTATATTCTATGGCCTAAGTCTCACTGTTGTGTAAGAAGTGCGTGCTTGTATATATTTGCTTGTACAGTGCTTCAAGTCATGATTTTCCCTCACTTTGACTTCTGCAACAGCATCTTCCAAGTATTGCCAAAATAAGCATTACACCAGCTACAAATGGCACAACATATCACCGCAAGACTTATCCATAGAGCACCAGAATCTAAGTATTTTACACCAATCCTAAACCTGCTACACTGGCTCCCAATTGCAAGCAGAATCATATTTAAAACCCTAATAATCACCTTCAAAATACTGCACAATTTATCCTCAACCTTCCTACATCACTAATACAAGCAATAGCAAACGGATCCAGGAGAGGCTGTACACAGAATACTCTAGCTATAGCCATAGAATTCAGAATAAGTAACCAGTCCACATGCAGGAGAACATTCTCACTCTATTCACCCACACTTTGGAACTCCCTCCTAGATAGAGTAAGAAGCATCCTGGACCTCAACATTTCACAAACAACTAAAAACACGTATAGAGCACTTCGGGAGGGGGGGGGGGGGGGACAAGCTGCCCAAATACTAGTCCAACATAATCTGCAACCCAGCAGAAACATAATCTACAGCAGTTCCTCCTTGGGCCTCAACGTGTACCTTACCTATCTGATATCTCCTCACCAAGAGCCTTTTTGTGGTCAACATACCAACACCTTGGACAAACCCTATGCTTAACCCTCAAATGACAATGCTCGCACCCGGATAATATTATAATTCATTGCTTGTTCCCAGTTTCTTTAATAATATTGTTAACCATAGAACTACAATATTTATTATCCCTTCCTTTAACATTGTTCTATTTAGCCGATTGAATAGATAATATATAGTCTTATAAGAAATCTTTTTGATGTTACTTATGTTACTTGTTCCCTGTAAACTGCTTTGATTCATTGATTAAGCGGTATAAAAATTAAATAAAGGAATATTTATTGTAACATTGATAAACATTTAAAAAAAAAACAACAACAAAACTCAAGTGCAGGTGCACCATTGGATGATAGAGGTGTTGATATTCTCTTTTTAGTGTCCATTTCTGTCCTCATAGTTCCCACATTCTTTCTGCTTTTTTTTGTCACTGTCGCAGCACGCTAAGCAGAGGATTTCAATGTATTGTCCACTATGACACGTAAATCCTTTGCCTTTATGGTGATTTCCTAATGTGAAGCTGCAAATTGTGTAGCTGTAATATACATGCCCCTAGAGACACTGCCTCTGTGCAAGAGGATGCTGCATTTTCTGAAGGCGACGCTGTCCTCCAGGTGACCTTTTTCCACCAAGACTGGATGGGGTCTGCCAGAATGAAAGTGGGACCGCTTTACTATGTCCCTGAGGGTCTCTTATGTTCCTCTATCTGCCACTGTAGTCTCCAGAGATCGGATTCATTCTCTGGGAGCAAGGAGCTGTTGTCACCAAATGGGAAGTAATCGTACATGGGGGGGGGGTTCTACAGTCTTTTACACTGCTTTTGTCACATTTTGCTGCTGTAGTGCTGATGCATCTTAACATTTTTGTTAGTTATTTAATGTTGCTGAGGGCATAGGGATGCATAAACTAATAAAGCCCTTTTAGGTTTATTTGGCATGTTTTATGTTTGTTTTTTATCAGTGACCTGCAAAAGAACTAAAAGCTGATCTTTTGATCAGGTTAAGGTTACTCACGATGAAAATCCCTAATCTAACTCTAGTGAAAAAAAAAATTCATCCTTTCTACATACTTGGGTTACAGCCTATAAATCAAAGGATGTGTCTGAGAATCTCATCAGTCACACTGTTAATTAAGCTTCCCTTCTAAATGGTAAACACACACATAATTTAGAATTTATCACATACCCTTTCTTCTTCAAATTTTGAGGCACTGAGTTTCCCAGCAAGCCAGTACTCACAAGTTCAAATTCTTTGCCAGCAAAGGCAGGTTCTGTGTCAGCACTCCTTTAGGTCACACTTTAAGCAAAGATAAGACAGTAAATTGATCAGAGTGCATCATTTGCAGACCAAAAGAATATAGTAATGTAGAAACATATCTTCCCTTGGTTTGTTTGTTTTTTTTTAAATTCTGAAACTAAGGGGAACTTGTTACATAACAGTATATATTAATTTCTACAAAAACTACTTTGAGCAGGTGGGAATCATTTCTATCAACTGCTAGGCAGTTTGTGACTACAATTAGAAATACATACTTTGAATTGCTAGCATACAGATGCAAACAGTTTAAAAAAAAAAAAAAAAAAGTCACGTGATGTGTTGAGAGCCGACGAGTGCATGTTGCCTGCTCTCCGGGAAAGATCTCCCCTGATCCCCCTTTACACTGAGATCCTTTGAACTGCTGAAACCCTAGCTGTGTTCAAGAAGCATTGCTGGTTCTGCTTACAATTTTATGTGCTGCTGAGACCTGTAACAGCAATGAAATCTGCCAGAAAGGATTGAGACAAGACTCCGCTGGCAGGAGCAGAAATGGTGGTCAGGCCTCACTCCCCTGTCTCTCTCCACACTCTGCGGCGCTGGTAGAAGGAGTTCACTGCCGCCGTTTTGAAGCAGTCAACCAAAAACTGGATGTGGTCACTCAATCCTTGGAAGGAATCGGGAGCCGCATACAAGCAGCTGAACAATGCATCACACAGGCCAGAGGATGAGCTGCATTCTGCCACTAAAAACCTAGCGGCCCTTCGGAAGATAATGGAACAGTAGGCAGAAAAGATCGATGACATAGAAAACCGGAGCTACAGAAACAATCTCTTCGCTTAGGGCTCTTTAACCTGGAAAAGAGACGGCTGAGGGGAGATATGATAGAAGTCTATAAATTAATGAACGGAGTGGAACGGGTAAACGTAGATCAATTGTTTACCTTATCAGAATATAGAAAGACTAGGACATGCAATGAAGCTACAGGGTAAACTATTTAAGACTAATAAAATAAAATATTTTTTCACTCAGCGTGTAATCAAACTCTGGAATTTGTTACCGGAGGATGTAGTAAAGGCTGTTAGTGTAGCTGGGTTTAAAAAAGTTTTGGACAAGTTCCTGGAGGAAAGGTCCATAAACCATTATTAAGAAGTGACCGAAGATATCAATGCTTGACCCAGTACAAGCATTGTGGAACTTGTGTCTCTTGGGGAAACTGCTAGGTACCTATGACCTAGATTGGCCACTGTTGGAAACAGAATACTGGGCTTGATGGACCTTGGTCTGACCCAGTATGGCATATCTTATGTTCTTATGCTTTGTAGGCATAGCGGAAACAGTGTCTGACTCTGAATTTCGAGGGTTTTTAGAAACCATGCTGACCCCCCAGGTTAACCTGGGATCAGACTGTGGGCTGCTAATTCTGGAGCTGGGTACACCGTGTGGGCCCTAAAAGAGTGAGTGATCAACGGCCCAGGGTGGTGGTAGCCCACTTTTTAAACTATTTACAAAAAGAAAAGGTACTGTGTGCCATGCAGGGCCATGACCCACTGAGACACGATAGCAGGATCATACTGATCTTCCCAGATCACTCAATGGCATTAAGCCAGTGCTGTCGAGCCTTCTCTGGACTTGGTAAAACTCTGGTAAAGGCGAAAATCAAATTCACATTGCAGTATCCTGCATGCCTCTGGATTATGCATAATGGAGTGCTTTGGGTGTTCGAGGAGGTATCAGCTGCTGCAACCTTTGTTCGAGACATCACTGCACAGGTGGAAGCAACACGGGACTAAGCTCAGTTTAGCTGGGATGGACTGCTTTGTGGTTCTTGGTTCTCTTTTCCCTTGCCTGTTGGACTTTGTGGGACTGATGCTGAGCCCTACCTTCAGTCTTTTTTTTTTTTTTTTTCTTTTTTTCTGTTTTGTCTTTGGTTTTATCTCTGGGGGCCTGTGCAGGACATGCTGGACTACCTTTTATGGTCTTGTGCTGCAGAAGTTCTGAACTCATTTGCAATGGCTTTGAGGTGACAAAGCCCTCTCGTATGCTGGGACCATATGTGCACAAGTATGAGTCGGAAGGGAATGCATGAATTTGAGTGGTGTGTGTGCTTAGTAGATTGGGATGGGACCGATATGTGTGGGCTGCAAGTGTGTGATATATATGTATGAGGTGTGGGGTTGTGTACTTGGGAGCCCCTGATCATGAGTTGTGCCTCCTGGTCTTACGTATGTTTTTGCGAGGCCTCACCGCTATGGAGGTCATGGACTGTGTGTGTTTGAGGTGGGGCCACTAGCTACCACGCTGGCCGTTGGTCTGGCACTGTAGAAGTGTCAGGCCGACTGGTAAAGGTCAAGAGGCTGATAAAGCAGGATCGCTAAATGAATGTGCTAAGTATGCTAAGGGGCAATGTGACAGTCCCAGGGCCTATGTTATGATCTCATGAGGCTGAAACCCTTTGTTTGAAAGTTGGTGCTGGAGCTGCAAGACAGTTTCCTCTTCCACTATCGCCTGGTGGGTTTGAACGTGATTGATAGTGGTGCTGAGCTCTCACCACCTACCTGGCTCTGTGGTGTGAACTCGGAGGGAATGCGTGAAGTGGGATGGCTGCTCGGGGGCTGAGTGGAGGTGAGTTGTAATGCGTGAGGGATGCCTGGATAAATGTTGTGAGTGACTTGAAGGCCATGAGAGGTGCACAGTGTGAGAGATAGGGGTCTCATAAACATACATGTGCAGCTGAGCTTTCACTGAAAGACGCAGGACTGACACTGGTTGCTAAGATGTCTGGTTGCCACTGCGACCTCTGGTCTAGCACTGTAGATGGTGTTTGGCGATTTAAAGGGGGTTGGGCTGTGAGGTTCTATGGTGGTGTGGATGTTAGCATGGTGTGGGGGGGATATGGTATTAGGGTGTTCGTAAGTACTATTCGGGGTTGGGGGGGAGAATAAGACATTGATAGTGATTTAGACATGTGGTGGGGTAATTTTGTAGACCAATGGTCTGGGGGGTGGTAGGTGAGGGAGGGAGATGGGGAGAGGAGAAGGGTTCGGGGAACTTTGGGGGAGGTGGGAGCATGGTTCAGAGTGAGACTATAATTTGGGATGTGGTAATGATTGTGAATGAGGGGCTAAAGATGTGAAGTGGGGTGCCCAGGCTGGGAGATACTTCGCTAAATGTATGGTTTTGTTGTGTCATGGTAATAATGCTCCTGAGAGACCCAAGGTGATCTGTAACTTGGAATGTCTGTGGGCTAGATTCCCCTATTAAGAGATACAAAGTATTAAAGCATCTGAGAGATCTGAAGGCAGACATGACCATGCTACAGGAGACTCGTATGGATATGCAAGAGCATGCTAAATTGCAATGCTGGTGGGTAGCTCAAACCTTCTGGGCATCAGCAGGTTCACGGAGGGCGGTGGTGGTGCTCCTGTTTTGGAAGAGCCTTGATATATTTTTTTTTTTTACTGGACCAACAGGAGGTGAACTGTATTGCAATTTAATATCTAGCGAGGCAATACATAGACCCACAGAACCAGTATTTAATTGTGAGGGAGAAAATCGTTAATACCCCCTACACATTTTGTAATCTCTATGGGGCCCAACAACCCAGACTGCTCCTTTTTTGTAGATCTGGGGAAGGTGTTGGGCAGATTCCCCCATTACTCTATCTTAGGGGGTGATTTCAATTGTGTTCTGGATCCAACCATGGATAGAACACCACCAGGTGACCTGGGAAGGTTGGCCTATGGGCACGGGGTTGAACACATGCGAGGTTTTGGATCTGGTTGATGTGTGGTGGACCCTCCACCCACAAGAATATGATTTCACATGCATATCATGGGTACATGGCACTTTGTCTTAGCTGGATTACTGGTTAATGCCATTCACCTCTCTAACACAGGGTGGCGTGGAGCAGGTATTGAAGCAATGGTGATCTCTGACCATGTACTGGTTTGGGTAGACCTTAGGGTCAGGGTGGTATTACCGGTTCCAGACTGGCGTTTCCTTGTGCACCTGTACCACGACCCCCTGTTTTTGTGTGTTTCTACAAGAGAAATGGGACGCTTTTGCAGATACAAATGCAGCACACCAGGAAGATCCCTCACTATTACTGGGAGATTGCTAAAGCAGTCCTTAGTGGCGAGATTGATCTGTGAAAACATATTGATGCACAGATACTCCGGTTAACTAGGCAGATCTAAGAACTTCACCAAGCTCTGGGACAACAGTATACACCCTCACATTGGGGGGAAATAGTGGCTTTACAGGTCAAACTTAACATGCTCCTTTATCAGCATGTTTACAAATCCATGATGTACAATCCATGTCGACTGCACAAATTTGGGAATCGGGCGGAGCAATTAATGTTTCTTATCAAGCGTTGGTGGTGCCCTGGGGTATTTCCATTCTTCCTGATTATGGGACGGTGGTGACGGACGAGCGCCATATTCTGGTGTGTTTTTTATTCTATCGGGCCCTCTATACGGAGGGAGATGACCGCCAGCTGGGTGAATCTCCCTTCCTTAACAGCTGAACAATGCAATCTTTTTTAAATCGCTGCATCACAGAAGGAGGTGGAGAGCGCTATTCTGCAATCTAAGGTTCCCTGTGTTTAGGAATGAATGGTATAGGCTGTTGCGGGACCGAGTGTGGGCCCCCTTTTTTAGAGGCTGTACTCCCAAATTATTTAACGGCAAATCTTTCCTTATGGAGGACTAATGTGGCTCATGTTGTTCTTCCGAAGCCAGACCGAGACCCCCTTCTTACAGCATCCTACTGCTCATATCGCTCCTGAACAGTGATGATAAACTTCTTGCAAAGATCCTGGCTAATTGCTTGGCTTGTATTATGCCTTCCTTGATTCAGGAAGGGCAGATTGGTTTCATATGGGACCAGCATCCAGTGTTAAATCTGCACCAGATGGTAGTCTCTAACAGCAAGCCGTGCCAGTTTTGATGCTTAAAAAGCTTTTGACTTTGTAAACTGGCAGTTCCTATTTGGGGTCCTGGAGAGACTGAGTTTTTTACTGGCTTATTCATGCAGGTTTTAAGACTTCTTTACAATTAGCCTCGAGCGGTGGTAGTGGTTAATGGTCAGGTCTTAGAGAACTTTGAATTGGGTCAAGGAACCAGCAGGGCTGTCCCCTGTCTCACCTGCTCTTCCTTTTATTTTTGAAGCCTGTGCTATGAGCCATACAAGAAGACCCCTGGATAGAGGGGAAACAGGTGGGGCGCTACATTTTTAAGATGACAGCTTATGCGGATGATATCTTAATAGACTTGCAGAACCCTCAGAAGCAGCTACTGGTTTTGTTGGCTGCCTTCTGGGACTTTGGAGCTCACTCAGGACAGAAGCTAAATAGAGATAAATCTGAGGCATTGCCGTTAGAACCGCAAATGCTGGCTAATTGGCCCAGCCCCTTCCTGTTAAAATGGACGGCTGACTCCAAGTATTTAGGGGTACAGGTGTCAGCAGACCTGTTGCATCTCTACAAATTGAATGTTCTCCCCTTACTACATAAGGAGCAGGACCAGGAGCAGCTGCTATGCTGGGAGACTTTGTCTGTTCCTGCTCAGGCACGTGGCACTATACAAGATGATGCTTCTCCCCAGGTGGCTGTACCTGTTTCAGGTTCTATCTCTTCGGTTGTTAAAGAAAGATCTGAGAACTTGGCAGAAGCAGTTGCTTCTTGTGGCAAGGTCGTCTGCCGCGTATATCATTTACTCACTTGGTGATACGCAATTTGGGGTGCCTGACCTGGACCAATACAATCTTAGTTGCCTATTGCATAATTTATTTAGCTAGATTTATATACTGCTTTTCTCTGGGTCAAAGTGGTTTACATCAAACAACAAAATAGCAAGCAGTTACGTTAAACTTGGCATTAGCTAATTTACAATTTAGTTGAGGTGGTTACTGTGAGGGGGGAGTTCAACTTATTTACATATTTACCGTATAGGCAGACATATAATTTGAGGTATAGTCTGGTGTTTTGTCTCATGAGCTTTCGGAGGGGCCGATGTGCTCTATGAAGAAGTGCATCATCATGTTTGCAATTGGATATACCAGACTTCACACTGCATCCCCTTGTCATTGAAGTGTGAGCTCTTTGGAGCCCTGCACCCAGTATTTGTGCGCCATGCTTCTTGGGGCTGACTTGCCCCTACTCTTGTGGACCAGCCCTGTGGTTAAATCCACTCGGGGAGCCTGGTGAGCCCTGTGCCATAAGCTGAAGCAGACCCCTCAGCATTTGGGTCTAGTGCCTTACAGGGTACTTACTGGTGGGAGATATATCATGGGTGTTTGTCTTTGGGAGCAACAGGGCTTGGTCTGCCTTTCCCATTTCTTAACTCGAGAGAATCAGTTTAAATCCCAGTAGGATCTGGTGACCGAATTCCAGATAGCCTCTGACGATACCTTTTACACTCATGCAAGTCAGACACTATACAGGGTCGATGCAGCTGGAAGCTTTGGGACCAAGCTTTTGTGGAGAAAGTGGACACTTTCTTTGAGATTGTTGATAGAGAACGTATATCGTTATCTTGCTTGTAGAAGGCCTGGGCAGCCTTGTGCCAGCTCGTGGTGGTGTTGCTTTGCCAGTTGTGGAATCTAGAACTCGGCACAGACTGGAATGGTGATACTATAGTGCGGGCTCCTCGGTGAAGACCTCAGGTCATCACGGTGGTAATGCTTCGTGAGATCTTGTGTAAGGTGATCCTCCATACGTCTTTTTCTCTTCTGTGAGGGCAAGGGTGGCTAGTCTGGTAGACACGAGGACCTGTCTCAAGTGTTCGAAGACCCGTGGCAGTTTGGACCACAAATTCTGGCTTGCCTTCAGGTCCATATTTTATCCCAGAAGACTTCAATCTATCTATTGAATGTGCTCCCACAGGTCGTGATATTTCAGGTGGAGGGCCTTATTTTGGGGGACCTGGTGGGTCTAGTGGTGAAAGGTTGGGGAGCCAAAGTATGCGTGTAAGGCCTGTTTGTGGGCCTCCAGGGCATACTGCGGACATGACTGGATACAGACTTCCCCCCCCCCCCCCCCCCCTGCTTACTGGGCCTTGCGGAACAACCTTCATTGATGGAAAATACTGTTGCTCAAAGACCGGTCCTGCAACATGTGAAATTTTATGGCCATCTGAGAACCATACATTCAGTCGCTCTCTACGCGGAGGCATAGCATAGCCTTGAACTGCATTGTTATTTAGGTCTAACTCCGCCTTCAAATCTCTCTCTCTTCGGATCGCTTACTCTGTTCTGTATGCTTGCCCTATTATGTTAAAGATAGGGCAACAAGAGGTACACTGTGAGGAGATGGTTTGGCCCTTTCTAATTAGTTTGTATTTCTCTCTCTCAGCCTGTTGGTTATATCTTGGCTTCAGGATGGGGGGGGGGGGGGAGGACAGGAAGGGAGTAACACATTAAATGGAGAAAAACAAACAAAACATAAATATTACAATCTTTCCATGTGTACATTGGTCCCCGGCCGCATAAGTGTCCATGCAAATCAGAGGTGCCTATTTGTTTCTTGCTTGTTTCTGCACAATAAAAAAATGATTGAAACATTAATAAAAAAGTATATGCAAATATATAATATGAATGAATTAGACATTTAAATGAATTTGAAATGGTGACAAACGCATTGTATGAGTATTATGTTGTCGGCTACTGGCTGGCTGGCTGTTTTGTAATACGGTCCACCAGGCTACTCCTGGCAAAAATTTTTGGGTAGAACACTACAATCATACTATTTCAGACATAGTACTATGTGGGAATTATGCCCAGGTTAAAGATTTTCAACTAGGTTCTAACATATCCAGTTCACTGCAGGAGCTATGTAGCTATTAGATCACTGTTTTGTTTACAGTATAATTTATTAAAATATATATTTTCTACCTTTGACTGTTTAGGTGGGATTTTTTTCCTAATTATGTTGGTCCCAGTCTTTTGTTTTTCTTCCTGTATGTTTCCTCAACTCCTCCAGGGTTTCCATTTTACCTTTTTTCTCTTGTCTTCATTGCTTCCTCCCTCAACTATCTCTCTGACATCTATCTTTTCTTTTTATTTTATTTTCCTTATTTTATTTCTAAGAACATAAGATATGCTATACTGGGTCAGACCAAGGTCCATCAAGCCCAGTATCCTGTTTCCAACAGTGGCCAATCTAGGTCATACGTACCTAGCAGTTTCCCCAAAAGACACAGGTTCCGCAATGCTTGTACTGGGTCAAGCATTGATATCCTGGGTCCCTTCTTAATAATGGTTTATGGACCTTTCCTCCAGGAACTTGTCCAAACCTTTTTTAAACCCAGCTCTACTAGCAGCCTTTACTACATCCTCCGGTAACAAATTCCAGAGTTTAATTACACGTTGAGTGAAGAAATATTTTCTTTTATTAGTTTTAAATTTCTTCTGTACCTCTAAATCTCGCTCTTAAAGCACCATCTCTTTAAACTCTGTGCTGTCACAACTGGATCTTGCCTCTCCATCGCTTCTTTTCTTTACCATCATTTACCCTCCAATTCTCTCAGCTGTCCACCTCTCTCTAACTAGGTTGCTTCTCCATCAATCTCCTATCTCGTTCCTTTTTCCCCAACGGGTATTTATTTAACATTTCTTTTATACTGCCTTTCATGATATCAAGGCGGTTTACATTGAACAAACTTAAATTACATTGAACAGGCATTATAACTTGGAGATAACTATTTAAAGGGAATAAGGGGCAATGGAGGGTTAATGCCCAGGACCACAAGGAGCACCTGTGGAACTAGGTATGCCTAACTGCTGCACTTTGACTCTAGAACAGAAGAGCATTCTGCTGCATCTTTTCTAGTTGCATTTATCCCCTCTTATCCTTAATCATAAAGAGGGAGGTGAGCATTAGGGAACAGAGGGCTGCTTTCCAAGGCCCTTCAATAGAGATAGGGCAAGAGCCTCATGAGACCATACAAAGCCATGTTCCTGGTTGTCGCCACCAAGGCACACCAGTTGAAAAGTACTGCCCTAGACTACTAAAATCTCAAATGAAATTGCAGACTTCCTTATCCTGCTAGACCATTCCAGATGAATGGGGATTATTCTCCCTTGCCAGCTGGTAGATGCACTTAAGCATCTTTCAGTGATGTCACCTGGAGATATAGCCACTGATACAGCACTGAGAGAATGCAGCATGAAACTTCCCAAGCAGTAAAAGGGACTGAATAATTCAGTGGGGGGTGGGGGGGGGACTCAACCTTTGGAATTAATAACCAGTCAATCAGAACAAACTTTGGAACAAGTATTTGGCTCTTACCATAGTTGATTCTGCATCAGGCTGTGAAAAATGGCACGATTCTTCCTCCGAGACAAGGGAGTGGTTGACTCCATTGAGAATGATAAAGAGTTTTTCGCTTTGAACAGGTGGTCTGGGATGCCAGTTTCTGATGTGGAGGGCCTGGCGTAAAAAGCTGCGTAGACTGATATGGTAATAAGGGTATGTGCAGGTA
Organism: Ichthyophis bannanicus; assembly: GCA_033557465.1. Lineage (NCBI taxonomy): Eukaryota > Metazoa > Chordata > Amphibia > Gymnophiona > Ichthyophiidae > Ichthyophis > Ichthyophis bannanicus. The sequence goes on along the minus strand of CM066033.1, from coordinate 384,288,904 downwards.
AACAATTAGAGCATGAACATGCAGAGCAGAGGAGGGGGGGGACCCCCAACAGCCTGGCGGGTATTGGAACATGAGTGCACACCATTTAGGAGGAGTTGCCCTTCAGCTGCAGTGTGCCAGACAGCACCTCTATGAGCATGGCAATGAACCTGGAAGGCTCCTAGTCCATAGTCTAAAGGCCCAACAAGCTCACCAGGCAGTGGGAAAGGTTTTGAAGTCTGGCGGGAGGTGGGCGATGGATAGAGATATCAGGGCAGAATTCCAATTATTTTATCATCGGTTGAATACAAAACAGGAGGTAGGGAACCCAGAAGTGGTGGAGGAATTCTTGGGATTGGTGCCGCTTCTCATGTTATCGACAGCAAATAGTGAGCGGTTGGATGGGCCTATTACTTTGGGGGGAGGTGCAGAGGGTTATTTGTGAGCTGGCTAATGAAGGTTCATCAGCTAGGTGGCCTTGCTGCCCGGGTTTATAAAATATTTAGTGATCAGATGGGGCCTGTGCTTGTGGAGGTATTTAACGGTGCCCTTAAGAGTGATTTCCCTTCCTCCCTTGATGGAACAGGCGGGAATAAGTGTGATTTTTGAAACCAGGGAAGAATGTGACTCGATGTGCCTCCTATCACCCTATATCATTGTTGAACTTGGATACCAAAATCTTGGCCAAGGTGTTGGCGAATCATCTAAGCAATTTAATGCCTCGCCTCATCAATGCGGACCAAATGGGTTTCGTACAAGGCCGACAGGCTGCGGATAATGTGAAGAGGGTGGTGAACCTTATTTGGGTGGTCCATGAGGCTCACACTGGTGCAATGGTGCTTGCAGTCGATGCTGAGAAGGCATTTGATAGGGTGGAGTTGGGAGTAGTTGTGGGCGGTCTTGTGGAAGTTTGGAGTGGGAGAGCACTCTTTATGCAATGGGTGAGAGGTTTGTACTCAAAACCCCAAACGCAGTGAAAGTGAATGGCAAATATGTCCAGTTCTTCCAGCTGGAGCGGGGCACGCAGCAGGGGTGCCCCCTTTCTTCCCTCTTGTTTGCCTTATCGATTGAACCTTTGGTGGAATGAATACAGGGATGGGAGGATATTGTTGGGCTCTTGGAAGGGGATGTGCAGCAGAAGATCTCATTATTTGCTGATGTCCTGCTGGTGCTTCAGGACCCTGTTTACTCCCTGTGAACGTTGCAGGAGCAATTGCAGCGGTATGACAGGATCTCAGGTTTCCAAGTTAATCTGGATAAAACGGAGATGACCTTTCTGTGGGGGTTTTTACCCTTTAGGTGGGTGGAGGGACACCTGGTCTATCTGGTGGTGAATATTGGGCCAGATCCTACTCTGTTATATCAACTGAACTATCTCCCTATTTGGAAGGAGGCGCAGCGAGATTTGGAGCGCAGGCTGGATCTCCCCATATCATGGTTGGGATGTATTGCTTGTGTAAAGATGTTGTATTACTTTCAGATGCTGCCTGTTTGTTTATTAAAAAATTTTATACCGCCCAACACCAAAGGCATCTGAGCGGTTTACAATCGTTAAAAATACAGGCTGCGAGGAAACAGGAAAGGAACGCCATTTAAAATAAAAGTAATAGAGAAGGGAGAGAGAAAGGACAGGAAAGCAAATTGCTTAAAAATACATCGTCAAGGAAGGGGGGAGGGGGACAAAGACGGGGGGGGGGGGGGAAGGTCAAACGCCAGTCTAAACAGATACGTTTTGAGTTGTGTTTTAAAGGACTTATAGGACTGTTCTGAGCAGAGAGAAGGGGGGAGCGAGTTCCAAAGCCTAGGCCCTAGGAAGTAAAAGGTTGAGGAACGGGTGGATTCAAGGTGAGCCTGTGAAGGGGAGGGAAGAGACATGCGGTTAGTGTGGATGGAACGGAGCAGACGGTGAGGAGTCCGGAAGTGAATCTGGTCTGCAAGGTAGAGAGGGGTGCCTATGTGAATTACACTATGTGCGAACGTAAGGATCTTATACTGAATGCGAAATGAAACAGGTAACCAATGTTGGTGCATAAGAAGGGGGGTGAAGTGATCATATTGAGAAGCATGAGTCAAGAGATGAACCGCGGTATTCTGAATACGCTGAAGACGGGAGAGTTGGGATTGTGGTAGACCTGCTAGGGGAACATTACAGTAATCGAGACGGGACATTACAAGGGAAAGTAGGAGTGAAGTCAAGGCAGAAGAGAGAGCATTCCTAGGGGGAACCTAGAGAGGATCCAAAGAAAGTGCTTTCAATATATATACAGGAAGTGACCACTCATGGTGGCCCAAGTGGTTCTTTACTGCCCAGAGATAGAGTGGCTTGGCTGTGCCAGAGTTGTACTGGTATTACTTAGTGGTGCAGTTGGCAAGCATGGTGGGCTGGCAGGAGGGGGTGGGACTTAAATGGATGCAAATAGAGGGACTCGACACCTGGGGGATCTGCCTGCAGTATTTGTTTTGGGTATGGGTAGGGGAGCAGAGGTGCTTAGCCCGTTTTGTTACTCAGGTAGAGAAGCTGTGGTAGTGCTCTTCATGTTGCCGACGACTTGGGGGGGAGTTGTACCAAACTGACTGCAACACGGGCAACAGAGCATGTCAGCCAGGTTTGGTCAATCCTCTCTTCCAAAGGTGGGAGCAGTTGGGACTTACTACTCTGATTCAGGTGTGCCTGGAGGGGGAACTTGAATATTTTGAGGATCTGCGCAAACAGTATGGATTGGGCTCTGGGACAGATATGGCTACTTGCGGCAGTGGCTGCAGAGTAAGCAGTGGGCTTCGGTGGTGGTGAAGGGACTGTCTGACTTTGAGTGTATTTGCTGGTACCTGGTTGCCCGGTGACAGGCTAGATCAAAAATTTGTAAGTTAGTGGGCAAGCCAGGGGAGGGAAGGGCATGGTTCCATGCCCAATGGGAGGAGGATCTGGGGCAGGAGCTAGATGGCAGCTGGGGCAAGATCTTTAAGTGCTTGAGCAAGGGTATCATTGCTGCCTGCCATGTAGAGAATGACCACATAGTGTTGTACCACTGGTACCTAAACCCAGTCAGGCTACATAAAATATTGCCTGGGTACTCTACAGTGTGCTGGAGGGGTTGTGGGAAGGAGAGAACATACAAACATATGTGGTGGGAGTGTCCGTGTCTGAAGAGTTTTTGGGAAAGGGTACAGGGGGAGGGGAGGGGTATGGTGGGGATCCTGTTGGGCATGAGGGGTGCAGGGTGGCAAGGGGATGTGGGCCGATTGGCTCATGTGTGTGTGATGGCAGCGAGGTTGCCTTGCACTGGAAGGCTGTGCAGGCACCTACAGTTCTCTTGGCAAGCTAAGATGCATAGCGTGTATATAATGGAAAAATCAACAGCAGTATGAAGTAATAAGCTGCCGAAACTTGATAAGGTATGGTAACCTTTTGTGAGAAAATATGTGGAATAGTTCAGACCTGCTGTTAGGATAGGTAGGGGAATGGTGCTTTTGATGCTGGGGGGGGGGGGGGAGGCAAGCATTGTATGGGGGGAGCAAATTTTCAAAATTCATTGTTCAATAAACACACAATTTTTGAAGAAAAAGGGTGCAGTTCAAAGGCAGCAGGGCTTCACAGCCTGTATGAAACTCTTCCATGGTGGGTTTTAATCTGGTCTAGCAGGATTTGCTATGCATCTGCTGGCAAGGGTGGATGAACTTGCTCATCTGGATTGGTTTAGCAGGATTCAAGGAAAGGAAATGATCTGTTGTGTAAAATGTTTCCTTATTAGTAAACTGTAACTTCATATTCAATTGTTGAGCCCTTTTTAAAAAGGGACCAGTGCATTGGTTGCTCAAGAGATGATCAGGAAACTACAGACCAGTGAATCCAACAATCTGGATAGACAGACATTAATGGAGTTGAGCCAACATGGATTTAGCAAAAGGAAGTCTTGCTGTTTGATGGGTTGTTTTTTTGAAGGGGTTAATAGATACATGAGTTATGGATATAGATTTGCTGTTTGTTTGTTCTATGTATAGTTGCTTGTTTTGATGTCTATGCCTGTTCTATGAGGGTTGCTCAAAGTAATGCCCCACATGTTTTTTCTCAGTCCAGAATGAAGATAGAGGTGTGAAATTGAAAGGGTAGTAACTTGGAACTTCAAAGGACACGTGTGTAATTTTACAGTCATCCGACAAATAGCAAGGCGGTAGTGATCTTTCAAATGGTGTCTGTGAGTGACACACAGTACAAGCAACAAGCTGTAATTGAATTCTTGGTGGAAGAGAAAAAGTGTGAGAAACATTCACAAACGGTTGCGTGCTGTGTATGGAAGTTCTGCGGTAGATAGGAGCACCGTTGGACGATGGGTGAAGAGAGTAAAGGCCTCAGGAAGTGGTAAAACTGAACTGGAAGATCAGCCATGGTCTGGGCGTCCTGCCTCAGTCACCAGTCTAGACAAGTTGCAGCGTGCTGATGACATTATTCGTGCGAATCGGCGCATCACGAGTCGGGAATTGTCCGTTCAGCTTTCCGTCAGTAGAGGTACTGCAATGGCAATTATTGACTCTTTGGGATGTTCAAAGGTATGTGCAAGATGGGTTCCGTGAAGTCTCACAACTGAACACAAACGCCAAAGGAAAGACATCTGCTCTGATTTGTTGGAGCATTTTGAAGCTGAGGGGGAGACCTTTTTGTCCCTGATTGTCACAGGTGACGAAACCTGGGCTTACCACTATGAACCAACGGTGCTCCTATCTACCGCAGAATTTCCATACACAGCACGCAACAGTTTGTGAATGTTTCTCACACTTTCTTTCTCCTCCACCAAGAATTCAATTACAGCTGATCGTTTGTACTGTGTGTCACTCACAGATGCCATTCGAAGGATCACTACCGCCTTGCTATTTGTTGGATAACTGTAAAATTACACACACGTGTCCTTTGAAGTTCCAAGTTACTACCCTTTCAATTTCACACCTCTATCTTCATTCTGGACTGAGAAAAAACATGTGGAGCATTACTTTCTGAGCAACCCTCGTATGTAAAGTTGCTTGACTGTTCCCGTTTCTTGTAAACCGCGCTGATACTAAATAGTGTGGTATATAAAAGCTAGTAAACAAATAATAAATAAAGTACCTGGATTTTCAGAAGGCATTTGGAAAAAAAATCCCTCAAGACTTGTGAAATTAATCATGGAATAGGAGACACTGTCCTATTATGGATCAGTAAGTGTCTAAAAGGTAAGAGACGGAGTAGAAGAAAAGATGCAGATAGGGAAAACCCGCCTAAATCATAGGTACACAATGCTGGTTCCTTAGGCATCACCACCCAAGAGAAACATCTTCACCACACACATCCAGCTGTTGGCTAAAACCTGCTGTTTCTATATATAACATCAACAAAATCCGCCTATTCCTTTCTGAACACACTACTAAGACATTTATCCATTCCTTAGTCACCTCCTGTCTAAACTATTGTAACCTACTCCTTGCTGGTCTCCCTCTGAATCATCTCTTTCCCCTTCAACACTCTGCTGCATGGCCAATCTTCTGCAAGCCTTGTCATGATCATATTGCCCCTCTTCTCAAGTCATTTCATTAGCTCCCTATCAGTTTCCACATCTAGTTCAAACTTCTCCTGCTGACTTATAAGCAAATTAACTCTGCAGCTTCTCGCTATCTTTCCTCTTATCTCTCCCTACAACCCTCCTTGGGAACTCCACTCCTGGCAAACTGCTTCTATTTATGCCCTTCTTTCTATTGCTAACTCCAGACTTCGCTCCTTTCACCTTGCTGCTCATTATGCCTGGAACAAACTGAGTCTGTACGTCAGGCACCTTCTCTGACCCTTTTCAAATTCAGGCTGAAAACTCACACCTTTGCTGCTGCTTTTGGATCTTGACTCACCTGTTCTCCTTTGTTTCCTTACCATTCCCCCTAGATGTATCTCATATCTCCAGCTACTGTATTGTCTGTCTTGACTAGATTGTAAGCTCTGAGCAGGGACCATTTTTATGTGTCTGTGCAGCACTGTGTATGTCTTGTAGCGCTATACAAATGTTCAGCAGTAGTAGAATATGAGCAGTATGTTGAGAACCTTGGCTCTGGTTGCGGTGACAGTCAGAAAAAAAAATAGAATGTTTGGAATAAGGAAAAGAATGGGAAATGGAGGATGTTTATAATGCCTTGCTATAGATTCATGGTGTGAGCATGCTTTATGTATGTGTGTAGTTCTCACATCCATCTCAAAAAGAATACCTCTGAGGCCAGCCTGGTTGAGCTCCCCCTGGTATGAGCCAGCACCAGGCCCGAGATCCTATGTGCCCACACCGAAGGCTGCGGGGCCATCTGAACTGGAAACTAGAAAGGTGACCTCATAGCACAGCTTGTCTACCTTCATGGCCCAGCAGTGGGACCTGATAACCTGGTTCCGTCGGATCATCTCCCCAGACCACCGGGACTGCTGTGACTCTGGACTTGGGGCCTGACCTCGCAACCTGGCCCGTCCTCGACTCCTCTGACTGAGGCATACTGGGAAACTGAGGACGAGGAATCTCCAGACACCCATCGTCACTGCGATGTGCCCTTGGACCCATCTCCCTCAGACACAGCACCAATCCCCGTCTGAGGATATGGCATTCCTCGACTTCATGCAGGACATGTCAAAAACATTTGGCATTCATCACAGGGTTGGAAGAGAACCCTTGCACAGAAGAACTTGAGATCCTCCAGTACAAGGCCCCTCCAAAGGAGGCATTACAATGCCTGTTCCCCCGATCCTGGAACGGCAGCTGCTCCACAGGTGGGAATCACCGGCATCGGTGCCCATCGTGAACTGATGGCTTGACTCGATGTATTGGGTCTGCCAGAGCCCAGGCTTCCAGAAAGCACAACCGCCACACAACTCCATGGTGTTGGATTCGGCCATGTGTTGGCTCAAGAGCCAGAAGACACACTCCTCAATGCCTCCAGTTAGTGAGGCCACATCTTGGACACCCTAGGCAGAAAGTGCTACCAGGGCTCAATGCTCATTAGCCAGATCTAGGCATACCAGCTGTACATGGTCATGTACCTGAGGGATCTGGCAAAGGACTTCCCAGGTTCTTGGCTGGTCTCTCTGAGAGACCCCTCCCAGCAGTTCCAGAGCCTGTCCTCTGCCATCAGAGAGTGCTCCAAATTCATGACTCGAGCGGCCTGTCATGGCTTAGAGTTGGTAGTTAGAGTACCGCAGCAGGCATCTGTGCCAGATGCCAGGCTTGGCTACAATCTTCTGACCTGGAGCAATGGGTTCAGGACAAATTGGTTGATGTCCTTTGCCAAGGAAAGAACCTCTTTGGCAAACCTATGACTGATAAGGCTGCAGAGTTGAATTCCTGATGAGGACCAGGCTGTTCAAAAAGACTGCTTCCCTTTCCCGACAGAAGGCCCTGAATAAAAAGCCCCCTTACTCAAGGAAGGGAAGGGCTTATAGAAACTACCCTCACTATAGGGCCTCCCCAGCAGGGTCAGCAGGACAAGGGCATGGCCCTCGTAAACTGAAGGCTCCCAAAACCCAGGCACTGGCTGTGGCACAGCCTGGCAGGAACTTTTGACTCCTTGGGCATAGCCTCTCCACCCCAAGGAGGCCCGGTCCAGCAGCCTACAGGGAGACATCTGATTCGGTTTTGCCCACTGGTGGCCATCCATCACCACTGACACCTGGGCACTTCAGATGGTCAAGGAAGGCTGCCTTCTCCGCTTGGAGCAGACTACTCCCTCCATTCTTCCCAGGAGAGCCCACCAGGGCTCCCCTCCACCAGACCTTGTTACTGCAGGAGCTCACAGACCTTCTCAAGGACATGATGGTGGAATCCGTAGCCCCACACCTCCTGGAGCAAAGGGTTCTACTCCCTGGTACTTCCTCATATCAAAAAGAACAGGGGGCTTAAGGCCTATCCTAGACCCGCAGGACCTGAACAAGTTTCTGGAAAGGGGCAGTTCAAGATGCTTTCCCTTGGGACACTGCTGCCATTCCTCCAGCAGGGAGACTGGCTGTGCTCCTTGGACTTAAAGGATGCATACACACACATCCTCATCCATCCCAGCCGCAGACAATACCTCAGGTTCTTGGTGGGGGGTGGCCACTACCAATACGGGGTCTTACGCTGTGGCCTGGCCTCTGCCCCAAATGTTTTCACCAAATGCCTAATGGTGGTCATGGACCACCTCTATCTCCAAGGAGTCTGTCTTTCCCTACCTGGACAACTGGCTCATCAGAGGATGTTTGGCCGCTGAGGTGCAGCAGGTCATGGCCCGTACCGCCTCGCTATTTGTTGAACGACTGTAAAATTACACACACGTGTCCTTTGATGTTCCAAGTTACTACCCTTTAAATTTCACACCTCTATCTTCATTCTGGACTGAGAAACATGTGGGGTATTACTTTCTGAGCAGCCCTCGTACTTCTTCAAAGGGGAGAGGTGTTGTGGCACTGTTCCCTTCCTCCCTGTTCCTCTCTAGCACTGTTAGACCTCTTCAACACCCCCCCCCCCCCCCACCACAAATCTTCTGCTGGTTAACAGTTTTCTTGTAGGTGATGCATTTGGCCTAGCTTAATTCTTGGTATCTAGTCACCAAAAGCACCACTCCTTTCATCAGGTAAGAACGAAATGAGCCAAAGATGTTGCCTGACTATACAAGTAAAATGTAGAGTGGATGATGGCATCCCTTTTGCCAAATTTATAAAGGGCTTTGGGGTGAGGTAAGAAAACTGAGACAAGAAAACAGGGTTTGTGTTGTCAGTAACCTCTGATAAAGGCACTTAAGGGGCGTTGATTTCCTCCGTTATGCTTCAGAATGTTTGTCTTTTTAATTGTAAATGTCTTAAGATATAATGATCTTGCATGGGAAAACGTTGCTCCACAGAAGTGTCCCCTTGTTCTTTGCACTTGATATGTTTTGTCAGTGAAGGTTTATTCTAGTATTTTTATTACTGACTCTCAAAGCCAGCAGGCAGGAGTCGTGTTTTTGATCATGAGCATACATGTACATGGAAGGCTACAGGCAATTTTTCCTTTTTTCCACTCTTATTTGTATTGAAGCTTCTACATTGCACAATAAGGTATCTTACACAGGTTTTAGTATTACAAATGTATGCCTAGATTATACTAATGTACAAATCGGAATAGCTGTTAAACTTTATATTCAACCAACTCCTAAGTGTCATAGCTTAGTTGTTCCAGATATCTCTTAACCTCAGAGTGTTGTAGGATCTATACCTGCTATAAGTCTCCATTTTTTTTCTTATTACCACAATCCTGCAGTAAACCATAAGGAAACCTACATTCAAACAGCCAAAATCTGATAACTTGGCTCCATTATAAGGTCAAAGCTAAGCCGTGGAACTTGCTCAATAGAATGGATCCCAAATTGAAGTTAAACAGTCAAATTCACCTCTCAAGAGCCAGATCAGTTTGTCATAGCATATAAGATATGCCATACTGAGTCAGACCAAAAGTCCATTGAACCCAGTATTTGTTTCCAACAGTGGCCATTCCAGGTCACAACTACCTGTCAGGTTCCCAAAGAGTAGACCTGATTCTATGCTGTTTATTCTAGGAGGAAGCAGTGGATTTCCCCAGGCCACTTCTAATAATGGTTATGGACTTTCCTCCAGGGACCAGGGCCAGCTCAAGGGGTTGTAGCACCATGAACCAACTTTTGCTTTTGTGCCTCCCACTCCCCACCCCCAGTCCAGTCTTGCCATGCAAGCTGTGCAAACGGGTACGTTTTCAGCCTACTGACTTGTTAAATGCCACCCTACCATTTAATGTAATCTGCGTATTGTCCATATAGATCATGCACTGTTTGTGTGTGTATATATATATATGTATGTATGTATGTGTGTATATATATATATGTATATATAGAGAGAGAAAGTAATAGTGTGGTCATTCCAATCTCCAGGAACAAGCAGGAATGAGTCTTCACATATGGGTACGTCGGTACCGACGGAGTCTGCGCGGGAACGCTTCCCAGCGTCCAATCAAGAGCTTTTGGAAGCATCCCAGCACGTCTGCGTGCTGCCTTCCCGCCTTTCCCAACTGCCTCTCCTCAGTTTTCGTTTTTCCGCGGAGCCTGCAGGACGTCCTCCTGTCACCGCAGAAAACTCTTGTTTTTATTTTTTAGTTTTCTTGTGGTCGCGGCTGTCTTCGACGCCACCAGTACCGCCGGTGTTTTTTCTTTTCTTGTAAAATTTTTCCTTTTCCACGGGATATTTTTTCTTCATAGTGTCCCACGGTCTCTTAGGCCTTTTAGGCCTCTTCTTTTTCCTTCATGGAACCGCCAGACACTTTCTCCAAGAAATGTTCAGGCTATGGTGGTACAACTTTATTTTTAGACCTTCGAAGTCGGTGTCTAACCTGTTTGGGTCCTGACAACAGTTTGGTAAGAAGAGGTTTTCAATATCGAGGCTCCCTCGATACACGGTTGCCCTCCAACTTCGGGGCACCGTCCCCTTCTTCTTCCACACAGGATCAGGTAACCCACAAACAGTCTGTTAAGACTAGCCAGTCCTCGAGTGGTAGGTCTCATGCGCAGCATGTAGACGGCTCCGGCCTTGCCCTCGAGGGCCCACTGGCTTCAAAACCCCGGCGGGAGTCTTCGGTCTCCAAAGCCTATAAGGGGTTTCAGGTTGTTCCTGGGGTTCACCCCCCACAGAACATACCTAAGCCATGTACGGTGGTGGCATCCGCTTCGAGCGTTACCAATACCCCGGCATCGGCACTGGTGTTGGATGAAACACTCCTCACCAGGGATCGTCATCTGGCGTCCTCGGTACCTTCGGGATCGCTGGATACCCTCCAGATTGACTTTCCATTATCGGTACCAACACCGATACTCCAACCGACACTGGTACCCTCCAGATGTGCATCGATAGCCTCGCTTCCTTCGATGCCGAGTCTGGAATCGATCTCCAGTCTGTAGGACTGGGTACCGACTCGCCTTGGTTCCGGTTCTCGATGGTACCGAAGGCTCGGTTCCGATGATTCAGATCTGCAACTCTCGGTTCCCCCGACGCCGATTGAGTTGCCACTGGTTGCCCTTCCTTCACTGGTATCAGACACGGTACCGAAGTTGGTACCGATGTCCTCATTACCTACACGGTCGGTGCCTTCCATGCTTCGCTTATCAGGCTCTTTGCCCTCGATGCCGAGTTTGGAATCGATCTCTAGTCTAGAAGACTGGGTACCAATAGATTTTGGTACCGACACTGATCGATACCGGTGCTTCGGTACCGAGGATAGCGGCCGGAGGTTTTCGGTTACCTCGGTACCGATTGAACTGTCACCGATGACTGCTCCGATGTCTTTGTCGGGTTTGACTCCGACATCGGTACCGGTACCCACAGTAGCATCGTGGCCAACTCCTGCCATGCTTTTTTCAACAGGATCACTCCATTCTATACCAAGCTTGGAGTCGATACCTGGCATTGACAATGTGGTAAAGGATGGTGGCTGCTCCTGACAGCCAATACCAGCAACCATCTTTTAAGCATTTCACACTGCTCTCTGCAGGATCTTCTATTCCTATATATTTGGATAACTCTGTGGATGCTCAGGCTAGTTCTTTGGATCTACCCTGCCCAAGGGAGATTCCTGTTTGGGATCCCTCTTTTCAGAGTTTCCTCCTGGATATATAGCAAGATTCCTTGCCATTCCTATTCCAGGACATGATCCTGCACAAGGCTCTGTTTCTACAAAAGCAAAGGACAACATAATGCTTCCTTTGCATCATTCCTTGCAGGATCTCCTTCTAGGAATGTGGGAAACACCTTTAAGGGTACCCCCACCTCCCAGGGCAACTGATCTCTTATATCAGGTGCCCCCCTCTCCAGGGTTTCAAAAGACTCAACTTCCTCATCATTCCATAGTAGTGGAATCAGCAATGAGGCGGGTAAAGAGTAAGAAAAAGCACTCTTCTTATCCGTCAGGTCGTGAGTCTAAGACACTAGATGCCTTTGGACGTCAAACCTTCCAGACATCTATGCTTTCTGCAAGAATTCTCTCATATATTTTTTATGTGAGTCTTTCTCTTGAGGAAGTCACAAAGCAGTTACATCTTTTGACTCCTTTCCTTCCAGATTCTAGGAGTAAAGACTATTCTTCACTGCTTAAGCATATCCAGAATATTTCTTGGTTTCTTTCTTGTGCTTCCCTAGACTCTTTTGAGTCTGTTAGCAGAACCTCTGCTATTGCTATAGGGGCACGACATAGAGCCTGGCTCGAAGCTTCAGACTTGGACAAATGGGCACAACAACGTCTGGGACATACTCCTTGCACTGGAGGAAATCTTTTCAACAAGGAGTCTTTACGTCAGGTTGCTCAGTTATCCACTGGTTTACCTGTTCCTAAGGGTTGTTCTACACCACCTTCTGTCCCACTAGGTAGGAAATCTCCTACCAAACTTTCTTCCCTCAGGAGAAGAAGGTTTTATTCATCACTTGCCCATCATACAGATGTTCCCCAACAGGGGAGGCATCGTCCTGGTCTGAAGAATCCAACCTCTCACCAGGCTCAGCAAACCCAACATCTGCAGGGTTTCTGATCAATCATCATCAGATGCTTGTGACTCTGGGGTTAGCATCTACAGTTGCTTCTTCTCAATGAAGACAATCCACCGCTTCATTCTAACCCCTACACATGGATCTCTTTCCAAAAGATATCCATTTTTTCTATGTTTCTATGAGCTGTCAGGATATTCATGCCTATAGGTCACAGGTTTCTCCTCTTTTTCCTGCTAGGGAAAGAGGTCTAACCACTATCAAATGATAGTTCCTTTGCCAGCATGTCTTTTTTCCCTTTCTATAGACTTCCTACTTTGTAAGTCTTCTTCAGCTCCATTCCCTTCACCCTCTACCAAGTTTTTCCCCTGTAAGAGGGAATTACTTACTGGGAGGCTTTTTTATTCAGCCTCTCTACTTTTCTCACTTTCCAGTGCGGAGTTTTCCTCTCTGAGTTACCTCCTCTGCTTCAATCTTGCTTTGGGGCAGCTTATCAGACATGTCCAGAGTTTGCTACTCCTGTTCTGTCTGTTCTTTCTGTTTTCAACAGTAAGATTCTTTCTCCAGGACCAAGCAGGAAGTCAGTCCTCACATATGGGTGACGTCGGCGCCGACGGAGCCCTCGCGGAGCAATTTTCCCCAGCTTTCAAAGAAAGCCTTTGGGAATTGCAGCGCGCATGCGCGGTCCCCTTCCCGCCCAAGGGTGCCATCTTAGCCAGTCTTCTTTTTTTCCGCGGAGCCCTACAGACGTACCCGTCGTGTCCCCGCGAAAAAGTTGATATTTCCTCATAATTTACTTTTTTTCCTTCGGTTCGACGCCGGTCTTTTTCCCGCCCGGACTCGCGACGCCGGTCACGAGTCCTCTTCTTCTTTTTCGGTTTTTCTGACTTAGTCAGTTTCGTTTTCGGTTTTTCCCTGGCAGCCCGGTCCTTTGACCTCGCCGGGGCCCTTTTTCCCCGATGGCTGCCAGTGGTTTCAAGCGGTGTGGTCAGTGTGACCGAAATATGTCACTAACTGACACACACGACAATTGCCTCCGCTGCCTGGGCCCGGATCATGAAGAAATGATCTGTGGGCCCTGCGGCAAAATGTCCTCCAAAGCGTTGAGAAGTCGGCGGCATCAGCGGGATAGGATCTTCGCTGACCCCAGCCGTACCCGGACCTCGTCGGAGGCCTCCGCGTCCAGAGGCTCCAGCTCGGACCGTCGCCAGAGTTCCTCCGATAGGGGTTCTCCCTCCGGGGACCATCGTCGGAAGGTGAAACCCGCGAGGGCGGCGTCGGTGGACGCTCCTGGCTCCGCGAGGGCCAGGTCGCATAGCCCCGATAGCCGTCCCGGGTCCTTGGAGAAGGAGCACCTCTCGAAGCGACCTCGCCTGGAGTCGGAGATGCCTGCTCGGGTAAGTCCTGTGGTCCTCCTGGACTCGCCTCCGAGACCGCCGACGTCGGGCCCGACGCCGTCGGGGCCTGAGTCGGGGACTGCTGGGTCACCTGAGCTCGGACTCAGGTTGACGGCCTTGGAGAGCAGACTGTCTGCCTTCATGGACCAGCAGCGGGCACTGCTCGCCGGCCTCGCTGGCGCCGCTGCCCCGACCGCCGGGACGTCGACGTCTAAGTCGACCCCGGAGACCGAGCCGATCCTCGAGTCCATGCGAACTCGAGTCGATCCTCGGTCGAGGTCACCCTCGGCCTCCCGTTCGGGACCGAGGTCGCCGACGCCGACTCCCTCGGCGTCGGGGCGGCAGGCGCCGCGCCCTGCCCGGGCCGACCCCACCGAGTCCTCGTCGGAGTCGGTCTGGGAGTCTGAAGAGGAAGAGTCGCCTGATTCTTTTCGGACTCGGTGTGTCCCCTCGGACTCACCTGAGTCCGAACCTCGGAAGCAGTCCCCCCCGGAGGATGCCCGGTTCTCGGACTTCGTCAGGGATATGGCCAAGGCTTTGGCCTTCCCTGCGGATCCCGAGGAGGAGCCTCGAGCCGAAGAGCTCGACGCCCTCCAGTATGACTCTCCCGCCAGGGAACACTTTACTGTACCGGTTTCCTCCCATGCTGGAACGACTACTCTTCCGCATGTGGGAGAGTCCGGCCTCCTCGCCGGTCCTGAGCAAGCGGGTCGATTCTATCTATCGAGTCCGCAAGAGCCCTGGCTTCCAAAAGGCACAGCTACCACACCATTCCATGGTAGTGGAATCGGCCATGCATCGTCTTAAGAGCCAGAAGATGCACTCCTCGGTGCCTCCTGGCAGGGAGGCCCGTAACCTGGATGGCCTTGGTAAGAAGTGTTTCCAGGGCTCTATGCTTGCGTGTCGTGTCCAGACCTACCAGCTATACATGGGCATGTATCTCCGAGACCTGGCTAAAGAGCTAGCCGGATTCTCCGCTGGTTTGTCCGAGGAACCCTTGCGGAGGTTCCTGGCCTTGTCCTCTGTCATTCGGGAATGCTCAAAATTCATATCCCGAGCAGCCTATGATGGCTTTGAAGCATCGGCTCGAGTGGCCGCAGCCGGCATCGGTGCCCGCCGACAGGCTTGGCTTCAGTCGTCTGACCTTGAGCCCTGGGTGCAGGACAAGTTGGTCGATGTCCCCTGCCGAGGGGAAAACCTCTTTGGCAAGCCCATGGCTGAAAAGGCTGCACAGATCGAGACGGAGACTCTCACCAGGACTAGGCTTTCTAGGAAGACCTCCGCCCCTTCCCAGAAAAAGAAGGGCTCGGGAAAGAAGTCCTTTTACCCGAGAAAGGCGGCTGCCTACAAACAATACCCCCAGTATCAGGCCCCTGCAGCTCCCCAACAGGGCCAGCAGGCCAAGGGACGGGGTAACGGGTCCCGTAGGCAGCAAGCCCCCAAGCCTGCACCACCAGCCCCTGCTCAGCAGGGTGGGGGTTTTTTGACTCCTTAAGCATAGCCTCTCCCCCTCCGCTGGCTCCTCCCAGCACCGGAGGCCGGCTGGTTCACTTCGCCCACAGGTGGTCCAGCATCACCTCAGATGCGTGGGTGCTACAAGTCGAGAGAGAATCCTACCTTCTCCACTACCAACAGGTCCCTCCCTCCTATTTTCCGGGAGAACCTCCACGACTCCCTCTGCACAGGGAATTACTCCTTCAGGAGTTAGCAGGTCTTCTACAGGAACAGGCGGTGGAACCGGTGCCACACCACCTGAGAGGTCAAGGCTTTTATTCCAGGTATTTTCTAGTACCAAAAAGGACAGGAGGCCTCAGACCCATCCTGGACCTGCGCAACCTCAACAAATTCCTCGTGCGGGAAAAGTTCAAGATGCTTACCCTTGGAATCCTTCTGCCCTACCTCCAGCAGGGAGATTGGCTATGCTCCTTGGATCTAAAGGATGCCTACACGCACATCCTCATCCACCCAAGCCACCGCCAATACCTAAGGTTTGTGGTGGCAGGAAATCATTACCAGTACAGAGTACTGCCCTTTGGCCTGTCCTCCGCACCGCGGGTCTTCACAAAATGCCTCGCGGTGGTGGCGGCCCATCTCCGGCTTCACGGCCTCTATGTCTTTCCGTACCTCGACGACTGGCTCATCAGAGCAGCGTCCGCTCCGGAGGTCACCAACGCCACACGCCGCACGGTGACTCTTCTGCAGTACTTGGGCTTTGTTATAAACTTCGCAAAGTCCACTTTGCTCCCCTCACAAGATCTCGAGTTCATCGGCGCAAGGCTGCACACTCCTCAGGCGCGAGCGTTCCTACCGCTCGACAGGGCTCAACGGCTCATGGACCTAGGCGACCGTTTTCGCAGCCAGCCCCTGGTCTCCGCCAGGCGCTTCCTGAGACTTCTCGGCCATATGGCTTCCACCGTCCATGTGACCCCCAATGCCCGCCTGAATATGCGGCCTGCTCAATGGTGTCTCCGCAGGCAGTGGCAACAAGCCACAGGCGGCCTAGCAGACCTAGTGCGCGTCTCCGAGCCGCTGGTCTCGTCTCTCCGGTGGTGGCTTCATCGGCCGAACCTGGTACTCGGCATGCCTTTTCAGTCCCCTCAGCCGACCCAGGTGCTGACGACAGATGCATCCCTCCTGGGCTGGGGAGCACATTGCCAAGGGGCACGTACTCAGGGCCTCTGGTCCACGTGGGAGTCTGCTCAGCAGATCAACTTCCTGGAGCTCAGAGCGATCCGCTTGGCTCTCAAGGCCTTCTCCCACCTGACCTCTCGCCAGTCTGTCCTTGTCCAGACGGACAATCAAGTTGCCATGTTCTACGTGAACAAGCAGGGGGGCACGGGCTCCTTCCTTCTCTGTCGGAAGCACAGAAGCTCTGCTCTTGGGCTGTCAGTCACGGCGTTCATCTCAAGGCAGTTTATCTCCCAGGCCAAGAAAATTGCCTGGCGGACAAACTCAGCAGGATCCTCCAGCCGCACGAGTGGCGCCTGGATCCCTTGGTAGTTCAGAAGCTCTTTCTAAAGTGGGGCCTCCCCACGATGGATCTCTTTGCCAGCCCTCTCAACCGGCAACTTCCTCGCTTCTGCTCTCGTCAGCCACATCCCCTTCGAGTTGCGGCAGACGCTTTTCTACTCTCATGGTCGGAGAGCCTTCTGTACGCTTTCCCTCCCATCCCGCTAGTCTCTCGAACTCTTTTCAAGGTTCTCCGAGACAAAGCCTTCATGATCCTGGTGGCCCCTCGCTGGCCCCGGCAACCGTGGTTTCCACTCCTGCTGCAATTAGCAGTGGACGATCCCTTCCCTCTGGGGTTACAACCGGATCTCCTCACTCAGGATCAGGGGTCTCTGCTACACCCCAACCTCAGATCTCTCAATCTAATGGCCTGGCTGCTGAGAGGGTAGTCCTTGCTCCCCTTCTTCTGCCGGCAGAGGTGGAAGAGGTCGTCCTAGCTTCTCGGCGACCTTCTACCCGCAAATGCTACGCCCTTAAATGGCGTCGCTTTTCCGTTTGGTGTACCCAACAGTCTCAGGATCCCTTCTCCTGCCCGGTGTCGGTGATTCTGCAGTACTTGCTATACCTCTCTAATCTGGGACTTAAGTCCAATTCCGTCAAAGTTCACCTCAGTGCTCTTTCAGCACATCATGTGCCGGTGGACGGCAGACCTCTTTCCAGCGACCCTCTCGTAGCGAGGTTTCTCCGAGGTCTCCTTCTACTTAAACCACCTCTGCGCCCGCCAGCACCTGACTGGGATCTGAATGTGGTGTTACAGCGGATCACCTGTCCGCCTTTTGAGCCTATGGCTACCTGTTCTCTCCGTTTTCTTTCTTGGAAAACATTGTTCTTGATAGCCCTCACTTCCGCTAGACGCGTAAGTGAACTACAGGCCCTCGTGTCTGATCCCCCTTACACTCGGTTCTACAAAAATAGGGTAGTCCTACGGACTCACCCTAAATTTCTTCCAAAAGTGGTCTCCCCTTTTCACATCAATCAGGAGGTGGTACTTCCGACCTTCTTTCCCAGACCACACTCCAGCCGAGCTGAAACGGTCCTCCATACCCTGGACTGTAGAAGGGCATTGAACTTCTACCTTGACCATACGCGGGAGCACCGTAAAGCTGCTCAGCTTTTTGTGTCTTTCGACCCCAATAAATTGGGGCTCCCGGTCTCCAAGCGTACTCTGTCCATCTGGGTTGCGGACTGTATCACTTGGGCTTATGGGGCAGCCGGACTCTCCTTGGAAGGTCGAGTCACGGCTCATTGCGTTCGGGCAAAGGCTACGTCAGTGGCTTACCTCCGCTCTGTTCCGCTGGCAGACATCTGCCGGGCCGCTACTTGGTCTTCGAGCCAGACTTTTGCGGTCCATTACTGTCTCGAGAGGGAGTCCCGCAGGGACAGTGCTTTCGGACAGGCAGTCCTCCGTAATCTCTTTGAGGTCTGAGCAACTCCTACCCTCCATCCCGGATGTGGGCTACCGGTGGGTAATAATTCAGCGAAGATTCCTTCCTTCTGTGCTGCTGAGCTAGAGGGAGCTCATTTTTGTGCTTAGGGTCTCCGGTAGCCTTAAGCTTGGGAGTCCCATATGTGAGGACTGACTTCCTGCTTGGTCCTGGAGAAAGCGTAGTTACTCACCTGTAACAGGTGTTCTCCAGGAGCAGCAGGAATCAGTCCTCACAACCCTCCCTCCTCCCCTTGGAGTTGCAATCATCTGCTTTAGTTTTTTTGCAAATTTTTATGCTATCTTTTTTAGCTATGTCATCTGACTGGCTAAGATGGCACCCTTGGGCGGGAAGGGGACCGCGCATGCGCGCTGCAATTCCCAAAGGCTTTCTTTGAAAGCTGGGGAAAATTGCTCCGCGAGGGCTCCGTCGGCGCCGACGTCACCCATATGTGAGGACTGATTCCTGCTGCTCCTGGAGAACACCTGTTACAGGTGAGTAACTACGCTTTCTGCTGTCTTGCTAGCAGCTGCCTATGCAGGAGCCTTAATGTTTGGACCACTGGTTCTTGTCTTCAAACAACCAGATTGTCCTCCACTAACATTCTGTCTAGTCTTAGTAGTGGCTCCAAGTCAGTGCTTCATCTGTCTTGGAGATCATCTCACTACAAGCTTTCTAGATTGTCTTCTATTCTGCCATCTCCATTTTCCTGGGTTTGGCAGCATAGTTGGCAGAGATACTGGCTCTCTAGCAGCCAGTTCTATCTCCTCATTCTCCTGCATCATGCTCTCTGCAATCTACAGAGAAGCTTTCCACTATGGGCCCTTGCTAGAGAGCATGGGGGGGGGGGGGGTTCTCCAACAGCTATCCTAGCTGGTTAGAAAAGGCTTTTCAGTCATCTCTCCCATGACTAGAAGGTTCTCCCTTCTTTTACTATCTCCTTTTTTGATATAAAGGACATAGGCCTTCTCTTACATGAAAGCTCAAGGAGTTGCCAGTTCCCTGCTTTGGTCCATAGTATTCCCAATCGTGGATATGCTCGTCCTCATGGTAAGAACGCATGATACCGTTGCCCTTAAACAGGTCAACATGGTATCTCATCTCTAGGCGTCTTCTGTCTACTTACCATGCTAGAGTCCTGGAAGACTCGGGACTTGCTGGCTGCACATTGATATTATCCTTTGTTTTTCACGTAACAGTCCTGGTTATTTTTCACTACCTAGCATTCTTGCAGATCATGACCAGGAGGAATTGATTCTCTATACGTCTTCTCAAGTAGGTTCCACCTCCTTGTTAGATGAATCTTTCCTCTCCACATATCCTATGTGATCACTGTGCTGTAGGCATATCTCTGTCTGTTTAATTGCAGACACCCATATGTAGGCCTACATATTCATATTTATTTCTGTGTGTATTTTATACCCTTCCATATCTCACTATAGATATAGATACAGATAGACATATAAGAATATATCTGAGATATTTTATTATAGATAAGTATGTGGATACATATCTATCTCACTGTCTATCCTCATATAGCTATATGATTCTGACAGAGGGGCTTTACCCATACCTATACTATCTAGCAGGTTTGGGATTCTACACACTCAGCCACTTCTGTGATAGTCAACAATTTTTATGCCATAACCTAACGGTTTAGGTACCTCCTGAAGCTCTCCGTGCCCAATATCTCTCCTAGCTTACCCCAGTTAGGAGAGACATTGTGGATCTTCAGTTAATCACAGGCTTAACGCCTCAGGCCTTTGTCCTCTCTTTTTGGGATACAAGGAGTTCCCACACCTTTTCTCCCCACAAGGACTGTGCCTGTTTGTCCAAATCTGTTAGCCTTTCTCTTTTTGCTCCTAAGAGTGACTCACTCTGCCTCCAAAAGAGCTAGGTTTTTTGTCATAAAGCCTTCCGCTGAAGGCCCACCGTTTTTGGACTACCCCAGTTTTCCTACTGGGGTTACCTGTTACCTTTCAGGATTCTGACCTCCACTGGTTTTCCTACAGGATTATTACCTCCACTTACAGTGAGGTCCTCTTCAAGGTTCCTCTACTAGGTTTCCCAGTAGATCCATGAACCTCCATACTTATGTGAAATCCTGTCAGGGGAGGTCCATATTGCAATATCCTTTGCAATATTATTGATGACCATCATCATCCTCACATGGACTCCTTCCCTGCAGTCCTATGCTAGCTTAGCTGTTCCACAGCATCCTTCTTTCTTCAACTCCTACCCTCCATCCTCAGGATGCCTGGTGTTCTGGGAGATAGCATGTTCCAACCTATGACATGCTGGGACTCCAGGCATCTCAGCTTGGGAGTCCCCATATGTGAAGACTCATTCCTGCTTGTTCCTGGAGATAGCACAGTTACTTACCTGTAACAGGTGATCTCTGGGAACAGCAGGAATAAGTCTTCACAACCCTCCCACCTCCCCAGGAGTTGTATCTCTATCTATCTTTCCTTTCCTCTCTCTCTCTCTTTGTCTCAGCTTTAAAACTTAACTGAGGAGAGGTAGTTGGGAAAGGCGGGAAGGCAGCACGCAGGCGTGCTGGGATGCTTCTAAAAGCTCTTGATTGGACGCTGGGAAGCGTTCCCGCGCAGACTCCGTCGGTACCGACGTACCCATATGTGAAGACTTATTCCTGCTGTTCCCAGAGATCACCTGTTACAGGTAAGTAACTGTGCTTTATCTGTTTAGGCGAGGCATGATATTCCGCAAACCTAAACTAAATGTGCAACTTGCATGAATAGTGGCTGGATATTGCCACTATCTGGATAACTTTCTGGTCTATCCTTGCTCTTCCCTTAACATAATCCACAAGTATACAAATAATACCTGGCCATTCTGCAATTTAAAAGCCTGATACTATCTGTATATTTTGAAAATACATGGTTAGGCTAATTATGCATTTGTTAGCAAATGCCTTATTGCCTTTGAATATCAGGCTGATAGGGCATAATTATCCATTCCCGTTAAATATGGAACACTCCCAGATTCACCAATAAAGCTCTCCCAACAATAGATGCAGAGCAGAAGTAGGGTGTTGCACTTACATCTCAATACACAAAAAAATTCTATTCAAATTTTAGTCTCACATCAGTGACAAAACCAGTAACTCCCTCGACAGCTAGACATTGTACATCATAGCACACACCCTGCAAATGGTTACTAGACACCAGCAAATTGCCTTGCCCCCACTGTCGTCTTAATCTCTCGTCAATTTCTTAGTCCCTACTATCCCCCCCCCAAGCATCTCCATGTGCCTACTCGCAATCCCACCCAAGCCCCAAGTCCTCACTTAAACTCTCAGTGCCCAGCCTATCTGAGTCTCTTCTGTTTTCTCACCTAATTCTAGTCTTCACTTGGCAGTCCCTGCTTTCCCACATCCTATGTCCCTAGTACGTGTCCTCCTGCCTTCTACTCCCCTTCACCAGCTTCCACTCATTTACTTCCTTCTCCAGTAGTCATTGACTGTCTTACAGATACATATGTAGACAAACAACGAGAATGACCACGGCTGGGATACTTGATAATTTCTTGATGTTTTATTAGGGACCCAACCCTGCCACACTTCAGCAAATTGCATACATCAGGGGTCTTAAATTGTATCAATTTGTGTACAAATACAAAATATATCTATAGTGTGATACGTAGAACACGTAGTCCATAAATCACCACCATCCACACTAGGGAGCAGTCTTATAAACAAGTTCAGGTACATACGAGGTATGACAAAAAAGAAACGAGACTGTGGCAGACACGCCCATGACTCAATGCCATTTGGCTAACCGCTTATGTCACTGTGTTGTGCAACATCTCGCCACTATTCTGCTATAATATTTTTCATCTCTCTCACTCTGTTTTTCTTTCAGGTTTGTTTGTAGCACACTGCTCCATCGCTTTGTCACGCAACTGGAGGTGGCAGAAATATGGAGCAAAGAATCAACTTGAAATTTCTGGTTAAGTTGGAGAAGGGCCCAACTGAGTGTCTCCAACTTCTCCAAAAGGCTTATGAAGATGCAATGTCAAGGCCGCGAGTCTTCGAGTGGCACAAACGCTTCAAGACTGGCTGCGAGGAGATGGAGGATGACCCCAAGTTAGGACGGCCTTGCACGACAAAGACGGCTGAGAACATTTGACAGAGTGAGCCAGCTGGTGCGGAGTGATCGCAGATTGACGGTACGGATGATAGCTGAGGAGCTCAGCCTGAACAGGGAGTCAGTGCGGACCATCTTGGTGCAGGAGCTGGGGATGCGGAAGGTGTGCGCCAAGATGGTGCCCAGGCTTTTATCGGACAACCAGAAGGAGCACCGTGTCAATGTTTGTCGAGACTTGCTAGAGAAGATTTGAGAAGATCCAGAGTTCGTTGGCCGAGTCATCACAGGAGACTAGACTTGGGTCTTCTAGTACAACCCTGAAAGCAAGAGACAGAGCCTGCAGTGAAGGACTCTACACTCACCCAGACCCAAGAAGGTGCGCATGTCCAAATCAAGGATCAAGGTCATGCTGATCACATTCTTCGACTAGAAGGGAGTGGTCCATCATGAGTTTGTGCCTGAGGGTCAGACAGTCAACCAGCACTTCTACCAGCAGGTCCTCAATCACCTCCATGACCAGGTTTGGCGCAGCAGGCAGGCTCTGTGGAGAGAAGTCGTGGTTGCTTCACCCCGACAACGTGCCCGCACACATCGCGCTCAGTGTGAGGCAGTTCTTGGCTAACAAACAGATCACAGCTCTTGACCACCCTCCTTATTCCCCAGATCTCTTCCCTAGGCTGAAGACTATGCTCAAAGGAACTCATTTTGTCTCTGTAGAGATCAAAGCCACTGTGACGAGAAAGCTGAGGGACCTCAAGGAGGAGGACTTTACCGAGTGCTTTCGTACATGGCAGAAGCGAATGCAGAAGTGCATTAACTCGGGGGGGGGGGGGGGAGGGGGAGATTACTTTGAAGGAGACAATGCATAATTTCTGTAGATTTTGTAATAAAACATTTATGAGAGAGTCTCATTTCTTTTTGTCACACCTCGTAGTTCTTGGTCAAAGGTTGTCGTTTTGGAATGATCATGGTTCACAGATTCAAATCGAACAGCATAGTGTCTAATGTTTGGACTATAGGTTCTATAATATGTTAAATAGATATATTTTGTATTTTGTTCATCAACTGATACAATTTAAGACTCAAAGGGACCCAGGATATCAATGTTTGACCCAATACAAGCATTGTGGAACCTGTGTCTCTTGGGGACACTGCTAGGTACGTATGACCTAGATTGGCCACTGTTGGAAACAGGATACTGGGCTTGATGGACCTTGGTCTGACCCAGTATGGCCTATGTTATGTTCCTGAAGCAGGCACAATTTGCTGAAACTCTGCAGAGTTAGCTCCATAATAATTTCTTGATGGATGTTTTATCAAGTGTCCCAGCCATGGTGGTTCTCCATTTGGTTTTTGTCTGTATCTGTCTGTTCACGGAGAGATCCTTCCTTTTGTTTCCTTCTCTTTGTCCTTCTTACCCCAGCATGTGGTGGTGTATCCCTTCTTAACCTTCCATTCGTTGACTTTGCTTCTCCCTCACTCCTCACAATATCTGTCCCCCCCCCCACACTCAGACTCTAGAATTTGCCAGCATCACCCCCCCCCTTCAGTCCCAGGACCCCAGCTCTAGAATTAGCTTCCTTTCAGTTCCAGCCCTTTTCCAGTCCAATCTCCCCAGACCTAGTATCAACCCATTTCCAGTCCCAACTTCCAGTATTAGCCCATTGCCTGTATCAACCCATTTCCAGCCCCAATATCAGCCATGCCTCCCCCCCTCTGCAGCAACACAGACTCAAGTGCATTTGCTTTTGCTTCCGTGGCAGTTTTAAACATTCCATATCGTCCTGCTAGACAAGTCGAGACAAGTGGGTTATGTTCCCCTACCAGCAGATTAGTGGAGATGAACCAATGAAAAGCCCAGGTTTCAATGACATCACTCCTCTGCCTCTATTCTCTTCAGCCACTAGAGGTCTCTTCAGTATTTTTGTCTCCAGCAAATGGTGGATAGATTTTCTTCTCTCAGAAGAAAATCTGAAGATTGATTAAACGCTCGTGAACAACCACCTTGACAGTGACTCTCACTTGAGTGCAATGTGGGAGGCCCCACTAGAATGTGGTCTTTTCAGTAACCATAGGAGGAGGGAAAATTGGTTCAGCTCCACATGCTTATGATAAGAGTCTGTTGAGCAGCCAGAAATTGGAAGGATTTGGGAAGAGTGCAGCAGTCTCGCACAACCTCTCTGGCCCCCCCCCTCCTCCTCCTTTGTCCCCCCTGCTCCTCCTTTGTCCTCCCTGCCTTCTCCTGAAGATTGCAGAAGGCTCTCAGAGGGGTCTGCCTGGTAGCCACCTTAAACACATCAGGGGAGTAGAGCTGAGCCTGGCACGGATTCTCTGTTTGGGGCTCTCAGAGGGTGAGTAAAAATGCTTGATTTTTGTCATTGTCCTTGTTGGGGTCCTCTGGGATGCAAATCGGGGTGGACTGCTGGTGATCGTTGGCACAGTGTGGAGGTGTACCACCGTTTTCTGGACGTGTTAGTAGCATTTTTACCTATTGTGCGCCTGATGGTCGATGGGTCCTAACGTGTGTTCATCCAAGCGGCTGAAATGTGCGTTCCTTCCCTAGCATCTGTAACATGCATTGCAATAAAAGTGCAGTTAACGTGCACATTTCGGGCTGCCACAGCCTTAGCATGCGCTGTTGTGATACTTGCCTTAACTCTGTCGTCTTTCGGGAATGTTGTTTGACTTGTTGCAATTGAGGTGCCTCATCTCCGCATTGTGGACTCTGCTCTTCTTGCATGGCAACTTCTGAGTCATTCCTAGGAGGGTTTACACCCCCTTCTCTCAGCTGGGGGATGCAATTAGTTCAGCCTTGCCTGCCTCAGGGTGGGTGGTGACATGGCGCTATGGGTAAGGATATCCAGTCAGCCAGAGGGTCCAGAATCCATGCTTTGAGCCGCTCCTTGTCTTCTAGGGGGTCTGCAGCAGCTGTGCCCCTGGTGTTGGGAGGTCTTTTCCGAGAGGAGAGCTTCTGGATTGTCTGCCCCAAATTGTTTTTTTTGCAACAGGCCTGGTATTTCTGGTGTGGAAATTCAGACCCAGTGCCCTTAGTGGTCCCCCCCCCCCCCCCTGTGTGCAATCTCATGTGGGGAAGGCTGCGAGTGGCAGCCCTGTTCAATTGCCTTTGGCTAAGCATCCCCGGCAAGGGGTGCCCCCTGGAGATGAACAGCTGGGATATGTCCGAGAATTTGACAGACTTGGATTCAGATGGCTCGGTAATGGGCTCTGACATGGATAAAGAAGTGCTCTCACCTTCAGAAAATTGAGAAGAGGCTGGAGTGATCTGCCTATTCCAGAAGGAGGAGCTGGTGGTGTTGATTGCCGGGATCTCATCCGCCTTGAGCTTGACTGATGCTTCCAGCCTAGAGCAGGAGCTGAAGATGCACCCTCTCCTTTAAGGGGTTTAGAAATCCACTACTGTCTTCCCATTTCCAGATGTGATTAAGGATATGATCCGGTTGCAGTGGGACTCTCCTGACTCCCTGGTTAAGGGCGTGTAAGAAGATCTATGCTCTCCCGGAGAAAGAGTGCATTGAGTGGTTTGACATTCCCAAGCTGGATGCATTGGTCACGGCGGTTATCAGACAGACGTCTTGAGCCCTGCTCCAGTGGATTAATTCTCCTCTGCTGGATGATACTGCCCTTCTTTTGAAGTCGATAGCCTTCCTTTCTGATGCCATGTATGATCTGATATGTTTGGCAAACAGGGCTGATGCCCTGATGATAGTGCCATGGTGTTGGATTTGGCTCTGGCACTGGGCGGCAGACTCATTTTCCAAAGCTCAGTTGACCCAACTGACTTTTAAGAGGAAGCTTCTTTTTGGAACTGATTGCAGAAGCTGGTGAAGGATCTGGGCGAGACAAAATCTTACCGCCTTCCAGAAGACAGGTCTAGGGGGCCTGTGAAGTGGACTTGTCAGCCTCCATTCATCCACCAAAAACACACTGGCCAGGCCCTGGGGGATCCCGGGACCTTCGTTACCAACCTGAAAAGTCTTCTCTTCCCCTTTGCTTCCATGCTCATGCTCAATCCTTCTTCAGAGGAGGACCCTCCCTACCTGCGCAGTGAACGTTTGGGGGCCCATTCCCTGGTTCCTCCAGTTAGAGATAGGCTTTACATATTCTTTCAGGAACGAGCCCAGGTTACCAAGGATCGCTGGATGTTAGATATCATTCAGTTCGGCTATGTCCTGGAATGCAAAGAGCCCGTTTCAGATGCCTTTGTCATCTCCTCTTCTGGATCTGCAATCAAAAATGTCAGTGCAGACCACTTTGGACAGGTTGCTGCATCTAAAGTCTCTGGAGATGACTCGCCTGTTTGCCTGGGTGGAGAAGAACCTCCTAGCCTTGTCAATTCAGCACTTTGCCGGGGTGGACATCATGGAAGCGGGCATCCTCAGCTGGCACTCTGGATCTCAGAGAGTGGGAGTGCCAGATTAGCAGAGGCAAGCATAGTTCAGAGACCTGATACGACTCCTGAAGGCGCCACCTCTTTGATTGCCTTCATCTTGGGGCCTATTGCGGCAGGGACTGATCATCCTGGAGGACCTGGTTCCCTTTTTGCTTATGGCTTGGTTCTTGAAAGGAGACAACTAGCATGTAAGGGCTATTTAACGGTGGTGGTTTCCATTTTTCTCAGAGGCTGGGGGAGGTCTACCAAGCTAGCATACCTGTGGGTCTGTTGCCTCTTTGAGTGTTAGGGCGGTGCCCAGCAGTTAACTCCTGAGGCAGCCAAGATATCGTCTTTGGTGGCTTTTCTAAAGTGTGGCCTGGAGAAGGGCCTTTTCCTTAGCTCCTTGAAAGTTCAGGTGGCAGCTTTGTCCAGTTTCAGAGGTCCAGTGGTTGGTAAGTCTCTAGCCTTGCACTTGGATGTCTCGTACTTTTTCCAGGGAGTTCGGCATCTGCATCTGCATCCTCCCCTCTGGTATGTTGTCTCTTCCTGGGATCTGTGTGATGCTTAAGGCCCTGATGGCTGTGCCCTTTGAGCCGTTGAAGCATGCTACTTTGAAGGATTTGACGCTCAAGGCTGTCGTCTTGGTCACGATTTGTTCTACAAGGCGGATTTCCGAGCTGCAGGCTCTTGCCAAGATCCTTATCTGTCGTTTGCAAAGGAGCCTGTGACTTCCTTCTGGCCTAAGGTGATTTTTCCCTTTCATGTGGTCTGCCTGCCCTCCTTCAAGGAGCAGTGTCAGGGGAAGGATAAGGATCTTTGCCTTGTGGCTTTCCAGAGGGTGCTTCTTCAGTACTTAGAGGTTACGAAAAATGGTCGGACTAACAAAAATAATTTGTACGGTTTGCTGGCCCGCGCAAAGTTAATGTCCTTTTCCTTGAGTCCTTCTAGACCACTCCATATCCCGTCCCTGAAACGTTATTTGTTCTGTTCTTCTGCTATGGGTCTACTATGATTTTTATACTTAGCTCTGCAGGTCATCTTCTACTGACCAGCCTTCTGTTTTGGCTTTCCATAGTTCTTAGCTGTTGATTACTCATTGTTGCCTACGATTTGAGGTTTGCCGAGGTCTGCCATGTTTCTTCCATATGCTTTAGGACAAATATTGAAGAGACCTCTGGTGGCTGAGGCAAATAGAGGCATAGAAGTAATGTCATTGAAATCTGGACTTTTCATTGGTTCTTTTTCTCCACCAATCCGCTGGTAGGGGAACACAACCCACTTGTCTGGACTGGTATAGTAGGACTCAAGGTGATATTTTACTTCTCAATTAATGTCCTTAATACAGCTGTTGGAGCAAAAGCCAATGCTCCCTCGGCTGTATTGAATATGAATATAGCTGTGAGCATTTCCCGCAGCTGTATTATTCTTAGCACAGCTGTGGGAGCATTTACCTTTGCTCCCGCGGCTGTGCTATACTCGGCTGTGGTGTCGGTGGCTTGAGTATAGCACAGCCATGGGAGCAAGAATAAATGTTCCCACCTGTGCTGAACATTAATACAGCTGTAGAAGCAAAAGCCAGTGCTCCCATGGCTGTGCTGAGCACTAATACAGTCGGGAGCATTGGCTTTTGCTCTCGTGGCTGTATTAATGTTTAATACAGCCACGCCTGGGGAGGCAGAGGACAGGCTTATTCTGTATTCTGGTGCAACCTGAGCCAGTGTCACTGACTTGTCCAAATGTCTTTTAAACCCATATACTCCACATTCTCCTGCTACGAATTTCAGAGTTTGTGTTGAGAAAAAAAATATTATCTCAGATTGGACTTAAATGTGCTACATTGTATCTTCAGTGCATATCCCTTGGTCTTTCTACCTTTTTAAGGAGTAAAAAACTGATCTACGTTTACCCATTCCACTCCCTTATTTTATAGACCTCTTATCATATCTCCTCTCAGGTTACATGCTTCTCAAGGGGAACCTATTTGCTGGACCAGGATTTGCCTGTTTATGTATTCTCAAAGGCTGAGGTTCTCCTTTCAGAAGGGGGGGGGGGGTCTATCTGTACTTTAGCAAGTCAATTTCAGTGCTGGAATGTTTCAGGGTCGAATAGTTGGAATTCCACAGTTTTAATTACAGTGAGACCAACTGGTGGTATGAAGAGTCAAGGTCCCTGTGTTCAGTGGATTCAATAGTTGTGTATTCAACAACAGGTCCACACTTTTCAAGTAGGGTCCTGGGGCCAGCACATGGAGGGGGGGAGGGGTTCATGATTTTGTGTGTGTGATGTTTTTCATAAACATGGATGGGTTCCACTCATTTGCTGGAGAGTATTGCTTGTTTGATTCTGTGGTCCTTATCTCCTGAGGTCACTCTGGACCAGCTTAGCTGTTGATCTCCAAGTAATGTTCAAGGGTTGTTCCCCCCCCCCCCCACCCCTCCCCGCCCCCATGCACTCCAGATGCTCTGGAGGTTTTAGGTGTGGTGCATGTTCTTTCTGTCCTAGGGTTTGCAGCCCAGGACCTATGTCTCAGATGTTCTTGTGCTTCTATTGGAAAGGTTTTCTCTATCTGTTGTGCAGTTTGCCATGGCTGCCCAGTTCCCCAGTTCCAGCTTGTGGCTTGGTTTGCTGGGTCTTAAATATATGCAACTTGCTATGCAGACAATTCCTAAGCTGTGCATCATTTGTCTGAGGCCAATTGCTATGCTTTCTTCCCTTGTCTGGAATCCCTTTCCTTTTTCAGAACTGGCCGCATGGTACATTCCTAGAGCAACTAACAGGTTTGGTGGTCTTCAGCCATTGGGAGTCTGTTTCCCATAACCTCATTCTCGTTGTATAGGATGATTCTGAGAGCACACCCCCCCCCCCCCCTCTTTTCCAATCCCATGAGTTTGGAGCTAGCACTTCACCCCTTGTCTGAGGTAATACTTGAATGCTTTGGGGCAGACCTTTTATTCCTTAATTGCTACAGGACTATTTCCTTTCAGCAGATATCTTCTGTCTTTTGCACTTTCACTGCTGGTGAATTTCTTATGCTGTGCGGTGCAGGGATGTGATTTCTGTATGGGGTGTGGCTGGGAGATTGTACATACTTTAGTCTCTCTGCCTGTATCTACCCGTAGAGTCTACTCTACATTCCTTGTAGTGCTCTGGTTTTGGTATGTCTTTTGGCCTCTTCTTGAGGTTGCTCGAGAGACTGAATGCTCTAGGTGCTCCATGTCTGGAGAGATAGTGGCACACTAGATACTCTGTCTGCCTCTGAGGTTGACGTGTCTTTGGAGCACTTTGGTTACTGTCTCGGGACGGCCTCTCAGGCACTCCAGAACTTATTATGAAGGCTACTCGTTTTTTGCTTGAAAGTGACAGACGTGGGATATTCCTGCCTTGACTGGGAGGAAGCACGCTGTATTCTGTTCTTCACTTGTAATATTTGTTCCTCTGTTCCATCTCTTGATTTGGAGGTTACAAGCTTGGGAACATTTTCAGGTGTTGCTTCTGAGGTCTACACACTCTGCCTGCTGTGCCTTGCTTGAAGCACCTATGGTCTTGCTCTGGGATCAACATGCTCTGTTCACTCTGCATCTTATTTTGAGGACATCACACCTGGTCATATCCTGTCTTGCATATGAGAAATTTACATGCAGATCTGTTGAATGCAGATCTCTCTCATACATATTCATGTGGTTATTCTGAAAACCTGACTGGGATGAGAATCCCTGCTCTAGACATTACATGCCATACTGCTTGTGTCTTCTTCAGCTGGTAGGCAAAGTGCACTGTGGGGCTAGCTCTGGAGGAGACCTCCTCCCTCACCCCCATGCACATCAGGTTCTCTGATCTGTTACTCTCATGTCTTGCCTTGGACACTGCCCACCCTTTCCGATCCCTGTCTTATTTTGTGGGTTGTGCACTCTGAGTTCCATGGCTTGCTTAGAAGGCTTTGCTCGCTCTCTGTCCTCTATCCATGTTTTGGCAGCAGCATGGCCTGTGTGCTCAGTATCTAGTTCAGGTAGCAGTGCTCTTGTCAGTTTCTAAGTCGGACCGTTCCTTTCAGTGTTGCTTTATGGGTGGAGAAGGGCCATCGAGGCTCTAGTTCTCCATTCCCTTGGAGTGTCCATGTTCCCTCAGACTTAATGCAGAGAGCCAAATTCTTCTCTGATGTGACACCTAAGGGACTTATGATGATCTTGTTGAGGGGGGGATTGGATGGTTCTTTCTCCCTTCTACCTTGTAATCCCTAAGTAAGGGATTTACTGCAGTCCTGTTAGTTTTATTAAGAACACCCTTGCAATGATACTTCTGTGGTTAATTTCTAAGCAGTGGTTTATCTGCTAGAATAGTTGAACTGCTTCTGTTCCATAGAATTAGTCTTTATGCAGGTCAGAGATTGTCTACCATTATTGCCATATTGACAGAGGCCCCAATAAAGAAAAAAGTAACCCAAATGAGCAGACAGAATTTAAATTCAAAATTACCCCTGCCTACTGGTAACCAAATTAATATGAATAAAAATACAGCCTCTAAAATGTTTGTATGCAAATGCTAGAAGTCTAAAAAATAAGATGGGACCGTTAGAATATATAGCTCTAAATGAGAAATTAGATATGATTAGTATCTCCAAGACATGGTGGAAAGAGGACAACCAGTGAGATACTGCGATACCTGGGAACAAATTAAATTATATTGCAATGAAGATCAAATTGGTGGAAGGGTTGCACTCTGCTAGAGGGCACAGAGTCACACAGGATTAAAGTTTTTTGCTGGAAACAAAATACACTGTAGAATCTCTATTGAGTGAAATTCCATGTTAAAAGGGGAAGGTGATGGTAGTGGGGGTGTACTTTTGACTGCCTGGCTAGAATGAACAAATGGATGATGACATGCTCAAAGAAATCAGGGAAGCTAACAATATTTACAGCACAGTAATAATAATGGTTGTTCAATTACCTTGGTATCGAGCGGGTCAGTGTCATGGCAGGACATTTAGAGAGAGAACGTTTCTAGATGTTTATGGTTTAGGCACTTGATATACCGC
This sequence comes from Ichthyophis bannanicus, assembly GCA_033557465.1. Lineage (NCBI taxonomy): Eukaryota > Metazoa > Chordata > Amphibia > Gymnophiona > Ichthyophiidae > Ichthyophis > Ichthyophis bannanicus. The sequence continues at coordinate 384,257,062 of CM066033.1, read as the reverse complement.
CCTTTACTATATGTATAAGAGTGGTTTACAGATATATGCTAATAGCACTTTTTATTCCCCGCCTCTTTAAGGGCTCACAATCTAAGCGTACCTGAGGCAATGGAGGGTTAAGTGGCTTGCTCAAGGCCACAAGGAGTGCCCATGGGACTAGAGAACTCAATCCCTCCAGCCTGAGTTACTTGTCCCTATGTGGTAATTAAACCCTGGCCCTCTGGCCTGGGGTAACCTGGCCCAACCACTGAGCCACTCCTCCCTCTAGATCAGGGGTCACCAACCTGCGGCCCGCGGGCCGCATGCGGCCCACGAGGTCCCTTCGTGCGGCCCGCAAGGCTCTACCCCGGTTAACATTACGTGCGGCCCGCCAAGGATTCCCGCCATTGTATCCACGCGCTCGCAGCTCACCGACGACCACCTGCAAGCGTCCCTTCTCCTGTCAGTGTCATCTGTTAAGCTGGACTTTAAGCGTTTGTCTGCTAGCATGAATCATCAGCCATCTCATTAAATTCAATAAAGGTGATCAGCCATTGTTTTCTTAATTTTGCGTTTGTTGTTTTTTTTCGCGGGGGCGGGGAGAAGGGGGGTGCGGCCCGCGAGGCTCCCGGTAGTCGGCTGTGCAGCCCACGGCCCTCTGGAGGTTGGTGACCCCAGCTCTAGATGAAATAAATAACTGCTTCTTGGAGCAACTGGTTCATGAACCAACAAGAGAGGAAGCCAATGTGGACCTAGTCCTTAGTGGAACACAGGATCTGGTGCAAGGGGTAAGGGTGTTGGGGCCACTTGGCAATAGTGATCATAGCATGATCGCGTTTGATTTAACAAATGGAGGAAGGATGGCAAGGAAATCCACAGTACTCCCTTTTCATTTTCAAAAGGGAGACCATGATAAAATGAGGAAAGAAAAAAACTAAAAGCAGCAGCTGCAAAGGTTAAAGATTTACATCAAGCATAGGTATTTAAAAATACTATCTTGGAAGGCCAGACCAGCTCTATTCCATGCTTTAAGAAAAGTAGAAGGAAGTCCAAAAAACTGTCAGCATGGTTTAAAGGTGAGGTGAGAGAGGTGGTTGTAGCCAAAAAAAAAAAAAAAAGCATCCTTTAGACAATGGAAAAAGGAGCCAAATGATAAACTGGAAAAACACAAGCACTGGCAAGTTAAATGAAAGGCATTGATAAGGCAGGCAAAGAGAATACGAAAAAGCTTGCTGTGGAAGCAAAAAATGCATAACTTTCAAGTACATTCATAGCAAAAACATCTGTGAAAGTCAGTTGGAGCTTTAGATGATAGCGGGGTAAAATGGGCACTAAGAGGGGACAAGGCCATAGCAGAGACTGAGTTCTTTGCTTCTGTCTTTACTGAAGAAGATGTAGGGAAGTTATCCATGACTTAAATGGTATTTTAAAACTGATGCAGCAGAAGAATTGAAAGAAATATTGATAAACCTGGAAGATGTATTACAACTATTTGATAAACTGAAGATTAGCAAATCACCTGGACCAGATGATATACATCCAAGGCTGTTGAAAGAACTGAAATATGAGATTGCCTGCCTACGGCTATTACTGATTATTTTAATGACGGAAGATTGGAGGTTGGCCAGTGTTATGCCAATTTTTAAAAAGGGTTCCAGGGGTGATCAGGAAACTACAGACCAGTGAGCCTGACACTAATACCAGGAAAAGTGGTAGAAACCTTTAAGAATAAAATTTCTGAACATGTAGATAGCCATGGTTTAATGGGAGACAGCCAACATGGCTTCAGCCAGGGAAGGTCTTGTCTTACTAATCTGTTGGGGTTTTTTTTTTGAAGGTGTAAATAAACAGGTAGACAAAGGTGGGTTGGTTGATGTAGTGTACCTAGATTTTCAGAAAGTCTTTGACATGGTCCCTTATGAGAGAGACTTGGCAAAATTTAAAAGTCATGGGATAAGAGGCAGTGTACTATGGTGCATCAGGAATTGGTTAAAAGATAGAAAGCAGGGGGTAGGGTTAAATGGCCAGTTTTCCCAATGGAAAAAGGTGAATAGTGGGGTACCCCAGGGATCTGTGCTGGGTACACTGCTTTTTAACATATTCATAAATGACCTGGAAATGGGAATAACGAGTGAGGTAATCAAATTTGCAGATGACACAAAATTATTCAAAATTGTTAAACCCAAGAGGGTTGTGAAAAATTTAGAAGAGGACTTTTAATAAATTGGAAAGCTGGACATTCAAATGGCAGATGAAATTGAATGTGGACACGTGCAAAGTTATGCATCTAGGAAAGAACAACCCAAACTACGGTTACACAATACAAGGTTCAACATTAAGGAACCACCACCCAGGAAAAAGATTTGTGTGTCATTGTGGATAACAAGTCGAAACCCTCTGCCCAATGTGCAGTGGCAGCCAAGAAAGCAAATAGCTTGCTAGGAATCATAAGGAAAGGAATGGAGAATAAAACAAAGGATGATATAATGCCTCTGTGTCACTCCATGGTGCGACCGCACCTTGAATATTGTGTGCAATTCTGGTTGCCTTATCTTAAAGGATATAACATAATTAGAAAAGGTACCAAAATGGTAAAGGGGTTGGGAGGATACCCTTATGAGGAGAGGCTAAAAAGGTTAAGATTCTTCAACCTGGAAAAGAGACGGCCGAAGGGAGATATGGTAGAAGTCTATAAATTAATGAATGAAGTGGAACGGATAGATGTAGATTGATTATGCCATCAAAATATAGAAAGACTAGTAGACATGCAATGAAGCTACAGTGTAACCTATTTAAGACTAATAAGAGAATATTTTTTTCACTCGATTGTGTAATCAAACTCTGGAATTTATTACTGAAGGATGTAGTAAGAGCTGTTAGTGTAGCTGGTTTAAAAAAAAAAGATTTGGACAAGTTCCTGGAGGAAAGGCCCATAAATCATTATTAAAGGGGACTCAGGAAATCCACTGCTTGTCCCAGTACAAGTATTGTGGAACCTTTGTCTTCTGGGGAAACTGTTACTGTAAGTACTTGTGACCCAGATTGGCCACTGTTGGAAACAAGATGCTGGGCTTGATGGACCTTGGTCTGACCTAGTATGGCATATATTATGTTCTTATTGTTGACACTGTCCTTTCAGACAGTTGGTTGTCTCTGGCTTCGCTTACATTGATTGTTGTGGTAGAGCTCTTTGTGAGTTCTAGAGGGCTTCGGGTTTTTTCTCAATTGGGTCTTGGCATGTATTTGTGTTCCCTGCATTGCTAATTCACCTAAGGGCAGTTTAATCTTAGTTCCTCATTGTCCTGGAGGCTTAGAAAGATCTTTAGTCAATACCCCTTCAGCTAGGAGTATGAGTTTAGGCAGGGTGTAGTCCCTCTCCTATAAAGAAACATGCCTTTTCTGAAAAGGGATTTGCACCCTTCCTAGAAGAGGATTTAGATTTAGTGGAAACTTTCAGTTTAAGAAAAACAAAGTGTGTACTACAAATCTTTAGTCAAGAATAACACAATGGAGAATAGTTGTTTGTGCAAGCATTTTAAGTTAAGGTGATATTTTGTCCTTATCTGTTAATTTCCTTTCCTTGAGTCCTGCTAGAACAGACCAGATGAGAAGATTATGTCACCCAACCAGCAGATGAAGGCAGAGAACTACTAGCTTCAGTGATATCATCATTAGCATAAGGAGTGATGCAGCTTCAAATTTATCAGAATACTATGTCAAAGCAGATCTGAAAGATACCGGAACATCCTGCACCTGTGCAATGGTAAACCAGAGCAGCAACCACCACCAAGATAGGGTCTTACCCCATAGGCACATATTATTGCATAGTAAGTGCGACCAACCAATTCTTGTTTCGGTTTCTTCTTTTGCACATAGAATTCTGAACATCCAAGTTCAGTGAAAGTCAATTTTTGAGTGAGAGCACAACCAACGAAGGCCTGATTTTGTTATAAACCGTTTATTTACCTTAAATTTGTAATATTTTTTTTACCTTTTGATGTGAGTTTCATCTTGATAAAGTTGTTCACAAATTTGGTTGGGGGAAATTTTGCATGTGGGCTGAAAACTTTGCACACAAGCAGCTTAAGAGGGAGCATTGTCTGCCATGTATGGTAACTTCTGCATGGGCAGATGCTAGATGTGCCCCCAACAGTTAAGGCACAAATTTTAACAATTACCAGTAATGGAAGTCCTTCCTCAAAACAATGTGATAAGCGCTGTGTTTAGAAATGTGTTTATTATCCTGTTGGCTTGTGTTGCTTCATAACTTCTCGAAAGGTTTTATATTAATACTTTTTTTTCTTTTTTTTTTTTAGTTAAGGGAGTGAATTTAGGCATTAAAAATCTATCTTCCTCTTGCTACAGATTGGCATGCTATAATTCATACTTCAACTATCCCTGTATAGTTCAAGCATAAATGGAACTGCCATTTCAGCTGCATCCTCATTCTTGATCTATTCTTTTAGGGGGAGGGAAGAGGAGAACAGAGAAAAACATTTTATTTCCAAAATAAAATTTAGTTACCGAAGGAGCTTCACCCCCTTTCCAGTGCTTACCCATTAGCTTGCTGCCATTTCTGTAGGACCCAGTGCACTGTTCCCTCTAAGCTGTGCGCATGTGCGCGCGCACTCGCCGAGCGAGCGCACATACTTTACAACAGAGCGCACAAAAATTACGTCTCTGATTCTGATAGAAAACAACACAGACATCTTAAAATGTAAAAGTTATGATTGTAATTACTAGAAATTTCCCGCTTCATTTAGTAATCGTCTATTTTCATTTAATTTGATTAAAATCAGTGTGGTGTACATACTGTATTCTGATGTGTAGTCAAATTTTAAAGTATATAACTCCGAGTGTCGTTATGTGGCACACAAAAATTTAACCTTCCTTCAAAAGCTGCACACAGCTGATATTTTATGCGCACACAGCCTACAGAAAATTAGAGGGAACATTGACCCAGTGTCAGAATGAGATGGTTAAGGCTGGTGAAACATTTAATTAGGTTTCCATAAACTTCTGTTCCCCTGTAATTAACTTTTTGCATCTTCCTCAGTTAGACTGCATATATGACAGAAGCCCTGACTTTCAAGGGGTGGGTCAAGATCCAACAGCCTAAACCACCTCTGCCCACCAGCCCCTAAAAGCATCACCTTCATGGCCCATACTCAATCAGTTTGAGGGATAAGAGACTCGGGCCTATCGCTTGGCAGAAGACTGTGTTAATTATCAAGCCATGCAGTTGTGCAGCTCTAATGGGGATTTAGGGACTGACTTTTGAAAGAGTTTTTATGTTTATGGTCTCAATGTCTCTCTAGGTTTGTAAGCGAATGGACCTTGTCTGCCAGAGAATGCTAAATCAGGGATTTTTGAAGGTAGAACGATACCACAACCTGTGTCAGAAGCAGGTCAAAGCACAACTTCCAAGGTATGTACAGACTGCTGCAAATAGATCTGCTCTTTACAACTTATCCAGAGATCAAGATTAGTGTATTAAGTTGGTGCAGTTTAGACAACAGAGTTAATTGTCTGGATTTATTTATTTTTAAAGAAAAACTAACAAAAACCCCATAAAACGTTTGAATGTTAAGATGCAGTGGATGATGCAATTTTGATCAGTCTCCTGTGCAGGTCGGTGTAATTTTGGCGTTTCCTTTTATATGTGTGGCCTATTAATGTAATCATATGCTTGAGGTGTCTTTATCTTGTTACTACATTTTTAGTATTAAACTTTCACCATGCTTGTCAAAAATAAAGGAGGAAATGTGGGGCTTTTCGCTTTTGTGGATTCAATAGTTTCCTTATCCTACTTACTCAGTCCAGATGAGTGGGTTATGCTGTCCAGCCAGCAGGTGGAAGCAGACCAGATCAACTTTCGATGATGTTGTCATTTGTATGTACACTTGTGCAGCAGTGAGAGAAGCCAATATTGTCTGCTTCCAGAAGGTGGCAAGATGTGTGGCGTGGGGCAGCAGTGCAGATAGGCCTGTCTCCCTTGGCGCAGATCAGTTTTGTGGTCTGAGTGATTAAGACCAGTTTGCTCAAGGTTTGGGTACATACTTCTCTCTTCAAGCCAACAGTTGTTGTCCTATGTACAGCACTGTTATCCACAGGTTCCAGCACTGGTGGGCTTGAAAGTAAACAAGAGGACCCCATAGAGTCCCTGAGGGGGTTGGTAAGTTTGTGCCCAGGCCCCCCCCCCCCCCCAATCCCTCTAGCTATCCTGTCTGCAGACTTTTTTTCTTTTTGTCCTTTCTTTTTTTCCCTCTGTTTTGCTACTTTGAATAAAGCAGCTTAAACAAGCCAAAAAAAACCCCTCTAAGGCATCTGAGCTTTCCCAAGTCTGTGTAGGTGGCAGGAGCAGTCCTCCTTGAGTCTCTCCCACTGGCTTCACAGCTGCTGGGTTTCCCTTACCATAGTGTCTTTTTAGGCAGAGATGTGGGGATTTTTTTTTTTAAATTGACAACTTGTGTTTTGCTGCTGCAATGCTGAGCTGCATAGCCTGATTTCAGCCTGCACCACCTCTCCATGTATTTTTTGCCTTGAGAGCATTTGGAAAGCCTTGGGGTGCATTTTTATGACATGTTCATGCACCCCATGAGGGCTGACGCCAGTCGTGGCTCCTCTGCTGCATCTCCCCTGATTTTTGTTCCCCCACCCTTCCCAGCGACCTTTGCATGGTTTCTGTGGAGAGGGGAGCGTGGTGGGGTGACCACAGCCTTGAGCCTGAAAGTACCTGATGGCCCTCCAGGACCTCTTGTCAGCCAGCCTTGAGCAGCAGCTCCTGAAACAGCTCATGAGCCGTTTTCAGTCTTTTTTTTATTTTTTTTTTTTGTTTCATACAATCATTTGAAACATTCAACCATAACTTTCTGTCACCTTTCAAGAACATTTACATTTTTCTCAATTCTCATTACCCCTTTATTGTTGTATACCTCCTGAGGGGAGTATCTTGTTCCATATTCAAGTCTAAAATAAAAAGAAAAGGAAATATTTCCCTTTCCCCCCTGCTGTGCCCCTCTTTACCCTATTTTCCCAGGTTTCACGTCCCTCATCTAAAACCTCCAATTCCCGTCCTCCCCTTCCCCCCCCCATGTCTCCCCTTCTACCCCCCTCTATTCCCTTTACCCTTTTCCTTTTTTTTTTTTTTTTTTTACCCCAAGGTTCGCTTCAATCCCTCCACTCTCCATTCCTCATACCATTTCCATATCTCTTTATAGGAAGGACTGGGGTTTCTAGTCCCACAGGTGCTCCTTGTGGTCTTGGGCAAGCCACTTAACCCTCCATAGCCCATGTTCCCTGTAAAATAGTTATCTCCAAGTTATAATGCCCTGTTCAATGTAATTTCAGTTTGTTCAATGTAAACCGCCTTGATATCATGAAAGGCAGTATATAAGAAATGTTAAATAAATAAAAAATAAATAAAAACAATTCTTTTGAGTGTTATGCCTATAGGTCCCAACTGCACAAAGGCCACATACGTGATCCAGCTTACATACCACTTCTTCCAAGGCCAGTACCTCTGACCTTTTCTACCATGTAAGCAGTGTCATTCGGGTGATTACCACACAATATCCTAAAAAGGTCTCCAGCGCTCTATTCCCTCCCCTCCACGCCTCATTTAGTACAGTTGCATTGTTCTTTGGTGATTTCACTAAACAAATCCTCCACTCTTTTCCATAGCCCCCTCACCTTGGCACATGCCCACATCCCTTCCAACACTTACCGTCTCCCTTCTTCTACACCACCTATAACTTAAGCGGTGTCCGATATGCTCACAAGCAGAGTTTTACACTGTTTTCCAGGAAAGGTGTTCCTGGGGCTAACCTATGTACGAATCTATATATTGCCTGTCATATCCCTTCTTCCCACTGTCTCGGGAGTTCCTCTTCCCATCCCCTCTGACTTTTTCTATTTCACTTTCCCCCTCCTTTAAAATTCAGTACAACCTGGAGAGAAGTCCCTTCTGATTGTGTTTTGTTTCCCCCTCCCCCCATTAACTCCTCAAATGGTGTGGTGGTGGTGGTGGTCTCAAATCCCTTTGTATCTTTTCCTGCTGCAGATAATTCTATAGCTGGACATATGCATAATAGTCTTTATCGTCCAATAGATATGCTTCTCTCAACCTGTCAAAAGCCTTAATCTGTACCCGGCCCCCTCTCCTCCCCCCACCCCCGCTTCCACCAGCTGTCCTATGCAGATCAGTGCTTTCCTAGCCCATTCTTCGTATGTAAGATTCCCTTGTCCCAGTAGGAAGTCTCCCATCCCTTGAATAAAAGTTCTCTCTTCCCTGCTAATAACTGCTCTTTCCATTTTTCCCAGATGTGAAGTGTTAGTTTCTTAAAAAGATTCTCTATTCTTTTTTCCCTTTTTTTTACTGCGTTGCTCAGATCCAACACCTGAGCTTCTAAGTCTCTCTTTCTGTTCCAGCTGCACCTACTGTGGGGTTTCCTCCAGCCCCTTCCATTCAAGCAGCATTCACAACTGTGTTGCCGCATAATATGTGGCTAGGCATGGGACTCCTAGCCCTCCTTCCTCTTTCTTCCTATACAGCACTTTCCTGGCTATTCTAGGGGGTTTCCCTCCCCAGATATGACATAATTATGCTTTGTAGTCTGCGGCGCTCCTGCCCTGCCTTAGGGCTAAAGACAGGAGCGGGGCCTATTGCCTCGTGAGGAAGGAGTTTAAAACCTATTCCCCTGGAATGCTGGGTACTGTAGTTCTTCTACTCCTTTCACTCCGAAATAAAGTGTAGTTGTGCGCCAGAGACGGTAAGGCTTATTTGCAAGTATTTTTATTATGGTAAAGGTTATTCCATCGCATGACAAATTCATAAATATGAACAAAACAGGTGCTTCAACACAAACAGAATGAACTCAGGTATAAAGTCAACTTAAAGTAGAAATTCAGCTTTACTTCTAAGCAGTTTTACTCAGCTCTGGCCCAAGAGGTCATTCACAATTAATGCAGCCTCTTTTCATACACTGTTACGTTCACAGTGTTAGGTCACTTCAGGTGCAGGTAATTAAAGCTTTCCAAGCATGGCAGCAAAACAGCTCTGTCGTATTCAACTCATACACGGTACAACCAGTTTCTTCAGTTTGGTATTTCCACACAACAAATAGTACAATCCATGCTCTCACAGTCAGGTAAGTCAGCCTCAGTTTGCATACATTCCTCAGACTGTATAGAACTATTATCTTCCTGCAATACTGGCTGTCTGCTTGCTTTTAGCTTTAAAAACTCCCTAAAATCCTGGAGAAGCAATTCAGCCTGTTGTCTGCTAGATAAGCATTTATCAGCTGCTATTAAGCTTCCCTCTTGATCAAGGCTGTTTCCCTTTTCCTCTCTTAGGCTAGGTAAATCGGGGTAACTTTTAGGCTCTTTTGTTAAGGTTGCAAATATAGGAGAATTGAGTTTACCTTCACTCTGAAAACTCCTAGGCAAACCGTTTACTTCTTGCCAAGCCCCTCTTATCCTAGGTGGCTCCGACGTCCTCCAGCTGTGAGAGTTCCCGTGCCTCTCTGGCCCAAACTGTAATTCCAAGAATGAGTTCTTTCTCTCTTGCCTGCTGTGAAGGCTTCCTCTCCCAGGGCTCTGCCTTCCTCCAGGTGTCTATTCCAGGGCTAGGTCCACTTTCCTCAGGACTTTCATTTACTGCCTCTGAACAGATCCTTGCAGGTCTTCTTCTATTGCCAGGCTCACACCTATCACCATACTGCTTCCTGGTCTTCCATTCATTCTCAGCTGACACTCCCAATGTCCTTCCACAGCTCGTCCTCTCACAGGTGCTTTGCTCTGAGGTCCTCTGCTCAGAGTTTCTAGTGCAGCTCGGTGCACTACTCCTGCTGCTTCGGCTCAGTCCTTTGCTGCTCCTCTGACTGGTCACGCTGCTCTGACCGTTCCCTGGGCTCTTCTCCTTCTTCTTCTCTTTAGCAAAGCCATACTCCGGTTTAAAACCAGGTGCTCTTCTAGACACGCCCCTTCCAAGCACTGGGTGTGCCCAATCAGGACTGCACGACTCCTCCCCTGGGCTGGTCTCCATGCTCAGCTCAGCAGAACGAAGTCTCTCTTTCTTTCTAGCATTAACAATCTGGCATAAATCCTGTTGCCCTTCAGGATTTTCATCTGTCTCCATAGCCTCAGGAGGGCGCTCTTCACCACAAGTCTCTTTATCTTTTTCCCTGGGAGCTCACATGGCAGAGCTGCAAGCGAGAACAAGCTTTTAGGCAAGATGTTCATTTTAATCATCTATCCCAGCCATGAGAAGTGGGTTCCGGTTCATCTAAATAAGTCTTTGCATATTGCTTCTATCAGTGGTTTATAATTCCATTCTCCAAGGTGCTCCAACTTGCTACCTAGTTGTAGTCCCAGGTATCTAAACATTGTTTTGACCACTTGGGTTACAAAGCAACTTTCCTTTTATCTTCCAGATTTTTTGGCAAGTTAAAACCTAAAATTTATGATTTACTCATATTTAAATTATATCCTGCCACTTCACTGTATCTTTTAATGGCTTCTAGCTGGTTGGGTAACACGGATCTGGTTTCCTTACTGTGTAGATAATGTCATCTGCAAATAGACTGTTTTTCATGTTGGTGCTCCGTATCATTATTCCCTAGATATCTGGATGCTGCCTGACATATGCTGCCAATGATCATCAATGCGAACAATAGCGGCGAAAAAGGGCAGCCTTGGTGTGTCCCCCTTCCCAGGGGAAAGCTCTCTGAATGCCTTCCATTCACTCTTCGGGCTTTGGGGCTAGCTTATAAAGCTTCTATTCCTTTAGTAAAAGTGTCTTCCAGCCCCATTTGTGCCAGTGTTTGGGACATGAATTGCCATTCTACCCGGTCGGATGCTTTTTCAGTGTTGACTGAGGAATATTGCTTTTTCTCCCATTTACTGTAAGTGCCAGATAATAATCAACATTTTCCTAATATTGTCCCCACCTTGTTGTCCCGGGATTAACCCTGTTTGATCTTGGTGAATCAATTTTGGCAGTACTTCTTGTAATCTCAACGCCAAAATCTTGGCATTCAGGTTAATCAAAGAGGTCTGTACGACTCTCAAACACTACTGTCCTTCCCTGGCTTCGGTAACACTGGGATGCCAGCTTCATCCATCGAGTGCGGTACTCCTTCCCCCTGCAGTGCACCATTGAACACTTGTCAAGAGGGGGCTGATACAGTGCTGTGCCAAGCGATAAAAATTCGCCGTCAGGCCATCTAGCCCCGGGACCTTCCCACTTTTAAGCATTTTTATGGCTGCTAGAACTTCCACTTTGGTTATTGCAACTCCTAGAGCAGGGGTACTCAAATCCAGTCCTGGAGGGCCACAAACCAGTCAGGTTTTTGGGATATCCCTAATGAATATGCATGAGATACATTCAAATACAATGGAGGCAGTGCATGCAAATATATCTCATGCATATTCATTAGGGATATCCCGAAAACCTGACTGGTTTGCGGCCCTCCAGGACTGGATTTGAGTACCTCTGTCCTAGAGTATCTCTCTCCTCCTCCGTAAGCTTCTGGAGGTTACAGTCTGCCAAGAACTGTTGCCCTTCACGCCTCCCCCCTTTACCTCACTCGTATAGAGAGCTGTATAGAACTCCCTAAATGCCTGCTGGATTTCCAGTGTTTGATGTACCATGTTCCCCTTTTTAGTTCTGATTTCCCCCCCCCTCCCCTGTATGGGCCGCTTGCTGTTTTGGCTTTCAGCTGCTAGCTTACCTGCTCTATTTCCTCCCTCAAAATGCACTTGTTGGCGTATCTTTTAATTCATGCACTATCTCTCTGGCCTGCAGTTTACTTAGCTCTCCCCTTAACTTCACTAACTCTCTCGTTAAACTTGGGTCCCGATCACATTGATGTCGCCCTTCTATATCTGCTATCTTGGTCTGGAGTAGTTGTTCCTTCTTTCCCGTTTTAACCCTGGCTGCAGTATCAATTAAGTGCCCTTGCACCACTGCCTTCAAACCATCCTGTACTATCCCCGTCCTCATGCCTTCCGTCAAGTTAAACTGAATATATTTCTGTATGGTCTACTTCATACTGGAGACAGGAGCCTCCTCGTCCAGAAGGAATTGGAGTCTCCAAAATTTTACTCCCTCTTCTCTCACGCCTAAATCCAAAATTATATGTATTGGCGCATGGTCAGTCTAGGTGATGGATCCTTGTTCCACTTCTACTCTTGACGCCCACTTCCCGCTAACCCAGATCATGTCTAATCGACTATATGAGCCAGGTGGGTTTGAGTAGTTGTATTTACGCTGTCCTAGGTATCTGACGCACCATACATCTACCATGCCTAGCCTTTCTTGAGAGGTGCCTCCTGTCTGTATTTCACCCCCCCCCCTTCCTGCCTCCCACTATTATCTAGCCTAGGGTTCAGTATTTGGGTTATAATCCCCCCTCCCCATCGGAGTGTCCCCAAACTTTTCCATGTCCTTCAACATCTGTTCATAGTTCATTGTGTTCATTTGGCCCATGCAGACTTATCACTCACACTTCTTCTCCCTCCACCTTCATTTTCACTCCTACCCATCTTCCACCATTGCTGTCCTGTATTGTTTGCTGATCAGTATTCCCACTCCCCTTCCTGGGATTAGCACTCTGCCCCGCCAACACCACCAAAGGATAACTTTTTTTTGTTTGTAAAGTATGTTCTTGCCCTATTCTCAAATGAGTTTTCTGTACATAAACAATATCTGCATGAAGCAGCCTCCCTTTTTCCAACTTACGATGCTTCTGCCATGTCTGGAGTCCCCTTACATTTAATCTGGCCACTGTTAATTTTTTTCTTTTGGGTTCCCTTTGTGGTCTGTGGTTATGCCTATTTTACCTCTTTCCTCCCTGTTCCTCTTATGACCCCCCCCTTCCTCCCTGTTCCCCTCCCCCTCCCATAATAACTCCCCTTCCAAACCAGGGGATTACTGGAGTAGTGCTCTCCCCCCCCCCCCACAACCCTTGTTCGCCCTCTTCTTTCTCCCCTCGCCCCTCCCATCCTTCCTACCCCGTATCATTTCTTCCTCCGCCCCCCACCCAGAACTCATTTATGCTTTACCTTGTTAACTATAAACAAAAAAACCCCAAAGATTCAGTGATAAATTATACTGATGAAACAAAATCACCAAATCAAAACCCCTGATAAATTAAATCAAAATTACCATCTTTTTGTCGGATGTTTACAGGAAAGGAACATTGTATCGAAACTATGTCCACCACACAGTCACATCCATTTTATTATAAAATCATGAAAAAACTTTACTTAGCTGGAAAATTTTTAAGATCGCAGACTTCTCAGGCACGCTCAGGCACGACGTGCACGTTTCGGGTCAGGAACCCTGTCGTGCCTGAGAAGTCTGCGATCTTAAAAATTTTCCAGCTAAGTAAAGTTTTTTCATGATTTTATAATAAAATGGATGTGACTGTGTGGTGGACATAGTTTCGATACAATGTTCCTTTCCTGTAAACATCCGACAAAAAGATGGTAATTTTGATTTAATTTATCAGGGGTTTTGATTTGGTGATTTTGTTACCTTGTTAACTGACATACAGCTATTAAGTCAATTATATAACTTTATAACATTTATAACTTATTACAAATAACTTTTTTTTTTCTTTTTTTTTACGGTTAACTTTCCCGTTTGTCTACTTTATAGGCAGTGCAGCCCAGAGGCTCAGCAGACTTCATATATACCTATCTTCTACTGGTGCATTCTGCCTATCCAAGCTAATTGAAGCTTTGGTAATCCACATCCAGCCACCTTTGACTGTGTCTGCTGTCAATATTTCTGTGAAACGTAACTGTCCCATCTCTTTAGGCCTGCCTTCTGGCATCTATAACCCCCTTCTCATTTCCTCTTCTCTTAATGTCCTGGTATGTTTTAAAAAACGTTTCCCCTGATTTGCAAAACTTTTCCTCTTAGCCGCCACCCTTTTTCATCTGGCAGTAGCACTTATGGGTGACCGTCGGGTGTTCTCAGTTATTTTTGCCCCTCTCCTGGTGCGCTTCTTGGGTCCTCCTGCCCGTTCCTCTTGGCTCCTCTGTTTCTGTTTGATGTTGTGCAGTCTCTGCCAGCTGGTGGTATCCTGCCTCCTGAAGTGCTTGTAGCGCCTCTTTTATCATTTTAAATCTCCAGGTCTTTTCCTCCTTGTTAAACATCAGTCCAAATGGGTGCAGCCTATACCATATTCCTGCAGTCCAAAGAGCTCACGTTATTGGCTGCATTTCTCGGCGCCTTTGCAGTGTTACAAGCATGACATCTGTATATATTGCCACTTGATGTCCTTGCCATTGGAATTGACTGGAGTCTCTCATCCTTTACGCTATGCGTTCCTTTATTTTAAAATCTGGGCTTCCTGATCGTATCCCCAGTCTAGTCCCGGACCTCTGAGTTGTCCACCTTAATCAGCAGCTTGGAGACTGAGGAACCTCCTTCTTTTTCATGATGTCATCCGTATATATCTCTGGGATCCGCTTTCCTCCATCAGTTACCTCAGTCTTCAAGCAGCTAACTAGGTCGAGCCCGGGGGTCCGGGCTCACTGGAGGAACAATTAAGGAATAGTTTGAGTAGTAGTTGTTTATTAGATTTGCTAAAAAAAAAAAAAAAAAAATCTGGCCTGTACCTTTAAATTTCAGGAGCTGTGCCTTCCGGTGCCTCAGGCTCTCCTCTCCCTCTCCTAGTTTCCCCTCCGTGTGGCCCACGATCTCTGCAGAGGGGCCGGTTCGCTCCCGGTTAGGTGCAGTGGAGCTGAGCCGGCAGAGGTGCTAGAGCTGTTCAGCCAAGCGCCAAACAGAAGACCTGCCTGTGAGCGCGCCTCTGGCTGCACGCGGGGGGTCCGGAGCCGGCCCTCCGCGCAGAGTTGGCTGGACGGATTTGAGGCCCTTGGGTCCTCCTCGGGCTGCGCTGTGATCGGCCCGTCTGCTTCTAGCTGCAGGAGCAGCGTAGGTGAGAGAGCGGGCTGGGGGAGCCGTCTCCCTTTGCCGCAGCACAGGAGCGTCTTGCTAGAGTGCAGGCCCGGCCACGTGGCATTTGCGCGGGAGTACTGCGCCTGCTCCCGCGTTCCCCCCTGCTGCTTCCCAGCTTCTAGTGCCGCGGTTGCGGTCCCGGGTGAGCGGCTCAGGGGAGACAGCTAGGGGGCTTATCTTTTAGAATCATGTGTTTAAATATTATTTTTTTAATAACGTAAAAAGGCCATGTTGGAGCACGGGCAGCATAGCAGTGTCAGTTTCCCAGGGGGCTGCAGACTCCCGCGGTTCCCTTTGGGGGGGCATTTTGGTGTGTGAGACCCTAAAGTGGGGGGAGGTAGCTCTTAAGGGCTATGTCACCCAAACTCCAGTGTGTAATTTGTGGGGCCAAGAGGAGTTCTCTACTAGATTCCGGAGTGTGCAGGAGTTGCTCTAAGGAGGCCGCGACCCTGGATCCTGCCGGGGAGAATGTGGGGGAGCGGACCGGGTCGGAGGCAGGGCCTCTGGACGCCCCCTTAGCTGGCTTACCCCGTGGGGAGCCGGTGGCTGGGCCGTCTACCGCCTTGGAGAGACCTATGCCCCAGGTGTCCTGGGCAAAGGGGCTCGAGTCCATTTTTTCGCCTGACTTTGTGGCCCTTCTTCAGCAAGCGGTAGGTGGTCTACCCCTTACACAGCCGGACCCTTCCGACGGGACCCGCGTAAAGCGTGCCAACCAGGCTCCCTCCGCAGAGGGTCAGCGCGGCGGCAAAAGGCTGCGGCTAGATGCGGAGTCTGATGCGCCATCTCTGGCTTCGGAGGGGCGTCTGTCGGATGAGGACGGCGAGAGTGGACTCCCCGAGGAGGAATTGGAAGAAGGTGAGCTCGAGGACAAGGAGGAGCAAGCCAGAGTGGTGCACGTCTTTAGAAGGGAAGAACTGCCGGCCCTTATCGCGGAGACGTTGAGCACTTTAAATATGCCTGCGCAGGGGCCGGCGGAGGACGAGTCCCTGGAGGATCCCTTGTTGCAGGTCTCTTCCGTAAGTCCCAGAGAGCCTTTCCGGTACACCGAGTCTTCCAAGAGTTGATTCAGGAAGAGTGGAACGTTCCAGAGGCGGCCCTTAAGGGCTCCCGGGTGTTAGGCCGGTTATATCCGCTGGTGGATCAGGACAGGGAGGTTTTCAAGCCCCCAAAGGTGGACGCAGCCGTGGTGGCAGTGATAAAGAAGACCACCATCCCGGTGGAGGGCAGCACGGCCCTTAAGGATGCTCAAGACAGGAAGCTGGACGCCCTGTTGCGGCAGGTTTTTGACACCAGTGCTCTGTCCCTCCAGGCAGCTATCTGTGGGGCCTGGGTGGCCAGGGCCTGCCTTCGCTGTTCTCAACAGGTTCAATCCGGGGAGGCGGATGACAAGTCCAGTGGGTCGGCCCGCCTGGAGTCGGGTGCGGCCTATTTGTCCGACATTCACTATGACCTCATGCGGGGTCTCTCCAAGAGTATGGCGACGGCGGTGGCTGCCAGACGGTACCTGTGGCTCCGTAACTGGGCAGCGGATTCTTCGTCCAAAGCCAGGCTGAGTAAGCTCCCATTCAAGGGGCGCCTGCTGTTCGGGGAAGACCTGGAGAAGTTGGTCAAGGACTTGGGCGAGTCAGAGGGCGGTAAGCTACCGGAGGACAAGCCCAAGCAGAGCCCAGGAGCTTCGTCGAGCAAGACTCAACAGCGAGACTTTTCGCCGATTTTGGTTCCGGACAGAGGGGCAGATTCCCTGCCCGAAACCAGGGGTTTCGGGGCTTCCGGGGAGCTGGGAGAGGATTTGGGGGTGTTGCGTCAGCCTCCTCCTCCTCCTCTACTCTTCGTAAGGCACAATGAGATCAGGCGGACCCAGGGGTCCCTAGTTCCTGTGGGAGGCAGGTTGCAGGAGTTCTATGCCGCCTGGGTCCAGATTACTTCAGATCAGTGGGTACTGGAGGTCATCAGAGAGGGCTACGCGCTGGAGCTTCAGCAGCCAGTGCGCGATGCCTTCGTGCGGTCTCCCTGCAAGGTACCGGGCAAGTGCGAGGCAGTGCGGGAGACTGTACAAAGGTTGCGGGACCTCAGGGCGATAGATGTGCCCTGTGCCCTGAGACCAACAAGGTTGCGGTCGATACTCCATATATTTCGTGGTGCCAAAAACGGATGGCGGATTCCGGCCTATCCTGGACCTCAAAGGGGTGAATCGGTGTCTTCGCGTGGCCCATTTTCACATGGAAACCCTGCGTTCCGTGATTGCAGTGGTCCAGCTGGGAGAATTTCTCACCGCCCTAGACCTGTCCGAGGCCTATCTGCACATTCCCATTCGGCAGGAGCATCACCGGTTTCTCCGCTTTGCGGTTCCCTTCAGTCATTACCAGTTCCGAGCATTGCCGTTCGGCCTAGCAACGGCGCCACGCACCTTCACGAAGGTTATGGTAGTGGTTGCGGCAGCCTTGCGCAGGGAAGGCATCCTGGTGCACCCTAACCTAGACGACTGGTTGATCAGGGCAAAGTCGAGGTGCCAGAGCGAACAGGCCACTTC
Source organism: Ichthyophis bannanicus (assembly GCA_033557465.1). Classification (NCBI taxonomy): domain Eukaryota; kingdom Metazoa; phylum Chordata; class Amphibia; order Gymnophiona; family Ichthyophiidae; genus Ichthyophis; species Ichthyophis bannanicus. The sequence continues at coordinate 384,239,588 of CM066033.1, read as the reverse complement.
CAGGGTTGTCAGTTTCCTGGAAAGCCTCGGTTGGGTGGTCAACAGGACAAAGAGCAAGTTAGTTCCCTCACAACACATGGAATACTTAGGAGCTCGCTTCGACACGGCGACCGGGCATGTGTTTCTTCATCAGCAAAGGGCGCAAAGGTTGCGGACGTTAGTCCGGAGGTTCCTGAAGAGAAAGGAGTCCACGGCGTGGCAGTATCTGCAACTGCTGGGCACCATGGCAGCAACCATCGAGCTGGTACCGTGGGCGAGGGCTCACATGAGGCCCTTGCAGAGGGCGCTTCTCAGGCGCTGGTCGCATCAGCAGGACCCGCTGTCCAGGAAACTCACTTGCCCGGACGAAACGCGGGCAGCGCTGAGTTGGTGGTTGGAACCCCGTTCCTTGCAGAGCGGGAGGCCTCTGGAGGTGCCCGAGTGGATAGCCTTAATGACGGACGCAAGCCTCTTGGGTTGGGGGGCCCACTGCCGGGGTCAGTTCGCGCAGGGGCAGTGGAAGCCTCAGGAGCGATCGTGGTCGATCAACCGGCTGGAGTTGCGAGCTGTGTTGCTGGCGCTGGTGTGTTTCCAGCCGTGCCTCGTGGGGTCGGCGGTAAGAGTCTTCTCCGACAACGCCACTGCGGTGGCCTACCTCAATCATCAAGGGGGAACCAGCAGTACGGCCCTCGAGGCGGAGGCCGAGAGTCTGTTCGCTTGGGCCGAGCAGAATCTCCTGGCAGTGTCGGCAGCACACGTGGCAGGAGTGGACAACGTGGAAGCCGACTTCCTCAGTCGCGTAAGGGTGGATCCCGGGGAATGGGTCCTCCATCAAGACGTGTTCGAAATGATAACGCGCCGGTGGGGCACGCCGGTGATGGATCTGATGGCCACTTTCCGCTCGGCAAAGGCCACTCGCTTCTACAGCAGGAGAAGGGAGCGGATGTCAGAAGGTCTCGATGCGCTCATTCAGCCCTGGCCGGTGGGCCAGCTGCTGTACATCTTCCCGCCGTGGGTGCTCATAGGCAGAGTGCTTCAGCGGATAGAGCGCTGCCGGGGGCTGGTGATTTTGATAGCCCCGGACTGGCCTCGCCGTCCTTGGTATGCGGATCTGCTGAGGCTTCTGGTCGCACGGCCGTGGCGGCTCCCAGTCCGTCCGGATCTGCTGTCGCAGGGCCCTCTGTTCATGCCTCATGTGGATCGGTTCTCGCTTACGGCTTGGCTATTGAAAGGGCTCGATTGAGGTCGAGAGGCTATTCCTCAGCGGTGATCTCCATGCTGTTGAAGTCTAGGAAAAGGTCCACGTCCTTGGCGTATGTCCGGGTCTGGAGAGTTTTTGAGGCGTGGTGCAGTGAGAGGGACTCGGTGGCGCTCAGGGCGTCCCTCTCTCAGATCTTGGAATTCTTACAGGACGGATACAACAAGGGCCTAGCGGCGGCTTCGCTTAGAGTGCAGGTCGCGGCTCTGTCGTGCTACCGTGGAAGGGTTGCCGGTAGGGCCATAGGAGAACATCTGGATGTCCGGCGTTTTTTGCGTGTGGTGGCATTGATGCGGCTGCCCAGAGGACGCCTGGTGCCCAAATGTCAGCTCCCGCTGGTGCTGGCGGCACTGGAGCAGGAGTCTTTTGAGCCTCTGAGCTCGGCTTCTTTGAAGGATCTCACGTTGAAGGTCGTGTTGCTGGTGGCTATTTGCTCGGCCAGGCGGATCTCGGAGCTGCAGGCGTTGTCATGTAGGGAACCCTACCTGTCTTTTTTCGAGTCTAAGGTGGTTTTGAGACATGTTCCGGCATTTTTACCCAAGGTCGTGTCGGCGTTTCATTTGAAACAGGACATTTCCTTGCCTGTGTTTCGTGCGGACGCAGCAGGTTCTGTGTCGAGGGCGTTGGACGTTCTTCGAGCCTTGAAAAAGTATCTGCGGCGTACGGCGGGGTTCCGCAGATCGGAGAGGCTGTTTGTTCTGTTCGCGGGTCCTCGCCGGGGAGAGGCGGCGTCCAAGGCCTCCATCGCTCGGTGGATTAAGGAGGCGATTGCGTCGGCCTATTTGCTGAAGGGGAAGCCGGTTCCGGAAGGGCTGAGAGCCCATTCCACCAGAGCTCAGGCTATGTCCTGGGCGGAGGCCCGCTTGGTGCCGCCGGTGGAGATTTGTAGGGCGGCCACGTGGTCTTCTTTGAATCCCTTTATTAAACACTACCGGTTGGACATCCAGTCGGCGCAAGATGCCGGCTTCGGGGTGGCGGTGCTGCAAGCGGCTGTAGCTGGGCCCTCCCGTTAACTTTACTGCTCTGGTACTTACTCAGAGGTCCGGGACTAGACGGGGGATACGATCAGGAAGGTGAAATTAGACTTACCTGCTAATTGTTGTTCCTGGAGTAGACCCAGTCTAGTCCCGCATCCCGCCCCGGTGTTAGGGGGGCTTGCAGCATGGTCTACTGTTCTCGAGGATGACAGGTAAGAAGCGTGGTGTCGGGGCTTGTGTCCCGGGAGATATTAGGATGTCATCTTTAAGGTGGGTGTTCGGACAGGTAGGAGGGAAGTCTGGGCACCCTTAGTGTTCACAGTTCGTTAGGTGATTTGTTCTTATGCAGTTATTTTGTTGAGTGTATTTCAGTGCTGGGTGGTTGGACCTTACGGGGGGTAAGTGAGGTCGTAACTTACTTGTTGATCTGGTGAGTCTGCTTTGTCATTAGGGTACTGATGGAGGAAGGCGGATCCCAGAGATATATACGGATGACATCATGGGGTAGATAACATGAGGAGGGATCTAGCTAAGCTTGAAGAATGGTCTAGAATTTGGCAGCTGGGATTTAATGTTAAAAAATATAAGGTCATGCATTTGGGCTGCAGCAATCCAAGGGAGCAATACAGTATAGGAGGTGAAGTACTTTTGTCCACTAAACAAGAGCGGGACCTAGGCGTGGTTGTGTCTGATGATCTTAAAGTAGCTAAACGGGTAGAAAAGGCGACAGCAAAAGCTAGAAGGATGCTTGGGTGCATACGGAGAGGAATGGCTAGCAGAAAAAAGGAGGTGATAATGCCTCTGTATAAGTCTTTGGTGCGACCTCATTTGGAGTATGGTGTGCAATTCTGGAGACTGCACCTTCAAAAGGATGTGAACAGGATGGAGTCGGTGCAGAGGGTTGCTACTAAAATTATTAATGGGCTTCATTATAAAGCATATGAGGACAGACTTAAGGATCTTAATATGTACACCTTAGAGGAAAGGCGGGATAGAGGTGATATGATTGAGATGTTTAAATACCTCCGTGGCATAAATGTTCAGGGAGAGAGCCTCTTTCAATTGAAAGCAAGTTCTGCTACAAGGGGACATGGGATGAGGGTGAAGGGAGATGCGGAAATATTTCTTTACGGAAAGAGTAGTGGATCCATAGAATAGTCTCCCAGTGGAGGTGGTAGAGATGAGGACAGTAACTGAATTCAAAAAAGCATGGGACCAACACAGAGGATCTCTAAAGGTAAAAAGTGAACTGTTGTAGTTGTTGTTATGGAAGGACAGACTAGATAGGCCATGTGGTCTTTTTCTGTCATCATGTTTCTATGTTTCTATGAAAAAGGAGGTTCCTCAGTCTCCAAGCTGCTGATTAAGGTGGACAACTCAGAGGTCCGGGACTAGACTGGGTCTACTCCAGGAACAACAATTAGCAGGTAAGTCTAATTTCACCTTCTCTTTTCTAATTGGTCCCAAAGCCCAGTGTGCGCTGTCTATTTTAATCCTGCTTGGCACTTGCTCCTCTTCACCTTTATGTAGGGCTTCCAGGTATACTGCTTCTGCCACCTTCTCACTGCCTCGGAACTCCTGACTTTCCGGTAATCCTCTGATCCGCAAATTATGCCTCCAGGAATGGTTTTCCAAGTCCTCCATTTTGTACATTTGCTTCTTCCAGTCTGCATTTTGCTCCTCCTGCCGTGCCCATGTCTCTTGTTTCAGGGTCTGCAGGCGATTCTCATGGTCCCCCCATCTGGCAGGTGATCTCTGCTATCTCTTGCTTCATGGCCCCCATTAGTTCACTCATTTCTTTTTTGGCTGCGTGTACCTCTGACTTAATTTCATTAAACCATTGCCTCAATTTCGCTCTTGAGATCTGCTGTGTGGGGCCTTCCCTGACCTCTCCCTTTTTTTGCCCACTGCAGTTCTTTTTTTCCTTCTCATTACCTTCCTCTATACCAGGGCCACTGAGTGCCATTTTGTCTCCACTGCTGCCAGTGCTCGCTCCGGTGTGTATGAAATCTTTTAAGTCGGCAGCTTTCTTTCTGGTGGTCATCTGGTGGGCACAAAACAGTCTTGCTTTTGGAGGTGATTTTATTGTTGTTGTATTGTTGAGGGTGGCTCCGGAGCTTTGCACTCAGGCAGCCATTGCATAGGGTGATGTCACTTCCTCCCCTGTTTTCAGTCTTTTAATAGCTGTGGAGCAGACCCTCTTGTGCTACAGAAAACTGGGGGGGGGGGGCTCTATGGCATCTCCCCATCTGGCAGCAGGACTATTTAAGCTTATCCCTGCTTTACTGCTTATCCATTCCTCCAGGAACCTGGTCTTTTCTCTGTGGTGGGGGAAGGGGAATTCTAGGGAGAGGTGATTTTCCCATCTTTGACGAGTGAGCACACAAGGGAAGTGGAGCTTTCCATAGTGATAGAAGCAGGTTTTTGTTGGAGTTGGTCAGTCTCATGGAGAGGACCTCTTTGTCCCTGTTCAGACCTTCTGGATGCCTCTGCACTTTACAGAGCCTCCTCTGGCAGTGGTTCCATAAGTGGTCCCTAGTCTAGAGTTGGCAATGTTCCCTCCATGTTCTTTCCCTTCTATGTCTTTACGAAAGCTCATGTCCTTTTCAAGGTAGGCACTGGAACTAGGGCTAAGGGGCACTTTGTTGCCAGCTTGGCTGTAGCCTCTATCTCAGAGGTATTGGAACAGCTTTGGCATCCCAAGAGTTGTTGCACTGTAGGAGTGTAGCACATGACCACATTAATCATGATCGTTCATTATCGTTTATTGGATTTGATATATCCGTCCTTTTGAAAAATATAATTGGAGCAGTTTACAAATCAAAATTTTTGGAAGAAACTGAGAAGAAATCCAATAATTACAGGAAAGATAGAAACAATTGACAAGACACAACATTTATAATGTAGAAGGGGAAACCCATGGGAGGAACGAGGCAGGATTGTGGAAGGATTGGGAGAGGCAGAGTGGCACCTCCAAACTAATCAACTTGCTATGAGACCAAAAGCCTACTGAAACAGTTGAGTTTTTAGAAGAGTATTGACATTTTTGAAACTAAGTTCTATATAAATGGCTTGAGGAAGACTATCCCACAAGGAGGAAGCGATGAAGAAAAAGGTAGACTTCCTGGTGGAGTCGAATTTAGCTTTGATTAGTGGGGTTATGACTAGCTGGTTTCTATAGAGTGACTGCAAGCAACGGGGAGGTGTGTATGGAACAATGAAAGCCAACAGATAATCAGGGCTATCTGTGAAGCGCTTTGTATGAGAAAAATAGAGTATCTTTATACTGAATGCGATAAGGAACAGGGAAGCCTGTGTGATGTATTAGTAACAGGGTACATGGTTGTATTTTCTAGCCTGGGCAAGTATGCGGATGGCTGTGTTCTGGATGGGTTGGAGTCTCTTTAGTTGGTATAAGGGCAGTCCTGCAAACATGATGTTGCGGTAATCGAGCCTAGCAATCACCATGTTCAAGATAACTGAAGCTTGAGCAGCAAGATTAAGAAAAGGGTGTATAGTGTGGAACCTTCAGAGTGCTACAAAGGCAGATTGAGACAGTTTACTGATGTGGTTTGAGACAGACAGTTCATTGTCAAGGATTAGCTATAAGTACTTGAAGGATGTAACGGGGGATAGAGGTGTGTTGGCCATGGCTAACAGTACAGAGCTACATATATAGCCTATAAGGCAAGGGTGGAAGTCCTCCAAGAACCACCCCAGGCTTTGGTTGGGGGTGCTCTGGCAGTGCCTTGGTTGAGTCCAAGCACTTTTTTGTTAAATATGGCAATTGCTGGATAGCCCAGAAGAGAGAGAGAGATGCTCTTCTGGCAAGTCGCATCCTTTGCAACCCAAGCTCTACTAGGCTAAGGCTAGCCTGGGACAACACTGGGGTTTAAAAAAAAATATCATGAGCAGGATCTCCTCTCAGTCCATGGTGTCTGCTGTGGTGACCCGATGGTAACAGTGCTCAGATTGTAGTTTTCAGAGCCTGCGTCTCCTGCTACTGCTTAGTAAGCTCAACCTTTTGAGAACAGGTGGCTCTCTTGGGAAGACCTGCAGTTCTCTTCCACATGATTGGCCTAGAGTTCCATCCTTGCATAGGGTTTAGTAGGGAGCAGGATGGCTGCTTAAGGTTAGGAATGGTTCTGGCAGCCTCTTCTTCCTATGGGCCTAAGCCAGAGAAGAGTAGTGTTTGGGGATTTCGACACCCTCGGGACTCAGTAGGAGCTTTCTTGGATATCAGCAAGCCCCGCCATAGTGTATTCTGAGGAATGAGAGGTTGGTGGGCATATTTAACTGGTTGCTTGGAATGGGCTTCTATCGGCTCTTGGATACTAGAGGTCCTCAAGCAGAGGTATGCTGTAGAGCTGGCAGAGCCTCTCTGACCCATTTTTCGGAGGCCCTTTGTGGCTTCTGGCCCAAGAGTGGTGTTTGAGGAATCCATTTAGTACCTTCTGCCATAACAAACTTTTGCGCTTGTAGGCCCTGCACTCCAAGGTTGAGGGCAGTATTCCTTTCCTTTTCTGGTACAAAAAAAAGGGAACTGGTTCCTGGTCCTTTTTTTGGGCCTGTAGTTGGTCAGTGCCATCAAAAGGAGTTCCATTTCCACTTGGAGACACTCAGGTTGTTCTTTGCATGGGTCCGGTATGAAGGATGTCTATCCCCCTTAGACAGTTCTGAGACATACTTCCATATTTCTCTTCAGGAATATCTTCAGTGGTCTTTTCTCCACTTCTGCATCTTGGGCTGTCATTGTTTTGCTTTCATGCACTGCTCTTGCCTTGGCCACACTTCATCACACTATTCTGAGAGTCAGGGTGGTCAAGGCAGCCTCCTGTATAATCAAGGAATCTGGGTTTTCTTATAAACTGGTTGAATCATTCTACTTTTTGGAACAGTCCTGGATGATGTCCCAGATGGCCTGACTGGAGTTGAAGGCATGGGTGATTGTCCACCCCAAGAATAATGTAGCTCCTCCCAGAGCTTGGCGTTCTGGGTGCCTGTTCCGTACATACTTGAGCAGTGCATTTTTTGCTCCAGAATGTTAGGTCAGGCTTGGTTTCAGCTCTGGAGTTTTTGCTTTTGGGCAGCTCCCAGTGTGATGACTTTGAACCTGGAATGAGTGCTTTATGCCAGGGCATGCATGCTCTGTGCAGGATTACCTCTGACTTAGAGTCCTTGCTCCCAGTTGTTCACTCAGCATCTCTCTTCTGAGAGGGGTCAAGAAGCAATTAGCCTGGTAGCTGCCTTGATAGTTGGATTGACTCTGGAGGCACTACCTTGAGTGATTGGTCTCTACGAATACCAATCTGTGGGACTGGCACATTGTTTGGGCTAGCTTGTACAGGCATGCAGGTCCCTCTGTAAGCCTGGTCCGTCAACGGCCTAGAGGTTAGGGTGATCAACAGCTAAGCAATTGGTGTTCTCAGTCAGGGCCTTAGCAGTGGTGTAAGTCAATGAGCAAGGCGATCCTCACCACACTATAATGGTCACAATGGTGGCAGAGCTTAGCTTTTGACTGAAGTCTCATGAAGTGACTATTGGTGGCACACATGGCAAGAATTGGCAGTGTGCAGCCCATCTGCTCAAGTCATGTCATGTTGGTTCTTGATGAGTTGGTGTTAAGCCCTGGGGTGTCCACTCTCTTAGTGCAGAGATAGGGCCTGCCGATGTTCAACCTGCAGTTCATGCAGGGGAATGGTGAGGTAAAGAGCCTTTTGGTTGCGGAATCTGTCCTATGGACCTACTAGGGGACAAACTAGGAGAAGGACCATCCTATGGTATGGTCTTCTGGCTTGTCCTCTAGTAGGGCTTCAGTATGTGTCTCTCCTTTATTCCAGGTAAGCTGTCTCCTGTACAGGTTTCTCTCTCCCAAGCTTGATCTTTCTGGTGGCAATGGACTGGTCATGCAGACCCTAGTACTTGGGTCTCCTGCACCCGTTGGTAGAGTTCCCCTATTGGTGCCTTATTCCTTTCCATTTATTGCATTTATATCTGCCAATCATTTACATATCTCAGCAGTTACAAAAAACATACATAATTAACACACAATTTTAACGTGCTCAAAAATAGTAAGCAAAAAAGGAATCCTAAGGACTACAATCCTAAAGATTTGAACTCCTTTGAAAACGGGCTTTGATCCTTCCTAAATGTTAGTCTGGGGCTTCCTCAGCATAGCAGGCAAAGCATTCCATAGTTGGAATGCTCTCAGTGCAGTCATAAAATTTAGTAACTGGTGGGATCAGTAACAAATGTTGAAGCAGACCTCAACATGCAAGATGGGCGGTAAGTATTCAAAGAGGGCAATAGATCAGCAGACCTAACTGAATTCAGAAATTTGAAATCCATACAAAGTCCTGCCCCTACTCCTTCCCTCCACATAGCCTTATTGGGCAGTATAAACTTTAGCGTTATTACCAGAAGACTGCCACTAGGAGGTTGGAGTAATTTTGAACCATGCACCCAATTTCATTAAAAAAAAAAAAAAAAAGTAACTGAGGTGGATTGTGACACTCAGTCAACCACAGCATCCTCCTACAACGCCTCTAGTCAATTACTGCAACTTTGTATACTACTGACTCCCAAAATCAACACTCCTTCCTCTACAAACAAGCCCTCCACACAACAGCCCGGACTATCCAAAGCGCCTCCTGACATGATCACATCACCCCCATTCTCAAACATCTTCACTGGCTTCCACTCCACAGCAGAATACTCTACAAAGTTCTACTAATGATACACAAAACCCTCAACCACCAATCATCCCCTCGCCTCCAATCTCTCATTGCTCCACTACAATCGGACAGACCATTCAGATCCTCCACTATGAACAGCTTGACCAGCCCCCAAACAAAAAATAAGAAGTACTCAACAGGCTTCTGCCAGATCCTTTGAACTATATGCTCTCTCATGCTGGAACTCCCTTCCTGACCCCCAGTAGAAACACCACAGACCTCCCCACCTTCTGCAAACTCAAGACCCACTTCTAGTAATACATAAAGAAGGAAGGGATCCACAAGAATGCTTGTCGTACAGACCAATTTCATTGCTAAATATAGATGCTAAAATATTGGCTATGTGATTATATAGGGTAATAGGGAAATTGATCCATCAGGATCAAGCGGGATTTATCCCAGGTAGGCAGGTAGCTGACAATATTCGAAAGATACTAAATATTTGGTCGATTGAACAAAGTAAGGAGGTGGCACTGCTATTATCATTAGATGCCGAAAAGGCTTTCGAGTATCTTGGCCTTTTCTCTTTCAGGTAATGGAAAGAATGGGGTTGGGGGAAGAGTTTATGGGATGGGTACTAGATATTGGGGGGGGGGGGGTTACAAAATAAATGTTAGGTGGATAAACTGAAGAGCCATTTCCATAATGGTCTTTATTAAGCTACCATGGACAGACTAGATGTGCCATGCTAGTCTTTATGTACCTTCATTTACTATATACTGTGTGGTTATAACTCTGTTTATCAGAAGGTGAAAGTTCTGACAGGTCACAGTGGAGAAATATAATTCCAAACATACAAGTCCACCTTAATGATTAATATCTGCCTTGTGTCTTTTTTTTTTTTCTTTAAACTGAAGACGAGAGTCAGAAAGGAGGAATCACTCACTAGCCCGCCATGCGGACATCCTAGCTGCAGTGGAAACCAGACTTTCGCTCTTAAATATGACTTTCATGAAATATGTGGACTCTAATCTATGCTGCTTCATTCCTGGAAAGGTAATATAGGATATTTTAGCTGGTCTGATTTGCTGATTTCTTCCCAAAAATTTGTTCTTGTAATGGGTTGGACATTGGGTTTTTTGTGTTGCTGATAGCTCTAACCTGGTGCTTCAGTTCAGAGTTCCCTTTTTGCATAACTTGCAATTTATGTTTGCTAAGAAAACATTTTTTCATATTGTAGCAACACCTACTGTGTAGTTCTTTTGGGTTCTAGTCACTTTATTAGGACTGTTAGTGCAATGATATGTTTTCAGAGAACTGAGATTAACAGATCCAGGATAGTAAGGTTTTTGGTTTAGATAGTCAATGATATTTTACATTTATTTTGTATAACACTGAAACTTGTGTGACCTGCCCTTCAGCAGAACCTCTTTTGATAACTCTAAATGTTTTAGGTGATTGATGAAATCTACCGTGTGCTGAGATATGTGAACTCGACAAGAGCTCCTCAGAGAGCCCATGAGGTCCTTCAGGAATTGAGAGACATCTCATCCATGGCCATGGAGTACTTTGATGAGAAAATTGTTCCAATTCTAAAGAGGAAGCTTCCAGGTTCAGATGTTTCAGGACGTCTCATAGGATCCCCCCCCGGTATATATCCCACTATGTTCACATTTTCAGATTTCCATTTTGCCATGCATCTGGTACATGCCACCTTCTGTAAGGGTCTACTATTACCCTGCATTATCAATGCTTTAGATATGAGAACTATATATTGTAAAACTTTTATGTCTTATTTTAAGTAGTGGAGCCTAGTTACCAGAAGAGGTTGAAGCTAGTAATATAATATGTCTAGTTTAGTCATGACTGATGTAAGGTTGTAAAATATTTTAACCATTTGACCAGCAAAGAAACACGATAGCAGCTAAAGATCATATGGCCTATTCAGTCTGCTCTTCCATGCCAACTGCTAAGCTCTACAGTCCTTTAAATGTGAATGCCTCCTGGCACAGTCCAAAGAACCAGTTCAAGTTGGCCTATGAATGCCTTCTGGGTTCCTCTTTTCCAATGTGTTGCACAGCTCTTGCCCATTCAGTTTATTTCAGGAGGTTATCCATGCATTGGTACTGACTGTTTGAGACCAAACCATGATACCAGCTCCTGGGTATTCTGTATCGTTACCTGCTGACAGATAACATATCAACAGGACATGAGAATGAAAATTTTGAGTTACTATATTGGTTCATCTGGCTAACGAATTTAGTCTTGAGGCCATCGCAACAGCCTTGTGTTGTGCCTGCGCAATATTGCACTTATACTTCTAATATGTGCAGTGGCCTGAGAGATCCAGATGCTGTTGAGCATGATATTGATATGGAGCCCAGTCCCTCGTTCTTTGGAGGCTCTCAGCCAGCACATATTGCATTTCATGGGAGCTGCATAGGAGCTTGGCCCAACAATGCTGAAGTGACTCCTTCAGCACAATTGGTGCAGACACAAGAGGACTGCAGACAATCCATGTGCGTATCCTTAACTCTTCATGCCTTTTACCATTACATCTGCACAGACTCTGCATTGAACCCCTCTCCTGCACATACTTCACATTGCCAGAAACTTGAAGCTCTTATGTAGAACTTTACAACTCCACGTCTCTGTGCATGCCAACCATTATTCCATAGAGCACTGAATGTAAATAAGCATGCTCCATTATATTTTCACGGTTTACACACCACTTTGAATCTGGACATTAGCAGCACATTTTTTTTAAACAACGTGAGCACTCATGTACCAAAGGAACATAAGAAGCTTGCTTGCCTCTGTGTCACAGTATAATGCCTATGATTAATCCAACAAAGGAATCCTGTTCAATTTCACTTTCTGCCAGAATTCATGGCTTCTATAACAAGTACTATTGTGCTCTGTTAACTAATCCGTTAAATAACTGCACTGGTTTTATTGACTTATCCAAAGCATTATAAACCTCAGTCACTTGCACTTCATCATTTTATGTGCTGTTATCAGTCATGGTAAAGGTTTCTGGCCTTTTTCCTACTCTCCGCTTTTGGTATTACTGAAACTATCCTTATTTCATGTTCAAGGTTAAAACAAGCATAGAAATACAAAACACACTGTTTAAATGTACTGTATATGTATTTCTTAGTTCATGTCCATACTAAAACACAAAGGGTCCAATATTCAACAGTGGTGGCAGCTAGTGGTGCTAAAGTAGCTAGCTGTAACTTCTAAACAAAAGACCTGGATATTCAGTACCAGGAAATATACATACACACACAAATCTCTGGATATCACACCAAAAAAGTACTGAATTTTTCAAGAGATCTGGCACCATTATTTCAAAATAAATGACGAGGAGAAAAGATCTCAATATTTAAGTTCTCTGGGAACAAGCAAGAGGTCAGTTCTTACATATGGGTGACATTGACACCGATGCCAACAGAGCCCTCGTGGAAGCATCCCCCAGCTTCCAAAGAAAGCTTTTGGGAGATGCCACCACACATGCATGGTCCCCTTCCTGCTCAAGGGTGCCATCTTACTCAGTCTTCCTTTTTCCACAGAGCCCTAAGGTTGTTTCTTTCTTCCCTGCAAAAAAGTTGATTTTCTTGTGCACTTCTGTGTACCATCTGGTTAGCACCAGTCTCTTTCCCACCTCCGAACCCCATCGCTTCAGCTTCAAGACTCGGAACCTGTTTTAGTGAGTTTTTTTCCCATTCAGTGCAGTTTTGCACCTTTTCTAACCGCTGGCCGCATTGAAGGTCTTTGACCTCGCTGAGGCCCTTTTTGCTCCAATGGCCACCAGGTTTGCAAAGTGTGATCGGGGCTCCAAGAACATGTCTCTTACCGACATACATGATTTGTTGCCTCAGGTGTGTGGGTGCCGACTATGACCTAGAGGCGTGCTCCCTGTGCAAAAAAGATGTCTGCTAAGGCCATCCATAATCAGCAGAAGCAGGATGACATCTTCCACAGGTCAGATTCGGCCCTGGTATCCCCAATAGCCGCACACTCTAAGAACTCGCACAGATCCTTGGAGTCGCGTAAAGCCCCCACAGGAGATTCTGAGATGGGTTCTCCGGAGCAAGAACATAAGAGAGAGGAAATCTTTGAGTACCTCTTCCTGGGAAGGGGACATGCACGGCAAGTCCCGTGTGAGGTCCCACAGCCCCCAGAGGGTTTCTGAGGAGTCGGAGGGGGAGCGGCTGGCCAAAGTACCCAGGACAGCTGCCGGGCGACAGATCTCAGACCCCCGAGGCCTGTCCCGTGGAGGACTCCCTCTCCTTCCTGACACCTGAATGGTTACCCTGACATCTGTGTTGAAAGCTACAACCCCTGAGTGGGAAGTCAGAATAATGGTGTGGAACGCAATGTTTCTGCATTCCTTGCCTCACAGCAAGCATTGATGCCCAGCCCTGCCAGTGCATGTACTGAAACCCCAAGGACCTCAATGCCGAGAACTCCCCGGGCTGCCGAAGAGATCTTCGAGCGCCCTATACCTTGAGCTGATCCTTCACGAAGGTCTCAATCCTGCTCCCTGGCAAGCGCCTCTGGCTCTAGCCAAGCCTTAGCCATGGTCCGTTGAAGGCCAGATCAAAAGATGCCCCTAGAGCCATCTGGCCTCAAGTCCTCAACAGACTACTTGGACTGGGAGTCCAAGGATGAGACTTCCCCGGAGACACGAGCACACCGTGACCACTGTTCCCTCTAAGCTGTGCGCGTGTGCGCGCGCACACACCTCGCCAAGCGAGCGCACATACTTTACAACAGAGCGCACAAAAATTACGGTTCTGATTCTGATAGAAAACAACACAGACATCTTAAAATTTAAAAGTTGTTATGTATTTATGGTTTTCACAAGTTCTACAATGTTTTCTAGTGCAATCAATGTGGTGTACATACTGTATTCTGATGTGTAGTCAAATTTTAAAGTACAAACAGCCTGGACACAAATTTTAAAGTACAAACAGCCTGGACACAAATTTTAAAGCACAAACAGCCTGGACACACTCTCTGTTGCTAACCAACAATTCTCCCTTACCCTGTTATATAGAACACCATCTACCTCTCCAGTTGACCTTCCAACCATCATTGACCTTGCAGCTAACACCCGCACTCCCAACAAACCAAATTGGATAATGGGTGATTTCAATCTCCCATCGCTACACCAAAACCACGCAAATGCGTTCCTTGATGCAATGGAAGACCTGGGTCTCAAACAAATCATAAATGAACCCACACATACAAAAGGGAACATTCTGGACTTGGTTTTTATGCCACATCCAGTCAAGGACAAAAGCCACAATCTGCCAACATCAGTCGTGGATGTACCCTGGTCCGACCACAAATTGATCATTATCCAGATTCCCAGCAACAATGACCAGCTGAACAGAAGCCAACCCACGAACATCACCTCTCGAACTTCCACTAGATGCTTCCGCCCCTTCGATAGGGAACTCATCCTTTTGGAGACCCCATCACTCATCAATAAAACAACACCTGACCTTGATGAACTAATCTCTCACTGGAATTCCAGCCTGCTTGCCATCTCACAACACCCAAACCCTAAAAATACAGCAAGAGCGAAAAGAAAATCCGCCCCATGGTTCTCTCCTGACCTACGCGCTTCCCTCATGCACCTACGTAGACTCGAACGCCGATGGCGCCGATCACGCTCACCGGAAAACCAGACCGCATACCTAACCCACCTTGCAACACATCGAGGAACAATCTCTATCAGAATGAGACAATATCACACTGACACCCTAAAGAGGTCATTGAATAAACCTCGTGACCTCTTCAATTTGGTCAAATCCCTCTCAAAGGAACCATCACCCGAGCAACACATCAACATACACCCACAAGAATTCGCTGACTATCTGCAATCCAAGATTGTACAAACTAACAAGGTCACAGCGGTCCAATATCAAGAACCGGCAGACCTCTCTCCACTTAACTTTTTTTCCGCACCATCCAATAAATGTATTGAGAACACCATAGCATCACTTAACACCTCCACTGCACAGACCGACCCATGTCCAGCTTTTTGGATCAAGGAACTACGTGATGTGCTCAGTCCTGTCATCGCAAATATAATGAAACTCTCTTTTACAACAGGTTATTTTCCCACTTCACTCAAGCAGACTTCCATTAGACCATTACTGAAAAACCCCAAACTGGACCCCCAAAGGGTGGACTCCTATCGACCAATAGCTAGCATCCCCATCTTAGCCAAAATAATTGAGAAGGAAGCACAACGGCAAATTCAAGATCACATAGACTCTGTTGCTCCATTAGATAACTGTCAACATGGGTTCAGAGAACATCATGGGGTTGAGACACTACTCACTGGTCTAATCAACAATATCATCACAGGAATTGACAACATCCATCAAGGTTTTGTCCTCATTTTCCTAGACATCGCCGCGGCTTTTGACTCCGTGAGTCACGAAATCCTCCTGGGAAGACTAAAAGAAAAGGGTGTCTGCAACAATGCACTAAAATGGTGCAAGTCTTATCTGGACGATAGATGGCAATATGTGAAGTCTGGATCAGAAGAGTCTAGCCACTTCCATCAAAAACAAGGGGTACCTCAAGGATCCTCATTATCCTCCCTACTCTTCAATATCTACATGCAGCCCATATGCAATATCATAAGATCATTCAACGTAAACTGCATGATATATGCAGATGACATTCTATTATACATGCCTTTCTCCACAACCCACATGGACCTGACCCCACTCACAGATTGTTTCAATGCAGTTTCAACATGGCTCCAGACACAGAACCTACGTATCCAGCATAAAAAAACAGAGGTCCTTTTCATCTCCAGAGACTCCAACTTTACGCCCCCATCCCACGTCAGTGTCAAGGAAGCTGATTTGCAAACTAAAGATGCAATAAAATATTTGGGAGTTACCCTGGACCAACATCTAGACATGAGACGCCACATAAGCAGCGTAGTCAAAGCCATCTACTTCAAAATCCGTTCCCTCAAACACCTACGCTCCCTTCTGGACCCAGACGATTTCCGTACCATATATCAAGCGCTGATCCTGCCGCATTTTGACTTTGCAAATGCCATCCTACAAGGTCTCCCCCAATCCACACTAACCCCCTTACAGTTGGCCATGAATGCCGCAGCTAGGGTCCTCTACGGTGCATCCAGAAACGACCACGTGACTCCTATCCTCAAACAGCTACACTGGCTACCAATTCACGGGAGAATCACCTTCAAATCCCTTGTATTAGCATTTAAGGCAATCAAAGGCACCTCATCCCTCTCACTCACGAATCTAATCCACATGGTCCCCCCCAACAGAGCAAGAAGAACATCAGCTGTAAACTTGCTAGCAATACCAAAGGCTTCAACAAAGTCCAACACGAACACCACAAACAGGGCATTCAGTCTTTATGTACCAAAATGCTGGAACACCCTACCCCCTGACATTAGAGCCATTACCAATCTATATCAGTTCAGAAAGGCTCTCAAAACATACCTTTTCTGCCAATATTTCCCAGACAGCAACTGAACTAGATATCCCCTCCAAGAAATGACCCAATCTAGAAATGCCGTGTAGATAGAAATGCAGTGTAGATAGTTTATGTATATAGTTAACCCAGTTATCCAAGTTTGTACTCCTGTTCAATGTAAAACCTGACAGTTTGTCGTTATGGTCGTTTTTGTTATGATGTAAACCGCGCTGATTCTAAATAGCGCGGTATATAAGAAACTGTAATAAATAAATAAATAAAATATAACTCCGAATGTCGTTATGTGGCGCACAAAAATTTAACCTTCCTTCAAAAGCTGCACAGATGATATTTTATGCGCACACAGGCTACAGAAAATTAGAGGGAACATTGACCGTGACCTCCCCTCAGACCCATTCCTGCCAGCATCAAGGCGTCGGTCCCCACCCAAGGACACCTCATTCCTCAAGTTTGTCTGGGACATGGTGAAGGCACTGTCCCTCACCATGGAGTTGGAGGAGGACCCCCGGACAGAGGAACTTAAAATCCTCCAATACGAGGCCCCACCCAAAGAGGCCCTCACGGTTCCTGTCCCCTCCATCCTCGGGTGCCACCTTCCCCAGATGTGGGAAACACCGGCATGTGTGCCAATTGTTAGCCGATGTCTGGATACTATGTACCGGATCCAGTGAGGATCCAACTTCAGGAAGGCACAACTCCCTCACTCCTCCATGGTGGTAGTTGGCCATGCATCGATAGAAAAGCCCAAAGACTCACTCTTCGGTGCCCCCGGGCAGGGAGTCCCATGCCCTCGTGCATAAATGTTACCAAGGCTCAATGCTAGCATGCCATATACAAGCATACCCAGTTGTATATCGGCATGTACCTCCGAGACCTAACCAAGGAATTCAGGGGATTTTCAGCAGGTCTCAGTGGGGACCCTCACAAAGTCTGTCAGGAGTGCTCAAAGTATTTGTCTCAAGCGGCCTACGACGCAGGCATCTGTGCTCGATGCCAGGCCTGGCCCCAGGCGATGAACCTTGAGCAATGGGTCCAGGAAAATCTCCTTGACATCCCTTGCCTCGGTGAAAACCTTTTTGGCAAGCCAATGGAGGACAAGGCAGCAGAGATTGAGACAGAGTATGTCGCCAGGACTCAACTCTCGAGGAAGATCTCTGCTGTTCCCAAGAAGAAACCATCAGGGGAAAAAGCCTCCCTTCCACTGGAAAGGCCAGCCTTACAGAGGTTATCCCCCATACTAGGCCCCCTCCCAGGTGTTTCATCAGGGTCACCAGGGCAGAGGAGCAGGCCAGGGCCCATGTAAGCCTCAGGGCCCCAGACACCAACTCCAGCCCACACTGGGTCAGGGTTTTGACTCCCAGAGCATAGCCTCTCCACCCATGGGGAACCAACTACAGGGGACGTGCCTGATTCATTTTGCCCACGGGTGGACTGCCATCACCACAGACTCCTGGGCACCAGGTGGTCAGGGAAGGTTAACTTCATCTGGACCAAACGCCTCTCCCTTTCTTTCCAGGAGAGCCCCCTCGGACTCCCCCACACTAGGCCCTGCTACTGTAGGAACTTGCAGGCCTTCTCAGGGACAGGGCTGTGGAGCCCATACCACACCACCTCAGAGGAAAAGGGTTCTACTCCAGGTACTTTCTGGTCCCAAAAAGAACAGGAGGCCTAAGACTCATCCTGGACTTGAGGAACCTGAACAAATTCCTGGTGCGGGAGAAGTTCAGAATACTCTTGGAATATTGCTGCCCTACCACCAGCAGGGAGATTGGCTATGCTCCTTGGACCTAAAGGATGCTTATACTCAACATCCTTATTTATCCCAGTCACAGGTAGTACCTAAGGTTCATGGTCCGGGGTGACCACTACTAGTACAGGGTACTACCCTTCGGCCTAGCCTCCACACCAACAATCTTCACCAAATGCCTAGCAGTGATGTCCGCCTACCTCTGTCTCCTCCAAGGGGCCTTTGTCTTCCCATACCTGGACGACTGGCTAGTAAATGGAGACATGGCCTCAGAGGTGCAACAGGTCATGGCCCCACACCAAGGTCCTACAACATCTGGGGTTCGTAATAAACCACCCCAAATCCCACCTCACTCCAACACAGGACCTGGAGTTCATAGGGGCTTGCCTGGATACCCTCCAAGTCAGGGCCTTTCTCCCCCTGGACAGAGTGGATCGCCTCAGGACCCTGGTGACCAAGGTACAGCGCCATCACACTGTTTCAGTGCAGTCCATGCTTCGCCTGCTCAGCAACATGGCTTCCACAGTCCATGTGGTCCCCAATGCCTGCCTCCACATGTAGGCAGCTCAGTGGTGCCTCTGCTCACAGTGGACTCAAACCACGGGCAGGCTCCGGGACAGGGTCTCGGTGTCCCGTCAACTATCAGAGCCACTCAGTTTGTGGCAGTATGCCAAGCACCTGCAGAAGGGCATGTTCTTTCAACACACAAACCTCCAGAGAGTCCTTACCACAGACACCTCCCTACTGGAGTGGGATGCCCACCGCAAGGAACTGCACATGCAAAGCAACTGGTCTCTCGGAGAGCCAGCAGCAGATCAACCTGCTGGAGCTCGGAGCCATTTTTCTGGCAATCAGGGCCTTCCGCCTGCAGCATCAGTCAGTGCTGGTCCAAATGGGCAACCAGATCGCGATATTCTACCTAAACGAACAGGGGGCACAGATTCTCAGTCTCTGCCAGAGGCAGTCATTTGCTTGTATGTGATCAGTCAGGGAATGCTTTTCACGGCGGTGTACCTTATGGGCCACAACAGTGCCCTAGCAGGATCCTCCAGCTGCACAAATGGCGCCTTGACCACAGGATGGTGCAGAGGCTATTCAGACTATGGGGGACCCCAAGTCTGGACCTCTTTGCCAGCCCAGCCGCCCCACTTCTGTCCCCAACCTGTTCCCTCCCATGCCACTAATCGCGCAGACCCGCCCAGACAGCCTTGGTTTCCCCTTTTACTCTGCCTCTCGATGGAGCTCCTGGTCCCTCTGGGGAATTCCCCAGAACTACTGACCCAGGGGAGGGGAGGAGAGCTCGTTTCTCCACCCCATCCTGGGGTCCCTGTCACTAACAGCATGGCTGCTGAGCGGGTTGCCCTAGTGCCCCTTAACCTCCCCAGGGAGGTGGAAGAAGTCCTCCTGCCTTCTTGTAAGGACTCCACGAGACAAGCCTACACCATCAAGTGGTGCAGGTTTTCAGTATGGTGTATGGAGCAATGGGTAGATCCTTTCTCCTGCTCTATGCATACAGTACTGCAATACTTGCTCTACCTCTCACAGACTGGACTCAAGTCCAACTCTGTCAGAGTGCACCTGAGTGCACGCTCTGCACAAACCATCATTCTATAGAGAGTAAGCCTCTTTCTGTGCAACCCCTCATACCCGATTCATGCAAGGCTTGCTGCTTTCTAAACCTCCCATCCGGCCGCCTCCTATGGATTGGGATCTCAACATGGTTCCGACACAGCTTACCAAGTCACCCTTTGAACCCTTGGATACTTGCCATTTACATTACCTATTTTGGAAGGTGGTCTTCCTGGTGGCACTCGCCTGTGCCCGCAGAGTCAGCGAGCTTCAGGCCTTGGTGGCCGAGCCACCATACACCAGGTTCTACAAGAACAGGGTCATGCTTCACACACACCCTGAATTCCTTCCGAAGGTGGTATCTGCCTTCCACCTCAACCAAGAGGTGGTGCTCCCTATCTTCTTTCCACTGCCCCACACCAACAAGGCGGAGGCCATTCTCCTTATTATGGACTGCAAAAGGGCCCCCTCCTTCTCCAGGAACAAGCAGGAAGTCAGTCCTCGCCTACGGGTGATGTAGACACCGATGGAGCCCACGTGGAGCATTTCCCCAGCTTTCAAAGAAAGCCTTTGGGACTGCCACCACGCATGTGTGGTCCCCTTCCTGCCCAAGGATGCCATCTTACTCGGTCTCCCTTTTTCCACGGAGCCCTGCGGATGTGCGTCTCATCCCTGGAAAATGTTTCTCTATTCCAACCATTTTTTTGTCTTCTGGCCTTTGCCTGTCCTCTTCCTACCTCTGCTTTGGCCGTGGTCTCGGGTTTTTTCCTTTTTGCCTTTTTGTGTTTCACCACGCTTCGCACTCTTTTTAACCACTGGCCGCATTGAGGGTCTTCAACCTCGTAGGGGTTATTTTTCCTCCAATGGCCTCTGGTTTTAAGAAATGTGATGGGTGTCTGTGAACGACATGTTTTTTTGAACACCTATGACTGTTCTCAGGTGTCGAGGAGCTGACCATGACCTGGAGCTATGCTCCCTCTGTAAAATGATGTCCTTCAAGGCTATCCAGAGTCATAAGCAGAAGTTGGATGATCTCTTCCATAAGGCAGCCCCGGTATCTTCAGTAGCCTTCCACTCTTTGGCCTCGCAACCCCTGGAGTCTCCCAAGTCTCCTCCTCGGGTCTGGTGGCACTCTGACCAGGGGTCGCCCAAATGTGAGTGGAAGAAGGTGGCTGCGAGGACTCTGTTGGGGGCGCCAGACAAGCGTGAGAGGTCATGTGCCTGGTTTCTCAGCCCCCCTCGGCAAACTTTGGAGTTGGAGAGGGAGCGGCCCAGTAAGGTACCTTGTACCTCCGGGAAAGGTGCCTGGTCTCCTGAGGGTCATCCAAGCGAGGACCCCCTCTCCTCCTCGACACCAGACCTGGTCACCCCAGTATCGGTGTCACAGGGCCCCACTCCCGAGTGGGAGGGCCAAATGCTGGCCTTGGAGCGCAGCGTTTCTGAGTTCCTCGCTGCATAGCAGGTGCTGGTGCTTGGCCCCGCCTTGAGACTTCAGGAAACTCGACCTCAAGGACTCCCCGGGCTACCGAAGTGACCCCCGAGAGTCAGAAGCCTCGTGAGGATCCTCGGTGTTCGTCTCGATCTCTGTCCTGGTCCTTGGGTGCGAGATCTTCTCAGGCGAATGCCTTCAGCTCCGGGCAGGCTTTAGTCTTGGGAGCCCAGCGCGGGTCACCGACCCATCTTGAGCTGCCCGAACTCGAGTCTTCCACGGACTACTCAGAGTGGGAGGCCAACGGGAAAACTTCCCCAGAGTCGCAGTCCCACTGAGACCTCCCCTTGGACCCCTCTCCGCCAACCCAGAGGTGGCGGTCACCTCCCAAGGACACCCCCTTTTCTGGAGTTTGCCTGGGACATGGCGTGGGCCCTAGCGCTCGCCACAGAGTTGGAGGAGGAGCCCTGTGTGGAGGAGCTCAATATTCTTCAATATGAAGCCCCTCCGAAGAAAGCTTTCTCAGTGCCCGTTCCTCCCATTCTGAACAAACGACTCCTCCGCATGTGGGAGACCCTGGCCTCTGTCCCTGTTATGAGCAGGCGCTTGGATGGCTATGTATAGGGTTCAATGGGGCCTGGGGTTTCAGAAAGCCCAGCTTCCTCACACCTCTATGGTGGTCGAGTCAGCCATGTGGAAGCTAAAGAGCCCAAAGACTTATTCTTCAGTTCCTCTGGGCACAGAGTCTCGTACTTCAAAACTCTTGGGCACAAGGCTTATCAGGGCTCCATGATGTCATGTCACATCCAAGTTTACCAGTCATACATTGGGATGTTCCTCCATGACCTCACTAGAGAGTTCGGAGGCTTTGTGGTGAGCCTTGACGGAGACCATTTCTGGTGTTTTCAGGCCTGCTCGAAGTACCTCTCGCGAGCAGCATTCAATGGCTTCGAGTCTTCCACCTGGGTGGTGGCTAGCATTGGAGCCTGCCAGCAGGCTTGGCTCCAGGAGAAGCTGTTGGATGTCCCTTGCCTCAGGGAGCAACTATTCGGCAAGCCCATGGAGGATAAGGCAGTGGAAATTGAAATGGAGTATGTGACTCGTAGTCTTCTCTCCCGGAATACTTCCTCCCGTCCCAGGAAGAAACAGCAGAGCAAGAAGCCTTTCTTCCACCGGAAGGGGCTCCCATACTGGGGCTATCCGTCCTACCCGCCGGCATCGATTCCCATTCAGGGCAAGAGCACGGCCCATGGCCCTCATCAGCCAAAGGGTCTCAAGGCCCAACCCCCAGCGCCAGTTCAGCTGTCCTTGGGGTTTTGACACCATTAGCATAGGCTCTCGTCCGCTGACAGATCGGCCGTCGGGGGTGTTTGGTCTACTTCTCCCACAGGTGGGAGTCTATCTTCACCGATGCCTGGGTCCTCCAGGTTGTTCGGGAGTGCTATCTCCTCCATCTGGACCAGCTCCCCCCTCTGTACTTCTCCAGGGAGCCAAGGTGGCTTCCCCAGCACCAGGCCCTCCTGAGTCAGGAGCTCGCAGGCCTCCTCGAGGATGGAGCCGGTAGAACCAGTCCCACTGCACCTCAGAGGATGGGGGGTTTTACTCCCGATACTTCCTCATCCCAAAGAGGACCAGGGGCCTTTGGCCCATCCTCAACCTGCAGAACCTAAAGTTCCTGGTGCGGGAGAAGTTCAAGATGCTCTCCCTTGGAATGTTACTGCCCTACCTCCAGCAGGACGATTGGCTGTTGTCCTTGGACTTAAAGGATGCTTATGCTTATGCTCACATCCCAAGCACAGAAAGTAAGCGTAGTTACTCACCTGTAACAGGTTTTCTCTGGGGACAGCAGGAATCTGTCCTCGCATATGGGTGACGTCGATACCGACGGAGCCCACGCGGAGAAAATCCCCCAGCTTTCAAAGAAGGCATTTGGGAATTGCTACCACGCATGTGTGGTCCCCTTCCCGCCCAAGGGTGCCATCTTGCTCAGTCAAATGACGTAGCTAAAAAGACTGCGAATAAAGGAAAAAACAATTGGACTGCAACTCCAAGGGGAGGAGGGAGGGTTGTGAGGACTGATTCCTGCTTTCCCCGGAGAACACCTGTTACAGGTGAGTGAGTATGCTTTCTCTGGGAACAAGCAGGAAGTCAGTCCTCACATATGGGACTCCCCAGCTACAGGCTACCTTGAAACCTATAGCCCAAAAAAAGCTCCCTCATCGAGATCCGCAAGCAGCCGCAATGAAAAACCCTAACCAGGGAAGTAGCATACGGTAGCCTGAACACAGAAGGGTCAGAGGGTAGGAGTTGCCTTGACCCCAAAAAGGTTACAGAGTACAGCCTAGCCAAAGGCACTGTCCCGTTGGGACTCCCTATCCAGGCAGTAATGAGCTGCGAAAGTATGAACCGAAGACCAACATGGCCCTGACCCTATGAGCTGTAACACAGCTCTCCAACGGAAGCCCTGCTTCCTCATAAGCCCGGGCAATACAGTCCACCACCCAAGTGGACAGCATATGCTTGGTCACCGCCTCCCCCAGCTTACTGGGGGTCATAGGAAATGAAAAGCTGAGAAGGCTTTCCGGTGACCTAGAGTATGCTGAATGTAGGACAGAGCCTTCTTACAGTCCAAGGTATGGAGGACCGCCTCTGCCCCACTGGCATGCGGCCTGGGAAAGAAGGTAGGAAGAACCACCTCCTGGTTGAGGTGAAACAAGGAGACCACCTTCGGAAGGAACTTGGGGTGTGTGTGAAGCACCACCCTATTCTTGTAGAACCTGGTATAAGGCCTCTCAGCCACGAGGGCCTGGAGCTCACTCTCCTCTCCTGGAAAGTGGTCGTCTTGGTTGTGCTCACTTCTGCCTGGAGGGTAACAGAAGTGGCACGTGGCCAGCGGTTCAAAGGGCGGTCGGGTGAGCTGCCCCAAAACTACATTGAGGTCCCATTCGATTGCTGGGGGATGGACCGGGGGCTTCGACAGGAGCAGGCCCTTTAGAAACTGGGACACCACTGGATGAACAGAGAGAGGCTTTCCGTCCACTGGATAGTGGTTCGCCGCTAGGGCACTGAGATGCACAATGACAGAGTTGGATTTAAGCCCCGTCTCAGAGAGGTGGAGAAGGTATTGCAACACCACAACCACCGGGCAAGAAAAAGGGTCCACCCCTTGCCCAGTGCACCAAAGCGCAAATCTGCGCCACTTAAAAGCATATGCCCATCTAATAGACAGTCTGCGCGGAGCCAGCAAAACCACCTCTACATCCTTCGGAAGGAGGAGCAAGACAAGAGTTGCCCCCTCAGCAGCCATGCCATCAGCAAAAGGGAGCTGAGGTTGGGGTGCAAAAGAGAGCCCCCCCTCCTGGGAGAAGGAGCTGTGGAGACGAACCCCAGGGAATGGGGGTCTCCACTGCTAGCTGCAGGAGAAGCGGGAACCACGGTTGCCTGGGCCACCGTGGAGCTATCAGGATGACAAAAGCTCTGTTGTGAAGGATCTTGAACAGAGTCTTGCCGATCAGAGGCGTGGGGGGGGGGGGGGAGCATACAGAAGACCCACCAACCACGAGACTAGAAAAGTGTCAGCTACCACCCTGGCCGGATGCGGCTGTCTTGAGCAGAATTGAGGTAACTGATGATTGTCCAGACTTGCAAACAAGTCCATCACCGGTTCCCCCTAGGTCTGGAAGAGCCTGCCGGCCACCACTCGGTCCAGCTGCCATTTGTGCAGCTGGAGCATCCTTCTGAGTCTGTCGGCCAGCCAGTTGTCCTGGCCCAGCACGTATACCGCTTGGAGGAGAATCCCCTGCCGGGTTGCATAACGGCATAGGTCCAGGACCTCCTGACAGAAAGTACATGATCCCATACCCCCCTGTTTGTTCACATAGAACATGGCCACTTGGTTGTCTGTTTGGACTAGGACAGTCCTGTGGCCTAGGTACTGCCTGAAAGCCTTCAGGGCTAGACGGATTGCACGCAGCTCCAACAGGTTGATCTGTTGGGCACTCTCGTCTGGGGACCAAACTCCCTGAATGCAGAACCCCTGGCAGTGAGCTCCCTATCCCAGCAAGGAGGCATCTGTGGTGAGGACCCTCGAGTGACGGGCCTGGAAGGGCATACCGACCTCCAGATGATGGGACAAGAGCCACCAGGTCAGGGATTGTACCACTCTGATCCTGTCCTGGAGGTGTCCTGGGGCCTGGGACCACTGGTCCCTGAGGCATCACTGCGCAGTCCGCGTGTGGAGGCAGGCATCTGGAGTGACATGGACCGTGGAGGCCATGTGCCTGAGGAGGCGCAGCAATTGCCTTGCTGGCACTGAGGGGCAGAAAGGCCTTAGACTGGGGTTGATCCTTGCACCAATAAACTCAAGCTCTTGCGCCGGGTAAAGACTGGATTTGGGGTAGTTGATCACAAACCCCAAGTACTGCAGGACCTGGATGGTGCAGCAGGCCACAACTCGCACCTCGGCAGCTGAAATGCCCCTGATGAGCCAGTCGTTGAGAGGGGAAAACGAAGATTCCTTGAAGCCTGAGGAAGGCGGCGACCACCACCGGGGATGAAGCAAGGCCAAAGGGGGAGCACTCTGTATTGGAAATGGTTGCCCCCTGTCACAAAGTGTAGGTATTGTCTGGGGCTTAGGTGGATTAGGATGTGTGTGTAGGCTTCCTTCTCCAGGAGCAAGCAGGAAGTCAGCCCTCACTTATGGGTGACGTCGGCACCGACAGAGCCCACAAGGAGCAATTCCCCAGCTTTCAAAGAAAGCCTTTGGGATTGCTACCACGCATGTGTGGTCCTCTTCCCGCCCAAGGGTGCCATCTTGCTCGGTCTCCCTTTTTCCGCGGAGCCCTTGACGCATGTCCTCATCCCTCGGGAAAAAGTTTTCGTTTCCTCTCCTTAACAGGCTCTTATTTCTTTTTTTCCAGTTGCACCAGTCCTCTACCCGTCCTCCCCTTGCTCTTTTTCAGAGCTTACGGGAATACCTCTCCTAATTTTTTCTTTTTGGGCTTTGCGCCCTTTTTTTCTTCCTAACCGCTGGCCGTGTGGGTCTTCAAACTCGCAGAGGCTGTTTTTCCCCCCAAGGCCACCAGGTTTAAAAAATGCGATAGATGCTTTAGGAACATGTCGCTTACGGACACTCTTGACTGTTGTCTGTTTTGTCTGGGAGCCGACCATGACCCAGGGCTCTGTTCGCTCTGTAAGAAAATGTCCTCTAAGGCCCTGCTCAGCCGTAAGCAGAAGTCCAAAGACATTTTTTGAAAGGCCACCTCGGAGTCCATGGTGGCGCTCTCGGTCGTCTCCCCTCCGGTGGGTTCACACCCCCCCCCCCCCCCCCGCAGCACCATGTTCCAGGTGGCATTCTGACCAGTGGTCCCCTGAGGTGGAACGGTGCAAAAAGAAGGTCTCAGTTGCTGTCTGGGGCCCCTGACAAGCGTGTGCGCTCCTGCGCTCAGTCGCTTAGCCCCCTTTGGTGTTCCAGAGAGTCGGACAAGGAGCGGCCCCGCAAGGTACCTCACAGAGAAATGGAAGCCTCCAGCAAAGGCGCCCAGTCTCCTGAGGGTTGTCTCGGTGAGGACCCCATCTCCTCCTCAATGCCCAATCCGGTGACCCCAGTATCGGCGTCCCAGGGCCCCACGCCCGCGTGGGAGTCCCGTATGCTGGCGCTCTAACGCAGCGTTTCTGCGTTCATTGCGTCCCAGCAGGCGCTCACAGCCAGTTTCGCTGACTTGCGCCCAGAGACCGTGGGTCCCTCGCTTGGGACATCCAAATCCATCCAGGAAACCCCCGAGAGCCAGGGCCTCGTGAGGGTCCTCGACGTCGGTCTCACTCGCCCTCCTGTTCCTCTGAGGCGAGATCGTCCAGGCCCTCCGGCTCCAGGCTGCCGGCCATTGGACAGGGCAAACCGCCTGGCTCGGATCCCTCGACCAACTTTTTGGACTGGGAATCTAATGGGGGCACCCACCGGGATCTCCCATCGTACCTTTCGCCGCCTGGTCTTCAGCGGCGTTCACTACCCAAGAACACCTCCTTTTTGGTGATTATCCGGGACATGGCTTGGGCCATCAACCTGGTCACCCAGGCCGAGGAGGACCCTTGTGCTGAAGAACTCAATATTCTTCAGTATGAGGCCCCGCCCAGTGAATCCCTCACCGTGCCAGTGCCACCGATTCTATTTCAGCTTCTGCTCCGCATGTGGGAGGCCCCAGCCTCTCTTCCCTTTATGAGCAAGCACCTTGACACAGTGTACAAGGTGCAGCGCCGGCCAGGCTTCCGAAAAACCCAGCTCCCACACACTTCGATGGTGGTGGAATCAGCCAAGCGGAAGCAAAAGAGCCCAGAATCACATTCGTCGGTGCCATCTGGCCAGGAGTCGAGAGCCCTTGATGCCCTGGGCCACAAGGTCTATCAAGATTCCATGCTTTCCTGTCACATCTAGGCTTGCCAATTGTATATTGGTATGTTCCTACGCGACTTGGCGAAGGAACTCGTGGGTTTTTCTGCGAGCCTCACAGGGGAGCCCCTGGACAGGTTCTGCACTCTGCTGAAATCCGTGGCCGACTCTTCTAAGTACATATCTCGAGCCTCCTATGATGGCTTTGAGACATCGGCTCGGGTGGCAGCCGTTGGCATTGGGGCTCGCCACCAGGCATTGCTCCAATCCTCGGATTTGGAGCAATGGGTGCAGGAGAAGCTCCTGGACATGCCCTGTCTCTGTGATCAACTGTTTGGGAAACCGATGGAGGAGAAGGCTGCGGAGATCGAGATGGAGTTCGTTACCAGGACCTGTCTCCCGCAAGACTTCGACGCTGCCTCAGAAGAAGCAGCCAGCCAAGAAACCCTTCTTTCCCAGGAAAAAGGCCTCCAGTATCACGGTTATCCGCCATACCCGGCTAACCCCCCGCCAGCTACCCTGGCTCAGGGAAAGCCTGGACAGGGGCACTGCA
This sequence comes from Ichthyophis bannanicus, assembly GCA_033557465.1. Lineage (NCBI taxonomy): Eukaryota > Metazoa > Chordata > Amphibia > Gymnophiona > Ichthyophiidae > Ichthyophis > Ichthyophis bannanicus. The sequence goes on along the minus strand of CM066033.1, from coordinate 384,211,508 downwards.
AATCAAAGGGCCCAAAAACCCAAACACCGGCTCCCCCACAACCCACTCAAGGGTTTTGACGCCAGCAGCATGGCCCCTTGCCTTCCGGCGATGCAGCAGCCAGTGGGGGGGACATCTGTCCTGTTTCGCCCCATTGTGGGCGCTCATCTCCTTGGACACTTGGATTCCTCCAGGTTGTCCTGGAGGACTATCGCCTCCATTTCGCCTGGCGGAGCCTCCGCAACTCCCCACGCACCAGCTTCTGCTGCAGCGGGAATTACACTCCCTCCTTGCCCAATGGGCAGTCGAGAAGGTCCCTCCCCACCTTCGAGGTTGGGGCTTTTACTCCTGGTACTTCCTCATCCCGAAGAAGACAGGGGGTCTGTGGCCCATCCTCAACCTCCACAGGCTAAACAGGTTCCTGAACCGACCAGAGGGGAAGCCATATTAGACCTAGTCCTTAGTGGAACACCAGATCTGGTGCAAGAGATAAGGTTGTTGGGGCCACTTGGCAATAGTGATCATAGCATGATTGCCTTTGATTTAATTAGTGGAGGAGGGATAGTAAGGAAATCCACAGTACTACCTTTTAACTTTCGAAAGGGAGACTATGATAAAATGAGGAAAACGGTTAAGAAAAAACTAAAAGGAGCAGTTGCAAAGGTTAAAGACGTACATCAGGCTTGCTGTTGTTGAAAAATACTATCTTGGAAGCCCAGACCAGCTGTATTCCACGCTTTAAGAAAAGTGGAAGGAAGTCCAAAAAACTGCCAGCATGGTTTAAAGGTGAGGTCAGAGAGGCTGTTGCCAAAAAAGCATCTTTCAGGAAATGGAAAAAAGAGCCAAACGACGAAACCTGGAAACAGCACAAGCACTGGCAAGTCAAATGCAAGGCATTGATAAGGCAGGCAAAGAGAGAATTTGAGAAGAAGCTTGCTGCGGAAGCAAAAACGCAAAGTAAAGACCTTTTCAAGTACATTCGTAGCAAAAAACCTGTGAGAGAGTCAGTTGGCCCATTAGATGATAAAGGGGTTAAAGGAGCACTAAGAGGCGACAAGGCGATAGCGGAGAGACTGAATGAATTCTTTGCTTCGGTCTTTACTGAGGAAGATGTAGGGATGTTACCCATGACTGAAGTGGTATTTAAAGGTGCGGAAGAATTGAAGGAAATATCGATACATTGGGAAGATGTATTACAACTATTAGATAAACTGAAGAGTAGCAAATCACCTGGGCCGGATGGTATACATCCAAGGGTGTTGAAAGAACTGAAATATGAGATTGCAGACCTGCTATTAGTAATCTGTGAACTATCATTAAAATCATCTCTAATACCTGAAGATTGGAGGATCGCCAATGTAACACCAATTTTTAAAAAGGGTTCCAGGGGTGATCCGGGAAACTACAGACCGGTGAGCCTGACGTCAGTACCGGGAAAAAATGGTAGAAACCATCATAAAGAATAAAATTACTCAGCATGTAGATAGTCATGACCTAATGGGAGACAGCCAACATGGCTTTAGACAAGGAAGATCTTGTCTTACTAATCTGTTATGTTTTTTTGAAGGAGTGAATAATCAGGTGGACAAAGGTGAGTCGGTTGATATTTATTTATTTATTTAACATTTCTTATATACCGCGCTATTTGTCATCAGTGCAGTTTACATTAAAACAATATAACACTTGGTCAGATACATTGGCCGTCGTTTACATAGAACAGGGGGTTTAACATGGAGATAAGCTCGGGGAAACTATCTACAATCCAAGTCTATATACATAAACTTGGGAAACTATGTACAATTCAGTTGCATTGCATGTTAGATATGACTTCATAGTATAGTTTTGCATCATATAGCGGCTGTTTGATATAGTGGGGGGGGTGAGAAATAAGGGGGGGATATCAGGATGAGTATAATGTAAGAGGAAGAGGTGGTGTTTGAGAGCTTTTCTGAACTGACTAAGGTCCCTAATTGCTCTAATGTATGGGGGGAGTTTGTTCCAGCACACGGGGGCATAGTTTGAGAATGCCCTATTAGTGGTGATCTGGTTGAGCTTTGTGGATTCAATTGGTATTAGTAGCATGTCAGCGGCCAGAGATCTCCTGGATCTGTTGTCTGGAGAATGTGTGATGAGGTCGGAAATAGATGCTGGGGCTATCTTGTTGAAGGCCTTGAAGGTAATGAGGAGGGTTTTGTATAGGATCCTACTGCTTATGGGAAGCCGGTGGAGTTCCTTTAGAATGGGGGAGATGTGGTCGGCCCTTGCGGCTCCGTAGAGCACACGGGCTGCTGCATTCATGGCTAACTGTAGGGGTTTGAGGGAACTCTTTGGGAGACCATGTAGAATTATGTTGGCATAATCGAAGTGCAGTGTGATTAGAGCTTGGAAGATGGTGCGGAAATCATCGGGTTCCATCATAGGCCTAAGATGCCGCAGGGTTTTGATCTTGAAGTAGATGGTTTTGACAGTGCGTTTGATATGTTCCTTGAAGTCCAGTTGTTGATCGAGTATGACCCCAAGATATCGTATTTTGGATTTGATTGGAAGTTCCGCATCTCTGACTTTGAGTGTTGGTGGGGGAGAGTAAGTTTTATTCCTTGTGATTATTAGGACTTCTGTTTTTTTGAAGTTTATCCGGAGGTTCTGAGTGAGCAGCCAGTCAGTTATTGCGTTGAAGCAGTTGACTAGCACTGTATAGTCAGGACAAGTGATGGTTATGGGTGTAAATAGCAGTACATCGGCGTACATAAGGCAAGATATGCCAAATGAACGGGCGATGTCGCAATTTGGCTGCATATAGATGTTGAAGAGCAGCGCGGAGAGGGAGGAACCTTGGGGTACACCTTGTTTCTGCTGGAAAGGTTCGGAGGTGTCATTTCCAATACGGACTTGTTGCCATCTGTCTTCGAGGTAGGATTTACACCAGTTCCATGTTTGATCCCGGATTCCCTTCTCATGTAGCCGTGTAAGAAGCTGCACATGGTCTACGGAGTCAAACGCTGCTGCTATATCAAGGAAGATTAGCGCAAAGCCCTTCTTTATACTGTCTATTCCATTGATCAGTGAACTGTTTAATGTTGTTAGTAGAGTCTCAATACCGTGGGCTTCTCTGAATCCATGTTGAGAGGGATCTAATGGTACGGATGAGTCAACATGCTGCTGGATCTGTCGGAGGGTTAATTTCTCGAGAATTTTAGCTAGTAATGGGATACTAGATATTGGTCTGTAGGATTCTTCTTTCTTTGGGTCAAGTTGATTGTTTTTTAGTAGTGGGCGAATGGATGTGTGCTTGAGTGCATCTGGGAAGACTCCTGTTTCAAAGGACAACTTGGTAATGTTGGCTATGAAAGGGCTGCGCTCAGTGCGCATCGTCTTGATCCAGTGTGCTGGGCAGGGGTCAGTTGGTGCGGTCGTGGCGTTGATTGAGGCAATTACTACTTCAATGATCTTTGTTGATGGCGGTGAGAGTTTGGTGATTGTAGACTGGATATGAGTAGTTTTGGGGTTTGTGGTATGGTTGTGATGAGGTGGTGATGGAGTTGTATTTATCTTTATTGCCTTGGATTGGATGTAGGTCGCGAATGCCTGTGGCTGAATACCTTCTTGTTGAGGTGGGGAGGGTTGGTTGGTAGGTAAGGGATTTCACCAGTTGGAATAGGTCTCTTGGCCTATTTAGTGAGCGGTTGAGGATTTCTGCATGGAATTGCTTCCTTTTGGCCCAGGTTGATTCGCGGTGGGTCTTCAGGTATTGTAAATAGCTGGCTTGGTCTGAGGTGTTACGAGTAGCTCTCCATTTTCTTTCAAGCTTTCTGAGCTGGAGTAGGGAGGATCGTAGTTCCGGGGAAAACCATGGGGCGGTCTGTCTCTTAGCGTCTCTTTTGTCAGGTGTAGCTTTTTTTGCTGTTGGCAGGTTGTTGAGTGTAATGTGAGAGGGTCTCGTTCCAGTTGGACATCATTTCATTAAGGTTGGTTGCTGGTTGGTCAAGTTTTGGGAGAGCATCACTAATGATTGTTTCCCTGTTGAATTGTTTGAAGTGTGCAACTCTTGATGTAGCCGTTGCATTTGGGTGGTGGCATGTAGTTTGTTGCGTTGGTAACTGAAATGTTATCAGATTGTGGTCTGACCAGGGGACTGGGGAGATGGTAAGGTCAAGTTGGTCTAACATACTCATAACTGTATGGGGGATGAAAATTAGGTCAAGGAGGTTCCCTTCTTGGTCGGTGGGATCGGTTATAACCTGTTTGTAGTTGAGGTCAGACATTGCTTCAAGAAAGGCTTCGGCTAGGGCGGGTTGAGTAGAAGCAAGATTGAGGTCTCCTAGCAACCAGTTAGGTTTGGAGGGGTCTTCCAGATTATATGCTAAGTCAATGATGTCTGAGAGCTCATCTGATCCAGTTCCTGGTGCTCTATAAATGAGGTTAATAGTATTGAATTTACTGGTGATGGTTAGTGTGTTCAGGTGTCGTGTGCTCTTGGTAAGGCTCGCCCGGTATTGTAACATTGTTTTTGCAAGAATCAGTACACCCCCACCTCTTTTTTGTTTTCCCTGTTACAGGTGTAGATCGAAAAGTTAGGTGGTGTAAGGTGGTTCAGTATGACGTTGTCAGATTCAGAGATCCATGTTTCTGTGACCATTAGCATGTCTAGATTGTGAGTAGTGATTAGGTCAGCGATTACTGGCCACTTATTACTGACCGAGCGTGCATTGATAAGGGCGTACCTAAGTTCTTGCTGATGTTTTGCATCTTTGTTTTGTGGGGTTTGAGGTCTCTATCAATACATACATTAAGTGTGTCTGTCTTCTGTGGTAAGGGTTTGGCTGTCGGTGGTATTGGTTGTTGTATTGTTTACCGTTTGCGCTCTTTAGTAGTTGGATAGGGTTGCATCCATCTGCAAATACAACCGAATCATAGAATGTACTGACCAGTGTATAGAGTAGGGCAAGAGTAAATAACGGGTATGCCATTTGTGCTTCTGGTATGGGACTTCTCTAGGTTAATGGGTGATGTCTTGTGGTGTTGTATGTGTTTTTCTGGTGATATTTTGTTGGTGATGTGTTGTAGTAGAAGTGTTTTTAGCAATTCGGTATAGCAATTCAGTATAGCAATTCGGTTGCTTGGTTGTAGTTACTTACATAGTACTTAGTAAGCATAGATTAAGGCTACTGGCAACAGTATAGAGATATAAGAGCAGTTGTTAGTTACTGGCAACAGTACAAAGGAGACTAGGCACTAGTAATGCTACTGGCAACAGTATAGTGATTAAGTAACAATGATATGCAGTGTCTATACTTGCGAGGCTATACTTGCGACAAGCAGCAGGGGAGGACAATTATCTGAAGAGAGATGTCGGTTCAGGTCCCTGTCACGTAGTATCTGCTTGCTGGTGTTAGGCTGTTCACAGGAGTATGGCTATGACTGTGCCGTTGGAGAGTGAGCTCAACCTCGGGGGAGCTCAAGCCGCCGGATGGTTGTGGACAATAATGGATTTACCGGCCGTTGGGCTGAGTGGGCCAATTGCCTAAGGGCCACGCCAAAGGGCCCTCTAGCGAGGCCCTCAGGTGTGGGCACGCAAGGCGCGGGCACTCCAGGAGGTGCCCTGCTTTTAAGGCTGTCTCCGGCTGCCCCGATTGGGCAGGATCTGATGCTGGGATGGCCCGCTCCTGAAGAATGCTCTATCCCTCCAGGGAGAGCACGCGGGGGACAAAGAGGGCTGCTTTGCTGACGGCGGCCTTTTTAAAGTCCATATTGTGTATCTGGACTTTCAGAAAGCCTTTGACAAGGTCCCTCATGAGAGACTTTTGGCAAAACTAAAGAGTCATGGGATAGGAGGCAGTGTACTATTGTGGATCAGGAACTGGTTAAAAGATAGAAAGCAGAGGGTAGGGCTAAATGGCCAATTTTCCCAATGGAGAAAGGTGAATAGTGGTGTACCCCAGGGATCTGTGCTGAGTCCGCTGCTTTTTGTCATATTCATAAATGACCTGGAAAGTGGAATAACGAGTGAGGTTATCAAATTTGCAGATGACACAAAACTATTTAAAGTTGTTAAAACCCAAGAGGATTGTGGAAAATTGCAAGAGGATCTTGATAAATTGGAAGACTGGGCATCAAAATGGCAGATGAAATTTAATGTGGACAAGTGCAAGGTTATGCACCTAGGGAAGAACAACCCAAACTATGGTTACACGATGCAAGGTTCCACATTAGGAACTACCACCCAGGAAAAAGATTTAGGCGTCATTGTGGATACCATGTTAAAACCCTCGGCCCAGTGTGCAGCAGCGGCCAAGAAAGCAAATAGAATGCTAGATATGATAAGGAAAGGAATGGAAAATAAAACAAAAGATATTATAATGCCTCTATATCGTTCCATGGTGAGACTGCACCTTGAATATTGTGTGCAATTCTGGTCGCCGTATCTTAAAAAGGATATAGCGATTTTAGAAAAGGTTCAGAGAAGAGCCACCAAAATGGTAAAGGGGATGGAAGGATACTCCTATGAAGAAAGGCTAAAAAGGTTAGGGCTCTTTAACCTGGAAAAGAGACGGCTGAGGGGAGATATGATAGAAGTCTATAAATTAATGAACGGAGTGGAACGGGTAAACGTAGATCGATTGTTTACCTTATCAGAATATAGAAAGACTAGGGGACATGCAATGAAGCTACAGGGTAAACTATTTAAGACTAATAAAAGAAAATATTTTTTCACTCAACGTGTAATCAAACTCTGGAATTTGTTACCAGAGGATGTAGTAAAGGCTGTTAGTGTAGCTGGGTTTAAAAAAGGTTTGGACAAGTTCCTGGAGGAAAGGTCCATAAACCATTATTAAGAAGGGACCCAGGATATCAATGCTTGAACCAATAGAAGCATTGTGGAACCTGTGTCCCTTGGGGAAACTGCTAGGTACATATGACCTAGATTGGCCACTGTTGGAAACAGAATACTGGGCTTGATGGACCTTGGTCTGACCCAGTATGGCATATCTTATGTTCTTATGTTCTAGTGCGAGAGAAGCTCAAGATATTATCTCTTGGTGTGCTGCTGCCCTTCCTCCTGCAGGGCGACTGGCTATGCTCCTTGGATCTGAAGGACGCTTACGCCCATATCTTGATCCACCCCCAACACAGACAGTACCTGCGTTTCAGGGTGCAGGGAGAGCACTTCCAGTACAGAGTGCTCCCCTTCGGCCTCGCATCTGCACCATGGGTTTTCACTAAGTGCCTTGTCATGGCTGCCGCTCACCTGTGGCGCAGGGGCGTGCTAGTGTTTCCCTACTTCAACGACTGGCTCATTATGGGCTCCTCCGTCGGAGGCCCGGCAAGCAATATCATGCACTGTCCTCCTCTTGGAGAACTTGGGGTTCTTGGTCAACTTCCCAAAGTCTCACCTTGAGCCAGTGCAGGCTCTCAAGTTCATTGGGGCATGCCTCGACACTCTGCAGGCCATGGCCTTCTTGCCGGAGGATTGTTCCACCCGCCTCTGAGCTCTGGTGGCTCATGTCCAAAGCACCCACCAGGTCACCGCTCGGTCCATGTTACGTCTCCTTGGCCACATGGCCTTGACCGTACATGTTGTTCCCTACTCTCGCCTGCACATGTGGACAGCTCAATGATGTCTCAGTGCCCAATGGAGCCAGTCCCTCAGACACCTCAGGAATCCCATCAGGGTTCTCACCAATCTTCGGTTGTCTCTGAATTGGTGGCAGAACCCCTGCAACCTCCTTCGGGGATCGCCCTTTCAGACCCTACAGCACGATGTGGTGCTGACTACAGACGCTTCCCTGTTAGGGTGGGGAGCCCATTGCAAGTCTCTCTGCACGCAGGGGCAATGGTCACCCACAGAGGCTCAGCAGCAGGTAAACCTGCTCAAGCTCTAGGGTTGTCTGTCTCCTCAGCGGGAAGTTGGTTCTAGTACAGACAGACAACTGTGTAGCAATGTTCTACATCAACAAAGGGGGACATGGGGTCACGCTCCCTCTGCAAGGAAGCGGTACTCATCTGCTCTTTCACTGCCCGACGGCGGATGTCTCTCAGGGCAGCGTACCTCCCGGATCAGGAGAATGGTCTGGCGGACAGACTCAGCAGAATCCTTCGCCCCCCACGAGTGGTGGCTGGATCCCAAAGTGGCAGGCTGGCTGTTTCTCCACTGGGGCACTCCAGCGATAGACCTCTTTGCCAGCCCTCAGAATACACAGCTCCCTCGATTTTTGCGGCCCAGTGCTGCACCCAGACAGGAAGGGCCCTGATGCATTTCTTCTGGACTGGTCCTGCAGTCTCCTATATGCATTCCCTCCTTTTCCCCTCATTGCGAAGACTCTGTTTAAGGTTCAATGGGACAGGGCATCATTAATCCTTGTGGCCCTCTCGTGGCCTCAGCAGCCCTGGTTCCCGCTCCTGCTCTGGCTATCGACGGAACCTCCATTTCCCCTGGGCTTGGCCAGGGACCTGCTAACACAGGAAGAAGGTCGAGTTCTCCACCTGAACCTAACTTCCCTATCCCTCATGGCCTGGAGGCTGAACGAGTCTCTCTAGCCTCTTTGCCCCTTCCTGAGGAGGTAGAGGAAGGACTCCATTAGGCGGATTTATGCCTTTTAAGTGGAAACACTTTTCCAGTTGGTGCTCGAACACCAGATCGACCCCCTTCTCATGCCTTGTTCGGTGTATCCACCTCTCGAGGGAAGGGCTGAAGTCTAACTCTGTTAGAGTTCATTTGAGCCCATATCGGCTAATCTCCCTGTCGAGGGAAAACCTCTCTCGGGGCTGCCATTAGTCTCCTGCTTCATGCAGGGTCTTCTGCTATCCAAGCCACCCATCCATCCCCCTCCGGCAGAATGGGACTTGAACGTGGTACTCACGCAGCTCACTCGACCACTCTTCGAGCCGATGGCGACGTGTTCGCTTTGGCATTTGTCCTGGAAGGTAGCCTTCCTGGTGGTGCTGACCTCGGCTCGCCAAGTCTGTGAGCATCAGGCACTCATTGCTGGCGCCCCTTACACCAGGTTTTATCGGAACAGGGTAGTCCTCCAGACCCATCCTAAATTCTTGCCTAAGGTCGTGTCGGCTTTTCATCTCAATCAAGAGAGATTGCTCCCGACCTTCTTCCTGAGGCCCCACACTGACCAGACATCGGCAGCTCTCCACACTTGCGACTTCTACTTGCAGCATACTTGGACTCATTGCAAGTCTGATAGGCTTTTCGTGACCTACGATCCCAATCCCAAGCACACCCTCTGAGTTTGGGTGGCGGACTGCATCGCCTTCACCCATGCAAAGGAGGCATCCCTCTGGATCTTCGAGTCATTGCTCACAAGATCCGAACCAAGGCGGCCTCAGAGGCCTCGCTATGCTCTGTGCCCCTAATGGACATCAGCTGGGTGGCGACCTGGACTCCAGCGGACTCGATACATCGAGTTGAGCCGTTTGCTGATTGCCGGCGTCTCCCACATGCGACGCATAAGTTGTTCCAGGATCAGAGGAACAGGTACCTTGAGGGCCTCCAGGGGGAAGCCTCATACTGGAGGATCTCTAGCTCATTGGCTCGAGGATTCTCCTCGGACTCTGTGGGGAAAGCCAAAGCCTTGGACATATCCCGCACGAAGTCCAAAAACCCCATATCCTCCGGTGGGGACCACTTCTGAGGTTCAGATACCAGGGAATCACAAGGGTCATCCCCAATGTAGTTCCCAACGACTATAGAACATGCAAATCTTCCACTTCACAAAGAGAGCTTTTTCCCTTTATTCACCAATTTTATGGAACTCTCTACCTCAAGTCTTAAAAGATGCTAAGGATCCAAACACTTTTCGCAGAATTTTAGAGACTCATTTGTTTAAGGATTATTTTGTTTAATCAGACTTTATTTCAATTTTCATGATTCTGTAATTCCAGTACTTTCTATACAAAGTTGATAATTTAGTTGTTTTATGCACTTTACCTATCTTGTTTAATGTAACTTCTGCTTTTGTTTTTTGAGTTTATTGTAAACTGCTTTGATTCCTGAAAAGCGGTATAAAAGCATAAATAAATAAATCCCATCGGGTGTTCAGGGACTCCTCATCCTCAGTCTTCCAAGCAGAGGCCTCCGAGGAGGACTCGTGGGGTATCAAGGGTCCCGGTGCCATCCGCCCCGACGCCTGCGAGCAGGAGGCAGAGTGCGACCTCGGCTGAGAATTGATTCGAGCCTGGAAGGTCTCGAGGATCGGCTCGGCCTCCAGGGTCGACTTCGACGTTGAGGGCCCAGTGGTCAAGGCGGAGGAACCGGACATGCTGGACATCAGCGCCCACTGCTGTTCGATGAAGACAGTAAAACTGTGCTCCAAAGCCACCATCCTGGACTTGAGTCCAGGAGGCTCCGCAGCCAACCAGTTCGGCCCCGAAGCCAATTCCCCTGGAGGGGGGAGTCCTTGACAAGGACAGTCAGTACTTGCCTAGGCTGATCAGCTTCTCCACGAGGAACCTTGGCCGGACGCTGCTCCTCCGACGTCCCGGGCAGGCACTCGGGGCTCTGCAACTGGCCCAAAGAGGAGCCCGCTCATTTGGAGCCTTCGAGGGTTTCTTCTTCCTCTTGTGTTCCCTCAAGGGAGACCCCCCTTTCTGAGGAACCTTGACACTCCGTTTCGGAATGCTCCTCCCGAGACATGGAGGCCTCAGACGAGGTCCTAGCTCTCGGAGGCCCGGCGAAGTCAGAAAAAATCTTGTTATGATGCTGCTGGCGGCTCCTCAAGGCCTTAGAGGACATCCTTTTACACAGACCACAGACCGTCGGGTCGTGGTCCGGGCCAAGGCACTGGAGGCAACAGTCATGCGTGTCGGTGAGGGACATAATTTTCCTGCATCGATCGCATTTCTTGAACCTGCTGGTAGCCATTGGGGGAAAAAGGACTCCAGCAAGGTCCGAAGACCCTTCGGGCCGCCAGCGAGGGGGAAAAAGGGCGCGAAGATGCCTCAAAAAGAAAAAGTGAACAAAAACTCAGAGGGACCGACCCGATACTAAGGTACAGAGGCCGGAGGCAGGAAGAGTACCGGTGTCAGACCGGTGAAGCCAAAAGGCACAAAGAAAAAAAATGAACTTGTCCCGGGACACTATGGATGACATCCGATTGGCTCCGTGGACGTGGAAAAAAGGAGACTGAGCAAGAAGGCACCTTTGGGCGGGAAGGGGACCACGCATGCATGGTGGCAATTCCCAAATGCTTTCTTTGAAAGCTGGGGATATACTCCGCGCAAGCTCCGTCGGCATCGACGTCACCCATATGTGAGGACTGACTTTCTGCTTGTTACCAGGGAACATCCGCTTCATGGTTCAGGGAAATCATTACCAGTACAGGGTGCTTCCCTTCGGCCTCACGTCCGCCTCGCGGGTCTTCACAAAATGCCTGGCCGTGGCTGCGGCCCACATCTGGCTGCAGGGCACCTTCGTTTATCCCTATCTAGATGACTGGCTCGTAACAGGGGGCATGGCCTCCGAAGCCTGGCAGGCCACGGACCGTACCGTTCACCTCCTGGAGCATCTGGGGTTCGCGATCAATTACCCAAATTCCCACCTCACTCCAGCTCATTTACCAGAGTTTATCTATCTGGGCTCACAGACATCCTACGGGCCATGGCCTGCCTTCCTCAGGACAGGGCGAACCGCCTCATGTCCTTGGCATCCGAAGTGCAGTGCCGCAGCGCCATCTCGAACCGGATGATGCTTCACCTTCTCGTCCACATGGCCTCCACGGTCCATGTCGTGCCCAATTCCTGCCTCAATATGCGGGCGGCACAGTGGTACCTCAGAGCACAGTGGGGACAATCGACCAGCCACCTCAGAGACCCCATCTCGGTCACGCCTGGCGTGACAGAGTCTCTCGCATGATGGTGAGAGGTTTGGAACCTGCTTTGAGGCATGCCCTTCCAAGCTCCGATGACACAGGTGGTCTTGACTACGGACGCCTACCTGGTGGTCTAGGGGAGCCACTGTGAGGGGTGGTGCACTCAGGGGACCTGGTCCCTCTGAGTCCCACAGCAGATCAATCTGCTGGAGCTCTGGACCATCCGCCTTGCACTCAAGGCTTTCAGGAACCGCCTACAGCACTCAGCGGTACTTGTCCAGGTCAAAATGTTCTGTGTGAACAAATAAGGGATTGACTCCTACAGCCTCTCTTCGGAGGCGGTGACCCTGTGCTCCTTCGCCACGAGCTAGGGCATGACCATATGAGCCACCTACCTCCCGGGCCAGGACACAATGTATTGGCAGACCAGCTCATCAAAGTCCTCCAACTGCACGAGTGACGCCTGTGTCCCCGGATGGCACAATGGCTCATCTCCAGGAACAAGCAGGAATAAGTCCTCACATATGGGTACGTCGGTACCGACGGAGCCTGCGCGGGAAAGCTCCCCAGCTTCCCAGAAGAAAGCTTTTGGGAGCCTCCCACAGCGCATGCGCACTGCCTTCCCGCCTTTCCTGACCAACTCTCCTCAGTTCTTCTTTTCCGCGGAGCCAGCAGGTCGTGTTCCTGTCACCGCTGAAGAAGTTCTTATTTTAATTTGTTTCTTTGGTCGCGTGTCTGCCTTCCCCGACTCCATACCGGTACCGCCGGTCTTTTTTCTTTTTACTTTTCAAAAAAATATATATATTTTCTTTTCCCTACTTGGTGAAATTTTTCTCCCCTTAGGCCTCTAGGCCTGGAGAAAATTTTTCCCTCATGGAGAAACCAGCTTCTGGTTTCAAAAAATGCACCAAGTGTAGCGGTACCATCTCAGTCACTGACACACATGAATGGTGTCTTAAATGTTTGGGGCCTGACCACTCCATACCGGATTGCCAGTCCTGCTCCCTGATGTCTAAACGTGGCTTACAGAACCGAGCAGCCAAGTTTCATGTGCTGTTTTCCACAGATACTCCAGCATCGACATCTTCCAGGTCTTCCTCTCCTGATGGATCTCAGGTAACCAAACATTCTTCTGGCAGGTCCTCAAAGGGCAAATCTCCCTCCAAGTATCGAGATGCCCCCGGGCTTGACCCTGAGGACCCTGCCCCAGCCAAACAACCCCAGCGGGAAGCTCCGGCTTCCAAAGCTGCTCCTATGGGGTTCCGGGTTGACATCGATGGCACGGCCTCGACCGATCACCTGTTAGACTGCTCTGGGGTACCGGCACACTCGTCCGGTACCGACATCCAGGCAGTCGTGGCATCTATGGATCATACAGTTCAATCCATGCAGCAGGCCATAATGGCTTTTATTAAGGCTGCGACGCCCACGGTACCGCAGCAAGCGGTACCGACCTCGGTTCTGGTTCCCGGTTCCGGGGCTTTTCCCGATACAGATCCGGGTACGCCCGATGTCGATACCGGTCGATACGCTTATCGATCCCTGGAAGCAAACAGACGATACTTCCAGTCTTCTGATGATTCCGATTCATCGGATGACTCTCCTGAAGTATCTCTTACTCTTCCTGAGGAGCCCTCTTCTCCAAAGAGGAGAATGTCTCCTCCAGAGGATTTGTCCTTTCAAGACTTCATCATGGAAGTAGCTAAAGGACTCTCTATTTCAGTAACCTCTGAAAAAGAACCTAGAGCAAAAAAGTTAGACATTTTGGGATACTCTAAGGTTCCCAGAGAGGCAGTCACCTTGCCAATTCATGAAATTCTCCAAGAACATTTGCTTGAATTGTGGGAGACTCCTCTCACCCTTTCTCCTCATTCTCGTAGATTGGACACTATGTACCGTGTCCCTCCTTCTCCTGGTTTTCAAAAAACTCAGCTTCCTCACCATTCTATTGTGGTGCAGTCAGCTATGAAGAGAATAAAGAGTACCAAAAGACACTCTTCTACTCCTCCAGGAAGAGAATGCAGGACCTTGGATGCTTTTGGTAGAAAAATCTTCCAAGCTAGCATGCTTACTGCCAGAATCAATTCATACAGCCTTTATATGGGTATGTTTCTGAAGGAGGTTGCAGAAAAGCTGCACAACTTTCTCCCTTTTATTCCTGAAGATAAAAGGGAGGAATTCCTTCTTTGGCTTAAGCATACGCAAGACATTTCAAAGTTTTCCAACAGGGCAGCCTTTGATTCCTTTGAGGTTGCCAGCAGAGCCTCAGGAATTGCTATAGCTGCGCGTAGAATTGCTTGGCTCCAGGCTTCTGATCTAGAACCCTGGGTTCAAGATGGTTTAGGAAATCTACCCTGTACAGGTGAAAACCTATTTGGCAAAGAGTGGCAAATTAAGGCCACTCAAATGGATGCAGAAAATGATAGACTCTTGATAGACTTTCTAAGTCTACCTCCACTCCAGCCAAGAAAAAATCTTTTAAAAAGTCTTTTTACAAGAAGGGCAGATTTCCTTCCACTTCTGGTCAACAGTCTTCTGCAGGTCGATTTGCTACTAAGCGTCAGCAACCCAAACAGGCCAGGCCTAAACCTGCAGGGGCTGCTGCAACCCAGCAGTCCCAAGCCCCTCAGGGGTTTTGACTTAGTGCTAGAGAACTTAACCTTTCTGGCTCTACAACAGCCAGAACCTCTCACCATTCCAGGAAGGTTAGCTCATTTTGCTCCCAGATGGGAGCAAATCACATCAGAGCAGTGGACCCTCTCCATCATCAGAGAGGGCTACAAACTTCATTTCTCAGACCTTCCTCCCTACACCATGGTGAGACATTTCAATTCTCCCACATCTCTCCTCGACCTTCTGGATCAGGAGCTAACCTCCCTTCTGGCCCAGAGGGCCATAGAAGAAGTTCCTCTTCTTCAACAGGGGTCAGGTTTTTACTCCCCCTACTTTCTCATCCCAAAGAAAACGAGGATACAGACCTATTCTAGATCTCCGAGAATTGAACAAATTTCTGTACAAGGAGAGGTTCAAATGCTCTCTTTAGGCACTCTCCTTCCATACCTACAGAGTCAGGATTGGCTTTGTTCTCTAGATCTCAAGGATGCGTACACCCATATACTCATCCATCCATCCCACAGAAAATTTCTACGTTTTCTGTTCCAGGGAAAACATTACCAATACAGAGTCCTTCCTTTCGGTCTGGCCTCTGCTCCAAGAGTGTTCACCAAATGCATGGCAATAGTTGCTGCATTTCTGCGCAGTCTGGGAATCTTTGTCTTCCCATATCTGGACGACTGGCTCATCCGAGCTCCATCCCAGTCAGAAGCCCAAATTTCCCTGAACACTACCAGGTGCATTCTGCAGTATCTGGGACTTGTGGTAAATCTCCCAAAGTCTCAGCTCATCCCTACTCAGTCCCTAGAATTCATAGGGGCCTGGTTGGACACCACTACTGCAAGAGCCTATCTTCCCCAGGCTCGTTGCCAACGTCTAGTGCAGTTAGCCTCCCAGATTCAGTCAAAGGACCACTTCACTACCCAGGAGATGCTGCAACTACTAGGCCACATGGCTTCCACAGTACATGTACCCTATGCTCGTCTACACATGAGAGCAGCTCAATGGACTTTGTCCACCCAGTGGACTCAAGCGTCAGGAGCTCTCTCAGACCAAATAGCAAACTCCAAACGTCTCCTTTGGTCTCTCCAATGGTGGATGTCCACTCAAAATCTGTTGTTGGGGTCCCCCTTCCAACCCTTGTTGCCCCAAGCAATCCTCACAACAGATGCCTCCCAAACAGGTTGGGGAGCTCATCTGCAAGACCTCTCCACCCAAGGCACTTGGTCCCCACAGGAGACCTCTCTTCATATCAACCACTTGGAACTTCGAGCAGTGTTCCTAGCTCTCAAAGTCTTTCATACCCTCCTCAGCTACCAGACAGTCCTCATTCAAACGGACAATCAGGTAGCCATGTTTTACATAAGCAAGGAGGAACTGGCTCTCTGTCGCTTTGCAACGAAGCTCTCAGATTATGGGCCTTCGCCAGAGAGCATCAAATCCATCTCCTGGCAGTATACCTCCCAGGAATTCAAAACTCTTGGGCGGACAGACTCAGTCGAGTTCTGCTCCCACACGAATGGTCCCTGCACATGGATCAGGTACTCAGAATCTTTCAGGAATGGGGTACCCCGGACATAGACCTATTTGCAAGTCCGTGGAATGCCAAACTTCCCCAGTTCTGTTCCAGGATTCCGTGTCAGGGAGTTCAGGCCAAGGATGCCTTCCTCCTTCATTGGGATCAGGACTTCCTGTATGCCTTTCCACCCATTCCTTTGATCCCCAAGACTCTGTTCAAACTTCAGAGGGATCAAGGATATATGATCCTCATAGCTCCACGCTGGCCACGCCAAGTGTGGTACCCTCTACTTCTGCATCTCTCCCAAGTCCCCTCCCTGGACTTGGGAGCTGCTCCAGACCTGTCTCAGGAGGAGGGGACTTTGTGGCATCCAAACCCCAAGTCCCTTCACCTCAGAGCTTGGTTACTGAAGGCCTAGACCTTCAAGACTTCAATCTTTCGCAACAAGTGAAGGATATCCTTCATGCTTCCAGGAAACCTTCCACTAGGCGTTCCTATGCTTTTAAATGGAAGAGATTTTCCATTTGGTGTGCTCAAAAGGGTCTTGACCCTCTAGCACTTCCCCTGAATTCTCTATTAGAATATCTCCTGCATCTTTCCAATGCAGGCCTTAAGACGAATTCCGTAAGGGTCCATTTAAGTGCTATTGCAGCATCCCTTAAGCCTATCAATGGACAACCTATTTCCTCTCATCCTCTTATTGCCAGATTCATGAGAGGCCTAACCTTAACTAAACCTCCCATTCGACCTCCTCCGGTGGCATGGGACTTAAACTTGGTTCTTGGTCAGCTTATGAAGCCACCTTTTGAACCCTTAGCCACTACCTCCTTGAAATTTCTTTCCTGGAAGGTTATTTTCCTTATTGCAATCACTTCTGCTCGCCGCATTAGTGAGCTGTAGGCCTTAGTGGCTAATCCACCTTATACAAGGTTCCATCATGATAAGGTAGTCCTTAGGACAAATCCTCACTTTATGCCTAAAGTGGTCTCACCTTTTCATCTTAATCAAGAGGTATATTTACCTGTCTTTTTTCCAGCTCCTCATGCATCCACTGCAGAGAGGAACCTTCATACTCAAGATTGTAAAAGAGCTCTTGCTTTTTACTTACACAGGACACAGCAACATAGAAAGTCTTCCCAGCTTTTTGTTGCTTTCGACCTCATCTGGGACTTCCAGTCTCTAAAAGAACACTGTCCAATTGGATTGCTCAGTGTATTTCTTTTGCTTACCAGAGTAAGAACCTTTCTCTGGAGGGCTATGTCACAGCTCACAATGTGAGGGCCATGGCCACCTCTATGGCTCATCTTCATTCTGTATCCATCGATCAGATCTGTCGAGCAGCCACCTGGGCCTCGGTTCATACCTTCACAGCCCATTACTGTTTGGACAAGGACTCCCGCCGGGATTCCTTGTTTGGTCAGGCTGTCCTCAGACACCTGTTCCATTCTTGAACAACTCCTGCCCTCCTTCCCTGAATGGATGCCTGAGATTCATAGGAAGACGAGGAACCTTTCAGGGTCTCATACCCTTGGGGATCTCCCGGGCATCTCAGCTAGGGAGTCCCCATATGTGAGGACTTATTCCTGCTTGTTCCTGGAGATAGCACAGTTACTTACCTGTAACAGGTGATCTCTGGGAACAGCAGGAATTAGTCCTCACAACCCACCCACCTCCCCTAGGAGTTGTATCTCTCTCTCTATCTTTCCTTTCCTCTCTCTCTCTATTGTCTCAGCTTTAAACTCGAACTGAGGAGAGTTTGTCAGGAAAGGCGGGAAGGCAGCGCGCATGCGCTGTGGGAGGCTCCCCAAAGCTTTCTTCTGGGAAGCTGGGGAGCTTTCCCGCGCAGGCTCCGTCGGTACCGACGTACCCATATGTGAGGACTAATTCCTGCTGTTCCCAGATATCACCTGTTACAGGTAAGTAACTGTGCTTTCCAGGATTGGGGGACCCCAATTCTGGACATCTTTGCATAAGATATGCCATACTAGGTTAGACCAAGGTCCATCAAGCCCAGTATCCTGTTTCTAAAAGTGGCCAATCTAGGTCATAGGTACCTAGCAGTTTCTCCAAAAGATATAGGTTCCACAATGCTTGTATTGGGTCAAGCAGTGATATCCTGGGTCCCTTTTTAATAATGGTTTATGGACCTTTCCTCCAGGAACTTGAACAAACCTTTTTTTAAACCTAGCTACACTAACAGCTTTTACTACATCCTCCGGTAACAAATTGCAGAGTTTGATTACATGTTGAGTGAAAAAAATATTTTCTCTTATTAGTCTTAAATAGTTTACCGTGTAACTTCATTGCATGTTCTCTAGTTTTTCTATATTCAGATGTAAACAATTGATCTACGTTTACCCGTTCCACTCCATTCATTTATAGACCTCTATCATATCTCCCCTCAGCCGTCTCTTTTCCAGGTTGAAGAGCCCTAAACTTTTAAGCCTCTCTTCATAGGGATATCCTTCCATTACCTTTACCATTTTGGTGGCTCTTCTCTGTACCTTTTCTAATAACGCTATATCCTTTTTAAGATACGGCGACCAGAATTGCACACAATATTCAAGGTGCGGTCGCACCATGGAATGATACAGAGGCATTATAATATCCTTTGTTTTATTTTCCATTCCTTTCCTTATGACACCTAGCATTCTATTTGCTCTCTTGGTTGCCACTGCATACTAGGCGGAGGGTTTTAACATGTTATCCACGATGACAGCTAAATCTCTTTCCTGGATGGTGGTTCCTAATGTGGAACTTTGCATCGTGTAACCATAGTTTGGGATGTTCTTTCCTAGGTGCATAACTTTGCACTTGTCCACATTAAATTTCATCTGCCATTTGGATGCCCAGTCTTCCAATTTCTCAAGATCCTCTTGCAATTTTCCACAATCCTCATGGGTTTTAACAACTTTAGTTTTGTGTCATCTGCAAATTTGATAACCTCACTCGTTATTCCCTTTTCCAGGTCGTTTTATGTATATGTCAAAAAGCAGTGGACCCAGCATAGATCCCTGGGGTACTCCACTATTCACCTTTCTCCATTGGGAAAATTGGCCCTTTGCTTTCTATCTTTTAACCAGTTCCTGATCTACAATAGTACACTGCCTCTTATCCCATGACTTTTTAGTTTTGCCAAAAGTCTGAGGGACCTTATCAAAGGCTTTCTGAAAGTCCAGATATATCAACCGACTCACCTTTGTCTACCTCTTTATTCACACCTTCAAAAAATCATAACAGATTAGTAAGACTAGATCTTCCTTGTCTAAAGCCATATTGGCTGTCTCCCATTAAGCCATGACTATCTACATGTTCAGTAATTTTGTTCTTTATTATGGTCTCTACTATTTTTTTCTAGTACTGACATCAGGCTCACTGGTCTGTAGTTTCCCGGGTCACCCCTGGAACCCTTTTTAAAAATTGGTGTTACATTGGCCATCCTCCCATCTTCAGGTATTAGAGATGATTTTAATGATAGTTCACAGATTACTAATAGCAGATCTGCAATGTCATATTTCAGTTGTTTCAACACCCTTAGATGTATACCATACGGTCCAGGTGATTTGCTACTCTTCAGTTTATCATACAGCCACTACTATTTAGAGACGCTGGCTGCGGCGTCCCAGCATTCTCCTGCACTCTCCTGCTAACCTGTGCAGCCATCTGTAAGCTGCTTCCTGCTTATGTTGTCAACTGTGATTAACTGTATTTTTCTTAGTTGCTATTATTTGCTCTGTCCACCTAGTTATTATTTGCTCTGTCCACCTCCGTTTGTAGCTTGGTCTATTTTGCTGTTCCTCCTGCCTTGTGTTTTTGCTTTTGTGTTTGTGCATGTGCTTCTTCCCTCTCATTTCTAAGTGGGTTCAAGAAGTACTCTAAATGTTCCAGTACAATTTCTATTACTGATGAGCACTCTTGGTGCTTAAAGTTTCTAGGCCCCAACCACGACATCTATTCCTGCCTCTCCTGTTGCTACATGACCTCCAGAGGTCGGAAGAACCGAGACAAATTTAGAAGGCTAAGCTGTTTCCATCAGACTCTGCTCCGTCGGTGCACTCCTTAGGGGCGTCTGCTGCATCAGAGTCTTCCCATGCCTCTTAAGACCTCACCAGCAAAGGAAAAGCATCGCTTATTCACCAACACTTAAGAAGAAGAAATCTGCTTCGGCATCGAGGTCATGGACTTCCAGGTTGGTGTTAGCTTCCGACACAGTGTCGGCATCGGCATCACCATTCTTATTCCGATGTGGATCGTGCATCCAAACAACCCCGGCAGGAGGTATCACCCTCCAAAGCCATTCAGGGGTTCGGGGATGCCCCTGAGGTCCAATCCTTGGTGGAGGCCCCCCCCCCCCCCATACTGGCATTGGGAGTTGTGGCCCACATGTCTGTGTCTGGAGCCTCTCCTCCCCCCTGTATCATCACTGGATGACTGTCATCGCTGTTGAGCATAGCATCGCTAAACTCTTAGCAATTGTTAACGTCGATGACTTCGGAGGCACCAGTGCCACTGTTGACCACAGCCATTGGTACTCTGCCACAGGTATCTCCAGTTTCACAGGGTTCATAGCAGCTGATACAGAGGCCCTCTGAACCATCGGGTCCAATACCCTCAACATCAAATCAGCAAACATCAGAGCATCGGAGATATCTTACATCTCATAGAGATTATTTTGATTTTCTTCCGGACTCCAATTCTGAGGATGTGTCTGAGGTGGAATCGGTTGATTCCGATGTACCCAGGGATGTTCCTTCAGATCCTTTGCCTCCTTATGAATGGAGATGTTCCCCGCCCAAAGACATGTCCTTCCATGCCCAAAACACATCAAAATTCTTAACAAGGGCTACTTTTGATGCTTTTGAAGCAAACAGCAGATCTGCTGCAGCTTGCATAGGTGCCAGAAGAACAGCATGGCTCTAAGCATCTGACCTGGAACAATGGGCCCAGGATAAATTGATAAACATACCCTGTAATGGTGAAAACCTCTTTGGTCATAGGTGGAGGGAGAAGGCTAGAGAATTTGAAATAGATGGCCTCACTATGAAGAAGCTGTCATGGAGAACGGTAGACACTTCCAAAAAGAAGGCTACCACCAAAAAGCCAGTCTTTCCTAAAAAGAAATGTTTCCCTCCATATGCTACCTATGCTGGTTCACAGCAGCAGCAGACACAATCGGGTCAAAAGCAGATCAGTAAACCCAAGGTTTCCAAACCTCAACCTGCCTCATCTACTCAGCAGCCTCTGAGTTTTTGACTCTTTCAAAAGGAGCATGACCAATTTCACCATCTTTCTCCCTCCTCCTTCCAGGATTCCAGGGAAGCTAGTGCATTTTGCACGCCATTGAATAAGTATCACCTCCGAGCCCTGGACCCTACATTTAGCCTCTCGGGGCCTAGAACTAACGTTCCAAACTTATCCTCCCATTCATTTTATGGGACAACCCACCCTGGATCCCCTTCACTCCTTGCTCCATCAGGAGATTCTCTCCCTGCTAGAACAAGGAGTTATCAAGGAGGCCCCCTCTGCCCTGCAGGGCACTAGATCTCTGAAATCTCAAAAATTTCTTGTCAGAGAAATTCAAGATGATTTTGCTAGGCACCCTCTTACCATACCTCAAACAAAACGATTGGCTATGCTTTCTGGATCTAAAGGATGAATATGCACACATCCTTATTCACCCAGACTACAGAAGATCCTCAGGTTTGTCTTTCAGGGAAACCACTATCAGTAGAGTCCTCCTTTTCGGACTCGCCTCAGCGCCCAGAGTATTTACAAAGGGCTTAGCTGTGGTGGTAGCCTACCTACAAACATGGAGAATCTTTCTGTATCTCCAGGAACAAGCAGGAATGTAGTCATCATATATGGGTATCGTCGGTACCGACGGAGCCTGCGCGTGAACGCTCCCCAGCGTCCAAAGCTTTTGGGAGCATCCCACAGCACATGCGTGCTGCCTTCCCGCCTTTCCCAACTGCCTCTCTCCAGTTTTTCTTTTTCCGCGGAGCCAGCAGATCATGTTCCTGTCACCACAGAAGAATTTCTTTTTTCTTTTTCTTTTTGTGGTCGCGTCTGCCTTCTTCGACACTCTACCGGTACCGCCGGTCTTTCTTTTCTTATTTCTGTAAAAAATATATATATTTTTTCCTTTTCTTCAGGTGCACGCGCCTTTTTTGGGTCTTAGGCCCAAAAACGTTTTCCTTAACATGGAAAAACCTGCTTCAGGTTTTAAAAAGTGCACCAAGAGTGGCGGTACCATTTCCGTCACCGACACCCATGAATGGTGTTTAAAATGTTTAGGTCCTGACCACTCCGTCACGGATTGTGTGTCCTGTACCATGATGTCTAAAAGGTCGGCAGAACCGAGCTGCCAAGCTCAGTACCCTGTTTCCCTCTGATGCGGCTTCGGTGGCATCGACGTCTTCCAGGGCTGCTTCTTCCTCCCGTAGATCTCAGATAACTAAACATAAATCCAGCCGGTCCTCGAAGGGTAGATCTCCTTCTAAGCATCGAGATGCCTCTGGCGTTGCCCTCGAGGATTCTGCACCGGCAAAATTACCCCGGCGGGAGGCTTCGGCTTCCAAAGCATTATCAGGGTTCCAGGATGTTCTCGATGGCTCGGCCTCGACAGATCTCCTGGTACCATGCTCTGGGGTACTGGTGGTCTCCACCGGTACCGACATCCAGGCATTGGCGGCGTCCATGGACCAGAGAATTCTGGCTATGGAACGCAGTCTGGCGGCTTTCCTTGTGGCATTGACGCCCTTGGTACCACGACAGACAACTCCACCGGTACCAGCACCGGTATCGGTACCGGTACCGATAGCATCGACATCAGCATCGGTGTCTGCTCTGCCGGTACCCTGTCCTCCGATGCCCTCCGGTACCGATTATTCCCGGTACCGACCTTGGTCGGTACGGGTATCGGGCTCTGCAGGAGCATCCGGACAGACGATACTTCGAGTCCTCAGAAGAATCTGAGGATTCTGAAAGTTCTGTCGATGCAGCGATACTTCTTCCAGAGGAGTCCTCCTCACCTAAACGCAGGATATCTCCTCCAGAGGACATGTCCTTCCAAGACTTCATCAGGGAGGTGGCTCGGGGCCTGTCCATTACTGTGGCCCCTGAAACAGAGCCAAGGAGTTGGAAATTTTACAATATCCTAAAACACGTAAGGAGACAGCTACCTTACCCATTCATGAGATTCTATATGATCTCATGTTGAGGATGTGGGAAACACCTCTTACCACCTCTTCTCATTCTCGTAGATTGGATACTATGTATCGAGTCCCTCCTTGTCCTGGGTTCCATAAGACTCAGCTTCCTCGCCACTCTATTGTGGTGGAGTCAGCTATGAGAAGGATCAGAAGTGCAAAAAGACATGCCTCTAATCCTCCAGGACGTGAGTGCAGAACCCTGGATGCTTTTGGACGTAGAGTCTTCCAAGCTTCCATGCTTGCTGCAAGAATCCGTTCCTATAGTCTCTACATGGGAATGTTCCTAAAAGAGGTCACCGATAATTTACAGACTTTAAGTCCTTTCATTTCTGAGGATAAGACAGGATTTTCTCACTTGGGTCAAACATGCCCAAGATGTTTCTAAATTCTCCAACCGTGCAGCCTTTGACTGCTTTGAGTGTATAAGCAGAACCTCGGCTATCGCCATAGGTGCACATAGAATTGCTTGGCTCCAGGCATCTGATTTAGAGCTCTGGGTACAAGATAAATTAGGAAATATCCCTTGTACTGGTGAGAACCTGTTTGGTAAAGATTGGCTGGAAAAAAGCCAATGAAATGGATGCTGAAAATTCCACCTTGGATAGACTATCCAAGTCCACTGCTGATCCTGTTAGAAAGAAATTGTTCAAGAAGACATCTTTTTCTAAAAAGAAAAGATTTTATCCTGCTTATGGTCAGCAGGCATCTTCTACAGGTCAGTTTTCAAGCAAACGTCAGCAACCACCCAAACAAAAGAAAGCAAAGGCTGCTAGGCCTCCACCGGTCCAGCAGCCTCAGCCTCCTCAGGGCCTTTGACTTTCAGCTAGAGAACTTAGCCTTTCTGGTTCTGGAGGGTCCAGAACCGTCCACCATTCCAGGAAGGTTATGTCATTTTGCCCCCAGATGGGGGCAAATAACATCAGAGCATTGGACACTCTCCATCATAAAGGCATCACAAACTTCATTTTTCAAGCATGCCCCCTCACACAATAGTGAAGCAGTTCAATTCTCCGACCTCTCTCATCAACCTGTTAGGTCAAGAGGTTGCCATCCTTCTTGCCCAAGGGGCAATAGAAGAAGTACCTCTTCATCAACAGGGCACAGGGTTCTATTCCCCTTATTTTATTATTCCAAAGAAAACAGGGGGTTACAGACCTATCTTAGATCTCAGAGAATTGAACTAATTCCTTGTCAAGGAGAAATTCAAGATGATTTCTCTCGGAGCTCTGCTACCATACCTTCAGAGTCAGGATTGGCTTTGTTCTCTAGATCTCAAGGATGCGTACACCCATGTCCTCATCCATCCAACCAACCCACAGAAGGTTCCTTCGGTTCCTTTTTCAAGGAAAGCACTACCAATACAGGGTACTTCCTTTTGGTCTGTCCTCAGCACCAAGGGTGTTCACGAAATGCATGGCTGTGGTAGCAGCATTTCTCTGCACTCTAGGAATATTCATCTTCCCTTACTTGGACGACTGGCTCATTCGAGCTCCAACACAGTCAGAGGCCAAGACTTCTCTATCCTGCACAATGCGTATCCTTCAGTATTTAGGGCTGGTAATAAACATCCCAAAATCCAGTCTAACTCCCACTCAGTCTTTAGAGTTCATAGGAGCTTTCCTGGATAACACAAGGGCAAGGGCCTATCTTCCCCAGGCCTGTTGCCTTCGCTTGGTGCAGTTAGCTTCTCAAGCAGTGCTAAAGCCTCATCTAACTGCTCGAGAAATGTTGCAATTGCTAGGCCACATGGCATCCACCGTGCATGTGGTTCCATATGCTCGCCACCACATGAGGGCAGCTCATTGGACTTTATCCACCCAATGGACCCAGGCATCAGGGTGCCTGTCAGACAAAATAGCAAACACAAGTCGCCTCATTTTGTCCCTCCAATGGTGGAGGTCCACTCAAAACCTGTTTCTGGGGTCCCCCTTTCAACAACCCTTACCCCAGCAACTCTCACAACAGATGCTTCTCCAAAGGGTTGGGGAGCTTATCTGCAAGACTTCTCCACCCAGGGCACCTGATCTCCGCAAGAGAGTTGTCTACATATCAATCTCTTGGAACTCGGAGCAATTTTCCTGGCTCTGCGAGTGTTCCACTCCCTGCTCAGCTACAAGACAGTCCTCATTCATACGGACAATCAAGTAGCCATGTTCTATGTGAACAAGCAGGGGGGAACGGGCTCTCTGTTGCTTTGCAACGAAGCTTTGCGACTATGGGCCCTCGCCAGAGAGCATCAGGTTCATCTGTGGGCAGTATATCTTCCAGGCATTCAAAACTCTTGGGTGGACAGACTCAGTTGAGTTCTGCTTCCACACGAGTGGTCTCTGTATGCAGACCAGGTGACCATGATTTTTCAACTTTGGGGAACCCCGGACATAGACCTCTTTGCAAGTCCGTGGAATACCAAACTTCCCTGGTTCTGTTCCAGAACTCCGGCTCAGGGGGCTCAGGCCAGGGATGCTTTCCTCCTTTACTGGGGTCAAGACTTCCTGTATGCCTTTCCACCCATTCCCCTAATTCCCAAAACCCTGTTCAAGCTTCAGAGAGACAGAGGCCGTATGATTCTCATAGCACCACATTGGCCACGGCAAGTGTGGTACTCTCTGCTTCTACATCTCTCTCAAGCTCCCTCCTTGGAGTTAGGGTCTGCTCCAGTTCTCTTATCTCAGGAGGACGGAACGTTATGGTATCCCAATCCCCAGTCTCTGCATCTCAGGGCTTGGTTGCTGAAGGCCTAGATCTCCAAGTTCTTAATCTTTCTCAGCAAGTGAAAGATGTTCTTTATGCTTCCAGAAAACCTTCCATTAGACGCTCTTATGCTTTCAAGTGGAAAAGGTTTACTGTTTGGTGTTTGGAAAAGGGTCTTAACCCTCTTGCGATACCTCTGGAATCTTTGCTGGAGTATCTCCTTCATTTATCTAATGCAGGCCTTAAGACAAATTCAGTAAGAGTCCATTTGAGTGCTATTGCAGCTTCCCTTAATCCTCTAAATGGACAACCTATTTCCTCTCATCCTCTTATAGCAAGATTTATGAGAGGCCTTCTTCTAACTAAGCCTCCCATTAGGCCACCACCGGTGGCATGGGACTTAAACCTGGTTCTTGGGCAGCTCATGAAGCCACCTTTCGAACCTTTAGCTACCAGCTCCTTGAAATTCCTTTCTTGAAAGGTTATCTTTCTCATTGCAATCACATCAGCACGCCGCATTAGTGAGTTGCAAGCGCTAGTAGCTAATCCACCTTATACAAGGTTCCATCATGACAAGGTAGTCCTTAGGACTCATCCACAGTTTATGCCTATGGTGGTCTCGCCTTTTCATCTGAACCAAGCAATCTACCTACCTGTGTTTTTTCCAGGGCCTCATGCATCAAATGCAGAGAGGAATCTTCATACCTTGGACTGTAAAAGAGCTCTAGCCTTTTTACTTACAAAGAACACAGCAACATAGAAAGTCCTCTTTGTTGCTTTTGATCCTTCTCATTTGGGACTTCCAGTCTCCAAGAGAACACTATATAACTGGATTGCTCAGTGTATTTCCTTCGCCTATCAGAGTAAGAACCTTACTCTGGAGGGCCATGTCACGGCTCACAATGTGAGAGCCATTGCAGCCTCAATGGCTCATCTACACTCTGTGTCTATCAACGACATCTGTCGAGCAGCCACTTGGGCCTCTGTTCATACCTTCACACCCATTACTACTTGGACAAGGACTCCCGCCGGGATGCCTTGTTTGGTCAGGCTGTTCTCAAACACCAATATTCTGGAACTCTGAGCAGTATCCAATGCCATCAGAATCTTCACCTCCCCCAACTCGAGCAGCATTCTCTTCTTGTGCAAACCGACAACCAAGTGGCTATGTTATATAAACAAACAAGGAGGGACAGGCTCTCAAGCCTTGTGCAGGGAGGCCTCTCGTCTATGGAACTGGGCAATTTCCCAGGGTATTCACCTTCATTCAGTCTACCTCCTGGAAGAACAGAATCAATTGGCTGACAGACTAAGCTGGATTCTACTCCCACACGAGTGGAGATTGGATCCTCAGGTAGCCCAATGCTTGTTTCAATTCTGGGGGGATTCCACAAATAGACCTCTTTGCGTCTCCCCTAAATGCCCAACTATCTCCGTTCTGTTCAAGGATTCCCTCTCCCCACAGGGAATCATCATATGCCTTCCTCATTCACTGGAGTCGAGGGCTTCTTTTTTGCTTTCCCTCCATTTCCAGTCATAGCAAAGACACTCTTCACACTCTAGGCCAAACGGGGACGAATGATCCTCATTGCCTCGTACTGGCCCAGACAACCATGGTTTCCTCTGCTGCTTCTTCAGCTTGCTCAAGCACCTCCCCTCCGGCTCATTTACTCACCGACGCTTCTCTCCCAGGAGCAGGGCATCCTGTTGCATCCCAACCTCAAACCATTCCGGTTGATGGCATGGAAGCTGAACGCCTGTCCTCTCACATTTAAATCTCAAGGAGGACGTTTTGCATATCCTTATCTCCAGGAACAAGCAGGAATGTAGTCTTCACATATGGGTATTGTCAGTACCAATGGAGCCTGCGTGGGAATGCTCCCCAGCGTCCAATTAGAAAGCTTTTGGGAGCATCCCACAGCGCCTGCGTGCTGCCTTCCTGCCTTTCCCAACTGCCTCTCTCCAGTTCTTCGTTTTCCGCGGAGCCAGCAGGTCGTTTTCCTGTCGCCGCAGAAATTATCCCATATTTTTCATTCTTTTTTGTGGTAGCGTCTGCTTTCCTCAACGCTATACCGGTACCGCCGGTTCTTTCTTTCTTTAAAAAAAAAAAAAATTCCATTCTTTTATCTGGATTTTCTAGCCTTTTTTTCTCTTGGATGGCACGCGCCATTTTGGGCACTAGGCCCAATTTTTTCCTCAACATGGAAAAACCCGCTTCGGGTTTTAAAAAGTGTTCCAAGTGTGGCGGTACCATCTCCGTCACCGACACTCACGAGTGGTGCCTCAAATGTTTAGGTCCTGACCACTCCATCTCAGAGTGTGTTACCTGTGGGATGATGTCGAAGAGGGGTCGGCAGAACCGAGCTGCTAAACTTAGCGCCCTTTTTCCCTCCGATGCAGCATCTGTGGCATCGATGTCTTCCAGGGCTTTGTCTTCCTCCCATGGATCGTAGGTAACCAAACATAAATCTGGCCGGTCCTCAAAGGGGTAGATCTCCTTCCAAGCATCGAGATGCCTCTGGCGTTGCCCTTGAGGGACTTGTACTGGCAAAATTGCCCCGGTGGGAGGCTTTGGCTTCAAACAAGCACTATCCGGGGCACCAGGATGTTCTCGAGGCCTCAGCCTCGGCAGAACTACTGGTGCCATGCCCTGAGGTACCAGCCGCTTCGTCCGGTACCGACACCCAGGCATCGGCAGTGTCAATTGACCAGAGATTCCTGGCTATTATGTTTGTTTATTAGCTTGATATACCGCTGTTCCAGTTAAAGCACAGCGGTTTGCAAAAATGGTCAATCTAACAGAAAAGGCCACTGGCCAGAAAAGGAAAAGAAATACAATGAATGACAGGAAAGCACCCAAGACATTTAAATAGACATGACTAAGGAAAGAGAGGGGTGAGAAAGAGGGGGAAGGGAAAGATTCACACAGAAGGAGAGGGGAGGTTAAAAGCGGATGAGAAGAAGAATGTTTTCAACTCTTTTTTTGAAGGTGGGGAGGTGCTGTTCAAGTCTGAGGGGAAGGGGTAGTGAATTCCAATAAGCAGGGCCAATAAAAAAGAAAGCTGAGGTGCGTGTAGATTGTAGGTGGGCGTGTGATGGAGAGGGAAGGTGAAGGCGGTTGACATGGATTGAACAAAGTGAACGAGTGGGAATATGAAATTGAAGTAAGTCTGCCAGATATCGGGGGGGTGTGGGTATAAAGAACTTGGTGAACCAGTGTGAGGATTTTGTAGCGAATGCGAAATTGCAGGGGAAGCCAATGTAAGTGAAGAAGGAGAGGGGGTGACATGGTCGCGAGGAGAGGAGTGGAAAATAAGGCGTTCAGCAGAATTCTGGATATGTTGGAGGCGGTGAAGTTGCAAAAGAGGGAGACCAGCAAGAACTGAGTTGCAGAAATCAACACGTGACATCACCAAAGAAAGAAGGGTGGTGAGGGCTTCAGGGGTGAGAAAAGGGCGAATAGATCATATCTGTCTAAGAAAGAAAAAGGAGGTCTTTGTAATGTTGGAGATATGCGCGTGAAAGGAAAGATCAGAGTCGAAGATTACACCTAGATAGTGAAAGGTTGTGACGAGAGGAATTGGTGAACCTGAGAAAGAAGGGGCAATGGAAGGAGAAGGGCTGCCATGAGTAAACCAGATGGCTACGTTTTTTGTCAGGTTTAAGTGGAGGCAGTTAAAAGTGAGCCAGTTAGCGACAGCAGAAAGGCAGGAATTGAGTGGAGCGAGATCAGGATGAAGGAGGGAGGTGTGATGTAGGAGGAGCAGATCATCAGCGTAATAGAATGCAGGAATACCAAACTGCTGGACCAGAAGTGCCAGCGGTGCTAGAAACATATTGAAGAGGAGGGGTGCCAGCACAGAACCCTGGGGGACACCACAGGGCAGTGGAAAGGTGTCGGAGGGAGTTGATGGGACAGAAGGGGAGACTACTGTGCAAGAGCGAGAAAAGAGAAAAGAGTGAAACCAGTGATAGACTGTACCATGGAGCCCAGCTTCGCGCAAACGGCAGAGAAGAAGGTGATCAACTAGATCAAATGCAGCTGAAAGATCTAAGGATACCGCCACCGAGAGGTCACCACGGTCGTGAGCTACGTGGAGTTCATTAAGAAAGCCCAGGAGAACAGTCTCTACACTGTGACCCTGTCGGAAACCTGATTGACGGGGGTGAAGAAAGTGAGTGGAGTCAAGATGCTGTGACAGTTGTGCAAAGACAGTTTTCTCTAGTATCTTAGAGAGAAAGGGGAGGTTGGAGACAGGGCGATAGTGAGAAGGGGTCTGGGGATCAAGAGAAGGTTTTTTCAGAATGGGATGAATAAGGGCATGCTTCCAAGGCTGAGGGAAGACACCTGTGACAAGACTGGCGTTAATCATGGTGAGGATAGGGGGAATGAGAGGAAGGGAGGGAGTGAGAAGCCATGAAGAAGGGATAGGGTCAAGTGAGCAGAAGGTTTTGTTGGACGAGGATATTAATCGCATAAGTTCTGAGGTGGAGATAGGGTGAAAAGACGTCCAGGTATGGGAGAGCTGAGACGTGGGAGGGGGGGAGATAGGGGGAGGAGAAGAGATAGGAAGAGGACAGTGAGGCAGGGAATTTCTCAAGTCCAGGACTTTGTTACTGAAAAAGGCAGCAAGTTGAGAGGGAGGAGGAAATGATGGAGGGGGGGCAGGGGTAGAGGTAGGCTGTAGGGATGTGAGAGACCTAAATACTGAGTACAGATGACAGGTCTGATTAGGAGCAGAGGAAATTGCGGTGGAAAAGTAGGACTGTTTAGCCTTGTGGACTTGTGATCGGTAGTAGGCATGGAGCGCAGTCTGGCGGCTCTCCTTGTGGCATCGGTGCCTTCGGGACCGCTTCAGACAGTTCAACCGGTATCGACACCGGTACCGGTACCGACAGCATCAACATCGGCGAGTATGCTACCAACACAGAGTCATGCTATTACCTCCGGTATCGACAGGCCAGTACCAGACCCCTCCGGTACCGACTTCGATCGGTACCGGTATCGTGCTTTACAAGAGCACCCGGACAGAAGATATTTTGAATCCTCCGAGGACTCTTGACAGCTCTGTCAATGCCGGAGTACTTCTCTCTGAGGAGCCTTCTTCTCCTAAGCGTAGGATGTCTCCTCCAGAGGATGTATCCTTTCAGGATTTCATCAGAGAGGTAGCTAGGAGTTTTTCCATCACAGTGGCTCCTGAAACAGAGCCCAGAGCAAAGCAGTTGGAGATTTTACAATATCCTAAAGCTCCCAAGGAAGTGGCTACTTTGCCTATTCATGAGATCTTGCATGATCTCATGTTAAGAATGTGGGAAACACCTCTTAGCACCTCTCCTCATTCCCGTAGGCTGGATACCATGTATCGAGTACCTCCTTGTCCTGGATTTCAAAAAACTCAGTTCCTGTGCGGATATCCAGTTTAGTCCTCCACAATCGGGTACTGCCCCTCTCACTGCAGCCTGTAGACTGGACCAATCAAATCTTCTGTAGTACATATCCAGCAGGAGCTCCCAGAAGCCCCCCAGTGTGTCCAGTCTCGTTGCAGTGTGTAGACGTAAAAGTGTGTCCTCTGGGCACACTTAGTGACCTTTGCAGGAGCAACACTAGTTAGTTGTTTTTAGGGTTTGTTTTGGGGCATTTCTCTACTATTTTTGTTTTTGGTAGCTAGCTGTGCCTTTAAAAAAGAAAGACAAAAGAAGCCTGTCTCCCTGGAGCTGTGCCACAGGAGACTAGGAGAAAGTCAGACCTGCTGGCTGCTGTTGCCTGCCTAGCACATTTTATCAGCCCTGGGTGAGCTTCCCCTAGACAGGACGGGGAATTGCCATACCTATAAGGCAGTGCCTGGTACTGGGAGATTGTGGCTGAATCTTCTGTTCCTGAGCTGGTAGGAGTTTGCATTTCATTTTTTTCTTTCTTGTGTGCAATGCTCTGTCTGGGATGCCAGCGTTTCTGTAGGCTCTCCTGAGCCCATTTGGCAGTTTTTATTCAAACTGCTCGTGTGCCCTGTGTTAGAGGGTCGTTTTATTTGTTTTCCATATTATTTGGTGGTTTTTATATTTTCGCGCCGTTTTTTACCGCGGGTGAAAAAGTGCGGCGGCCATTTTGGATTTTAAAAGTGCTTTTCCAGGCATTTTTGATCGCTGTGCACAGGTTCCCCTAGCGTTTTTGGGGTCCCTCTTTCTGGCGATTTTGCTCAGGGCACCCCAGGGATCCTGGGATATATTTTGTTTCTTGTAAAAAAAAAAAAAAAAAGTTAAGTTACTTTTAAATCGGGGCTGATTTGCATAGGAATGCCCAGGTGGTGTGGGCTTTCCTGTGGCTGTCTTATTCTATTCCCCTGGGCAGAGGTGGCCTTGGAATGGCTTCCAAGCCCCAGTGTGTGATTTGTGGGTCCCGCAGGACGGCAGGGACTGACTCTGGCATCTGCAGGGGCTGTGCTGCAGTGCCCTCTGAGTTAGAGCAATCTGTGAATGTTCAGGAACAGGCTACCCCTGGGGATGCTTCTACTTCCGGGGACAGCGTTCTTTCTCCAAGCATCCCTCAGTCTGGCTCGGTTCCTCCGGCCAGCGGTTCAGTGGCTGCGCTCCAGCAGGCGTCTGTTGCTGCCTCTACTATGGACTTCTCCCCTGATTTTGTACTCCTCATGCATCAGGCATTTCGCCTGAGCAGGTCCGGACAGTTGCCGGCTGTCTGGCCCCCCTCCCTCCCCTCGGGGTCCTTGGGGGCGGCTCAGTGTCCCTCATCGCCCGGGGGCAAGCGGCTTCGGTTGGGGGGACAAGAGCAGGACGCCCTGGGTCTCCTGGATTCCGAGGCAGAGGGCGATCCTGAGACTGAAGCGGAGGATTTGGAGGATGGGGAGATCCCTGGGCCGGAAGATCAGGCTCGGGTCATTCGAGTGTTCCGTAGGGACGAGCTGGTTCCTCTGGTCACGGAGTCCCTTCAGGCGCTAAACCTTTCGGCGGTGCGGCCCCTGGAGGAGGAGGGTCTTGAGGATCCTCTGATTCAAGCAGTCAGGGATGCCCAGGTGGTTTTTCCCGTCCACCGCGTGGTGGATCAGATGATCCAGGCGGAGTGGGAGCACCCGGAATCCGGTTTGAAGGGGATTCGGACCATGAATCGGCTTTATCCTCTTGCTGACAAGGACAGGGACTTGTTCAGGTCCCCCCGGGTGGATGCTGCGGTCTCCGCAGTGACCAAGAAAACCACCATCCCGGTTGAGGGGGCGGCGGCCCTCAAGGACGGGCAGGATAAGAAGGTTGATAACTTGCTCAAGCAAACCTTCGATACGGATGCCGTGTCATTGCAGGCCTCTATCTGTGGGGCTTGGGTGGCTCGGTCGTGTCTGCGGTGGTCACAGCAACTGCGCTCGAGCCCCGGACTAGACCAGCAGGGTCTGGTGGAGGTGACCCGGCTGGAGTCCGGCTCGGCTTACCTGGCGGATCTGTTTTATGATTTGATCCGCGCGTTGGCTAACAGTATGGCATCCGCGGTAGCAGCGCGCCGGTCCCTCTGGTTGCGCAGCTGGGCGGCGGACAGTTCTTCTAAGGCCCGCCTCAGTAAGCTGCCGTTTAAGGGCAGATTATTATTTGGGGAGGCTCTCGAGAAATTGGTAAAGGATCTCGGTGAGTCCAAAGGGGGCCGGCTTCCGGAGGATAAACCAAGGTCCAACCGGTCCACCTCGTCGGCGCGGGGATCCTTTCGGGATCAGCGCAGGTTTCGGCCCTCCCGCCAGTGGTCCTCGCAGCGGGGCCGGTTTGGAGCCCGTAGCCAAGGATTTCGGGCTTTCAGGGGAGCCGGCAGAGGCTTCTCCGCAGCCGGCTCTTCTTCGGGTTCTTCCTTTGGACGCAAGCCACAATGACGCCAGGCAGGCTCTGGAGGGAGGACCGCTTGTCGGCGGTCGCTTGCGCGACTTTCTTTCCTCTTGGGCCCAAATAACGTCGGATCGCTGGGTGCTACAAATTATAGAGGAGGGTTACGCTCTGGAATTTGCGTTCCCACTTCCAGATTCCTTTGTTCTGTCTCCCAGCAGGGGCGAGCAAAAGACGAGGGACATCCGCGTGACCCTGGCTCGATTGTTAGCGCTGGGAGCGGTGGTTCCAGTGCCTCCCTTGGAAAGAGGCGCTGGTCGCTACTCCATCTATTTTGTGGTACCCAAAAAGGGCGACTCTCTGCGTCCGATTTTGGATCTCAAAGGCGTGAATCGCGCGCTCAGAGTGCCGCATTTCCGCATGGAAACCCTGCGGTCAGTCATTTTAGCGGTGCGAAAGGGGGAGTTTTTGACGTCCCTCGATCTTACCGAGGCCTATCTGCACATTCCGATACACCCAGCCCATCAGCGGTTTCTCCGCTTCGCGTTCCCGTGGGGCCACTTTCAGTTCCGGGCCATGCCGTTCGGCTTGGCTACGGCCCCGCGCACTTTCACAAAGGTGATGGTGGTGGTTGCGGCGGCCTTGCGCAAGGAGGGCATTTTGGTCCATCCTTACCTGGACGACTGGTTGATACGAGCAAAATCCGGTCGAGAGTGCCTGCGGGTCACGAGCAGGGTGGTAGCTCTGCTGCGATCCCTCGGCTGGGTGGTGAACGAAAGAAAGAGTTGTCTGCGGCCCTCGCAGGACCTGGAGTATCTGGGGGTGCGCTTCGACACTGCTCGGGGGCGGGGGTGCCTTCCCGAGCGCCGCGTCCTGACGTTGCGGGCTCTTGTCCGACTATTTCGGGGGATGCCCGCTCCGTCGGCGTGGTGGTACCTACGGCTTCTCGGAACGATGGCGGCGACCTTAGAGGTGGTTCCGTGGGCGCGGTTCCACATGCGCCCGCTACAGAGGGCGCTCCTTCGTCGCTGGTCCAACCAGTGCGATTCCTTGCACAAGAGACTGCCCTGCCCGAAGGCAGTGCGGCGGTCGCTTCGGTGGTGGCTCTCCTCCGAGAACCTGACGCGGGGGATTCCCTTGGAGCCTCCTCTGTGGGTCCCCCTCACTACGGATGCGAGCCTAGTCGGCTGGGGAGCACACTGCGAGACCCGCTTCACGCAGGGGGTGTGGTCCTCGCAGGAAGCGTCTTGGTCGATCAACCGCCTCGAGCTTCGGGCGGTCCGACTAGCCCTGATGGCCCTGGAACCTCTGCTCCTGTGCCGGGCGGTCCGAGTCTGGTCGGACAATGCGACCACGGTGGCGTACATCAATCGCCAAGGGGGCACAGGGAGTGTGGCCCTGGAAACAGAAGCGACGGCCTTGTTCAGCTGGGTGCAGACTCGGCTGCCGGCGATCTCGGCGGCGCACATTGCAGGCGCCGACAATGTCCAGGCCGACTTTCTCAGCAGAGTGCGGGTGGACCCCGGAGAGTGGGAGTTAAATCCTCAGGTATATGCGCAGATAGTTCGGCGGTGGGGTCCGCCCATCATGGATCTCATGGCGACCTTCCAGTCGGCCAAGACAAGTCGCTTCTTCAGCAGACGGCGGGAGCGGATGTCCGAAGGACTCGACGCTCTCATTCAGCCGTGGCCGACGTCCGGGATGCTGTACGTTTTCCCCCCGTGGGCCCTGATCGGTCGGGTCGTCCAGCGCATCGAGGGCCATCAGGGCCGGGTGCTGCTGGTGGCTCCGGATTGGCCCCGGAGGCCCTGGTATGCCGACCTCGTTCGGCTTCGAGACGGCGTGCCGTGGCGCCTTCCGGCGCTACCGGATCTTCTTCTTCAGGGCCCCTTGCGGATGCCCCAGGTGGCTCGGTTCTCGCTTACGGTTTGGCCATTGAGAGGGCTCGGCTGAAAAAGAAGGGTTATTCGCCCGCGGTGATTTCCACCTTACTGCGGGCAAGAAAGTCGTCCACTTCTCTTACTTATGTTCGAATTTGGAGAATTTTTGAGGACTGGTGCTCCCGGCGTGGAGTTCGGGTGGCGACGGTCTCGGTGCCCGTCGTGCTCAGCTTTCTGCAGGATGGCTTCGAGAAGGGTCTCGCGGCCAGTTCCCTGAAGGTCCAGTTGGCCGCGCTCTCTTGCTATAGAGGCAAGGTCTTGGGCCGCCTTCTTGGCGCTCATGCGGATGTGCGGCGTTTCTTGACCGCCGTGTTTCATTTGCGGCCTTCCCGCAGAGCGGTGATTCCTCCGTGGGATTTGAATTTAGTTCTGCGGGCCCTGGCTCGGGAACCCTTTGAGCCCTTGCGGAGGGCATCCTTGAAGGATCTCACGTTGAAGACGGTTTTTCTGGTAGCCATTTGCTCGGCACGGCGCATCTCGGATCTACAGGCCTTGTCATGCCGAGAACCTTTCTTGTCTTTTTCTGCGGAGCGGGTTGTGCTCCGTCCGGTTCCCTCCTTCCTGCCAAAGGTGGTGTCTCCTTTTCACCTGAATCAGGCAGTATTTCTACCAGTGATTTCGGCGGCCTCGGTCGAGTCGGTGGACAAGGGGCTTCACCGGCTTGATGTGGGCCGCACGCTGCGTCGGTATTTACAGTCTACCGAGTCATTTCGGAAGACTGATCGGCTTTTTGTGCTCTTTGGGGGTGCACGGAAAGGGGAGGCGGCGGCTAAGGCCTCCATTGCTCGATGGCTTAAAGAAGCGATCGCCTCCGCGTATCTGTTGCAGCGGCGGCCGGTTCCGGAGGGGCTCCGGGCTCATTCTACTAGGGCTCAGGCGGCCTCTTGGGCGGAGCATGGTCTGGTTCCACCAGCGGAGATCTGTAGGGCGGCCACTTGGTCGTCTCTGCATGCTTTCAGCAGGCACTATCGCTTGGATGTGTCAGCGGCTCGGGATTCCTGTTTTGGTTCGGCGGTTTTGCGCGCCGGCCTACAAGGTCCCGCCCGGTCTTAACTGCTCTGTTACATCCCGATTGTGGAGGACTAAACTGGATATCCGCACAGGAAATGGAAATTACACTAACCTGGTAATTGTAGTTCCTGTAGGATCCAGTTTAGTCCTCCTTCCCTCCCGAATATCTGCATGATCTTGCGGCGCGCTATCCCGAGCGGGAGATTCTAAGATAGTTTTGCGTCCCGTTCGGACCTTAGCGGCAGTCGTGCTTATAGCTATGGCTCTTCCCTTTCTTTTGGGGTTCCGTAAGCTCCTTAGTACCTGGGGGGAGCTCTGTGTCAATTTAGGGGCGTCGATTCCGGCGCCGTGCAGTGTTCTGACTTCCTCGTTTGGGGAGGGAGTTGGTTATTCCAGGGGGGGAAGTACAAGGTTTAATGTTAATCTGATAATAATCTGATGTGTTGCTTCGTTCAGTATGCTTTGTTACTAGTACACTGGGGGGCTTCTGGGAGCTCCTGCTGGATATGTACTACAGAAGATTTGATTGGTCCAGTCTACAGGCTGCAGTGAGAGGGGCAGTACCCGATTGTGGAGGACTAAACTGGATCCTACAGGAACTACAATTACCAGGTTAGTGTAATTTCCATTTGCCACACCACTCCATAATGGTGGAGTCAGCTATGAGAAGGATCAAGAGTGCAAAGAGACATGCATCTAATCCTCCAGGACGTGAATGTAGGACTCTTGATGCCTTTGGGCGTCGAACATTCCAGGCCTCTATGCTTTCTGCCAGGATTAGTTCCTACATCTTATACATGGGAATGTTCCTTAAGGCGGTTACAAGAGATCTCGAGCTTATGAGCCCTCTCCTTCCTGATAAGAGGCAGGATTATCTTACGCTTGTCAAACATGCCCAGGATGTTTCCAAGTTTGTTAATCGTGCAGCTTTTGACTGCTTTGAGTGCATAAGCAGAACCTCTGCCATTGCCATAGGTGCTCGTAGGATTGCCTGGCTCCAGGCATCTGACTTACAACTCTGGGTACAGGACAAACTGGGGAATATCCCTTGTACAGGCGAAAATCTCTTTGGCAAAAATTGGCAAGAGAAAGCTAATGAGCTGGATGCTGATAACACCACTTTGGATAGACTATCCAAGGCTACAGATGATCCCGCAAGGAGAAAATCCTACAAGAAACCATTCTTCTCTAAAAAGAAGAGGTTTTATCCCTCCTATACCCAGCAGGTGCATTCTGCAGGTCAGTCCGCCCGAAAGGGACAGCAGCCCCCGAAGCAAAAGAAATCAAAGACTGCTAAGCCTCAACCGGCCCAGCAGACTCAGCCTCAACCGGCCCAGCAGACTCAGCCTCCACAGGGGCTTTGACTCCCATCTAGAGAACTTGGCCTTCCTGGCCCTGAACGGGTCAGAGCCTTCCACCATCCCAGGAAGGTTGTGTCATTTTGCCCCCAGATGGGGGCAGATGACAGCAGAAGAATGGACTCTTTCCATTGTAAGAGAGGGGTACAAGCTTCATTTCTTCAACATGCCCCCTCCTACAGTGGTAAGACAGTTCAATTCTCAGGCTTCTCTCAACACTCAGTTGAGTCAAGAGGTCAGTTTACTTCTTGCCAACAGGGTACAGGGTTTTACTCCCCTTATTTCCTTATTCCAAAGAAAACAGGGGGACACAGACCCATTTTAGACCTCAGAGAATTGAACAAATTCCTGTTCAAAGAGAAATTCAAGATGATTTCTCTGGGAACTCTGCTGCCATACCTTCAGAGTCAGGATTGGCTTTGTTCTCTAGATCTCAAGGATACGTACACTCATGTTCTCATCCATCCAACTCGCCGAAGGTTCCTTCGCTTCCTGTTTCAAGGAAAGCACTACCAATACAGGGTGCTTCCTTTTGGCCTGGCATCAGCACCAAGGGTGTTTGCAAAATGCATGGCTGTAGTGGCAGCATTTCTTCGCACTCTAGGAATATTCGTCTTCCCCTACTTAGACGACTGGCTCATTCGAGTCCCATCAGAGTCAGAGGCCAGAATTTCCCTATCTTGCACAATGCGTATCCTTCAGTATTTGGGCCTGGTCATAAACATCCCAAAATCCAGCCTAACTCCCACTGATCTCTAGAGTTTATAGGAGCTTTGCTGGACACCAGAAAAGCAAGGGCCTATCTTCCACAGGCCCACTGCCTTCGCATTGTGCAGTTAGCCTCCCAGGCAATGTTAAAAACTCATCTCACTACTCTGGAAATGTTACAACTACTAGGCCACATGGCATCTACCGTGCACGTGGTTTCCTATGCTCGCTCCATATGAGACTCTATCCACTCAGTGGACTCAGGCATCAGGCTGCCTATCAGACAGAATAGTAAACACAAGTCGCCTTATTTTGTCTCTGCAATGGTGGCAGTCAACCCAAAACTTGTTGGTGGGGTCCCCTTTCCAGCAATCCCTACCCCAGATCACTCTAACAGGCGCCTCACAAGTGGGTTGGGGAGCTCATCTGCAAGATCTCTCTACCCAAGGCACCTGGACTCCACAGGATACCCACTTACATATCAGTCTCCTAGAACTCTTCGAGTGTACCATACCCAGCTCAGCTACAAGACTGTCCGTCTGAATTAGGACTATCAAGTAGCTATGTTCTATCTGAACAAGCAGGGAGGAACAGGCTCTCTGTCGCTTTGCAATGAAGCTTTGCGACTATGGGCCCTCGCCAGAGAGCATCAATTTCATCTCCTGGTGTATCTGCCAGGCATTCAAAACTCTTGGGCAGACACTCAGTCGAGTTCTATTTCCACACAAATGGTCTCTCCATGCCGACCAGGTAGCAAAAATTTTTCAAATTTGGGGAAGTCCGGACATAGACCTCTTTGCAAGTCTGTTGAATGCCAAACTTTCCTGGTTCTGTTCCAGAATTCCAGCTCGGGGTTCTCAGGCCAGGGATGCTTTCCTCCTCCATTGGGGTCAGGACTTCCTATATGCCTTTCCACCCATTCCCCTAATTCCCAAGACCCTATTCAAGCTTCAGAGAGACAAAGGCCACATGATTCTCATAGCTCCACATTGGCCATGGCAGGTGTGGTACCCTCTGCTCCTGCATCTCTCTCAAGCTCCATCTCTGGAGTTAGGATCTGCTCCAGATCTCCTTTCTGAGGAGGACGGGATGTTGTGGCATCCTAGTCCCCACTCTCTGCATCTCAGGGCCTGGTTGCTGAGAGCCTAGACCTTCATGGTCTTAACCTTTCTCAACAAGTAAGGGATGTCCTTTGTGCTTCCAGGAAACCTTCCACAAGACGCTCTTATTTTTATTTTTATTTATTTATTTAAGGTTTTTCTATACCGCACTATTCGGCATCAGCACGGTTTACAATAAACAAGTTTGTACAATGAGGAACAGCCATACATTGAACTTACATAGAACAGGGAGTTTAAACATGGATAACAGGTGAACTTTATACATAGCATATGCTTTCAAGTGGAAAAGGTTTTCCATATGGTTTTCGCAAAAGGGTCTTCACCCCTCTGTGATACCTCTGGAATCATTATTGGAGTATCTCCTGCATTTATCTAATGCAGAACTTAAGACTAACTCAGTAAGAGTCCATTTAAGTGCTATTTCAGCTTCTTTAAAGCCTTTAAATGGACAACCTATTTCCTTTATGAGGGGCCTTCTTCTAACTAAGCCTCCCATTAGGCCACCTCCAGTGGCGTGGGACCTGAATCTGGTTCTTGGGCAGCTCATGAAGCCGCCTTTTGAACCTTTAGCTACTACCTCCTTGAAATTCCTTTCCTGGAAGGTTATCTTTCTCGTTGCAATCACATCAGGACGTCGCATCAGTGAATTGCAAGCATTAGTTGCAGATCCTCCTTACACGAGGTTCCATCATGATAAGGTAGTCCTTAGGACTCATCCACACTTTATGCCAAAGGTGGTCTCACCTTTTCATTTAAACCAGGCGGTTTACCTGCCTGTATTTTTTCCAAGGCCTCATGCTTCAAATGCAGAAAGGAATCTTCATACTTTGCCTTTTACTTACAGAGGACATAGCAACATAGAAAGTCCTCCCAACTCTTTGTTGCTTTCGATCCTTCTCATTTGGGACTTCCAGTCTCCAAGAGAACATTGTCCAACTAGAATGCACAGTGTATTTCTTTTTCCTATCAAAGTAAGAACCTTTCTCTGGAAGGCCATGTCACGGCTCACAATGTGAGAGCCATTGCAGCCTCAATGGCTCATCTACACTCTGTGTCTATTGACGACATCTGTCGAGCAGCTATTTGGGCCTCGGTTCATACCTTCACAACCCATTACTGCTTAGACAAGGACTCCCGCTGGGATGCCTTGTTTGGTCAGGCTGTTCTACAGCACCTGTTCCATACTTAATCAACTCCTACCCACCTTTCCTGGTAGGATGCCAGAGATCCATGGGGGAAAGCGGAGCCCTTTCACAGGGGCACACAACTTCTGGGGTCTCTCACTGGTATCTGTAGCTAGGGAGTCCCCATATGTGAAGACTAAATTTCTGCTTGTTCCTGGAGATAGCATAGTTACTCACCTGTAACAGGTGATCTCCGGGAACAGCAGGAATTTAGTCGTCACAGCCCACCCACATCCCCTGGGAGTTGTATCTCTCTTTTCTTTTCTTTCCCTCTCTCTCTCTCTCTCTCTTTGCCTCAGCTTTAAAACTCAACTGGAGAGAGGCAGTTGGGAAAGGTGGGAAGGCAGCACACAGGCGCTGTGGGATGCTCCCAAAAGCTTTCTAATTGGACGCTGGCGAGCGTTCCCGCGCAGGCTCCGTCGGTACCGACGATACCCATATGTGAAGACTAAATTCCTGCTGTTCCCGGAGATCACCTGTTACAGGTGAGTAACTATGCTTTCCTTGTTGATGGTTCCTAATGTGGAACCTTGCATTGTGTAGCTGTAGTTTGGGTTGTTCTTGCCTAGATGCATAACTTTGCACTTGTCCGCTTTAAATTTCATCTGTCATTTGAGCTTGCAGTCTACCAATTTATCAAGGTCCTCTTGCACTTGTTCACAATCTTCTTGCATCTTGAATAATTTTGTCATCTGCAAATTTGATCACCTCACTCATTGTTCATTTCCAGATCATTTATGAAGATGTTAAAAAGCAGTGGGCCCAGCACAGAT
Organism: Ichthyophis bannanicus; assembly: GCA_033557465.1. Lineage (NCBI taxonomy): Eukaryota > Metazoa > Chordata > Amphibia > Gymnophiona > Ichthyophiidae > Ichthyophis > Ichthyophis bannanicus. The sequence goes on along the minus strand of CM066033.1, from coordinate 384,169,775 downwards.
CCCTGGGGTACTCCACTATTCACCTTTCTCCATTGAGAAAATTGGCCATTTTGCCCTACTCTCTGTTTTCTGTCTTTTAACCAGTTCCTGATCCACAATAATACACTGCCTCCAATCCCACGGCTTTCTAATTTGGCCAAGAGCCTCTCATGAGGGATCTTGTCAGAGGCTTTCTGAAAATCCATGTACACTATATCAACTGGCTGTCTACCTGTTTATTCACACCTTCAAAAAAGTATAACAGATTAGTAAGACAAGATTTTTCAGGGCTAAATCCATGTTGACTTTCTTCCATTAAACCATGGCTTATCTACATGTTCAGTAATTTTATTCGTTATTACAGTTTTTACCATTTTGACGTCTGGCTCCCTGGTCTGTAGTTTTCCTGGATCACCCCGGTACCCTTTTTTAAAAAAATGGTGTTACATTGGCCATTCTGCAATCTTCAGGTTCTACAGATGATTGTAATGATAGTTTGCAGACCTACTATTAGTTATCTGTGATCTCATCTTTCAGTTCTTTCAGCACCCTTGAATGTATACCATACGTTCTGCAGGAAGTCAGCCCTCACATATGGCGATGTCTGTGCCGACAGAGCCTGTGCAGAGCATTTCCCCAGTTTTCAAAGAAAACCTTTGTGACATGCTACCATGCATGTGTGGGTCCCTCTTCCGCTCAAGGGTGCCATCCTGCTCAATCTCCTTTTTTTTCCACAGAGCCCTAAGGACGTCCATCCTGTTTTCATGGAAAAATCCTTGCTAATTATCCTTAAAAGTTAGCTTTCTCGGTTTGCGTACCAGTTCCTCTTACCACCTTCAGCCGGCACGACCTCGGTGCTGTTCTCAGCCCCTCTTTTCTTTTTTTGATTGAGGCTTGCCTCAACCAGCGTTTATGCCCTTTTTTGCCTGGGGGTCCTCTACCCCCCTCTCCCCCCATCTGAGTGTTCCCCACCATGTCCCCCAGTGGGTTCAAGAAGTGTGACCGCTGCAGTCAACTATGGCTGTGACTGACACCCATAACTACTGGCTGTACCCAGACCATGACAGCACCTTCTGCGACCTGTGCTAGGCCATGATGCCTAAGACCAATAAAAATAGGTCAGAGTTGCAGGAAAAACTGTTCCTAGTTCTGATTCGGTCCCAGCCTTCCTGACTCCGAGCTCCAAGCCCAGCACTTCCCGTGAGGCCCAAGTGCCCTTATGAGTCCCATGGTGGCAGCTCCTCAGAGAAGACTTCGGATCAGGAGGAGAAGAAAAAGTCCTCAGTCTGCCGAGGTTGCACTGGAGAAACCCGGTATAACTACCCAGAGAGATCCGGGTGACTCAAAAATGCCCTACCAAGGTCCTCAAGAAGGATTCCTTGGCCAGCAGAGACTGTGTGAGGTTCCTTGAGGCCGTAATCCTCATGAAGGATACATTTGTGAGAGTGCCAGTGTCGGGCCAGAGATCCTCTGTGCCCACGCTGAAAGCTGCATAGCCTTCTGGCTTGGAAACCAGAATGGCGGCTCTGGAGCAAAACATCACTGCTATCCTGACCCTGTAGCAGGCAATGATGGCTGGTTTGTCTGCATCATCTGCCCAGACGACCGGGCCCCTGACTGCGAGGGAGTCCCCAGATGTCAAGCCGAGCTCCAAGCACCACTGGCCTCTGAGCCAGTCAAGGGTCTGTTCCCTGTCCCAGTCCCGGTCCCGGTCCCATCCCTCGGGTATCCAATCCTCCCTGGTTGTTTCTGCGACTCAGACCCCAGGTCCTCCAGAGGCTGCAGATTCCTCAGCTCTGGCCTCAAGGCAATGAATCACAGGGCCTCTGATCCATTGTTGCCATTCGACTCAGAGTAGGAGACCGATGACAAGGCATCCCCGGAAACTAAACGGCACCGAGATATTACCTCGGACCCTTCTGTCCCGGCACAATTCTCTAGAGGATGTGGCCTTCCATGACTTTGCAAAGGACATGGCCAGAGCCCTCTCATTTCAGACCGAGGTGTAGGAAGACCTGTGCACTGAGGAGCTGGAAATCCAGTAAGAGGCTGCACCCAAGGAAACCCTCATGGTGCCCGTGCAGCCAATCCTTGAGCAGCTACAGCTCAGAATGTGGGAGATAGCAGCATCGGTACCAGTGATGAGACGGTACCTCAACGTCATTTACTGCATCCAGAAAGACCCAGGGTTCTGGAAAGACCAGCTCCCACATAACTCCATGGTCATTGAGTCGACCATGCAAAAACTTCAGAGCCAAAAGACCCACTCCTCTGTTTCCCCCCCCCCCCCCCCCCACAAGGGAATCTAGAGTCCTCGACACCCTCGGGTGCAAGTGTTACCAGAGCTCGATACTGGGTTGCTGAATCCAAACCTATGAATTATATACATAGGTATGTATCTGAAAGCTCTAACACAGGAGCTGTCGGGGTTTTCGGCAGGCCTTGTCGGGGATCCCCTCCAGTGGTTCCAGTCTCTGACCTCCGGGTTCAAGAACTGCTCCAAGTTCCTCTCCTGAGCAGCCTATGATGGCTTCCAGTCAGTGGCACGAGTCACAACAGCCAGCATCGGCGCCCATCGACAAGCCTGCCTTCAGTCTTCCAACCTCGAGCAATGGGTCCAAGACAAGCTGCTCGGTCTCTTGCACTGGGGAGAACTAATAAGACCTCATTCCTTCCCCGCAAAAAACCATAGGGAGGGGGAAAAACACCTGTTCCTGAGGGAAAAAGGTTCCTTTGCACAGAGTCACCACTACCAGCCCTTCTTGGGCCAGCAGCAAAGCTCTTACCCTAAGAGGCAAGGCCATGGAGCCCAGAAGGCAAGGCACCAAAGCCCCAGGCTCCAGCTCTCACCCAATCCAGGGGGAGCTTCTGCCTCACCAAGGGTCTTTACTAAATGCCTGGCGGTGGTGGCCGCCCACCTGTGCCTACAAGGGGCTTTCATCTTCCCCTACCTAGACGATTGGTTAATCAGGGGCAGCACAGCCTCGGAGGCCAGTCTGGCTGCAGACCGTGCTACCCTCTTTCTGCAGCACCTGGGGTCCGTCATCAGCTACCCCAAATCTGATATCCTGGGACCCAGGATATCAATGCTTGACCTAGTACAAGCACTGCAGAACCTGTGTCTTTTGGGGAAACTGCTAGGTACGTATGACCTAGATTGGCCACTGTTGGAAACAGGATACTGGGCTTGATGGACCTCGGTCTGACCCAGTATGGCATTTCTTATGTTCTTATGTTCTTATCTCACCTTTCTCAAGCCCAAAGCCTGGAATTCATAGGTGCTCAGCTGCAGGTCAAGGCTATCCTCCACAGGGAAAGGGCAGAACGCCTCAGACAACTGGCAGGAGAGGTGCAACGCTCCCTGCTTGATATAGAACATGGTGATCTGGTTGCATCAGCTGCAGAGAAAGTGGCGGCAGATGCTTTCCTGATCTCATGGTCCGATGGCCTACACTGTGTTCCCACCAAACACCCCCCCCCCTTCCCACTCGCCCTTTTCAAGGTCCCAGAGCAAGAGGGCATCAGTTATACTAATTGCCCCCAGGTGAGCCAGGCAGCCTTGGTTTCCACTGCTGCTCTCCCTGTCGGTGGCACTTCCAGTACCACTGGGTCGCGTCCCAAACCTCCTGTCCTAGGAGGGGGGCTCCCTCCTGCACCCCAATCTGGGGTCGCTAATACTAACAGCATGGCTGCTGAAAGGGTAGCACTGGTCCCTTTCAATTTTCTGAGAGAAGTCGAGGAGATACTACTGGCCTCTCGAAAGCCCTCCACCACCAGAAGGGCTTATGCATTCAAGTGGTGAAGGTTCTCCGCCTGGTGTGCAGAGAGGAGGGAGAACCCCTTCTCCTGCCATGTGCAGTTAGGTGCAGCAAGTACTGGAGTACTATCACACACCGGGCTGAAGTCTAACTCTGTGAGGGTGCATCTGAGTGCGATAGCTGCTCACCACCACCCTATCAAGGGAAAAACCCCTCTTGGGCCAGCCCCTGGTCTCCAGGTTTCTCTGGCGCCTCCTATTATCCAAGACCCCTCTCCACCCCCCGGCAGCAGAGTGGGACCTCAAGGTGGTGCTTTCACAGCTCGCCAGATAGCCATTCGAGCTCCTGGCCACTTGCCACCTGCAGTACCTTCGTAGTGGCCCTCATGTCTGCTCGAAGAGTGAGCGAGCTGCAGGCTCTGGTGGCGGATCCACCATATACAAGGTTCTAGAAGAACAGGGTAGTGCTCTGCATGCATCCCAAATTCCTCCTGAAGGTGGCCTTGTGGTTAGGACAAGGTACCTCAGGCCGGAGGGCCAGGGGTTCAGTTCCCACCTGGCCAGGAGGGACTGGGGTTTCTAGTCCTATAGGCACTCCTTGTGGCCTTGGGCAAGCCACTTAACCCTCCATTGCCTCAAGTGCACATAGATTGTGAGCCCTTTGGGGAAGAGGGAATGTAGCCAGTACCTGTTTATAGTGATTGATTGTAAATCACTCTGATGCTCTTCAGCCTGGGCAGTATTTCAAGAAATTGTATAAACATAAACACCTCAGCCAAGAGGTGGTCCTCGCCACCTTTTTTCCCACGGCCTCACACCAGCCGGGAGGAACTAGTTCTTCATACTCTGGATCGCAAACGGTCCCTGTTCTCCTACTCACAGCAGACTCGGGCCCATCGCAAAGCTCCTCAGCTTTTTGTGTCTTATGACCCCAGCAGGCTGGTGCTCCTTGTGACTAAGCGAACTCTATCCTCTTGAGTGACAGACTGTATTGCCCTCTCCTACGAGCAAGCTGGTCTTTCCCTTGAGCACCGGATCACAGCGCATCATGTGAGAGCAATGGCCATGTCGGTGGTCAACCCTCCACTCAGTGTCGGTGACTAATATTTGCAAGGCCACCACATGGTCGTCAATTCATACGTTCACAGCTCACTACTGCCTAGAGAGCGAGTCCCACAGGGACAGTGGTGTTTGGCCAGGCAGTACTCTGTAATATTCTCAGGATATAGGTAACTCCTGCCCTTCTGTTTTCAGGCTACCAGAGCAATAGTGCTGCTGGGTGCTAGGGTCCTGCAGAGTCTCTCAGGGGGGACTTATCTTCTGCAACTTATGGCTACCCCATTGGTCACCATTGTTGCTGTCATGGTTCAGTCCTCTGCAGCCTGGAGCTAGGGAGTCTCATATGTGAGGACTGACTTCCTGCTTTTTCCTGAAGAAAGCGTAGTTACTCACCTGTAACAGGTGTTCTCCATGGACCACAGGAATCAGCCCTCACAACCCTCCTCCTTCCCTGGGAGTTGTTTTTCCTACCTTGTTTTGGGTTTTTTGTTTACTACCATCCTACCTATGTCATCTGAGCAAGATGGTACCCTTGGGCTTTAAGGGGACCCACGCATGCGTGGTAGCATGTCCCAAAGACTTCTTTGAAAGCTGGGGAAATGCTCCGCGTGGGCTTCATTGGCACTGATGTCACCCATATAGGAGGACTGATTCCTGCTGTTCCTGGAGAACACCTTTTACAGGTGAGTAGCTACGCTATCCAGGTGATTTACTACTCTTTAGTTTATCAAATAGTTGTAATACATCTTCCGGATTTATCGATATTTCTTTTAATTCTTCTGATACATCACCTTCAAATACCCATGCCTGAAATGGTAACTTCCCTAAACTTCTTCAGTAAAGACTGAAGCAAAGAATTCATTCAATCTCTCTGCTATGGCTTTGTCCTCCCTTAGTGCCCATTTACCCCTCTTATCATCCAATGGTCCAACTGACTCTCACAGGGTTTTTTTTGCTGTGAATGTACTTAAAGATTTTATTATGCACTCTTGCTTCCACGGCAAGCTTTTTTTCATATTCTCTTTGCCTGCTTTATCAATGCCTTGCATCTAATTTGCCAATGCTTATGTTTCCTGTTTTCATCATTTGGCTCCTTTTTCCATTTCCTGACCTCACCTTTAAATTATGCTAGCAGTTTTTTGGCCTTGCATTCTACGTTTTAAGAAAAGTGGAAGGATCTGGTCTTGGCTTCCAAGATAGTAGTTTTAAACAACGCCCATACTTGATGTAAATCTTAAACCTTTGCAGCTGCTTCTCTTAGTTTGTTTCTTAACTATTTTCCTCATTTTATCATGGTCTCCCTTTTGAAAGCTAAATGGTAATTACTGTGGATTTCCTTTCCGTTCTCCTTCCATTTATTATATCAAACGCAATCGTACTATGATCACTATTGCCAATGAGCTATCGCTGACCTGACAGAATTCTGCAAGAACTGAGTATTTGTCATCTAATGAAACCCCTCCTCCAACAGAGCAGACTAGGACATTTCACCATAGAACCCAACAGAAAAGAAAAAAATCTGATTCCAGTGTCCTCTCATTAACAGCCTCTTCAGTACCAGGTAGATTGTAAACTAACACAAAATCCTACAAAAGTCACTGAAGACCTATAGTGCAAATACCATAATGAAAAAGCTTCTAAAATTAACACAATAAGAAGCCTACCCAAAAAAGAGGTGCACAATAATATTGCAATGGGCCTTAGAACATCCTTACACCTATTCGGAAAACTGAACAAACCAGACTACAGATCCTACAAAGAAACTCCTTGCTAGTAGAACACTTGGTCTCGATCACACAGGCTGAACACAGTTAAAACCCTCACCCAGGTACAGAATAAATTATAACAAACTCAACGTAGAAGTATGTAGACAAAATAAAATTGAAATTCCAACAAGCCAGGCTCTACATGTGTTGCAACATAAGAAATAGAGGCGGGCGACACTTTACCTCCCTTTTGCTGAGCAATAGCATGAGATGCACAGGCTTCTTTGATTCCATAGTCTTTCCCCCTCCATCAGTCTCTGTGCCTGTTGCTCAGAGGTGGCTGTGTTGCTGATTAGGTGCAGTGCTGACTCTCCCCACAGCCCATCTCTGACCAAGAATTGCTGGGATCAAGGGATGGGGCAGACTGTGGGGAAAGGCAGTGTGGCCTGCAGGTGGGATTAGAGGGAACTGTGCCTCATGTTACAGCTCAGCAAATGCAAAATCAGCAACTAGAAGAGAGATGCACATGATGACAAGACTATTTGTGTAGCTGTGCAGCCTGTAGTTGGTACCAAAATGCCAAAAGTGCTGTGCCGTGCCTCATTTGCAGGCCTTGACAGATTTCCTAAGGATTTATGAGCCGGGCCAGTGCATGTGACATCCTTGCTCCCCACAATTCTCTTGTGCTGGTCTTATGTTCTCACATTCTCAAGTCTCACGAGACCAGTGGCAGAGTTCCTACATCATGTGGCACTCTGGAGAGAAATACAGATACCAGTTATAGCTTCAGATATATTAAGTGTCTGTATGTGTGTGTGGCACAATGGTGGTGTGCTTGTCTGCGCATGGGATGTGGTGGTGGGTGCCTTTGTGTGGGTGGGGTGCAGGGCTGTGGTGCATGTGTGTGCTGCAGAGCTGGGGAGCCTTTTGTGAGGTTTGCGTGTTCTGGGGGGATGGGAATGCACTTTTTGGCAATATCTTGAACTTTCTTCCCCTCCAACCCCTCTCGCGCTGGCTCACCTCTTACCTTTCGAGATTCTCCCCCTTCACAATTCCCCCCCCCCTCCCCAATATCCTCCTTTTTTAATAGGCTGACTGATCCTTGAAATATATCTGCCCGCCCTCCCCCCCCCCCCCCCGAACCTTTTTTTGCTGCAGGCTGCGATCCGTCCCCTTCTTTTCTGCCCACAAGAGACTGGATTCCTGCAGGCAGACACTCGTCAAGGCTGTGGTCACAGCCATCCCCTTCCCTTCTGTTCTATCCTCAGCCAATGGGGTCCCCATGGGCAGACATAAGGGGTCATTGCCATCGGGGTAATTTGGGGGAGCAATCCCCCCTCCTCCCCCCCCCCCCCAAAAAAAATATAACCTACACCTATGCTTTGGGACTTAGGTGTGCTGTGTTTCAGGGGGCCTTCTCTCTAACTCCTCATTCACCATGAACAAGCAGGAAAGAGTCCTCACATATGGGTGGCATCCCCTGACGGAGCCCCATGTGGGAACGCTTCCCAGCTTCCAGCAAAGCTTTTGGGAGCCGCCATTGCCCATGCGTGCCTGCCTGCTGTGGTGTCATCTTATCCCCAATTCACTTTTTTTCATGGAACTCCATGGATGTGTTCCAGTGCATTCATCTTTTGCCTTTCAGGGTGCTGTTTTTCTGCAATTTTTCACTGCCTTTAGTTGCCTTTTTTCTATCTGTCAGGGCATCTGTTTTACTGGCACTGGACATCGCATGAGGCTTTTTTCCCCTCACTTTTTTTTTGTCTCTTTTCACCTGGTCAGCTTTCTCCTTTTCCCGGAATTTTTTTTCTTTTCATCGTTACTGACATTGTCTTTCAACATTTATTTATTTTATTTATTTAACATCTTTTATATACCGCGCTATTTGTTTTCAGTGCGGTTTACAAGTAACAGAACTGCACAATCAGAAAACACTGGTGTGCTTACATTATAACAGGTAACTTAAACTTGGAAAACGGGTAATAAAAAATAAAATAAAATAAAACTATAACTATGTACACACAGTGAAACTATATACAAAAAAACAGTGTAAAAACTGAGCTATGTATAAACATATTGGGTTGTTTAGTATTCACAGGCAGACTATGGTCGGAATAAACTTGAGGCAGAAATTACTTGTGAGGGAATTGGGGGGAAGAGTGAGAATTTGTCGGTTTAGGAGGGCTGATAATCCGATGAGGATTAGAAGCTTGTGCAAAATGAATCAGGAAGATGTGGTGCTTGATTGCCTTACGAAATTGAGAGAGGTCTTTAATCGCTCTTATTTCAGGTGTGAGGTCATTCCAGCATTTAGGTGCATAGAAGGCGAAGGTCCTTTTCTTGGTTGATTGGGTACATTTGATGGACTCCTTGGGGATAATCAGGGTGTTGTCCGTTGTTAACCTTCTTTCTCTGTTTTTTGGGGTGAGGGAGATGAGGTCGTTAAGAGACGTGGGGGCAAGGTTGTTGATAATCTTGAAAGTGATGATGAGGATTTTATAGGTTATCCTGCAATGAATTGGTAGCCAGTGTAGTTCCATGAGCGTCGGGGTGATATGGTCTGATCTTGATAGACCACAAAGCACCCTCGCAGCCGCATTCATCGCCAGTTGTAGAGGATTAATGGTGTTTTTAGGGAGACCGTATAAGATGACATTAGCATAATCAAAATGAGGTAGTGTGAGGGCCTGGAAAATGGTCCGGAAGTTGTTGTGAGGTAGCATGGGTCTGAGTTGTCTTAGCGTTCTTATTTTATTGTAGGCAGCCTTTGTGACGTTCCGAATGTGTTCCTTAAATTCAAAATGCTGATCCAGAGTAATCCCTAGGTAGCGAATGGATTGTTTACAGGGGAGATCAGCATCTCTTACTTTTAGAGAGGATGGAGGTGAGAATGCTTTGTTTCTTGATATGAAGAGAACTTCGGTCTTCTTGAAGTTTATACGGAGGTTTTGAGAAGCTAACCAGTCTGTGATGGCATTGAAGCATTGGATAAGGTTGGTGAGGTCTGGTTGACTGACTTTAAATGGAGTAAACAGTAGAACATCGTCAGCGTAAATTAATGAGGAGATGTTGAAAGTCGTATGATGTCACAGATCGGCTGTAAGTACACATTAAACAGAAGTGCAGATAAGGACGATCCTTGCGGAACACCTTGGTGTTGGTGGAAAGGTGTGGATGTGGTGGGACCGACTCTGACATGTTGCCATCGCTCAGACAAGTATGACCTACACCATTCCCAGGCGAGACCCTCGATTCCCTTTTCTAGGAGTCGGGCAAGGAGTTGATTATGATTAACTGAGTCGAAGGCAGCGGAGATATCTAGGAATATTAGAGCAAAGCCGTTTTCTGCTTTATCAAGACCTCTGTTCAGTGTATTAGTTAGGGTGGTAAGGAGAGTTTCTACACCGTGTGATTCCCTGAAGCCGTGTTGACTGGGATCAAGCGGTGAGGCTGTATCAATGTGATGTTGTATCTGTCTCTGAACAACCTTCTCTATTATTTTGGCTAATAGAGGTATGCTCGAGATTGGGCGGTAGGAGTCAGGCTTTAGTGGGTCAAGCTTGGAGTTCTTCAGTAGAGGTCTTATAGAGGTTTGTTTAAGGAGAGATGGGAACGTGCCTGTTGCAAAGGAGAGTCCAATGATGTTGACTAGGATTGGGCTCAGTTCGGCACGTAGCGATCTGACCCAGTATGCTGGGCATGGGTCACTTGGAGCAGTAGAAGTGTTGATGGAGGTGATGAGATCTTGAATGTTTTTTTCAGAGGGTGTTGTAAAAGTTGTGATTGCAGGAAATGGGGAGTGAGAGTGTGATGGTGTTGTGACTGAGATTGTGTCAGTTATGGGGGTCTTGGATTGTAGATAATCAGCGTAGGACTGGGGGGGGATAGGAACTAGTTGGGTAGATGATGGGTCTTTAATTAGGGATTTTGCTATGTTGAAAAGGTCTCTGGGTTTATTTAGTGAGCGGAGGAGAAGATTAGCATGGTATTCACTCATTTTGAGATATATAGATTCACGGTGGAGTTTGAGGTGGTTCAAGTATAATACTTTAATGGCTTCGGAGTGAGATCTTCTCCATTTCCTTTCAAGTTTCCTGAGGGAGAGGAGGGATGAACGGAGATCTGCTGTATACCATGGTGATGGCTGTCTCTTGTTTTGTTTGGTCTTGTTGCTTTTGGTTGAAGCTGGTAGTTGTGCAATAGACTTTAATGTGGTGTTCCAGTTGGTGATTGCTTCTCCGAGGTCAGAATGTATTGGGTTGAGTAGAGGTAAGGCGTGCCTAATGAATTCATCTTTGTTCAATGGTTTGAATTGAGAGGTAGGTTTGGATTCTGTACATGGATTGTTAGGTAGATGCTTAGGGTGAAGAGTGGGCATCTGAAACATAATTAGTTTATGATCCGACCAGGGAATGGAGGTAATAGTAGTGTTAAGGATGGAATTTTGGCTGGATGCAGCGTGGGGAGCGAAAATTAGGTCCAGTAGGTTTCCTTTATTGTGAGTGGAGGTGTTTACAAGTTGATCAAAACCGAGTGTTTGCATGGCTTCTAGGAAAGCATCTGCTTGGTTGGGTTGCAGGGAGGGTAAGTTAAAGTCACCAAGCAGCCAATTGGAGCTGTGTGGGTCAGCTGGGTTGCAGGCTAAGTCTATGAATGTGGAGATAACTTCAGGAGGAGAAGAAGGGGATCTGTAAATAAGGTTTATGGTGATGTCTTTATTGGCAATGGTGATAAAGTCGGCATGGGAGGAGCTCTTGGCTGTGAGCAGTCGAAATTCTAGGTTTGTTTTTGAAAGAATGAATACTCCACCTCCTTTTCGGTTGGTCCTATGATGGAGGCTGTTTTTCTGCATTGTCTAAGTTGGCCAGTGGATTTTAAAAATACACTCGTGCATGCACCATCTCCGTGACATACCGTTGCAGCGGTGCCTTCAATGTCTCGGCCATGACCATGAGCCCTCGACGTGCAATCTGCTTATAGATGGCAAAGAACAGCCTCAAGGGCTGCGAGAAGCAGTGAGTCCATTTTTGGGGCTCTCTAACTTGGTGTCACTGGCATCGATGCCCGCGAGGGGCTTTGCTCAGATATAGGCTTTGCGGGGTGCCCATTGCACTCGGAGCTGAGGGGACATGGTGGCTTGGAGCGGAGGCTGTCCCTTTCGGAGCCGCAGGAAGACTTATCTGCCTCATCAGTGTCAAAGGGGGGTGGCTAGAGGCCATGTCAAGCATGGGTATTTGCACCAGAGCCCCTCAGCACAGTACCAAGAGCAGTAGCTTGGAGCAGCCTTCCAAGGTGTGTCCCAGCAGGAGGATGTGACTCCCCAGGGCCACGGGGAACCACTGATAATCTCCTGATATCATGACCATCATGGAGTCCCCAAGAGTGTGCCAGAATCAGCAGCTGAGGTTGTTGGACCGGCCTTGATGCCCTTGGAGACCACGGTGCTTGCTGAGCGCCTTTGGGCCCTCGAGGTGCACATGATAGCTCTCTTGGCTGCACAGGCTGCTGGTGTCGCCACCAATTGTACAGCCGATCCTTAAGACTCATGCCCTCACTGCCAAACCGGGGACATCAGGCTGGTGGTTAAAGTCCACCCCGTGCCCAACTGTGATCTCCCTGTTAAGTGTTTCTGGTTCTGATGCCCCAGGACCCTTGTGCTCAAAGGAGGACCACCTTTGGTCTTGCCAGAGCAGAGCCAATGCTGGGTGCAATGAGGAGGTAGACTTCCTCTCAGAGTCACTCTGATGGCTGGGAGACAGAGGAGAGATCTTTAGTTAGAGAGACAGGCTCCTGACATCCCCTCGGAGACATCCCTTCCATATGAGCATGGGAAGTCTCCCACAGAGGATATGTCCTCCCAGGACTTCATTCAGGATATGGCCAAGGACATCCCCTTCTCTCTGAAGGCTGAGGATAGAACAGAGGGCTGAGGAGTTGGAGATCCTCCAGTACCCCTCTGCCCCAAAGGATACACCATATTCTCCAGCGACTTTCTCCGCAAATGGGAGAACCCAATGTCTTTGCCAGCTATAAGCTGCTGACTGGATTCAATTTACTGGGTACAGAAGGCACTTGGGTTTGAGAAACCCCAACTGATGCACCATTCCCTGGTTGTGGAGTCCGCTATGCAGCGCTCTAAAAGTTCCAAGACCCATTCGTCTGTGCCTCCTAGCAGGGAGCAGAGGACCTTCGATGGGTTAGCAGGTGCTGCTTTCAGGGCTCTAGGCTTGTTTGGGTCCTGTTGTCCCAGTTCTACGTGATGATGTTCTTAAAAGACATCATGGGAGACCTGATGCCAGGACCTCATTCCAGCAAAGTGCCTGAAGGCATTCTGCACCCTGGTTGGGCATGGTAAGAATGTCTCTCTAGGTATATGGTGCAGACCACATATGACACATTTTTTGAGTCCTCTGACCTGAAGCAATGAGTCCAGGACAAGCTGGCAGACGTGCTGTGCACCAGGGAGAGCCCTCTGGCAAGCCAATCCAGGAGAGGATGGCTGAAATTGAGACTGAGCAGGTGACCATTTCCCGCCTCTTGCAAGATAGCAGATCCTGCCAAAAAGAAACATCAGGGAACAAAACCTTTCTACAAGTCCGCTACTATTAGAGTCCCCAAGGGACTCAATCTAAGGTGGAAGCCCAGTGGCAGCCATATCGGGCGAAGCGGCAGAAGGCCTAACCCACACCCCAGCCACAGCTCGTTGGGGGTTGGGGGTGTTTTGATGCCTTCATCAGGAGCATAGCCAGTCGCCCTCTCAGGTGGATGGTCACCTCATCCACTTTGCACACAGGTGGCCCCTTATCACCATGGACATCTAGGCGCTGCAGGATAGTGTGGGAGGGGTATCTGCTGCATTTTGTCCTGCTCCTGTCTCTCTTCTTCCCAGGGGAGTAACCCTTAGACCCGCATCACCACTGCCTCCTCCAAGCAGTGGTCACTGCTCTGCTGGCCAATTTGGCCATCAAATCTGTGCCCCAGGACCAGATGGGGGAGGGGGGATTCTACTCCTGCTACTTCCCCGTCCCCAAGAAGATGGGGGGGGGGGGGATTCAGGCCCATCCTTGACCTAAGAGATCTGAACTGGTTTTTGGTCTGTGAAAAGTTCAAGATAGTCTCCCTGGGAATCTTGTTCCTGTACCTTATCAAGGGCAATTGGCTATGCTCCTTGGATCTGAAGGGTGCATAGACACACATCCTGATCCACCCCTCACACAGAAAATGCTTGCGTTTCGTGCTGGGTGGCCAACATTTTCAGTACTGGGTGCTGCCGTAGTGTTTGGCGGTTGTCGCCACTTATCTCCAGACCCTGGGGCCTTCGTCTTCTCTTACTTAGATGACTGGCTGATAAAGGCACTCGTGCCTGATGGCATGCATCACTCTGTGCACCTTGATGATACAAGTACTTGAACGTCTCGGGTTTGTGGTCAGCTACCCAAAGTCTCATGTGCAGTTGTTGCAGCAGCTGGAATTCATCAGGGCCCTCTTGGACACCATGAGGGCCTGAGCCTTCTCCCAAAAAGACCACTTGCAGCATCTCATGGAAGTGGTCTCTGCCGTCTGCCAAACGCATCACACAATGGCACAGGGATGCTGCGCATATTAGGCTACATGGCCTCCATGGTGCATGTTGACCCCCTTGGTCTGACTCAGAATGTGCCAGGCTCAGTAGACTCTGTCCACACGGTGAAAACAGGCCACAGGCCACCTCAGGGACAGAGGGGCTGTTACTGCGCCCCTGGTGGAATCTCTCAGGTTGTGTCTGGAGCCACGGCACCTGCTCTGAGGTCTCCCTTTCCAGTTGATGCCACCCCACTGGACACTTGCCACTGATGTGTCCAAACTGGGCTGGGGCGTGCACCTGGACAGCCTGCAGATGCAGGGCCAGAGCAGGAGAGCATGGATCAGATCAACTTTCTGGAACTGCAGGCAGTTGCGAACACCCTCGTGGCCTTCCAAGCCAGGTAGTCCTCATTCAGACAGACTATCAGATGGCAATGTTCTACATCAACAAGCAGGGAGACACGGGCTCCTACCTCCTGTGCTGGGAGGCAGTACGCCTTTGGAAATTTTGCAGTGGCCCATGGCATGGAGTTACGGGTGACCTACCTGCTTGGGGAGCTCAACATGCTGGCAGACCATCTCAGCCGAATCCTTCAGCCCCACAAGTGGCCCCTCAGCAGTGGTGGAGTGCATTTATCAGGAGTGGGGCACCTGTCAGTGGACCTTTTCATCTCACTGCACAATGCAGAGGTGAACCGCTTCTGTTCCCGCATGCCTGAGATGAACAGGCTGGCGTCTGATGCCTTCCTCCTGAATTAGGGGAGGGTCTGCTTTACGCGTACCCCCCGATTCCGCTGATAGCGAAGATGCTTCTCAAGCTCCAGGCAGATAAAGAGACCATGATCTTCATTGTCCCGTAGTGGCCCAGGCAACTGTGATTCTCCCTGCTGCTCCAGCTCTCCTGTCGGGAGCTGATCTGGCTGGATTGCGACCCCGACCACATCATCTCTAAGGAGGGTGGGACCCTACTTCACTCAAGACATTCGGTCCCTGCCCCTCACAGCTTGGATCTTAGCGGGTAGTCCTGTCTGCACTCAATTTGCAGGAGGAGGTGACAGATGTCCTCCTGGCCTCCCACAAGGTTTCCACCCACCATTCCTAGGCCTTCAAGTGGCACAGATTCTCACTGTGGTGTGCGGACAGGGCACTGGACCCTTTCTTGTGCTTGGTGGCGGACTTGCTACAGTACCTCCTCCATCTCTCCAATTCAAGGCTCAAGTCCAACTTTGTTCGAATGCACCTAGTTTGACTGGGGCCTACCATCGTGGCTTGGAGGGGAAGCCCATCTCCGCTCAGCCCCAGGTGGCCTGCTTTATGCAGAGTTTGCTCCTGTCAAAGCCTCCAATCAAGCCCCTTCCAGTGACATGAGATCTGAATGTAGTCCTGGGACAGTTATTGGCAGCGCCATTTGAGCCGTCTGCTACCTATCTGCTGTTCTGACCTGGAAGGTCATCTTTCGCCAAGTCAATGAGCTTCAGGCTCTGGTGGCTCACCTGCCATACACAAGGTTCCACCATAACCGGGTGGTGCTATGCACCCACCTGTGTTTCTTGCCTAAGGTGGTTTTGGCTTTTCACCTCAACCAGTTGGTGGTACTGCCTACATTCTTTCCTAGGCATAATGCCATCAGGGTTGAGGCCCAGCTGTATACGTTGGATTGTAAGCGTATGCTGGCCTTCTACCTTGAGTAGACCAGTACACACCATTGCTCTATACAACTGTTAGTTTCTTATGGCCCCAACAAGTTGAGTGTGGCGATCTCCAAATGCATGCTGTCTATCTGGGTAGTGGATTGCATATCCTTTTGCCTATATAAGTCCTCGCAACCTCCCACCTCCTCGTGGAGGTTTGACTACTAGCTTTTGTATTATATTGAGGATAAGATGGTGCCGCAGCAGGTGGGAAGGCAGGCGTTCATGCATGATGGGGGCTCCCAAAAGCTTGCAATGTAAGCTGGGGCATGTTCCCATGCAGGGCTGCATCGGGGACGTCACCTATGCGTGAGGACTTATTCTTGCTCTTCACAGAGAACATCTGCTACAGGTGAGTAACTAAGCTTTCTCTCACCTAACCTTTCGCAATACCTTTCACCTTTTCTGTCTAATTATATGGAGTTAACATTTGAAATTAACTTTAATTTATATATTTGTAAATCGCTTCGCCTCTGTAAGAAAGGCTGTATATGAGACTTTAATAAACATAAACCATTTGACTTACCTTCTAATCCTATGACCACAGTTGTATAATTGCAGTTTTTCCATTTCTCAGTCCCAGGCCCATCTGCAGCGCTGACAACAATGCAGCTCTTCTCCAAACAAGGCCCTACGAGACAGGAGGTTACCAAACTCCAGCAGCAAGTCAAAGCAAATGGTGCAGGGCTGACCGTACTGAGGCGTGAGGTTTCTGAATTCCGTACAAAGGTGCAGGAGCAGCAGAAGCAGCTCCAAGACCAAGACCAGAAACTGCTAGAGCAAACTCAAATCATAGGCGAGCAAAATGCACGACTGGCTGAACTGGAACGCAAACTGCGAGATGTCATGGAGCGTGCAGTAGAAAATCCCTCTAGGTCAGGGCAGGCTGAAGAGTCTCCCCGGAAACGCAAGAAGATGGTTAGCAACCTAGACTCTCCTAGGAAATCAAAACGCCTTCGAAATAAAAAGTAACAGCTTCAGGATGGGTTTACATTTCAAGAAGAATAGCGTCATAGCCCAAGCAGTTTCACTTGCCGGGATACTGTGGTTAGGAGCATGGCGTCCTACTGGCTGCCAGGCTTTTTATAACACCACTGAGACTTGACAGTAACTTGTGTTTTGTTTTTCTCCGACCTGCTCCCTCCCAAGCACCCCTCTTTGAGATGACATTTCTTTATCCCCTGTTTTCATGTGGGTGGTTCTCGTGCATAGGCTAATCTGCAATTGATTTTATTAACAGATATGTGCTTATCATGTGTTTGAAGATTTTTTTTTCTAACCCCCCCCCCCCCCCTTTAATGCTGGTGGCATATGTTTTGTTCTAAAGTTTAAAGAAAGCGTTTATGCACATTAAAATAAGGATGGTTAAATAAATTCAGTTCTGACTAGAAGTAAAATCTCTCTAAGCAAATGGCCTATTCACTTGAAAGAAAATAGATCCATCACCTCACTATTCATGATCTTTGGTTTTAAACAACATTGACTATTTTCGTTTATAAGTGACCTTGTCTGAAAAGTCTTAAATAGTTGCTATTTTTTTTGTTATCCCTGTAACAATTAATGGGAAAATAACTTCCTTCTCTGCAATATTAGTTCTCTTATAGACTGTTGACCAGGAATGTTAATTCAGTCCCAGCTCTCATCTGGTGCATTTACATGAATGGATGTGCATGCACAGTTGAATTTCCTGAGCCAAGGGCCTTCCTTTTTAAACTACCTAGGGCTCAGCCATGGCTTAGTATATCCTTTCAGCTGAACACCTTGCCTGCAGGTGGAAGGGACAGGGAAACAGACAGCAGCAGTGTTGACCCTCTTGTAAAATCTCTGGAAAGAGGGAAAGTGATTTTCATTAGTTTATAACCTGAAGGCTAATCTACCAATCTAGGTCTTTGGTTTAACATTTTGGTCAAAACCTTGCTTTCTACCTCCCCCATCTCCACCCCCCAGCCCATTGTGGGCTGACCTTTTTTTTTTCTTCTTTTTGTCATGATTTGGCCATGGCTTGTGAGACTGCACTAGTATTGCATGATCCATTTAGACTGGTACCCCTAGACTGAAAGAATGGATTTCATAGTTCCATAGGGTGCTCAGTTTCCCTTTTTCAAACAATCGACATTGCAGTCCTGTTCCTTTACACGTGGGCTCAAATTGGTAGCATAATATATTGCTGCTCTTTTGGTCCATAACTAAAACTGTGATGCATAAATAGTGCACAGTGTACCTGTGTGTATTTGTATCTCTTACATATTCTGTTTAAATAGCAGGAAAAATTGAATACATTTTTGTTTTCATGGAAGAGGGTAACCCAGTTCATAAAATGTGCATGTGTTTGCACAACGTTTCAGACTTTCCTTTGCACTTAGAGGCTCAAATAAGTCTTGCACTGTTGATGTTTTGTTGTTTGTGTTTAAACATTCAGCTTATATGAATTGATTACTTTGTCTCCTGCTCTTCCATTCTTCAAATTTGTATATTTTGGCAGGTAAGTAGTATGGTTGTTTCGATTTTTGCTATTCTGAATTATGTAGTTTACTCCTTTAATTGTTGCTTTGGCCTGAGGTAGTCATAGGTGTTAGCCCTGAAGTGGAAGTGACCTCTAGAGCAGCGTTTTTCAACCACTGTGCCGCGGCACACTAGTGTGCCGTGAGATATTGTCTGGTGTGCCGTGGGAAAAATTCCAATTTCATCCGTAACATGTGGCCTCGGCTCACAAATTAGGGTTGCCAACCGGCCGGTTTTCAGCCGGCCTGGCCGGTTTTTCCATGGCCAGGCCGGCTGCCGGCACAGTTGTAAAACCGGCCATTGAAAAGCCGGTTTTTTGCTCTGGCCACAAGATCGGGAGCGGCCAGAGCAAAAAACCGGCTTTTGTGCCGAAGTCCGCGGCGCGAACGCAATCGCGATTCCCTATAGCAGTGCAGCCGCTGGTTCTGCTTTGTACAGAGCAGCGGCTGCACTACACTTACATTGAAAAGTAAAGAGAAACTGTGTCAGGAGCCCTCCGATCATGCAGAGCCCGAGGAAGTGATGTTTTGGGGGCGGGCTCCTCACAGGCTGTCTTTCCTTTTCAAATTAACTTTAGCTGCAATAAAGTTAATTTGAAAAGGAAAGACAGCCTGTGAGGAGCCCGCTCCCATGACATCACTTCCTCGGGCTCTGCGATGACCGGAGGGCTCCTGACACAGTTTCTCTTTACTTTTCAATGTAAGTGTAGTGCAGCCGCTGCTCTGTACAAAGCAGAAGCAGCGGCTTGGGCAGAGGGGGGGGGTGTGTGTGTGTGTGAGTGAACCAGCAAGGGGGGGGGGGAGTGTGAGTGAACCAGCAAGGGGGGGGGGGAGTGTGAGTGAACCAGCAGTGGAGGGGGGGGTGTGATTGAACCAGCAAGGGGGGGGGCGATGGTGTGAGTGAACCAGCAGGGGAGGGGGGGGTAAGTGAGTGAGTGACCCAGCAGGAGGGGTGAGTAAGTGACAGGGGGGTGGGTGAGTGAACCAGCAGTGGAGGGGGGGGGGTGGTGTGAACCAGCAGGGGAGGGGGGTTGGTGTGAGTGTTTGATTCCTATTCAAGAGAATTACTTTATATATAGTCAATATAGGCACAGAGGTAAATTTTTTTAACATTTTCTAATGGTGGTGTGCCTCGTGATTTTTTTCATGAAAAAAGTGTGCCTTTGCACAAAAAAGGTTGAAAAACACTGCTCTAGAGAAGCACCGCAGTTCACAGCAAAATTAAAGTGGCATGTTTCTATCAGCCAGCCTACCGTGAGGTCTAATAAATATATCCTAGAAGAGTAAACACCTACTGGCTTTTGTAGCATAAGACACAGTAATTTTATTGAAAAATGCATTTTAAGAACATTTGCCTAGTCAGTAGGCTCGCCTCTTGCCTTCAGTTTGACACCGAAGTGCAGTTGTAGGCACTGTGGTATTTCATAATACATTGAAGGCTAGAATTGCCAGCAAGTGCTGTATCATAGGGGGAAGGCAGAATCCTTCTTGCTTTAACCCCCTTTCATCTGTGGATCAGAAATTGCATATATGGGCTTGCAGTTTCAGTAGGGTTGAAACAGGACTGGCTGCGCGTGATCAATGCTTGTCGTCTAGCTTTTTAATGGGGGTGGTTATACAAATTAAGCCTTGTCCACATGTCTGTCCCTCCCCTATCCCCATTTTATTTTTCACCTTTAGTATCTGTTAGGCTGTGCAGGGGTAATTTTATAAGGAGCCATGCCAAGATATGTGCAATTTACATGCGTAAATCCATGTATTTTCAGTGGCTTACACATGTACTTAAGTAGGTCGCTATTCTTGAAGTATATGTGTTGGGCTGACCTCGCACATGCTTTCACTGTGGGTTTGCACTTGGGCAGAGCGTAAATTTTAAAATGCTATAAATTATGCACGTTCAGGGGTGGGCATTTACATCAGTTATAGGGCTTGTGTAGTTGCTAATGCCTAAATTTAATCCATGTTTTCAACCCCTTACACCTTTATTTTATAATATACATGCATTGTTGAGTGCTGTTGAGTCTGACTTACCTTTATAAAATGGGCACTAGTGATGCTCAGAAAAATACGCATGAACTACCTGGGAGTTTATAAAATTACCCTCTTTTATGTTACCTACGCTGTACTAGTCTTTATTTTGACTGTTGTGTAATGTTAATAGGTTTACCATTTAACCTTTTACTAATCACATAGAACTGTTCTAGAACATTACCTGTAGTAAAGTATGAAACATCTCTACTGAGCCTTAATTCTGAAACTGAAGTATTGATCACAAACTGCTTGAACCAATGACGTTTTTTGTTTTTGCAAAGCAGCCTTTTCCATTGAATGTACAATGTCTCATTTCTGGGGAAAATAAAAAGCATTACTTAAAGGAAAATGCCCATCACCTAGGGTTAAGAAGCAAAGTGCCAGACTTGCACCTAAGTCTCCTGCAACCAGAGTTCATTAAATTTTTGTAGGGAGGTGATGAGTTTTATATGAGCTTATTTGAAAGCCATAAGAATATTAATGGCAGCCTGTTCGCCATAGCTGTTATGAATCGTCACTTTATTTCTTCAATATTCTTATTTCGTTCTCTGCTGTAAGAATAGCTTCACGATGGACAGTTAACAGTGGCCATCACATGGATTATTCATTTATTCATTCATGTATTTTAATGTTAGTGTTTTTATTTATGTAACAGGATTATTTCTTTAGCAGGTACTTATTTTAAAAGAATGATTAATAAACTACCTGTAGAAATTAATGTATTATGCCTTTATATTTTTGGGACAGTTGCGGGCCAAGTTTTTCTTTCCGGTTTTGAGAGGAGTGATGGAGGGGAAAGAACTTTAAATCTTTAATGGTGGCAGAAAGGGTTGACAAATGCTCATGTCAGCTAGGACTTTAGTAGCTATTCACAGGTAAATACCACTTTAAAAGTGGAACATCTTTGCCATTTTTTCACATTCTGCTGCCTAAGAAATATAGTTTAAAATGCTTTAGTGTAGGAGTTTGATATGTAGAAACTCTCCACTTTTAAACATGAAAGAAATTGTATAAATATTCAAAATAAATTTTTAAAATATTCAAAGCCTGCTTATTGATACCTTTCTAGGCAATGACATAATAAAGCAATCAAAAGAATAAAACAGATCTCCAGGAACAAGCAGGAATGAGTCTTCACATATGGGTACGTCGGTACCAACGGAGCCTGCGCGGGAACGCTCCCCAGCGTCCAAAAAGAAAGCTTTTGGGAGCATCCCACACGCATGCGCACTGCCTTCCCTCGACGCCACCGGTACCGCCGGTGCTTTTCTTTCTTTTTACTAAAAATTTCTTTTTCTAAGGAATTTTTTCCTGTTTTAGTGCCTGACGGTTTCTAGGCCACTAGGCCTCTACCCTTTCCATTATGGAAAAGCCAGCCACTATCCTTAAGAAATGCCCAAAGTGTGGCAGTACAAATATATTTTTAGACACTCATCCTTGCTGTCTAAAATGTTTTTAGGTCCTGACCATCGCCCACTGGAGTGTCTTTCCTGCTGGAGCTCAAACAGAAGAAGTCTTCAGGATTGAGCACAACTCGATACCCAGTTCACATCGGACTCGATGTCACCAGCCAGAATATCTTCTTTTTCACAGGATCAGGTAACCAAACAAAAGTCTGTAAAGACTAGCCAGTCCTCGAGTGGTAGATCTCCTTCTAAGCATCGAGATGCCTCTGGCATTGCCCTTGAGGACATTTTGGCAATAAAGCCCCGGCGGGAGTCTTCGGGCTCCAAAGCATTAACGGTGCTTCAGGTTGTTCCCGGGATTCTTACCTCGATGAACATACCTGGGCCATGCTCGGTGGCTGCTTCGAGCAGTACCGACACCCCGGCATCGGCTATAGTGATGGATGAAACACTCCTCACCGATGAACGTAGTCTAGCGCTCTCGGCTACTTCGGTACCGCTAGAGTTGCTGCAGACCGTTCCTTGAGTATCGGTATCGGCTTCGGTACCGGTATTGACATCAGCACTGGTGTCGGTACCGTCCATGCTTGCTTCAACAGACTCGCTTCCTTCGATGCCGAGCCTGGAATCGCTCTCTAGCATGGAGGATTCGGTACCGACTCGTCTCGGTACCGACCTCGGCCGGTACCGAAGACATCTCTTTAAAGAAAATCCGATGCTTCATCCTTTCAAGTCTTCTGATCTCGATGACTGGGATGAATCCATCGGTACCAAGGCTGAATTCTCAACAATTCTAGCCTTTACCCCTCATTTTAGGGGGTCCTCCTCAGGGGAGATTTCTTTTCAAGCTTTTCTGCTTGATATGGCAAAGTTACTTGCCATTTCTATACCTGGTGAAGAATCCATACCAGGAGATTCAGAGACTCTGCAATCCCCCTGGATTCCAAAGGAGGGAATCATGCTTCCTTTGCATCAGATCTTACAGGATCTACTATTAAGAATGTGGGAAACTCCTTTAACAGTATCCCCACATTCTAAGACACTTGACACTATGTACAAGGTGCCACCTTCTCCAGGTTTTCAAAAGACTCAACTTCCTCATCATTCTATTGTTGTAGAATCAGCAATGAGGCGTATTAAGAGTGCAAAGAAGCACTCTTATCCGCCAGGTCGTGAGTCTAGGACTTTAGATGCCTTTGGACGTGTCTGCTTCCAGGCATCCATGCTTTCAGCAAGTATTATCTCATATATTTTCTATATGGGATTATCTCTTGAAGAGGTCACAAAGAACTTAAAGCTTTTGAACCCTTTTCTTCAAGAACATAAAAGAGCAGACTATTTCTTATTAGTCAGTCATGCTCAAAATGTCTCTAAGTTCTTTAATCGTGCTTCCCTGGACTGTTTTGAGTCTATTAGCAGAACTTCTGCTATAGCCATAGGGGCACGACGCATGGCCTGGCTCCAAGCTTCAGACTTGGACAAATGGGTACAAGAAAGGCTGGGAAATACTCCTTGTACTGGTGAAAATCTCTTTAACAAGGATGCTTTATTCCAAGCTAATCACTTAAACACTGATATTGTTGCTTTCAGAGGATTGTCAAAACTTTCCTCTATCCCAGCTACTAAAAAATCTCCTAACAATCTTTATCCCCCTAGGGGGAAAAAGTTTTATCCATCTTCTACCCATCATGCAGATGTTTCCAAAGAAGGGCAACATCAAATCAGGCAAACAAAATCAAAACCTCAACAGGCTCAGCAAACCCAGCAGTCGCAGGGTTTCTGATATTTTATTTATTAAATCTCTTTTTCCTGTTTGAGGTTTAGAACCAGTAACCTACTTCTTATCAAAAGAAGCATCTACAGTTCATCTCATCCTTACTGAGGTATCGGTGATACACTGACTTAATCCTCGACTCTAGGCATGAATCTCTTGCCACAAGAGAAATCCATTCTTTTAGCTCCAAGAGCTATTGAGGACAATCATGCCCTACAGGTAACGGGGTTCTCCTCTCCTTTTTGAAGAAAAAAGAGTAACTACTAACAACAAGGTAGGCTATGTCCTTCACCTTGACAGTTTTCCTGTACGAGGATATCACTTAGTTTTGGACTGCAAAGGGGCTTCACCTTTTCAGGGACTTACCAAATTGTAAGTCTTCTCAACTCTGTATTACTTCTATCCCTCTTAGTTGGGACATTTAGTCTCTGAGAGTGATACTGTTCAACTGGAGGGCTTATTTTTGAGCCATAGGTTTTCTTCAATACCTACTCCAGTAACTAGTTTCCATACAGAGTTTTCTTCCCCTTTACAATCTTCTCAAATATTTCTTTTAAGACAGCTTATCAGACAGTAATTGAGTTTTACCACTCCTAATTGTGTCTGTCGGTCCTTTTCCAATCTATAGGACCTAACTTTTTCTGCTGCCTTAATAACAGATAATTCCAAGAGAGGTTCCACAACCACTTGGACCATTTATCATTGCAGGCAACCAGCCTGTCTACTATTCTTAGCCATCTTCAATTCTTTTTGGCTCCAACAGAATAGATTAGGTTGCACACTGGCAATTAAACAGCCAGATCTCACCTAAGCAGCCTACAACATGCTCTCTGCAACTATGGGCCTTTGCTAGAGAGCGTCAGCCATTCCTAGTAGGTAGCTTCTAGATGGTTAAAAAGGCTTTGCCCAGTCATGCTCCTACATGACTGGTTTTTTTCCTACTCTTACCATCTTCCTTAAAATTTCCTTTTAAGGAAAAGGAACCAGGGCTTAGACCACGTGAAAACATAAAGAATTGCTCAATTCCCTGGGTTGTTCCACATCTCCAGTGGAACTCTTAGAACAGGGATGCATTCTTTTTCACTGCAGTCGGTCCTTGTCTACTTTTTTCCTTCTAATCCCAAAACTTCATTGAAGCTTATGCTGAACAAAGAACGCATGATACTCATATTGCCCTCATAGAGGGGCAGACATGGTATCCCCTTATATTGCGTCGTCTTCTCCAGCTACTACTCTGAAGTTATAGAAGGATACAGGCTTGCTGTCTTAAGACTAAGGATCTCCTCTGCACCCCTTCACGTAGGTCTCCATTCCTGATTATTCAAAGGCTAGATTTAGAAAAAAAAATCTAGACCTCTCCTTATAAGTAAGAGCATTCCACTGGTTTTCATGAAACCTCCATGGCTCTCCACTTATAACCAGAATTAGAAAATACCTTCTTTTACCGTCACCTTTCCGGTTTCGTTACATCTGAAGCTCCATGTAAAGTCATTATCCTAAGTGACATCACTTAGGGAAGACATTACTGATCTTCAAGAATTTGGAGGCTACACCGCCTAATACAAATGTTGTTTTTCTTTCGTTTGGATAAAGGGGTCTTAAAGACCCATCCTTTTTCTGCAAGGGGTATTTCTAACTTTTCGTCCAAACCAGTCAGATTTATCTCCTCTTTTTCCTAGAGCCTTATTCTGCTCCAAGGACAAAGAGCTTTAAACTTTGGCCTGCAGAAGCTTCAGCTTTTCCTCCAAAGTCCAACCTCTTTAAACACCCCCAGTTTTTCTTCTGGAATTAGTTCTAGCCATTAAGGCTTCTGACCTCTACCTGTATTGCAAAATTTATTTTCCTCTACTTCACAGTGAGGTAATTTCTTTGAGGATAATCTACTGTCTTTTAGCAGCAGATCCATATTAGCCTCAATAGACATTTTCGCAATACTTTTGAGTAAGGTCCACATTAGAAAATTGGAATTCAATATTTCCTAACAATTATGGTCTACACAAGGACTTCCCTCTAGGCGCCTTGTTTAGTCAAGCTGTTCCACAGCTCACCCTTTTTTATTTAACTCCTACCCTCCTTCCCTTGGATGCCTGAGGTTCTGGGAAATAGCATGGCCCATCCATTAGATTTGCAACATGCTGGGACCTCCTCTAGGCATCTTTTAGCTTGGGAGTCCCCATATGCGAAGACTCATTCCTACTTGTTCCTGGAGATAGCACAGATCTCCAGGAACAAGCAGGAATGAGTCTTCACATATGGGTATCGTCGGTACCGACGGAGCCTGCGCGGGAACGCTCCCCAGCGTCCAAAAGGAAAGCTTTTGGGAGCATCCCACAGCACCTGTGTGCTGCCTTCCCGCCTTTCCTAACTGCCTCTCTCCAGTTCTTCTTTTCCGCGGAGCCAGCAGGTCGTGTTTCCTGTCACTGCTGAAGAATTTCTTATTTTTCTTTATTTCTTTAGTCGCGTGTCTGCCTTCTCGTCTCCGGACCGGTACCGCCAGTTTTTTCTTTCTTCTATAAAAAAAAATAATAATAACTACTATTTTTTCTCACTTCGGTACTTTTTCTTCTGTGGCCTTAGGCCTACACAAATTTTTCCTCATGGAAAAGCCCGCCTCCGGGTTTAAAAAGTGCACGAAGTGCAGCAGCACTATTTCTGTCACCGACACCCATGACTGGTGTCTCAAATGTTTAGGTCCTGATCATTCCATGATGGACTGTGAGTCCTGTTCCATGATGTCTAAAAGAGGTCTACAGAATCGAGCAGCCAAGCTCAGTACCCTGTTTCCCTCTGATGCAGCTTCAGTGGCATCGATGTCTTCCAGGGCTTCCTCTTCCTCCCATGGATCTCAGGTAACCAAACTTAAGGCCAGCCGGTCCTCGAAGAGTAGATCTCCCTCTAAGTATCGAGATGCCTCCGGGCTTGCTCTTGAGGAATCCGCACCGGCAAAATTACCCCGGCGGGAGGCTCCGGCTTCCAAAGCTTTATCTATGGGGTCACAGGTTGACATCGATGGCTCGGCCTCGACCGATCACCTATTACAATGTTCTGGGGTACCGGTGGTTTCCACTGGTACCGACATCCAGACATTGGTGGCGTCGATGGATCAGAATATTCTGACCATGCAGCGTGCCATCACAGCATTCATACAAGCTGCGACGCCTTCAGTACCGCAACAAACTTCATTGTCGGTACTGATTCTGGTACTGGACCCGATATCGGTTCCGGTGCCGGTACCGGTTGCATCGACATCCACGTCGACGGCAGCGGTACACTGTTCTGTGATGCCCATCGGTACCGGATCGGTACCGATTACTCCCGATGTCGATACACCCCGGTACTCGTATCGGGCTCTGCAAGAGCATCCAGACAGGCGATACTTCGATTCCTCTGAAGACTCTGATGAATCAGAGGCCTCTATCGAAGCATCGGGGATCCTTCCTCAGGAACCCTCTTCTCCAAAAAGGAGAATGTCTCCTCCAGAAGACTTGTCTTTTCAAGACTTCATCAGGGAGGTGGCCAGGGGCCTTTCCATCTCAGTGGCCTCTGAGACTGAGCCTAGAGCCAAAAAATTAGATATTTTGCAATATCCTAAGGCTCCTAAAGAGGCAGCCACTTTACCAATACATGAGATTCTTTATGATCACATGTTGGGCATATGGGAGACTCCTCTTACCACCTCCCCTCATTCTCGTAGGTTGGACACCATGTATCGTGTTCCTCCTTGTCCTGGTTTTCATAAGACGCAGCTTCCTCATCACTCCATTGTGGTGGAGTCTGCTATGAAAAAGATTAAGAGTGCAAAAAGACACTCTTCTACTCCTCCAGGAAGAGAATGCAGAACCTTAGATGCCTTTGGCAGGAGAATCTTCCTGGCCAGTATGCTTGTGGCCAGAATCAACTCCTATAGTCTCTATATGGGAATGTTTCTAAAGGAAGTTACAGATCATCTGCAAACTTTATCTCCTTTTATTTCAGAAGATAAAAGGGAAGAGTTTCTCACCTGGCTTAAACATGCCCAGGATATTTCCAAGTTTTCCAACCGTGCAGCCTTTGACTCTTTCGAAGGTGCCAGCAGAGCCTTGGCTATTGCCATAGGTGCACGCAGAGTTGCTTGGTTACAAGCTTCTGATTTGGAACCCTGGGTTCAGGATGGACTAGGTAACCTTCCTTGTACAGGTGAAAACCTTTTTGGCAAGGATTGGCAAGCAAAGGCCAACCAGATAGATGTTTGAAAACTCTGCTTTAGATAGACTTTCCAAGTCTACTTCTGCTCCTTTTAGAAAGAGAGTGTTCAAAAAAGGATTTTTCCCAAAAAAAGGGAAATATTCTTCTGCTTATGGTCAGGCCTCTTCTGCAGGTCGTTTTGCTACAAAGACAGCAACAACCAAAACAGGCCAAGCCTAAGGCTACCAGGACTGCTACGGCCCAACAGCCTCAGCCTCCTCAGGGCCTTTGACTTACAACTAGAGAACTTAGCCTTTCTGGCTCTAGAACATCCAGAGCCTCTCACCATTCCAGGAAGGTTAGCTCATTTTGCTCCCAGATGGGAACAAATCACAGCAGAGCAATGGACCCTCTCCATCATAAGAGAAGGGTACAAGCTTCATTTGTTAAACCTTCCCGCTCACACCATGGTGAAACAGTTCAATTCTCCAACATCTCTCCTCGACCTGGGTCAGGAGATTGCTACCCTTCTTGCCCAAGGGGCAATAGAAGAAGTACCCCTTCTTTAACAGGGCTCAGGGTTCTATTCCCCCTATTTTCTCATTCCAAAGAAAACAGGGGGCTACAGACCCATCTTAGATCTCAGAGAATTGAACAAGTTTCTATGCAAGGAGAAATTCAAGATGACTTCTCTCGGAACTCTCCTTCCATACCTCCAGAGTCAGGACTGGCTTTGTTCTCTAGATCTCAAGGATGCGTACACCCATGTCCTCATCCATCCAACACACAGAAGGTTCCTTCGGTTCCTTTACCAAGGAATGCACTACCAATACAAAGTGCTTCATTTCGGTCTGGCCTCTGCACCAAGAGTGTTCACAAAATGCATGGCAGTAGTAGCTGCATTTCTACGCACTCTAGGGATATTCGTATTCCCATATCTGGACGACTGGCTCATCCGAGCTCCATCCCAGTCAGAGGCCCAGACTTCTCTGGCCTGCACAAGGCGTGTTCTTCAGTATCTGGGACTTGTTATAAACATTCCAAAATCCCATCTCACCCCTACTCAATCTCTAGAGTTCATAGGGGCCTTGCTGGATACCACAACTGCAAGGGCCTATCTTCCCCAGGCCTGTTGCCTATGCTTGGTGCAGTTAGCCTCACAGATTCAGTTAAAATCCCATTTAACTGCTCGAGAGATGTTAGAACTGTTAGGCCACATGGCATCCACTGTGCATGTGGTTCCTTATGCTCTCCTTCACATGAGAGCAGCTCAATGGACTTTGTCCACCCAATGGACCCAGGCATCAGGGTGCCTGTCAGACAAAATAGCGACCTCCAGTCGCCTCTCTTGCTCTCTCCATTGGTGGAAGTCCACTCAAAATCTGTTGCTGGGATCCCCCTTTCAACAGGTGTTACCCCAAGCAACCCTTACCACAGATGCCTCTCCAAAGGGTTGGGGAGCTCATCTACAAGATCTCTCCACCCAAGGCATCTGGTCTCCACAGGAGACATCTCTGCATATCAACCTCTTAGAGCTCAGAGCAATCTTTCTGGCAGAGTCTTCCACACCCTGCTCAGCTACAAGACAGTCCTCATCCACACGGACAACCAAGTAGCCATGTTCTACGTGAACAAGCAGTGGGGGACTGGCTCTCTGTCGCTTTGCAACAAAGCTCTGAGATTGTGGGCCTTCGCCAGAGAGCATCAAATCCATCTCATGGCAGTGTATCTTCCAGGGGTTCAAAACTCTTGGACAGACAGACTCGGTCGAGTTCTGCTTCCACACGAATGGTCCCTCCATGGGGACCAGATAGCCAGGATCTTTCGAATTTGGGGAACCCCAGACATAGACCTGTTTGCAAGTCCGTGGAATGCCAAACTTCCCCGGTTCTGTTCCAGGATTCCGTGTCAGGGAGTTCAGGCCAGGGATGCCTTCCTCCTTCATTGGGGGCAAGATTTCCTCTATGCCTTTCCACCTATTCCCCTCATTCCCAAGACACTGTTCAAGCTTCAGAGAGACAAGGGGTCTATGATCCTCATAGCACCACGTTGGCCACGCCAAGTGTGGTACCCTCTACTTCTGCATCTCTCTCAAGCTCCCTCCCTGGACTTGGGGTCTGCTCCAGATCTCCTCTCCCAGGAGGAGGGAACGTTGTGGCACCCAAATCCCCAGTCTCTTCATCTCAGGGCCTGGTTGCTGAAGGCCTAGACCTTCAAGATTTACCTCTTTCTCAGCAGGTGAAGGATATCCTTCATGCTTCCAGAAAGCCTTCCACCAGACGTTCCTATGCTTTTAAATGGAAGAGGTTTACCATTTGGTGTGCAGAGAAGGGTCTTAACCCTCTTGCAATACCTCTGAATTCTTTACTAGAGTATTTGCTGCATTTATCCCATGCAGGCCTTAAGACAAATTCAATCAGAGTCCATTTGAGTGCTATTGCAGCATCCCTTAAACTCCTCAATGGACAGCCTATTTCCTCTCATCCTCTTATAGCAAGATTCATGAGAGGCCTTCTTTTGACTAAACCTCCCATTAGACCACCTCCAGTGGCATGGGACTTGAATCTGGTTCTTGGCCAGCTCATGAAGCCACCCTTCGAACCCTTAGCCACTACCTCCTTGAAATTCCTTTCCTGGAAGGTTATTTTTCTCATTGCAGTCACCTCAGTTCGCCGTATCAGTGAGTTGCAAGCTTTAGTGGCTAATCCTCCTTATACAAGGTTCCATCATGACAAGGTAGTCCTCAGAACTAATCCACACTTTATGCCTAAAGTGGTCTCACCTTTTCATCTGAACCAGGAGGTGTATTTCTCCAGGACCAAGCAGGAAGTCAGTCCTCACATATGGGTGACGTCGGCGCCGACGGAGCCCTCGCGGAGCAATTTTCCCCAGCTTTCAAAGAAAGCCTTTGGGAATTGCAGCGCGCATGCGCGGTCCTCTTCCCGCCCAAGGGTGCCATCTTGCTCAGTCTTCTTTTTTCCGCGAAGCCCTACAGACGTTGCCTGTGAATCCCCCGCATAAAAGTTGATTTTTCTCTATTTTCTTTATTTTTCTTCGGTTCGACGCCGGTTCTTTTCCCGCCCGGACTCGCGACACCGGTTACGAGTCCGTCCGTTATTTTTCGGTTTTTCCTGTCCTTCGTGACAGACTTCGAGCTTTTTTCTTTTCCCTGGCTGCCCGGTCATTCGACCTCGCAGGGGCCCTTTTACCCCCTATGGCGGCCAGTGGCTTCAAAAAGTGTGACCTCTGTAAGAAACTTATGTCTCTTACAGACACTCACGACTTCTGCCTCCGCTGCCTAGGCCCGGATCATAACTCCATGATCTGCGGGCCATGCGGCAAGATGTCCTCAAAAGCCTTGAGGAGTCGGCAGCACCAGCGGGAGCGTATCCTCTCTGACTCCGGCCTGGCTCGGACCTCGTCAGAGGCTTCGACGTCTCGGGACTCTGGTCCTGAGCATCGTCGAAGTTCCTCTGAAAGGGGGTCTCCTACCTGGGATCATCATCGGAAGAAGAAACCCGCGAGGGCGGGTTCGGTGGACGCTCCTGGTCCCTCGAGGGCCAGGTCGCATAGCCCCGATTCCCGTCCCGGGTCCTTGGAGTCGGAGAGGCCGTCGAAACATCCGCGACTCGAGGAGGACTTGCCCGCTCACGTGAGTACTGTTGTCCTCGTGGACTCGCCTCCGAAGGACCCGACGTCGGGGCCCGAGTCGGGGGCTGCTGGGTCTCCTGAGCTCGGACTCAGGTTGACGGCCTTGGAGGTCAGCTTGGCTGCCTTCATGGACCAGCAGCGGGCATTGATCGCTGGCCTCGCTGGCGCTTCTGCCCTGACCGCCGGGACGTCGACCTCCAAGTCGACCCCGGAAACTGAGCCGATCCTCGGTCGAGGTCTCCTTTGGCCTCCCGTTCGGGACCGAGGTTGTCGACACCGACTCCCTCGGCGTCGGGGCGGATGGCTTCAGTGCCCGCCCGACCAGAGCCGGTCGACTCCTCCTCTGAGGAGTCGGCCTGGGAATCTGAGGACGAAGAGTCACCTGGTTCCTTTCGGACTCGGTGTGTCCCTTCGGACTCCCCCGAGTCCGAACCTCGGAGACGGTCCCCCCCGGAGGATACCCGGTTCTCGGACTTCGTGAGGGATATGGCCAAAGCCTTGGCCTTCCCTGCGGATCCCGAGGAGGAGCCTCGAGTCGAAGAACTCGATGCCCTCCAATATGACTCTCCCCCGAAGGAGGCCTTTATTGTACCGGTTCCTCCCATGCTGGAACGGCTTCTCTTCCGCATGTGGGAGAGCCCGGCGTCGTCGCCGGTATTGAGCAAGCGGGTCGATTCCATTTATCGGGTTCTAAAAGGCACAACTACCGCACCATTCCATGGTGGTGGAATCGGCCATGCATAGACTGAAGAGTCAGAAGATGCACTCCTCGGTGCCCCCTGGTAGGGAAGCCCGAAGCCTGGATGCCCTCGGTAGGAAGTGTTTCCAGGGCTCTATGCTTGCTTGTCGAGTCCAGACGTACCAGCTCTACATGGGCATGTATCTCCGAGACCTGGCTAAAGAAATAGCTGGGTTCTCTGCTGGTCTCTCCGATAAACCTTTGCAGAGGTTCCAATCCTTGTCTACTGGTATTCGGGAGTGCTCCAAGTTTATTTCTCGAGCAGCCTATGATGGTTTTGAGGCTTCGGCTCGAGTAGCCGCTGCCGGCATCGGTGGACGCCGCCAGGCTTGACTCCAGTCGTCCGACCTCGAGCCCTGGGTGCAGGACAAGTTGGTCGATGTCCCCTGCCGAGGTGACAACCTCTTTGGCAAGCCCATGGATGAGAAGGCTGCACAAATCGAGACAGAGACTCTCACCAGAACTCGTCTCTCGAGGAAAACCTCTGCCCCTTCTCAAAAGAAGAAGGCCTCGGGGAAAAAACCCTTTTACCCGAGGAAGGCGGCTGCCTATAAATACTACCCTCAGTATCAGGCCTCCCCAGCTCCCCCACAGGGAAAGCAGGCCAAGGGACGGGGTAATGGGTCCCGTAGGCAGCAAACCCCCAAGCCTGCACCACCGGCCCCTGCTCAGCAGGGTGGGGGGTTTTGACTCTCTCAGCATAGCCTCTCCCCCTCAGCTGGTTTCTCCCAGCACAGGAGGCTGGCTGGTCCACTTTGCCCACAGGTGGTCCAACATCACCACGGATACCTGGGTGCTTCAGATAGTTCAAAAGGGCTATCTTCTTCATTTTCACCAGGTGCCTCCCTCCTACTTTCCAGGGGAGCCTTCCAGACTCCCTCTGCACAGGGACTTACTCCTTCAGGAGTTAGCAAGTCTTCTTCAGGACCGAGCCGTGGAACCGGTGCCCCACCACCTGAAGGGTCAAGGGTTTTACTCCAGGTACTTCCTCCGACCCATCCTGGACTTGCGAAACCTCAACAAGTTCCTTGCAAAGGAAAAGTTCAAAATGCTTACCCTTGGAATCCTGCTGCCCTACCTCCAGCAGGGAGACTGGCTATGCTCCTTAGATCTCAAAGATGCGTATACTCATATCCTTATTCATCCAGACCAGACAATACCTAAGGTTTGTGGTGGACGGACGCCATTACCAGTACAGAGTACTGCCTTTCGGCCTGTCCTCCGCCCCCAGAGTGTTCACCAAATGCCTAGCAGTGGTGGCTGCCTATCTGAGGCTTCAAGGTCTCTTTGTGTTCCCATACCTGGACGACTGGCTCATCAGGGCCCAGTCTGCCCAAGAAGCCACTCAGGCCACTCATCGCACGGTAGCTCTGCTCCAGCACTTGGGATTTGTCATAAACTTCGCAAAGTCCACTTTGCTCCCCTCTCAAGATCTAGAATTCATCGGCGCCAGGTTGGACACTCTTCAAGCGCGGGCCTTTCTGCCCCTAGACAGGGCCCAAAGGCTCATGGATCTCGCCAGCCGCTTTCACAGCAACTCCCTGGTCTCGGCCAGGCAATTTCTGAGACTGCTCGGCCATATGGCTTCCACGGTCCATGTAACCCCCTATGCCCGCCTGAACATGCGACCTGCTCAATGGTGCCTTCGCAATCAATGGCATCAGGCCACTGGGAGCCTAGCGGACTCCATACGGATCTCCGACCAGCTGGTCTCCTCTCTGCGATGGTGGCTTCACCTGCCAAACCTAGTGCTCAGGGTAACTTTTCAGCCTCCTGCGCATTCTCAGGTCCTGACGACCAATGCTTCTCTCCAGGGCTGGGGAGCACATTGCCAAGGGACTTGTACTCAGGGTCTCTGGACTCCTTGGGAGTCCGCTCAGCAGATCAACTTCCTGGAGCTCAGAGCCATCCGCCTAGCGCTCAAAGCCTTCTCTCACCTGATTTCTCACCAGTCCGTACTTGTCCAGACAGACAATCAGGTTGCCATGTTCTACGTGAACAAGCAAGGCGGAACCGGCTCCTTCCTTCTCTGTCAGGAAGCACAGAAGCTCTGCTCTTGGGCCGTCCACCGCAACATCGTCCTCCAAGCTGTCTATCTCCCGGGTCAAGAAAACTACCTGGCAGACAAACTGAGCAGGGTCCTCCAACTGCACGAATGGAGGTTGGACCCGCTTGTGGTTCAGCGGATCTTTCTACGGTGGGGCCTCCCCACCATGGATCTGTTCGCCAGTCCTCTGAACCGGCAGCTTCCCAGATTCTGCTCTCGACAGCCGCATCCTCTTCGGGTAGCGGCGGATGCTTTTCTGATTCCATGGTCCACAGGCCTCTTGTATGCCTTTCCACCCATGCCTCTGGTGTCTCGGACGCTCTTCAAAGTTCTCAGAGACAAGGCATCGATGATTCTAGTAGCTCCTCGGTGGCCGAGGCAACCTTAGTTCCCGCTTCTGATGCAGCTAGCGGTGGACACCCCTCTTCCTCTGGGGTTTCAGCCCGATCTCCTCTCGCAGGATCGGGGGACGCTCCTGCACCCCAACCTCCGGTCCCTTCATCTGATGGCCTGGCTGCTGAAAGGGTAGTCCTTGCTCCTCTCAAGCTGCCTCCAGATGTGGAAGAGGTCGTCTTGGCCTCCAGGAGGCCTTCCACCCGGAAGTCCTATGCTCTTAAGTGGCGTCGGTTCTCCGTCTGGTGTACTCAGCAGTCTCAAGACCCCTTCTCCTGTTCGGCATCAGAGGTCTTGCAGTACTTGCTTTCTCTTTCTAATCTTGGCCTCCAGTCCAACTCTGTCAAGGTCCACCTCAGTGCTATTTCTGCGCATCACGTGCCG
The DNA here is from genome assembly GCA_033557465.1 of Ichthyophis bannanicus. Lineage (NCBI taxonomy): Eukaryota > Metazoa > Chordata > Amphibia > Gymnophiona > Ichthyophiidae > Ichthyophis > Ichthyophis bannanicus. The sequence goes on along the minus strand of CM066033.1, from coordinate 384,134,930 downwards.
GTGGATGGTGGACCTCTTTCCAGCCACCCTCTGGTGGCTCGTTTTCTCAGAGGCCTCCTTCTCCTTAAACCACCTTTGCGCCTGCCAGCCCCGAACTGGGATCTCAATGTGGTTTTACAGCGGCTTACTTGTCCGCCTTTTGAGCCTATGGCTACCTGTCCTCTTCGTTTTCTTTCCTGGAAAACCTTGTTCTTGGTGGCCCTCACTTCTGCTAGACGCGTTAGTGAGCTGCAGGCCCTAGTATCTGACCCTCCTTACACTAGGTTCTACAAGAACCGGGTAGTCCTACGGACACCCTAAATTTCTTCCCAAAGTGGTTTCCCCTTTTCACATCAACCAGGAGGTGGTACTTCCGACCTACTTTCCCAGGCCACACTCCAGCCGAGCTGAAATGGTCCTGCATACCCTGGACTGTAGGAGGGCGCTGAACTTCTACCTTGACCGTACGCGGGAGCAACGAAAGGCTGTTCAGCTTTTCGTGTCTTATGACCCCAACAAGTTGGGGCTCCCTGTCTCCAAGCGTACTCTGTCCATCTGGATTGCGGACTGCATCGCTTGGGCTTAAGAGGCTGCGGGCCTCGTGCTGGAAGGTAGAGTCACCGCTCATCGTGTTCGGGCGAGGGCTACGTCAGTGGCTTACCTCCGCTCTGTTCCATTGGAGATAGTACAGTTACCTGTAACAGGTGATCTCTGGGAACAGCAGGAATAAGTCTTCACAACCCACCCACCTCCCCTAGGAGTTGTATCTATCTATCTTCCTTTCCTCTTTCTCTCCTTTTGTCTCAGCTATGAAACTCAACTGAGGAGAGGCAGTGGAAAAGGCGGGAAGGCAATGCGCAGGCGCGAGGGATGCTCCCAAAAGCTTTCTGATTGGATGCTGGGGAGCAGTCCCGTGCAGGCTCCGTCGGTATCAACGTACCCATATGTGAAGACTTATTCCTGCTGTTCCCAGAGATCACCTGTTACAGGTAAGTAACTGTGCTTTCTCTGGAGGGCCATGTCACAGCTCACAATGTGAGGGCCATGGCAGCTTCTATGGCTCATCTAAACTCTGTGTCCATCGACCAAATCTGTCGAGCGGCCACCTGGGCCTCGGTTCATACCTTTACAGCCCATTACTGCTTGGACAAGGACTCCCGCCGGGATGCCTTGTTTGGTCAGGCTGTTCTCAAACACCTGTTCCATACCTAATCAACTCCTACCGTCCATCCCTGACTGGATGCCTGAGATTCATGGGTAGAGGTAGAGCCCTTCCAGGGACTCATAACCGGGGTGATCTCCCAGGCATCTCTAGCTGGGGAGTCCCCATATGTGAAGACTCATTCCTGCTTGTTCCTGGAGATAGCACAATTACTTACCTGTAACAGGTGATCTCTGGGAACAGCAGGAATAAGTCTTCACAACCCACCCACCTCCCCTAGGAGTTGTATCTCTCTATCTTTCCTTTCCTCTCTCTCTCTTTGTCTCAGCTTTAAAACTCGAACTGGAGAGAGGCAGTTAGGAAAGGCGGGAAGGCAGCGCGCAGGCACTGTGGGATGCTTCCAAAAGCTTTCCTTTTGGACGCTGGGGAGCGTTCCCGCGCAGGCTCCGTCGGTACCGACGATACCCATATGTGAAGACCGTTCCCAGAGATCACCTGTTACAGGTAAGTAACTGTGCTTTACATTCAGATCATCTAAATTAACCAGATAGCACCTGTGATTATGAACCAAACGTCTTTATGAAAAACATGGCTTAAGATGCTATTTAAACAATCATTTGGTGTTTGAAGCTCTATAGCTAGGATGTTCCACCAAAGAGGAACCATAATGGGGGCAAAAGCGGAGTGAATGGCTTCCCTTTTCAGTAGTAAGTTTATGTGACTTTGCTTATGTGTGAAAGCTGCATAGGTGCCTATTTTTAGACTCTTATAAAGAGCCATAGATGTCTTTATAAATTATCACAACGAACAACCAAAAAAGTGAGTAACAAGAAAATAGCTTTATTAAAACCAGGTCGGTGTAAGGCAAACCATAAAAGGAACAAAGCCCAGCACGGCTGTATTTTGGCATGGCCTTCTTCAGGGTCTATGATCTGCTGGAACACACAAAAAATACATTAAACAATAAGAATGTAATTACATACACATTTAGCATAGAATTAAAATCAAATGGATCTTAGAGCAGACAAGTGGGTGAAAATTGGATATAATGTATACATAAGCTGTTAAATAATGTAAGTCATATATAAACATCAATAAAAATAAGAATAAAACTATAAATTAGTACTAATGAATAAAAAGCATAAAGACATATACAAATACATCTATAAATATTATAAAATGTATACATAAATAACAATGTGATGTTATAGCACTAAAAACGTAAATCCTATCAAATCCTCATAGAGATGGAGGGGGGAACCCATGGAGTAAGTGTCTAATCTAAAAACTGTAACTTATAGTCTGATGAAAGGCAAGATCTGCATAATTTACATCAGCAGGTATAGCAGGAAGTAATGAACAAAAAAGGGTGGGGGGACAGGGAGGGGGGAAGAGGGGATCTCCAGGAACAAGCAGGAATGTAGTCTTCACATATGGGTATTGTCGGTACCGATGGAGCCTGCGCGGGAACGCTCCCCAGCGTCCAATAGGAAAGCTTTTTGGAGCATCCCACAGCGCCTGCGTGCTGCCTTCCCACCTTTCCCAACTGTCCCTCTCCAGTTCTTCGTTTTCTGCGGAGCCGACAGGTTGCACATCCTGTCACCGCAGAAAATATTCCCTTTTATTCTTCTTTTCTGTGGTCGCGTCTGCCTTCCCTCGACGCTACACCGGTACTGCTGGTGGTTCTTTCTTTTTTCTTAAAAAAAAAAAACAACTTCTGGAGTTTTTTCCAGGTATTTTCTCCTCAGGTGCCACGTGCCATTTTGGGCACTAGGCCCAACTTTTCCTTTAAAATGGAAAAACCCGCTTCGGGTTTTAAAAAGTGTTCCAAGTGTGGCGGTACCATATCCGTCACCGACACCCATGAGTGGTGCCTCAAATGTTTAGGTCCTGACCACTCCATCTCGGAGTGTGTTGCCTGTGGGATGATGTCGAAGAGGGGCCAGCAAAACCGAGCTGCTAAACTTAGCACCCTTTTTCCCTCCGATGCAGCGTATGTGGCATCGACATCTTCCAGGGCTTCGTCTTCCTCCCATGGATCTCAGGTAACTAAACATAAATCTGGCCGGTCCTCAAAGGGTAAATCTCCTTCTAAGCATCGAGATGCCTCTGGCGTTGCCCTTGAGGGACTTGTAGCGGCAAAATTGCCCCAGCGGGAGGCTTCGGCTTCCAAAGCACTAACAGGGCTCCAGGATGTTCGAGGCCTCAACCTCGGCAGAACTACTGGTGCCATGCTCTGGGGTACTGGCTGCTTCATCCGGTACCGATACCCAAGCATCGGCAGCGTCGATAGACCAGAGATTCTTGGCTATTGAACGCAGTCTGGCAGTTCTTCTCACGGCCTCAATGCCCCTGAAACCGCTTGACAATTCAACCGGTACCAGCACCGACTTCGGTACCGGTACCGACTGCATCAACATCGGCAGGTATTCTACCGGGACCGAGTCATGCTTATCCATCCGGTATCAACAAGTCAGTACCGGACCCCTCCGATACCGACTTTGATCGGTACCGGTACCGTGCCTTGCACGATCACCTGGATCGGAGATACTTTGAATCCTCGGATGAGTCTGAAGACTCTGAAAGCTCTGCCGATACCAGAGTACTTCTTCCTGAGGATTCTTCTTCTCCTCAGCGTAGCATGTCTCCTCTTGAGGATATGTCCTTTCAGGATTTTATCCGAGATGTGGCTCGAGGTCTTTCCATCACAGTGGCTCCTGAAAAAGAGCCTAGGGCAAAGGAATTGAAAATCCTGCAATACCCTAAAGCTCCCAAGGAGGCAGCTACCTTACCTATTCATGAGATCTTGCATGACCTCATGTTAAGGATGTGGGAAACACCTCTAACCACTTCTCCTCAATCTCGAAGGCTCGACACCATGTATCGAGTTCCTCCTTGTCCTGGGTTTCAGAAGACTCAGCTACCACACCATTCCATGGTGATGGAATCAGCTATGAGAAGGATCAAGAGTGCAAAAAGACATGCATCTAATCCTCCAGGACGTGAGTGTAGGACTCTTGACGCCTTTGGATGTTGAACCTTCCAGGCTTCCATGCTTTCTGCTAGGATCAATTCCTATATCTTGTATATGGGAATGTTCCTTAAGGAGATCACGGGAGATTTAGAGCTTATGAGCCCTCTTTTTCCTGATGATAAGAGTCAGGATTACCTTGCCCTTGTCAAACATGCTCAGGATGTTTCCAAGTTTGTAAATCGTGCAGCCTTTGACTGCTTTGAGTGCATAAGCAGAACCTCTGCTATTGCCATAGGTGCACGTAGGATGCCTGGCTCCAGGCATCTGACTTGGAACTTTGGGTACAGGATAAACTGGGGAATATTCCTTGCATAAGAGAGAATCTCTTTGGCAAGAATTGGCAGGAAAAAGCTAATGAGATAGATGCTGACAATATCACCTTGGATAGATTGTCTAAATCTACAGCTGATGCTGCAAGGAAAAAAATCCTACAAGAAACCATTCTTCAGTAAGAAGTAGTTTTTACCCCTTCTATACCCAGCAGGGGCATCGTTTAGGTCAGTCTGCCCAAAAGGGACAGCAGCAACAACCTAGGCAAAGAAAAACAAAAGCTGCTAAACCTCAACCGGCTCTGCAGACTCAGCCTCCACAGGGGCTTTGACTCCTATCTAGAGAACTTTTCCTTCCTGGCCCTGAACGGCCAAGAGCTTTCCACCATTCCAGGAAGGTTATGTCATTTTGCTCCCAGATGGGGGCAGATAACAGCAGAAAATTGGACTCTGTCCATTGTAAGAGAGGGATACAAGCTTCATTTCCTCAGCATGCCCCCTCCGACAATGGTAAGACAATTCAATTCTCAGACCTCGCTCAACGCCCAGTTAGGTCAAGAGGTCACTTTGCTTCTTGCCCAGGGGTACAGGGTACAAGGTTCTACTCCCCCTATTTCCTTATTACAAAGAAAACAGGAGGACACAGACCCATTTTGGACCTCGGAGAATTGAACAAATTCCTGTTCAAAGAGAAGTTCAAAATGATTTCTCTAGGAACTCTGCTGCCATACCTTCAGAGTCAGGATTGGCTTTGTTCTCTAGATGTCAAGGATGCATACACTCATGTTCTCATCCATCCAACTCATCGAAAGTTCCTTTGCTTCCTATTTCAAGGGAAGCACTAGCAATACAGGATTCTTCCTTTGGGACTTAAATCTGGTTCTTGGGCAGCTCATGAAGCCGCCTTTTGAACCATTAGCTACTACCTCTTTGAAATTCCTTTCCTGGAAGGTCATCTTTCTTATTGCAATCATATCAGCACGTCGCATCAGTGAATTGCAAGCATTGGTGGCTGATCCTCCTTATACAAGGTCCCATCATAAGGTAGTCCTTAGGACTCATCCACACTTTATGCCAAAGGTGGTTTCGCCCTTTCATTTAAACCAAGCGGTTTACTTTCCTGTATTTTTCCCAAAGCCTCACGCCTCAAATGCAGAAAGGAATCTTCATATTTTGGCCTGTAAAAGAGCTTTGGCCTTTTACTTGCAAAGGACACAGCAGCATAGAAAGTCCTCCCAACTCTTTGTTGCTTTTGATCCTGGTCATTTGGGACTTCCAGTCTCCAAAAGAACACTGTCCAGCTGGATTGCACAGTGTATTTCTTTTTCCTATGAGAGTAAGGCCATGTCACAGCTCACAATGTGAGAGCCATGGCAACCTCTGTGGCTCATCTTCACTCTATTGACGACATCTGTCGAGCAGCTACTTGGGCCTCGGTTCATACCTTCACAGCCCATTACTGCTTAGACAAGGACTCCCGCCGGGATGCCTTGTTTGGTCAGGCTTTTCTTCAACACCTGTTCCATACTTAGTCAACTCCTACCCACCATCCCTGGTAGGGTGCCAGAGATCCATGGGGGAAGTGGAGCCCTTTCACAAGGACACACAACTTCTGGGGTTTCTCCCTGGCATCTGCAGCTAGGGAGTCCCCATATGTGAAGACTACATTCCTGTTTGTTCCTGGAGATAGCATAGTTACTCACCTGTAACAGGTGATCTCCGGGAACAGCAGGAATTTAGTCTTCACAACCCACCCACCTCCCCTAGGAGTTGTATCTCTCTATCTCTCTCTTTCCCTCTCTCTCTTAGTCTCAGCTTTGAACTCAACTGGAGAGGGACAGTTGGGAAAGGCTGGAAGGCAGCACGCAGGCGCTGTGGGATGCTCCCAAAAGCTTTCTTATTGGACGCTGGGGAGCGTTCCCGCGCAGGCTCTGTCGGTACCGATGATTCTCCAGGACCAAGCAGGAAGTCAGTCCTCACTTATGGGTGACATCGACGTCGATGGAGCCCCCATGCGGAGCAATTCCCCAGCTTTCTAAGAAAGCCTTTGGGAATACTGCGCGCATGCGCGGTCCTCTTCCTGCCTAAAGGTGCCATCTTGCTCAGTCTTTCTTTTTCCGTGGAGCCCAACCGACGTCTTCCGTGTCACCCGGGAAAATTGACGTTTTTTTCTTGCGATTTCATCGTGTATTTTTCTCCGGTTCGACACCGGTTCCCCTTCCTGCAGGGTTCGGTACACCGGTATCAAGCCCATCTTCTTTATTTCAGTTTTTGCCCTTCGTGGCTGGCGTTCGCGCCCTTTTTGTCTTTTCCCTGGAAGGCCGGTCCTTTGACCTCACGGGGGCCCTTTTTTCCCCAATGGCTTCCAGTGGTTTCAAAAAGTGTGATCGGTGCAAGAAACTAATGTCTCTCACCAACACACACGACTGCTGCCTTCGGTGCCTAGGCCCAGATCATGATCCTAAGATCTGTGGCCCGTGTGGCAAAATGTCCACCAAGGCACTTCGAAGCCGTCAGCATCAAAAAGAGAGGATTTTCTCGGACTCTGCCTCTGGCCGGGCCCGGACCTCGTCTGAGGCCTGGACGTCTCGGGAGTCTGATCCCGAGCATCGCTGGGGTTCCTCGGACAGGGGTCCCCCGATCGGGAACGTAAGAGGAAGAAACGGCTCGTGAGGGCGGCGTCGGAAGAGGTCCCTGATTCCTCGAGAGCCAGGTCTAAGACCCCCGACTGCCGTCCCGGGCCCTTAGAACAGGAGAAGCCGTCCAAAATGCCTCGCGTGGAGCCGGAACCCATCGGACACAAGTCCTGTGGTCCTCGTGGACTCTCCTCTGAGGGAGCTGACGTCGGGCCCGGTGCCGCCGGGGCCCGAGTCGGTGGCTGCTGAGTCTCCTGAGCTTGGACTCAGGCTGACAGCCTTGGAGTGCAGACTCTCTGCCTTCATGGATCAGCAGCGGGTACTGATGGCCAGCCTCGCTGGTGCATCTGCCCCGACCACCGGGACATCGAAGTCAACCCCGGAGACCGAGCCGATACTTGAGACCATGAAGGCTCGAAGTCGTCCTCGGTCACGGTCACCCTCGACCTCCCGCTCGGAACCGAGGGAGTCGACACCGGTGCCTTCGGCGTCGGGGCAGGTGCCACTGAGACCCGCGCAGTCGGAGCCCCCCGACTCCTCTTCGGATGAGTCTGCGTGGGAGACAGAGGACGAGGAGTCCCCCAATAATTTTCGGACTCTGTGCGTCCCTTTGGACTCACCGCAGTCTGAGTCCCGGAGTAGGTCCCCACCGGAGGACACCAGGTTCTCGGAGTTCGTCAGGGATATGGCCAAAGCGTTGGCAATTCCCGCGGACCCCGAGGAGGAGCGGCTCGAGGCCCTCCAGTATGACTCTCCTCCGAAGGAGGCCTTTACTGTACCAGTCCCTCCTATGCTGGAACGGCTCCTCTTCCGGATGTGGGAGGCACCGGCCTCGGCACCGGTTCTAAGCAAGCGGGTCGATTCTATCTATCGACTCCGTAAGAGCCCTGGATTCCATAAGGCGCAACTGCCGCACCATTCCATGGTGGTGGAATCGGCCATGCATCATCTGAAGAGCCAGAAGACGCACTCTGCGGTGCCTCCCGGCAGGGAGGCCCGGAACCTGGATGCGCTCGGCAGAAAGTGCTTCCAGGGCTCGATGCTTACTTGCCATGTCCAGTCCTACCAGCTGTACATGGGCATGTACTTACGAGACCTGGTGAAAGAGATTGCCGGGTTCTCTGCTGGCTTCTCCGGGGAACCTTTGCAGAGGTTCCAGACTTTGTCCTCAGGAATCCAGGACTGCTTGAAATTCATGTCCCGAGCGGCCTACAATGGCTTCGAGGCTTCGGCTTGTGTAACGGCAGCCAGCATCGGAGCCCGACACCAGGCATGGCTGCAGTCATCGGACCTCGAGCCCTGGGTGCAGGACAAGTTGGTCGATGTCCCTTGCCGAGGTGAAAACCTTTTTGGCAAACCCATGGCCGAGAAGGCGGCTGAGCTCAAAACTGAGCACCTGACTAGGACAAGGCTGTCCAGAAAGACTTCTGCCCCTTCTCACAACAAGAAGGGCTCGGGTAAAAAGCCCTTTTACCGGAGAAAGGCAACTGCCTACAAACCTTTCCCTCAGTACCAGGCCTCCCCAGCAGGGTCAGCAGGCCAAGGGGCAGGGATGTGGGCCCCGTAGGCAGAAGACCCCCAAACCTCCGGCTCCTGCTCAGCAGGGAGGGGGTTTTTGACTCCCACAGCATAGCCTTTCCGCCTCTGCTGCCCCATTCCTGCACAGGAGGTCGTCTAGCCCTTTTTGCCCACAGGTGGCCACCCATTACAGGGGATGCTTGGGTATTGAGCATAGTCCACAGAGGCTATACTGCTCCATTTCCAGCAGTTGCCCCTTGCCTACTTCCCAGGAGAGCCTCCCAGGCCTCCTCTACACACAGACCTTCTCCTTCAAGAACTTTAAGGTCTCCTTCTAGACAAGGCGGTGGAACCTGTACCTCTTCGCCTGCAGGGGCACGGTTTCTACTCCAGGTACTTCCTCGTGCCAAAGAGAACCGGTGGCCTCAGGCCCATTCTAGACCTCAGGAACCTCAACAAGTTCTTGGAGAAAGAAAAGTTCAAGATGCTTACTCTTGGAACACTTCTGCCCTACCTCCAGCAGGGAGATTGGCTGTTCTCCTTAGATCTCAAGGATGCGTACACTCACATCCTCATTCATCCAGACCACAGAGAGTACCTCAGGTTCATTGTGGTAGGAAACCATTACCAGTACAGAGTACTGCCCTTTGGCCTAACCTCCGCCCCGAGGGTCTTTACAAAGTGCCTGGCCATGGTGGTGGTCTACTTGAGGAATCAAGGTGTTTTTGTCTTCCCCTACCTGGACGACTGGCTCATCAGGGGTCAGACTTGCCAGGAGGCCAGGCAAGCCACCCTCCGAACTGTTTCCCTCCTTCAACACCTAGGCTTTGTAATAAACTTCGCAAAGTCCACTTCCTATTCGTCTCTTCGGGCCAGTCCAGGACATTTGGGTGGTCAATCCGCTCCATAAGCTGAGGACTGAAATCTGAAAGTTTTCCTGGCAGTGTACCCAGCTCCCCTTGGTGTCAGCTAATCAGTCTTTCAGTCCTCAGCAGCTGAACAGGACGTCGTTTGACCCAGCTCCCCAGAGACATGAATAGTACAATTGTGGTAGTTAAGTTGGTAAAAAAAAAAAAAAAAAATTAAATAAAACAGAACAGGCAGGGGAAAAGGACCTTACTTCCTAGCAGTCCTTTCAAAAAAAAAACAAAAAAAAAAACAATTACTTTGATCTTCATGAATTGCGATCTGGCTAAAGACAGACGAACGCACTGTAAGCTGCAGCAAGAGCGATTCGGGGAAGCTCCCCTTATTCTGCTGACAGCTCTGCTCCGTCTTCTGGGGGTAGAGCCTGCCTCTTCAAGAAGCGGGGGATAGGAGAAGGTACAAGCAGGCTTGGGAGCCCCAGGTTCCTCTTCTTACCTCAGGTTAACGGCCCTTCCCCGACTTACCGCTAGCAGCGGCAAAGCGGTTGAGGGGGGTTGTGAGACTTAGATCAGTCAGTGCCGGTAAGACTCCTTAATGTTCCGGTTTCTCTCCGCAGTGCTTTTTTGGATTTTAGAGTGAGTTTTGGGGGGTTTTCGTCGGCACGGCAGTTGTTTGCTTGATCTTTGTTCTGGCGGCTCAGTCAGCACATGTTTTCGGGTTCCCGTGGGGCTGTTTCTTCGGAGATCGGGGGGGCCCAATTGCAGTGTAAAGCCTCGTTTTTTGCGGTCATTAGCGGTCGAGCAGTGCAGGCAATGGAGGATAAGACTCCTGAGGGGGTTTTGTCACTGGCTCTCAGCTCCGTGGAGAGAGCAGGAACGGCGGCCATTTTAACGGATCAGGCCGTTTCTCCCGCACTGCACAGCAAGCCCCAGAAAAAGAAATCTAAGTCAGTCAAGCAGGCTGAGCCGGTAGGACTGCAGCAGCAGCCTATGTCGGCGCTGCAGGAGACCTTGGGATCTTATTTCTCTCCGGAATTTATTTTATCACTGCATAATGCTTCTAAAGAAATCTCAATTGTCTCACACTCCTAGCTCTGACAACATTTTTGGATCCCAGATTGACGGTCCTTCAGCTGAGGACCTGGGGGAGGCTAGCTCTTCGTTGCTGAAGGGTAAGGACAGGAGCGTGGAAGCTAGGGAGCCACCTACTTCTCCTTCTCAAGGGGCTGAAGAAGGTGAGATTCTCTCGGAGGCAGGGCTGGAAGCCTGGCCAGGTGAATTGGAGGAATGTGAGCTGGGACCGGGAGAAGATCCCAATGTCTTTAGAATGTTCTGGAAAGAAGAGCTGGGAGCGTTGATTTCTCAGTCGCTGGCGGCTCTAAATATAGTCCTCCCATCGGTTCAACAGGAACCCCTAGAGGATCCCTTATTGCAGGGGTTTAGATCTGAGCAGAAGTGTTTCCCGGTACATAGGATTATCAAACAGATGATAGAGTCTGAATGGGAGTTCCCAGAGGCTTCTCTTAGAGGGGGTCGCTCGATTGCTCGGCTATATACCCTGTGCCTCAGGACGAAAAGGACCTTTTGCGGATGCCTAAGGTGGATGCGTTGGTTTCAGCAGTCACTAAGAAAACCACCATTCCCGTTGAAGGGGGTACAGCCCTCAAAGACTTGCAGGATCGTAGATTGGAGGCGCTGCTAAAGCAAGCTTTTGATTCCATTGCATTAGCTCTACAAGTTTCTATTTATTTATTTAACAGTTCTTCTATACCGCTCTATTTTAGATCAGAGCGGTTTACATTTAACATCAACTATACAACACAGGCAATTTGAGTTGTAGTTACAATAAACAGGGAGATCAACTTGGAAGTAACTGGGGGAAACTATTTACATTGTATTTACACTGGTACCTGTTTTCAGGCAGAACATATCTACATCTTATTTACACTGGAAGTCTGAATTCTATTTCAGGGAGTCCTTCTGAGGGATCAGTTGGTTATCCTTTTTCATGCTGAGTCTGATTGTTTAGTTGTAGTGAGTGATTGTCTGAGGGGCCACATGTATGATTACTAAGGCTGGATTCGGGGTAGTATGTAGTGAACAGGTGCTGCTTTAATGCCTTCCTGAAGTGAGTTAGGTAAGTGATGTTTCGAATAAAGGTGGGGAGGGCATTCCATGCTCTAGGTGCATAAATCGTAAAGGCCCTCTTTGTTGTTGCTTTTGTGCATTTCGTTATTACTTTTGGGACCTCTAGGGTGTTTTTGTGGGGCTTATGTTTCCCGAGCCTCTATCCGCTGGCTGCAAGGGGTGCAGTCTACGGAAAGAATAGAGGAAGCTGCAGCGGACGTGACTAAGCTGGAGTCTGCTGCTGCCTATCAAGCGGATGCCTTTTATGATTTGGTTCGCATTTCTGCGAAGTCTATGGCTTCAGTTATTGCTGCCAGACGTTTCCTATGGCTTAGGAATTGGGCAGCAGATGCGTCCTCTAAGGCGCGTCTCAATAAGCTTCCGTACAAGGGCAAGTTGTTGTTTGGAGAGGCGTTAGAAAAGATTGTTAAAGATTTGGGAGACTCCAAAGGGGGTCGGCTACCGGAGGATCGTCCGAGAGCGGCAAAGATAGGGACCCTGCAAAGGGGTCACAGTCGAGACTTTTGTAGGTTCCGGGGAGCGCGTTTCACTCCTTATCAGCGGGGACGGTTTGTAGCTAGGGGGCAGTCCTTTCGAGGTGCCAGAGGATTCAACAGAGGCTACTTTACTGCTCAGCAGACCTCCGCTAAAAGTCCCAATGAAGCGAGGCCGGTCCAGGTGGGGATTCCGGTGGGCGGTCGGTTACAACAGTTCCTCTCCACCTGGGCCAGCATAACCACAGACCATTGGGTTCTGGAAATTATCAGAGACGGCTATGCTTTGGAATTCGCTCAGCCGGTCCCAGAAGCTTTTGTAATATCCCTGTGCGGTCCGCAGGCAAAGAAGGAAACCGTCAGGGAGACTCTGCAGCGCTTGTTGCATCTTCATGCTGTAGTACCGGTTCCTGCAGACCAGTGCGGCTTAGGTCGATACTCGATTTATTTTGTGGTGCCCAAAAAAGAAGGTTCTTTTCGACCTATCCTAGATCTCAAACACGTAAATCGTTGTTTGTGAGTGCCCCATTTTCGGATGGAAACGTTACGGTCAGTGATACGGTCGGTTCGACAGGGCGAAGTTCTTGCGTCCATCGATCTCACTGAGGCTTACTTGCATATTTCAATCAGGGTCGAACATCAGAGGTTTCTGCGTTTCGCGGTGCCCATGGGACATTTTCAATTTCAGGCGTTACCCTTTGGGCTAGCTACAGCGCCTCGAACCTTTACCAAGGTGATGGTAGTAGTGGCCGCAGCGCTACGGAAAGAGGGGATTCAGGTTCATCCCTACCTAGACGATTGGTTAATTTGAGCGCCATCTCAGGCGGAATCGGTGGCGGCCACAGCGCGAGTGGTGCAGTTCCTCGAGCAGTTAGGTTGGGTCATCAACTATGCGAAAAGCCATTTGGAACCAGTCCAACAGTTGACTTACCTAGGGGGTGTTGTTTGACACGGAGGCAGGTTCCGTTTTTCTTCTGAACGACAGAGTGCAGAAGATTCTGCGGCAGGTGTCAGCGTTTCTGCGCGTGAAGGCTCTGACTGGCGGTATCTGCAGCTGTTGGGGTCGATGGCAGCGGCCTTAGATCTGGTTCCATGGGCCCGAGCTCATATGCGGCCACTTCAGAGAACGTTGTTGTCCCGTTGGTCTCCACAGGATCACCCTCTCTCCCGCAGGCTGGTCTCTCCGGAGGAGGTGCGTCTGTTTGCAGTGGTGGTTGGTGCCAGCCCATCTGCGAGCGGGAGTCCCCCTAGAAATGCCCGACTGGGTATTGCTCACGACGGACGCAAGCCTATGCGGTTGGGGGGGCTCATTGCTTGGATCGAGTGACGCAAGGAACATGGACTGCGGAGGAGAGGAGCTGGTCGATCAATCGGTTGGAGCTCAGAGCAGTTCGTCTTGCGTTACTGGAGTTTGTCGCAGTGCTCGAGGGGAAAGCGGTTCGAGTTTTTTCCGACAATCAGGTGACAGTGTCTTACATAAACAGGGCGGCACGGGCAGTGCAGTGTTGCTAGAGGAAAGTCAGCAGTTGTTTCACTGGGCGGAAGACCATCTCTTAGCGATATTGGCGGCGCACGTGGCAGGAAAGGACAACATTCAGGCCGATTTATCTCAGTCATCATCGTCTGGATCCGGGGGAGTGGGAGCTGGACGAGGCGGTATTTCGAGAGATTTCGCTAAGGGGGCAGCCAATCTTAGATCTTATGGCGACCCAAGCCATTGCCAAAGCAGCACAGTTTTACAGCAGGCGCAGAGAGTACATGTCCGAGGGACTGGACGGTCTCGTTCAACCTTGGCCACAAGATCAACTTCTGTATGTCTTTTCCTCCATGGCCGCTCTTGGGGAGAGTCATTCAGAGAGTGGCGTATCACAGAGGTCCGGTGATTCTGGTGGCTCCGGATTGGCCCAGGCGTCCTTGGTACGCCGATCTGATGCGACTTCTCGTAGTTCCGCCCTGGAGACTTCCCGTTCGCTGCGATCTCTTGAGTCAAGGACAGGTACTCATGCTGCAGGTGGATCGATTCTGTCTTACGGCCTGGCTATTGAACGGGAAAGGTTGCGACGCAAGGGTTACTCGAGCTCAGTAATAGCGACTATGTTGCAGTCCAGAAAGAGGTCGACTTCGTTGGCATACGTTAGAGTATGGAGAGTGTTTGAAGCATGGTGCGGCGAGCGTCGGATAAAGCCCTGGGGGGCGCCGCTTCCGGAGATCTTAGGGTTTCTTCAGGACGGGTTGGATAAAGGTTTGGCTCTTAGTACGCTGAGAGTTCACTTGGCGGCCCTGACCTGCTACCGGGGTAGAGTGCAGGGTAGGCAGCTATCTTCACATCCAGATGTTCTCCGTTTTCTGAGAACCGTTAGAAACATTAGACCTCCAGTGCAACCAGTTGTTCCTCCTTGGGATTTGAACTTGGTGTTACAAGCGTTAACGGAGCTTCCGTTTGTAGATCGCTCATCGGAGCATCTGCGAGAGTTGTCTTGGAAAACGGCTTTTTTGGTGGCTTTGTGTTCGGCTAGACGAATTTCAGATTTGCAAGCTCTTTCGTGCAAGGAGCCGTACCTGCATTTCTCGGCAGAAAAGGTGGTGTTGCGGCCAGTGCCATCGTTTCTTCCCAAGGTTGTCTCTCCTTTTCACGTCAATCAGGTCCTTTCCCTTCCCACGTTTAGGACTTTAGGGAGCAGTGATTTGGATCGGTCGCTTAAACGGCTGGATTTGGGCTGAGTGTTGCGTAGGTATCTTAAGGTAACTGAGTCGTTTCGTCAGTCAGACAGGTTATTTGTTCTCTTCGGAGGGGCTGCAAAAGGTAAGGCGGCCACTAAAGCGTCTATAGCTCGCTGGGTGAAGCATGCGATCCGTGCCGCATCTGAAGCAAAGGGCAAACCGGTTCCGTTGGGGCTTCGGGCTCATTCTACTAGAGGTCAGTCAACCTCTTGGGCGGAGTATGCGTTGGTTCCGCCAGTAGACATTTGTCGGGCGACAACGTGGTCTTCCTTGTATACGTTTGCAAGGCATTATCGGTTGGACGTACAAGCTAGGGAGGATGCCAGGGTCGGCGCTGCGGCGCTTATGGCAGGTCTCACAGGACCCTCCCGTATTTAGGTACTGCTTTGGTACTTCCCAAATGTCCTGGACTGGCCCAGAGAGACAAATAGGAACAGGAAATTAGACCTTACCTGCTAATTATCTTTTCCTTGAGTTCTCTCCGGGCCAGTCCAGGACCCGCCTAGTTGTCTGCGAGGTTTACAGAGGAAAGCGTGATCGGTAGGTTGGCCATAGCGTTCCAGTTTTTCGGTGAAGGGGGTTGCTGGAGTTCCCTTAGGAAACATACAAACTGTCAGAAAAAAAAAAAAACAATGTTTAACGCTACAGCACCTCTGAGGTGCATATGGCTGTCTGGAATGGTTTTGTTCTTTTTCAGGCACACCTGGTTTGTTCTCTGCACGCAGTAGTCTATTTAGTTAGGTTTTGTTGTTTTTCCGTGCTATAATAGTTTGAGTATTTTCTGCTTTGTTACCATATGACTGATTAGCTGACACCAGGGGGAGCTGGGTACACTGCCAGGAAAACTTTCAGATTTCAGTCCTCAGCTGCTGGAGTGGATTGACCACCCAAATGTCCTGGACTGGCCCGGAGAGAACTCGAGGAAAGACAATTAGCAGGTAAGGTCTAATTTCTTGTTTGCTCCCCTCCCAGAACCTGGAGTTCATAGGGACGCAGCTGGACGCCCTGCAAGCAAAGGCTTACTTGCCAGAAGACAGGGCACAAAGACTCATAGATTTGGCAAACCAGTTTCTATGCCTGCCAAGGGTTTCCGCCAGACTCTGTCTAAGGCTCCTAGGCCACATGGCATCGACAGTGCATGTGACCCCCAATGCCCGCCTCCACATGAGACCTGCACAGTCGTGCCTCAGGACTCAGTGGAAGCAGGCCACGAGGAGCCTCATAGACAAAGTGCGGGTGTCCAAACCATTCCTGAACTCCCTACAGTGGTGGCTACACCCCCCCCCCCAACTTACTACAGGGGGTGCCTTTTCAGGTGCCTGTCCCCACAATGGTGTTGACCACGGATGCCTCCTTGCAGGGCTGGGGTGCACATTGTCTGGAAAGGTGCACTCAAGGCCTATGGTCTCCATGGGAGGCCACGCAACAGATCAACCTACTAGAACTTCGGGCTATTCGCCTAGCCCTCAAAACCTTCTCTCACACCTTGGCTCGCCAGTCTGTTCTGGTGCAGACGGACAATCAAGTGGCCATGTTCTATGTGAACAAGCAGGGGGGCACGGGGTCCAGCTTCCTCTGTCGGGAGGCACAGGCCCTGTGCTCTTTTGCTCTCAAACACATGTTTCTCAAGGCTGTTTATCTCCCTGGCCAGGAAAACTTCCTGGCAGACAGGTTGAGCAGGATTCTGCAACCCCACGAGTGGCAACTGCATCCCTTGGTGGTTCAGAATATTTTCCTGAAATGGGGGTTTCCCTCCATAGATCTCTTTGCCAGTCCCCTGAACCGGCAGCTGCCCAAGTTCTGTTCCAGGCAACCACATCCCCTGAGGATAGCAGCGGATGCTTTCCTGATTTCTTGGTCCCAGGGCTTCCTGTATGCGTTTCCTCCCACGCCTCTGGTGGCCCGAACCTTGTTCAAGATTCTAAGGGACAAGGCCTCGGTACTTCTGACAGCTCCCAGGTGGCCAAGGCAGCCCTGGTTTCCACTTCTGCTCCAGCTAGCCGTCGACACACCACTCCCTCTGGGGCTGCAGCCCGATCTTCTCTCTCAAGATCAGGGTTCCCTTCTGCACCCCAATCTCAAATCTCTCCAGTTGATGGCCTGGAGGCTGCAAAGGTAGTGTTGGCTCCCTGGGGCCTACCCCGAGAAGTGGAGGAGGTGGTCTTGGCCTCTAGAAAGCAGTCCACCAGAAAAACCTATGCCTTGAAGTGGAAAAGGTTCTCCATCTGATGTCAGCAGCACAAGGAGGATCCTTTCGCCTGCACTGTACCGTTAGTGCTTCAGTATCTGCTGCACTTGTCCAATCAAGGCCTTAAGTCCAATTCGGTTCGGGTCCACCTCTCTGCTCTAGCAGCTCATGACTCACTGGTGGAGGGGCACTCTGTCTGTTCACCCCTTGGTGTCCAGGTTTCTCAGAGGCTTGCTCTTGCTCAAGCCTCCTCTCCGTCCACTGGCCCCTGAGTGGGAATTGAATGTGGTCTTGCAGCAACTGACTCAACCACCCTTTGAGCCGATGGCTACATGTCCTCTCCGCTTCCTTTCTTGGAAGGCTCTCTTCCTTGTGGCCCTGACCTCGGCCAGGAGGGTGAGTGAGCTTCAAGCCCTGGTCTGTGACAGGCCTTACACTCGCTTCTATAGGAACAGGGTAGTCCTTCGGACTCATCCTAAGTTCCTCCCTAAACTTGTCTCCTCTTTCCATCTCAACCAGGAGGTGGTTCTTCCAACCTTCTTCCCTAGGCCCCATGCCAGCTGGGCTGAGACAGTCCTGTATACCCTGGACTGTAGGAGGGGCCTTATCCTTCTACCTAGAGCGTATGCAGGGGCATAGGAGGGCTACTCAGCTCTTCACATCTTTTGACCCTAATAAATTGGGGTTGCCTGTCTCCAAGCGTACCTTGTCCATTTGGGTGGCTGACTGTATCACCTGGGCTTACAGGGCAGCTGACCTTCCCTTGCAGGGTCGGGTCATGGCCCACCGTGTCAGGGCAATGGCTGCCTCAGTAGCTCATCTTCGCTCTGTACCATTGGCAGACATCTGCAGGGCTGCAACTTGGTCCTCAAGCCAGACTTTTTGCGGCCCATTACTGCCTGGAGAGGGAGTCCCGTAGGGACAGTGCTTTCGGTCAGGCAGTGCTCCGGAATCTCTTTGAGGTTTAGGCAACTCCTACCCTCCAGTCCTCTGGTTGGGCTACCGGTAGAGGTATGTTTCAGTGAAATCCTTTCTCTGATGCTGAGGCTAGAGGGAGCTCATTTTTCAGCTCTGGGTCCCCGGTAGCCTGAAGCTGGGGAGTCCCATATGTGAGGACTGACTTCCTGCTTGGTCCTGGAGAAAGAGTAGTTACTCACCTGTAACAGGTGTTCTCCAGGAGCAGCAGGAATCAGTCCTCACAACCCTCCCTCCTCCCCTGGGAGTTGCAGTTGTACATAGTTTATTTTTACATTTTTGTGTGCTGTTTTTTAGCTATGTCATTGGACTGAACAAGATGGCACCTTTAGGCGGGAAGGGGACCGTGCATGCGCGCAGTATTCCCAAAGGCTTTCTTAGAAAGCTGGGGAATTGCTCCGCATGGGGGCTCCATCGACGTTGATGTCACCCATAAGTGAGGACTGATTCCTGCTGCTCCTGGAGAATACCTGTTACAGATGAGTAACTACTCTTTCCCATATGTGAAGACTAAATTCCTGCTGTTCCGGGAAATCATCTGTTACAGGTGAGTAACTATGCTAAAGATAAGTTTTCACAATTCCCTTCCTTTTTGTTTTTAAGTTATCAAATTGGGGGGACCAAAGTGTCAATACTAAATCCCTAGAGGAAAAAACACACCAAGAAAAGCCTATTGAAAAACAACTTCCAGAGACCTTTTGAGCCTGTGCCACAATGAGCCCCCATCCATTATTCAAAATATTCACCTGAAAAAACAGGTGGCTGTCCACTCTTTTGTGGCAAAACTGAAAGTGAGATATTGTACCAACTGCACCTAAAATAGAGAGCTTCCCAACAATTACTGTTCCCAAAAGAAATAGACTTCAAAATTCAGTCTAAAATGATTCTAAATTCAAGACAATATTATGAACTGTTGTCAAAATAGCTTAGCTAGACATTAAACTCAGAGTTTTACTTTGATTCATTAAAATCAGACTTGGCAGCAGTGTGCATACTTGGCGTCTTAACCAAAAGCTTCCTGCCATTGTTGTAACTATGGTTCTCCAGGACCAAGCAGGAAGTCAGTCCTCACTTATGGGTGACGTCGGCGCCGACGGAGCCCTCGCGGAGCAATTTTCCCCAGCTTTCAAAGAAAGCCTTTGGGAATTGCAGCGCGCATGCGCGGTCCTCTTCCCGCCCAAGGGTGCCATCTTAGCCAGTCTTCTTTTTTCCGCGGAGCCCTACAGACGTACCCGTCGTGTCCCCGCGAAAAAGTTGATATTTCTTCATAATTTACTCTTTTTTCCTTCGGTTCGATGCCGGTCTTTTTCCCGCCCGGACTCGCGACGCCGGTCACGAGTCCTCTTCTTCTTTTTCGGTTTTTCTGACTTAGTCAGTTTCGTTTTCGGTTTTTTCCCTGGCAGCCCGGTCCTTTGACCTCGCCGGGGCCCTTTTTCCCCCGATGGCTGCCAGTGGTTTCAAGCGGTGTGGTCAGTGTGACCGAAATATGTCACTAACTGACACACACGACCATTGCCTCCGCTGCCTGGGCCCGGATCATGAAGAAATGATCTGTGGGCCCTGCGGCAAACTGTCCTCCAAAGCGTTGAGAAGTCGGCGGCATCAGCGGGATAGGATCTTCGCTGACCCCAGCCGTACCCGGACCTCGTCGGAGGTCTCCGCGTCCAGGGGTTCCAGCTCGGACCGTCGCCGGAGTTCCTCCGACAGGGGTTCTCCCTCCGGGGACCATCGACGTAAGGTGAAGGGCTCCGCGAGGGCCAGGTCGCATAGCCCCGATAGCCGTCCCGGGTCCTTGGAGAAGGAGCACCTCACGAAGCGACCTCGCCTGGAGTCGGAGCTGCCTGCTCGGGTAAGTCCTGTGGTCCTCCTGGACTCGCCGTCGGGGCCCGAGTCGGGGGCTGCTGGGTCACCTGAGCTCGGACTCAGGTTGACGGCCTTGGAGAGCAGACTGTCTGCCTTCATGGACCAGCAGCGGGCACTGCTCGCTGGCTTCGCTGGCGCCGCTGCCCCGACCGCCGGGACGTCGACGTCTAAGTCGACCCCGGAGACCGAGCCGATCCTCGAGTCGATGCGAACTCGAGTCGATCCTCGGTCGAGGTCACCCTCGGCCTCCCGTTCGGGACCGAGGTCGCCGACGCCGACTCCCTTGGCGTCGGGGCGGCAGGCGCCGCGCCCTGCCCGGGCCGACCCCACCGAGTCCTCGTCGGAGTCGGTCTGGGAGTCTGAAGAGGAAGAGTCGCCTGATTCTTTTCGGACTCGGTGTGTCCCCTCTGACTCACCTGAGTCCGAACCTCGGAAGCAGTCCCCCCCGGAGGATGCCCGGTTCTCGGACTTCGTCAGGGATATGGCCAAGGCTTTGGCCTTCCCTGCGGATCCCGAGGAGGAGCCTCGAGCCGAAGAGCTCGACGCCCTCCAGTATGACTCTCCCGCCAGGGAACACTTTACTGTACCGGTTCCTCCCATGCTGGAACGACTACTCTTCCGCATGTGGGAGAGTCCGGCCACCTCGCCGGTCCTGAGCAAGCGGGTCGATTCTATCTATCGAGTCCGCAAGAGCCCTGGCTTCCAAAAAGCACAGTTACCACACCATTCCATGATAGTGGAATCGGCCATGCATCGTCTTAAGAGCCAGAAGATGCACTCCTCGGTGCCTCCTGGCAGGGAGGCCCGTAACCTGGATGGCCTTGGTAAGAAGTGTTTCCAGGGCTCTATGCTTGCGTGTCGTGTCCAGACCTACCAGCTATACATGGGCATGTATCTCCGGGACCTGGCTAAAGAGCTAGCCGGATTCTCCGCTGGTTTGTCCGAGGAACCCTTGCGGAGGTTCCTGGCCTTGTCCACTGGCATTCGGGAATGCTCAAAATTCATACCCCGAGCAGCCTATGATGGCTTTGAAGCATCGGCTCGAGTGGCCGCAGCCGGCATCGGTGCCCGCCGACAGGCTTGGCTTCAGTCGTCTGATCTTGAGCCCTGGGTGCAGGACAAGTTGGTCGATGTCCCCTGCCGAGGCGAAAACCTCTTTGGCAAGCCCATGGCTGAAAAGGCTGCACAAATTGAGACGGAGACTCTCACCAGGACTAGGCTTTCTAGGAAGACCTCCGCCCCTTCCCAGAAAAAGAAGGGCTCGGGAAAGAAGTCCTTTTACCCGAGGAAGGCGGCTGCCTACAAACAATACCCCCAATATCAGGCCCTTGCAGCTCCCCAACAGGGCCAGCAGGCCAAGGGACGGGGTAACGGGTCCCGTAGGCAGCAAGCCCCCAAGCCTGCACCACCAGCCCCTGCTCAGCAGGGTGGGGGCTTTTGACTCCTTAAGCATAGCCTCTCCCCCGCCACTGGTTCCTCCCAGCACCGGAGGCCGGCTGGTTCACTTCGCCCACAGGTGGTCCAGCATCACCTCAGATGCCTGGGTGCTGCAAGTCGTGAGAGAAGGCTATCTTCTCCACTTCCACCAGGTCCCTCCCTCCTATTTTCCGGGAGAGCCTCCACGACCCCCTCTGCACAGGGAATTACTCCTTCAGGAGTTAGCAGGTCTTCTGCAGGAACAGGCGGTGGAACCGGTGCCCCTCCACCTGAGAGGTCAAGGCTTTTATTCCAGGTACTTTCTAGTACCAAAGCGGACAGGAGGCCTCAGACCCATCCTGGACTTGCGCAACCTCAACAAGTTCCTCATGCGGGAGACGTTCAAGATGCTTACCCTTGGAATCCTTCTGCCCTACCTCCAGCAGGGAGATTGGCTATGCTCCTTGGATCTAAAGGATGCCTACACGCACATCCTCATCCACCCAAGCCACCGCCAATACCTACGGTTTGTGGTGGCCGGAAATCATTACCAGTACAGAGTACTGCCCTTTGGCCTGTCCTCCGCACCGCGAGTCTTCACAAAATGTCTCGCGGTGGTGGCGGCCCATCTCCGGCTTCACGGCCTCTGTCTTTCCGTACCTCAACGACTGGCTCATCAGAGCAGCGTCCGCTCCGGAGGTCACCAACGCCACACGCCGCACGGTGACTCTTCTGCAGTATTTGGGCTTTGTCATAAACTTCGCAAAGTCCACTTTGCTCCCCTCACAGGATCTCGAGTTCATCGGCGCAAGGCTGCACACTCCTCAGGCACGAGCGTTCTTACCGCTCGACAGAGCTCAGCGGCTCATGGACCTAGCCGACCGTTTTCGCAGCCAGCCCCTGGTCTCCGCCAGGCGCTTCCTGAGACTACTCGGCCATATGGCTTCCACCGTCCATGTGACCCCCAATGCCCGCCTGAATATGCGGCCTGCTCAATGGTGTCTCCGCCAGCAGTGGCAACAAGCCACAGGCGGCCTAGCAGATCTCGTGCGCGTCTCCGAGCCGCTGCTCTCGTCTCTCCAGTGGTGGCTTCATCGGCCGAACCTGGTACTCGGCATGCCTTTCCAGTCACCTCAGCCAGCCCGGGTGCTGACAAAAGATGCTTCCCTCCTGGGCTGGGGAGCACATTGCCAAGGGGCACGTACTCAGGGCCTCTGGACCACGTGGGAGTCTGCTCAGCAGATCAACTTCCTGGAGCTCAGAGCGATCCGCCTGGCTCTCAAGGCCTTCTCCCACCTGACCTCTCACCAGTCCATCCTTGTCCAGACGGACAATCAAGTTGCCATGTTCTACGTGAACAAGCAGGGGGGCACGGGCTCCTTCCCTCTCTGTCGGGAGGCACAGAAGCTCTGCTCTTGGGCCGTCAGTCACGGCGTTCTTCTCAAGGCAGTTTATCTCCCAGGCCAAGAAAATTGCCTGGCGGACAAACTCAGCAGGATCCTCCAGCCGCACGAGTGGCGCCTGGATCCCTTGGTAGTTCAGAAGCTCTTTCTAAAGTGGGGCCTCCCCACGATGGATCTCTTTGCCAGCCCTCTCAACCGGCAACTTCCTCGCTTCTGCTCTCGTCAGCCGCATCCCCTTCGAGTTGCGGCAGACGCTTTTCTACTCTCATGGGCGGAGAGCCTTCTGTATGCTTTTCCTCCCATCCCGCTAGTCTCTCGAACTCTTTTCAAGGTTCTCCGAGACAAAGCTTCCATGATCCTGATCGCTCCTCGCTGGCCCAGACAGCCGTGGTTTCCACTCCTGCTGCAATTAGCGGTGGAGGATCCGTTCCCTCTGGGGTTTCAACCGGATCTCCTCACTCAAGATCAGGGGTCTCTGCTACACCCCAACCTCAGATCTCTCAACCTAATGGCCTGGCTGCTGAGAGGGTAGTCCTTGCTCCCCTTCTCCTGCCGGCAGAGGTGGAAGAGGTCGTCTTAGCTTCTCGGCGACCTTCTACCCGCAAATGCTACGCCCTTAAATGGCGTCGCTTTTCCGTTTGGTGTACCCAGCAGTCTCAGGATCCCTTCTCCTGCTCGGTGTCGGTGATCTTGCAGTACTTGCTCTACCTCTCTAATCTGGGACTTAAGTCCAACTCCGTCAAAGTTCACCTCAGTGCTCTTTCAGCACATCATGTACCGGTGGACGGCAGACCTCTTTCCAGCGACCCTCTCGTAGCGAGGTTTCTCCGAGGTCTCCTTCTACTTAAACCATCTCTCCGCCCGCCAGCGCCTGACTGGGATCTGAATGTGGTTTTGCAGCGGATCACCTGTCCGCCTTTTGAACCTATGGCTACCTGTTCTCTCCGTTTTCTTTCTTGGAAAACATTGTTCTTGATAGCCCTCACTTCCGCTAGGCGCGTAAGTGAATTGCAGGCCCTCGTGTCTGATCCCCCTTACACTCGTTTCTACAAAAATAGGGTAGTCCTACGGACTCACCCAAAATTTCTTCCAAAAGTGGTCTCCCCCTTTCACATCAATCAGGAGGTGGTACTTCCGACCTTCTTTCCCAGACCACACTCCAGCCGAGCTGAAACGGTCCTCCATACCCTGGACTGTAGAAGGGCATTGAACTTCTACCTTGACCGTACGCGGGAGCACCGTAAAGCTGCTCAGCTTTTTGTGTCTTTTGACCCCAATAAATTGGGGCTCCCGGTCTCCAAGCGTACTCTGTCCATCTGGGTTGCGGACTGTATCACTTGGGCTTATGGGGCAGCCGGACTCTCCTTGGAAGGTCGAGTCACGGCTCATTGCGTTCGGGCAAAGGCTACGACAGTGGCTTACCTCCGCTCTGTTCCGCTGGCAGACATCTGCCGGGCCGCTACTTGGTCTTCGAGCCAGACCTTTGCGGTCCATTACTGTCTCGAGAGGGAGTCCCGCAGGGACAGTGCTTTCGGACAGGCAGTCCTCCGTAATCTCTTTGAGGTTTGAGCAACTCCTACCCTCCATCCCGGATGTGGGCTACCGGTGGGTAATAATTCAGCGAAGATTCCTTCCTTCTGTGCTGCTGAGCTAGAGGGAGCTCATTTTTGTGCTTAGGGTCTCCGGTAGCCTTAAGCTTGGGAGTCCCATAAGTGAGGACTGACTTCCTGCTTGGTCCTGGAGAAAGCGTAGTTACTCACCTGTAACAGGTGTTCTCCAGGAGCAGCAGGAATCAGTCCTCACAACCCTCCCTCCTCCCCTTGGAGTTGCAATCATCTGCTTTAGTTTTTTGCAAATTTTTATGCTGTCTTTTTTAGCTATGTCATCTGACTGGCTAAGATGGCACCCTTGGGCGGGAAGAGGACCGCGCATGCGCGCTGCAATTCCCAAAGGCTTTCTTTGAAAGCTGGGGAAAATTGCTCCGCGAGGGCTCCGTCGGCGCCGACGTCACCCATAAGTGAGGACTGATTCCTGCTGCTCCTGGAGAACACCTGTTACAGGTGAGTAACTACGCTATACTAGTAAGCAAAAAAAACAAAAAACAATCCTGCTCTGGGGAGCAAGCACCAATCGATATAGTTTAAAACCATTGTTCCAGATAACGTTTAAAAGTATGTTCCCTGTAATTACACTTGTATATAGTTAAAACCCTGCTCTATGTAAAGTATACAAGTTTCTGTTCAATGTAAACCGCCCCTGATCTCTGGAAGGGGCGGTATAGAAGAAACTGTTAAATAAAATAAATAAATAAATAAAATTCTGAGATGACTAAGAAATAAGTAAGTCAGAGGAGACAGAATATATGTTATTGGTCATTAACGTCAGTACAGACTGAAGGTATGGACCACTAGTAAGCAAAGTACAATCTTGTTATGAGATAATACCAATTGAACATGGGAGTGATCTAAGATTTAAATTGATCAAAGGAAAGAGCATAATTATTATTAAATGCTGGTATTGGTGCAAGCTAAAGATATAAACCACAATAAACATGGTCTTCATGCTTTTAGTAGTTACGGGTTTTCAAAAGTTCTACATTTCTCAAAGGCACATTGCTTGAGTGTTGTAATCCTGGCTACACTTACTATGTTTATTAGCCTATATAAAAATTAAGGACAACAGATTTAATATTTGCCATTTCCAAATGTTTTCTATTTCCTCTGTGTTTGAGAGAGTTCCTTTGGAGAAGCGTACAAAAGGATATTTTTTTTAATACATCACTAGTTCCTTATGGATGGGTACATTGTGGCACGGGCTCAAATGGTCTCTGGGAGTTCTGTTTTTCAGTAGGCTTTTCTTGGTGTTTTTTTCTCTAGGGATTTAGTATTGACAACTTACTGTAAGTTTTCACAATTCCCTTCCTTTTTGTTTCTTTCCTTTTTCTTTCCCTATCACTTCTTCTCTTCCCTCTCCCTCCCCCTTTTTTTGTTCATTAGTTCCTGCGATACCTGCTGATGAAAGGCAAGATACACATGATTTAATTCAGACTGTTTTAGATTAAACACTTATTTACTCCATGGGTATCCTCCCTTTTATGTATATGAGGATTTGATGGGCTTTATGGTTTTTCTGCTGTTTTTTAACATCACATTGTTTTATAATATTTATAGATGTATATGTATTTGTATATGTCTTTATGCTTTTTATTCATTAGTACTAATTTATAATGTTATACTTAATGTAAATCATATACAAACATAAATAAAATAACAGTTTGTATACATTATATCCCACAGTCTGAGACTCTCTTGTCTGAGGGATCGGAGAGGGAGCAGCCTGCAAAGGTCTCTCGAAAGGACTCAACCTCAGACCGGCCTTGGTCTTCAGACACCATCCTCATTGAGGATTCCCCTTCGGGGGAGCCGGCGCCAGGCCCATTTCCTTTGCTGCCTGCACTGATGGCTGCGGAGTCTTCTGGCCTGGAGTCCAGAATAGCGGCCCTGGAGCACAGTTTGTCTGCCTTCATGGACCAGCAGAGGTCACAGTTGTCCGGTATGACCGGTTCCTCCGCCCCGACCACCGGGCCCTCGATGTCAAAGATGTCCCGGGAGGCCAAGCCAATCCTCAAGACCCTTCTGCCTCGATCCGGTTCCCATTCGACAGGCCACAATCGTCCCCAGCCAGTGTGCTCGGCACCAGTCGGAGGGCCTCTGAGGGCCACGGGCCAGGGCCCTCTATGCAGATCAGCCTTCCATAGAGTCCTCAATGGACTACTCCAAGTGGGAGACAGAGGACGAGGAGTCTCCCGGCACTAGTCGCCATTGCAACATCCCCTTGGACTCTCCCACTTCAGAGCCCTGGCGGCAGCCTCTGCCGGAGGACATGACATTCCTTGACTTCATCAGGGACATGTCTAAGGTCCTAGCGTTCTCGATGGAATCGGAGGAGGACCCTCAGGCAGAGGAGCTAGAAAGCCTCCAGTATGAGGCCCCTCCGAGGGAATCACTTATGGTTCCCATCCCTCCCATCCTGGAATGGCTAATGCTCCATATGTGGGAGACACCAGCATTACTGCCCGTGGTGAGCAAGCGGCCCGACTTGATGTATCGAGTCTAGAGCTTGGGCCTCCAGAAATCACAGCTGTCGCATAACTCCAGAGTGGTGGAGTCGGCCATGCATCAACTGAAGTCAGATGCATCCCTCTGTGCCTCCCAGCAGGGAAGCACACACCTTGGACGCCCTTGGCAGAAAGTGTTACCAGGGCTCGATGCTCATTGGCTGCATCCAGGCCCCAGCTGTACATGGGCATGTACCTGAAAGACCTGGCAAAGGAAATTGCCAAGATCTCAGTGGGTCTATCTGAGGAACCCTTGCAGCGGTTCAAAAACCTGGCCAAGGTCATCCGTGAATGCTCCAAGTTTCTCTCGGGACGTCTATGATGCCACTATTTGAGCCTCCGACTCAAAGCCATCGGGCATCGGTGCCCAATGCAAGGCTTGGCAACAGTCATCCAATCTCAAGCAGTGGATTCAGGACAAATTGGTTGTCCCATGCTAGGGAGAGAACCTCTTTGGCAAACCCATGACCAACAAGTCTGCCGAGCTGGAGACAGTTCATGACGAGGACCAGGCTCTCTAAAAAGACTGCTGCTCCTCCCTGACGGCAAGGCTTGGGTAAAAAGCCCTTCTACATGAGAAAAGGGGCTGCTTACAGAAACTACCCACCTTTTATTTATTTATTTATTTGGTAAACATTTATAAGCCGCCACTTCCAGCGATCAGCAGCGGACCATGGTGTAAATACAGGGAGTAACTTATTCAATCAAAGATACAGTATGATTTGAGGGAAGGGTACACCAGAATCACAAAGAATTTCAAATATACATTACATTTTGATCATCCAGGTGCGAGTAACAAAAATGAGCTACAATCACATAGAATTACAAATATACATTACATTTTGATCATGCAGGTTTGGGCAACAAAGTGAGCTTTTCAGGCCTCCCCAGCTCCCAGTAGGGTCAGCAGGCCAAGGGACATGGGCATGGCCCTTTTAAGCAGAAGGCTCCCAAGCCCCAGGCATCAGCGCTGGCCCAGCCAGTGGGGAGTTTTTGACTCCTTGACCACAGCCTCTCCACCCCAAGGAGGAGGTCAGCAGCCCACAGGATGTCTGATCCACTATGCCCAAAGGTGGCTAGCTATCACCACTGATACTTGGGCACTTCGGGTGGTCATGGAGAGCTACCTCCTTCATCTGACTCACACCTCCCCCCTTACTTTCCAGGAGAGCCCCTTGGGTCTTCCTGAGGACAAGGCGGTGGAACCAGTACCCCACCATATCAAGGGCAAGAGGTTCTACTCCAGGTACGTCCTCGTGCCAAAAAGGACAGGAGGCCTAAGCTCCCTTACCAGGAACTTGTTCAGATTGCGCAGGTTGAGGATGGGCAAGTTCAAGATTTTCCCTTGAAACATTGCTGCCTTACCTCCAGCAGGGAGATTGGCTATGCTTCTTGGATCTGAAGGATGCTTATACCCACATCCTCATTCACCCCAACCACGGGCAAGTACCTGCGGTTCATAGTGGGGGGGGTGGCCACTACCAATACAGGGTGCTGCCTTTTGGCTTCACCTCTGCCCCAAGGGTCTTCACAAAGTGCCTGGCCGTCGTAGCCGCCTTCCTCCATCTCCGGGGGGGGGGTCTTTGTCTACCCCTACCTGGACATCTGACTCATAAAAGAAGTCACTGCCTCAGAGGTGCAGCAGGCAACACTTGGGGTTTGTGATAAACTACCCAAGTCCCATCTCCTCCCAACAATGTCTGGAGTTTATAGGGGCAAGACTGGACAACTTCCAGTCAAAGGCCTTCCTGCCCGGAGACCGAGCCATCTCAGGGCCCTAGCCCTGGACATACAATACCGCCCCTTGATACCCACTTGGCTCCTCCTGTGCTTACTCAGGCATATGGCCTCCATGGTCCACATCACCCCAGACGCCCGCCTTCACATGAGGACCACGCAGTGGAGCCTTCATGATCAGAGGACACAGGCCACGGAACGTCCCTGGGACAAAGTCCAGTGACCTGCTAGTTGGCAGACTCCCCAAAACCTCGAGGCGGGGATGCCCTTCCGGGCCCCAAGCCCCTTAAGGTCCTCACCACAGACGCCTCCTTACTCGGCTGGGGAGCCCACTGTGAGGAACTCCGCACCCAGGACAGGTGGTTGCAGGACGAGAGCAACTAGCAGATCAACCTCCTGGAAATACAAGCCATATACTTAGCCTTCCAAGCCTTTTGTCACCGCCTACAGCAGTAGCCGGTGTTGATCCAGACAGACAACCAGGTGGCAGTGTTCTGTGTGAACAAACAGGGGGGTATGGGGTCTCGTGCAGTCCGCCGAAGCAGTGGTCCTCTGCTCCTACGCAGCTCACTGGCCAGCAGACAGAGCAAGGTCCTCCAACCATACGAGTGGCAGCAAGACCCCAGTGTGGCTGACCAGCTCTTTCAACTCGGGTGGGGGGGGAGTGTGCCCACTCCTCCAGGGTGGAGGCGGACGTGTTCCTCATCTCATGGTCGGAAGGCCTCATGTACGCCTTTCCACCCACACCATTAATTGCTAAGACATTGTGCAGTACCCTCTATGACAAAGCCTCGCTCATCCTGATAGCCCCTCGATGGCTCAGGCAACCATGTTTCCCGCTATTTCTCCAGCTATTGGTGGAGACTCCCATCCTGTTGGGGAACTCTCCAGGACTCCTGTCCCAGGAGGAGGGGGCTCTCTTCTGCACCCCAACTTGGGGTCCCTGTCACTGACAGTGTGACTGCTGAAAGGTTGATCCTAGCCCCTTTCAACCTCTGGTGAGGTAGAGGAGATCCTGTTGGCCCCTCATAAAGCTTCTACTAGGAAAGCATCTGCCCTCAAATGGCGCAGGTTTTCAACTTGGTGTGCAGAGCACAGGCCCGACCCATTCTCCTGCCCGGTGGGACTGATGCTACAGTACCTTCTCCACCTCTTGCAATCCAGGCTTAAACCAAACTCTGTCTGGATGCACCTCAGTGCCCTGGCGGTGCACCACCATCTGGTGGATGGCAGACTCCTCGGTCCAGCCGCTGGTGACCTGTTTCCTATAGGGTCTGCTCTTACTGATGTCCCCAGTTTGCTCTCCAGTGACAGTGGGACCTCCAGTGTGGTATTGGGGCTGCTCACTCGCCCACCCTTTGAGCCTCTGACTACCTGCCAACTGTGATGCCTCTTGTGGAAGGTGGCATTCCTGGTTGAGCTTGCCTCCGCTTGCAGGGTTAACTAGCTTCAGGCCTTAGTGGCAGAGGCACCATATACCAAGTTCTACAAGAACAGGGTGCTGCTCCACACACATCCTAAATTCCTTCTGAAGGTGGTATTGTCCTTCCACCTCAATCAGGAGGTGCTACTTCCCACCTTCTTTCCAAGACCTCACTCCAGTAGGGGAGAGATGGTCCTCCACACCCTGGACTATAAGAGGACATTGTCCTTCTACATCCAACGTACTCGGGGGACGTTGCAGAGTTGCTCAGCTTTTTGTCTCGTATGATCCCAGTAGACTTGGGGAGGCGGTGACCAAAGGTACACTACCTACCTGGGTGGTGGACTGTATCGCCCTCTCCTATGAGCAAGCGGGGCTCCTGCTGGAAGGCAATCATGGTGCACCATATCATGGCTGTGGTGGCCTCTATGGCAAACATCTGCCAGGCCACCACCTGGTTTTCAGTCCATACCTTTGCAGCCCATTACTGCCTGGAAAGGGAGTCCCGACGGGATAGTGCCTTTGGCCAGGCTGTGCTTGGTTATCTTTGAGGTTTAGGCAACTCCTACCCTCCAGTCCTTCTGTGTTCAGGCTACCGCAGTGCTGGTTTCCATCGGACACAGGAGTCCCTACTGTAGTCTGTAGTTATGGATTCAGTTGCTGCTGCTCACGGCTACACTTGAGGGCAAAAGTGTTTTTCACTATGAGCTTTCGGTAGCCTGTAGCTGGGGAGTCCCATATGTGAGGACTGACTTCCTGCTTGTTCCTGGAGAAAGCATAGTTAGTAACAGGTGTTCTCCAGGGGCAGCAGGAATCAGTCCTCACAATCCTCCCTCCTCCCCTTGGAGTTGCTCCTTTACCATCTTTTATTTTATTTTTGCTGTCCTTTAGCTATCATCTGACTGAGCAAGATGGCACCCTTGGGTGGGAAGGGGACCATGATTGCCTGGTAGTATCTCCAAAAGGCTATGTGAGGACTGATTCCTGCTGTCCCCCGGAGAACACCTGTTACAGGTGAGTAATTATGCTTACCATGGACTTTAGAAGCTCAGATGACAAGACTTTGATTTTCATACTTTAGACACATCACGTGAAGAGATTATTGGAAACACCATGCTTGGCAAGGTTGAAGGTCAATGAAGAAGAGAGCCAGCAATGAGATGGATTGATACAATAATAGCAGCTATCAATGCCACTCTATAACAATGAGCCGCCTGACTGAAGAATGGATACATTTTAGGACCGTTATGCAGAGGGTTGCCATGAATCGACACAAACTTGATAGCACTTAATAATGTCTCTTAAAGAGGGCATACCTAGAGTTATTTGCAGATAGAGCACTCCAATAGCCTTATGATCTTTTAATAAAAACCTAAAAAATTGATGCATTGCTGTATATTTCCATAACCAGTGTCTTACACTAGTTTCCAGCAAGTTATCAAGTTCAGTTTAACTCGCACAACTATTGAATAATATGATATCTTAGTACGTCCCATCAAAACTCCAGTCTGCTGCATTTAGTCAATTGCAAGGCTTTCATATATAGAGCAGGCAAAGTCATGAGCGTAATCTGAAATGGTGAGATCAAGGCCTGAAGAGTTGATTTTAAAATTTGGGGAGTTCAAAACAATGACATAATTGGATCTTATTTAAAAAAATATATAGATGTATATGAGGTGTGACAAAAAAGAAAGAAGACTGTCCCATAAATGTTTTATTATAAAATCTACAGAGAAATTTATGCATTGTAGCCTTCATAGTAATCCCCCCCCCAGAGTTAATGCACTTCTTCATTCACTATTGCCACATATGGAAGCACTCAATAAAGTCGTTCTCCTTGGGGTCCCTCAGCTCCCTCATCTTAGTGGCCTTGATCTCTTCTACAAAGGCAAAATGAGTTTCTTTGAGCACAGTCTTCAGCCTGGGGAAGAGCCAGAAGTCACACGGTGCAAGATCTGGGGAATAAGGAGGGTGGTCGAGAGCTGTGATCTGTTTGTTGGCCAAGTACTGCCTCACACTGAGCTTGGTGTGTGGGGGTGTTATGGTGGAGCAGCCACAACTTGTCTTTCCACAGAGCCCGCCTGCTGTGCTGAACCAGGTCATGAAGGCGATTGAGGACCTGCTGGTAGAACTGCTGGTTGACTGACCCTCGGGCACAAACTCATGATGGACTACTCCCTTCTGGTCGAAGAATGCGATCAGCGTGACCTTGATCTGGACATGTGTGCCTTCTTGGGTCTGGGTGAGTGTCGAGTCTTCCACTGCAGGCTCTGTCTCTTGCTTTCATGGTCATACTGGAAGACCCAAGTCTTGTCTCCTGTGATGACTCCGCCAACGAACTCGGGTTCTTCTCTAGCAAGTCTTGACAAACATTGACCCGGTGCTCCTTCTGATTGATAAAAGTTTGGGCACCATCTTGGCGCACACCTTCCACATCCCCAGCTCCTGCACCAAGATGGTCCGCACTGATTCCCTGTGCAGGCTGAACTCCTCAGCTATCATCCGCACCGTCAGTCTGTGATCACTCCACACGAGCTGGTTCACTCTGTCAATGTTCTCAACCATCTTTGTCGTGGAAGGCTGTCTTGACTTGGGGTCATCCTCCACCTCACGGCCAGTCTTGAAGCATTTGTGCCACTCGAAGACTCGCGGCCTTGACATTGCATCTTCTCCTTAAGCCTTTTGGAGAAGTTGGAGACACTCAGTTGGGCCCTTCTCCAACTTAACCAGAAATTTCAAGCTGATTCTTTGCTCCATATTTTTGCCACCTCCAGTTGCATGACAAAGTGATGGAGCAGTGTGCTACAAAAAAACCCGAAAAAGAAAAGGAATGAAAAATATTATAGTAGAATAGTGGCGAGATGTTGCACAACACAGTGACATAAGCAGTTAGCCACTTGGCATTGAGTCATGGGTGTGGCTGCCACAGTCTTGTTTCTTTTTTGTCACACTTCGTGTATATTGTCACGCCCTCACCACTCGCCTCTAGCTTAGAGGGGCGTGATTGTATGGGGAACTTTCCTCTTTCAGCCTGAACAGACTAATTCCCCGCAATGTTTTCTGGGAAATGTAGTTTAATTGCGCTATATATGGGCTTCAGGTAGAAAGCTGTAGTTGGGCTCCTTGGGGTAAGGCAATGACAGAAATTTATTGAGCACAAAAAAAGTTCATAAATACCACATTCAGGCATACATCTCCAGGCTTCTTCAAAGTACAACAGGTTATAAGCAAAACAAAATCCCCAAACCAAAGTGGCAGCTTAAAGTATTCTTCAGCTCAGAAAAACATAGCCTTTAACAGCAAGGCTACCAGCTTTCTTTAGCCTTGCTGGTTAAAGCACAAAACACAAAACAGGCTTTCTTTTGTGGCAGTTTGCCTTCTTTTCCAGTCTCAAACCTTTCCAGGCTGTTTTCCAATTAACAAGCAAAACAAAAACTCCAAACAGGAACAAACTTTCAATGTGCAAGCAAAGTTCTATTCAGGTTTCTCAGGAAAATTCAAGAGTAAAAAGAAAGCTTTTTCCTCACAGTTAATTTGGCTTCTTGCTGTCTCACCTCACAGGTAGCAGGTGGTTAACAAGCACAAGGAGTGGAGGAGTGGCCTAGTGGTTGGGGCAAGGTACTTCAGGCCGGAAGGTTGGGGGTTCAAATCCCACTAGAGGACAGCAACCTTGGGCCGGAAGGACTGGGGTTTCTAGTCCCACAGGTGCTCCTTGTGGTCTTGGGCAAGCCACTTAACCCTCCATAGCCCATGTTCCCTGTAAAATAGTTATCTCCAAGTTATAATGCCCTGTTCAATGTAATTTCAGTTTGTTCAATGTAAACCGCACTGATGCAGAATAGCGCGGTATATAAGAGAATGTAAATAAATAAATTCACAACTCTAGC
Organism: Ichthyophis bannanicus; assembly: GCA_033557465.1. Taxonomy (NCBI): domain Eukaryota; kingdom Metazoa; phylum Chordata; class Amphibia; order Gymnophiona; family Ichthyophiidae; genus Ichthyophis; species Ichthyophis bannanicus. The sequence goes on along the minus strand of CM066033.1, from coordinate 384,101,115 downwards.
TTGTTCTTACGTCTTAGTAAAACTTCCCCTCTTTACCACGTGGGAATTTACAATCCATCTACCTGCTTCTTATGGTTACCTTTCTCTGGAGGGCTTCCTCTCAGGGCTGGCTTTCCTTCAACCCTTCTGTGGCTAAGGTTTGGCACAAAGAGCAATCCATGAGGGTGTCGTCCTCATTCAGCTCAGCATCAGGCTCTCCTAGTTGCATAGACTCCGACTCTCCTTCTGGCTCACCGGGCTCGGCTAACAGCCTCTCGTTAGAGCTGAGAGCGTCTCCTGCTCCTCTGCATTGCCCAGCATAGGTCAGGCTTCTCCTGCTCTGCTCAGCATTAATCAGGCTTCTTAGGCTCGTACCTGTGCCTCAGCTTGTATCCACTTCTCTCTCTTTCTCCTCTTCTTGCCTTTGCCTCTGCCCTTGTTTCTGGCATTCCTTCCACCCTCTCTCTTTCTCCTTTACTATAATCTAGCATAGGCTTATATCTCCAGGGTTCTAACCCCACCTCCTCTCTTCCCAGGTGACGGAGATCACTCTGCTTTCTGGCACCTGAGTAATCAGGGAGCTTACTGACGTAAGGGTCTTGGACCTTAGGTCTGTATTCACTCTCCCTTATTTCACTAGGGGAAACATGAAACCTGTTCCAGCTGGGGGGTTTCTGGTTCCTAGGTGAGGTTGTGGCTTTGTTACCCTGACCTTGAAAAAGGGGCCCTTTGCCTTTTTCCCTTTCCCCTAACTCAGGATAGGCTTCCTTACCACAATATGTATATATGGATATATATATATTGCTTTGAGCATTTTGTAAATATGGGATCTTACTATCACTCTCGGATAGTAAAACGGATGTTTTAGTACAGACTCTGCAACTGAGAGAATTTATGCTGTCACTTAGTTCACCTCTGTTTATCAGGTGACTTATGGAAAGATGATTTTGAGCCAAACAAGTTTTCATAGTCTTCAGTTATCATAATTTGACTGTGATTAAAGTGTTTTAAGTGATAGAAAGAGCAAGATAGTGGTGGTATAAAAATAACCAACAATCAATTCTCCGATGGTTGCATAGAGGTCTCTTGTTAAACTGTAGGACAGATGATGCTGATATTTGAGGCAGCTGAGACAAGAGAACACGGGGGAATGTATTTCTGATTGCTTAGCTGCTGAGCGTGCACCAAGTAAGAGAACCATTCATAACACAGGTACACTACCAAAAAACTGCCTCCAGTTTTGCAACTGATTCCTATAGATTTTGGGGTGCTGAATCCAGGAAAAATAGCCAAAATGTTCCATCACGTCACGTTTTCTTGCAAAATTAGATTTCTTACCCATATAAGGAATGTTCACATAATTTCTTTTTAGCCGACTGCAGTTTATTTTCTTGGCCCAAAATAGAGGTTGTAATGGTTAACTAACTAGAAACACTCCCTCATGATATTTTAGAGTGTTTTGTATTCATTTTATACATTAACAGGACAATTGGGAGGCGGGGGGCTAAATCCAGTACTCGCGCTGGCGCATGTTCTTTCCTGTTCGCCTCGCCTCGTTCGCTCGCTCAAACACGGTGGTTGCGACATGAACGTTCCTGTCAAATTTCAGTTTCTTGCAAGTTCATTATTACCTTTTGTTTGCTCAGTCGTAATCCAGCTTTATTCCGAAGTGGTTCACTACAGTTGTAGTTTGCAGTGCTGTGTATTTGTGATGGCTCACAGAGCCAGAGGTTGCGTCAACTCTCCGGACAGTTTTTGTTTTATTTGTGGGGAATATACCGTGAAAAAGCGGCAGAGGAACATTTCTGCATTTATTAAAAAAGTATATTTCGCCTATTTCGGTTTGAAGTTAGGCGATCAAGACAAACCGTGGGCTCCTCACAAAGTGTGCAAGACATGTGAGGAAGATCTACGCTTATGGATGAAAGGTAAAAAACAAGCATTTCGTTTCGGAATACCTATGATGTGGCGTGAACAAAGAGACCACAGCAGTGACTGCTATTTTTGCTCTTGCATTGTGAAGGGATACAACTTAAAAAATAAGAACGTAATAAGTTACCCCAACCTTCCCTCAGCAATTAGGCCTATGCCTCATAGCAACGAAGTACCTGTGCCTGAACCACCAAAATCTTTGGATCATATTTGTGTGGACGGTTCTGATCATGATGAGACTCATCAGATGGCTTTTCCCGATGAGTCCAGTACTTCCGAGTTTGAAACTGAACCAGATCCGAAACCTGAACTTTTCTCTCAAGCTGAATTGAATGATTTAGTCCGGGATTTAGGACTCCCAAAAGATGCTGCCCAACTGCTAGGTTCTCGGCTTAAACAGAAAAATCTATTGTCACCAGGAACAACTTTTTATTGGTACCGCAACCGCGAGACACAATTTTTGAAGTATTTCAGCAAAGAGGAAGATTTGGTATTTTGCAACGATATATACGGAGTGATGGAAAAGTTTAAACTCAAGTATGATCCTGCTGAATGGCGGCTGTTCATTGATTCGTCAAAAGACAGCATAAAAGGTGTTCTTCTTCATAATGGCAACACATTCGCTTCAGTTCCTATTGCTCACTCTGTTATTCTCCAAGAAAAATACGAGAATTTGGCCCTGATTCTTCAGAAGATTCGTTATGATGAGCATAAGTGGATGATTTGTGGAGACTTTAAAATTCTATCCATGCTATTAGGGCAGCAATCCGGTTTCACCAAATATCCCTGCTTCCTTTGCTTGTGGGATAGCCGGGCCCGCGACCTACACTGGGGGAAAAAAGACTGGCCAATTCAGGAGTATTTGAGACCCGGTGAGAAAAATGTTCTTCATGAGAGCTTGGTACCTCGTGATAAAATTCTATTACCACCTCTCCACATTAAGTTGGGTCTCATTAAGCAATTCATCAAGTCCCTTCCAAAAGATGGTGAGTGCTTTCGGTACCTTTGCTCAAAGTTCCCCCGACTTTCTGAAGCAAAGCTAAAGGAAGGAGTGTTTGTTGACCCTGATATAAGGAAACTCATTTCAGATGGAGCATTCGCTGAAACGATGTCTGAGAAGGAAAAGAAGCCTGGGATTCCTTCAAGGATGATGATCTCAAATTCTTGGGGAACAGGCGGGATGAGAACTATAAGGATATTGTTGCCAGGATGCTCAATGCCTTCAAAGAACAAGGCTGTAACATGAGCCTGAAAGTCCATTTCTTGCACTCCCATGTGAACTACTTTCCCGAAAACTTGGGGGCGTACAGTGAAGAACAAGGTGAAAGGTTTCACCAGGACATCAAGGACGCAGAGAGAAGGTACCAAGGAAGATGGAACACCACTATGATGGCTGATTTCTGCTGGTTGCTGCTGCAGGAAACCCCAGATGAAAAATACGCCAAGCAGCGCACCAAGAGAAGCATTCGGGGAAGAAGAAACGGGCCCACCAGGAGATTGATTGACCCAAGAATGACTTTAAAATCTAAACTGTGTTGACAAATTTCGTGTTTTTACTAAACTTTGAAATAAAAATTTGCTAGTTATTACCACAGTGTCGGATCTCATTTATTATAATTTTATTTTCACACCATCGGGTGTTTGTCTTCATGTATTGCAATGGTGCGGTTTGCGTTTTCTGTTCTTACATACATACCTGTACAACATTTTTTGCACATTTCTTTGCTTTGCTTTGTGTCTAACCTCGCTCTTATATGCTCAATGTTTGTGCACATGTATGTGGCTGTTTTAAGTGCAGACAATTTTGCTACCATCACAGTGTGTTTTGTTGACATTACTCTATTCTTATGTGCTGCCTTGTTACAATTTTCTTTATTCTTATTTGAATAACTACTAAGCAATTAGTATAAAGAATTCATCCAAGAAACTTTTATCTCGATCGCACTCAATCTGAAATGTTCACCTCAAACTGCTAACCCAATGTAGCAAAAAATCTGTACGTGATGGAGCAAATTGGTTACCAGATTTGGATTCAGCGCACCAAAAAACGTAAAAATCAATCGAAACATTAGAGGCAGTTTAAAAAAAAAATATTTTAGTGTACCTGTGTAATCGTTGATACCTAAGACTTGTCAAAAAATGTTTGGCTTAATATCAAAAGACAATCGAGCCTTGGTTAAGGGATGCCAGATTTGGAAGGCCAAGGAGGAGTCTGCTCCCTCTTACTTTAGGGCCCTATGCATGTGTGCCTCTTCAAAGGGGTGCCTTGGACACTAGGAAACTTCAACTGCTCTTCTGGCTCTTCAATTTTTTGGGATTTCTGGCAGCCCCTCCCTCTCACTTCCCCCTCCCCGCCCTACTCTCTGGGGTCTGCTGCCTGGTCTTTCCTACAGGCATCAATCTTGTATCCAGCCCTGAAGCCAATGAAATATAAACACCAAAAAGTAAGAGGTCTTGATCGCATCCAACCCCTTAAACAATATTGCTGGCCATGATAGGGCATGTATGTGGCTGCTCCCATGCTTGCTCCTATTTCTTTTAGATTTTCCAAGCTTCTTACCTGTATCAAGAATCTTGAAATGGGCAAGATGAGAGTGAATGTTTGTTCTCCAGGAAGCCAAGGCTACTGTTGGGCAATTCATGGATATTCATTTTGTTCCCAGCACATTGAAAGCACAGTTACTTACCTGTAACAGGTGATCTCTGGGAACAGCAGGAATTAGTCTTCACATATGGGTACGTCGGTACCGACGGAGCCTACATGGGAATGCTCCCCAGCATCCAATCAGAAAGCTTTTGGGAGCATCCCTTGCGCCTGCGCGCTGACTTCCCGCCTTTCCAACTGCCTCTCCTCAGTTGAGTTCATAGCTGAGACAGAAGGAGAGAAAGAGGAAAGGAGATAGATAGATACAACTCCTAGGGGAGGTGGGTGGGTTGTGAAGACTAATTCCTGCTGTTCCCAGAGCTCACCTGTTACAGGTAAGTAACTGTGCTATCTCCAGGAACAAGCAGGAATGAGTCTTCACATATGGGGACTCCCTAGCTGTGGGTGCCAGGGGAGATCCCATAAAATGTGTATCCCTGGAACAGGACGGCATTTCCCAAACCTGGATCCCCGGCATCCCCTGAGGGATGGGGGGTAGGAGTTGAATAGAGAAGAGCTGTAGAGGAACAGCGAATCTAAAGACTACAGAAAAAAATGAGTCTTTAGAATGTATGTCAAGTATCATTAAAAAATTTAATGAACTAGTACAATATAGAGCTTACCTACTGGATTGTAGGAAATAGAACTGTGATGGAGTGTACTGTAGATGCAGTAGCGGAATCCTCAAGGTAACTTCACAGCAGTGAGGATGAAGTTCCAAAACCTGGAATGGGCAGGTGACCCAGGTGTCAACTGGGTTAGGAGAAGAACGGCAGGTCTTCAATGGAAAGCTTTATGGGAAAAAGCTGAAAACTCTTTTAGGTACAGAGTTATTAACATTGAGGACTAAAAGAAGAAGACTGACCGATCTGGAGAATTAGCCCAGTCCTGAAGGGAAGAGGGGGTATGGAAAAAAGCCCCTATTCCCAAGGAGAACAAAAGTGTACTCAGAAATACTGAAGATGTACACTGTCTTTCCTAGCTGGTAAGAGATAGGAAGACATTGAAGTTTGATACTTCATAGACAGGGAGATCTATAACAAAAATAGAAGCTGTTGACATCACAGCAGTAATTGTGTGTATAACCGCTCCCACTTACTCAGCCGTATGAGAATCGGCAAGTTGACTGTCTGGACCCCTTAAGAAGGTAAAAGCTTTATAGCACAGACAGTTAGGGAGATAGTAGGTAATAAGCGTCCTATGGACATCTCCCAATGGGCACAGATATATATATATATATGGAGATACATACATATCTATATATATGTGCATATATGTCTAGATATGTGTGATATATATAGATATATATAGATGGGCATGACATGCCCACACAGATTACAGAAATATGTATGTATAGGACATATACATACATGAATATAAGTCTGAGGATACATGCCTGCAACTGAGCCCCACAAAAACATTCACATGGGGAATGTGATGGGAAAAGATTCATCTAATAATGGGGTGAAAACCACCTGAAGATATATAGAGAATCTATTTCTGCGGTGCAGGAATGTAGTTCAGTGGAATAACCAGTATGGTTGTGTGAAAAAACAGAGGATAATAGCAGTCTAGCAAGAGCACGTCAGGAGTACTTTAGGACTCTGACATGTCCAAAGGACAAAAAAACGCATAGACTAAGACACCAGGATGACCCAGCCAAGGGACACAGGGGTATCATGTACACTAAAAGAGTATGCGTTGTCCAAGTGGAGCAGAAAAGCATAATGCCAAGCTGTAAGGAAAAAAGGGGTAGATTCCTGCAAGATTGGGAACTCCTTTGACATTCACGCAGAAAAAGCTTGTCTTCTGTATCACAACAGGAGACGAGGGTATAAAGAACCCATATAGACATGGAATGATTATATAAGCTTTTTCTACTATATGGAAAAACCCTCAGAGACAAAGTTCAATGCTCTGTAGCAAGGGCCCATAGTAGAAAGCTTCTCTGAAGATTGCAGAGAGCATTGTGCAGGAGAATTATGAGATAAAACTGACTGAAGTCAGGTGTGTTGCCACATCCTAGGAAAGGATATGGCTAGAAGAAGATAACTTGCAGTGAGCACTAAAGTAATCACTGGAACTCCTGCATGCACAGCAACTGAACAAAACAGCAGAGGGGATTCTCCTGTATAAAAACAGAGAGAAAACAGACAAAGGGAGCGGAGATATTCCCGTCCCTGTCTGATGAGTTGTTCAGAGCATGCATTGAAGGATAACAAAAAATCTACACTGGAAAGGAAGAGAAGTGTTTCAGTATGGTACCAACTCAAGCAGGGGAAAACCCTGGAAGAGAGGGGGTTGGAAGGTGACATACCATGTGGTAAGTCAGCTGAAGGAAAAGATGTCCATGTGGGGACAGAAACTATCATGGGATAGTTGTAACCTCCCTTCGTAGTAGTAAGAAGGGGAGAATTCTGTAACCCATGGACAAAAGTATCCTAACAGCTTAGCATACTGAAAAAGAAAAAAACCAGTGTAGAGTTTGAAGAATAAACTTCTGCTAAGAAGAAGTTAACTGTAGATTGCAACATACAGGAACCTATGGTTGCTGGTTATGACTAGACTGGTTAGAGTCTGGAGACTTCAGACTAGGATGAGATGTCCCTTGCTTGGGTACATCTGGAGGATGGGCAGGAGAAGGGTGAAACCTTCTTTTCTTAGGGAAAGAAGGTTTGGTAGGACATTTCCTACGTCCTGGGGAAAAAGAAGGCTTAGGATGGTGTCCAGAACCAGGGAGGTCAGTGGAGCAATGAGCAACCTGACGTAAAGCCTCTCTATTGAAGAGATTTTCTCCAGTACAAGGAGAATTACCCAGTGTATGTTGTGCCCATCTGCTCAAGTCTGAAGCTTGCAGCCAAACTTTACGACTTGCTCCAATGGCAATAGCAGAGGATCTGCTAACAGACTCAAAAGAGTCTAGAGAAGCACGAGAAAGAAACCAAGAGATATTCCTGCTGTGATTAAGAAGCAAGGAATAGTCAGTGGCCTTAGGCTCTGATAAAAAAGGGGACAAAAGAGATAATTTCTCTGTGACCACCTGAAGTGTCAGACTCATATAAAAAATATATGAAATAATTCTTGAAGCCAGCATAGAAGTTTGGAAGGTTTGACGTCCAAAGGCATCAAGTGCTTTAGATGCACGACCTGGCGGATAAGAAGAATGTTTGTTCTTGCTTCTTACCTTCCTCATTGCTGATTCCACTACAATGGAATGATGTGGAAGTTGGTTTTTTTTTTGAAACCCCGGAGAGGGAGGCACCTGATACAGAACATTAGTGGCTGTAGAAGGCGAAGGAACCTTTAAAGGTGATTCCCACATCCTCAGAAGAAGATCCTGCAAAGAATGATGTAAAGGAAGCATTATATTTTCCTTTTCTGCAGGATCTTGGTTAAGAGTAGAGCCAGGAATAGGAATGGCAAGAAAGGTTGCCATGTCAAGGAGAAATTTCTGAAAAGAAGGATCTCTAATGGGAACTATTCCTGGGTAAGCTGAGGTTGAAGGAGCAGTTTGAGCACCAGAAGACCTACTGGACTGGTGCAGAAAAAGAATTCTGCTAGATGGACAGTGATACTGACAGTTCTGATTCGAGGCAGATAGTACTGCATCGTCAGTGCCCGGTATCGATTCCAAGCTAGGCATAGAAAGGATCGATGGCACCGATGGAACTGCAGGAATCGACATCGATACCGATACCGGTATCGGAAACGGTAATGTCATCGAAGCAGTAATCGGGGGCTGCTGAAGCGGTACCGATGTAGCCAGAGAGCCTTGGTGAATATCCTCGGTACTGCGTAGTCGGAAACGATATGGATTGGTTCCGAAACGCGTCGGTACCAAGTTATCTAGACTGGATATCGATTCTAGACTCGGCATCGAAGGGAGCGAGTCTATCGATGCATGTCTAGAAGGTACCGATGTTGGTGGTGGTATTGGCGATGCCGATACAGGAAAGTCAATCGGAGTCATATCGATTGGTTCCGAAGGTACCGAGGACGTCCGAAGACGATGCCTGGTGAAGAGAGGAACACTCGACACCGGCGCCGATGTCGGGGTATTGGTACCGCTCGAAGCCGATACCAACCCCGAGCATGGCGAAGATACAGGAAAGCCAATCTGGGTCGTATCGATCGGCCCCGAAGGTACCAAGGACACCAGATGACGATCCCTGGTGAAGAGTGGAACACTCGACACCGGTGCCGATGCCGGGGTATCGGTACCGCTCGAAGCGGATACCACCCCCGAGCATGGCTCAGGTATGTTCTGTGAGGGGTGAGCCCCAGGAACAACCTGAAACCCCGTAAATGCTTTGGAGCCCGAAGACTCCCGCTGGGGTTTTATTGCCAATGGGGTCTTGAGGGCAAGGCCTGAGCCATCATCATGCTGGGCATGAGACTTACCCTTCAAGAATTGGCTAGTCTTAACAGACTGTTTGTGGGTTACCTGATCCTGGAGAGAAGAATAAACCGGAGTCCTCACCTGAGGAGGAAAAACGGCATCGAGGGAAACTCGAAAAAGGGAAGGTCTTCTCCCAATAATACAGCCTGATGGATCAGGGAAAAAAGGGTCAGGACCCAAACAGGTTAGACACCAAGCATTGAAGTCTAAAAAGAAAACTGTTTCCACAGTGAAGGCACTTCTTAGGGGAAGAAGGCTCCATGTTGGAGAGGCCTGGTAGGCCCAAAACGTTAAAACAAAAACTGAGGAGAAAAATTTTCTCTAAGTTTAGAAAAGAAAAGAATAAAGCACCGGCGGTACCGGTATCGGCGGGAAAGACAGCCGCGACCACAAGAAAACAAGGAAATCAGAATTTTAAAGAAAAAAGTTTCTGCGGTGACAGGAGGACGTCCTGTCGGCTCCGCGGAAAAACGAAAACTGAGGAGAGGCAGTTGGAAAGGCGGGAAGTCAGCGCGCAGGCGCGAGGGATGCTCCCAAAAGCTTTCTGATTGGATGCTGGGGAGCATTCCCGTGCAGGCTCTGTCGGTACCGACGTACCCATATGTGAAGACTCATTCCTGCTTGTTCCTGGAGATACATGCTGTGGTGGAGAGAAGGGGAGTGACGCAAGAGGTCCCGATTGGATCTTACAGGTTCGTTGCTACAGGAGCTAGGACAAACAACAAAAAAGAACAATCTGCCTTGCAAAGGTAAAGTTTTTTATTACCTCTGTTCTGTTATAACAGGGGTTACACTGCAATGGAATACAAGCAAGTTGACCCCCTCCTAGATGAAGGGCAAACCTTTTATACATTTTCTAAGCCAGGAACATACAGAAGGAATAAAGGAGTGAAAGGGGAGGGACAACATCCCAAAGATTTCCCATGGTCACAATTTAGTCTATTGCTGATAGACAATTTCTCTGAAGGTGGTAGTGGGAGAGAAGTTTATGCAAGGGATTTGTTCTTCTCAGGAACAGCTGGGGCTCTTTAAGATAAGGTTGACTATTGATAGTTTGAGCATAATTGTCTTTGTTTTGTGAAGGTCAGCTATGTCTCTAGCCTGTTATCTTCAGAGGGGAAAGGAGAGGTGTATCTTACGTTCAGGTCTGAGCTGAGAAAGTTTGCTTTTTAGCTAAATGCATCAGGCTCTATGTTTCTATGTATAAGCAATACAGTGCTTTATAGAAACTAACAAACTAAAGCTGCATCAGGAATGTCTTGCAGCATAATTATTTCCTAAGGCCTAAGAGCAGAATTTTTCCTACAACACTAATATATCCATGTTGAAACGTTTAGAAGCAGACTATTAAAACTAATACTTATTCTAATGACAACTCTGTGTGTCCTAATACGTATTAGTAAAACAAACTTAAGAGAAAAAGGAAAAAGAGGGGAAAGAGAGAAAAGTAAGATGGAGGGAAATATGGGGAGTCCTGCTAAAGGCCCACTTTTCACAGGGAGCACTTTGTGAGTGAGCGTGATGAGATGCTGAGCTCAGGCAGCAAAACTCCTGATGTGGTTTTGAGTGATCCCAGAAGGGCAATACAGACTGATGAGCCATCAGGTTTTGAGCAAGAAAGTGTGAGAACTTCCAAGAACCCTGCTGTGGAGGAGTCAAGTATATAGCCCAAAACCACACCATGTCATACTGAAGGGTCATGTGGGACAGGTTGGTGCAATTGCTTCTCTTAGTGCTTCAGTAGTTCTCCTGGGCCTGCAGGTTTGAGAGCAAGGGCTGTCTTGTAGCAAGAATAAACCCTTGAGTATATTCGAGAGGCAGTGATGCAAATTGAAGCCCCTTTGGAGTGTGTTTCTCAGAACTCATAATTTACTAAGCAAACAGTGGGCAAGCTGGGAGAATATAGAAGCAGACTGTGAACTTAAGAGCAATTGCCACTTGGAACTCTGCAGAGTTCAATGGTGCAGATAGCTGGAGCATAAAAAATAGCCAGACATTACTTTTAAAAGCTACAAGAAACATAAGTAGGATTAAAAATATAAAACTCTTGGATTTCCCCAGGCCTAGATTGTTAACACCCGCTGAACACTGATGTATGCATTTGAAAGACATTTTGAAGATAGTTAAACTTGAAGAACTTGCAGTCTCAGGCTTTTGGAGTGGCTCCACCGTGCCTGTGCTCTGTTTCACCTGCCACCACTGTGCCTCATCTCACTCTAATTGGTAGTTGAGGAAGAATGCTACTCTGAGAGGAGGAGGAAAGGTTGTGAGCACTTAACCTGCTGTCCACGGAGAACACTTGCTACAGGTAAGTAACTGTCTTCTCCTTGAAGGAGCAGGATAAGCACTTACATGTGGGATTCCCCAGCTACAGCCTGCCTCCATAGAAAAAGGGGAAATACAGTGTTGCAATAGGCTGAGACAAGTGAGCATACTTTTGGGAGCAACAGCCCATTTAGAATATTTTTTTAGGAGGCAGCTTGAAACAGAAAATAAATGAGCCTAGGGTGAAAAGGTGTCTAATCATATTAGATAAACAGATTTAAGAGAGAGGATTAGCTGAATCTGCTGTGGGGTCGGGAGTCAGATTCCAAACAGTGAGATGTGGGCAGAAGTCCACATTGCTGCTCTGCAGATCTTTTTAGTGGAAGCCAGTCTCAAGTGGGCCATCAACACAGACATGGCTTGGACATTGAGCTATGACATGACCCTCAAATCAAGCCAGTCTAGGCATTAATGAAAGTGATGCAATCTGCTAGCCAAATTGAAAGTGTACATTTGATGGTAGCCACCAACCTGTTGGAAAGAGTTGGATTGTAAGGGCTTTAGCTCACTGCATGTAGAAAGTCAAGGCTCTGTTGCAGTCCATGTGCAATGTGCTTACCCCTTTATTTGCATGGGATTTGGGGGAAAAATGTTAGTAGAACAATTGGCTAAGGTGGAAATCCAACATCACCTTACGAAGGAATTAGGATGAATATGCAGAACCACCACTTAGTATAGGGTGGATCATTTCTCCAGGATCAAGCAGGAAGTCCGTCCTCACATATGGGTGACGTCGGCGCCGATGGAGCCCCCATGCAGAGCATTTCCCCAGCTTTCAAAGAAAGCCTTTGGGAATGCAGCGTGCATGCGCGGTCCCCTTCCCACCCAAGGGTGCCATCTTGCTCAGTCTTCTTTTTTCCGCGGAGCCCGACGGACGTGTTTCGTTTTCACCTGAGGAAAAAGTTGATTTTTTGGTGTGGACCTGTGTTTTCTTCGGTTCGATGCCGGTTTCCCTTTCCCACCTGGGCCTGGTACACCGGTATCGAGCCTGGACTTCATTTTTCGTTTTTTGTCCTTAGTGATTAGCGTACGCGCTATTTTCTATTTTTCACTGGCAGCCCTGTTGTTTGACCTCGCAGGGGCCCTTTTTCCCCTGATGGCTGCCAGCGGGTTTAAAAAGTGTGATGGGTGTAAGAGGCTTTGGCCCGAGTAGCTGCGGCTGGCATCGGTGCATGCTGTCAGGCCTGGCTACAGTCATCGGACCTCGAACCGTGAGTTCAGGACAAGTTGGTCGATGTCCCCTGCCAAGGTGAAAACCTCTTTGGCAAGCTCATGGCTGAAAAGGCTGCAGAACTCGAGTCCGAGACTCTCACCCGGATAAGGCTGACCAGGAAAACCTCTGCCCGTTCTCAGAAGAAGAAGGGCTCGGGGAAAAAAGACCTTTTACCTGAGGAAGTCATCTGCCTACAAATCATACCCTCACTTTCAGTCCTCTGTAGCTCCCCAACAGGGGCAGCAGGCCAAGGGGCAGGGACATGGGCCCCATAGGCAGAAAACCCCCAAGCCACCAGCTCCGGCTCCTGCACAGTAGGGAGCAGGGTTTTGACTCCAGTGGCATAGCCTCTCCTCCTCAGCAGCCCCTCTCAGCACAGGAGGCCGGCTGACCCTGTATGCCCACAGGTGGTCAGCCGTAACAAGGGATACCTGGGTGCTAAGCATAGTCCAGAGAGGCTATCTCCTCCACGTCCACCAGGTACCTCCCTCCTACTTTCCAGGGGAGCCTCCAAGACTCCCTCTACACAGGGACTTACTCCTGCAGGAGTTAATAGGTCTTCTAAAGGAGCAGGCGTTGGAACCGGTGCCTCACCACCTGAGAGGTCAGGGCTTCTATTCCAGGTACTTTCTGGTACCAAAAAGAACAGGAGGCCTCAGGCCCATCCTAGACTTGCGCAATCTCAACAAGTTCCTGGAGAGGGAGAAGTTCAAGATGCTTACCCTTGGAATCCTGCTGCCCTACCTCCAGCAGGGAGATTGGCTATGCTCCTTAGACCTAAAGGATGCTTATACTCACATCCTTATTAATCCAGACCACAGACAATATCTCCGATTTGTAGTGAGAGGAAACCATTACCAGTACAGGGTACTCCCTTTTAGCCTAACCTCCGCCCCCAGGGTTTTCACCAAGTGCCTGGCAGTGGTGGCGGCCTATCTCAGAGTTCAAGGACTCTCTCTTTGTCTTTCCATACCTGGACGACTGGCTCATCAGGGGTCAGTCTCCACAGGAAACCAATCAAGCCACCCTCCATACTGTGTCTCTTCTCCAGCATCTGGGATTTGTCATAAACTTTGTAAAGTCCGCTTTGCGCCCCTCACAAAACATGGAGTTCATAGGAGCAAGACTAGCACCCTTCAAGCGAAGGCCTTTTTACCCGTGGACAGGGCCCACAGACTAATTGATCTGGCCAGACAGTTCCACAGCAATTCTTTAGTCTCCGCCAGACAATTCCTAAGGCCCTTAGGCCACATGGCATCCACGGTCCATGTAACTCCAAATGCCCGTCTGCACACGAGGCCCGCTCAGTGGGGCCTAAGGACGGACAAAGTCAGGGTGTCCAATCTACTGGCAGATTCTCTGCAGTGGTGGCTTCATCTCCCGAATCTACTGCAAGGGGTGCCTTTTCAAGCACCTCCACACTCTCAAGTGCTGACAACCGATGCTTCTCTTCAAGGTTGGGGTGCACATTGCCAAGGAGCATGCACTCAAGGCCTGTGGTCTCCTTGGAAGGCCACACAGCAAATCAATTTCCTAGAGCTCAGAGCGATCCGCTTAGCCCTGCGGACTTTCTCTCATGTCCTCTCTCAGCAGTCTTAGTTCAGACGGACAATCAAGTTGCTATGTTCTATGTGAACAAGCAAGGGGGTACAGGCTCCTGACCTCTTTGTCAGGAAGCACAGGACCTGTGCTCCTGGGCAGTCAAGTATGGCATACTTCTCAAGGCGGTCTATCTCCCTGGACAGGAGAATTACCTAGCAGACAAGTTGAGCAGGATCCTACAGCCACACGAATGGCAGTTGAATCCTCTGGTAGTTCAACAGATCTTCCTCAGATGGGGTCTTCCCACCGTGGATCTGTTTGCCAGTCCACTGAACCGTCAACTGCCCAGGTTCTGCTCCAGACAACTTCATCCTCTCAGAGTAGCAGCGGATGTATTTCTCATACCATGGTCTACAGGCCTCTTATATGCGTTTCCTCCCACGCCTCTAGTGCCCAAAACACTGTTCAAAGTGATCTGGGACAAGGCCTTGGTGATCCTGGTTGACCCCCAGATGGCCAAGGCAACCGTGGTTTCCACTTCTTTTGCAACTAGCGGTGGACGCTCCTTTTCCTCTGGGGATGCAACCCGATCTCCTGTCTCAGGAGCAGGGATCTCTCTTACACCCCAATCTCCAGTCCCTCAATCTGATGGCCTGGATGCTGAAAGGGTAGTTCTAGCACCCTTACTGCTGCCTAGGGAAGTGGTCTTGGCCTCTAGGAGGCAGTCCACTCGGAAGTCATATGCTCTTAAGTGGCGTAGGTTCTCCATCTGGTGTGCCCAGCACAAGGAGGATCCTTTCTAATGCCTGGTACCAGTGGTGCTGCAGTATTTGCTGCACCTGTCCAATCTAGGCCTTAAATCCAACTCTGTTAGGGTCCACCTCAGTGCTCTCTCAGCGCACCACTCACCGGTGGAGGGTCAGTCTCTCTCAAGCCACCCTTTGGTAGCTCGCTTTCTCAGAGGCCTGCTTTTGCTTAAGCCTCCAGTTCGTCCACCTGCCCCTGAGTGGGATTTGAATGTGGTCTTGCAACAACTTACTTGCCCACCATCTGAGCCTATGGCTACTTGTCCTTTGTGCTTTCTTTCCTGGAAAGCGTTGTTTTTGGTAGCTCTTACCTCAGCAAGGGCGAGTAAGTGAGCTTCAAGCTCTGGTGTCAGAGGCACCATACACTAGGTTCTATATGAACAGAGTAGTCTTACGGACTCACCCTAAGTTCCTTCCAAAGATTGTCTTCTCCTTCCACCTCAATCAGGAGGTGGTTTTTCCAACTTTCTTTCCCAGGCTGCATACCGGCCGGACTGAGATGGTCTTGCATACCCTGGACTGTAGGAGGGCATTGTCCTTCTACCTTGACTGTACGCAGGGACACCAAAGGGCTGTTCATCTCTTCGTCTCTTTTGACCCTAATAGGTTGGGGTTACCTGTCTCCAAGTGTACCCTGTCCATTTGGGTAGCAGACTGTATCGCCTGGGTGTACAGGGCAGTCAGCCTCTCCTTGCAGGGTCTAGTCACGGCTCACCGTGTCAGGGCGAAGGCTGAGTTAGTGGCTCATCTCCGCTCTGTTCCATTGGCAGACATCTGCCGGGCCGCTACTTGGTCTTCAAGCCAGACTTTTGCAGCCCACTACTGCCTCGAGAGGGAGTCCCGCAGGGACAGTGCTTTCGGACAGGCGGTACTCCGTAATCTCTTTGAGGTATAGGCAACTCCTACCCTCCGGCCCTGGTGTTTGGGCTACCGTTCGGGGGCATTCTCAGAGGAGATTCTTTTCACACATGCTGAGGCTCTAGAGGGAGCTCATTTTTTCAGCTTTGGGTCCTCGGTTGCCTTAAGCTGGGGAGTCCCATATGTGAGGACTGACTTCCTGCTTGGTCCTGGAGAAAGCGTAGTTACTCACCTGTAACAGGTGTTCTCCCGGCAGCTGGAATCAGTCCTCACAACCCTCCCTCCTCCCCTTGGAGTTGCAGTCATATAATTGATTTTGTTTTTTTGCTGTCTTTTAGCTATGTCATCAGACTGAGCAAGATGGCACCCTTGGGCAGGAAGGGGACAGCGCATGCGCGCTGCATTCCCAAAGGCTTTCTTTGAAAGCTGGGGAAATGCTCTGGATGGGGGCTCAGACGGCGCCGACGTCACCCATATGTGAGGACTGATTCCTGCTGCTCCTGGAGAACACCTGTTACAGGTGAATAACTACACTTTACTGGAGATTGGAGCTTGCTGTTTGCTTAGGTTATCACCACTAAAAACAAGACCTTCCGAGTGAGATCCTTCAGTCCATAGGTATCTAGTAACTCAAAAGGACCTTTCATCAGTTCAGTTAAAACTGTCAAGATCCCAAGACACTGCAAGAAGCTTAAGGGGAGGCTTTGTAAGAAGCAAGTCCCACATGAAGCAAACAACTAAAGGCTTTAGAGAGGTTTGCCTTCTAAAAATGGTAAGTACCAATTGCAATGAGGGTGATTATGATAAAATGAGGGGAGAGGTTAAGAAAAACAAAGAGCAGCTGCAGAGGTCAAAGGTTTACATCTGGTGTGAATGTTGTTTAATAATAGTCTTTGAAGCCCAGACCAGATCTATTCCATGCATTGTTTTTGATGTTATAATGTAACAATGTTTATATTGTAAACTGCCCTGATTCCTCGATAGAGCGGTATAAAAAAAAACCACACAAATAAATAAATTAATTAATTAAAGGCAGAAGGAAGGCCAAACAGCCAGTATGGTTATAAGGTGAAGTGAAAGAGGCTATTGGAGCCAAAAAAGAACTTTCACAAAATGGAAAAAGGAACCAAATGAAGAAAATAGGAAACAGTATAAGTACTGGCAAGTTAAATGCAAGACATGGATAAGGAAAGCAAAAAGAGAATTTGAAAAGAAACTTGCCATAATGACAAACTTGTAATAAAATCTTTTTCAGGTACATATGAAGCATGTAGCCAGGGAAAGGCTCATATGGCCCATTAAATGATCAAGAGGTAAAAGGGGCTCTCGGGGAGGGTCTAGGTTGTAGCTGAGAATGAATTTTTTTACTTTGGCCTTTACTGAGGAAGATGTAAGGCAGCAAGAGTATTTAAAAGTAATAAGTCAGAAGAGTTGAATGGAACCTTAGTGAACTTAGAAAATGTAGTAGAATGAATTGATAGACGAGCAGCAAATCAACTGTACTAGATGGTATATATACGAGTACTGAGAGAACTCTGATGAAATTGCAGAACTACTAATAGGCTAAAAACCACTATCATTAAAATCATCTATGGTCCCAGAACATTGAAAGGTGGCCAACATAATGCCTATTTTTAAACGGTTCCAAGGTTGATCAAGAAGCTACAGATTCGTGAGCCTAACAGGCAGTGCCAGACAAAATGGTGGAAGCCATTATTGAGAACAAAATTACTAGACATATGGACAGACATGGTTTAATTGGACAAAGTCAATGTGGATTTCGCCAAGGGAAATCTTGCCTCACCATTCCGCTCCATTTCTTTGAAGGCATGATTAAGCATGTGGATAAAGGTGAGCCAGTTGATAGAGTGGCATTTTAGAAGGGACATCCAGGGCAAAATATCAGAGAAAACACCAGGGACGTTTGAGCCAAAACTTAATTTTAGAAGCGTGGATGAACGGCTGCAGAAACCTTTTTCAGTGACCCAGTAGGAGTTTTTCAGAAGGGGGATGTAGTCGGTGACAGTTCAGACACTGATGTGCGGTGGTAGATTAGTAATCTATTTGGGGTTTGAACTTGATTGCTGGCTTTTTTGGCCAAGAAATATTGACTGTGGTGATGACTGTGCATTGTGTCCTTTCCCCGATAGCATTTCCAGCATGAAATAGGCACTTTTTTTGCTCCTTATTCATGGTCAGGAGAAGGAATGAGCATGGATGCCTCCACAACCAGGGTCAGACATGGTTGTGCCATTCTGAATTCGCACCATAGCATGCATCTTCCGGGCTCCACCCAAACCATTCTTCCAGTATGCCCTCATACTAAGGACATTCATATACCTGGTTTCTAAAATGGTTCTTGGGATGTTCTTATGATTTGGATTTCTGAGTGCTCATTTTCAAAAATTCCAAAACACAAATAGGGCTTCTAAAATAATCCCAATAGTGTACTTAGACTTTCAGAAAGCATTTCACAAAGTCCCATATCAGAGACACGTGAGAAAACTTAAAAAAAAAAAAAAAAAAGAGATTATGGCAGAGGATTGATGTCATCTCCTGGGATGGTGGCATTGGATTAGAGCTCAGCAACCTCTGATGTACAAAGTGCATATTTTAGCCATTACCTCCCCCAATTGCTGCAAAGTGTATGCAAGAGCCGTGGGGATTTCCCAGCAGAAGTTGCCAGGGAAAAAGTGTGCCCCAGACCTGCAAGAATTTGCTTTTGAGTGAGCATTGGTGGCAAAAAAGGAAGTGAGCACAATGGTACTGGTGGAGTCGATTTGATGCCAAAGGACCGTGAGTGCACAAGTCTGAGAGAGCAGCTCAGATATGGAGGGGGAAGGACTGCTGACTTCAGCTGAATTCCAGAGTTGGTTTACCGACCTTAAAAGTGAAATGCTCTTGATGAGAGGGAGCATTGCACAATGAACTGCAGACAATGGGTAAGAGGGTAGAGAGCATGAAAGCCAGCTTGAGTAGCAGGGAGAGACTGTGCACGAGCTAGAACGCATGGTACACTTATTGCAAGAGGTGAATGATGAGTTTGTTGATTAAACTTGACTTAGAGAATCGCAGTCGTAGGAGTAATTTGTGATTCTATGGCCTGCCAGAGGAGGCTAACTATGCAGATATCGCAGCAGTGGTAGCTAAAATGAATCCTGCCCTCTGGGATAGGGAGGACGAATACCCAACAATTAAATTAGATTGTGCCCACCAAGCACTCGGGCCCCCTATGTGTAAATCTGCCCAGAGACATTGTGGCCTGTTTCCACAACTTTATCCTTAAGTGCTTAGTAGGGCCCATCACAAACGAGAACTGGTAATGTGATTCCTACAAAATTGAGATATTTGAGAATCTTGAACCCGCTACCATAAGGAGATCTCAGGACCTTTGGGACATTACCTAGAAGCTGTGTGATTTAGAAATTAGATATGGTAGGCAGTTCCCGTTCGCCTTGGCTGTTACATGCGAGGGTCGCACAGTGAGTTCAGAGTTGTTTGGAGGCCTTGTAGAGCCTGAAAGACCTTGGAATCCCTGAGTTAACAGATTTGGCTCTCCATCCTCCCCTTACCCCTCGCCTACATGTGGCAATGTGTGGAGTGGGAGAGATGACTGCGTTGTTACCCAGGGGGAGAGTGGATGGACACCCCTTTGGACTCTGACTGACTGATTGTGGCTTTTGAACTGTGGGGGGACTTGATTCAACTGAGTTTGCAGTTGGGAATGTGAGGGAATGCCGTGGGGATGATATGAAGGTATTTGGTATGTTGTCCGTTTGTTGCAACCAGGGTAGCATGAGAGAAGGGGCTGAATGTGACTCTGGGGGATGGTTGAGTATTGGTGGTGAATGCTGGTGAGATGGGGGTGAGCTTGCAATAAGGAGTTGGGGAAGTGAGATGGCATGAGTGGGGAAAGTAAAGCTGGGGAATGCACAACTCTTGAGAGGGGGGGTGATAGTTGCTTACCTCTGTGCAGACAGTGGCCCGGAGGATGAGGGTAAAAAGGGATGGGGAGGGAGTGGTGGTTGGGGGGGGGGGGGTAGGCCGAAAGGGCGGAGGAGGGGCATAGTGGATTGGGAAGGACGGGCGCTATGGGCTTCTTAAAGATAGGAACTATCGATGCCAAGGGACTCAACTTGCCAAGGAAGCAACAATTGCTGTTCAAAGAAATTAACAGGGTGGTGCATTTGCTGTAGTTGGCATGGAGGGAGTAGCTTAGCATCATAGCCCTAGCCTTGGATGCCAAAAAGGCATTTGACAGGATGGGATAGGAGTTTTTGTGGGCTGCCCTGCAAAACTTTGTGGTAGGAGCACATTTTCTGCATTAGGTATAGGGGCTGTATGCTTATCCTCAGGTGGTGGTAAAGGTGAATGTTTGTTTTTTCCCACTTGAGCGCGGTACTCGGCAAGGATGCCTGTTATCACCTTTGCTTTCCACCCTGTCAATTGAGCCACTTAAGGGAATGTGCGTGGATGGCAAGGAGCACAAGATATCGCTCTCTGCGGATGATATTTTGTTGATCCTTCAGGATCCCATGATTTCGTTGTGGGTGCTTCAGGTGGAACTCCTTAGTTACTAGCAGGTCTCAAATTTTTGAATTAATTTGGATAAAACAGAGGCCCTAATATTAGCCTATCGCTGGAGGAGGAGGGCTTGTTATGCAGCTCCTTCCCATTTAAGTGGGCTTCGGGTCATCTGGTCTGTCTGGAGGTGAAATTAGGCCCAGTTACAAAACTTTATAAGTTCAACCATCCTTCACTGTGGCAGGATATCCAACAGAATCTTGAGCGTTGGATGTCGCATCCACTCGTGGTTAGTACGTGTTGCTTATGTAAAGATACAATATTGCCTCAAATCCTCTATTATTTTCAGACGCTGTCTGTGGCCACCCCTAGGGGGGAGCTGGAGCGACTTCAACTTAAGTTCTTTCAGTATATCTGGAAGTGCTGTCCTCCAAGGGTGGTGTGGTGGATCCTCTATTGTTCCAAGACAAAGGGTGTATTCGCCTTCCAAATCTATACTGGTTCTACCTCGTGGCACAACTGCAATTATTGTCGGATGGTATGATGGGGGGGGAGGGTGTGTAAATGGGTGCAAATAGAGAACCAATTTGTGGGTGACATTCCCCTGCAGTATCTGGTGTGGGGCAAGTAACCCATATGTTATGCAAATGGTGCAGTTTTGGAGGCATTTGACATGTTGCAAAAGGTTGAGGGGGCGATGTCATTGCTACAGCCCATCAGACATAATACTGCCTTTCCATTGGGTTTGGTAGAATTGTTCCAACACTGGGAGAGAGGAGGCCTCACTGTGGTGATCCAGCTCTGTCTGGATGGAGAATTTTGGATATATTTGAGGACCTGCAGGAGAAATGCGGGTTGGGTCCTTGCACTCGATATAGGTATTTACAGCATAGGCACTGGTTGAGCAGCAAGACCTGGGGACTGGTCAAAGAGGCCCACAGACTTTGAATGTATCTGTTGGTACTCTGCAGCCTGGTGGTGTGTCATCTCAAAAATATATAAATTGTTAAGCGCCCTGGGGGGGGGGGGTGGAGTAAAGGGTAATTTTCAGATCCAGTGGGAAGCAGACTTAGGAAGGAACTGGGATGATAGGTGCTGGAGGCGGATCTTCAAGAAAATGGGCAAGGGGTCACTTTCTGCACACTATGTGGAAAAGGGTATAAAGTGCTATATTGTTACCTGACCCAGATAAATTAATTTGGGGGTACCTAGATACCTGTTGGTGGGAGTGTGGGGCACTCGGCACTTTGATTTCAGGATAAAGCGGTATATAAATCTTTTTAAATAAATTTTAAATAAATAAACACATGGTGGGGATGTGAGTCTCGCAGCTTTTTGGGAAGGGGTTAGAGGAGAGATTAGAGAATTAGTGGGAACGCAAGTGGAATGCGATATAACAGTGATCTTGTTGGAGATCCGGGCTGGCAAGGAGATGTGGGGAGACTGGCACATATGTGTGTAACTGCAGTGAGGTATGAGGTTGCATTGCACTGGAAGGTGGTCCAGGTGCCTACGGTGACAGTCTGGCATGCCCATATGCAGAGTTTATATACGAGTATGATGGAAAGATTAATGTCTCTCCTTAATACTATTGCAAAGTTTGATAGGGAGTGGGAGCCCTTTGTGAAGAAATATGTGAAGTAAATGTGAGTTTTCGGCTGGGGGAGGGGAGGTGGGAGTTGCCTGTTTAACTTGTTGGATTCTATGTTTTTTGCTTGTGGGGTCTCTTTTCTTTTGGAAGTTGGAAACTTACATCAAAATCATGGCAGAGGAGGCAATGTCCTATTGTAGACTGGAAATTGGTTGAAAGAGAAAATAGTAGGCATAAGTGGTCAACTTTCTCAGTGAAGGAAGGTGTCCATTTTCTTCATTCTGGCATGTACTTAACTTGGTTGTCCGGTGCTCATGGCATAGGATGTCTCTCTGGATTTTTTTTAATAAACTGAGTAGAATGAAGAACCAATGAGAACGAGATGATTTAATGCGAAGATTTAATGTTGAACTAAATTAAAAAATGTCTTTCTCCAGTTAAAATCACAACTGAGATTTTTCGCTAGGTATGCAACATAAATCCCCATCCCAATCGAAATGTCATACTTGACCAAGCCCAGATTCCTAAGTCCATTCAGTACCATTTTCCTTAATAATAGTGGCCTTTTCTCTGGGAACAAGCAGGAAGTCAGTCCTCACATATGAGTGACGTCAGCACTGACTGAGCCCTTGCAGAAGCATCTCCCCAACTTTCAAAGAAAGCCTTTGGCAAATGCCACCACGCATGCTTGGTTCCCTTCCTGCCCAAGGGTGCCATCTTGCTCGATCTCCTTTTTTCCACGGAGCCCATCAGATGTCTGTCTGCTTTCCCCTGGAAAAAGTTGATTATTTTCTATCTGAGTTTCATACTCTCCCTCTGATTGTGCACTGGTACTTTTCCTGCTGCTCTAGCATAGAGACTCTGATCCGTACTTATTTTTCACCTTTTGGCACCTTTCTGCCCTTTTTTTTTACAACTGGCAGCACTGTATGGGTCTTCAACCTTGCCGAAGTAATTTTTTCGCCGATGGCTACCAGTGGTTTTAAGAAGTGTAATTGGTGTACAAAGATTCTCTTACCGATACACACAACTGCTGTCTACACAGCCTGTGGTCTTTCTAAAAAGATGTCCATCAAGGCCTTTAAGACCGCCAGCAGGAGCATGACAAGTTTTTCCCAGTGTCGCAGCACTTCCGAAGGCCTAGGCCCCTTCTGAAGCCTTGAACTCCCATGGCGCACCGCAGATCCCGGTCGATGCCATGGGCCTTCAGATAGGGGGTCTCCCTCAAGGGAACACAGGAAGAAAAATAAACCCTTGAAGGCAGCATCCCTGAACAGTTCTGACAGGCTGAGTAAGTCCCGAGCCAGGTCCCACAGTCCATGCCGCTCATACGAGGGCTCAGAGCAGGAGTAGCCTACAAAGGTTGCCCTGAAGGAATAGCCTGGAGATTGGCCCAGACACCTTAGGCCATCCTCATTGAGGGCCCCCTTCAGGGGAACCGGTGCCTGGCCTGAGTTCCTCAGGGGGAGCTTTTGACTCCTTGGGCATTGCCTCTTTACCCCAAGGAGGACAGCAGCCCACAGGAGGACGTCTGATTCACTATGCCCACAGGTGGCCAACCATCACCACCGATTCCTGGGCACTCCAGGTGGTCAGGGAGGGCTACCTTCTCCACCTGGCACAGACACCACCTCTTCCCTTCTTCCTGGGAGAGCCTCCCAGGTCTCCCCTTCACCGGGATCTTCTGCTGCAGGAACTCGCAGGCTGCCTTGAGGACAAGGCAGTGGAACCAGTACCCCAACATCTCAGTGGCAAAGGGTTCTACTTCAGGTATTTCCTCGTGCCAAAAGGACAGGGGGCCTAAGGCTTATCCTGGACCTTTGAAACCTGAACAATTTTCTGGTGAGGGAGAAGTTCAAGATGCTGTCACTTAGAACATTGCTGCCTTACCTCCAGCAGGGAGATTGGCTGTACTCCTTGGATCTGAAGGATGCTTATACTCACATCCTCATTCACCCCAGCCACAAACGGTGCCTTCGCTTCATAGTGGGGGGAGGCGACTACCGTACAAGGTACTACCCTTCAGCATGACGTCCGCCCTAAGAGTCTTCACCAAATGCCTGGCAGTAGTGGCCACCTAACTCAATCTCCATGGAATATTTCTCTTCCACCTACCTGGACGACTGGCTTATAAAAGGAGTCACGGCCGCCAAGGTGCAGCAAGCTATGGCTCACACCATCCACATCCTACAACATTTGGGGTTCATAGTAAACCACCCCAAGTCCCATCTTAATCTTAAATGCTGGAATGCCCTACCCCCTGACATTAGGGCGATTGCCGACCTATCACAGTTCAGAAAGGCACTCAAATACCATTTATTCCTCCAATGCTACCCAAACTCCAATGACACCCCTCTGAAGAGATGACCCACTCTAAGAAACAACCCTCACGTTCATTATGTTATTTCACCCACTCATTGCCATGTAAATATCTCATGTATATAATCAACCCTGTTATCCAAGCTACTCTTTACTATGTAAAAATCTCATGTATATAGTTACCCCTGTTATCCAAGTTTGGACCCCTGTTCGATGTAAAACCAAACAGCATGTTGTTATGGTTGTTGTGTTATAATGTAAACCGCGCTGATGCCAAATAGCGCGGTATATAAGAATTTGTAATAAATAAATAAAATAAAAATCTTCTCCCGAAACAGGGTCTGGAGTTCATAGGGACAAAGCTGGACATGGCCCAGGCAAAGTCCTTCCTTCACCTGGATAGGGCCAGCCATCTCAGGGCATTGGCCGCAGTGTCTATCCGACTTCAGCTGCGCCTACTCAGCCACATGGCCTCCACAGTCCAGGTCACCCTGGACACCCACCTGCACTTGAGGATTGTCCAGTGGTGCCTTCAAGACCAGTGGACACAGGCCATGGGTTGCCTCCAAGACAGAGTCTTAGTGACCCATCAGCTAGCAGACTCTCTGACATGGTGGCAAAACCCACAACATCTCCTGGTGGAGATGCCCTTCCAAGCCCTGAGCCCTTTGAGGGTCCTTGCGACGGATGCCTTCCTGCTGGGATGGGGAGCCCACTGCAAGGAGCTTCGCACCCAGACAAGCTGGTCACAGGCCGAGGGCGACCAGCAAAACAATCTCCTGGAGTTCCGGGCAATATATCTAGCTCTACGAGCTTTTTGCCACTGTCTGAGACACCAGCTGGACCTGATCCAGACAACCAAGTGGCGATGTTCTACATGAACAAGCATGGGGTCTCACACCCTTTACTGCAAGGTGATGACACTCTTACGCACTCCGTCAAGGGATGCTCCTACGGCCAGTATATCTGCCAGGCCAAGACAATATCCTGGCGCACAAACTGAGCAGGGTCCTTCAACCGCACGAGTGGCAGCTGGATCCCAGAGTTGCCACCCGGCTCTTCTGACTTGGGGGGACCCTGCGGATGGACCTTTTCACCGGCCCAGACAACTACCAGTTGCCCCACTGCTGTTCCCATCAGCCCTACCCGGGTCAGGTAGCAGCAGATGCGTTCCTCATCTTATGGTCGGAAGACCACATGTACGCCTTCTTACCCACGCCATTGACTGCCAAGACCTTCTTCAAGATTCTCTGTGACAGAGCGTCGTTGATCCTGATAGCTTCCCAGTGGCCCAGTCAGCCATGGTTCCCACTGCTCTTTCAGTTGTCGGTAGAGGCACTGACCCCCCCCCCCCCCCCCGGGGAGTGCCCCGGGGCTCTTGTCTCAGGAAGAGGGCTCTTCCTGCAACCCAATCTGGGGTCCCTATCCCTGACAGCGTGGCTGCTGAAAGAGTAGCATTAGCATCTTTCAACCTCTTAGGGGAGGTGGAGGAGATCCTATTGGCCTCCCGTAAGGCTTCCACCAGGAGAGCTTATGCCTTCAAATGGCGCAGATTCTCGGTGAAGTGCATGGAGCAAAGGATGAACCTGTTCTGCTCAGTGCAGCTGGTGCTGCATTACCTTCTCCATCTCTCACAGTCTGGGCTCAAATCAAACTGTCAGAGTTCACTTCAGTGCCCTGGCAGTACACCACCACCCTGTTGAAGGTAAGCCCCTCTCAGCTCAGCCTTTGGTAACCCACTTTCTGAGCAGGCTCCTGCTATCAAAACCCCCTGCCTGCCTTCTGTCGACAGAGTGGGACCTCAATGTGGTGCAGTCACAGCTCACCCACCCACCCACCCTTTGAGCTCCTGGCTACCTGCCATCTCAGGTATCTCTCATGGAATGTCGTGTTCCATGAGAGATACCTGCTCGCAAGGTCAGCGAGCTCCAAGCCCTGGTGGCAGAGGCACCATACACCAGATTCTACAAGAATAGAGTCATGCTGTGCATGCATCCCAAATTCCTGCGGAAGGTGGTGTCCTTTTTCCACCTCAACCAAGAGGTGGTGCTACCCACCTTCTTCCCGAGGCCTCACTCCAATTAGGCAAAGACTGTCCTTCTCACCTTAGACTGTAAGAGGGCCCTGTCCTACAATCAACGTCCCCAGGGGCACTGCAAAGCTTCTCAGCTTTTTGTTGCCTATGACCCCAGTCGGCTGGGGGAAGCAGTGACCATGCAAACATTGTCCACCTGGGTGGTGGACTGTATCGACCTCACCTATGAACAGGCTGGGCTCATGCTGGATAGCCTGGTCATGTTTTAAACTGTGAATCCTACATGCATGTAACATTTCTTATTGTACTTCATCATAAACTCTGTATATAGTTAATTTTAACATACGTGTTCTTCTATATGTAAGTAGTTTGAGTTACTGAACTTAATGTTACCCTTGCCATGTTCAAAGTTTCCCTATTACTGTTATATGTAACTGCTAACTTTGCAGAATTAAATGCTAAAATGTAAACCGCTGCTGATCACTGGAAGGAGCGGTATAAAAATGAGTTCAAATAAATAAATAAAAGGGCAGTTGTGGCCTCTGTGGCAAACCTGCACTCCATCCCAATGTTAGACATCTGCTGGGCTGCCACCTGGTCTTCAGTCCATACCTTTGCAGCTCATTACTGCCTAGAGAGGGAGTCCCAACCAGAGAGCACCTTCGGCCAGGCCGTGCTCTAATTTTTTCAGGGTCTAGGCAACTCCTACCCTCCGACCCTTCTGTGTTCAGGCTACCGGAGTGTTGGTTCCCATCAGACACACAGGTCCTACTGCAGTCTGTATCTGTGGATTCAATTGCTGCTGCTCATGGCTCCCCTTGAGGGTGACCATGTTTTTCTCTACTGGCTTTCAGTAGCCTGTAGTTAGGGAGTCCCATATGTGAGGACTGACTTCCTGCTTGTTCCCGGAGAAAGCATAGTTACTCACTTGTAACAGATGTTCTCCAGGGACAGCGGGAATCAGTCCTCACAACCCTCCCTCCTCCCCTTGGAGTTGCTGTGTGTGTGTGTGTGTGTGTGTGTGTATATATATATGTGTGTATAAAGATGGCACCCTTGGTGGGAAGGGGACCATGAATGCGTGGTGGCATCTCCCAAAGGCTT
The DNA here is from genome assembly GCA_033557465.1 of Ichthyophis bannanicus. Classification (NCBI taxonomy): domain Eukaryota; kingdom Metazoa; phylum Chordata; class Amphibia; order Gymnophiona; family Ichthyophiidae; genus Ichthyophis; species Ichthyophis bannanicus. Next base: position 384,073,844 of record CM066033.1, on the reverse strand, counting down.
TCTTTGAAAGCTGGGGAGATGCTTCCACAAGGGCTCCATTGGTACTGATGTCGCCCATATGTGAGGACTGATTCCTGCTGTCCCTGGAGAACACCTGTTACAGTTGAGTAACTACACTTTCTTTTGGGGATGGTTTTCTTTAAAAAGTCAGTTTGATGCATATAGTTAATCTGTCATGTTTAGCCATATGCAATGCTCTTCAGATATGCAGTGATGCATTGACTGTTTTCATAAGGGAGCTTAGATTACTTTGGGACTGTTATCACTTTGAGCAAAGCTATCAGTTCATTAGACCTTTGTTGTTTGTTAATTTATTTGCTCTTCTGCACTTGAGAATGTTGATGAAATGTGACCAATTCATCAAAAGTGTCAATTCACCAGGCCTAGATTGGAGGCAGCATGGCAAGCCACCCGGCTTTAAGGTAAGTTTTCCACGCTGCCTATGAAGAGTGGCCCTGGTGGGGGTAAACCCCCCCCCCCCTCCTGGCCGGCACCCGGGGTGGGCTGCACCCACTGTCCCTTTCTTGGTATGCCACTGCCCTTGGGGCTTCCAAAGTATTTTGCTCCAGGACTGAATCTGGATATCTTTTGAAAGTGGAAAACTCTTCATCTGACATACTCGTGACAGCTATTTGAGGAGTCTGCATTGCTCTCATATGATTCATTGAAAAAGATCTTTTCTTTTCTTTTTTTTCTTTTTTAATAACTTTTTTTTATTTTCTGAGGTAATGGAGGGTTAAGTGACTTGCCCAAGGTTGCATGGAGTGCTAGTGAGAATTGAACCCTGGTCTCTTGTTTCCCAAGCCAGTGCTGTAATCATTAGGCTACTTCTCCAATCCTTATGTGCTGTATATAGACATGATGTAGCGGCGGCTGCCTTGTAAGCGGCTAAGAGGGAGGTTATCCTTATTGCAACCCATTAAATGCGAAGTTTGGCCCGGGTATGGTTGGTTGGTTAGTTAACAGGTTTTGCTTTACTGTTTTTCTACCAGTCAAAATGGTTTACATGGAGCTGAGTGAATACAGAGAGCTTATGCAAACTGGGTAACATAAAACTTACAAGTAACAGTAGGTAACAAGAAGCTTAGAGAAGGGTATCTCAACTATATTTACAATTTGAATGGGCTGGAGGGGGGTGGACTGGGGTATCTGAGACACAGACCTAGGGAGGATAGATGGGAGAGATTCTGCTAATTTGTGAGGGTTCATGATGCACTGTGCTCTGCTGGAATTCAACCCCGAAGTGTTCTTGAAATAGGTAGGTTTTTAGTTTCTTTCGGAAGTCTGTAACTGAGTTGATTCTTAGTGTGGGGCGTAGTGAGTTCCATAGGGTGGGGGCATAGAGTGCGAATGCTCTTAGGCATGTGCCTATGGTTCCTCTTGCAAATCTGGGAAGGGAGGCTGAGCAGATTTTTGTGTGCTATTCCTTGTTGGATTAGTGCTTGAAGGTGCCCAGAGGAGTGGTTGTTGAGAGCTTTGTGGATGGTTGTGAGGACTGTCAGACGGCTGCCTAGGGTGAGAACTTACACAATCTTGACGATGCATATATTCATATGATTCTTGCAAGGTATTGTGGGTAATGTAGTTCTTTCACTCCAAACACAGCTGAAGACAATAATTGAGTTGTGTAACCAGTGGTAAAGCCAATAAAATACTTCTTTTATTGATGGGGTTTAATTCACCCAGCACAAGTATGCTTGGTAGCAATATAAATGAGGTTACTTGCTTGCAGTGTTTAAATGGATAACAAAAAGTCACCAAGCAAATCAGAAAAACAACCTTCAGCTTGTCAGGCAATTAGCTAATGTTTTCTTAGCAAATAATTACCAAATAAAAAGGCACAAAGAAATGAATAAACTTTGCTGGTTAGGTTAACTTCTGCTTATTCTCCACTCAGATCCAGCAGTGATTCTCCCTTGCTCACACACACAATCAGGTGCAGCTTTAATTACTATCAATTGTCCAGCTGAAACCCTTTAGCTGGCTGGCTGCTACTGTGTGAACCCAAAATCCTGCTTTAAGAGCTATTTGCAGTGGAATAAAGAACAAAGTTTGGTTTCTTTGTGATGGCTGATGTGTTTGCTCACAGAAAGCTAGCAATAGCATTTAGATAGAGAACAGTCCATGTAATTAATAGTTTCATCTGCTGTATCTCCCCCTTCATCAATCAGCATAGGGTCACTATCATACATTGGCACAGACGAGTCTTTCCATAAGGCACTATCATGAGAATGCTTATTCCCTTGCTGCCATTCACTATTATAGATAGGGTCTGGATCAGTGTTCATACCTGAGCCTCTCCTGCTATCATAATTCCTCTCTGTATAGCCTGGCCAGTATGTAATCCAGTTCTGATGTCCAGCCTTCCAATCTTGATCCCTGGACACTGGATCTTCTATCACATACCTTCTGGCATAGGTCTGAAAGTCCCTTCCACGTGCAGTCTTCTCTCTTCCAGGTAGCCACTGGTGATTCCTATCTCTGCCAATCCATTCCTCTGGCTGACTCCAGTCCAATGGACTCTGCTGGCACTTGGAATACCTCCCAGTATAGGTACTGCCTTGGAATCTCCCAGACCTTCCAATGGCCTTTCTTCTCTTCCTTCCAGAGAGTTTCCTTCTCTCTCTATCCGCTTGGCTTGGCTTCTGCTTCTCGAGATGATGTTGGTGCTTGAGCTTGAAGCTGTTGCTGTATCTGTGTCTGAAGCTGGGCTGGAGCTTGTAGCCGTTGCTGTAGCTTTCCCTGAAGCTGTTATCTGTAGAATAAGCTCTATTCTTATTCTGTCTTAATGTGTGCTCCTCCCTAACACAGCACAGCTGTGTTGAATCAGGCCCTGCCCTTTGAGATGAGTGCTTAGGGATTACCTCATAGCTCTCTTGATTGCACACACGTTTTCTCACTTCAGCCCCTCTCATGGCTGCTAGAAACCTGGTGCATTCTGGGACTGGTAGTCTTTTATGTGAAAACTCTGTTTTCTTACTTCTACCAGAACTGACAGGTTGCTTGTTCAGAGTCATATCATCTTTTCTATAGCTCCTACCTGAGCTATGATAAGCTTCCTTATCACATACCCCCCTGCTTAAGTTATTACGGACTGGTTTTACTGGTGAAACTTCTTCTCTACAGTCCGTAATACCTACGAGAGTGTTATCTTCTTGAAGCTCACTTACTTCCTGACTGGGTTCAGGGTCATTATTTACAGGCCTCTCCCTCCAAGACTTAAGTACATTAATATGGTAGGTCTGCCTGCGCCCTCTTGCATTTTCTACCATATAAGACACTGGGCTCACTTGTTCAACAACCTTCCATGGCCCTTTCCACTGTACCTCAAATTTTGGAGCAGTTCCTGCTACCTGTACCAAAACCTTTTCACCAATGCTTAATTGGCGGCTTTTGGCCTTTCTATCATACCACCCTTTCTGGCGAACTTGACTGTCCTGCAGGTTCCTTTCAGCAACCTGCGACGTCCTTTTCAAACGTGCTCTCAAGTCACGTAGAAACAGTGGCACCTCCTGACTTCCTGGTTCAGGATCAATCCATTGTTCCCTCAAAATATCCAACAAACCCCGTGGAGCCCTACCATACATCAACTCATATGGAGTTACACCTAGGGACACTTGAATTCTTTCCCTGCAGGCATATAAGGCAAAGGGTAATAAGATATCCCATTCTTTTACCTCTCCTGCTAACCCCCTTCTCAACATTTGTTTGAGAGTTTGGTTGAATCTCTCCACCAAACCATTTGATTGTGGATGGTAGGCTGAGGTTTTCACGTGACGAATGCCAAAGGCATCCCAGACCTGGGCCAAATATTTGGATACAAAATTGGACCCTCGGTCAGTCAACACCTCTCTTGGGAATCCCACTTCACAAAACAATTTTACTAGCTCTAAAGCTATTGTTTTTGCAGAAACATTCCTCAATGGTATGGCCCAGGGAAACCTTGTCGCCTGATCTACCATAACTAGGATGTATTGGAAACCTCGGGGCGTTTTGACTAATGGGCCTACAATATCCATGGCAATGCGACCAATTGGGTCTGTGATAATTGGCATGGGGATCAATGGCACCACCGGTGGGTGAGCCGCTGTAACTCGCTGACACGCTGGACATGCAGCACGAAACTGGGCAGTTTCTTTGAAGATACCTGGCCAGTAAAAACGCACAAGTATTTGATCCAGCGTTCCTTGCATACCTTTATGACCTCCCACTGGATGAACATGTGCTAGTCTAAGTACTAGCCCTTTGAAAGTTGTGGGTACCACCAATTGTTTACGTATGGCACCATTTCTGGGGTCCTGACTCTCTCTATATAATATGTCATTATCTAGTCTGAATCTGGGCAATTCCTCCCTGACCTCCTGAGCATACTTAAAAGCTCGGGTGAGAGCTTGATCAGCTCGCTGCTCTTGTGTAAAGTTAGGAAACTTTGCCACTAACTCAGCTGGCACCCAGGGTAAACTTTGACCAGCTAACATCTCAGCCCTACCCTGTGCTCTGCAAAGTCTCTCACGCCTCTTTTGTGCTTTCAACTTTCTTACTTTACCAGATGATGGGGTTATTAAATCATCATGAGAGGGTAAGTCTCCTAATAACTCTGCCTGCTCCCCCTCCTCCTTCTGCTGGCTCTCTACCTTAGCCTGCGAGCGGGTGGATACAAGGCCCCTCTTATTACCCATAGTTTGGCCTTCTGAAAGCTTTAACCATCTTTTTAGCTAGGGACTGAGGACTTCCAAAGAAAGGCCCGGGAGCTATTTCCATTATTAAACCTCCTCCCTCCTTCTTTCCTAGCCCTTTCACTAGTTCCTGCTTAAATCTTGGCCAGTCCCTTCCTAGAACCAAATCAAAGGGTAGCCTAGGCACTACTGCTAACAGGACTTCCTCTTGTTTCCCTAGGCACTTAACCTTTAGCCTATAGGTGGGATATGATGATGCAGCACCATGAATGCATCTGATGTGAACTTGGCTTTCAGGGGTTCTAGGCACAAATCTTTCTTGGGCCTCTATCCTCTTCCAAAGCCTTTTTGACATCATACTCTGGTCTGCCCCAGAGTCTAATAAAGCATTTGTGGTAATTCCCTGCACATCAACCATCAAAAGAAATCCTTCCTTGGGCTGTTTTAAATCCAGACCCATTAAACTAGTGTGTGTCTGGCATCTCTTCTCTAAATGTCCCAATTTTCCACACTTGAAACATTTCTTTCTATTCCACTGTGTCATCTGGTTTGATACAGTACATTCATTTTCAGAAACATTCTTAATTATTCCCTTTTCTGATACAGCACATCTAGCCTCAGCATCCATCTTTAGAGGGCCACCCATTCTATGGCAAGCCTGCGTGGCTTCCAAGAATCTCTCTGCTAGCATGGTTGCCTCTCCAAGATTTTGGCAATTTTGCTGTATAAGAAAAACATTCAAATCTTTAGGTACCCCAAGCATAAATTGTTCCAGCATTATAATATCTAATAACATTTCTACTGTCTTTTGCTCAGGCTCCAACCATTTTACAGCTAAACTTCTGATTCTCTGACTCAGAGCCCTGGGTGTCTCACCCACTTTCAATGTAACAGCTCTAAACATTCGCCTATACTCTAAAATAGACAACCCTAGGCGATCTCTAATAGCTGCCTTTACATCCTTATAATTCAGAGCCTGGGCTGCTGGCATTGCTCTGTAGGCTGCAAGTGCCTCTCCAGTTAATGAGGCTGCCAGCCTTACTGCCCACTGGGTCTCTGGCCATGCTAAAGCCTGTGCCACTCTTTCAAAAGACTCTAGAAAATCATCAACATTATCATCTGGAGTTAATTTCCCAAAATTAAATGCCCCAATCCCTTGATTGAGTCCCACACTGTCCACATGTGGTGTACCAGTACTAACTGCTGGTCTTGCATCTGTTCCACTTTGGCTCTGCAGCTGAACTAAAGCTTGCACCAGATCAAGCACTGGTTTATGTTTATTGTTTATGTTTATTAAAATGCTTTCTATACCGCCCCATACCAATGGCGTCTGGGCGGTTTACAAACAAAATTAAAAACAGTTACAATATAGGCTGTCGGAAAAGTTAAAAAGAACGCCAGTTAAAATCTTAAAAGGGACAGCGGAGAGACAGAAAATAGAAAACAACAAAATATAAGAAGAAACATCAACAGGAAGAGGGGGAGGGAGACACAGACGGGGGAGGGAGGTCAAACGCCAAGCAAAACAGATGGGTTTTTAGTTGTTGTTTGAAGGCTTGATATGATTGCTCTGCACGAAGAGGGGGGGGAAGTGAGTTCCAGAGCCTAGGACCCAGAAAGTAGAAAGCCGAAGAACGTGTAGACTCCAGGTGAGCTTGAGAGGAGAAGGGAGGGCCAACCGATTAACGTGAATAGAACGGAGCAGACAATGGGAAGTACGGAATTGAAGAAGATCTGCAAGATAGAGAGGGGTACCAGTGTGAGTCACCCTGTGCACAAATGTGAGAACCTTATACTGTATACGAAAGGGAACCGGTAACCAGTGATGGTGCAGAAGTAAGGGAGTGACATGGTCGTAATGAGAAGCACAGGAAAGTAGACGGACAGCTGCATTCTGAACACGTTGTAGACGGGAGAGTTGAGATTGTGGTAGACCAGCAAGAGAAACATTACAGTAGTCGAGGCGGGAAATTACAAAGGAGAGAATAAGAGTAGCAAAAGCAGAGGGTGAGAGAAAAGGACGCACAGGTCGAAGTTGTTTGAGGGATAGAAAAGAACGTTGAACTATGGAAGTGATGTGTTCTTTGAAAGAAAGAGAGGAGTCAAGAATAACACCAAGATACTTGAGGGATGAGACAAGAGGAATGGGCTGGGAAGAGAGGGAAGGGGCGCAGGTGGGGGAAGGGCTTCCAAGGGTAAACCAAATGGCAAATGATTTAGTGGGATTAACCTGAAGAAAATTAGAGGTGAACCAGGAAGCTACAGCAGAAAGACAGAGGTTAAGAGGAGAGATATCAGGGGTATGTGAATCAGTGTGGTGCAGCAGAATGATATCATCCGCGTAATAGTACGCGGAGATACCAAACTGCTGAACCACAAGTGCAAGGGGAGCCAAGAAGACATTGAAAAGGAGAGGAGCAAGGACAGATCCCTGTGGCACACCACAAGTAAGAGGAGTGGAGGGTGAAGAGGCGGACCCAACAACCACTGAGAACGAACGACAAGAAAGAAAAGAGCGAAACCAGTGAAGAACAGTCCCAGAAAGGCCAGCATTTTGAAGACGAGTGAGAAGGGTGCTGTGATCCACCAGATCAAAAGCTGCAGAGAGATCAAGAGAGACAGCAAGAGTAAAAAGACCGTGATCGTGAGCAGCACGCACCTCATTAAGAAGGGAAAGAAGGATAGATTCTGTACTGTGACCAGGACGAAAACCAGACTGCCGAGGGTGAAGAACAAGAGAAACCTCAAGGTGAGCAGACAGCTGAAGAAAGACAAGTTTCTCAAGAAATTTAGAAAGAAAAGGGAGATTAGAAACAGGACACCAGTTTGAAAGAGCTGTAGGGTCAGATGTGCGGGATTTCAGAATAGGACGAACAGTAGCGTGTTTCCAAGGTGTAGGAAAGAAACCAGAAGATAAGCTAGCATTAAAGAGAGAGAGAATATAGGGGGAAAGAGACAGGGAGGATTCCAGAAGCCAATGAGAGGGAATAGGATCAGCAGGACATGTAGTCTTTCGGATAGAGAGGAAAGTAGTTTGAAGGACAGCTGGGGAAATCATCTCGAACGAAGACCAGGAGTGGGATAAGATAGGAGTAGAGGAGAGAAAGGATAAAGGAGGCGGTGAAGCGAGCAGAAAGGGCCCTACTACAGGGGAAAGAGGGGGAGGACAGGAGGGGAAAGACTGACGAAGGGTCTTTACTTTAGAAGCAAAGAAGGAAGCGAGGGAGGAGGGATCAGGGGAGGCCGAGGAAGGAGGAGGAAGGGGAGGAAAAGCAGAATGAGATGCTGTAAGAGAACGAAAAATAGTATAGAGTCGCCGAGAAGAGTTAGAGGAGGAAGAAATAAGCTTAGAATAGTAATCGCGCTTTGCAGAGTGAAGGAGAGTGCGGTAATGATCATGACAGGAACGAAAATTGTGAAGAGAAGAAGAGGGGTGCTTGCGCCAAAGGCGTTCCGCCCTACGAAGATACTTTCGGTGCAAGAAAAGACCACTGGTTTTGCTCACTGGTTTCTGCTGTTCCATTAAGGCCTTCATAGCAGTGTCCTGGGCCTGCTGTGATAGCTCCTGCTGCTTGCTAAATTGGGCTGCCATCCACTGAGCCATCTCCCTCGGATCCATCTTGATCCCTGCAAGAAAAGAAAAAAAAAACCAAAGTGCAGCACCTTCCAACCAGGTGTGTTTTTTTCAACTTTTTTTTTTTTTTTCCAATTACCCCCTGTGCTTACACACATCCACCACTAGACATGCCCAGATACATATTACCTTGTCTCAGTGATGAATCCAGCTTTGCACAGGGTGTTTTCATCTGGGACAGCTTCCTGGAACAACCACTTCTCCTCCAAAGTGCAGATGAGGGAAAAAAATCTTCTTTCAGCTTCA